>CM051241.1:39117934-40492934 GCA_027917425.1 Gastrophryne carolinensis
GAAGCGAGAGACGCAGCCAATGACAGCGCTCTGGTATGCGCGTCCAAGCGGCTTTGGACGCGCATACCAGAGCGGCTCTGAGCGCTGTCATTGGCCGGACGAGGTCACGTGGGAGCGGGGAGAGGTGAGTTTTTGCGGCGATCGGGGGGGTTTCACACAGCGGGGCACCCCCGATCGGGGTGCCCCACCTAAGTGGACCAACACCCAGGATAGTCAAAATCCTGGGTGTTGGTCCACTTTAAGTCTTAGCTGATGAGGACTTTGTCCTCAAATGCCTAAATTGAGCTAAATGCACCGCATCCCCCGCAATGCTCAAGCTGGGTGCGTGCCCAAGTCAGCCATTCACAAATACCTGATGCGACCGGCTAAGGGTATATCGGAGCACAGCTGCAGCTCTTGCATACACCGCTGGAGCGCCGGTCAGGTAAGTTTTACCAACGATCCGGGGGGATCGGAAACAGCGCTTTGAAATTCCCCAGGTGTCTTACAGACTCCAGGGCCGCTTTTGGTCCACTTTAATTGGCCACTCCGGAAGTCTTTTAGACTCTAGGGCCAGCCAAATACATGGTTGGTTCTCTAATGCAGCATGCCACTTTCCATGATGGGATGGGATAGGGTTCTCTGCCTTTGTCGCATTTCACAGTCGCTGGCGGGATGAGCCCGAGCTGACATTCTGCGTAAAGGGAGACGGCAGACAACGAAGCCTGGTTGGCAGTTGCATTTACCAACCACTAGGGTAAGTACGTCTCCACTACATCATCATAGGGGCAGGGTACTATATAAAAGCCACGTCCCACAATCTCACCAGCCCCCAGGCTGCAATCCGGCTGCCGGACAGCTTTGTTAGCTAGCCTTTCGGGGACTAAGTGGCGCTGTGCAGCAAGTATGCAGCCCTGTGCCTGGTTTAAAGGTAAAGCCTGCGACTGCCCCAGCCCTGTCACTCATAGATAAGTGTGGGAAGGGTAGACTCTTGCTCACAGGCCAAATGTGAAGACACTGCAGGCCAGAGTTTGACACATGTGAGTTGAGGGGGTTAATATGTTCAAAGTTAGAGTTACATTATTGCCATTCCTGTAAAAGTAAATGGCATTCCAGGGAATGATCCTGACAAAATCTCGCCACATGTGGATAAAGACATGTGGAGCAGACAAGCCAAAATTCCACCAGAATCACACTTTATTTTTTACACAGCAGTTGCAGTGCAAAGGTTTCCCATGAACCTGCTTTTACTTACTGTCCTCCAACAAATCTGTTATATTCAAATCCAAAGAAGGAAATATTTTGTTGAACATCTTGAAATCTTTTCCAAATCGAGGCATCTGAACTATCAGACACGATGGAGCCTAGGAGGGAAAAATGATAAATTAATTTTACACACTAAGCAACTAAAATGAAGAAAAAAAAAATCTCCTTACTCCACAGTTGTTTTCATTCAAAACATCATTACTTGCTACTTAGTGGTTTAACCCCTTGTTATAAAATTACCTGATAATTCATTATTCTGCAAATGTTATCCCCGCTGACATTAAATTGATCCTATACCCAGAAAAAAAGTTTATGTAGTCGCCTTCTATCCCCAGCCCAGTGCCCCAAACAGCATGTGTTCTTTTTTTTTTATTAAAGCCTTTGCCCAGTATTGACAAAAAACAGGAAGCCATATGCTAATTCATTTGGTTAGCATGTAGTGCTTTCGGAGGCCAAAAATTACTGGCAAAACATTTTAGGAACCAGGATTCTGATTATCCCATGTCTTGGCCCTTGCCCCAGGGGCATTCTGATTTGAGGTGCCCCACTGTGTGAAACCCCCCAGAACCGCATGTGCACCCACGGCCATATCTCTGCTATCCCCTTGCCGAGGGTTTGCTCGCTCTGGCAAGTATGTTTGGAGACTCCAGGGCTGACCTCTTGGTTGTTTCAGGTGTACCTCGGGGGGTACTCAGCAATGTTCAGGGGTGAACCAACAGAAACGCTCCGATAGGTCTGGTATATTATTTTAACAGTAAAACTTTATTTTTTTTGCTTCAAAAAGTGCTAGTGACCTACTTATTTTGGTAACAGTCATCAATTCCCCCTTTTCAGGGGACTTGGTTGCAACTGCTTGTCGCTAGGGGGTACTTGGCATAGTAAGGTTGAGGGCATGTTCCAAACAACCAGCTATTGCAGGAGGTTCAATAGACATACCAGGTGTTACCCAATGCACAGAAGCGTTGGCAGGGCAGCAATACAAATAAATAGCAAATATTCAGCTAGTGGGTCCTGTAAAACTTAATTATTTTGATCCATTAAAACATAATCAAGCAATTAAAACACTCTGGCAATTACCAATTTGGAATGCCCCACTGTGATACCCCGCTGATGGCTTCAAAAATGCACCTTTCCCGGGGATGCCACACCGTTTTCGCGGCTGCATTCCCGTCTTCCCTTTTGCCGAGGCTGTATTGCCAACTGAACTAAAAATTTTCAGGTTCTGATATAGCTTTGTAGAAGCTTTATTAACCACTAATTGAAAAATAAACTATTAGCAGAATGATGATCACTTAATTGAATACTATGCAACAGGTGTAATTGGATAACAAGCAATAGATGATTTGAAGTATACTTTTGAATGAAAGGCAATCAAAGTTTAAATACTCCAGTACTCCACAATAAGTTCTGACACAACTTAATATTTCAATACTCTGTCATGACCTCTATGCAATTTCAGCATAATAAGAAATGAAGTACTCACTTCTTCACAACAAAACATCACCAACAATTCTCATTTACCCATAAATCATCACACCGGGAAGACACAAACTGTGTGAGTGCTAGACAAGGAGTCAGATAGGAAAAACTCCAATACTACACTGAGACAGCATCCTGTCAAGTGCCTGGGTGTCTACCTTCCACTGCTGATCAATCAAGTTTAACCCCCATCTGGCCAAGTGGGAGCAGCCATTCTCCCATCAGCAAAAAAGTTCCCAGCACTTGCTAAAATTCAGATGGCTTAAAGCGTGCAAAAGGGCAGCCACCCAATATTCTTAGACCGTTCTAGTACTACAGAGGTGTACTCCACTACCCAGCCATCCAGATAGGCTGGGGGCGGAAGTGTGCCCCAGATTACAGGGAAGCTGGAAATGCCACCAGCAGGCTTGTCACGTCTCACATTTGAGATCAGCCAACCTCCTGCTCCAGCAGCGAAAATAGTTTTATTTTAAAATAACGCAGCAAGGTTGTCTGCGGTACTTGGGATTGGCATGAAGGGAATTTTAAAATGTTCTGGTCCACTTTAAAATGGAGCAAAACCCTCCTGGGGCACCCCATGCCCTACCACCCACCTTCCCCCTGCTGCTGGCTCAGTTTAAAAAAAAAAACGTCAAGGATACACCAATTTGGCACTTTAGAGATTACCTTTGGCTGATCTCAAGAGTGGCGGATGTGGTACACATCCCCAGCTTTCAATTCAAGGGCATGTGCTCAACAGCTACAGGAAAGCCGGGAATGCAGCAGCTGGCAATCGCAGGAGCCACCGGGAAAGGTGGCAACCCGGGGATTTCACACAATGGGGCACCCCAGGGGCACCCAAAATTGGTTGGATCAAGCGGTCCTTCATGAAAAGATACATATTATGTTATATACCGTAAGTGGATATATTTAGTTATTTCTGTCCACACAATTTGTGCACTTACCTCTGCAAATTTTAAGTTGCTGTTAATAAAGGACCACTCCAGTAACTGCTGTATGGTGGGGACACCAATGTTTTCATTTTTATCCATGAAGATTTGGTAGAAGTAGCAGTCTTGTACTTTCTGACCTGCAGACCTAAAACAAAACAATAATGATTTACATCACAGCTAATTACTAATCATTTAACAATATGAAAATAAAAACTATATAATGTACAAGGAAGATTTATTTTTATTTAATTTATTTAACATAATTAATGTTGCTTGAGCTAAAGTTGAAACCCCTATTACAGATGGAAAGCAAGAAAAAAAAAGAAACAGACAAACCCAGAAAATGATAAAGAAAACATTTAATTTCCCCAACATACAAATATATAAGTATTTTGTCTTTTTCTTTTGTACCACTAGGTGTCACTCTATTCACATTATTGTATTTTGCTGCTAATGGCAGCTAAGGGACCAGATGTAGATTAAATGACTTAAAACAAAACAAAATCTAAAATACTCCAGGGCCGGCTTCTGTCCTTCCCCCTGGAGCATCCCAAATTGCAGTGTCCCACTTTTTAAATCCCCCCTGGGTTGCCGCAAAAAGGGAAATTCCTCTTCCATTCCAGGGCACCACCAGTAGCAACGCGTGAGTTATTATCAGCCGTAGGCGGGGACTGCAAGATAGAAAAAAAATCTAGCTCCAGCCACAGCCCCGGGATGGGAGAACGCTAACCTGCGCATAATGCATGCAACTAGAAAACAGTGCAACAAGACTAAAACCGTGTAAAAGGCATCAACGCAGTAATAACACAACTAAAGGGTGGGTGTGATGCTTCAAGTAATACTTTATTGCCCTGACCACATTGAAGGAATGCAGGAGTTGCTCCTTAAGGCGAGCGGGGCGCGAGCACAAGGAGGGTAGCACATCTCCTCATTAAGATGGAAGGAAGAAACAAGAAACACCACTTTGTCTTCATGCAGCACCAAAAATACAATTCTGTGAAACTCACCTGTAGACTTGCTTTTGAATATACCCAGTCCAGGTCGTCCCAGAAGTAATTGCATGTGGTATTCCACCGCTAGGTGGCGCTCGACTGCAAGATCAAAAGCTGTTGCTCCTCCCGGCTCCCTATAAAAACAGGTGTCTCACTATGATATCCCAGTGGTTAAACAGCAGTAAGAAAAAGAGACAGGCAGGGAGGCCAAGAAACCATGTTACTTCACATAGCTTCAGCATGTACTCTCTACAACAAAGAAAACAACGGTAATCACCACAATCAGGCAAACAAGATATAATGAAACAAGGGCGAGGTGGGGCGACCTGGACTGGATATATTCAAAAAAATTCTACAGGTGAGTTTCACAGAATTGTATTTTTCACTATATCCAGTCCAGGTCGTCCCAGAAGTAATTACAAGTCAGACATCCAAAAGCAGTGTCCATTAGGGCGGGATCCCCAGTGCGGAACAGTATGTAGTTCATTTCACTACCGCCTGAAGCACCTTTCGGCCAAAGACGGCATCAGCTGAGGCCCTAACATCAACCTTGTAAAACTTGGTAAAGGTATGAACGGAAGACCAAGCCTTACAAACTTGTTCAACAGATGTCTGGTGCTGAAAAGCCCAAGAGGCACCAATAGCTCTGGTAGAATGATCTGTAATACGAAAAGGGGGTTCCTTCCCCTTGGCAGAATATGCTTGCACCACCGCCTGTCTGATCCACTTACTGAGAGTGGACTTGGCTGGTGGCAAACCTTTCCTAGAACTCTCTGTTAGGACAAAGAGCAAATCCGATTTCCTGAAGGATTCAGTTGCAACCAGGTAATACTTAATGGCTCTGACCACATGGAGGGTCCGTTCTTTGGAATTAGCCGGTGCTGGACACAAGGAAGGTAAGACAACTTCCTCATTAAGGTGAAAGGGAGAAAGGACCTTAGGCAAAAAAAATCAGGTTTTTAAACAAAAACCCAACTTATCCTTATGAAGCTCAAAATAAGGAGGCCTCATACAAAGCGTGGCCAGCTCTGACACGCGACGCACCAAGGTGATCACTACCAAAAAGACCACCTTGAGGGTCAAAATAGGCAATGTAGCATCGCTCAAAGGGAGGCCCCTGGGGAGCAGAAAGTACCAAATTCAAGTCCCACACCGGTAATACAGGCTTACGCGGTGGACGTACGTGGGTGACACCCTGGAAAAAGTTCTTGATCAATCTATGATTGGCAAAGGATCTCTGGAAAAAGATGGCCAAGGAAGAGACCTGGCCCTTGAGGGTGCTCAGCTGGAGACCCAAATCTAAAAAGCGTTGTAAAAACACCAAGATCCTAGAGAAAGAAAGTGCGACACTCTTGGATTGCGAGTGCGAGACTCTTGGATTCACACCAAGCAATGTAGGCATGCCAAACCCTGTAATATATCATGGAAGAAGACTTCTTCCGTGCCTGAATCATGGTATGCACAACCATGGGCGACAGCCCCTTTTCCATCAGGATTGAGGTCTCAATATCCAGGCTGTCAAAGCCAGCGTCTGTAAATTGGGGTGCCGCAGCGTCCCCTGTGTGAGAAGCCCTGGGTCGTCATGCATGATGTAGCGATCCACTGACATCTGAACTATGCCAGCAAACCAACTCCTTCTCGGCCAGCGAGGAGCCACCAGGACGGTTGGTACCCCTTCCTGGGCTATCTTGTGCAGCACTCGGCCCAGGAGTGGAAATGGAGGAAATGCATAAAGGAGCCTGAACTCCGTCCAAGGAAACGCCGGAGCGTCTGTGGCAAAGGCCAGAGGATCTCTTGACAGGGAGACGAACCTTGGGAGCTTGTGATTGTGTCTGGACGCAAAAAGGTCCACATCCGGCTGACCCCATCGGAGACACAGAGCATGAAAGATCTTGTTGCTGAGAGACCACTCCCCCAGACGAGAGGCTCCCCTGCTCAGGGAGTTTGCCTCCTGATTTTCTAACCCGGGGATGTAAACTGCCGAGATGCAGGGAACATTCTCCTCTGCCCAAGTCAGAATCTGGGTCACCTCCTTGAGGGCTCGCTTGCTCCGAGTCCCACCCTGGTGATTGATGTAGGTGACAGCCGTCTGATTGTCCGAGCGAACCTGGATCGCAGGACCCCTTAAATGGGGAGATTTATGGGCAAGTGGTTCTACTGCGGACCCCACTGACCCTGGGGCTTCTGTGTCAGCCAAACGCCTCCCCAGCCAGTCAGACTGGCATCCGTGGTGACTATCTCCCACTGGGGAGTCAGAAAGGACTTGCCCACCAACAGGTTTCTGGGGTCTGGTCAGGGGGGACAGTGAGAATTCCTGTTACAGTGACTCCTGCATCCGGTCCCAGCCAGACAACAGATTCAATTAAAGAGGTCTCATGTGGAATTGGGCGAAGGGCACTGCCTTGAAGCATGATACCAGCCTCATCCCAAGACGGATCGATGGCCGCTGACAAGACAGCAAGGTCTGCACCTGCGTCTGAAGGCCCAACACCTTCTGCTGTGGCAGGAAAACCTTGACCTAAGAGGTGTCTAACGTCATGCCCAGGAAGGACCTCACCATTGAGGGAGTGATCGAAGACTTGGGATAATTGATTACCCATCCGAAAGCCACTAGAGTGGATAACATCGTCCGTGTGTCGCTCTCGGCCTGCTGAAGGGACTGAGCCACAATCAATAAATCGTCCAGATAAGGCAGCACACGAATGCCCTGATTCCTCAGAATAGCCATGATGCCCGCCAGCACCTTGGTGAAAACCCGGGGGGCTGAGGATATCCCGAATGGCAGAGCCACAAACTGGTAATGCTGGTCCTCCAGAGCAAATCTCAGGAACTGCTAATGTCCCTGGAATATCGAGATGTGCAAATAGGCATCCCTGATGTCCACCGTGGTCATGAAGTCGCCGGGCAGAAGCAAGCTCACCGCTGACCCTAAGGTTTCCATGCGGAAATGCCTGACTCTTAAAAACCTGTTGAGACCCTTCAGGTCCAGAATAGGTCGTAACGTTCCGTCCTTCTTGGGAACCCGTGAACAGATTGGAGTAAAAACCTTGACCCTGCTCCTGACGAGGTACAGGGCAAATCACACCTAACCGCAGGAGGTGCTGAACAGACATTCTCAAGCCCTGTGCCTTCACTGGGTTCTGGGATATGCGAGACTGAAGAAATCTTGAGGGCGGCCTGACTGCCAGCTTTATTTTGTAACCGGAGGATACCACCTCCTGAATCCACCGATTCGAGACGCGCTGTCTCCTGATATGAGCAAATAACAGAAGCTGTCCCCCCACCCAGATGGGTGAGGGCGCCTCCTCATGCCTGAGGAGCCTTGGCCGGGGGCTTGGATTTGGATCCCCAGGAGGGATTGGATCAGCCGTGGGACCTACCTCGTCCCCAGGAATCTCTGCGGCCACCTGAAAAAGAAGCGCCTCTTCCTCCACGAAAGGAGCGATAGGCAGAGGAACCCCGAAAGGGCCGTGCAGGCTTCCATCGCTGAGGGAGTCTACCATCCTTAATCAGGAGGTCCAGATGCTCCCCGAACAACCTGTGCCCCACGAAGGGAATAATAGTGAGCGACTTCTTGGCTGCGGCATCAGCCGACCCTTGCCGCAACCAGAGCGAGCGACGGAGCGCAACAAGCAGGGCCGAAACCCTGGCACCGAGCCGGACATCATCGTCCATGGCAGAGACAACAAAGGCAACAAAATCCACGCAAGCTTTGAGGTCTTTATACTCCTCCGCCCGCTTGCGAGAGCATTATCCACAAGACGTCTCCTCACCTTCTTTTTGATGGCTAATGAGACAATAGCCATGGCACACACAGGGCGAAACCAAGCACCTGCGCAAGGAAGCAGTATCGGGTGACGGCATAACCGTAGTGTTGGATAACCCCGACACAGGGGAATCCACTTCGGGGGGGGACGGGACCATAGGCAGACCAGCTCCTCAGGAAAGGGATACCGCCTGTCTAGGCCCTTAGGCACCGACGGTAGCTTGTTAGGCCTTTCCCACTCCTTGAAGATCATATTAGAAAAATGGGCCTGCTCAGGAAGACAAGTCTCTGTCTCTCAGGCCAAAACAAATCACCCTGCTTCCTCTTAGCCGCTTTAGGAGGGACAATATGCAACGTCCCAAGAACAGAAGCCAGCAACTTCTCCGTATCATCAGGGAGCCACATGTCCTCGCCCGAGGTAGAGCCAGGCCTGCTGTGATAGCCAGCAGAATAATCCACAGTGGAAATAGAGTCCTCATGCAACTCGCCTTCCTCCATGGAACCCAGAACTCCAAAAAGGTCATCATTATCCAAGTAAACAGGCTCGATGTGCCGCTTCTTACTCGTGGCCTTCTTAGGAGCCGTGCAAGAGATCTGTCTCTCAAGGCTGGCCACCCGGTATGCCAAATCAACATGGGACCCCTTGCTGGCTTCCCCCTTGCTGAGGGCTGAATGCCGTAGCGGGGGTTCTGGAAAGGCCGCAGGCAATAACGGGCCAGGGGCAGATACGCCCGCCCGATCATGCTCCAAAAAGACGCTCCTGGCGCAAGTGACACAAACAGTGCCGAGTCCGCCCAGAGGGCTGGCACTGCACATGGGGCCGAGGTTCACCCACCCAGATGGGGCCCCTAGCTCACTATCCCCAGAAGCCTCCATTATGGTGATTAGCAGACAAAAAATCTTTATGCGGGTTACAAGGCACTAACGGCCCAAACCGCAATATCCCTCTGATATATTCCCTCTTTTAGTGTGATCCCTCTTAATAAAAAAGGGGGGAGGAGGGAGGGGGCGGGGGACCGGGAGGAACCACAACCCAATCTATAAGGGCCCAACCTGAAAGACACAAGCAGAGGAAGGGGGCCATAAGTATCCCACAGCACAAGCGCATTGCAGAGTACAGTAAATATAAAACAAGGGACTCACGACACCGACAGTGATGGATCACCGGAGGGGTCCCACACAGCCAGCAGAAGAGCAGCAAGGCAGGACAAGCAGCAAGATGGCGCCCGCAGCCAGCTCCGCGCGTTCCTCGAGGGGCGGGCCGCACTGGCAGTAACGCGAAAAGCGTCATAGTGCCCCCCACAACGGCACGAACACAGCGCCCACCTCCTGCTTCCTCACAGCAATCAGACAAGATGGAGGCAGACCTCCAAGCAGCCAAAGCCGCAGGGCAGGCCCCCGCACAGCGCGCCGCATGCGCACACCGGGGACAAGGCCTGCGGCCTCAGGAGAGGCCACCGAGCAGCGTCGACCCCCCCTCTCCCCCCTCACAGCGTAATGTGCCAAAGATGGAGGGGAGAGGGAGCAGGAAGAGACAACTCGAGGGAGCGAGGGAGGTAAATATGGCCAGCGCAAAACAAGTAAAGTGAAATCACACACACATCTAAGATAATAAAGCTTGTGGGGCAGAGGGAAAAACAAGGGCATAAGTGGTTCCTCCCCCCCCCCCCCATAGGCTCATCATCAGCCTATGGCTGGCTACTACTTAGACAGGGTCTGCGGCCCAGAGCCTAGCTCTGTAAAAATGCCTGACCGCGGTGTTCTCCCTACCGTCACAGTCCCGATCAGCCAAGACTGGGAGGCAGTAGTGGGTCCACGGGATCAGTGGGAATAGGGTCTGCAGCGGACGACGGGCTAGGAGGCCCCGTTCAGTTGCAATATCCAAGAGAGAGTATCCAACGATCTTCAGCAGCAGACTGCAAGATGAACACTGGGAAATCATAGTGAGACACCTGTTTTTATAGGGGGCCTTAAGGAGCGACAGCTTTTGATCTTGCAGTCAAGCGCCACCTAGCGGCGGAATACCACATGTAATTACTTCTGGGACGACCTGGACTGGAAATAGTGAAAAAGGGTGATCTGATCAAAAGTGCTGCCAGCTCCGAAACCCACCAGATGGAGGTGACCGCCACAGGAAAGCCTCCGCCATGAGTTCAAATGGGGGCCCCTGGAGCCTGCAGTGCTGATAGGACCAGATTAAGATCCCAGGGCATGACCATTGACCACCGTGGAGGCCGAACATGTGCAGCACCCTGCATGAAAGTGTGGATTAAACTCGAGGGTCCGAATTACCGGAGGACAAACCCCTCGCCTCCAATATGCTGGTCTCAACAGCCAAGCCGCTAGAGCTGGAGAATTGGGGTGCCGCAGAGGACTCTTTTGCAGAAGATCTGGGCGGTTGGGGAGTCACCAGGTTAACCAGATTCGCATATCACACTCTTCTGGGCCAGTGTGGGGTGATCAGGATGATAGGAATCTGCTCGCAATTGACCTTCTTTAACATGCGACCCAGAAGAGTCAGTCACAGGAATGCATACAGCAGGCTTTACCCTGAACATGGAATGGCCAGCACGTCGACCACAGCGGCCAGGGGGTCTCGCACCCTGGGCACGAACCTCTGGACTTTCCGATTGTGCCGGGATGTGAAGAGATCCACCTCCGGCACTCACCAGTTGCAGAGGGCTTGAAACACTTCCTAGTGAAGGGACTATTCCCCCTGGTCCACCGTCTCCCTGCTCAAATAATCATCCTGCAGATTCTCCACCCCTGGAATGTGAACCGCCGAGATGCACGGAACGTGAATTTCTGCTCACCTCATGCCACTCACTTCCTGCCAGCTCCTGGTATTTCCCTGATTGTCAATGTAGGCCACAGCAGTGGAATTGTCCGTCTGTACCCTGACCGGAAGGCCTCGGGCAGACCAATGCCTAGTGCTGCCACATCACGACCTACCTTAGAGATTCCATGCGGGACCTTCGCTCCAAAACGTAACTGTTCAGATTCCTGGAGATTCAGGACCTACAAGCCACAGCCCCGCTCTGAGGGAGGCACAGGTACTACAACTTCCTCAACATAGGAAGACTCGGATGCCTAAAAACCTGTGTGAAGGCCTGGTCCAGAACTCGATCTTGTATCCAGAAGAAACTACCTCCCGGACCCAGGCATTGGATATCTGTTCCCTCCACACCGGTGCGTAGTGCAAAAGCTGCCCCCCCATCGGGTGAGGGCGCACTGTCAACCCTGAGAGGGCTTGGCTAGGGGCTTGGGCTCACCCAAAAAATCCTGATGGCGTCTGAAGTCTGTAGAACCCATGGAAGGGACAAAAAACGTTGTCCTGCAAAACAAGATGCTCAGTTTCCATTTCTGTGGAAGCCTAGTCAACTTCCTATCTGTGGCCTTCTGGTCAGGTCATCCAGAGGCTCACCAAAAAGACAACCCACCAAAAAGGGGAGAGCAGAAAGTGTCATCGGGCCACTGTTTCAGCCAGACCGTGCGTCGCAAGGTGACCCCTAGCCACCAGACGCACCAAGTCGTCCATAGCCGGCACAATGTATCTGAAGACATCCATAGCGAAGGAGTTCAAACGAAATGTCGCAAATGCCTCCTCTGCTGCTTCATCCAGACCTTGCCTGCCTTAGCCGCCATGGACATGGAGCAAGTTGGGCGCATGGTCGACCCCACCAACACATGATTGGCCAGCTGGTCCAACCTCCTATCCTCCAGGGCCTTTCAAGGCCGCAATATCCAAAGTAGGGATAATGGCATGCCAAGCCAGACCTCAGGTGGCGAAGACCAAACCCTGACCGCCTCATCCGGAAAGGGGTAATTGGCGCCCAGGACCTTAGGAGACGAAAACTTATCTGGTCACTCCTGTGCCACCAGTCTGTCGAAATGGGCAGACCTGGCAAAGTATGCCTATGCTTGGCTGTAGCCTTCCCGTCTGGGTGGGCAGAGGCAGACTTGGGATGCCCCCGCTGACTAAGGCCACCGATCATTATTTCCAACCGAGCCATGTCTGAAGAAGGAACCCCATCTGTGAGCGGACCCTGGGACACAGATGGATCTGGCAGCCCCCCTGAGGAGGTATCCAGCCCTGACGAGTCAGAGCCTGAAGCTGCAGGGGAAACCCAGTGCGCAGAGGTCCCTCACCCGAGGTCAGGCGTGCTTGGCACATGGGACACACGGACCTCAGTGCCTCTGATGCCTCCAATATGGTAAAATGGCTGCTCCAACTGCTAAGCAATACAGCTGGAGCGCTGGTCCCCACACCCTCCTGTCTGTCGACTACTGGTCACACCTACCTTCACTACTGGAAAAACAACCTCCCTGAAGCTGAGATCTACCAACAGACAAAGGATGCAGCAGCTTCCGGACCGCCACCCTGCAACAACAACAATATAAGATTCCGAAAGGAATCAGTACCAGTTAAAATGATTTTCCCCCAGAGGGAGCCCTACCTGACCAGGAAAAACCGTGGGCTGGCAGCTGCACAGGATCAGATACTAGCTTAGGAGAACAGGGAAGCAGTGCAGGAGCCAAGTGACGATCCAGGGATGCAGCAGGGACCTCCGGACACTGCATAAGATAGCCCTGCCTCGTGCTGTGATTGAGGAGAAGGAGGGCGGAGTGGCAGACCTGCCCTATATAAGCCGGCAGGAGCTATTTTTTTTCTATCTTGCAGTTTACGGCTGAGATTAACCAACGCATTGCTACTGGTGGTGCCCTAGAATGGAAGAGATGAGATACTCAACTTTGCCCTGGCTCCCATGGTTATGTAAACATTGGCGGCTGCACCCCCAGGTAGTCTAAACATAGCCGTATGCCGATCGTTGATATGCACGGCTACAGAGCTGATTGGATGAAAGTATGTATTTAATGGGCAATTCGGGGGGGGGGGGGGTTGGGCTTCATATAGTCGGGCATCCTAAATTAGCATGCCCCTGGGGCAAGGATCTAATCCCAGGATACTGTAAATCCTGGGTTTTGTTCTGCTTTAAAGGGAATGAAAACTCTAATCTAGGATTTAAAGCAGAACAAAACCCACCCGGGTTTTAATCTACAAGATTCCAGGGATGACTGCTTGCCTTCTCCGGGGGCATCCCGAAACGTCCATAAACACTCACCTTTCCCCACTCCAATGGCGCGTGTGTGGGCTCTCGTCCAATGAGAGCTGTCTGCCGTGACTATGTGAGGGAGCAAGCTATTAAAGTGGTCCTGCAGACTAAAAAGACTTTAGGACCACTTCGCCAGGTCTAAAAGTGCCCCCAGGCGACACCCTAATTTAGGATGCCCTGCAATGTAAAAAGAAAAAACATGCCCGTTAGAAGGCTGTAGCTTGTGATGCCCCCAAAGCATCCCTGCTCCATGTGACTACCGCTGACCTATTGGGTTCTTCCTGGCTGGTGAGCAGGAATGCACTTTGCACATTGGAGAGTGTCCAATCTTGGAAAGTAGGAGGGGGTTGCGCACAGTGAGAGCCCAAAAATGTGTACATTGCAGAATATCCCAAATCTGCTATGCCCCTGGAGGCTCATTTGGGCAGTGTAAAGTGGTCATAAGGCTTTTAGATTCCACAATTGATTTAATAGGAATGAAATCCTAAACAAAGACAAAACAAACATCTCTCCCCTGCAGCATCTCCCCACTGGTCTGGCTCTTGGAAACCTCTTGGTTTCTGAGAACGAGGGGGTTCCACAAGCATGCTCCCCTGCGCCTAGTCATAAGAGGGCAGGTTCCCTCGTTGATTGGCTGTATGGTGACATACAGAGGCAACACATTGCACTATTCTGGTGAGAGGTTCTCTGGGGTATCCCGATTTGGGATTCCCCACTTTGTGAAACCCCCCAGATCTCCCACAAAACTCACCTTTGCCACGGCGGCGCATGCTTGTCCAATCAGCGTATACTAATGCACGGCAAAAAGCGCTGTGCAGCAGCTGCTGGGATGCCGAGGATGCAACCGTGGCCCACAATCGCAGCAAGGGATGGGCAGAAAGGTAAAAGATGCGGAGGGTCACACAGTCTCCTATTAGGATTCTCCAGAGGCGCTTAGTTGGTCAGCCCTGGAGTCCTTTAGACTGCTGCTAGCAGCAGTGGTCACTCATATGTGTGCCAAGGAGCAGACAGAAGCCTGTTCTTAGCTTTGGAGCAGATATATGCCCAACTATAAGGGAATGAGTGAGGACTAAACAGTGGTGTAGGTCTGCATTAAACATGAAACCCTTCTGCTTGTCTGAGCAGTGCAGACTGAAAATTGTCAGGTGTTCGGTCAAGTCAAAAAATTACAGCATTAGCATGTTGCTCCTACAAAAAGGCAGCGTTCTATTTAATCCTCAACAAACGTCATCAATACGAAGACGTGAATGACAAAAAGGAGTGAGAAGGAGGCACAAAATAATAACAAAGCCAGGTAGACATTACCTTATTTTTAACAGTGGATCAACTCTTAATATGTGATGGAACAAGATATTCAAAAACTCTTCTGGATCTATTGAAGAAAAAGAGGTCTTCAAATCACATTATTATTAATATTATTATTATTATTTATAAAGTGCCATAGTATTCTGTGGTTCTGTACAAACGATAAATTACAGGAGGGTGGGACGAGTAACATACATATACACAGGGCATTATAAGTCATATATAACAATAATATGACAACTACATACAGTATTAGGACTCATTGACACAGAGGTACATTGGAAGAGTGGGCCTCACCCTTGCCAGCTTACCATCTAAAGGATGAGGGTGGAGACAAGAGTTTGGGTCACAAGGAGTAGGTACTAAGTGTGGTGGCAAGTGCTCAAAAGTGTCATAAGGCTGTAAAGTGGTTTGGTTGGGCCAGATGGTAAGCTTGTCTAAAGAAATGTGTTTTGAAGGTTTTAAAGTGGACCAACGCCCAGGATTTTGATTCGGGGGTGCCCCGCTATGTGAAACCCCCCAGAACGCCCCGAAAACTCACCTGACCCCACTCCCACGTGCCCGCTCCAGCGAATCACCGCCGACGGACAAGCGAGGTCTGTCGACGGACAAGTGAGCGCGCCCGCCACCGCCGCGGGTGCTAGAGGGACGCGCGGGAGGCGGCGGCGGCCCGCGCTGGCACGGGGAGAAGGTAAGGCTTGTGGGCTTTCTGGGGGGTTTCACCCCGTGGGACATCCCGATTTCGGATGCCCCGCAGGGAGGGATCTGCGGGCCGATCCCCCCTGGGTGTTGGTCCACTTTAAGGGTAGAAGAGACATTGTGTAGCGATAACCCTTATCGCCGGAGGGCTTCACCGCCCGAGACGTCCTTTTCCCAATCGTAAGAGGTGCTGCTGGAATTCCAGAGTTGTCCGTGAGGAAACAGGAACAGCCCTTACAAGGGCTAGTGAATTGTAATATAGCGTTTCCCCCAATAAGAGACAGAACTTCAGTATTGAGGGTGAAGGTGAAGTGTCTTTATTAGTGCCACTCTAGGTCTTATATACACAAGTCTCCATGCAAGGTGGACCTGATGGAGAACTGCATGACACACACACCGACCAATAGCAGCAGAGCACACAATCCCTCAACTCTGCCGGTAACACAATCAGTATAACAATCTAACAGCAGTCTGTAATACAATCAATCAGAACAATGAATAACGTAATCAATCAACACAATGGCAGTCTGTAACATGCTTAAGAAAAGGAAGGTAATGAACCTGTGTAAAGTCCAAAGGGCAGAGAGTCTGTCACACATTGTATGGGGAAGGGCATTTCACACTTATCTATCTTACAAAGTTGCAAGAAATCAGTTTGTTCCTCTCTGGTTCGCTGTGAAAAGCCCTCCTTTCCATCCATCCCACGTTGCAGCAAGTGCCACCCCAATCAGTTCTGCAGAGCAGCAAGCAAGCTAAATGGAGCCGAGCATGCCGCTGCCTGCATACACCAATGCCTGGCATGGGCACGTACCCAGCTAAATATGGGTTTATTTAGCCATCGCCAGGATCTCACACAGTGAGGCATCCTAAATCCGGATGCCCCAGTGAAAGGAATCAGCTGGCCTACCATGCTGCTGTTCCTCTATTTTTTCCATTGTAACTTAGAACTAATGTAGCCCTGTGAAATCTCAGGTACCCAGCTGCTCTATTGGCATTATAATCAGGCTTCTGGTCAGGACGAGGCTGTAGGGCAGTTTCCCTTTCCAGTGGCATCGGGGCACAGCAGGTAAGATTCAAACTTCACTTAGGGTGTGCTTTTTTGAATATGGCAGCACTGCTGTATTTGGACGCAACATGCTTTTAAAAGAATTTCAGAATACCAAAAAAAGTCCCTGCCCAGACACACACTAAATTTCTCCCACCTTATCCCGTGTAAAAAGGCCATTCAAAAGACTCAAAATGTCCAATTATATGTAAAAGCCTTATCTATGCTATGCCTGGGAGCCTTTTTTCGCTTTCATTCTGGAGCTGTGGCTGAGCTGGCAAAGGTGTGTCATGGTGCAGCTTTAGGAGTCAGGATAATGCTCTGCTGTGTTCAGGGACAACTGTGTGACCACTGTGCCTTGCCGTGCTCACTCATGCTGAGAGCAGCAAGGACGGAGTGGCTAGTGGGCCATCTATTTGTGTGGTCCTGGAGGAATGGGATTGAAAGGAGAGGCATATTTGGAAACCTGCGACAGCTTCTACCCAGGGCTGCAGGAAATGGGGGAGAGGCACATGGAACAGGCATTAGGTGACCTTCTTGCTGCATTATTATTGCCACAGGGTGGTGACTCACGAACCGCAGCTCGGAAAGGCGGGCCGGGTGCAGCGACCGATCCGGGAGAAGCGCAGCCAGCAAAGAAGGAGAGCCTCTCGGTGACAGGCAGGACACCATCAGGCCCACCAACTGCCTCCCCAGATGGATGGAGGGATGAAATCGCTGATGACCTGGGAAGATAGGCACATGAAGATAAGCATCCTTGATGTCCACGGTGGTCATGAAGTCGCCCGGGCGAAGGGTACCGACAGCAAAGCGTAGCGTCTCCATGCAAAAATGTTTGAATCTGACAAACTTGTTGAGGCCCTTCAAGTCCAGAATGGGCCTCAGGAGAGCCATCCTTTTTTGGGGACCGTGAAGAGATTGGAATAGTACCCCTGACCCTGTTCTTGATGGGGCACCGGACAAATGACCCCTGACTCCAGCAGGCATTGAACCGCCGAAAGTAACCCTTGAGCTGACAGGGGGTTTAAAGACATCCGGAATCTGATGAATCTTGGGGGCGGCCAGGCTGCAAACTCTACCTTGTAACCGGAGGACACTACCTCCTGAATCCACCGGTCTGAGACGTGGAGCCTCCAGATGTGAGCAAAGAGCCGAAGCCGTCCCCCCACCCGGATGGGTGAGGGCGCCTCCTCATGCCTGAGGGGCCTTGGGAGGGGGTTTGGGCTTGGAACCCCAGGAGAGACCAGGACGTCCACGGGATCTGCCACGGCCCCAAGACTCTGATGCCGAAGAGGGCACAGAGCTGGGAAGCGATGCAGGTAAACCAAGCTGGAGCGCAAGGACACTGAGCGCACGGCACGCACACCATGACATCATTGCTGATAGGGGATACCCGCACCCACGGACCAAGGACACCGCACGGTCACCAAGGCACAGACCGCAGGATGAAGCGACGGACTGGAGGAAACAGCACTGCAGCTCGGATGGGAGAAATCCCAATGCGCAGCTAATCCAAAATAGCGCCGGCAGAGGTACCTCAAGGGGCGGGCAGCGGGGGGACGACGCAATACGCGTCATCCCCTGGCTCCGCCCCCCCCGAAGAGCGCAAAAACGGCGCCCACGTGACCTCGCCGGCGCCATGGCGCAAAAACGCCACTGGTTATAGCGCCCACAGCCGCTGAGCGCAGTACAAATCGCCACTGCGGCCAAAAAACACACCATGTAAACGCCAAAACACCACAACTAACTCCTTCCCCTGAAGGAAAAGAAGGGGACAAAGTCCCCAAAACACTCACCCCCTCAGAAGCCAGGACAGGAACTCCGCATCCCTAGTAGGCTCACCATAAAGCCTATGGCCGGCTACCCTTTGTGGAACAGGGTCTGCGGCTTAGAACAGCGCTCCAGGAGAACTTGACCCTAGTGCTCTTATACCCTTACCCGATCTGTCAGCCAAGGCTGGGAGGCAGTGAGGGTCCAGAAACGGGTGGAAATAGACTTGCAGGGCCGCAGGCTTGGTTGCCCCGCTCACTTGCCCAAGAGAGAGAGCCATCTGCTAACTTCGCAGCTTCACTGCAGAGGAAACACTGGGAACTCTATGGTTAATCCCGTTTTTATAGGGGGCCGGGAGATGCCACAGCTTTCTGCAGTACCACTGCGCCACCTTGTGGCGGAATAAGCCAACTGTTATGAATACCGAAGCAGGCCGTGCCATGCAATTAAGAAAAGAGGAGAAAAGTAAGACTGAGTCAGAGGAAGCAAAGAGAAAGGAAAACATCTGAATGTTCCCTTTACACGGAAGTCAGGATGGTGCCCTGTGTGAGTGCACAGCTTGGACACTCCAAAGGCCGGCCATTCTAGCCAGGAACCAGGGACATGTAGGGGGACATGTAACATGTAAGGAAGTAGATCAACAAAAGACCTAGCCTTCCTTGTTTTTCATGTGGTTTGTGTGAAAGGCAGGGAGTGTTCCGGAAAATTAGTAGAAACGCACCTTTTTCTTCTGAAGTAAATCCTGATGCAGCCTCCACTTTCTCTAAGATTTTCCTCAACTTCATTATTTTGGTAGCACATACGTAGCCATATCTGAAAAATAAAAAATGGGGACGGAAGATTTGGTTTTTATTTATTTATTCGCTGTACAATGTGGAATTACAAACTAGGTGAAACAAGTAACCTACAATACACAAGTAATATGTGAAAGAAATGCACAAATACATAGTCAAACTGAAAGCGGACCAAAACGGGGACTGGAGTCTATGAGACTCCAGGGCAAACCGATTCCCTCAATCTTGGGGCATCCTGAATTGGGATGAACCCCCCCTCCCCAGTCACCAGGTATGCTTACCTCTCCAACCAGCCACTGGGGGCATCACTCACAGCCTTTTCTGCCTGTGCACCAATAAAGGGGAACTGGGTTGTCTGGTGCCTGGGGATGGAGGGGCGGGGGGGTGCCTAGGGGGTTCTGCCTCACATAACAAATATATTAGTCCTGCCACGGCGACTATAGTCCTGGTACCACCTATCAGATTGCATTATCCTGCTCTGTCTTTGCTATGCATTGACAGTATGTTTTAACTTATTTGTCTCAGTTATGGAAATTTCTGTATAATTTGAAAATGAAAATAAAGAATATATATATAAAAAAAAAGAAGTAAACAGCCATCAGCTGTAATGACTCAGCACTGCTCAGAAAGCTCTTACAACATTGTATCGACATTGACATCGCCATTGCCTTACATTGATACACACTGCAGTTACATTCACCCACACTAGCACCAGTTGATTCAGTGTGTGAGTGTGTGCAACAAGACAGACATGCTGATCCCTTTTCTGAGGTAAAACTCTCAGTTTGGTGTGGGCTTCTTATAGCAAAATCCCAAGCTTCATACAGACCACCCTTTGTGGAGAAACAATATCACACAGGCACACTGCAGCCATGCTGATGTTTACATCAATGCAGCCAGCTAGAGAGGGATTTTATCTCCTTCTAACATTCTGTGTGGAAACAAATAGAATGTCTCTCTATCTGGTTGGGCTGATCATAAGAAAACTCCCAGCTCAACTGCAGTGTTTATGTGTGTTAGCAAAGGCTCTCCCCAACCCACAACATCTGCATGGGGTTAAGCTTTCTGAAACAGAATACACCACCGATCATGGACGGGAGGTCTTTAAGTGTAAACAGTGTGAAAAATACCATTTTGTGAATACTCACCTTGTAAAATGGGTATTATAAGTATGTCACACACCCCGCTTCAAGATATTCATTACCTGTGGGTAGTATGGTCCTGTAGAGGGCTTCTGCAGAGATGATTGGAGGAAAGAAAGCCCCTCCCAGTCCATAAGTACCTGGGACCTCCCACTCATTACCCAGTATAAAGAAAGCAGTAAGGTAAAGGACCAGGAAGAGCCAAATATCAGTCATAACAACGCAAAGTTCACCATATGAAGGATGCAGAATCCAAAGGGCGGGTTGAAGCGGGGTGTGTGACATACTTATAATACCCATTTTACAAGGTGAGTATTCACAAAATGGTATTATTCTAAGTATGTCACACACCCCGCTTCAAGATATTCATTACCTGTGGGACATCCAATAGCAGTGTCCATAAAGGGTGGGGATCCAAAAACAAGGTATAAAGCACAACTCAAACTACTGCAGCCTGCAGAACTTTGTGGCCAAAAACAGCATCCGCTGAGGCCCGCACATCAACCTTGTAAAACTTTGAAAAAGTGTGAACAGAAGACCAGGTAGCGGCCTTGCAAACTTGCTCAACAGAGGCCTGGTGCTGAAAAGCCCAGGAGGCCCCAACCGCACGAGTAGAATGAGCTGTAACACGAAAGGGAGGATCTCTCCCCTTAGCAGAATAGGCCCCTACAATGGCCTGACGGATCCATCTGCTGATGGTAGACTTTGTGGGTGCTAGACCCTTCTTGGGCCCAAAAGGCACCACGAAGAATGCATCAGTCTTGCGAAAGGCAGACGTTACCACCAAATAATACTTCACAACACGAACCACATCCAAACAATGCAAGACCCTCTCCTTGTCATTGCTGGGGTTAGGACAGAGAGAGGGCAGAACAATATCCTGATTTAAATGAAAGGACGAAACCACCTTAGGAAGAAAGTCCGTCTTAAAACGGAAAACCACTTTATCCTGATGTCTTTCAAAATATGGAGCTTGAATAGAGAGAGCCGCCAACTCAGAAACACGTCTAACTGAAGTGATAGCTACCAAAAATGCCACCTTCTGCGTAAGGGAAGACAAAGGACTATCATGCAAGGGCTCAAAGGGGGGACCCTGTAGCGCAGAAAGAACCAAATTCAAATCCCAAACCGGAATCAAAGGCTTCCTAGGAGGCCGCACATGCGTAACCCCCTGGAAAAAGGTCTTAACCAAAGGATGTAGTGCAAAAGACTTTTGGAAAAATACCGCCAGGGCAGACACCTGCCCCTTCAGAGTACTGAGTTGGAGCCCTAAGTCCAGACCATGTTGCAAGAACTCCAAAATTCTAGAAACAGAGAATTCCCTACAAGGGAAGGCCCTAGACTCACACCAATCAATATAAGACCTCCAAGTCCTATAGTACACGGATGAAGAAGACTTCTTTCTAGCACGAATGAGAGTCTGAATAACAGCGTCAGAAAGACCTTCCTCCTTCAAGATGGAGGTTTCAGCAGCCATGCCGTCAAAGCCAGCGTTGGTAAATTGGGGTAACGAAGATGACCCTGTGTGGGCAGATCTGGCAGCAGGGGCAGAACGAACTGATCTTCTGCCAACCTTACCACGTCTCGAACCAGACCTGTCTTGGCCACCTTGGAGCTACCAGAATTGATGTTGCTCTCTCCAGAGCAAGCTTGCGCACTACTCTGGCCACCATGGGAAACGGAGGGAACAGGTACAGAAACCCCAGATCCCTCCAGTTCAGGGACATGGCGTCCGTCGCGAGAGCCAGTGGGTCCTTCGCCAGAGACACAAAAGCCGGAAGTTTGTGATTGTGACGGGAGGCAAATAGGTCCACCGCCGGTGACCCCCACCTGAGACAAATTGAGTGAAAGACCCTGGGATTGAGAGACCATTCCCCCTTACGGGCTGACATCCTGCTCAGAGAGTCCGCCTCCGTGTTCTCCACACCTGGGATGTAAACTGCTGAGATACACGGGACATGTCTCTCTGCCCAGTCCAGGATCAGAGACACTTCCTTGAGGGCATTCCTGCTGCGGGTTCCTCCCTGGTGATTGATGTAGGCCACCGTTGTCCGATTGTCCGACCTGACCTGGACCGGCAAGTCTCGCAGTTGATGAGTCAAATGACAAAGAACCAACCTGATGGCCCTCAATTCCAGAACATTGATAGACTCGTGAGCTTCCAGGCGACTCCACAAACCCTGAACTTGCAGATCCTTCCAAAAGCCCCCCATCCTGAGAGGCTGGCATCCGTAGTGACTATCTCCCACTGAGGAGTTCGAAAGGATCTGCCCCTCAGTAGGTTGGTTGAGTTCAGCCACCATCGAAGCGAGCGGCGAACCCGGGGAGACATCTGAAAAAGATGATCCAGCGACTGAGGAGACCTGTTCCAGACCGATAACAGATGGAGCTGTAGTGTCCTTGTGTGAAACTGAGCAAAGGGAACCGCCTCGAATGAGGCCACCATCAAACCCACCAGTCTCATCCCTAGACGGATGGACGGTCGAGGCATGGACATGAGCGACCGAACAAACTCCTGAATCAGAAGAACCTTGGACTGAGGAAGGAAAACTCTGGCCAGATTTCCCAGAAAGGATACTGTCCTGGACGGGTGTAGGGAGGACTTGGGGTAGTTGATCTGCCTGGCTGAATGATGGTGCCATGATGAGGAGATCGTCCAGATATGGCACAATGCGAATCCCCTGCGCTCTGAGGAGAGCCATCACCCCAGCAAGCACCTTGGTGAAAACTCTTGGAGCTGTGGTGAGACCGAAGGGAAGAGCTACAAACTGAAAGTGCCGATCCTCCACCGCGAACCTCAGAAACCTCTGGTGTGCGGGAAAAATGGGAACATGGAGGTAAGCGTCCTGAATGTCTATGGACGTCATGAAGTCTCCCTGACGAAGAGAATGAATAGCCGAGCGCAACGTTTCCATGCAAAACCTTCGCAGTCTGACGAACTTGTTGAGAATCTTTAGGTCCAGTATGGGCCGGGCGGAGCCATCCTTTTTGGGGACCGTGAACAGATTTGAGTAAAAACCCCGACCCCGAGCTAATGAGGGAACTGGGCAAATGACTGCCATTTCCAGAAGACTCGATACTGCCGCCCAAAGCTGCTGCGCAGCCAGTGCCTCCGGGGACACCCGAGACCTGAGGAAACGCGGGGGAGGGTAGGACTCGAACTCCAGCTTGTAGCCGGAAGACACCACTTCCCGGATCCACCTGTCCGAGACCTCTCGGTTCCAGACCTGGGAGAAGTGCTGTAGCCGTCCCCCCACCCGCACGGGTGAGGGCGCCCCCTCATTGTTGAGCGGGCTTGGCCACGGGTTTGGGTTTTGAGCCCCAATTGTATCCTGAACGGGCACGTCCTCTGCCCCTATTCCAGGAATTTCCCCTTGTAGAAGGGAAGGCGAAACCTCTTCCTGCTCTAGATCCCCGAAAGGAAGGGGTGAAGGAAGACGCTCCTCGAAAGGGGCGACGTTGCTTCTTGCGTTGAGGTAGTTTGCCCCCCTTGGCCACGGCATCTAGTAGCCACCGCCAACAGCGATGAGGCACAAACAGGCCTTATTGCTGCCCCAATACTGGCAAAACCATGACAAGCCATCTGGTCAATGCGTTTATCCTCACCATCCTTAAGAGAGGAACAATCAGGGTTGTTCAATACGGCTGAGTTGGATAACCCCAAAATAGGGGCGTCCACCTCGGGGGGGAGAGGCCCAGCGCTTAACCGTATCCACTGGAAAAGGATACCTCTTATCCCAACTTTGGGGAATGCCTGGGAGCCGGGCAGGCCTTTCCCATTCCTTAGAAATAATATTATCAAAATGCTTTTGATTAGGGAATTCCAACCGCGGCTTGGATTCGTCATAAAACTCCTCTTGCTGTTGAGGACCCTCGGCCGGAGGCGAGATAGCAAGCACCTCAAACATCTGAGTCAGAACATTAGGAGTATCCAAGGAAGTCCCTGAGCTCCGATCGGAATCAGCACCAACAAATTGCTGATCATCAGAAATATCTGAATCCTCAAATAATTCCCCTTCTTCTAGAGGGGAATAATCTGACCAATCCAGGCCGTCCTCGTCATCATCATATTCAAAATGATTAACCGGTGATAAATGCTTCCTCTTAGCCGGTGCTTTCTTGGCAACCGTGGAGGAAATGAATTTTTCAATACTGGCCAACCTGGCACACACATCAGATTGCGACTGCCCCCCCGTGGCAATCTCACACGGGGCACGGGTCAAAGTGGGAGGGGGAGAGGATGAAGCCGGCTGCGCTGACCCAGATGCCTGGGGACCGGACTGACGTGTAATAGTCTGCTGTGCACATGATATACATAGGAAAAAATCATCCCCTGTTAGGGATACCCCACAACCCATACACTTCCGGGATTGTCCCGAGGGGAGCCCGGAATCTTGGGATGCCTCCATAAGGTGAACTTGAATAGTCGCTATGAGTGAGGGAATTACGCTATTAAGCAACCCGGGATGCCCTTATATTGTCCAAGTGGGAGGTTTTGTAATAAATAGCAAAAGTACCCAGGTACTCTAGGACCAGGAGAAACCTAAAAAAAAATTCCTGGCAGTTCAGCCTGAAAAACATAGAAAAAGACAGTAAGAGGTTCTCCCTATATAAACCTATATCTATTATACCTATATATATACATATATATATATGCAAATATGTACAGATAAGCAACGGCCGCAGGGCCACTCACTGAGTCTTTGGGCGCCAATACACTGTGTCCTCTGCCTGAGGTAACACAGATCAGAGCGGGAGACGCAGCAGGGGGGCGTGGCCAGCGTGGATCGCGCGCTGCAAGGCTCCGCCCAGCAGCTCCAAACTCCTAAAGGGAGCGGGCTGCGGCCTCATACCGAAGGCCCGGCCCCGCCCCCTCACTGAAGAGCGTGAGGGGAGAAATCCTCCCCTCAGCTCTGAGGTAAAAATCCAGCACCTGTCTCAGCTCTGAGGTAAAAACCCAGCACAGTGTCTGTCAGACGTGAGGGGAAGCTCCCCTCCATTAACACTCGCGCACCGGTGCCGCAGGCAGCCGCGGCACCGGGCGCATAATAGAGCCGGTAGCAGCCCGCATAACAAGCGGAGCTGCTCCCCGCTCGGTCACGCTACCAGCTCCAAACTCCTAAAGGGCGCGGGCTGCGGCCTCATACCGAAGGCCCGGCCCCGCCCCCTCACTGAAGAGCGTGAGGGGAGAAATCCTCCCCTCAGCTCTGAGGTAAAAATCCAGCACCGCGGCGGCAATAGTGTCTGTCAGCAAAAAAGATTGCAACAAGTTTACATTATAACTATTCATACCAGAAAAGTAAACATTTTAAACAAACATTTCAAATAAATCTATTTTCCAGGCGCCCCCATAGAAAAACACCAGAAGCTGAATAAGAGGCCTCCACACAACTAAAAAAGGGGAATAGCCCATTTAAGGGGAAAATTAAACTCTTGGACAGGGCATCCCAAACCGGAGTCACCAACCCGGTATAACCGCCTACCCTCTTTATAGGGTCTCGCGGTGGAGCATAGCTCCTGAGCACCTGAGGTGCTGTTATACCCTCGCTCGGACAGCAGTCAAGACTGGGAGGCATTTAAATAGCTATATATTAATAAAGGGAATAAAGAGTCCGAACGGAAATAAAAATATATATAGGCCGGGAGTAGACCCGGCTACCTTAAAGTCCCCCTGTGCAAGGAGGAGATATCATCTGCTGCTTGCTCGCCGTCTGCAGAGATGAAGACTGGGTAATGAGTGGGAGGTCCCAGGTACTTATGGACTGGGAGGGGCTTTCTTTCCTCCAATCATCTCTGCAGAAGCCCTCTACAGGACCATACTACCCACAGGTAATGAATATCTTGAAGCGGGGTGTGTGACATACTTAGAATAAGTTAATAGCAATACAAATGTGGAATGGAACCTTACTGAAACAGCACTGACATCAAATATATCGGTCACCAGTTAGAGAAGAAATTAGATCTGCTGTTTTTTGAAAGCCTAGAATGAATGTCTAGTCTAGAGTCTAGAATGTCTTGAGTGTTTCGAAGACTTAAGGTGTACCTATACCCAGATAGGAATGTCGTCACCTTCTTTCCTCAGCCCAGTGCCACAAAACAGCCTGTGTTTATTTTTTATATTAAAGCCTTTGCCCGATATTCATAAAAACACTAACAGGATGCAGCTTGATGTTTAAATGGTGGCCGAATGGCTCCCGGGCCACTCAGTAGCACCCTTCTAGCGCTCTACAGTGATGATTCACTTAGTTACAAGCTAAATTGCCACGAGGTGTACATAGCAATTTAACTTAACGTGCCTTTAGATGTATTGCAGTTATTATAACTGATAACCCTCAGTGTCGTGTAACTAAACGAATAATCGCTGGGTAGCACCAGGCGGCGCTGCTGCACAGCCAGGGAGCCATACAGTCACTATTCGAACATCAGACTGCATCCAGTTAGTATTTTATGTATATTGAGCAAAGGCTTTAGCAAAAAAACTGGTTGTTTTGGGACTCTGGGTTGGGCACAGAAGGTGATGACGTAAGCAATCTAATTATTATACGGAAAACTCCGGTTTCACTTACATTCTCAAAGGATTCACAATCTCAGTCCGAAGAAGTGATTGCGTTTCGCTGTAATATTCCACATCATTTTTTTCTTTCGGTCTCAAAAGGACCGAATCCAACACAGAACTGAAGGAAAATAAGCTGCAAAAATAAAAAGAAACAAATGTTATAAATATAGTACACGTTTCAAATGTCCTGCCCATCCATACTCACCAAAACAAGGTGGAGTCTAGGTAACAGGAGTTGTAGTGGCCTTGGATACCCTTCTTCTTTCCAATCATAACCTCTAAACCTTCTTTCTCTGTCCGTGGAGGGGTGTTTCCTTCGACTACCTCGCTTAGGTATCCTCCAAAAGCTTTGGGAAAAAACGAATGCTTACAACGATCAACGTCAACAAATCACACACAAATCAACACAACTGGTAGTTTACTGGTGCAGGCCTGCTTAGTCAGCCAATCAGCGAAGCAGCACCACCACTACCTGAGCAGTCAAATGGTGCTGCACCGTTTGCTCCTGGAAGGGGGTCAGACAAGCAGTGCTGTGAAGGGCGGTCTATTTTTATTCTTATTTTTTGGTTTGAAAAAAAAACCCTGGGGTTGGAGTGGGGGAGGAATCTCCCTAATCGAGCTTAGCTCAGGGAAGGGCTGGTGTGTGTGTGTTTTTTTTTTACTCGGGCCTGGACTTTAAAGTGGACCAAAACCCAGGATTTTGACCATCTTGGGTTTTGGTCCACTCCCCTCGATCGGGGTGCGCCGCTATGTGAAACTCTCCAGATCTCCCAATAAAGCTCACCTCACCGCGGTCCTAGAGTGCATGTGCGGCCACTCGTCCAAACAGCGCGCGTGGAGCCGCTGAGCTATGCACATCTAAGAGACGTCTTAGCTCAGCATCTCCGAGCACGCTGGTGGCCGCATCTCGTGCCTCCCTCTAACGGGGAGCGCGCCCGCGCTGGCCATTTGTGAATGCTTGAGGGATAGCGGAGATGCGGCTGCAGCCCACACCTGAGCCGTTGGACCGGAATTCAGGTAAGTGTATCCGGTGACCTGGGGGGGTTTTACACAGAGGGGCATCCCAATTGTGGATGTCCTGCGGGGAGGGGACGGATTCCCGGGCTGATCCAGCAGGGTTTTGGTCCACTTTAAATTGGCACAAAACCCACCAGTGGCCAGCGTGGAATCTCAAACAGCTCTGGTTGTTTACAATGGGGAGTGATCGCTGATTAAACCCCTGCATCCCCAGCATTCAGATGGGGCTGGAGTGTGCCAACAGGGATGCATTCCGATTGGATTCGAGTCTGTGCGTGCTTCATTGGACCGAGGATAGGTAAGTTCACACAGCTGGGCATCCCGATTCAGGAAAGTCAAATGCCCTGGTTTTGTTCTACTTTAAACTTTAGTTAACCTATGAAATATTGCTTTTTTTATTTTTATTTATACTTTTCTTCTCTTCTTACTGTAACACTAGTACCAATTCTATGGGATTAAAGGAGCTGCCCATGCAAGGGGTTTATAATAACTACAGCCTCCTCACATCTTAAGTGAATATTGTTTAGCTGTCTTTGATGCTTGGAGCAAGACTTAGGGGTCGATTCAGAGCCAGGTGAGAAAACTCTCTAGGAGAGAACACTGCCATCACTTTCATTGTCTACCTTGGGGCAGATTTAACACCTAGTAAAAATTTACATCTGGTTGTTGAATCAGCGCCAAGGTAGACAGTAAATGTAAATTGAAAAAGTGAGTTTCCTCAACTGGCTCTGAATCGACCCCATACTCTCTAATTTCATCTGCTTTGATGGGCAACAAATAAAAATAATTTGTCTCCTATGATCAAGGGCTGCCCCCAGCTCTCTCTCAGCATGTGCACAAGCATGGCATTACACTTCCCCTGATCTGCATGGCCACGCCCACTCTCCCTGTGTGTGTAAGTGAAAGTAAAACATTTAAATGAATATCACAGCAACAAAAGCTACTATTCTAAACCGTAAGAAAGTTTAGAACAGTGGTAGCCCTACACAATAGGTCAATGCTTGCCATTGCCTGCTGATTCCCTTTAAGCAATAACGGTTACTCAAATCTATGTTGAGATACTAGTTAGTAGAATATTTCTAGGCTTAATGAGCAAATGAGGCCTAATTTTATGTCTTTGATCTAGTGCAGGGGTTCCCAGCAGGTGGTATGAGTACCACTGATGGTACATGAGGTGCTATCAGGTGGTATGAGATGAGGCCTGCTGACTGACCTGTGCCATTTTTACTTTACTAAATGTATTGTACATCTGTGTGTATTTTGTGCAATGTAAATAGTGGTTTTTAGGTGACAGACAACCCATAAAGGTACTTGATAAGTTAAAGTGGACCAACACCCTGCTGTTTTTTTTTTTGGCTTTTAAAAATATGCCGATAATGCTGCCGGACCCGTTATCAATAGTAATGGTAAAATAACTTACCTTTAATGCCCCAGCGCCGCGTCGCTTCCTTTAGAATCTCTCGCCGCCATCTTGGAATTGGTTGTAAAAGGAAGAGATCGTTTGACCTCTTCCTAAAGCAAATCTCGCGCATGCGCAGTAGGTCAGGTGAAGCGCCGCTTGCATTGGTAGCGAGCGGCGCTTCACCTGACCTAAATCAGCGCTACTGCGCATGCGCTTTTTTTTCCCCCACCTCGGTACGGGCGCGCACGAGCGCGCTCTGGCAGGGCAGGAGGCGGAGACTCATGCTGCTGCAGCCAACCATGGCTGAGCACATGATGTCAATCGCCTACCCAGGACAAGGAAGAGGGACAATGAACGGACAAGCAAGACGGACAAGAGCTGGAGGGCGGGACTTCCGGCTGAGATTTTTAAAGAATACAGGTGCTGCGAGGGACAGAAGGCTGCTAAAGTCATCAAAAGGTAAGTGTCTTTTTATGTTTAACTGATTAGAGACATGTTGTTTTGGAGGGTGTTTGTCCACTTTAAGATTGGGAGCGCCTGATCTAGCGGAATTTGCGATGCCTTGGACTATTTATGCCGATAAGAAAAATGGGAATTTGGGAATATTAATACAGATGTGATAATTAGAATATACCGTCTAGCTGCAACTTTATATTGTTTCAGAATGAAGGTTTCCCTTTAAATAACAAGTGGTCCAGATACGAGGAGCCCTGGGATGCTTTCTTGTCTACCTTTCAGCTCCGCAATCGGCTGCTGGTGGTACCGTGGGCTGGCCTAGATCAGCGATCAGGAAAGGGAATGCGCCCCGGCCTAAATGACTGCCGACGACCAATGGCAAGTCTAAGCTGCAGGACACAACTGTTTTATCTATTCTTCCCAAAACATTTACATCACACTGAAGGGGAGCTGCTGCAAAGATAGTCTCTTACACTACAGAGGTAATGGCACTCAGTGTTATTAATTGCATTGGGAGCTTTAATAAATGAATGTAAATGTGAGTGTAACAAGCAAGATAAGTCATTCTGAAAAGTCTGCCAGCTCCCTGGTGAGTGTTACATCGCTATAGCTAGGATGTAGCTGATATAGGATAATGGTTTCAATTGTTATCAGCTCTTGAAGGGTGAAATGCTTAGCCTAATGGCGGCCATGTTGAAAAGAAGACTCCATTTTGTATTCTATAATTTGATATTAAACTTAGCTATATAGATATACATGTGATATGTTTTCTGCACATAAAGCCAACAGACGTTTTAGTGTGTAGGAATGTCCTTCTCTCAGTGATTTATCTAAATGTAGGTCACGGGAATCTCTTGAACTTCATTATCAGCAAATGTCTAGGAAAATATTTCACATAGGAACTCCTTTTTTGTGTGTCATTTTGTATAAAAATGCAAGCTGGTTTTGAATAAAGCAGAGTCATGTGTTGAACTGTCTTGCTGTATATGTCTCTTGATTCAATCACATGATTCTCCAACCGGTTGCTAAGGAAGAACGATACAGAGGTTGGGCGAGAGAGGCCATATAGACTTATCTGGGTCCGAGTTACCCCCCTAACAGCTCTGATACATTGTAAAGCCGGCTACCGAAATGTAAATGATTCACAGTTGGCTTTCGGTGATGAGTGCTTCTCAATCATTCTGAAAAGCCATCCATTTCCCTGGTGAGTGTTACCTTGTTATAGCTAGGCTATTGATGATCTATCATTATTGTTTTAACTGTAGTCAGTGATAAACTGTAAAGACTATTGAAATGTAAATGGCTCACAGCTGGCTTTCAGCTTTCTGTGATCTGTGCATTGTATTTTTCAGTCATTCTGAAAAGCATGCCAGCTCCCTGGTGAGTCTTACATTGTTATAGCTAGGCTGTAGCTGATGTATCATAATGATTTTAATTGCAATCATTTGAGATACACTGAAAATCTGTTATTGAATTGTAAATAGCTCACAGGTGGCTTTCTGTGATCTGTGCATTGCATTTTTCAGTCATTCTGAAAAGCGTGCCAGCTCCCTGGTGAATCTTACATTATCATAGCTAGGCTGTAGCTGATGTATCATAATGATTTTAATTGCAGTCATCTGAGATACACTGAAAATCTGCTATTGAAATGTAAATAGCTCACATGTGGCTTTCAGCATTCTGTGCTGTGTGTATGGTGCTGCTCGGATAGAGAGAACACTTTGAAGACTATCTCCTCTTTATAAATGCAGGGGGCTGCAATGCACAGAGAGCAAATTACTCTGAACCTGACAATATTGTGAACAATAAGGTTTCCTACATTATATTGCTGTTGTCAAAATGCATTACCTAAGGAATTACAGCGCTCAATCTGATTGGAGACTGGTTGGAGTGATGCGAACCTGGAGTCTGGCCTGCAGCTCTTCAGTTTCACAAAAAGTGCTTTTTTAGGGGCACAGGTAAAATATCTTGTCCCCTTAAAAGTGCCGTCTGTGCACCCGGCACATTCGTCTTCCTAAAAGATGACAGAAAGAAAAGGACAAAAGTGGTCAATGTAAAAATATGCAGTAAATGCAGTTCTAAATATAAATCTCTCTTAGAAAATAAATGTATATGATTAAAGTTCCTGTTCAGACATTTAAAAAAAAAAACCGTCAATGCTCACCTTTTGTCCCCGCAGCTCCTCCATGCAGCGCCGGCATCTTCATAGTTAGCGGTATGAACGAGCGATTCCGTCATTCATTGGTCGAGCAGACAGCAAATCGTCCATCAAATTGGCTTTACGCCCCACCAACATGCCTAAGCCATTCATTACAATAGAAGGGCACATGACGCACCCGCCTTGGCATGCTCCCTCAATTCCAATAGAGTAGGAGAGTGGGGTGGCTTAAATAAGGGCCCACAGAGGGTGCCATATAAGGCCGTCATTGCTGGATGCCCCTGCTAAGTAAGTATAAAGACAGCAGCGCTGCACAGCGGAGCTGCGGGGAACATAAGCGGAGTATAGGCCTTTAAAGGGATTGACCAACCTCTTCATCATTGTTAGTGCAGATTACCGTGAGCTGCACATAGTCCATTTTGAAGGCTGAAATGCTTAGCCTAATGGCGGCCATATTGAAAAGAAGACTCCATTTTGTATTCTATAATTTGATATTAAACTTAGCTATATAGATATACATGTGATATGTTAAGTTCTGCACATAAAGCCAACAGACATTTTAGTGTGTAGGAATGTCTTTCTCTCAGTGATTTATCTACATGTAGGTCACGGGAATCCCTTGAACTTCATTATCAGCAAATGTATAGGAAAATAGTTCACGTAGGAACCACAAGATTTATTGCCAGCTTTATGTGTGAAGGTTTTTCGTTATATCACAAAGGTGGGGGCTAAATACTCATTTTTGTGTGTGACATTCTGTATAAATATGCATTGATTTCTGAATAAACTTAGATCAGTCTTTGAACCGTACCTAGTGTACAAGCTCGTGGTTCTTAGTATCTGATCTCAAGCAGCTGCTGACGGAACACTGACAGACCTTGGGCGAGGGAGGCCAGACAACCCTTAGAAGACCCAACACATTTGTTCCCCCACCCCCTATCGTCTGCAAAGATTTAGGAAGATGGAATCATTATGAATTCCCCTGCCTCTACCCAAACGCGACCACCAATCAGATCCGGGACTGCTGCCTCTGTTCGACAACCGCCGACAGCAGTGTATTCAGCTCAAAGGCTTGAAGGAAGTCTTTACTACGTCACTTGTTTGCTGAGGCTTAGAGGCCCTGAGTTACATAAGAAAAACATTGTTGGTCATCAGCATAACCAGGGCTATTTGAAAAAAGCCCTGGTTATGCGAGTAAAGTATTTCAGGAAAAATTAAGTGCGGTCCCCACCAGGAATGGCTGGCCCCAACAGACTTGGTGTTCACACCCTGAAGGGCTGCAGAGCAGGGAATAGGGGCCAGGACACCAGCCCCTATGCACTACGACGGAGGTGAACGAACACCAGGCCTGCAGCGATGGGCACCATGCTCTTCCTACCCCCTGGCAATCGGGGGTATGGGTAATGACAAGTATCTCACCACCATGCTGGCAGGTAATTTGCCACCTCTGCCCAGCCTTTAAACTAGTCCACTGGACCCTTTACCAGTTCAAGGTAGAAAAAGTAAAAAAACAAAAAACACACACACACACCCAAAAGTATTGTGTTGTTCTAGCATTACACTATACTTACCTCTTCCATCTTCATCAAGCACGGGGTGGGATCTTCCTGCATCGTTTGTAAGGAAGTAGGACAAGAGTCCCCCTTTTTCTACAGGCCAGGCTCCCTGCCACAAGGTGTGGTTTCACTGGGACCACTGGGACAGGCCACGCCCTGTAATATTAAAGTGGACCAACACCCTCCCCTGATCGGCCCGGGAATCTAAGATTCCCGGACCGATCAGCTCCCTGACTGCGGGGCACCCCGATCGCTGTGTGAAACCCCCCAGATCCCAGAAAATCCTACCTGATCCTCGTTCCAGCAGCGCATGCGCGGGCCGCCGCCACCTCCTGCGCGTCTCTCCAGCAGGGCGCGCACCCGCGCCGGCCGTTTCTTTAAGAGGGACGCGCAGGAGGCGGCAGCGGCCCGCGCCCAGCTTGTCCGTCGCTGCCTCTCCTTGTCCGTCGGCGGCGATTGGACGAGCGAGTCACGTGGGAGCGGGGTCAGGTGAGTTTTCGGAGCTTTCTGGGGGGTTTCACACAGCGGGGCACCCACGATCGGGGTGCCCCGCGGAAGTGGACCAATACCCAGGATAGTCAAAATCCTGGGTGTTGGTCCACTTTAATAGCCCTCCCTTCGTCAGGGAGTGCTCAGAGCATGGCAAGATGCTGGCCTGTAGGAAAGGGGGACCCTTATCAGGCAAAAGTGTATAATTACTCTTCACTGGATCTCCTCTTTATATGTGACATAGATGAAAATCTTTGCGCCATTCTGGCAGAACCAAGGCCACTGGCATAGGCAGTTTTGTAAAAGTTGTAAAAGAAAAAAAACAAAAATGGATGTCATTACCAGTTCCAGTCCCGCTAGCATTTCATTTAATCCTGCGGGCTGACCAATCCAACGGATAACCCCATAGAAAGGAGGGTTCTCCTTAACCTCTGCAAGGGAGCCGACCTCCAGGCCGTGCAAGTTAGACATGTAGGGTAGTCCAGGGGGGCTGTCCTGCAGAGACACGTGGTTAATATCCCCCATCACTGACTGAACAGACAAAGAGAGGGGGGTGTGGCCCATCGTTCCATTGCTACTGGACATCTTGGATAGGCTGAAAGGAAGCGAGTGGAATCGGTTCTCTCCGGGGGAGCAACTGCTGGACGTAGGTTTCAGAGGAGGAGAACAATGTCCGTAAGAGGACGGCGAGGTCTCCGTCAGAGATTTTGCTGAATCTTCGACAACTAGAAAAAGAACATTGAGGGTATTTATTACTTATCCAATATACCAATATATATAAAACAAAAATAGCAAAGCATGCTTCTACTTCTGTCCAGGCAAAATGTAAAAGAAACGTAATAAAGCGATGAAGAGATTCTGGAAAAGAAATAAAGATGGGAGAAATCTGGAAAAGAAAGAAAGATGGGGGGAATTTGAAAAAGAGAAAAAGATGGAGAGAATCTGGAAAAGTGAGACAGATGGAGGGAATCTGGAAAAGTGAGACAGATGGAGGGAATCTGGAAAAGAGAAAAAGATGGAGGGAATCTGGAAAAGAGAGAAAGATGGAGGGAATCTGGAAAAGAGAAAAAGATGGAGGGAATCTGGAAAAGAGAGAAAGATGGAGGGAATCTGGAAAAGAGAGAAAGATGGAGGGAATCTGGAAAAGAGAGAAAGATGGAGGAAATCTGAAAAAAGAGAAAATGACGGAGGGAATCTGGAAAAGAGAAAATGTGATTACTCACCTGTAAAATAGGTATTATAAGTATGTCTCACACCCTGCTTCGGAATATTCATTACACTTGGGCCATGTCCAGTAGAGGGCAAACTTCTGCAGAGATTACTAGAAAAATAAGCCCCTCCTGGCCCATAAATACCTGGGACCTCCCACACATTCCCCAGTATAAGAAAGCAGTAAGGGGACCAGGAAGAGCAAATAAAATCTATGAGAAAAACAGTATCACCAAACAGAGGATCCAAGATACAACTCAGGGTGGGGCGAAGCAGGGTGCGAGACATACTTATAATACCCATTTTACAGGTGAGTAATCACAAAATGGTATTATTCTAAGTATGTCTCACACCCCGCTTCGGAATATTCATTACACTTGGGACATCCAATAGCAGTGTCCAAAAAGGGCGGGGATCCCAACAGGCAAAAGTGCACAAAGGAAACCACTGCCGCTTGTAGAACTTTGCGGCCGAAAACAGCATCCGCTAAGGCCCACACATCAACCTTATAAAAACTTGGAAAAGGTATGAACAGAAGACCAAGTAGCAGCCTTACAACTTGTTCAACAGAAGCCTGGTGCTAAAAAGCCCAGGTAACCCCAACAGTACGAGTAGAAAGAGCAGTAATCTGAAAAAGGGAACCCTCCCCTTGGCAATATAGGCCCCAACAATGACCAGACATATCCATTTACTAATGGTAGACTTGACGGCGCCAAACCCTTCTTGGGCCCAGAGGGAACCAAAAACAAGGCGTCCTACAGAAAAAAGAAGTAGCCACCAAATAGTACTTACAACACTTACAACTAACAATCATCCAAAAGGGGTGCAGGGCCCTCTCCTTGTCATTACTAGGCTTAGGACACAAGGAAGAGAGAACCACATCCTGAATGAGATGGAAATCCGGCTTAAAGCGGAAGACCACCTTGTCCTGGTGTCTCACAAAGTAATAGGCCTGAATATACAGAGCCGCCAACCCAGAAACACATCGAAAACAGAGGTAATAGCCACCAAAAGGGCAATCTTTGGTGTAAGCATAGAAAATGCAAACTCCTGAGGACCCCACAGCCCCTGAAACTGAAAATCCGTCCAGAGACCTCAACAGCCCAACAGGCTGGCATCCGTGGTAACTGTCTCCCAACAAGGGGCCAGAAAGGATCTGCCCCTCATCAGATTGCTTGGTTCCAGCCCCCACTGAAGGGACTGCCGAACCCTGGGAGCCAGCAGAAAGGACTGATCCAAGGACCGGGGAGATCTGTCCCAGTTCAGCAATAGATGGAGTTGGAACGATCTCATGTGGAACTGAGCAAAGGGGACTGCCATCAATCCTACCAGTTTCATCCCTAGCCGGATAGAGGAGCGAGGATTGGCCAGGCGAACACGTATCAGATCTTGAACCCTCTGCACCTTTGGCTGAGGTAGGAACACTCTGGCCTGACTGGAATACAGATTCATGCCCAGGAATGAGATCTCCCTTGATGGGGAGAGAGAAGACTTGGGGTGGTTGAACACCCATCCGAACCTTACCAGCGTCGTCACCACCCTGGAGTCCAGCTCCGCCTGACGTAGTGAAGAAGCTGCAATAAGCAGGTCGCTCCAGATACGGCACAATGCAAATGCCCTGGGCTCTGAGAAGGGCCATTATGCCCGCCAGCACCTTGGTGAACACCCTTGGTACCGAAGTCAACCCGAAAGGGAGGGCCACAACTGAAAATACTGATCTCCCACCACAAACCTGATAACTCTCTGGTGTGCTGGGTAGAATGATACATGAAGGTAAACATCCTTGAAGTCTATAGATGTCATGAAGTCCCCCTGACGAAGGGAATTGAGGACTGAACGCAGAGTTTCCATGCGTAACTTCTTGGTTCTGATGAACCTGTTGAGAAGCTTCAAATCCAGAATGGTTCTGATGGATCCATCCTTTTTGGGAACCGTGAAGAGGTTGGAATAATAGCCCCGGCCTCTCCCTGAGAAAAGCACTGGGCATATGACCTCCATGTCCAGAAGATTTTGCACTGCCAACAGGAGCCAGATTACTTACAAATACAAACGACCACCAGCCCACTGTCCCTGCGTCTACGCGTTGCGTGACGTCACCAGCATCACTTCTTCAGGACATGAGGAAGTGACGCTGGTGAAGTCACGCAACTCGTAGACGCAGGGGCAGTGGGCTGGTGGTCGTTTGTATTTGTAAGTAATCTGTTTCTTACTGTTCATGGGGGTTTACCTTTCAGTCCCCCCCCCCCCCGGCTGGTTCTTGCATTATACTTCACTTTTATAAGGCAGATTAGATATTAGGGTATTTTTGATATGGCACTTATATTTTTATGAATTTAGGATGTTGTAACACGGTTGTTTGTTAAATATTATTATGATGAATATGCACTAAAAGCACTTTATTGTTCTCTATACTAGCCAGGCAATATTAACCTGATAATGTTTACTTAATTGATTGTATATACCACTCTGCTCCCTGCCCCATGTATGTGGGTTTTTCTCCCTTCCTTTTTGACATTGTTCTGTCTTAGATGTTTTTTAAATTTGTCTTCCGTGTATGTAGTTCAAATGTGGTACTGAGACTAATTAAATAAATGAATTTTTTATGATGCAATAATTGGTAGTGGTGCCACATATTATTAGGGGTGTTTTGGAAGGATTGGGACCTTCCATTATTTTTTGGTTACTGATGGTAGTATTGCCCCTTGTGCACACTACAGAGTAAGTTATTTTGTGCAGTGGTGCAGTCTCACAATTCTTTTTTAGTATTAATAATATAATAATGTATAATCATGTATGCGCAAGTAATAAAACTAATGGCCGCCACCGCGCTGGATAAGGCGCAAATCAAAACAATGCACAACAAGCAAAGCCCCGCAGGGCACTCACAGCACGACAATGACGATCCCCAGCCTGAGCAGAAGGCAGAAAAGGAAGAAGAAGGGCGGGCCAGCGCAGATCGCGCGCCGTGCCTGCCCCCACCCCCTCCCCATCCTCGCAACGCGGATTCCCGTCCATTGACCGGGCGCCGCTGAGGGCGCCAGAGAGAGTGAGGCGGGCCGCCGCCCGCGCGCCGAGCGCCCGGGCCCGTTCCCTCTCTCTCACAGAAAGGAGGGGGAGAATCTCATCCTCTAGTACTGAGCAGCCACACGTGCAGAGCCGGACAGGGTGGCCGGCTCTCAATACGGCCGCCGCGTGTAACAAGCTGTACAGTAAAATCACACACACACGCATACAAAAGGGAGGATCAATGAAGTTAAAAACAAGGGAGAAGTCACAGAGCCCCCCCCCCCATTGAGAATAAAGTGGAATAAAGTAAAGGGAAGGAGGGATCCCCAACTACGGTAGTAGAGCAGAGGGAAACGGACAGGGCATCCCAAACCAGGGTCACCAACCTGGTAGCCGCCTACCCCTTGTAATGGGGTCTCACGGAGGAGCATGGCTCCTATCAGTACACCTGTTAAGGTGAATCCTACCTTCACCCGGACCTACAGCCAAGGCTGGGAGGCATTAGGGGACTTAAGCATAACTAGGTCCGGGCAGAAATAGGGATAAAAAATGGCCGGGTATGAACCTGGCTTACCTGCAAGGAGGAGACTTCATCTTCTGACTTGCTCGCCGTCTGCAGAGACGATTACTGGGGAATGTGTGGGAGGTCCCAGGTATTTATGGGCTGGGAGGGGCTTCCTTTTTTTCTATTCATCTCTGCAGAAGTTCCCCCTCTACTGGACATGGCCCAAGTGTAATGAATATTCCGAAGCAGGGTGTGAGACATATTTAGCATAGATAAAGGGAATCTGAAAAAGAGAAAACAATGGAGGGAATCTGGAAAAGAGAGAAAGATGGAGGGAATCTAAAAAAAGAGAGAAAGGCAGAGGGAACCTGCAAAAGAGAGAAAGAAGGAGAGAATCTGAAAAAGAGAGAAAGATGGAGGGAATCTGAAAAAGAGAGAAAGATGGAGGGAATCTGAAAAAGAGAGAAAGATGGAGGGAATCTGAAAAAGTGAGAAAGATGGAGGGAATCTGAAAAAATCAGAAAGATGAAGGGAATCTGGAAAAGAGAGAAAGGCAGAGGGAACCTGCAAAAGAGAGAAAGATGGAGAGAATCTGAAAAAGAGAAAAAGATGGAGGGAATCTGGAGAAGTGAGAAAGATGGAGGGAATCTGAAAAAAGATAACGATGGAGAGAATCTGAAAAAGTGAGAAGGATGGAGGGAATATGAAAAATTGAGAAAGATGGAGGGAATCTGGAGAAGTGAGAAAGATGGAGGGAATCTGAAAAAGTGAGAAAGATGGAGGGAATCTGGAGAAGTGAGAAAGATGGAGGGAATCTGAAAAAGTGAGAAAGATGGAGGGAATCTGAAAAAGTGAGAAAGATGGAGGGAATCTGGAGAAGTGAGAAAGATGGAGGGAATCTGAAAAAGTGAGAAAGATGGAGGGGATCTGGAAAAGAGAGAAAGATGGAGGGAATCCGAAAAAAAAGAGATAACAATGGAGAGAATCTGGAGAAGTGAGAAAGATGGAGGGAATCTGAAAAAGAGATAACAGTGGCAGGAATGTGGAAAAGAGAAAAAGATGGAGGGAATCTGCACAAGAGAGAAAGGGAATGTGGTAAAGAGAGAAATACAACAGGAAATCTGAACGAGAGAAAGATTAAGGGAATTTCGAAAAGAGATCAGATGGCTTAAAGGGCCACATGTAGTCTTATAGCAAATTTCCAGCAGATGTTCTGAAGATTAAACCAAAAACCTACCTTCACAGCGGCTGCTCTCTTGCATACTAGAATTAGCCCCTCGGGATGATCTTTCTCGAGCTGTGAAGACATAAATGTCATATACAAAGTTAGCGATTAAGGATTCATTCATTTTGATATTAGAGAGCACACAGCGCACTGTGAAAAAAGCATCCTGAGGAAGGGGTTTGCTAATGTCATGTAAATGGTTTTTATCCCTTGCTGGACCCCGCTTTGATGATTCTGCAGATCAGTTGTATCCTTCTCCTTTTCCTTGCTCCCCTCATGACCATTAATGTAGAAGCTTTTACACACTTCAGCAATCCAGTTTGCTGTGTTTTTAGATTGTCTTTTGTGTGTACGCTTTTACCCCCATCCTTAAAGTGGACCTATCACCCATTTTGCCAGCCTCTAAATAACTCCAGGGCCGGCAAAACAGATGATTGGTTCAATTACCTACCCGTGGGAGTTCCTAATTTGGGATGCCCCCTCTGTGTGAAACCTGCAAATCTCTGTAATAACCTACCTCACCTGCAAAAAGACATTATTCAAGCAAAGCTGGGCAACAGGACTTAAACCTTAAACTTATCAGGAGAGACTTAAAGCAGAACTTCAGTCAAAAGTTGACCCCCCACCCTGGTAAGGTAAAGTACACTTACCTTATCCTCGGGTCAGTGGCACTCTCCCGGTCTCTGTGCTGTCGCCGCTGAGAATGACACAGAGACTCATCCCCCGGGTCCGCACACGCTCCCGCCGCTCATTCACTTAAATGGGGGACAGCAATGTGCACGGAGCTAGGGAATGCAGCTCTGTGCCATTCTGGCAAGATGGCGGCCGCCAGGATCCAGAGCGGAAAGACGTCAGGTAAGGGTTTTTTTTCTTTCTGCTGCTTCAGTGCCAGGATAAAGTGGCAGACAGAGGGTTAACTTTAGACTGAAGTTCTGATTTAAAGAACTTAATTTGTACAGTCTAGAGGAAGGAAGGGAGAGAGGGGACAGATAAAGAGAACAGGCAGACTAGATGGACCACGTGGTCTCCTTTTGCCGTAAACCTTCTATATATATATATATATATATATATATATATAAGGTTTATGGCAAAATAAATATATATATATATATATATTTATATATATATGTGTGTGTGTATATATATATATATATATATATATACACACACACACACACACACACACACACACACACACACACACACACACACACACACACACACACATTTTATAGATGAATTTATATCTTCAAGCGCTTTAAAAGCACACTAGACAAACTATATACATACTAGTAAATGCAATTTGGGTCAGAAGGCAAATTACAAGTGAGTAGGTTACAATCAAAATGAGCAGATACAATGCCAGTAACCTTGTCATGTCTCTCTATCTCGTGTTTTGTTCAGTGCTTCCAGGGCATTCCGAATCAGGATGTCCCACTGTGTGAAACCTCCCAGGAAGCCTGAAAAAAACCTACCTCAGCATGCACCAACGGTACATGTGCAGGCTCTCGGCCAATGAGAGCCACCTGCTGTGTCTAGGTAATTCGTCCGACCCCTAATTTAAATCAATGCATGCATGCACTACCCACTGTAAACAATGAGAGTCACCTGCCGAATGATGTAGTCACAGAAAGCTGCTCTTATTGGACGAGAGCCCGCACAGGATCCGTTGGAGCGTGTCGAGGTGAGTTTCACACATGCAGGAGGAAATTTAGATTCCAAGCCTGCTGCTTTTGGGTTATGTGGGTTATGTTCCACTTTAAGTCCTTACAGAATTTTTGTTGCCCACCTTTGGACACGTTCTATTTGAACAATGCCTTTTTGCAGGTAAGGTCTCCAGAACTGCACACAGTATTCTAGCTGTGGCCTCACCAGGGCTCTATACAGCGGCATCACAACCTCCCTCTTCCTACTGGTGATGCCTCGAGCTATGCAGCCGAGCATCCTGCTTGCTTTTCCCACTGCCTGGCTATACTGTCCACTCATCTTGCAGCTTTCAGTATCCCTAAATCTCTCTCCTCCGAGGTCCTGGCTAACACAGTACTGCCCATACGGTACTCACAGCAGGTATTCGTTCTACCCAAATACATGATCTTACATTTAGAGACATTAAACTCCAGTTTTCACTGTTTTGACCATTTATCCAGTAAAGCTAAATGAATTCCCATGCTGCAGGCACCTCCAGTAATATCCGCCCTATTACTCACCTTTGTAATCTTGGGCTCCACTGTATCTTGATCCCAAACTCATTCGTCATGCATCGATGTTATTTTTCACGCTATTAGAGGCTTTAGATAGATAGAACCACTAATGGACAGGGCCTGTCTTAAACTAGAGCTGGTGGCTTTATTACGGCTAACGGGGCAGTTTGTTCACGGGTGGTAGTGAATGGGCCTGCAGTCGGTCAGGGTTATTTGGACCTGTATTAACAAATCCGTACCGCATGACCTCGGTGACAGTGGCGTCAGTTGAGACCACCAACGGAGTTCGGGGTGCGTGGGGGGGCCATCCATGTCAGTCTGCTCTGTTCATGTGAGTGCCTGTGTGTAATTAGTTACATTGTATTTATGTTTATTCTGCAATCCGGTGGGTCCTCTTTTGCATTCAAGCACATAGGTTCTAGAGCAGGGGTACTCAACCACTTCTTGTAAAGGTCCATTTACAGGCATCTGGTGAGAAGCGGAGGTCCGAATGGGGCGCTGTCAGGGGGGATGGATAGTTAGAAATCAGCACATTGGGGGTGGGCTGGGGGTGGATTATACCTCGCAATGCCACTTCCTGTCCGTGCAGTACTTCATATTGCAATGCTAGGTGCCAGGGAGTCATGACACTGGCAGGGAGACAAACAACTACAACGCCAATCTGTAAAGGGGCAGCGCTGAGCATGGCATCACAGAAGCAACTAAGTGCAGGGCTGTCAAGTCAGGGGTCCAGAAATTTGGCACCGAGGTCCGCATTCGGACCCCGGTCCGCCAGTTGAGTACCGCTGTTCTAGAGTATTAAGTTTTACCTAAGTTGTTCACAATAATTGAGATATTTCATGTTTAAGAGCTCATTAGTGCTCTGTGGGTATATTACACGTGAGTTATGTATTGAGCTTGTATGCACATTTTTTTTTGGATAAATAATTCACTGCTTTGGTTGTATTTTGGCGCTATAGAGTGCATTATTTTTAGTCTTGGATGTTTAACAAGGGTTTTTCACCAATAGATTTTTTGTAGGTTTTCCTTATTATGCAATAGGCCCATAATCATGTGTATCTGATTAGATAGTGTACAGGTCACCATGTAGAGGCTCTCTTCTATTACTTTTAGAGCAGCGATCACATGTCTTTCGGTGGTGCTCCCCCCAGTGTCCCCTTTCCTTCCCTCTAATAGTCTCGGTGTATATATGTTTTTAAAGTGGACCAACACCCAGGGGGGGATCGGCCCAGGAATCTATAAGATTCCCGGACCGATCAGATCCCTCCCCGCGGGGCATCCGAAATCGGGGTGTCCCGCGGGGAGGAACCCCCAGGAGGCCCACAATCCTCACCTTACCGGCGATCCAACGGCGCATGCGCGAGACGCGGCCGCGTCTCTCGCTTCCCTCTAGCAGGGCGCGCTCCCGCGCCGGCCGTTTTGCGAATGGCCGGCGCAGGCGCGCTCCCTGTTAGAGGGAAGCGAGAGACGCAGCCAATGACAGCGCTCTGGTATGTGCGTCCAAGCGGCTTTGGACGCGCATACCAGAGCGGCTCTGAGCGCTGTCATTGGCCGGACGAGGTCACGTGGGAGCGGGGAGAGGTGAGTTTTTGCGGCGATCGGGGGGGTTTCACACAGCGGGGCACCCCCGATCGGGGTGCCCCACCTAAGTGGACCAACACCCGGGATAGTCAAAATCCTGGGTGTTGGTCCACTTTAAGGGTGTTTTAAGATGTTTTTTATAGGATTTTTTGTAATAGGAATGTTGATATATGAATAAAGTGATTATATAATTCTTTATTGGTGGTTGGTGGTGCTTCTGTACAAAGAGGTTACTTGGGGGTAGGTGGAACCCCCATTTTTGTTTTTTGTATTTGTAGTTCTTCTCCGCGGTTAGGCCTTTACATGACCACAGCATCTTACAAAACCTTGACCACAAGACAGTACCAAGCCCATGAATGTACTGTGGACATATGGAAGTCACGAAGCTTTTAACATACCTTCTTCCACATACCAGTTAGTTTTGCTCTTTGATGGGTGAGATGTTTCAACAGAGCTTCCATTTAAAGTATAAAAAAATTCTGATCGGCTCCTGCTTCCTGGTTCAGAGGTAGATCCTACAACGAAAAATACAAACTTCAGACTAATCCTCCTGGAAAAGTGAATCTATTTTTATTGGGTTAAGGCTGTGAGGAAAAAAGGGAATGTATCAAACACCCACTACTGTCACCACTACTGCTTTTTTTATAGTCCAAGTCCATATATTTTTTTGGACCATAAAATAACATACATACTATTAATATTCCATATCGGCAAGTCAGTACACTTAAAGTGGACCAAAACCCACTGAAATTGCTTACTAAATGTAGCCGAAGCCACTGCCATTACTCCCCTCTTAGGGTGTAGAACCAGAAATCAATATTTCCGCCTCACAAATTGTCCTGGAACACTTTTATTTGCTGTGCCTCCCCGCTGTCCCTGGCCAGACCCTGGCCTTTGCGCATGTGCCATGACTTTACCTTAAAGGAGCAGTATCGCGAATTTTTCTTGGTGACTTATATTTAAATGGTACTTTGAATGTAGGTAAGTGTTGGAGTAAGAATTACAAATGTAGAAAAAAATGATGTGTGTGTTGAACAGCTGGAGACTAATAGCTCATGTTTATGTCTTGTCAGCGTCGGGAGCCGACACTCTGGCCTGTTCCATGCGGAGGAGAGGGGGGAAACAATGTATCAAAGTATCAGCTGTTCAGTGCTGGCAGCCGTCCAGCATAAGATAACAACATTGCAACATTGCCTGGCCAGAACTTATATATCTAAAACAGAGAGAAAAGCTCTAGAAGTCATTTAGCTGATTTTGATGGCTCTGCTGCAGAATCTTTCAGTTTACCATTTTCTCTTTCATATTCTTATTTTTCATTTTTCCATATGACCTTTCATTCAGCTTTGTGTGTTTTGAGCAAAGCCCAACCCAGGATTTTCACTATCTGGAGTTTTGTTTTGCCCCTTAGGGGCATCCCGACTTATGTGAAATCCCCAAGTTCGCCTGTGAAAACGTACCTTTCCCTGTCCCACAGCGCATGCGCAGGCTCTCATCCAATCAGCTCTGTTTGCACGCAGATGGGGAGCCTGAGCAGTAACCTTCCTGGCCGCCCGGCCTGTCTAAATGACTATCTGCGTGAGCGCGCCAGAAAAATGGGGGGATCTGTGGTTATCCAGGGGTCGTTTCACACAGTGGGGCATCCCGATTTAGAATGGGGTTTTGTTCCACTTTAATACCTTTAGGTTTTCCTGCACAGTTATTCAAAGAAGAATTTCAGTCGTTTTCAGTCAGTTTAGTTTATTTTGTATAGATTTTACACATTTGAGTCACCTGGTCTCATAACAAAAGCAGCACCTCACACACACACAGCCGTTACAGTGTCAGCCTCTGAGGTGAAGTGTTGCTAGGAGACCAGTGGGCTAAATGAAGCAGCTCACTAAATACAACCCAGCAGATCCCCCTATTCAGTAAATGGACTGAGCCATTGTAATTATACAATTTAAAAGAGAGGCATATATTTTTTTTCTTTTTCTGTTGCCAGATTATTTATACACATGTTATAAGCTATTGTGTGGCTATTTAATTATTTATCTTTTTTAATGCAAATTTCGCGATACTGCTCCTTTAAGGATACTTCTTGGGGTGCCTTAGAGGTGGAAAAATTGCAACCTGATCTGCTGCCAGGTTGCTAAAGCATGATTTGCACTATAAATAAAAATGGCCCCATTTAATGAGCGATTCATTCACTTGAAAGGCCATTTTATGGTTTTAGGTGACTGACAATGCCCACACACCACCCTGGTACTTGATATAGACAGAAAATAGAAAGTGGTACATGATGAATAAAGGTTGGGTATCCCTGATCTATAGCCTCAAGATGACCCATCACATGAGTTTGTGCAAAACCACCTGTTTGCCAAAAAATATGAGAAGTTATGCTATATCCTGATATTGATATTTATATCCTATTACGATGCCTTATGTTGCTTTCCAAGCCCCTGTCTGGACACAAGCTAACTCCTACTAGTGTATCTCCCTTGTGAACAGTGTAAAATTAGCCAGTTCATATTATTATATTATATCAAAATCTCCTATTATATATACACACAGTACCTTGCATATTCCATAGCTGCTTTCAATTTCTGGGTCGTGGCTGAGCTGGGAAGAATGTGTCATGCTCTGCTATGGCCAGAGTCAGCCGTGGGACCACTGTGGACTAGTCCTTCTCATGTAGAAAAACTTCTAATACTTAATACGTCAAAAAATAGTAATCCTCCTCCTCTTTAATCTCTTCTGCCAGGGAAACCCGAATAGGGATGTCCCTTTGCTTAAAGTCCAGTTTCCAGGTAAAACAAGGCATTAAATGACACCCCCACCTCACTGTTGAACTCACCATTTAATAGGAACCCCGCAGCCTCTCAGACTGACTCTGGTCACTCGCACCATAGAGCCGGATTATGTTTAATAGAATCCCTATTGAGCTGTTGATTGGCTTTCCTGAGGTCACAATCTCGCCTATCACAAGATTTCGTTCCGAGCCGGAGCCAGGTCTGCAAAGCTTGTTCTTCATTTTAATTCTATTTCTCCATTACCACCTCCAAATGTGGTCGTACAGCCTCCCCCGTCCCTCCCACCATGAGTGAGCCCAGCAAGCCACAATGGTCGTGCTTTCTGGGCTCGCTTACGCTAAGGGCCTTATTTATCAAGGGATAGCGCCAGGTAGTGTCTCACTAGCGCCAGGTATCGCCAGCTACCGACTCCAGAACGCCAGGCGGCGGACACAATCACGCATTTATCACGCTGAATGAGGCTAGCGCCGGCGAGAGCGTCAGCTAGCGCGGGATTCATCATGTAGCGGACTGCAACGAACAGTGCCGCTGCTAATCCCATCACAGCGACAGGTATGACCTCTCGCTACCTGGCGCGCTCCAATGCATTTCAATGGAGCAATCTTTAAATCTTCATATTTAATTGTTATTAATGTTTTTTTTTTTTTTTTTAAATGTCAAAAATTCTGTGACCACTTCGGCAATGTTAGATATTTTTTTTAAGGTAAAAAAATTAAAAAAAAAAAATTTGTGCAGAATTGATATTATAGGTCTGATATTAATGTATTCATATTACAAAATGTTTAGAAAAACTTGTTTAATTTTTTAATCAAAAAAATATGGATGTTTGGGGGTTAAAAAACTACTTTTAACACATCGCCGCCAGCGCTCTGGGGTTTAAACAAGCTTTTCACAGCGCGAGAATTTTTTGAGCGTGATTTGTTAATGAATATGCTGGGAGCCGTTCGCTATGACCATTCACTGTCAGGCGCTCCCATACAGCGCGGAACCCGTCAAACAGCGACTCCTAACCCCGTATTCAACATTACCGCACACCGACTGAGTCGCTGTCAACAACCGAACAACGGACAAGCACAGCGAATACTAGCGGGCGCTGTGAAAATCACGCTACTGGCGCTCATCTGTCGCTACCTGGCGCTATTACTGAATCGGCCTCTAAGTTTGTTGAGGGAAAGGGGGTGACTGTGTATAATTTGGAGGGCAGTCGTGAAAAAGTGGAGCCCTGCTACAGTATCCACAGCATGCTGCAGGCAATTGAGGAGAGGCATCAGGTCAGCTCCCTGCTTCTCTATTATAGCCATTGCCTGGACTGTTCCTTTAAAGTGGACCAACACCCACCCCTGATCGGCCCGGAAATCTATAAGATTCCGGGCCGATCAGCTCCCTCCCCGCCGATAAGGTAAGTTTTTTGAGGCTTTCTGGGGGGTTTCACACAGCGGGGCATCCCAATTTCGGATGCCCCGCTGTGTGAAACCCCCCAGAAAGCCCCAAAAAACTTACCTTATCGGCGATGGATAAGCCGCCGCCACCGCCCGCGCGTCCCTCTAGCAGGACGCGCACCCGCGCCCTGTAAGAGTGATCCCCGATCGGGGTGCCCCGCGGAAGTGGACCAACACTTAGGATAGTGAAAATCCTGGGTGTTGGTCCACTTTAAATGAAAGAACTATAGCTTTAGGACACAAACATATTGACAGACCCATATTTACTAATAACAATAGCTAAAAGATCGCCTGAACAAACATTTCTTTAAAGTTATACTAAAGGCAAGTCTGATTATTGTCCCATCGCCTTGGGATACACGTTGCACTATCCTAAGCTTCAATCCGTTTTCAAAAAAGACTCTGTAGTTCATAAGTTATCTTTAAAAGATCAGAGCATTGGCGATACAGAGAAAAAAAATGAAGAGAAACAGTGGGTGTGGCAACAGCTATGTGATGTAAGCACACTGTGATGAGTGTGAGAGGAGAGAGGAAGGCGGGTTTTAGAGCTGCAGAGAGAGGCAGCCAATCAGGTCGTGGGGGGGGGGGTCCACCGAAGGTTGATTGATGGAACAGGTCAGCGGGGTGGGGACTGAAAGCTGAATGAGAAAATACCATTTTGTGAGTACTCACCTGAAAAATGGATATTGTTGGTGTGCCACACACCCCGCTTCACTTCTTAAATATTCATTACTTCATGGGTTAATCACCTGCAGGTGACGTAGTGCAGAGAGGAAGTCTTGTAACGAGCCCCACCTTCCGGCCTATATATACCTGGTACCTCCCTTCAATCACCAGTATAATCAACAAAGCAGTAATACAAGGTACCAGTATTCCACCAGTAACCTCAAAATCAAATTTGATATAAAAAAGGCTTCACCATATAAAGGCTTCGGTAATACCGAAAAGGGCGGGTGTGAAGCGGGGTGTGTGGCACACCAACAATATCCATTTTTCAGGTGAGTACTCACAAAATGGTATTATTCTTGGTGTGCCACACACCCCGCTTCACTTCTTAAATATTCATTACTTCATGGGACATCCAAAAGCAGTGTCCACAAGGGCTGGGCAACTCAAGGCCAGGTGAAGCATAACTTAAACGACTGCAGTCTGCAGAACTTTGCGGCCGAAAACAGCATCCGCTGAGGCCCGCACATCAACTTTGTAAAATTTAGAAAAAGTGTGAACAGAAGACCAAGTGGCGGCCTTACAAACCTGTTCAACCGAAGCTTGGTGCTGAAAAGCCCAAGACGCCCCAACAGCGCGAGTGGAATGAGCAGTGATACGAAAAGGGGGAACTCTTCCCTTGGCAGAATAGGCCGCAGTAACGGCCTGACGTATCCACTTGCTAATGGCAGATTTGGCTGGTGCCAAACCCTTCCTAGGCCCATGGGGCACAACAAAAAAGGAATCCGTCCTACGGAAAGGAGACGTGATAACCAAGTAGCACTTAACACAGCGTACTACATCCAAACAATGCAAACCCCTCTCTTTGTCATTCTTAGGATTAGGACACAAGGAGGGAAGAACAATATCTTGGTTCAAATGAAAAGCAGAAACAACCTTAGGAAGAAAGTCTGGCTTGAATCGAAAGACCACCTTATCCCGATGCTTCTCGAAGTAGGGCGCCTGAATAGACAAGGCCGCCAATTCCGAGACACGCCGGATCGAAGTGATCGCTACCAAGAAGACAATCTTCTGAGTCAGGGTAGACAAAGCAATCCCTTGCAAAGGCTCAAAAGGAGGAGCCTGAAGAGCAGAAAGAACCAAATTCAAATCCCAAACCGGGAGTAATGGTTTCCTGGGAGGCCGCACATGCGTAACCCCCTGGAAAAAGGTTTTAACTAAAGACTTAAGCGCAACACGCTTCTGAAAAAAGATAGATAAGGCAGAAACTTGCCCTTTCAACGTACTTAGCTGAAGACCAGAGTCCAGCCCAGATTGTAAAAACTCCAGAACCCTGGGGACCGAAAATACCCTACAAGGAAAAGATCTCATCTCGCACCAAGCGATATAGGCTTTCCAGGTCCTATAGTAGATGACAGAAGAAGACCTCTTTCGGGCACTGATCAAAGTCTTAACGACAGAATCAGAAAGACCCTCTTCCTTTAGGATGGAGGTCTCAGCAGCCAGGCCGTCAAAGCTAGCGCTGGTAAATTGGGGTAACACAATTGACCCTGAGTGAGCAAATCGGGCCGAAGGGGCAGAACGACCTGGTCCACTGCCAGCCGAACGATGTCTGCGAACCACACTCGCCTCGGCCACCTTGGGGCCACGAGGACGGCGGACACCCCTTCCAGAGCCAACTTCCGAAGCACTCTGCCTAGCATGGGTGTCGGAGGAAACAGGTACAGAAACCCCAGATCCCCCCAGCTCAGGGACATGGCGTCCACTGCCAGAGCCAGAGGATCCTGGGAGAGCCATACGAAGTTCGGGAGCCTGTGATTGTGACGAGAGGCAAACAGGTCCACCTCTGGAGTCCCCCATTGGCGACACAGTGAGCGAAATACCCGAGGATGGAGGGCCCATTCTCCCCGACGGGGAGAGCCCCTGCTCAAGCGGTCCGCCTTCAGGTTCTCCACTCCTGGGATGTATACCGCCGAGAGACGAGGAACATGGGCTTCTGCCCAGGTCAGGATCAGGGACACCTCCCTGAGAGCACTCAGGCTGCGAGTCCCTCCCTGATGATTGATGTAAGCAACCGCTGTTCGATTGTCTGAACGCACCTGGACCGGAAGGCCCAGAACGTGCTGAGTCAGGAGAGCAAGCACCCGACGGATGGCTCTCAGTTCCAGAATATTGATGGGTAAGAGGGCCTCCCGAGGTCCCCACTGCCCCTGGAACTGCAGCTCCTTCCAGAATCCGCCCCATCCCGACAGACTGGCGTCCGTGGTGACAATTTCCCAAAGGGGGGCCAGGAAAGACCTGCCCTTCACGAGATTGGTCGAGACCAACCACCACTGGAGGGACTGCCGGACCCGGGAGGACAACTGGAAGGGCTGATCCAGCGACCGAGGCTGCCGGTCCCAAGCCGCCAACAGATAAAGCTGAAGCGTCCTCGTGTGGAATTGAGCAAAAGGAACTGCCTCGAAGGAGGCAACCATCAACCCTACCAGCCTCATCCCCAGACGGATGGACGGCCGAGGATTGGAGAGTAGGACCCGAGCCAACTCCTGAATCAGAAGAATTTTGGACTGAGGGAGAAACACTCTGTGTTGATGAGAGTCTAACCGCATCCCCAGAAAGGACACCACCCTGGCCGGAGCGAGGGAGGACTTGGAGAGGTTGATCACCCAACCGAAACTTTCCAGCGTGGAGAGCACCACCCTGGTGTCTTTCTCCGATTGATCGGGTGACGGAGCCATGATAAGAAGGTCGTCTAAATAAGGTACGACACGAATGCCCCGAGCTCTGAAAATGGCCATGACCCCTGCCAGCACCTTGGTGAACACTCTTGGAGCTGAGGTAAGGCCAAACGGAAGTGCCACGAACTGATAATGCCGATCCTTCATCATGAATCGAAGAAAGCGTTGATGAGGGAGGCAGATGGGAACATGCAGATAAGCATCCTTGATGTCTATAGACGTCATGAAGTCCCCTTGCCGAAGAGAGCCGACGGCAGTGCGCAAGGTTTCCATGTGAAACTTCCGAAAACGGATGAACCTGTTGAGCAACTTCAGGTCCAGGACGGGACGAACCGACCCATCCCTCTTGGGGACAGCGAACAGATTGGAGTAGAAACCGAGGCCCATCTCTAAACGCGGTACCGGCCGGATGACCGCCATCTCTAACAGATTCTCTACCGACGCCAGGAGCCCCTGTGCGGCCGAAGGATCGATGGGCACCCGAGACCGAAAGAACCGTGAAGGAGGGCGAGACTCGAACTCCAGTTTGTAACCGGACGACACTATCTCCTGAATCCACCTGTCCGGAACCTCCCGGTTCCAAACCTGGGAGAAGTGTCGCAATCGTCCCCCCACCCGCACGGGTGAGGGCGGCCCCTCATTGCTGAGTGGGCTTACCCGCAGGTTTGGGCTTGGAGCCCCAGGACTGGGCGGGACGGCCACGGCCCCTCCCCCGCGTCCAACCTGTACGACTGGTAGAGGGAAGGGAAGTCCCCCTACCCGCTCTGTATCCTCGAAAGGACGGCCTACCAGAAACAGCCCCTCTAAAGGGGCGTCGAGGCCTCCTGCGTTGTGGCATCTTGCCACCCTTTGCGACTGAATCAATTTTCTCCCCGAACAGCCGCAGCCCCAAAAAGGGGAGAGCTGTGAGCACCCTTTTAGAAGCTGAGTCCGCCGACCACTGTCGCAGCCATACTGACCGACGAATAGCGACCAGCATTGCCGCTGTCCTGCTACTCATAGCCAGCGCATCGTCCTGAGCGGATAGAACGTAAGACACAAAAGAATCGCACTGCTTAAGCGCAGCGAACTCATCACAGGCGGGATTGAGATCCTCGCATAGCCCCTGGATAACAGATCTTACCGCTAAAAGAAGAAGGGCCGAAGCGCACAAGGGGCGCATTGTTGACCCAGCATAAACAAAGCCATAGCGAGCATACTGGTCAATCCTACGATCCTCCCCATCCTTAGGGACAGAGGTCTCAGCAGACTGTACCATAGCGGAGCTAGATAACCCTAGCACAGGGGTATCGACTTCAGGAGGGACGGACCAAAGCTTCAGCAATTCTGGCGGAAAAGGATAACGCTTTTCCCAACTGGGAGGGATTCCAGATAACCGTGTGGGATGTTCCCATTCTTTCAGGACCACCCTCTCAAAGTGGTGCTGTCTGGGAAAAACCAAACGCGGCTGAGGCTCTTCAAACAACTGACCCTTTGGCCGGGTGACAGCCTCAGGCGGATCTAAATTCAAAATTTCAAACATTTGTGCCAGAATGGAGGGGGTGTCAAGGGCAACCCCCGCCGACCAATCGCCAATCGCATCAGCCTTAAGCTGACCTGCCGGCTCATCTGACTCCAAGAGGAATTCACCCTCATCCGGGGAGCCATCGGACCATTCCACAGGCTCACATAATTCGTCCTGAGGAGCCGAAGAAACCGGAGTCAGGCGCTTCCGTTTTGCAGAGGCCTTTAGCCCCGCTTTAACGGGCAATACTTCCCGAAGATTGGCTGAATTTACCACCACCTCGGATTGCGAATCCCCACCCTTGACAATGTCATGCGGGGTCCGGAACAGGGAGGGAGAGGCAGGAGATGATAGAGGTTGCGACGGGTCAGCCGCCGGATCAACAGACTGACGCGCAACAATCTGCCTTGCACAAGAAATGCAAATAAAGATATCATCAGCAGGGAGCGCAGCCCCACATTTTACACACCCCCTGGACGGCTCTGACGAGTCGTTTCCGGTAGTAACAGAAGCCTCCATATTGGTGATTTATGGTATCGCAAATACTGGGACTTTTAAGGCATAAGCCAACCCGGGATGCCCCTTTATAAGAATGTCCCGGAAGGGAGGGTTTTTATTTTTACATATTTTTTTTTTTTTTTTTACACTTTATATTTTTTTTTTTTTTTTTTAAGAGAAAAAGGTCCCCTTTAACAGTCTCAAAATAAATATATATACATATATATATATGTATATATATATCCAAAATGTGCAATTTTATATCAAGAAAGACTAGCCAGGCAATATAGAGCCGGAGGCCGCAGTAAAAGAGGGATCCCAGGATCTGAAAGGAAAGAAAAAACAAACCATCAGATCCCTTGTGAGAGAAACAAAGCAGCATGTTCACAATAGTCCAACAAAGAGAGTGCCTCCTTAAAAGTCAGCCCCATGAGTAAAACTCATTCTGGCCCCACAAAAGCGAGACCGCTTACCTGTTACCGACGCCAGGAGCCAGCCGGAGGGACATGTAGCAGCCGCAGCACACAAACTCATGTGTTGCTGCAGCGCGCGCCCCCCCCACGTGACCTCTTTTCACCGCAACATGAAGGAAGTGAGGCTGAGGCCGCCGAGCGCCGCTTCCGCCGGCGCCGCTTCCGCCGGCGCCACGCCCCCCCGCGTCACAGGGAGCCGCCCTGCTCTAATCAACGGGGGAATGCCACCAGCTGCGCTGGCTGACACCGAGCCGGCGGAGGAGGAGGAGGGGAAAAGAGAGACACAAGCGCAGCCACACAGGCTGCCGCACGGAGCAGCGGGGTAGGAAGGGAGGCGGGAGGGAACCAACTGAGGCTAGCTGAGCGCGGTCCGCTGCCCCGCCCCCATAAAGCAGACCAAATACACTGGCCATGCCTAAAGCATCTGCCCGGAGCCCCGGTCAAAAAACAGTTACTATGTAAAAGTGAACACACAGAAATAACACACAGTGAAAACATCATACAAGATACACAACCCTCTATACCCCCCCCCCCCCCCCCCCCCCAAGTGAAGGGAGAAAGGACCGGAGCGGGGGAGAAAGGGCTACGGGGACCCTCGGGACAGGGGCATCCCATTTCCGGATCACCATGCCGGATTGCCGCATTGCCCCCAAAAGAGGGGGATGAGCGGAGGAGATAAGCTCCTAGGCACCAATAGTGCCATCTACCAATTACCCGGTGAGCAGCCTAAGCTGGGAGGCTTCCTATCCACCATAGAGGTATACAACTCAAACCGGGCAGAAATAGACCAAAAGGGGGGTGGCGGGGTAAGCCCCGACCTACCTGTAAGCAGGAAACTTCCAACCTCTGCTTGTCACGCAGAGAGAAAAATACTGGTGATTGAAGGGAGGTACCAGGTATATATAGGCCGGAAGGTGGGGCTCGTTACAAGACTTCCTCTCTGCACTACGTCACCTGCAGGTGATTAACCCATGAAGTAATGAATATTTAAGAAGTGAAGCGGGGTGTGTGGCACACCAAGAATAGTGATTTTCCTCACTAAGGAGACAGATGAAGATGATGAAGCACCTAAGCCACTGAATGAAAGATAAGCTACAGATATGTATTTTTTTAACTTTCTGACTAGCCAAGCACTTTAAGATTTCAGGTAGAAGCATATTATGTATTAATAGATTAGTATCTAGGGTCAGAACTCCTAATAGAGTACCTGTAACCTTTGGTTTGCTGTGGTTGGATAGGCTTTTTTCACTTCCACATCTAGAAGTAAAGGCAAGCTTCAGAGGCCTTCTTTCCTGGTTTACAGATTCTGCAAGAAAAAATATTTAAATAAATATTAAAAAAAAATATTATTATTATTATTATTACAAATTCAAGGAGCAGTTTATTGTGCGATATTAAAAATCCATATAAACATACTGGATAGTGAGAGGAGGAGGTTACCTATACATCCCAACCAAAAAGAAAAATTCTGCCAAGCTGGTCATCTCCTTAAAGCAGAACAAAACCCGGGAATTGGACTTTCCTAGGTTTTGTTCCGTGCCCCTGAATTGGGATGCCCTGCGGTGTGAAACCCCCCAGAAAGCCCACTAAAACTCACCTTTCCCCACTCCAACGGTTGATGTGCAAGCTCTTGTCCAATCAGAGCCCTTTGCCTTGACTACGTAATTCGGCAAAGGGAACGGATTGAAGTTAATGGGGCTCTCAGCGTAGAAAGGTGAGTTTTTAGGGGCGCCCTGGGGGGTTCACACAGCAGGCATCCTGATTCGGGATGCCCCAGGGAGAAGCCAACTACTGGCCCTGGAATATTTTCTAAGGACTTCAGGGCCAGCTACTTTACTGTCCCCCAGGTCATCCAGATTTGGAAGTGAACTCCCTGGGATAGCCCACAAAACGCATCTTAGCTGAAGCGCACGCCCACCCATTCAGATAGGCTGGTGGCCAGAGCATGGTTCATACTGCAGGGATATCGGGGAGGGGGCCCCTCTGTTTTTGCTATGCTGAGATCCGTCTCCAAACAGCACTGTATGCCGTGCATACAGCACTGATTGAACAGGAGACCACACATGCACCTTGGAACCTTTGGGAAATAAAAGGACCAAAACCTGGGATAATCAAAATCCTGAACTTTCGTCTATTTTAAACACCGCCCATTTAGAGAGACCTCGCTTGGGTGCGCCAACATCTAGAGGTGTGCCGGGGATGCGGCCACAGTGGGGGCACGTTGGACTGGTGTCTTGACTGGGCGATCTGGGGGGAGCTCCATAAAGAGAGTAACCCCCCAAGAGATGCAAGTGGGGTGTTGCTCCTCTTTAAATGTCCCACTTTGATGACATAAGGGGAAAATTTAGGTCAATTTACAATTGGGGCTCTGCTCCGGCTCATTGGCTGAATGGTGGTAGTGGAATGTACGGATTGGCTGAGCTTTTGTCCAATCACCAAAATTCTTTATTGATAAGAGGTATCTAAGTTGTGCTTTAAAGGGAACAATTCCATTGAAAGTGTATATTTTTGTGTGCCAAAATGATGTCCTCAAGGTGCTGAGCTGATCTGGAATTTTTTAATTTTTGGTAGTAAATGTGTGTATTATAGAAGCAGTTTTCACTACCTGCCATCTGTTGCTATTGGCAACGTACACCAAGAAGAGAGAAGCGAGTCCTGTACACACAGAACTCTGCTGCTATGGTCAATGCTGAGGTGAGGGAGACACACATGTCCAGCAGCAGTGCTCTGTGTGTACACTCACTTCTCTCTTCTTGGTGTACAGTTGCCAATGGCAACAGATGGCAGGTAGTGAAAACTGCTTCTATAAGCAGCTAGCACATCAGCTAACATGGGAAAAAAATACTAGATCAGTCCAGCACCTTGAGGACATCCTTTTGTCACAAAAAAATACGCTTTCAAAAATTCCAAGTAGACTTACCCATAAAAATGGAAAAAAACTCAAGGCAGCCCTAGAAAGATTCCAGGGACGACTGATGGCCTTCTCCTGGGGCATCCTGAATTGTTATACCCAGCTGTGTAAACCCACCCAGATTGCAGGTATTAGCTTACCTTTCCCCAGTCCAATGTTGAATGTGAGGGACTCTCATCCAATCAGAACCGTTTGAGGTGCCTATGTAATTTAGGAAATGGCTATGATTGGACGAGAGCTGGTGCATGCATCGTTGGTCCAAGAAGAGGTGAGTTTTACAGGGTGTTCTTGTGGGTATCAAACAGCGGGGCATCCCAAAATGGGGTACAGAACAAAAATACAATTCTGTGAGTACTCACCTGTAGAATTGATTTTGACAGTGTCCTGTACAGGTGGCTCCATTTCTGACATGTGGGTAATCCGCCACAAGGTGGCGCAGTGACTGCAAGATGAAAATCGTAGTCCCTCCCGGCTCCATATAAGGAAGCTGTGGTTCAAAAGCAGTAAAACAGACACATGCTGGGAGGCCAGGAAACCATGTTACTTCACATAGCTTCAACACGTACTCTCTCAGAGAAAAAAACCAAAAGGCAAAAGCCAATACAACAGTAATCACCATAACAGGCAAACGGAGATAACAGAACAAGGGTGGGATGGAGCGACCTGAACAGAACACCGTCAAAAACAATTCTACAGCTGAGTACTCACAGAATTGTATTTTTCCCAGTGTCCTGTTCAGTTCGCTCCATTTCTGACATGTGGGACATCCAAAAGCAGTGTCCAAAAGAAGGGTGGGATCCCCAGAGAACAACAGCATGTAGTTCATGACATTACCGCCTGAAGCACCTTACGGCCAAAAACAGCATCAGCTGAGGCCCTAACATCAACCTTGTAAAAGTATGAACCGAAGACCAAGTGGCGGCCTTACAAACCTGTTCAACAGATGCCTGGTGCTGAAAAGCCCCACAGGCACCAATAGCTCTGGTAGAGTGAGCTGTGATCTGAAAAGGGGGTTCCTTCCCCTTGGCAGAGTATGCTTGTACCAATGCCTGTCTGATCCACTTGCTGAGAGTGGATTTGGCTGGAGGCAGACACTTCCTAGGCCCGTCAGTGAGAACAAAAAGAGAATCCGATTTCCTGAAGGATTCAGTAGCAACTAGGTAATACTTAAGGGCTCTGACCACATCCAAGGCATGGAGGGTCCTTTCCTTAGAATTAGAAGGCGCGGGACACAAGCAAGGCAAAAAAATGTTCTCATTGAGGTGAAAGGAAGAAACAACCTTAGATAAAAAATCAGGTTTAAGGCGAAAAAACCACCTTATCCTGATGCCTCTAAAAGTAAGGAGGCTTCATACAAAGCGCCGCCAGCTCTGAAACGTGACGCACCGAAGTGATAGCCACCAAAAAGACCACCTTTAGAGTCAGAATAGATAAGGCAGCATCACACAAGGGCTCAAAGGGAGGACCCTGGAGAGCAGAAAACACCAAGTTCAAATACCACACCAGTAACAGAGGTTTACGTGGTGGACGTACATGAGTAACTCCTTGGCGAAGGATCTTTGGAAAAAAATAGCCAAGGCCGAAATCCTGACCCTTGAGGGTACTCGGCTGGAGACCCGAGTCCAATCCATGTTGTAAGAACTCCAAAATCCTTGAAAAGGAGAATGTGCGACAGGGGAGACTTTTGGACACCAGGCAATGTAAGCGTGCCAAACTCTGTAATAAATCATGGAAGAGGATTTCTTCCGAGCCCGAAACATGGTACGCACGACCGAAGCAGACAGTCCTTTCTCCATCAAGATGGAGGTTTCAGCAGCCAAGCCGTCAAAGCAAGCGTTTGTAAATTGGGGTGGCGCAGCCGCCCCTGAGTGAGAAGCCCTGGATCGTCGCCACAGAAAGTGAAAGATCTTGTTGCTGAGAGACCATTCTCCCAGACGAGAGGCCCCCCTGCTCAGGGAGTCTGCCTCCTGGTTCTCCACCCCGAGGATGTAAACCGCCGAGATGCAGGGAACATTCTCCTCTGCCCAAGTCAGGGTCTGGGTCACCTCCTTGAGGGCTCGCTTGCTCCGAGTCCCGCCCTGGTGATTGATGTAGGTGACAGCCGCCTGATTGTCTGAACAGACCTGGACTGCATGACCCCGTAGATGGGGAGTCAAATGAAAAGGACCAACCGGATCGCTCTCAGCTCCAAAAGATTGATAGGCAAATGGGCCTCCTGCGGACCCCACTGGCCCTGGAACTTCAGTGATTGCCAAAAACCTCCCCAGCCGGTCAGACTGGCGTCCGTGGTGACAATCTCCCAGCAAGAATTCAGAAAGGACCTGCCCACTAGAAAATTTCTGGAGTCCAACCACCACGAGAGGGACCGCCTGGCCAGAGGAGACCGTGAGAATTCCCGCTCCAGGGACTCCTGTGTCCGGTCCCAAACGGTCAAAAGATTCAATTGAAGAGGCCTCATGTGGAACTGAGCAAATGGTACAGCCTCGAAACATGACACCATGAGACCCACCAGCTTCATCCCCAGACGGATGGATGGTCGCTGGCATGACAGTAAGGCACGCGTCTGAAGGCACTCCACCTTCTGCTGGGGGAGGAAAACCTTGACCTGAGAGGTGTCCAACATCATGCCCAGGAAGGACCTCACCAATGAGGGAGTGATCGAAGACTTGGGGTAATTGATCACCCATCCGAAATCCTCGATAGTGGACAATACCGTCTGGGTGTCGCTCTCGGCCTGCTGAAGAGATTGAGCAGCAATCAGCAAGTCATCCAGATAAGGAAGAACATGAATGCCCTGGCTCCTCAAGAGGGCCATAATGCCCGCTAGCACCTTGGTGAACACCCAGGGGGCTGAGGATATCCCAAACGGTAGCGCTGCAAACTGGTAGTACCGATCCTCCAGCGTGAACCTCAGGAACTTCTGATGTCCCTGGAATATAGGAATGTGCTGTAAGCATCTCTGATATCCATCGTGGTCATGAAGTCGCCCGGCCGAAGCAAACTCACCGCAGACGGTAAGGTCTTCATGCGAAAGTGTCTGAATCTGACAAACTTGTTGAGACCCTTCAGGTCCAGGATAGGCCTGAGAGTACCGTCCTTCTTGGGTACCGTGAAAAGATTGGAATAGAACCCTTGACCTCGCTCCGGGCGTGGCACCGGACAAATCACCCCGGATAACAGAAGGCGTTGAACAGCCATTCTTAGACCCTGCGCCGTCAATGGGTTCTGGGATACCTGCGACTGAAGAAATCTTGGGGGTGGCTGCCAGCTGTATTTTGTAACCTGAGGAAACCCCCTCCTGAATCCACCGATCCGAGACATGCTGTCTCCAGACTTGAGCAAATAGCAGAAGCCGTCCCCCCACCCGAATGGGTGAGGGCGCCTCCTCATGCTTGAAGGGTCTTGGCAGGGGGCTTGGACTTGGATCCCCAAGAGGGATTGGGTCGGCCACGGGACCTACCTCGTCCCCAGGAATCTCTGCGGCCACCTGAAAAGGAGGAGCCTCTTCCTCCTCGAAAGGAGCGAAAAGTAGACGAGCCCCGAAAGGGCCACACAGGCTTGCGTCGCTGAGGGAGTCTCCCATCCTGCGTCAGGAGATCCAGACCCTCCCCGAATAACCGAAGCCCCAAAAAGGGGATACCAGTGAGCGATTTCTTGGCAGCGGCGTCGGCTGCCCACTGCTGCAGCCAGATAGAGCGATGGAGCGCAACCAGCAGGGCCGAAGCCCTGCCGCCAAGCCGGACGATATCGTCCATGGCCGAGGCTATAAAAGCAATAAAGTCCATGCAGGCTAGGCGATCCTTATACCCCTCCGCACGCTTGCGAGATCTGGCGATATCAACAAGATGTTTCACCTTCTTCTTGATGGCTAGGGAGACAATGGCTGTGGCACAAACCGAACGAAGGGCAGCACCCACAAAGGTGAAGGCGTGACAAGCCAGCTGATCCATGCGCCGGTCAGCAGGGTCGCGCAAGGAAGCAGTATCGGGTGATGACATAACCGTGGTATTGGAGAGCCCCAGAACAGGAGCATCCACCTCCGGGGGACGGGACCAAAAGCGAATCAACTTCTCAGAGAAAGGATACCGTCTGTACAGGCCCTTAGGCACCGACGGCAATTTATTAGGCCTTTCCCATTCCTTAAAAACTATCTTGGAGAAGTGGCCCTGTTCAGGAAATACAAGACGCTGTCTCTCAGGCCGAAATAAATCCCCCTGCTTCTTTTTGGCCGCCTTCGGGGGTACAATGTGCAAGGTCTCAAATTTTTTTTGGGATTCAGTCTAGGATCCCCATTCTTTGCAAGGTCTCAAATACCGCAGATAACAACTTCTCCGTGTCATCAGGGAGCCACAAATCCTCGCCCGAGGAAGACCCAGGATCGCTGTCATAGCCACCCGGTCGATCCCCTGAGGAGTCGGAGTCATGAAACAACTCACCCTCCTCCATGGAGTCCCTACCACCAAAAACCTGATAATCATCATCAGCAGCAGCAAAAAGCGAATAACCCGGCTCAATATCCCGCTTCTTACTCGCGGCCCTGCCGGCAGCTGAGCGCAATAATTGTCTCTCTATGCTGGCCACTCGGACTGCCAAATCCATTTGAGATCCCCTGCTGGCTTCCCCCTCACTGGGAGCTAAATGCAGGCGCGGGGGTGTTGGCGAGGCCACAGGTAGAATAGGGCTGGGGACAGAAGCACCCGCCCTATCCTGCTCCAGAATAAAGCTCTTGGTGCAAGATACACAAACTGCGCTGAGACCGCTCAGAGGGCATGTACCACACATGAGACAGAGCTTAACCCGCCCTGATGGGGCCCCTAGCTTGCTATCCCCAGAAGCCTCCCTTATGGTGATTATAGCAAAATAATTCGGGTCACAAGGCGCTAACGGCCCAAAACCCAGACAATCCCCACTTTAATCCCTCTTATTGATCCTTTAAAAAAATAGAGACTGTGTGGAGGGAGGGGGGGGGAAGAGGAACCGGGAGGAACCACTATTCTGAGCGGCAATAAGGGACCCGTCTGGAAGACACAGAAAGGCAAACATGAGCATCCCACAGCACATGCAGGGAGGAGACAAAGAAAAACTAAGACTCACGGACCAAGCAGGGACAGGGTAGTAGCGAGAGGCGCCCGATCCTGGAAGCAGTGCAGCCAATCACGAAGGGTAACCTCTGGAAGTGCAGCCAGGGATTGAAGAAGCCGGCACGCTAACCGAGGGTACGCAGGCCGCAGCAAGATGGCGCAGATCGGGCCGAGAAGAGCACCTCAAGGGGAGGACACTGGGAAAATACAATTCTGTGAAATACTCACCTGTAGAATTGGTATTATAAGTATACAGTATGTCCTGGTCCAGATATAGTACTTACACTTGGGGTTATCCTCCGCCAGATGGCGCTGCACTGCAGAGACATGTAAAACAGGCTCCTCCCGGCCCCTCAAATACCTGGGACCTCCCACAAATCCCCAGCATTGAAAAGCAGTGAACGAGAAGCCGGGAGAAATTAACCACCCAAACTGGTAACTATAACAATGATAACAATCACCAAACAGGGGATCCAGAAAAAAAGGAAAATCCAGGGTGGGGTGGAGCAGGACGTACTGTATACTTATAATACCAATTCTACAGGTGAGTATTTCACAGAATTGTATTATTCTTAGTATACAGTACGTCCTGCTCCAGATATAGTACTTACACTTGGGACATCCAATAGCAGTGTCCATAAAATAGGGTGGGATCCCCAACAAAAAAGGTAACAGCAGACAGTTTAACCACTGCCGCTTGCAAAACCTTTCGGCCAAAAAACAGCATGAGCTGAGGCCCAAACATCAACCTTGTAAAACCTTGAAAAAGGTATAAACAGAAGACCAAGTAGTGGCCTTGCAAACTTGCTCAACAGAAGCCTGGTGCTGGAAGGCCCAAGAGGCACCAATAGCACGCATAGAATGAGTAGTAAGGCGAAAAGGAGGACCCTTCCCCTTAGCAAAAATAGGCCTGAATCACGGCCTGATGGATCCATTTGCTAATAATAGACTTGGCAGTAGCCAAACCCTGCCTGGGCCCAGAAGGGACCACAAAAAAAGCATCAGTTTTCCTGAAGGACGCAGTGACCACCAGGTAATACTTCAAACACCTGACCACATCCAAGGAATGCAAAACCCTCTCCTTAGTGTAGCTAGGATTAGGGCACAAAGAAGGAAGAACAATATCTTGATTCAATGAAAGGCAGACACTACCTCAGGTAGAAAACCTGCCTTAAAGCAGAACACCACCTTGTCCTGGTGTCTTCCCAAGGTATGGGGGCTGAATAGAAAGAGCCGCCAACTCAGACACACGCCTAACCGAAGTAACGGCTACCAGAAAGACAACCTTGAGGGTCAGAACAGCCAGAGCAGCATCCTGCATAGGTTCAAAGGGAGCACCCTGCAAGGCAGACAAAACCAAGTTCAATCCTAAACAGGGACCACAGGTTTACGTGGGGAACGCACATGAGCGACCCCCTGGAAAAAATCTTAATCAAAGAATGCTGAGCAAAAGACTTCTGAAAGAAAACAGACAGGGCAGTAACCTGACCCTTCAGAGCACTGAGTTGGAGTCCCGACTCCAACTCATGCTGTAAGAACTCCAGAACCCTGGGGACTAAAAACACCTGACAGGGAAGAGACCTAGACTTACACCAGTCAAAGTAGGTATGCCATACCCTGTAATAGATGAAAGAAGTTTTCTTCCTAGCCTTCACCATGGTATCAGCCACCGAGGCGGACAAGCCTTTTTCCATCAAGATGGAGGTTTTAGCAGCCAGGCCGTCAAGGCCAGAGTTTGTAAATTGGGATGGCGTAAGGGGCCCTGAGTGAGCAGATCTGGCACACTTGGCAGAACGTACTGGTCTACTGCCATCTGCACCAGGTCTGTGAACCACACTCTTCTTGGCCACCTGGGGGCCACCATAATTGCTGGCACCCCTTCCAGAGCAATCTTGCGCAGAACCCTGCCCAGCAGGGAAAATGGAGGAAAGACATACAGGAGCTGAAGTCCTGCCATGACATTGCTAGGGCATCCGTGGCCAAGGCCAGAGAATCCTGGGACAGGGAGACAAAGGCAGGGAGCTTGTGATTGTGACTGGCCGCAAACAGATCCACATCTGGTTGGCCCCAACGGTTGTACAGAGATTGGAACCCCCTGTTGCAGAGGGACCATTCTCCCTAGCGAGAGGTCCCCCTACTTAGAGGAACTGCCAGCAGATTTTTCACCCCCGGAATGTACACCGCTGATATGCAGGGGACATTGGCCTCCACCCAAGTCAGGATCGGAGACACATCCTGGAGGGCCCTCTTGCTCCGGATCCCTCCCTGATGATTGATGTAGGCAACTTCCGTCTGGTTGTCCGAGCGCCAACTGAACAGGCAGGCCCTAAAGGTGAGTAGTCAAATGAGCCAGAACTAACCTGATCGCTCGCAGCTCCAAGATATTGCTAGGTGTGTGGGCCTCCTGAGGGCCCCACCTCCCCTGGAACCGCAGGGAATTCCAGAAACCCCCCCCCCCAACCTGATAGACTGGCATCCATGGTGACTGTCTCACAGGAAGGGGCAAGAAAGGATCTGCCCCCCAACAGGTTCCTTGAGTCCATCCACCACAAGAGGGACCTCCTGACCAGGGGGGAGAGCACACAGACCCTGTCCAGGGACGCTGGGTCCTTGTCCCATACAGACAATAGGTGAAGCTGCAGAGGCCTCAATTGGAACTGAGCATAAGGGACCGTTTCGAAGGACGCCGCCATCAGGCCCACCAGCTGCATCCCCTGCCTGATGGAGGGATGGGGACAAGCAAGGAGGGACTGAGCCTGTGCAATCAGATTGTCCACCTCCTGCTGAGGAAGGAAGATCCTTGCCTGAACTGTATCCAGATTAATTCCTAGGAATGGAGTAACCAAGGAAGGGGACAGTGAGGACTTGGGGTGGTTGATCACCCATCCAAATGACTCCAGAATGGGCACCACCAGCTGAGTATCCAACTCTGCCTGATGCAGAGACTGTGGAAATGAAGAGGATGTCGTCCAGATAGGGAAGCATGCTGACACCCTAACATCTGAGTAGAGACATCACGCCAGCCAGCACCTTGGTGAACACCCTGGGAGCTGAAGTGAGGCCGAAGGGCAAGGCCAAAATTGGTAATGTTGATCCATCAGAGTGAACCTGAGGGACTTCTGATGACCTGGGAACACAGGAATATGAAGGTAAGCATCTTTGATGTCCATAGAAGCCATGAAATCCCCTTGGCGCAGGGAACAGATGGCAGAGCGCAGAGTCTCCATGCGAAAGCCCTTGACAAAAACTTGTTAAGAATCTTTAAGTCCAGGATGAACCTGACAGAACCATCCTTTTTGGGTACTGTGAACAGGTTGGAGTAAAATCCCTTGCCTTTTTTTTTTCTAAAGGCACCTGGCAGATGACCCCCAGCTTCAGGAGGCCTTGCACCGCTTGCACTAGCTCCTGAGCTGACACAGGGTCCTGAGGAATCCGGGACCTGATGAATCTTGGAGGGGGATCGGCAGCAACTCCAACTTGTAACCGGAGGACACTACCTCCTGAATTCACCGGTCTGAGACATAAATCCTGCAGACCTGAACGAAGTGCTGCAGCTGTCCCCCCCCCACGCGGATGGGTGAGGGCGCCCCAACATGCCTGAGGGGGCTTGGGAGAGGATTTAGCTTTTGGGGTCCCAGGAGGAGCCAGGACGTCCACATCCTCTGCCTCTACCCCAGAAATCTCCCCGGGCCCCAGGGAAGAATACCTCCCTTTCCTGTCTTGCATCACAGTAAGGGGAGGAGAAGGAACCCTGACCCCTAAAGGGCTGAGGTTGCCGCCTGTGCTGGGGTAACCTGCCTCCCTTAGCAAGAAAGGTCCAGGCGGCCTCCAAACAGACGCAGTCCTTTAAAGGGAAAAACCAGTGAGGGCCTTCTTGGCAGAATTGTCAGCGTCCCTCTAGCGCAGCCAAACCCGAGCGGCGCACAGCCACCACAAGGGCAGAAGTTCTGGCACACATTCTGATGGTGTCATCCAATGCTGACAGGACAAAATTTACACAAACATCAACTAGAGCAGGGGTACTCAACTACTTTCAGTGGAGGTCCACTTACCAGGGTCTGCCGTGGGATGAAGGTCCGGGGGGGGGGTATAAGTAAGAGTGCCAGCCCGGACAGGCGTGGGAGGCCAGCTGGTCAATGTGCCGGTCCTCAGCATCCCGCAGGGTAGTAGATTCAGGGGAATGCATGACAGAGGTGTTAGACAGCCCTAGGATCGGGGCATCCACCTTGAGGGGGGGATGACCAACCTTTACCCACCTCAGCAGGAAAGGGATACTTCCTATCCCAAATCTTTGGAGCCCCGGGAAGTTTACTGGGGCGCTCCCATTCCTTTGAGCACAAGGTTATGGAAATGTGCCTGCCATGGAATCTCCAAACGTGATTTTGCTGTATGGAAAAGCTCCCCTCTTTGCTTGGGAGCCTCAACAGGGAGAGAGATAGACAGAACCTCAAGGTCTGGGTAAATAATCTGTCAGTGTCATCCAGGGCCCAGGGGTCAGAGCCAGAATCGTCATGACCCCTTGGTCTCTCATCAGATGAGCCTGAATCAGAAAGGAGCTCCCCTTCATCAGACGGTGTATAGCCACACAGATTCATAAACTCCTCAGTTCCCATAGGGAAAACAGTAACATTAGGCGTCAAGTGTCAGTCAAGTGCTTACCAGGGCCCTTACGCTCTAAAGGCCTTGCAATAATCTGTTCAACAGTAGCCAGTCTAGAAGACACATCAGGCTGAGAATCCCCAGTAGTATGCAACTCAACGGGAGTGAGATTTAAGCTTGGGGGGAGTAGGTGAAGTGAAATGAGGTGCAGTCACTGGCAGGCCGGATTGCAATGCAAGCACCTGCTAAGCACAGGGTACACAGACCCGTGCCTTGTCAGCGTCAGCATGAGGCTGCCCACACGCTACACACAGCCGGGATTGTCCCAAAGGGACCCCGGTTCCTGGGATGCCTCCATATGGTGACTATTAGGCACGATATGCCAGTAGGGATTTACGCTATAAGAAACCCTGGATGCCCCAATGACCCGCTGTGGAAGTGGGAGTAATTATACAAGACCCTTGGAAGGGGTGTCAGAATCAAAAACACTACAATGAGTATAAAACCGTCCACGAGGGCACTTAAGGACCGCGGTAAGTATAACCGCCACGCGCGCTGACAAAATGGCAACGAGAGTACCTCGAAGGGCGGGCCAGAGCGGGCTGTGACGCAGGGCGCGCCAAGCCAGGCCCCCCCCCCTCCGAAGAGCGCGAAGCCCACAGGCAAGCAGCCAATGATAACGCAGAAGCGTCTGAGGTAAAGCCACCGGCCGGCGCGGAACATCCAAATGAAGGAAAAGACGCGCGCGGCGGTGGCATTTGCAATAGCACATATACTAGTCAAAAGACATGACAAACGCTGTATGCACGAATCACCCTACAGGCTAACCCACACACCCCCCCCTTCTTCCTTTTCTCCCAAAGGCTACAGGGAGAATGAGGGAGGATGGCGGCCCTTTGTACAGGACCCACAGCTACACGGGGCATGGGGCAATAATGCGGGAGTGGCATCCATAAAGGCTCACCATCAGCCTATACCGCCTACCCTTTGGTGGGGGATTGCGGTGGAGCAGCGCTCCATAAGCACGCATGGTGCTGCCTACCTTCACCCGACCAGCGCAGCCCAGGCTGGGAGGCACATCACAAGAGGAACGGGTGGGAATAGTCCAACAGGGCCGCAGGCTATAATAGCCCCGCTCACCTGCGAGAGAGTGATACTTCATGTCTTCGCAGTCAGCACTGCAGAGAAATCTGGGGATTTGTGGGAGGTCCCCGGGTATTTGAGGGGCCGGGAGGAGCCTGTTTTGCATGTCTCTGCAGTGCAGCGCCATCTGGCGGAGGATAACCCCAAGTGTAAGTACTATATCTGGAGCAGGACGTACTGTATACTAAGAATAACCCAGGATTTGTTCTGCGGTGTATGTTTGGGGTGGGGCTACTCCTACATACACAAAGATGAGTAGCATAGAATGCTGCAGATATTTGTTCTTCAAAGGCCCGTAGACAGGCCACACCCCCAAACCACTTCCATTACCCTGTTAAGTGGACAGTTTGACTAAGTATCCCACTTTGAGTCCCCAAAAAAATAGGCAGTGTTCTTCCAGGCAGAAATAAAATCCAGGGGTGACAGGCTTTTACAGGGGTGTATATTACTGTACCAGTGCTTCATGATAGTGCTCCTATAATGTGGTATGCAGTCAAATATAATCCTCAGCCTCCTATTGTGGCATCAGTGACAGTGCGGCGACAATGGGGGACAAAATACGTACCTGTTAGGAGGAGAATATCCAGCTATGATGGCTGTAGACGTGGCCAAATATGAAAATAAGCTGAAGAAAATCAGTTAGAGCCAACGTCGGCTCTCCTGCAGGAAGCTGGTCAGACCCAGCAACTGTTGCTATGGCATGAGCTCATGAACCCCAAAGCAAAACAACTTTATTGACAGTCTTGGTGGCAGACAACCCGCTGTGGTGAAAAATGATCTTGAATAGTAATAGTGTGATTTCCAATGTGCATGTCATGCTCCCTGAACCTCTCTGTCACCATGCGAGCCCAATGAAGCCTGGCATTGTCATCTTGGAATCAGCCCAATGTGCAATCAGGGAAGAAAAGATCATGGATGGAATAACCTGGTGGTTCAGTATATTAAGGTAGTTAGCTGACCTCATTCTTTGGGTGAATAGCATTGCTGAACCTAGACCTGACCACCTGCAGCAACCCTTCAATGATCATAGCACAGTGCCCCCCATAGGCATGTACAGTAGCTTGGGGGCATCACCTCAGCTTCCTCTTGTCTTACCCTGATGCCCCCACAGACTAAAAGACTCCAGGGGGATCAAGAACCTCTGCCGTCAATCACAAAATGGGAGGGTGAACTGGGTGTCACCTTTTCGACGGGACATAGGAAGCGCATTATTCGTCTTGCACACTAGGTACAAGGAATGTAATTATAAAGTTCTTACGGGGTGGTACAGGGTCCCTAAACTTCTACACAGGTGGTTCCCAGCTGTCTTCCCCCTGTGCTTGGGGTGTAATGGGGATGAAGGTAGTCTCCTCTATATCTTCTGGTTGTGCCCTAAATTGACTAGCTTCTGGGCCAAGGTTAGGGAGACAATGCAGCGCATGACAGATTGGGGGATTCCCGAGGACCCGGCCTTTTTCCTTCTCCACCACTCAGAGTTACCTACTAAAAGATACCAGAGATCTGTGCTTAGCCAGATAGTAAACGCCGCAAGGGCTTGCATCCCTTTGCTCTGGAAGAGTCCAACTCCCCCAAGTATCTCCATGTGGCTGAGTAAAGTGGCAGAGATTGAGAGGTTCGAGGGCCTGATTGCCCCGCAGAACGAAGCTTCTGAAGATAATCACCTCAAGTGGACTAACTGGGATATCTTTGCTACCTCGCAGGAATTTCAGACATTATTAGTGGATAGTCAATAGTAGGTGCGGATGTGTAGTTTCCCTTTTTCTATCCCCTCTTGTCTTGTTCCTTCCCCCTCCACCCCCTTGTCTACCCTTCTCTGTTTGTCCCCCTCCCTCGTTCTAGTTACTTTGGTTTTCAGTAGAGGTGTCTGCACCAGGCCTCCCTAAAAGATTGTTAGGTGTTGGGTTGCCCCGTTCCGCCGGGGGAAGGAGTCGGCCTCGGAGTCTTCCCGGCTACTGTTGTGGGAGGGACGGGCTGACCGTCCCCGGAATTTCACTCTGGGGCTGTCCGTGGGTTGGACGCGGGGCTCGCTGCTCCTCTATCAGACGGCGACGATGCCTTTTGGAACTACGTGATAGTTTGATTCTACATATAGCTGAGTATGCTGTATGCTTGCTTGTGGAATGTCTTTCTTTTCTCTAACATATGTTGTAAAATCTTGAAAATGATAAATAAAGAATATATAAAAAATAAAAGACTCCAAGGCTTCCCGAGTTCCAGTCCTTGGGGAATCCTGAATTGGAATGCCCCGCTGAGTGAAACCCCCCCCCATACTTCTCCCGGAGCCCAGCCGCATCCTCACTCACCCCTAGCCATGCGTGCGCCCCTTGGCGGCTGGTGGCACCGCTCAGCTGCTCAGCCACCCAGACGGCTCAGCAGTCCTCGGCACTGAAGAGAGACGAGTGACAGCGAGCACGCCGATTGGACGAGCGAGCCATTCAGCCAATCAGTGCACTCGCGGTTGCCCCCAGTCTGCGCCTTGGGAGCGGAAGGGTGCACACAGTGGGGGACAACACACAGGAAAGTCACATTTATGTGTGTTGTTCCTCTTTAAGGTTACACAGCTGTTTATTTTCAGTCTCTTGAGCTCCTTTCACATTGCGCGTGCAGAAATGCTTTCACTTTCACTATTAAAGTGGACCAAAACCCATGATTTTTATCTCATGTTTTGGCCCACCCCCCTGGGCATCCTGATATAGGCTGTCCCGCTGTGTGATACCCCACCGTTCACTCATCTTTTTTACCTTTCCACAAGCCCTTCTCCAATCAGTTTCTCCGGTCATGCATATTAATGGCCGCCTGGAGAAGGTGAATGGAATCCTAGCTGCGCACACAAGCGGCGCAAAGCATCATTTGCATCCTTCTGCTGTCCACAGCCAATGTGGTTATTTGTACATATGTAGAGAATGCATGTATAGGCATTCCATTCACTGGAAGATAATATGTATAGAAGTATAATAAGTGTAGGACCCTGTATATACTGTAAATATGGTCAAGGTGGTTCATATGAATTGTGGATAGAAATACGTACAATTAGGGTTGATAGCTATAGAGCACTAGTAGAGTTAGCTATGTAGTACTGAGATTCAATTACAATATGTTATGTGTAGATAGTAATTCTGGCTTGTGTTGTATATCATGCATTTAGGATTGCTGGCAGTTTTAATATTCATTCTCTATTCAGGCCCCGAGAGGATACGGGGAGTATAGCATTAGAGGGGCACGCTCCCGCCGGCTGGAGCGCGGTTGCCAGGGGTTGCGGTGGAGCGGTCTAGCTTCCTGGCTGGGTGCGCCTCAGTAGGCGGATGAGTACGGGCAGGGGTTCCACTCGGTGGAGCACACTCACTATGGCAGCACACAGGGTGGGCTTCCTGGTCTGTGCGCTCCACCGGCCGGATATGACGCGGAAGAGAGGGTAGGCGTCATTTCCGCCCATGCTGGCGTCCACTGCCCAGACACCCGAGCGAAGTGGTGGAGGACCACGCAGCGCGCCGGTGAGGTAAGTGAGGAGGACTGCGGGCTTCTTTTGTGATTTGTGCAGCGTCATTGCACACTGTGATCAGATGTTTATATAGGATACACCACATGTGGATGGCGCTTATTGGACATTATAGTAGCACAGTATAGGTCTAGCTTTAGGGTAGATGCACCTCTTTTTTGCACATGGCACTTTCTTTGTATATTTCAGTTTTGCATGTTTTGCACGGGTGTTTGATTTGCTGTGAGCACTGCAAGTTCTTAGCAGTGTATATTACCACGGATAGACAGGACACCATATTAGTAGGCACTAGGCACTTTATGCACTCAGCACTTCCTATAAGCGCCTTTGCACATTGTGACGTATGCCATTTATATTGAATATTGTATGCATAATTAATTGATTATTAATTGGGTATTATTACAGCCCTGAAGTTCCTCCCCACTTTTTTGGGTTTTATTACGTGTTTTTTTAATTGTTTGTATATAATGTTGTTGTGTGTATGTAGTACTATGTGTTTTTACTCTATGCTCTAATAAATTGGATATCAGATTTAGCAGTGTGCAACCAGTATTTTTGTGGACCGATTGGTGGGCCAGCCCTGGGGTCCCACCAGATATAGAGGGTTGTGGTCATTAGGTCCCTGTAGTTGGCACCTGCTCAGTATATGATTGGTTAGGTGGTGCATACCTAATAAGGGAGTCCACAGCCAATCAGTTAAGGTGGGCGTGGCTGCGTACAGCCAAATAGGATGCAAGTAATGCTGCTGCCAGCCGCACATGTGTCCTGGGCTCATTGGAGAGGTTAGCTGTGTACACAGACCAGGGGCATCCCAGTTCGATGGTTTGGGGGTCCTCTGTGATTTTAAAGTGGACCAACACCCAGGATTTTGACTATCCTGGGTGTTGGTCCACTTAGGTGGGGCACCCCGATCGGGGGTGCCCCGCTGTCTGAAACCCCCCGATCGCCGCAAAAACTCACCGCTCCCACGTGACCTCGTCCAGCCAATGACAGCGCTCAGAGCAGCTCTGGTATGCGCGTCCAAAGCCGCTTGGACGCGCATACCAGAGCGCTGTCATTGGCTGCGTCTCTCGCTTCCCTCTAACAGGGAGCGCGCCTGCGCCGGCCATTCACAAAACGGCCGGCGCGGGAGCGCGCCCTGCTAGAGGGAAGCGAGAGACGCGGCCGCGTCTCGCGCATGCACCGTTGGATCGCCGGTAAGGTGAGGATTGTGGGCCTCCTGGGGGGTTCCTCCCCGCGGGACATCCCGATTTCGGATGCCCCGCGGGGAGGGATCTGATCGGTCCGGGAATCTTATAGATTTCCGGCCCGATCCCCCCTGGGTGTTGGTCCACTTTAATGGTCTGTGTGTTCTATGTTGGTTTTGACATGTGTCAATAATACATTCGATTTTAGCGGCGCCTTGTTTCTATGTCGGGGCCTAGTGACCTTGCCTGTGTTCTCCACATGATAAAGAAGACATTCATTTAGGGGAACTGAAAGAATGGAAGATTTTCATTCAGCTCAATAAATGAAATGCAAAAAAAAACCCAGCAAAATAAACTTGAAAGCCACTAGAGGGCAGCAGAGGATCATTTAATACACACTACAAAATAACATGGCACGCATTTATTTATAGGAACAGATTGTAGCAGCCTTTTAAAGGGATACTGCAGGCAAAGGCAATTGTTAGACCATTGTGTCGGACAACATTTGGCAGTTTTTAAATTGAAGATTAAATGGCTGAGATATCACAGTTTACAGTTTCACTTAAGGATTTCTGGCTGAGCTGACAAATAGGGACGGGGCTATAGACCATCAGATGAAGCCTATGATTGGTGGTCTATGGCATTCTGGGGGTGTGCCACTACTTTTTGCCTTGTTTCTACCTCCAGAAGACGCTGCGTTCTGACAGGAAAAGAAAGGGCAGCCATTAGGAGGTGAGCTGCTGAAAAAGGTGTTGCAGTAGTGCAGTCAGGATATGATCAGGGCATGCCCTAACATTTTATTAGTGTCAGGTGAAATGGGGCGGGTGTGGGCAACATTTTTGAGTTTAAGGCAATAGGATCGTGTGCTATGTGATTATTTTTTTTATTTATGAGAGACCTTTGTGCTACATGTTGGAGTTTTATACATATATATATATATATATATATATATATATATATATATATATATTACATTTTTATACATTGATGTATTAGGCTTCTTAGCATTTAAAGCGGACCTTCACTCTGAATAAGAGTCTATCTTATGTTTCCCACACCCTGTACATACAGATTGCCCACATTAAAAATCATCCTACCTGCATCTACTGCATGTTATGAGCCTTTAAACATCCAAGATGGCGGCTTATGGAAGCCGCCATCTTATCAGGCAGCCTGCAAACAGGAAGTGCCTCCTGACTGTGCTGCTCTGCATTCTGGGACTGCTGACCTTTACCTGACCCCAGCTCTGCTCTGTCTGGGCAAAGCACATCTATAACCCGCCCCCCTGTACCTTATCCCAATCTCCTCTCCTCAGTAAGTGTGATGCTTCTGAGTCAAGATGGCGGCGCCCGTATCCTAAATTCCTGAACAGAGTTGCAGCCCAGTGGGGGAAAGAATAATAAGTTAGTGACTAAAAACGTAAAATATATTAATTTTAGATGCTGGGGAACCGTTTTTTAAGGGTTTGGGCTTTTCATTAAATCACGCTGAAGGTCCGGTTTAAAGGGACCCTGTAAGCAAAGTGCATAAACTATCATTTTAACTGTAAAGGCCTCTCAGACTGGCAGAGAGCCAAATGGGACATAAATTCATACGAGGTGAATAAGTGGTCAGTAAAAACAGCAGCTTTCTTGTACATAGTCCACTGAGGCCTGATGATAGAGGCCCTAGTGAAGTGCCCACGTGGAAAGAGATGTGCCTTAAATTTGACTTCCCCGGGTTTTGTTCTGTGCCCTGGGGGCATCTCGATTTGGGAGGCGCAGAGGTGTGAAACTCCCAAGTTCGGCCAGTAAAACTCACCTCTCCTCGGCCCAACGGTGCATGAGCAGGCTCTCGTCCAAACCGAGTTTACATCCTTCGGCAAAGGGCTCCGATTGCCTTTAGTTGGGAGGGAGCATGCGCATCATGCGCGGCAGTGGGCGCATCCCGCTGTAAACAATCCATTTGTGAAACTCCCCAGGTCGTCCTGTAAACTCACCTTCTCCCCTGATCCATCCGCCCATGTGCGAGCAGCGGCCCTCGCCTGCTATACCTTTAGGCAGGCGTTTGTGAATGGTCGGTGTGGGCATGTTCCCTGTTAGAGGGTAGCAGCCGGCGCACTCGGCTCCGCTTTATGATGGGGCAGGAAGTGGCTGTGCACATCAGTAAAGCCTGTCTCCTATTGGGTGAGCTGTGAATTCCGCATGGGTCCCTTTTGAAGGGTCTGTACAGACATTAAAATGGAACAAACTTTGTCCGGCCGACCCTGGAGTATAAAAGGCTCCAGAGTTCCCTGGGGCATGCCAAATCAGGATGCCCTGACATGTGAACCCCCGCCCCAGACTCACCTTTGCCCTGGCAGTGATGTAAGGATCTGTAGCTGCATCCCCAGCAACTCTGGCCTGAGACCCACTCCCACGCCCAGCCATTCAGATGGGAAGAGACAGCAGCAAACCCACATCTACAGGGAAACTGGTGATGCAGGAGCTCCTGGAAACTATTGCCAAGTGAGCCAAATTGCCACACATTAATATGCACGGGGAATGGCTCTGATTGAATGAATCCGCTGTAGGAAGTGGGGAGTATTTTTATGGGTGATCTTGGGGAGGGTTTGATATAGCGGGGCATCCCAAATCAGGGCAAGGAAAAAAACGCAGGATGGTAAAAATCCTGTGTTTGGTTAAGCTTTAAATTGGACTAACCACCTTATCTGCTGGCCCGGTCGGCCAATTTACCACCTAGGCTAAAGGTATAGCAGGGATGCGGTGGTGGGATCGATGGCAAGGTGAGTGTATAGGGCGATCCCCGGGTTCACACTCAGCAATTCAGAATGCCCCATAAAGTGTGAGAGTATGGGGGCAGTTATGGGCTAGAGGTAAGGACAGGTTCGATTCCCAGCCATTGGGATATGACTGAAGTGCCCTTGAGCAAGGCTCCTAACCCACAATTGCTCCCCGGGTGCTAAGTTCAGGGCTACCCACAGTTCCGGGCATGTGTGCACTTCACTGCCCCTTAGTGTGTTATTCACCTGTGTGTAGTCACTCATGGTGTTTATTTACTGGTGTGTCCACTGTGTTTTATTCACTTGTGTGTAGTCACTAATATATTCACTGGTGTGTTCATGGAAATGTGTTGTTCACAGATGGGAAAAATGCAGAGGAAGAATTCCATGTGTGCATTAGCACCCAATGGCCACTATTTGCACTATTATTGCACTATTACTATTCGAACCCAGACTCTTAAGAGTCTTCTAGACACTGGGGAGATGGTTGCTCTTCTTTAAAGTGATAGTAAAAATCCTGGGTTTTGGTCCTTTCTCCTGGGGTTCCCTGCTGTATGAAACCCCCCAGATCCCCTAAGGCAACTCACCTCTTCCCGGTCCTACGGCGCATGCGCAGCTGCTGGTCCAATCAGCGCGCTCGGAGCCGCTGACGTCACAACATCTAAGGCTTCGTCTAAGGCCAGCGGCTCCGAGAGTGCTGATGGCCGCATCTTCCGCTTCCCTCTAACGGGGAGTGTGCCTGTGCCTGCCATTCCCAAATGCCTGGCATGGGCATGCGCCCTGCTAGACGGATAGCGGGGATGCGGCTGCGGCTCGTGCATGCGCCGTTGGACCGGGAAACAAGGTAAGTGAATGGGGCGACCTGGGGGGTTTCACACGGGGGCTTTGGTCCACTTTGAAGCGGAACAAAACCTAGGATTTTGACTATCCCAGGCTTTGTTCTGTGCCCCATAACCGGTCGAACGGAGAGCAAAAAAAATCAATAATCCTTCTACTCAGTATAAGCTCTAGACTGCAATAGTATTTTCTGTTTTTACAGGCTGTCACATTTAAAGGAGCAGTATCGCGAAATTTGCATTAAAGAAGATAAATAATTAAATAGCCACACAATAGCTTCTAACATGTGTATAAATAATCTGGCGATAGAAAAAGGAAAAAATATCTGCCTTTCTTTTAAATTGTATAATGACAATGGCTCAGTCCATTTGCTGAATAGGGGGATCTGCTGGGTTGTATTTAGTGAGCTGCTTCATTTAGCCCACTGGTCTCCTAGCAACACTTTACCTCAGAGGCTGACACTGTAATCAGTGGTAACGGCTGTGTGTGTGTGTGAGGTGCTGCTTTTGTTATGAGACCAGGTGACTCAAATGTGTAAAATCTATACAAAATAAACTGAACTGACTAAAAATGACTGAAATTCTTCTTTGAATAACTGTGCAGGAAAATCTAAAGGTATTAAAGTGAAACAAAACCCTGAGTTGCAGACCCTGAAGTCTATAAGACCCGGCCATTGACCTTGCCCCTTGGGCATTCTAAACCAGGATGCCCACTGTGTGAAACGACCCCTGGATAACCACATATCCCCCCATTTTTCTGGCGCACTCACGCAGATAGTCATTTAGACAGGCCGGGCGGCCAGGAAGGTTACTGTTCAGGCTCCCCATCTGCGTGCAAACAGAGCTGATTGGATGAGAGCCCGCGCATGCGCTGTGGGACAGGGAAAGGTACGTTTTCACAGGCGAACTTGGGGATTTCACATATCAGGGCATCCCAAGTCAGGATGCCCCTAGGGGCACAAATCAAAACTCCAGATAGTGAAAATCCTGGGTTGGGCTTTGCTCAAAACACACAAAGCTGAAAGAAAGATCATATGGAAAAAAGAGAGAAAATGGTAAACTGAAAGATTCTGCAGCAGAGCCAACATGAAGGGAAAACTGTCAAAATCAGCTAAATGACTTCTAGAGCTTTTCTCTCTGTTTTAGATATAAAAGTTCTGGCCAGGCAATGTTGCAATGCTGTTATCTTATGCTGGACGGCTGCCAGCACTGAACAGCTGAGACTTTGATACATTGTTTCACTCCTCTCCTCAGCGTGGAACAGGCCAGAGTGTCCGGCTCCGACACTCAGAAGACATAAACATGAGTTATTAATAATTCTTACTCCAACACTTACCTACATTCAAAGTACCATTTAAATATAAGTCACCAAGAAAAATTCGCGATACTGCTCCTTTAAGCAGCTACAACAATTGCAGTAAAAAGCAATGATATAACAGGCACATACAAGCAGCCTCCTACCTGGGATGATGTCATTAATGTGCAGCAGAAGAGTGCTCTCCACACTAGCAAAGCTACACAGCTGTATGCCATTATATCGTCCATCCCAGTTTCCTATTGGATTGTCCTAGGAATAAAAAAAAAATAAAATAATAATAAATATATATATATATATATATATATATATATATATATATTCACTCCTTAAGGGTTCTACACAACATTCTTATTTAGCGTCACAACATTCATCACCTTACACTTGGAGCTCTGCTGACCTATTAGAAAGCAGAATTAAAGTTCACTAACATTTTCTTGCTCCACCATTCACAGCCATTTCTCTTAAAGCAGAACTAAAACCGCAAATTTTACTTTCCCAAATATGGATGCCCCGCTGTGTGACACCCCCTAGTTCGCCCAGTAAAACTCACGTCTCACTTCTTATGCTGGTGGGTGAGTGAGTGGGCACACAGAGGATCTCCCTGTCTATGAGACTCCAGGGCAGGCTTACTTCCTCCTACCGGGTTATGCCAAACTAGGATGCCCTGTTGTGTGAACCCCCCCCCCCCCCACCCAGGACGCCCAGTAAACTTACCTTTCGCCCGAGCCCATGGCGCATGTATGGCCGGTGACGGCATGACTCTACTGAATGGCTGTGCGTGGCCGCACACAGCCAAAGGGAGGAAGTGATGCCGTGCGCTGACGATGTGTGCGGCTAGGGATTCCATTTAGCTGATTAGTTAGCTCGGCGTGCTGGGGGGTTTCACAAAGTAGGAGGGAGTATCAAATCCCAGGATAGTGGAAAACGCAAAAAGCTAATTTCTGTTTAACGTGGACCAAAACTGTGACAGACTTTTAAAGGCACTGTTTTTGCATAGACCCATTACTTTCATTTTTTTGAGCATGTCCCAGACAGACTGCCATTGTGTTATTGATTGTATTACAGACTGCTATTGTTCTACTGATTGTGTTACAGACTGCTATTGTTATACTGATTGTGTTACAGACTGCTATTGTTCTACTGATTGTGTTACAGACTGCTATTGTTCTACTGATTGTGTTACAGACTGCTATTGTTCTACTGATTGTGTTACAGACTGCTATTGTTCTACTGATTGTGTTACAGACTGCCATTGTGTTATTGATTGTATTACAGACTGCTATTGTTCTACTGATTGTGTTACAGACTGCTATTGTTCTACTGATTGTGTTACAGACTGCTATTGTTCTACTGATTGTGTTACAGACTGCTATTGTTCTACTGATTGTGTTACAGACTGCTATTGTTCTACTGATTGTGTTTCCGGCAGAGTTGAGGGATTGTGTGCCCTGCTCCCATTGGTCTGTGGGTTTGTCATGCAGTTATCCATCAGGTCCACGGGGGAGGTCCCCTTGCATGGAGGCTTGCATATAAGGCACAGGGTGGCACTAATAAAGTTCAGTTCATCTTCACCCTCAATACTGAGTTCTGTCTCTTATTGGGGGAAACGCTATATTACAATTCACTAGCCCTTGTAAGGGCTGTTCCTGTTCCCTCACGGATGACTCTGGGATTCCTGCAGCACCTCTCACCATTGGGAAAAGGACGTCTCTGGCGGGGAAGCCCTCCGGCGATAAAGGTTATCGCTACAAAAACCCACAGCTTATGGCCTCTGAATCTATAAGTCTTTAGGGCTGCTTGGCCCACTCCCTGGTGGGATCCCCAACTGAGATGCCCCGCTGTGGGAACCTACCTTCTCCCTGATCCAACGGCACATGCGTAAGCAGTGGCCGCCATTAGCAAGGCATGTGCCATGGCCAGAGTGGGCACTCACCCTGTTAAGAGGGTAGTGCCTCCCGTAAGTACCGGCTGGAAAAGGTGATTTTGGGATGCCCGGGGGGGGGGGGAGCAAAGACCAAAACCTGGGATAGTCAAAATCCCAGGTTTTGGTCCACTTTATTCAATGTTGTGCACAAATACTGCTTGAGAAGTAAAACACACTCACCATGTCTACCCCGACAAAGTATCCCAGGCTCTCTTTCCCCGGGAGGACATCGCAGAAGATCACTGTTCCAAATTCCATCCCCTCGCCGATCTTCAGGGACACTCTGGAGTTGATCTCTAAGGGAGGGATCTCGGGCTGGCTGCTGTCCACGGGTGAGGCGTAGTCGCTCTCCATCTCCTCCTCGTCCTCCTCGCACGGCTCCAGCTTATCGAGGGCCACAAACACTCCGCACTCCTCGTCACATCGGAACAACTGCTTCCCCTGGTACGAGCCGTCTGTAAAGCCCTGACCGCGGCCATCTTCCTGGCAGATAGGGAAAGGAGATTGTGAATACCCAGACACGAGCCACCCATAGACTTGCCAGATCTATACCCATAAATCGTCCCATATATATTTTGCAGTGATCTGGGGGGTTTATACCATCGGCCAGCCTTGGAGTCCAGAATCTACTATGGGTAATCTTCCTCTTTAAACAGGATCTATCATTGGGAGCTTTGGGATGCCCCACTGTGTGAAATGTCCAAGATCATCCATGCAACTTACCTTTCTGCCCCTTCCATGGTGCATATGCAGGCTGCAGACTCTTGTTTAATCAGCCCTCTATGCCATGCATATAATGAGATAGGAAAGGACTTTTTAAAGCGTAATTACGTCCAGGCAGAGCTGTTGGCCAACCACATCCCCCCATCAACCCCCCCCCCCCCCGCCTGCAGTAAGCTCAACCCCATACTGAAAGAAGAGCTGCATAACTGCTGCTGGCAAAGCTGCCGCAGGGTGCATGAGCTGCTGAGCCACGCATGCGCGGCCATCGTCCAGTCAGAGCCTTTTGCCTTGACGTCATTCAGCAAAGGGCTCTGATTGTTGTGTATGGGGAGTGTGCACTGCCGCATCCCCGGTGTCGTGCACGCACTCCCACCCCAGCCATTCAGAGAGACTGGATGCGGCGTGCGCGCCCCATTAAAGTCAATAAGAGATGTTTGTCGAAAGAGGTAAACGCGGCAAACAACTCTCATTGGCTGAGTGTTTGCACCATTGTGGAGAAGTTCACACGGTCGGGCATCCACAGTCGGGAACAGAACAAAAATTTGACTTTCCTGGGTTTTTTTTCTTTTCCCCCGGGGCATCCCGGATTGGGAGACCCCATTTAGGGAATCCAAGGGATGCAGCAGCTTGCCCTCCCCATCGAAAACAATCAGAGCCATTTGCCGAACTACATATACACAGCAAGTGGCTCTCATGTGCCGTTGGACTGGGGAAAGGCGAGTGATTACCGCTGCCTGGAAGGGGGGGGGGGTTGGAATTGGGCTTCCGAATTGGGGTGCCCCAGGGGAAAGCCAGTAGCCAGCACTGAAATCTTTTAGCTTCCAGAGCCGTACTGCTTCTGCTTTAGAGAAGGTTATGAACCTTTAGTGTTGCAGGGGCAGATACCATGTCAGGAGTGGGTATGGTCCCCACAGCCATGATGCTGGGGGTATAATCCTTACAGGGGCAGAACATGGGCTGGGGGATACAATGGGACCATATATGAGGGGGGGCTTGGGATGCAGAGGGGGGGAGGTGTAGAAGAGGACTGTGTAAATTCAGTCTGGATGAGGTGCCAGCTTGGTCACAGAGCAGTGCAGCCCACCGGGAATTCTCCCTATGGCCAGTCAGCCCCTGGGAAACAGTTTGAGAGAGACGGACAACCACAATTTGAATTGCAAGCAGTGAAGGGATTTTAATTTGAGGAAAAAAGGATCACAAGTGCTATACAAACATGCAGCACAATACAGTATATATGCATATTGTTGTGAGGGGATACAGCCCCTGAGAGTGACCGCTATGTGGCGCTCCTGTTTACATCTATAGAGAATACATAGTATGATCAGTATACCGCTTCCCAGGTGAGTAGCTCTCAGATATTTGTCTGCATTGCATGTCCCAACATTGGGGACTCAGAATTAAGAGTAGGGACCACACTAAACACAGAGTGCCTTGCCAGGGCAGTGTGGCTTCCACATGTATCTGCAGATATGTGCAACCAAATCTCTGTCTTTCCACATAGCTAGACATGTTTGGTGCTGAATAATCAGATGAGATTGATGATGAGAGGGTTAAACTGGGTTAGTTCCCAGGCCCTGAATTATAATAATGATATTTTTGTATGATAAGAGGATATATAATAATAATAATTTTGGATGATAAGAGGATATATAATAATGATTTTGGATGATAAGGGGTTATATAATAAGAATAATCTTGTATGAAGGAACAATCTCGTATAAATAAGAGGGATTGAGCTGCTCCCACCCCCTTTTGTTCATGATCAGTATACATACAGCATGAGAAGCAATAGAGATCAAGGTAGTGGTTGAAGGAGTGCTATTAACTCCCCAACATCAGCCCCTGGGCTCAGAAAAGGGAGGGTGGTGGTGGTAGAGGGACTGATGGTCATTTCAGGCTAGGCCCAAGCAGCGCAGCTCAACGCCCTATCTAGAGGCACCAATGACACTTACCAATAACTCAACACCAAACCAGATACCGGTGACAGAGCGCTCGGGCAACAAGGGTCCCCTGTATCGGACCACCCCGGGAAAAACTCCATCGGACGGCCTCAGATACACCCTCACAGCAGAGCCGGTCTCGATCTGCAGGGCTCTGGAGAGCCGCGCTTTGTTCTTGAACAAGCTGTACCTCTCGTCGCAGTTGGTAATGGCCAAAAGCAGCTCAGCGAGCTTCTCTGTGATCTCAATCACGTCTTTCTCGTCCACAAAAAGCAGCGTGTGGGGCTGCTCCAGAATCTTCAGAGCAATCTGCACTTTTTTGCTTTTGGACGGGATGCTCCGGCTATGCGCGGAGGCGGAACGTTCCTGAACAAACTGGCCGATGCTTCCTCTGGGAACCTTGATCTGCTTCTGCGTCTGTTTGTCCAGCAGGCTGCACTCCTGCACCAGCAGGTAGAAGATGCGCTCCTCCCAGTAGGTGGAGCCGCTCTTCTCTTGCCCCCAGAGGTTGGAAGTCATGGTGACCAGCCAGAGTCAGGACAGGTTTCTTTGGAGGGTCCTTGGGTCAGATTATCCTGTATGCTCCCCGGTGTCGAGCGGTTGAGTCCATGATGCCGGGAGGAGAATCAGAGTCCAGCCTGGAAGGTAAGAACCAGAAATTAGGAAGCACACACTAAAATAGTACAATACCACAAGTTAGTGATTAAGAGCCTGACCAGGCTTGAAACGCGTCACTAGGTGCTTGCCCTTTGTTGTTACTGGGCCATTTCAATTACCTCAATAGTTTCACAAAAAGCTGTTTATAACTGGATGGATTAAAAGCTATGTTTTAAGGAGAAGCTGGACAAATCACTGTTATTTTCAATACCACAAGTAGCCACCCTGCAAACTAAAAGACTCCTGTGCCCGAATCGTCATGCAACCCAATTGAAACCCCAAGGCACCATGACTATGTCATTTCAACCCTTGTCCTTGAAGCAGCATGGGGGCTGCGTGCGCAGACATTTTTCACTGAGGTTGGCCTGACTGTTGCCCTGGGTGTTATCTTATGACGTGAGATTTAACCATTTATTTTCTCTCTGCTGAGAAATATTGTTATTGTCTGCACTTTAAAGTCTTATTGGTATGGGTTTCCCTGTGCAATATTAGGTAGTGTTTTAGGTTTATGTGTTTTTCATGTATTTGCACTTTATATATTGATATTTTTTTATTGTATATTCACTGTTTTTGCACATATTTTTGCCATATATATTATTAATATTTTTGTAGTATTGGTTTCATGAATTTGCACATATATTTACATGTGGTTAGGATTTTTTGTGCCGGCACAAAAAGGATGGGTTATGACTATTCTAGGATAATCAATATTATTCACCCATAGGGCAGTTATTTAAGCGGCCCTTAGGGGCCATATACATTGATATAGATACATTTGGCCATACTGGTTGTTTTTAAATTTGTCTTGTGGTGTATGTATTTTAATTCTTTGTTTTTTTGTACTAATAAAATCATTAATATATACTGTTGATTGTAGTGGTGCTTCCTTTGGGAGATTGGTGTGTTCTTTGCACGCCCACTCCAAATTATTGTGGATTTCATTTCAATAGGGAGCGTGAACTGCTGCATCCCAAGTGGCGTATGCGCTCTCGTGTCCCAGTCATTCATATAGGCTGGGACAGGAGCCCTTTGCCCAGTATGAAAACATGGCAAAGGGCTCTGATTGCATGAGAGCCCGCACATGCGCATTTGGACCGAGGAGAGGTGAGTTTTACTGGGCGAACTGGGCGATTTCACACAAGGGGGCATTCCAAATCCGGTGAAATTCCAGGGTTTCAGAGGTCCCACATCCATTTTCTACATAATGAGTGTGGGGCCACATTGTCACATGCTTAGGGAGGCATCCAGATTGCTGGAGGCTTCCCGGGAATAGACCCCTGCAACACCCCCGAAATCCTTACCTACAGATTGATCCCACATCCCTATATGAAAGGCAGGAGGGTGCACTCCACAGGAAAACCAGGGATGCGGATGCCGCCGCACAGTCCAAAACAAAGGCTTTATGCTGTGCATTAGTATGCATGACATAAAGCGATGATTGGACGAGCGCCCATGCATGCGTTGTAGGAATACCCCCCCTTGAAAACAGTGTAAAATGAGCCACTTCAAATCATCTGAAAATCGCAGATTACATGTAAATAGCTTATGTATTCTTAGCAAAGCTGCTTTCTTCACTTCAATTTCTGGTGGCGTGGCTGAGCTAGGAAGGACATGTCATTGTACTGCTTCATGAGAGTCATGAGCATGTTCTGCTGTGGTCAAAGACAGCCGTCGGACCACTGTGACTTCTGTGCTCACCTACACCGAGAGCTCCTAGGGACATAGTGGCTGTGTGACCACTTTTTGTAGTGCTTTTTTTTTGTGACAAAAAATCTTTTTCAAGAAATTCATATTCCATGTAGAAGCCCCTTTTCTCCCAGTACCACGATGCCCCCAAAGTGCTCACCTTGCTGTTTTCCCCTTAACATTTGAACTCTCCCTCCCTCCAATCCAGAAAGTGCTTTTGTTTCACTGTTTTCAGAGCACTGAAGCCTTGTTAAGGTTTTTTCTGGACCTGGATTTCTATGGAACGGCAGATAGGTTGGTAGTCATGGGCTGCAAAGCGTTGCTGTGAACGGCAATCTGGGGGGGGGGGGGGGGCCCTGTAGTGAGACACAGCCAGTGGCTAGGTGGACGCCTCTAAAAGAGAGACACTGTGCTGCAGGCCCAAACTCTGCACCTACTAGTTAGGTGAGACAACCGAGTTCTGTTTATGTCTAACCCCAGAAGAGAAGGACTTCATGTTGCATTTATCACCTATATATCTGCTGCCTTCTTGCTTGACGAAATGCAGGGACATTGTTTTGGACTTTCTGCACAATAAAGTTGCCATTGCCATTAGCAACCCTGATCCTGTTTAACTGATTTTTGCAGGAATATCCGGGTATTTCCAGAAAAATTATATATCATTTTTTTTTGTCAGAATTGGGGCTCTAACATAAAATGTCCTGTTTGCATTTTTTTTTGTTGCTTTCATAAAAAAAAATATATATTTTTTTAAACTTTAAAAAAATAATATAAATTCCAAGAAAACCATATTGTGTGTAAATGCTCCATACCTCCCGACTACAACGGTACCACATATATATCGCAGCCCACCCCAAACTGAAAAGCTTCTATCCGGACTACCAAGAGTTACATTTTTTTTAAAAATGGGGTGGAGTCCCCCCTTCCAGCCGGGTGGAGGCAGAGGATTGGAGTCCCCTGGCCCCCCACCCACCTCGATCACTGCCAGGAGCGTACCAGTTCACAAGGCTGGGGGGGCTGTCAAGTCACCTGCGGCTAGCGGGTGACTTGCCATTAACCCCGGCCCCCCTATTACCTGCCTCCCCGAAGCCCAGGGGGGGCAGAAGGGCGGGATTACATCATTAGCGGGGGCTGTTGTTTTGGGCCTCTCTCATGCTGGCGGAAGAGCCCAGGCGGTGCCCCCGGGGGGGATGGGGGAGGGGGGAGTTGTAGGAAAAGGACCAGAACCTGGGAAAGTGAAAATCTTGGGTTTTGGTCCACTTTAACTGCTGGAGAAACAGCTAGGTGAGACTCACATAGCTGACACTAAAAGGGTTAAAGCAGACATACAGCTGTCCGTTGCAACTCTATAAAGGTATAGTGTAGCCATAGTCAGCGCATGCGCCATTGGATCAGGGATCAGGTAGGTTTTATCAGGAATTCGGGGGGTTTCACACTTGGGATGCCTCAGGAGGAGGGAATCTGACAGCCCTAGGGTCTTATAGACTCCAGGGCCTGATGGTTTTTGGACTACTTAAAGTGGACTAACACCCAGGATTTTGACTATCCTGGGTTTTGGTCCACTTCGGCTGTGTGAAACCCCCCAGAAACCCCGAAAAACTCACCTCTCCTCGCTCCCACGTGACCGCTGCTGCCAATCCACGCTGACGGACAAGAGAGCGCGCCCGCCGCCGCCTCCCGCGCGTCACTCTTACAGGGCGCGTCCTGCTAGAGGGACGCGCGGGAGGCGGCGGCGGGCGCCGCTGGATCGTGGATAAGGTAGGGATTTTGGGGTTTCTGGGGGGTTTCACACAGCCAGTCAGGGGTCTGATCGGTCCGGGAATCTTATAGATTCCCGGGCCGATCATAGGAGGGTGTTGGTCCACTTTAAAAGGGACAGTCCAGTCTAAATAACTCATGTGGTTCATGGGAGCAACCATGATGGGATCACTGCAGCAAGCCACCCCGTTGACTTATACTTAGAAAAGCAAGAGGGGGGGGGGGAGTGCTTTTTCTCATACATCTCAACAAAACACCAATGGGGTGGCAGCCACAAGTAATCCCATCAGGGCTGCTCGAATGAGCCCGCAAGAGTTATTTACACTGGATTGTCCCTTTAATGCCTGCACAATGACTTTATATATAGTAGAGGTCAACAGTAACCAGCTCACGCAGTTCGCTTGTGGTGGCGTGCGTGACGTCAGCACTATTTTTCCCTAGAATAGGATGGTTATTACGGAGGGTTATAATTACCATGGCACGGTCACCACATCAGGCATAACACACGTGGCGTGATTAAAATAGAAAGCGCTGGATTCTGACTCGCCCACTGCATAGAACGATGGAGCCTGCGCAAATATCTGAGCTATGTACAGTGGGTAGACGAGAAAAACTGCACAAATATTTCAGGAGAACTCTAGAGAATAGCAAAACATGGCGTCAACATCAAGTTAAAGGGCTTAGGTAGATACACATCTGCTACATTATTGTATGCTTAGCATACGTGGGCTCTCATCCAGCAATGTATGCCGTACATATTAAAGCGGACCTTCACTCTGAATAAGAGTCTATCTTATATGTTTCCCACACCCTGTACATACAGATTGTCCACATTAAAAATCATCCTACCTGCATCTACTGCATGTTAGGAGCCTTTAAACATCCAAGATGGCGGCTTATGAAAGCCGCCATCTTATCAGGCAGCCTGCAAACAGGAAGTGCCTCCTGACTGTGCTGCTCTGCATTCTGGGACTGCTGACCTTTACCTGACCCCAGCTCTGCTCTGTCTGAGCAAAGCACAGCTATAACCAGCCCCCCCTGTACCTTATCCCACTATCCTCTCCTCAGTAAGTGTGATGCTTCTGAGTCAAGATGGCGGCGCCCGTATCCTAAATTCCTGAACAGAGTTGCAGCCCAGTGGGGGAAAGAATAATAAGTTAGTGACTAAAAACTTAAAATATATTAATTTTAGATGCTGGGGAATCGTTTTTTAAGAGTTTGGGCTTTTCATTAAATCACGCTGAAGGTCCGGTTTAATGCACAGCATACAGACCAGTTTGGAGACAGGGGAACTGGTGCATCCCCGGTCTCCCTGCAGTCTGCAGTGTGCTTCCGCCCCCAGCCTGAATGGCTGTGCGCTGGGGCTGTGGAACCATTAGAAAGATGGCATTATCTGGGGTGGCATTATCAGGGGTGGCATGTAGAGGGGCATTCCAAATCGGGATGCCCTGGGAGTAGGGAAGCAGCCAACCCTGGAGTCTTTTAGGGTCGGCACTACCGGGTTTTGGTTCAGGGAAAGTCCATTTTCGAAGTATTTTTGAAAGTATAAAGGGGGGTGGGAGCAGCTCAATCACTATTATTTATACAAAATACAAAATATTTGTCTGCATTGCATGTCCCAACTTTGGGGACTCAGAATTAAGAGTAGGGACCACACTAAACACAGAGTGCCTTGCCGGGGAAGTGTGGCTTCCACATGTATCTGCAGATATATGCAACCAAATCTCTGTCTTTCCACACAGCTAGACATGTTTGTTGCTTGATATTTAGTTGATGAGAGGGTTAAACTGGGCGGTAAATTAGTTCCCAGGCCCTGAATAATAATAATAATTTTGTATAAATAATAGTGATTGAGCTGCTCCCACCCCCCTTTATATATTTTTGAAAGTGTATATTTTATTTGTGCCAAAAGCATGTCCTCAAGAAGCTGAGCTGATCCAGGTCATTGCTGATGCTTGATTTAGCCAAAGCTGCTGATGAGCTCACCTGTTATAGTGAAGGATTCTGAGACTTGTAGTTAGTAGTTGTTACTCAAGGCCAAAAAAGCTGCTCACACTTTAGCAACACAAAGCCGCAGGAATATAAAAAAACTTGGAAGCAGCATGCTGATAAGTAAATTGCAGATCTGGGGGCACAAATCTAGCACGCAATATTATTTTACACGACACCAAATACCTGACAAAAAGGTATTTTTCCTTTAAAGTGGACCAAAACCTACGGCGATCAGCCTGGGAATCTACAAGATTCCTGGGCCGATTGATTCCCTCCCCCCCCCCGGGGCATCCAAAATGGGGATGCCCCACTGTGTGAAACCCCCCCCCCCCCCAGGTCGCTTACCTTCTTTTCCGGTCCAACGGCACATGCGTGAACAGCATCCCCATTATCCCTCTAACAGGGCATGTGCCCACATTAGGCATTTGTGAATGGCCGGTGCAGGCACGCTCCCTGTTACAGAGTAGCGGGGGGGAAGCAGCCGTCAGCATGAGTGAGTCGATCCGAGTGCGCTGACTGGACGAGCGGCTGCGCATGCGACAAAGGACCAGGAAGAGGCGAGTTTGTTTTGGCAACCTGCGGGGTTTCGCACAGCGGGCATCCCTCAATCGGGATGTCCCGGGGGCAAGGACCAAAACCCAGGTTAGTCAAAATCCTGGGTTTTGGTCCACTTTAAAGTGATCCTATACTCAGAAATGTCACCAACGTCTATCCCCAGCCCAGGGGAAAGTGGACTTTCCTTTTAAAAAACGATGGTGTCTCCCTGGAAACTGCAAAGATGAGCTCACTCAAATAGAAATCCATTCGCTACACTAGTTCTGCACATACTTTACTACATTCTAAACGGATGCGATGTCTTATTGATTGTGTAACAATCAATGTGGGGGGTGTCACTTAAAATGTCAGCGGAGAGATAAATAATGGCTGGCACGTGCCTGGGATATTATTCCTGAAGGGTTCTCAGGGGGGCGGGTGGCACAATACATTCTTGATACCGGCATTGCCTGGAAAAAGCCAAACATTTATTTCACTTTGTTTCTGCCATCCCCCCTCTTTTTACCTTTCTTTTGTCTCCTTTTCTTTACCACATTCCTTCACTTTTTCTTTTACACACCCCCCTCTTTCTTATTTTCTTTTCCACAATATTCCACAACTTTCTCATTGTCTCTCTTTTTTTTTCCCACATTCGGGGGTCGATTAAGCACCATGTCTCCTCTTTTTTCATATACCCCCCCCTCTTTATTTTTTCCTTCATCTCCCTTCCTCCATCCTCTTTTTTTTCCTCATTTCCCTACATCCCTCTCTCTCTCACATATACATTATTTTATGTTATTATGTTATTGTTATTATGTTATTTTATGTTATTATATGTTATATTATATGTTATATGTTATATTCTCTTTCTGTCTCTGTCAGCTAAAGTGTGAGAGACACGAGGCGCCTCCTAACCCAAGGCCGTCCTTGCTGGAGACTTCAAGTAATCTAAAAATGTCCAAGACAGAGACTTTCTCACTTAAAATGGACCAACACCCAGGATTTTGACTATCCTGGGTTTTGGTCCACTTCGGTGGGGCACCCCGATCGGGGGTGCCCCGCTGTCTGAAACCCGTCAGAAAGCCCCAAAAAACTCACCTCTCCCCGCTCCCACGTGACCGCGCCAGCCAATCACAGCGCTCAGAGCCGCTGTGGTATGTGCGTCCAAGGCCGCCTGGACGCGCATACCAGCTCAGCTGGCTCTGAGCGCTGGAGGCCGCGTCTCACGCTTCCCTCTAACAGGGAGCGCGCCTGCACCGGCCATTCACAAACGGCCGGCGCGGGTGCGCGCCCTGCTAGAGGGAAGCATGCGCCGATGGAACGGGGCTGAGGTAAGGTTTGTGGGCCTCCTGGGGGGTTCCTCCCCGCGGGACATCCCGATTTCGGATGCCCCGCGGGGAGGGATCTGATCGGTCCGGGAATCTTATAGATTTCCGGGCCGATCCCCCCTGGGTGTTGGTCCACTTTAAGGTGGACCAAAACCCAAGATTTTCACTATGCCAGGTTTTGGTCTATCCCGGCTATGTGGAACCCTGCCTTTGCCGACTTTACTCACCTCTCTCTCCTCAGTCCAACGGCGCATGTGTGGCTGCTCATCCAATCAGCTTCTCCAGCCAGGCATATTATGCAGGATGTGCAGCAAGCTGAAGAAGCTGAATGGAATCCCAACCACACACATTGGCGGCACGCGGCATCCTTCAGCTGTGAGTGGCCACACACAGCCAAACAGCCACATGCACCATGGGCTCCTCAGACAGGTAAGAATATCGGGCGACTCACAGAGGGTTTCACAGAGTGGGGCATCCCTGGGAGAGATGGGGGAGAGAAGGTAATAGGAAACTCCAGGACAGCTTTAAATCACGTTTTGGGATGCCCCGCTTTGTGAAAGCCCCCAGATCGTCCATAATAACTCACCTCTCCCGAGTCCAATGGCTCATGTGTGGGGTCTCATCCAATCAGAGCCATTTGCCGAATTACAGTCTGATTTGCTTCAATGGGAAGTGCAAGCGGGCGTACCCCGAGTGGCACATGTGCTTCTGCCCCAGCCTGTCTGAACGGCTGCGGCCGGAGCGCGTGCAAAGTTTGAAGATGCAGGGGATGTGCCCGCTTGCTCTCCCCATTGAAGCAAATCAGAGCCCTTTGCCGAATATCATAGTCAAAGCAAATGGCTCTGATTGGACAAGAGCCTGCACATGTGAAGGAAGAGGTTAATTAAGGGCAATCTGGGGGGTTTCACACAGCAGGACAACCCAAAGTGGGATGCCCCCGGGGCACGGAACAAAACCAGAGATTCAAACCAGAGTAAAAAGTCTGGGATTTGTTCCGCATTAAGGAGGAACAAAAACCCAAGATGTTCACCATCTTGGCTTTTATTGCTCTGGGGGGGGGAGCATCCCAATACGGTCCAGCGCCGGGCGTCATCCTCCCATCCGGCAGGGCCCTCCATGGGTTCCACTTCGTCCAAAATGACTGCTTTGGAGGAAAGGAGGACAAGGGTTCCTCTTCCTTCCAGGCTTTGAGCACTCCCCACCAAAGGGAGGCGCCTTTACACCGCAGGGCGTGGCTTGCCTGGGAATCTCCTGCCTGCCAGCTGTACAATAACACTAGGGGAAATTCCAGAGAAGCCACACTGTGGTATAAATGGCCCTTATCAGCAGCGGGTGCCAGTCTGTATGGGAGGGCCCAAACAATGGCAGAGCTGTCATTTTGACCATATCTGCCAGCAGAAGAAGAGCCCTGGGAGGACCCCAGAGGCACTGGAACAGGGTGAAGATGGCGGAGGGGAGTATAGTTTAATTTTAGAACAGTAAAAACTTTTGTCTTGGGGGTTTTATTTTTACTTTTTTGATCTTGAACTAGTACTTGCTAAAAGGGTGGGCGGGGCGGCAGTCTATGGCAGTGGTCCTCAACCCTGTCCTCAAGGCCCACCAACATGTCATGTTTTTTGGATCTCCAAATAGCCAGCTCTATTGCTCTGCAGCTGCACTAATTACTCCACCTGTGCATCTTTGTGGAGATCTGCAAAACCTGGCCTGTTGGTGGGCCTTGAGGACAGGGTTGGGGACCACTGGTCTATGGCACCGTGCATGTCCTGGCGCAGCAAGTTTTAAAGCGGAAACACAACCGACTCAAGCCAGCTCTGGAATCTAAAGAATGGGATGCCCCGCGTCCGCTGTGTGAAACCCCCCTAGAACACCACTATTCACACACCTCTTCCCCATTGCACGGGCTCTTGTCCAATGAGAACCGTCTTCCGTGGCTACATCATTCTTGCCATTCATTGTTGTGAATGGCAAGTGTGCTCTGCCACATCTCCCGTCCCAGCCTATCTGAATGGCTGGGGCGGGAGCACATGCATGCCGCAGGGGATGTGGCAGCGCACAGTTCCAAATCTAGTTAATGAGAGCCATTTGCTGGTGACATGGTCACAGAAGCCGACTTGCACTGGACGAGAGCCTGCGCATGCCCCGATGGAGCACAGGAAGAGGTGAGTGGATATCGGCGTTCTGGTGGGGTTTCCCACAGCGGGGCATCCCCATTCCAGTTGGAATAGAGCAAAACCCGGGAAAGTCAAGTTCCCAAGTTTTGTTTCACTTTAAAGATTCCAGGGCCAGGTTACAGTTTGCCATCGGAGGTATCCCGATTTTGTGAATCCTCTGGGATCGCATGTTTGCCTACCTCGATCCACACTCTCTCACAATGCATTCGCAAGCCCCTGTGCAATCAGAACTCACCACCGTACATATTATTAGTTCTGAATGGAACGGACGGGCGTTTCCCACCATCCGCTCGCCTCTGCCGAACAGAGCCAGCGCCAGCCAGTCAGATTTGCATACATCGAATAGAGGAGTGCTGGGGATGCTGCCAGAAGCTACACTGTGGGATGGGTTCCTGAGGGAAGTATACGAGCTTCACACAGCAGGTCTTCTTGGAGTTTCGTGGCCTCTAGAGTCAGGTTACTAAACCCAAAACCAGTATATACTTACCTCTCAGTGGATTAGTCCTCTGATCTGATCCACTTCAGTACTTCGGTTGTCCGCTTTACGACTGAACGTGCAAAGTGAAATTTTTTGCCTATCACGAGGGATGCTGAACCCAGCATTTTAATCCCCCTTCCGTGCCCTAACCCCCATACTGCATATTGCACGGCCCTGCATCCTGCATAGGGGCTGCTCATTGTAGAGGTAATGAGATGGGCACCATCGATGAGATGCTGTACCACGAGCAATGAACATTTTGGTGATTCTTGATGTTTCACTCACACAGGGGCATCCCAAATCACCCCTGGCGGGGGATCACCTGGAATCACTTAGACTCTAGAGCTGGATGGACAGTGTTTTTGTTGGGGATGCGGTCAGAGGCATTCGCTCTATTTGGTTTTTCATGCTGCTCTGACCTTAGAGAGACCTCATCTACAATGGAGGGGACGTGCCAGGCCTCAGCACACCCTTTATCGGGTAGTCATTCCCTTTAACCCGCACAGTCCCCCTGAGAAATACCCTCCGAATCCCAAAAAGCAACTTATATTGCTTTGCTCTGTTCAGCAGAGGCGAGCGGATGGTGGGAAACGCCCGTCCGTTCCATTCAGAACTAATAATATGTTCGGTGGTGAGTTCTGATTGCACAGGGGCTTGCGAACGAATTGTGAGAGAGTGTGGATCGAGCAAACATGCGATCCCAGAGGATTCACAAAATTTACTGATGGCAAACTGTAACCTGGCCCTGGAAACTTTAAATTGAAACAAAACTTGGATATTGGAGGATGTCAAAGCGAGACCCAATAGCACCTATTAGCCCCATGTCACATATCTAAAAAATAAAAATGGGAAAACACAGAGTCCCCCGGGCTGTGGAACATTCCTGCAATCAAGAGTGACAATATGTTCTCATATGTCTATGGAGAGACAATCACTACAATGGGGAGCGCCCCCATCAATGATTCAGCGCCTCTTTTCCTCTGCATCTCTGGTGTCACTGACTGATTAAATATAAATGGCAAGTGTGGTGCAAAGATCCAAAAATAAAAAGTCAGGACTTCGCTTAAAGGGATACTCCAGGTAAAGGGTTGAATGATCCTGCTTTCTGCTCTCCCCGTGCTGCCTGTTAGGGGCAGCATCTTTCATCCAGCCATCATTAAGTGGCATCTTCTCGACCTATCTTCTGCTCTTGACACAGTCGACCATGCTCTGCTTCTCAATATTCTCTCTTGTCTTGGAATCCAAGGTCTCGCACCCTCTTGGCTCTCTTCTATCTCTCTCACCGCACATTTACTCACTGGGCTTCCAATATCACTTTTATGTAGATGACACTCAGATCTACCTCTCTGGCCTAAATCTCTCTTTTCTCTCCCTCGCATTCCTGACTGTCTAACAGCCATCTCTTACTTCATGACATCTCGCTCCCTTAAAGTGGACCAACACCCAGGATTTTGACTATCCTGGGTCTTGGTCCACTTCGGTGGGGCACCCCCGATCAGGGTGCCCCGCTGTGTGAAACCCCCCCGATCACCCGGAAAACTCACCTCTCCCCGCTCCCACGTGGCCGCGCCGTCCAATCAGCGCAGACGGAAAAGCGATTTGACAGCAACGGACAAGCGGCTCCTCCGCCGCCGCCTCCCGCGCGACAAGGTAAGGGGATTTGGGGCGTTTGGGGGGGTTTCACCCCGCGGGACATCCCGATCTCGGATGTCCTGCGGGGAGGGAGGTGATCGGCCCGGGAATCTTATAGATTCCCGGGCCAATCACGGGAGGGTGATGGTCCACTTTAAAGTGGACTAACACCCAGGGGTGATCGGCCCGGGAATCTATAAGATTCCCGGGCCGATCACCTCACTCACCGCAGGACATCCGAGATTGGGATGTCCCGCGGGGTGAAACCCCCCAAAAACCCCCCAAACTCCTTACCTCATCCGCCGCCGCTTCCGCCGCCTCCCGCGCACCCCTCTAGACGTGCGCGCGCCCGCGCCGGCCGTCTGTGAATGGCCGGCGCGGGCGCGCCGAGAGTGACGCGCGGGAGGCGGCGGCGGACGAGCCCCTTGTCCGTCGCTGTCACTCCGCTTGTCCGTCGCCGGGGATTGGACGGCGCGGCCACGTGGGAGCGGGGAGAGGTGAGTTTTTTGGGGTTTCTGGGGGGTTTCACACAGGGGGGTTTCCACGCCAAAGTGGACCAAAACCCAGGATAGTCAAAATCCTGGGTGTTGGTCCACTTTAAAGTGAACATAGACAAAACAGACATTTTCCTATCTCACTCCCCTCCCCTCTCTAACACCACAATCTCTTTAAATAATCTTACAATAACCGCGACTCATCAAACTCAGTGCCTGGGCATCATTCTGGACTCCTCACATTCACTCCCTAGCCACTTCCTGTTGTCTCCAACTTAAAAACATCTCTCGCATCTGTCCCTTCTTCTCACCTGATACCACTAAAATGCTAGTGCACGCCCTGGTCATCTCCCGACTGGACTACTGTAACACCATGCTCTGTGGTTTGCCAACCAATAGACTGGCACCCCTCCATTCTGTTCTGAAATCTGGAACTAGCGTCTTATAGATGAGACATCAACCCCTGGTTCATCCCAATCTGGAATGCCCAGCAGCTGCCCAATATGCTCTCCAACAAGCCCACAGTACATGCAAGGCTGACAGTGGCATCTCTCTCATCTTTCTCAGGCAGTGTGTGGCCGAGCACAGAATAGGGATGCAGGGGATGCTGCACACCAAGCTAGGGTCCCATTAAAGGAGCAGTATCGCGAATTTTTCTTGGTGACGTATATTTAAATGGTACTTTGAATGTAGGTAGGTGTTGGAGTAAGAATTACAAATTTAGAAAAATTTATGTGTGTGTTGAGCAGCTGGAGATTAATAGCTCATGTTTATGTCTTTTGAGTGTCGGGTCCCTACACTCTGGCCTGTTCCACGCTGAGGAGAGGGGTGAAACAATGTATCAGAAGTATCAGCTGTTCAGTGCTGGCAGCCATCCAGCATAAGATAACAACATTGCAACATTGCCTGGCCAGAACTTATATATCTAAAACAGAGAAAAAAGCTCTACAAGTCATTTAGCTGATTTTGACAGTTTTTCCTTCATGTTGGCTCTGCTGCAGAATCTTTCAGTTTACCATTTTCTCTCTTTTTTCCATATGATCTTTCTTTCAGCTTTGTGTGTTTTGAGCAAAGCCCAACCCAGGATTTTCACTATCTGGAGTTTTGTTTTGTGCCCCTAGGGGCATCCTGACTTGGGATGCCCTGATATGTGAAATCCCCAAGTTCGCCTGTAAAAACGTACCTTTCCCTGTCCCACAGCGCATGCGCAGGCTCTCATCCAATCAGCTCTGTTTGCACGCAGATGGGGAGCCTGAGCAGTAACCTTCCTGGCCGCCCGGCCTGTCTAAATGACTATCTGCGTGAGTGCGCCAGAAAAATGGGGGGATCTGTAGTTATCCAGGGGTCGTTTCACACAGTGGGCATCCTGATTTAGAAAGGGGGAAGGTCAATGGCCGGGTCTTATAGACTTCAGGGTCGCCACTCAGGGTTTTGTTCCACTTTAATACCTTTAGATTTTCCTGCACAGTTATTCAAAGAAGAATTTCAGTTATTTTCAGTCAGTTTAGTTTATTTTGTATAGATTTTACACATTTGAGTCACCTGGTCTCATAACAAAAGCAGCACCTCACACACACACAGCCGTTACCACTGATTACAGTGTCAGCCTCTGAGGTAAAGTGTTGCTAGGAGACCAGTGGGCTAAATGAAGCAGCTCACTAAATACAACCCAGCAGATCCCCCTATTCAGCAAATGGACTGAGCCATTGGCATTATACAATTTAAAAGAAAGGCATACATTTTTTTTCTTTTTTCTATCGCCAGATTATTTATACACGTTAGAAGCTATTGTGTGGCTATTTAATTATTTATCTTTTTTAATGCAAATTCGCGATACTGCTCCTTTAAGGCAGACCATGAGACTCCAGGGCCAGCTGATTCCCCTTCCCCAGGGGAATCCCAATCTGGGATGCCCTGCTGTGTGAAACCCCTCCGTTTGCCTACAATTCTTACCAGTCCGACGAGCCCAAGGCACATGCACGGTATCACTTGCATCCTGTTTCGGCAGAGCGCCGCCGCAGCTGAATAGTTGTACAGTCGAAGGATGCGAGCGATGTCGCACGCTGATGTGCTGCTGGGTTTCCATTTAGCTTCTCCAGCCGCACATTAATATGCACGGCCAGAGAAGCTGATTGGACGAGCGGCACACATGCACCTTTGGAACAAGGAGAGGTGAGTTTTCTTGGCGAACGGCGGGATTTCACACAGCAGAGCACCGACCAAAACCAAGATAGTGAAAATCACAGGTTTTGGTCCACTTTAAGCTTTTTCAGGCACACATTAATGTGCGGCCATAGAAGCAGATTAGAGGAGAGCCGCGTTTGTGTTGTGGGAGCAGGGGCGAGGTACGGAATGTATAACGGCCGAAATCGAGATTCCGCAGGGGCGTGGACCAAATCCCAGAATGGTGATAATCCTGGGTTTTGGTCTTTCCAATGCCACGCTGTGTGAACCCCCGGGGTCCCGTAAACACTCACCTTTCTCGCTCCAATCTTGTCCAATGAGTGAAGTCTGCTGTGACTATGTCATTCAGCAAACGACTTGTTATCAATGGGGAGCGCAAACTTCTGCATCTCCGGCGGCGTGCGCACACTCCCGCCCCAGCCATTCAGAACTAGGCTGGATGCAGAGGATGTGTGCCGAATGACATGACAGACAGCCCCTCATTGGACGCAAGCCCGCTAATGCGCTTTTGGAACCAGCAAGAGGTGAGTGAACAGAGACAGTCTGGGGGATTTCACACAGCCGGTTGAACAGAACAAAACTCGGGAAAGTCTAATTCCCAGGTTTTGTTCCACCTTAAAAAGGATGGTCCGGGCTTAGTGTAACAAACATATACATGGGATTGGTCCAGATCAAGTCCCCTGTGGGGAAGGTGAGTATAGCTTGATAAAAGCCACAGATGAATGTGATGGTAGAGAACAGTAAGTAGATATCGCGTAACCAGGCACCACGTATCCGCTTTCTATAGCCGGTGCTGAGCTAGATAAAGTGCCCTCCCCTGTCATGCTGCACACATAAGAAGTGGGCTGAAGACACTTATTTACAGAAAGCAAAACAATAAGTGCCTTATTTTCGGGCTTTCCAAATATACCCGAGTGCGTGGGCCTGTGCGCAAGCACAAATAAAAGAGCAAACAACATATCAAGTGCTCGGCAGGCCCGCATCTTACTCGGGGGTTGCAGTGTTTACAGTCAACAGATTGAACCGACTGGGGGCAGCCTGCGGAGTCCTGAGCTCCCGGCTACAGAAAAGGGGGCACACGTGTACATGAGCCTCTGAAATATACAAACCTACCTACCAGGGGAGACCCCAAAATATACAAACCTACCTACCAGGGAAGCCACCGAAATATACAAACCTACTTACCAGGGAAGCCACCGAAATATACAAACCTACCTACCAGGGGGGACCCCAAAATATACAAACCTACCTACCAGGGGAGACCCCAAAATATACAAACCTACCTACCAGGGGAGACCCCAAAATATACAAACCTACCTACCAGGGAAGCCACCGAAATATACAAACCTACATACCAGGGGAGACCCCAAAATATACAAACCTACATACCAGGGAAGACCCCAAAATATACAAACCTACATACCAGAGGAGCCACCGAAATATACAAACCTACCTACCAGGGAAGACCATCGAAATATACAAACCTACCTACCAGGGAAGACCCCAAAATATACAAACCTACATACCAGAGGAGCCACCGAAATATACAAACCTACCTACCAGGGAAGACCATCGAAATATACAAACCTACCTACCAGGGAAGACCCCAAAATATACAAACCTACCTACCAGGGGAGCCACCGAAATATACAAACCTACCTACCAGGGAAGACCATCGAAATATACAAACCTACCTACCAGGGGAGACCCCAAAATATACAAACCTACCTACCAGGGGAGCCACCGAAATATACAAACCTACCTACCAGGGGAGACCCCAAAATATACAAACCTACCTACCAGGGGAGACCCCAAAATATACAAACCTACATACCAGGGGAGACCCCAAAATATACAAACCTACCTACCAGGGGAGCCACCGAAATATACAAACCTACCTACCAGGGGAGACACCGAAATATATAAACCTACCTACCAGGGGAGCCACCGAAATATATAAACCTACCTACTAGGGGAGCTACTGAAATATACAAACCTACATACCAGGGGAGCAACCAAAATATACAAACCTACCTACCAGGGGACCCACCGAATTATACAAACCTACATACCAGGGGGGGCCCCGAAAAATACAAACCTACCTACCAGGGGAGCCACTGAAATATACAAACCTACCTACAAGGGGAGCCACCGAAATATACAAACCTACCTACCAGGGGAGCCACCGAAATATACAAACCTACTTACCAGGGGAGACCCCAAAATATACAAACCGACCTACCAGGGGAGCCATCGAAATATACAAACCTACAAACAGGGGGGAGACCCCAAAATATACAAACCTACATACCAGGGGAGACCCCAAAATATTTAAACCTACATACCAGGGGAGACCCCGAATTATATAAACCTACATAACAGGGGAGACCCCGAATTATATAAACCTACATAACAGGGGAGACCCCGAATTATATAAACCTACATAACAGGGGAGACCCCGAATTATATAAACCTACATAACAGGGGAGCCACCGAAATATACAAACCTACCTACCAGGGGAGCCACCGAAATATACAAACCTACCTACCAGGGAAGCCACCCAATTATACAAACCTACCTATCAGGGGAGACCCCAAAACATACAAGCCTACCTACCAGGGGAGACACAGAAATATACAAACCTACATACCGGGGGGCCCCAAAATATACAAGCCTACATACCAGGGAAGACCCCAAAAATATACAAACCTACATACCAGGGGAGACCCTGAAATATACAAGCCTACCTACCAGGGAAGACCCCAAAATATACAAACCTACATACCAAGGAAGACCCCAAAGTATACAAACCTACCTACCAGGGGAGACCCCAAAATATACAAACCTACATACCAAGGAAGACCCCAAAGTATACAAACCTACCTACCAGGGGAGACCCCAAAATATACAAACCTACATACCAGGGAAGACCCCAAAAATATACAAACCTACATACCAGGGGAGACCCTGAAATATACAAGCCTACCTACCAGGGAAGACCCCAAAGTATACAAACCTACCTACCAGGGAAGACCCCAAAGTATACAAACCTACCTACCAGGGAAGACCCCAAAGTATACAAATCTACCTACCAGGGGAGACCCCAAAAATATACAAACCTACATACCAGGGAAGACCCCAAAGTATACAAATCTACCTACCAGGGGAGACCCCAAAAATATACAAACCTACATACCAGGGAAGACCCCAAATATACAAACCTACAAACAGGGGGGAAACCCCAAATTATACAAACCTACATACCAGGGGAGACCCCAAAATATACAAACCTACCTACCAGGGAAGACCCCAAAATATACAAACCTACATACCAGGGAAGACCCCAAAATATACAAGCATACCGACCAGGGAAGACCCCAAAATATACAAGCCTACCTACCATGGAAGACCCCGAAATAAACAAACCTACCTACCATGAGAGACCCCAAATATACCAACCTACAAAAAGGGGGGAGAAGCTGAAGTATACAAACCTATATACCAGGGGAGACCCCGAATATATACAAACCTACATACCAGGGGTGCCCCCGAACTATATAAACCTACATACTAGGGGAGACCCCAAAATATACAAACCTACCAGGGAAGACCCCAAAATAAACAAACCTGCCTACCAGGGGGGACCCTGAAATATACAAACCTACAAACAGGGGGGAGACCCCGAAGTATATAAACCTACACACCAGGGGAGACCCCGAAATATATAAACCTACATACCAGGGGAGACCCTGAAATATACAAACCTACAAACAGAGGGAGGCACCAAAAGACATCTGACCAATAAAGTGGAACACCCCCCAACTCACAAGTTTATAGTAGGAAAAAGTTTCAAAAGGATCATAAAAGAGGAACACTATCTTGGCCATTGTTTCTCCTTTTTGGGATGCCCCGCTATGTGTTATCCCCGGGATAGTCCAAAAACTCACATTCGGTCAATCAGCACCTCCTGTTTCATTCCAATTTTGAGCTCAAAGAGGTTGGTAGGGATGCAGCCGGCAGAGCTCGCTCTGTGTAGCTTCCCTTGCTGCTCTGAGATGCAAGACGCTGATACATAGAGTGGGGCTTTCCAAATTGGGATGCGCCCAACAGGAGAGTAAAAAAACGTAGAATGGTAAAATCTTGGGTTTTACTTCTCTTTAAAGTGGACCTATCAGCTTTTTTTTTTTACCAGCACTGGATTCTGAAAAAAACTCCCGGGCCAGAAGATTAACTCCTCCAGAACATCCTGATTTGGGATGCCCCACAGTCTGAAACCCTGCAGATCACCTGCAAAGACCTTTACGGCGTTCCCATGCCGGGGCCGCATCCCCAGCATCTTGTGGTAGCCCTTGTGGTATGCCTCAACGGACAAGGACCTATCACAGGATAGTAAAAATCCAGTTGATTAAAGTGGACCAATCACCCCCCCTGTGGCTGCCTTGAAATCTAAAAGATTCCAGGGCCGGCCGCTACCCTGCTCCCCGGGCATCCTATACTGGATGCCCTGCTGCGTGCAATCCTTGGGCTCCAGGTAATCTTACCTAAGCTGTACCCCTGTCTTCCCTGTAGCCGTGCCCAGCATGCACTCCAGGGGATACAACCACAGGCAACAGAAGAGCCACTGGAAAAGTTTACAAGTGACCCCAGGAGTTTCACACAGCTGCCATCCTGCCCTGCTTTATGAAACCGCCTGGATCACTCAATCCACTCACTTCTCGCATGATCCCCAGCATACCTCTACCTAGGCTCCCACAGCTAGAGGCAGGCATGCAGCCGGCAGTGATCTCTCCATTTAGATATCCTTGCCCAGCCATTCAGATAGGACAGTCGCGGTAGCATGTGCACTACACGGGGAACCTGGAGATGCGGCTACAACCACTCCCCATGCTGACGCACTGTCCAAAACAACAGCTTTAGTACGCATGCCATAAAGCGCTGATTGGACGAGAGTCTGCCCATGTGTTGTGGGAATGAAGTAATGGTAGGTTGTACGGGTGATCGCTATAATTCCACTCATTGCTCCACTTTATAGAGGAAATTTGGAGGCCCTGGAGTCCCACTTCTTGGGGCATCCTTACTTTCCTGCTCCCAGAGCCCTCGTCGTGTGTCGATAGCATCCTCGCTCACCTCTAGCAGTACCCGCACCCGCACCAGGCCTTTCTGAATGCCTAGAAACAAAGCTGGGGGTGAGGCCGGCGGCGCACTCAGCTCCTTCGAGTAAAGAGAATTTCAGCGCGCTGATTGGCTGAGGGACCACGCGTGCGCTGTGAAAACACCAAGAAGGTGAGGTTTTATAGAAAACCGGGTGGGTTACACACAGCGGGGCATCCAAAATCAGGATGCCACGTCTGAGAGAAACAATACCCATGAGAGTGAAATTCCCAGTGTTTTTCCTCTAAAAGATTCCAGAGCCAGCTGTTGGCTTTCCCCCGGGACACACTGAATTGGGATGACCTGCAGGGTGACAGTAAAAAAAACTAACCTTTCCCTAGTTCAACGGCGTGCGCACGGGGTCTCGTCCAATCTGATTGCTGTCAATGGAGTACACACGCTGCCGCATCCCCAATGGCGTGCGCGCTCCCACCCCAACCATTCAGACAGGCTGCAGGGGATCAATGAGAGACGTTTGCAGAAGGAGGAAAACATGGCTGTCATTGGCTGTAGAAACGTGGAACAGGTAAGTTGTTTTGGGCTTTCTGGGGGGTTTCACACAGAGGGACATCCTGATTTGGGATGCCCCCGGGAAAAGCTAGTGTCCAGGCCTGAAATCTTTTAGACCGACCAAGGTGGGTTTTGTTCCGCAGACCTTCACGCTGAATAAGAGTCTATCTTGTATGTTTCCCCCACCCTGTACACACAGATTGCTCATGTTAAAAATCATCCTACCTGCATTTATAAGTCTTTAAACATTCAAGATGGCGGCTCATAGAGCATCAGGCAGCCTGCAAACAGGAAGTGTCTTCTGACTGTGTTGCTCTGCATTCCGGGATTGCTGTCCTTACCCTGACACCAGCTTTGCCCCCTGTACTTTATCCCACTCCCCTCTCCTCAGTATGTGTGATGCTTCTGATTTAATATGGCGGCACCTGTATCCTATAGTTCTGAACAAAGTTGCAGCCCAGTGGGAAAAGAATAATAAGTGACTAAAAAGCTAAAAATATATTAATTTTAGATGCTGAGGAATATTTTTTTAAGGGTTTGGGCTTTTCATTAAATCATGCTGAAGGTCTGGTTTAAAGTGGACCAACACCCACCCCTGATCTATAAGATTCCCGGGCCGATCAGCTCCCTCCCCGCGGGGCATCCGAAATCGGGATGTCCTGCTGTGTGAAACCCCGCAGGACGCCCACAAACCTTACCTTATCCCCGTTCCAACGGCGCATGCGCGGACCGCGGCCGCCTCTCGTGCTTCCCTCTAGCAGGGTGCGCACCCCCGACGACCATTAGCGAATGGCCGGCGCGGGCGCGCTCCCTGTTAGAGGGAAGCGCGAGATGCGGCCTCCATCGCGCTCAGAGCCGCTGTGGTTGTCCGTCGCTTGTCCGTCCATACCACAGCGGCTCTGAGCGCTCCGATTGGACGAGCGCTCGCATAGGGGTGAGGTGAGTTTTTGGGGGCGTTCTGGGGGGTTTCACGCACGGAGGTGGACCAAAACCCAGGATAGTAAAAAATCCTGGGTGTTGGTCCACTTTAAGGCTGATGATAGGCTTGTGTGAACATGTGAGTTGTGGGGGAACTTGGAGGATTGGCGAGTGGCAAAAGAGGGAAGGGCATTCCAGAGGAGTAGTACATGAGAAGTCCCGAATACAAGTGGAGAGGAGGGGATGGGGGTTGATGACAAGGCAGAGCGGAGGCTGCTTTGGGCTGCCTATGAAATATAGGAAAGGGCTTGGCCGGAGAGCTTTGCAGGTTAGGGTTATAGTGGAGGAAATGACAGAGCAGAACAGTGCTGGAGAAGCAATGGGGAGGCGAGCAGCAGAGATGGGGATAGATTGGATGGGTCTGTCTGCTGGTAGATCAGTGTTGCAGTAGTCTAGTTGGGAAATTAGCACTGGAATAGATAGAGGGCATCCCATAATATAGAGGGTATCCCATAATATAGAGGGCATCCCATAATAGAGAGGGCATCCAATAATATAAAGGGCATCCCATAATATAGAGAGCATCCCATAATATAGAGGGCATCCCATAATATAGAGGGCATCCCATAATATAGAGAGCATCCCATAATATAGAGGGCATCCCATAATATAGAGAGCATCCCATAATATAGAGGGCATCCCATAATATAGAGGGCATCCCACAGAAAAGCAGCACCTCACAGGGAGGAGAGGAGGGGGTACCACAAGCCAACACACAGCCCCCCTATTACACAGAGCAGCAGCATCTCACCTCAGGAAGAAGAAGGTCATGGTGACATCCTGGCCTCTCTCTCTCTCTCTCTCCGCCGCTCAGCCCCGGGGCTCCTCCGCGCCTCTCCGGTAACAATTATTTACCCGTTACTATAAATAAACAACTAGCTCACATACACAACACTACATCCCCTCCACAACCGAACCTGATAGCAAACCGGGCCCCGCCCCCTCATTGCCCTGAGAGAGAGCGAGAGAAAAGGCCACTGCCCACTGTCAACGACCCTGCCTCCTGATTGGCTGATGGTGACGTCTTACCCGAAGGCCACGCCCACTGTAAAGGGAATTTCCAGACTTGCTAATAAAAGTTTGGTAGAATCGCGCATGGGGTGGGCGGAGCAAAGGTGAAGTCAGAAAGCACTGGATTGGATGTACAGGGGTACAACGCTGCCCGTTTATTGGTTGATAAAACTGCCTGTTTGGGGCTTTCTGTCAGGGAAAGGGCTTCCTTCAGCTGCCTGTGTTACTTGTAGACTCGCCATGTATTTAGCGTAAGTGCCTCACATTAGCAATAGCCCGGGTCCGGCCTGAGGTGACATGTCACCCGGCTGTGTAACATTTCAGGATAGAGCATATATATATATATATATATATATATATATGTATATATATGTGTATATATATATATGTGTGTGTATATATATGTGTGTGTGTGTATATATATATATATATATATATATATTTGTATGTATATATATGTATGTGTGTGTATATATGTATATATATATATGTGTATGTGTGTGTATATATATATATATATAAATAAATATTCTGTCTTTCACGCAGAGAAGTAATTATGAGAGGAGGGAAAGTGAAACAGAGACGGGGAGGCCGATTCATTAATAGCGGCAGGTAGCGACAGTTGGGCGACTGTAGCGGCATTTTCAGAGCGCCCGCTAGTAGTCGCTGTGCTTGGCCGTTGTTCGGTTGTTGATAGCGACTCAGTCGGTGTGCAGTAATGTTGAATACGGGGTGACGAGTCGCTATTTGACAGGTTCCGCGATGTATGGGAGCGCATGATAGCGACTAGTCAGAGCGACCGGCTCCCACCATATTCATCAAAAAATCACGCTCAAAAAATTCTCGCACTGTGAAATGCTTGTTTAAACCCCAGAGCGCTGGCGGCGATGTGTTAAAAGTAGTTTTTTAACCCCCAAACCACCATATTTTTGGAAACCAAAAAAATAAAATTTTTTAAAGAATTTAGTAATATGAATCCAATAATATCAGACCTGTAATATCAATTCTGAACAAATTGTTTTTGTTTTTTTTTTTACCTTAAAAAAAATATCTAAAATGGCAGAAGTGGTCACAGAATTTTTCACATTTAAAAAAAAAATAATAAAACTTAAAAATTAATTATGAATATTTAAAGATTGTTCCATTGAAATGCATTGGAGAGCGCCAGGTAGCGAGAGGTCATACCTGTCGCTGTTCAAGGTCGGACGCTGGAGCTGTGGGCACTGTTCCCTCTAAGGTGCGCGCGCGCGCGGCCGCGCACCCGCATCTGTCTCTCCGCGCAGCCCCGCCTGCCGCCCGCGCATGGTCCCGGCGAGAAGGTCCGTGACGTACCCCGGGGCGGTCCTGAGACTTACTGGCAGGCAGCACAGCCTATAAACTGAGGCTGTATGTGCTGCGCATAGGTGTCCTAGATGCTGATTTGCTGCATTGAAAAAGGGGGCAGGACTATGTATCTCTCCCACCAGATGGGAGAGCTGACTGCATAGGCCCATACTCTGATCCCCAATCATCTACTTGGAAGCCGATCCCTCCCCACCACCGATCTCCCTCTTCCTCCAACCTCTACCCACCCAAACACCTACCCTCCGGACAACCGACCCCAAGCAGGTGCCGGCGCAGCTCCTGTCATAAGAAGGAGCCAGGCACCGCAGAGGCCAATGGCATGGCCTGCCCCCTATCATGTTTCCCGGCCGGACCCAGTTGCCTGCACTGCTCCTGTGATAAAAGGAAGCTGGGCTCCCCCATGCCCTCAGTTTGGCCATCTGGCTCCATCATAAGTGAGAAGTCCCCAAACGAAAAGGTAAGGGTTACGGAGTAACTGGAGTGTATGGGAGTAAAAGTGGGCCTACATGTGTGCTGGTTAAATTAGTGCTCCTCCTGCTGGAAGGTTTCACTCCAGAATTGAGATGCCCCAGGGACAACAATAGTGAAAATCCTGCTGATCCGCTTTAATGGGTGTCTGGGGCTAACTGATGTATATGTTTGGGGGTTTATGGGGTGGGGGGTTACTGATGTCTATGTCTGTGGGTTTATGGGGTGGGGGGTTACTGATGTGTATGTCTGTGGGTTTATGGGGTGGGGGGTTACTGATGTGTATGTTTGTGGTGAGGGCTTAATGTATATTCAGGAAGGCTGGTTTCCCCCATCCTCGGGTGCTGCCTGATTTGGGATGCCCCCCCCCCGTTTTCCACTAAACTCTCCTTTACTCTGGCTCCAAGGACGGTGTAAACAATGCAGCTGCATCCCCAGCATCTCCCGCCCTGACACCAAATTGGGATGCCCTCTCGGGTTGTAAGTCAGCCAGCTGGCTTTTAGGGCATGTTCCTCTGGACCAACGCACAGCTGAAGAATGCAAGCGATGCCACCCAATGCTGATGTGTGCAACTGGGATTTCAGTAAGGTGGACCAAAACCCACGGAGATCGGGCCTGGAATCCATAAAATTCCAAGGCCGCTTGATTCCCCCCCCCCCCCCCCGGGCATCCAGAACTGGATGCCCCACTGTGTGACATTTCTGAGGCTGGGCAAAAACTCACCCTCTTTCTCAGTCCAATGGCACATGCGCAAGCAGCAGCTGCATTCCCAGATATCCCATTTGTGAAGGCCAGCGCGGGCACTCTCCCTGTTAGAGTGTAGCGGAGGATGCGGCCGCCAGTGCACTCGGGTGCACTCGGGCATTGCCCAGCTCCCTCGCTGCTCCGCACAGCAGCTGCTCCGGCTTAGAGGGAACATTGGCTGTGGGCTGAGGCTGGAATAATGATGAATGAGTCGCTATATGGCGCTATCTCAGTCGCTATGCAGGATCGGCTTGATAAATGTGTGATTGTGGTGGGGAGCCGGCGTTCTCGTGGCGGGGCCCGTCATTACCGGCCGCTCACCAGTCGCTACCTGGCGCTATTCCTTCATAAATAAGGGCCTAAGGTAATGAAATAAAGATGGAGAGAGACAGAGGAAGTGTGGAGAAGAGAAGAAGAAATGTTCAAGACAGGAACACACAGAAAGACGTGGAAAAGAGAAAAAATGGAGTAGAGATAAAAAGGAAAGATAGAGGCAGCATGAAAAAGAGAAAGATGAAGGGAGTACAGAATAAAAAAATATGGAGTGTGAAAGAGAGCGTGAAAAAGAGAAAGATAGAAGGACCATGAAAAGAAGAAACAGAGGGAGCATGAAAAAAGAAACATTTAGGATAAAAGAGTGTGGAGAACAGAAAGATAAAGGGGTCATGAATAAGTGAAAAATAAAGGAGGCACAAAGAAGAGAAAGATGGAGAAGAGAAAAACAGAGGGAGCGCAGAGAAGAGAAAGATATAGGAAGTGTGGAGAACAGAAAGAGGGAGCGTGAAAAAGAGAAAGATGAAGGGAGTACAGAATAAAAAAATATGGAGTGTGAAAAAGAGAAAGATAGAAGGACCATAAAAAGAAGAAACATAGGGGGGAGCATGAAAAAAAGAAACATTTAGGATAAAAGAGTGTAAAGAACAGAAAGATAAAGGGGTCATGAATAAGTAACAAGAGTAAGTAAGTAAGTAAGTAAGAAGAGAAAGATGGAGAAGAAAAAGGAAGTGTGGAGAACAGAAAGAGGGAGCGTGAAAAAGAGAAAGATATAGGGAGCATATAGAAGAGAAAAATATTGGGAGCGTGGAAAAGAGAAAGATATAGGAAGGTGGAGAAGGATGGATAGAGGGAGCGTGGAGAAGTGAAAGATTGATGGAGGAAGCATGGAAAAGAGAAAGATAAAGGGAGCGTGAAAAAGAGAAAGATAGAAGGACCATGAAAAGAAGAAACGGGGGCATGAAAAAAGAAACATTTAGGATAAAAGAGTGTAAAGAACAGAAAGATAAAGGGGTCATGAATAAGTGAAAAATAAAGGAGGCACAAAGAAGAGAAAGATGGAGAAGAGAAAGACGGAGCGTAGAGAAGAGAAAGATGGGGGAGCATGAAGAAGAAAAAGATATAGGAAGTGTGGCGAACAGAAAGAGGGAGCGTGAAAAAGAGAAAGATATAGGGAGCATATTGAAGAGAAAAATATAGGGAGCGTGGAGAAGAGAAAGAGGGAGCTTGAAAAAGAGAAAGATAAAGGGAGGTGAAGAAGGATGGATAGAGGGAGCGTGGAGAAGTGAAAGATTGATGGAGGAAGCATAGAAAAGAGAAAGATAAAGGGAGCGTGGAGGTGTCACCCTGTGTTAAGATTTCAGGATGGAACCTCCAAACACTTATTTACATACATAAAGCATAAAGAAAAAGTGAACGAGAGACAGATAATGAAAGAGAGAAAGATGAAGGGAGAGAGTATGAGTGAGCCTGGAAAGGATAAAGGTAGAAGATGGATGAAGAAGAGAAAGATAGATAGAGCGTGGAAAAGAGAAAGATTGCGGAAGCGTGGAAAAGAGAAAAAAGATAGAGGTAGTGTGGAGAAGAGAAAGATGGAGTGTAAAAAAGAGAAAAATAGAGGGAGGGTGAAAAAGAAAAAACAAGATAAAGGGGTGTGGAGAAGAGAAAGATGAATGCCGCGCCAAAAAGAGAAAAATAGACATAGTGTGGAGATGAGAAAGATGAATGGTGCGCCGAAAAAAGAAAGAGGGAGTGTGGGAAAGATAAAAAAGATAGAGGGTGTGTGAAGAAGAGACAGATGGAAGGAGCATGGAGAAGAGTAAGATAGATAGTGAAACATGGAAAAGAGAAAGATGGAGGGAGGGTGGAACAGAGAAAATAGATAAGAGAAAGATGGAGGGAGTGTGGAGAAGAGAAAGATGGAGGGAGGGTGGAACAGAGAAAATAGATAAGAGAAAGATGGAGGGAGTGTGGAGAAGAGAAAGATGGAGGGAGGGTGGAACAGAGAAAATAGATAAGAGAAAGATGGAGGGAGTGTGGAGAAGAGAAAGATGGAGGGAGGGTGGAACAGAGAAAATAGATAAGAGAAAGATGGAGGGAGTGTGGAGAAGAGAAAGATGGAGGGAGGGTGGAACAGAGAAAATAGATAAGAGAAAGATGGAGGGAGTGTGGAGAAGAGAAAGATGGAGGGAGGGTGGAACAGAGAAAATAGATAAGAGAAAGATGGAGGGAGTGAGGAGAAGAGAAAGATGGAGGGAGGGTGGAACAGAGAAAATAGATAAGAGAAAGATGGACAGAGGGAGCGTGATAAGAGAAAGATGGAGGGAGGGTGGAACAGAGAAAATAGATAAGAGAAAGATGGAGGGAGTGAGGAGAAGAGAAAGATGGAGGGAGGGTGGAACAGAGAAAATAGATAAGAGAAAGATGGACAGAGGGAGCGTGATAAGAGAAAGATGGATAGAGGGAGCACGGAGAAGAGACAGATAGATAGAGGGGAGGAGACACATGAATAGAGAAGAGAAAGATGGATAGAGAGAGCGTGGGAATAGAAAGATGGAGGGTGCTTGGAGAAAAGAAAGATGGAGGGATTGTGCAAAAGAAAAAAGATGGAGGAAGCTTGCAAACAGGATAGAGGAAAAGTGAAAGAGACTGAGATAATGAGCGAGAGAACGGTAAAGGGTGAGAGAATGAATGTGCAAAAAAGAAGACAGGAAAAGAGAGAAAGATGAAGGGCGTGTAGAGAAGAGAAGGATAAAAAAAGAGAGCTTGGAGAAGAGAAAGATGGAGGGAGTGTGGAGAAGAGAAAGATAGATAAAGGGAGCTTGGATAATAGAAAGATGGAGAGAAGGACAGATAGAGGAAGCATGGAGAAGAGAAAGATAGAGGAAATATAGAGAAAGGAAAAAAAAGTTGGAGCTTGGAGAAGAGAAACATAGAGGGAGCCTGGCAAGGAAAAAGATAAAGAGAAAGATGGGTGAAAAAGAGAAAAAAGATAGAGGGAGTGTGGAGAAGAGAAAGATAGAGGGAGGGTGAAAAAGAGAAAGATGGAAGGAGCATGGGGAAGAGTAAGATAGATAGCGGAAACGTGGAAAAGAGAAAGATAGAAGGAGCGTGGTAAGAGAAAGCTAGAGGGAACATGGAGAAGAGAAAGATGGAGGGAGCAGCGAAAAAGAAAAAAACTATGAGATGGGAGAAAGAGTAAGAGAAAGCTAAAGGGAGTGTGGACAAGAGAAAGGTGGAGGGAGCATGGGAAAGAGAGAAAAATTATAGAGGGAGCTTGGAGAAGAGAAAGAGGGAGAGTGGAGAAGAGAAAGATATAAGGAGCTAGGAGAAAAGAAAAATAGATGGGGTATGGAGAAGAGAAAGATAGAGGGAGCGTGGAAAAGAGGAAAATTGAGGGAGTGTGGAGAAAAGAATGGTGTGAGGAAGCGTGGGTAAGAGAAAGTTACAGGGAGCGTGGAGAAGAAAAAGATAGAGGGAGCGTGGAGAAGAAAAAGATAGAGGGAGCGTGGAGAAGAGAAACATGGAGAAGAAAAAGATAGAGGGAGTGTGGAGAAGAGAAACATGGAGACAGCATGGAGAAGAAAAAGATAGAGGGAGCGTGGAGAAGAAAAAGATAGAGGGAGCGTGGAAAAGAGAAACATGGGGGCAGCATGGAGAAGAAAAAGATAGAGGGAGCGTGGAGAAGAGAAACATGGAGAAGAAAAAGATAGAGGGAGTGTGGAGAAGAGAAACATGGAGACAGCATGGAGAAGAAAAAGATAGAGGGAGCGTGGAGAAGAGAAACATGGAGAAGAAAAAGATAGAGGGAGTGTGGAGAAGAGAAACATGGAGAAGAAAAAGATAGAGGGAGTGTGGAGAAGAGAAACATGGGGGCAGCATGGAGAAGAAAAAGATAGAGGGAGCGTGGAAAAGAGAAACATGGAGAAGAAAAAGATAGAGGGAGTGTGGAGAAGAGAAACATGGGGGCAGCATGGAGAAGAAAAAGATAGAGGGAGCGTGGAGAAGAGAAACATGGAGAAGAAAAAGATAGAGGGAGTGTGGAGAAGAGAAACATGGAGACAGCATGGAGAAGAAAAAGATAGAGGGAGCGTGGAAAAGAGAAACATGGAGAAGAAAAAGATAGAGGGAGCGTGGAAAAGAGAAACATGGGGGCAGCATGGAGAAGAAAAAGATAGAGGGAGCGTGGAAAAGAGAAACATGGAGAAGAAAAAGATAGAGGGAGCGTGGAAAAGAGAAACATGGGGGCAGCATGGAGAAGAAAAAGATAGAGGGAGCGTGGAAAAGAGAAACATGGAGAAGAAAAAGATAGAGGGAGTGTGGAGAAGAGAAACATGGAGAAGAAAAAGATAGAGGGAGCGTGGAGAAGAGAAACATGGAGACAGCATGGAGAAGAAAAAGATAGAGGGAGCGTGGAGAAGAAAAAGATAGAGGGAGCGTGGAGAAGAAAAAGATAGAGGGAGCGTGGAAAAGAGAAACATGGAGACAGCATGGAGAAGAAAAAGATAGAGGGAGCGTGGAAAAGAGAAACATGGAGACAGCATGGAGAAGAAAAAGATAGAGGGAGCGTGGAGAAGAAAAAGATAGAGGGAGCGTGGAAAAGAGAAACACGGAGAAGAATAAGATAGAGGGAACATGGAAAAGAGAAACATGGGGGCAGCATGGAGAAGCAATTATTTGCTAGTTGTGTTCCTCCTTTCCTCCCTTCCTCATTTCCTCCAATCTTCAGTTATTCACTAGTTTTGTTTCTCCTTTTCTCCCTTCTTCATTTCCTCCTATCTTCAGTTATTTGCTAGTTTTGTTCCTCCTTTTCTCCCTTCTTCCTGTCCTCCCTTCTTCCTTTCCTCCCTTCCTCATTTCCTCCAATCTTCAGTTATTTGCTAGTTTTGTTCCTCCTTTTCTCCCTTCTTCCTGTCCTCCCTTCGTCTTTTCATCCCTTTTATTGGCATTTCAGCGAAACAGAAGAAGTTTGTAGGGAGGATGACTTTTGATTCACAAAGTTATGTGGTTCGCACCCTGCAGTCGCCATCGTCGTGGGGACTGGTCTTTTGTGAAATCTAGTGGTTCGCTGAGCACTAGATCGCCGCTAGAGGGCAGAAACTGTGTCATTCGCTGCTGTTGCTAGCAAAAGAACTTTGTAAATTACCCCTAAATAATGGAATGCTTGGTAAAACTACAATGGAAAAGGACCTAGGAGTTTTAGTTAATGATAAACTTACCTGTAGTGCCCAATGCAACACAGCAGCAGCTGCCAGGGCAAATAAGAGCACGGGGTGTATCAAGAGGGGCATAGGTGCCTGTTAGGGCGAGCGCTGCACGCCCATCTAGCAGCACTTCACTTACCTCCATGGCTGCATCCAGCCGTCATCTGCAGCACTTCCCTCATGGCTGCATCCAGCTGCCGCCCTTCCCCCCATGCTTCCTCCTCACATGCTCAGGTGCGCGCACGTCTCCGTCCACTAGAGGGCGAGCGCACTAGATTCCTGAGATTTAAAGGGCCTGTACAGCACTGATTGGTGTCTGGTCATCCAATCCTGCATCCACTTCTCCTATTTAAAGAGGCACTTCCTTCCTTCAGTGCCGGATCTTGGTCTCTCCATGCTTGTTGAAAGTCAGACATTCTTGGATTGCTCACCCGTGTACCGACCTCTGCCTGTCCCCGACTCTGAACTTTTGCTGCCCGCCCCGACCTCGGCTACTCACCTTTACCGTGAACCTTTGCTGCCTGCCCCGACCTCGGCTACTCACCTTTACCGCGAACCTGTGCTGCCAGCCCCGATCTCTGCCTGTACTTACTACGCCTTTTGCCTGCCACTTGTGTACCTCGCTGAACCTCGGCTGACTGTGGGACTGGGCCGCTGTTGGGGGGTAGCGACCTGGGGGTCACTCGCCGCACAAGACCAACCTGCCTTGCGGTGTGCTCTGGTGAATACCGGTGGCCCCTTAGACTCCGCTCCCCTGACACGGTACCCGCCATCGGTCCCACAGTTAAAGCGGATCCACACCCGAGTCCGCTCCACCCGGTCCGTGACAGTGCCCATGACCAGAGCATTATGTGACCCCTCTATAAGTCACTGGTCAGACCCCATAAGGAATATTGTGTACAGTTCTGGGCACCGGTGCATAAGAAGGACATATCAGAACTTGAGCGCGTTCAAAGGTGGGCAGCTAAATTAATAATTTGAATAATTTGAATGCAAGGACTCGAGTACACTGAAAGATTGTCAAAGTTACTTTATTTAGTTTTTACATCAAGCAATTACCCCCAAGAAGCAGACCAATGACTAATGTAACCAAAACAGGTAGGTCACAGGCCTTGTGGTACTTTTTGACATAAGAAAGAATAATGTGTTTCTGTTAAGAAAATATAACAGACCTGTTAAACTATTAAACCTGTTAAACTGTTAGACCTGTTGTTGTTCAGTTGCGTTGGAGATACAACAGCTTAAGTTTATTTTGTGTATTGCTTATATATTGCTGGAGGGACTGCAGTTTTCTTGTTTTGACATGAGATGGTGCTGTTACTTATACTTATGTATAGTTTCTCTCTGCTTTCTACAGTATGTTGTATTTACTGTATTTATGGATACGTGTTGACTCCTTCTTCCTGTGTGCAATCCATCTTGTTAAAGTGGGGCGATCTGCTGCTTGGCTGGCCCTGGACACCAGGGTCGGCTGTCTAAAAGCCCCACCTGGCTCTCGCTCCCTACGCCATTGCTCAGTCCAAAACAATGGCTTTATGCCCCCTTTTGCCCCCTGCAGCTGATCAATGCTGGAGATTAGCAACGCACCCGATCATGGGATCCCAGCCCCACAGCCTGGGCCCGAACAGGAGTCAGAATATAGCACGTTGGGCTCACGATCCGCCATCGGAGCCAGGAGTGCTGCCTTGCCCTTTCTATTGTAGTGAATGGAAAGGGCATGGCCCCTGTGACTGATGGCGGGGAGGGTATAAGCTGGATACGGAAGTGTCGGTAAATAGAATTTGGGCCCAGGAAGGAAGCTCAGCTGCAGTGGACAAAAGGTGAGTACCCTTTTGATTTTTCTATCACGTCAATCACTTTAAGGCACATGCCCACCCCGACCACACTATCTCTACAATGCTGAATCTTCTGTTTTATTGTTTAAAGATTGGCCATATCGACTCCTGCTCATGATCCGTCCATACACTGCCATAGCTTTAGGAATGGTGAGAACTCATTGACTGGCCAGGAGGCATATCAGTGATTCTATTCTTTGGGCCTTATTTAACAAGGGGTAGCGACTGGTGAGCGAACGGTAATGACAGTCACCGCCACGAGAACGCCGGCTCCCCTCCGCAATCACACGTTTATCAAGCCGATCCTGCTTAGCGACTGACAGAGCGCCAGATAGCGACTCATTCATCATTATTCCAGCCTCACCCCACAGCGCCAGCGAGCGACTGGTGAGCGAACGGTAATGACGCTCACCGCCACGAGAACGCCGGCTCCCCTCCGCAATCACACATTTATCAAGCCGATCCTGCTTAGCGACTGACAGAGCGCCATATAGCGACTCATTCATCATTATTCCAGCCTCACCCCACAGCGCCAGCGAGCGACCTTGAACAGCGACAGGTATGACCTCTCGCTACCTGGCGCTCTCCAATGCATTTCAATGGAACAATCTTTAAATATTCATAATTAATTGTTATTAATGTATTTTTTTTTTTTAAATGTCAAAAATTCTGTGACCACTTCTGCAATGTTAGATATTTTTTTTAAGGTAAAAAAAAAAAAAATTTGTGCAGAATTGATATTACAGGTCTGATATTAATGTATTCATATTACAAAATGTTTATAAAAACTTGTTTATTTTTTTTTTTCAAAAATATGGTTGTTTGGGGGTTAAAAAACTACTTTTAACCCATCGCCGCCAGCGCTCTGGGGTTTATACAAGCATTTCACAGCGCGAGAATTTTTGGAGCGTGATTTGTTAATGAATATGCTGGGAGCCGTTCACTAGGGCCATTCGCTGTCATGCGCTCCCATACAGCGCGGAACCTGTCAAACAGCGACTCCTAACCCCGTATTCAACATTACCGCACACCGACTGAGTCGCTGTCAACAACCGAACAACGGCCAAGCACAGCGAATATTAGCGGGCGCTGTGAAAATAACGCTGCTGTCGCTCATCTGTCGCTACCTGGCGCTATTAATGAATCGGCCTCTTTGTTTCTTTCCCTCTATTTTTTTATATCTATTTTTTTGTTTCCTTCTTTCATCTTTTCTTTCTGCAATTTCCTTTTTTCTTTTCTTCTATTATGTCTGTCCTTCTATTATTTGTTTTTTCCCTTTTGTTCTTTTATTTCCTTCTAGACTTTTTCTTTCTTTGTTTATTTCTATCTATTCTTTGTTTCTTTTATCTGTTCATTCTGCCATTAATTTTCCTTCTTCCGTCTCTCCTACTGTTTCTGTCCAATTTTATTTCTTTCCTTCCACCTCTTCGTTTTTTCTCTTTCGCTTTACTGCTTTTCCTCTGCCATTGCTTTTTTCTCTCTTTGTTCCAGCCATTAATGCTATGCTTGTTATTTCTTTGTTAATTTCCATGTATTATATTTTATATGTATTTCATTCAATCTATTCTTTCTTTTGTCCTTTCTTTCTTTCCTGGTATTATTATTTCACTCCTTCAATTTTTTATATCTCTTTCTTCCTTTCTATACTTTGTTATTCCTTCTAGTCATACCACACCGCAAGGGGCCCATTGAGACTATTGCCCCAAGGGCCCACATAAACCTTGAGCCGGCCCTGGGCGTAACGGGGAGGCCGATTTATTAATAGCGCCAGGTAGCGACAGATGAGCGACAGTAGCAGTATTTTCACAGCGCCGGCTAGTATTCGCTGTGCTTGGCCGTTGTTCGGTTGTTGACAGCGACTCAGTCGGTGTGCGGTAATGTTGAATACGGGGTTAGGAGTCGCTGTTTGACAGGTTCCGCGCTGTATGGGAGCGCATGACAGCGAATGGCCATAGCGAACGGCTCCCAGCATATTCATTAACAAATCACACTCAAAAAATTATCGCGCAGTGAAATGCTTGTTTAAACCCCAGAGCGCTGGCGGCGATGGGTTAAAAGTCGTTTTTTAACCCCCAAACAACCTTATTTTTGGAAAAAAATAATAAACAAGTTTTTCTAAACATTTTGTAATATGAATACATTAATATCAGACCTGTAATATCAATAATGCACAATTTTTTTTTTTTTTTTTACCTTAAAAAAAAATATATAACATTGCAGAAGTGGTCACAGAATTTTTGACATTAAAAAAAAAAATAAATAAATAAAAACATTAATATCAATTAATTATGAATATTTAAAGATTGCTCCATTGAAATGCATTGGAGAGCGCCAGGGAGCGACAGGTCATACCTGGCGCTGTGATGGGATTAGCAGCGGCGCTGTTCGCTGAAGTCTGCAACATGATGAATCCCGCACTAGCTGACGCTCTCGCCGGCGCTAGCCTCATTTAGCGTGATAAATGCGTGATTGTGTTCGCAGCCTGGCATTCTGGAGTCGGTAGCCGCCGATAGCTGGCGCTAGTGAGACACTACCTGGCGCTATCCCTTGATAAATAAGGGCCTAAATGTGATGGAGCCCTGGTGCGAACTTTAAACATACAGTAAGCTGAGTAGGATGCAGCTGGACAACTAAGGACTGAAACAGTCGAGACAAATGGAGCTTCCTCTCTCTAAATTATGCCATGTGAGCACAAATATGATAAATAAGGTGGCGCAGCAATGTTGATGGGGCCCTCTCTAATATTCTGGGCCCTGGTGCAGTCAAGTTACGCCCCTGGGTAACAGCTACATCAGGTGGAGCCATTAAAAGGTGTAGTGATGCTGGAAGCTTTCTCTATATGGCCACAGCTTTTAAAAAGAGACGATCCATCTTTCCATAGGTCTCCATGTCTTCATCTGTTAAATTAGTTCCTTCGAGCCTGAGAACATAACACATAGGATTTTATTTATTTGTATCAGAAAAAAATCAAGCAGATTTACTTGGGCCCTTATTTAACAAGGGGTAGCGCCAGGTAGCGAATGGTGAGCGAACGGTAATGACGCTCACCGCCACGAGAACGCCGGCTCCCCTCCGCAATCACACATTTATCAAGCCGATCCTGCTTAGCGACTGACAGAGCGCCATATAGCCACTCATTCATCATTATTCCAGCCTCACCCCACAGCGCCAGCGAGCGACTGGTGAGCGAACGGTAATGACGCTCACCGCCACGAGAACGCCGGCTCCCCTCCGCAATCACACATTTATCAAGCCGATCCTGCTTAGCGACTGACAGCGCGCCAGATAGCGAATCATTCATCATTATTCCAGCCTCACCCCACAGCGCCAGCGAGCGACCTTGAACAGCGACAGGTATGACCTCTCGCTACCTGGCGCTCTCCAATGCATTTCAATGGAGCAATCTTTAAATATTCATAATCAATTGCTATTAATGTTTTTTTTTTTTTTTTTTTTTTTTTAAATGGCAAAAATTCTGTTACCACTTCTGCAATGTATTTTTTTTTAAGGTAAAAAAATTAAAAAAAAAAAAAAAATGTGTGCAGAATTGATATTACAGGTCTGATATTAATGTATTCATATTACAAAATGTTTATAAAAACTTGTTTGTTTTTTTTTCCACAAATATGGTGGTTTGGGGGTTAAAAAACTACTTTTAACCCATCGCCGCCAGCGCTCTGGGGTTTAAACAAGCATTTCACAGCGCGAGAATTTTTTGAGCGTGATTTGTTAATGAATATGGTGGGAGCCGTTCGCTATGGCCATTCACTGTCATGCGCTCCCATACAGCGCGGAACCTGTCAAACAGCGACTCCTAACCCCGTATTCAACATTACCGCACACCGACTGAGTCGCTGTCAACAGCCAAACAACGGCCAAGCACAGCGACTACTAGCGTGCGCTGTGAAAATAACGCTACTGGCGCTCATCTGTCGCTACCTGGCGCTATTAATGAATCGGCCTCTAAGGACTATTTCAGCACAGCCTCACACTGGTCCGGGGGAAAGTGCCAATTTTAGGTAACAGGTCACTGTTTTGATTTTCTTTTGCATAGTATGCTTGTGCACACATAGGAATTGTTCCTCTGCATTTAACCCATTCAAGCAGAGAGTGGACAAATGCCGGAGCGTTGAGCATTAATCCACTAGTGTGATGTTTCTATGGAAGCTGGTCTGACTAGAGGAGATTACTGCTAAGTCATTTCATTGATACAATGATCTTTTGTACTGTATGTTCCTTAACCCCTTGGCCAGAAATAGCTTCTGTGACTGTTCACACAGTATTGCCAAGAATTTACACTATAATGAAACTTAGGGGTAACATGACTATCCTGGTGACAGAGTGTATTACCTCTGGTACTGTATCCTTTTCCTGTTTATATTATACTACCCAAATGTGTACGATCCTTTAAAGTGGATCAAAACCCAGCTCGATTAGCCCAGGAATCTATAAGATTCCCGGGCCGAACGATTCCCCCCCCCCGGGGCATCCACAATCGGGATGCCCTGCGGTCCCATGGCGTGCCCTCTAGTCTGCGCCAGGCATTTGTGTATCCTAGGTTTTGGTCCTTTCCCCGGGGGCACCCCGCTGTGTGAAACCCCCCCAGGATGCTGAGACCAGCTTACCTCTTCCTGGTCCCATGGCACGTCTATAAGCAGCGGCTCTGACAGCCACATCCTCCGCTTCCCTCTAACAGGGAGCGTGCCTGCTTTAATATACTTAGGGCCTTATTTATCAAGGGATAGCGCCAGGTAGTGTCTCACTAGCGCCAGGTAGCGCCAGCTATCGGCGGCTACCAACTCCAGAACGCCAGGCGGCGGACACAATCACGCATTTATCACGCTAAATGAGGCCAGCAGCGGCGAGAGCGTCACCTAGCGCGGGATTCATCATGTAGCGGACTGCAACGAACAGCGCCGCTGCTAATCCCATCACAGCGCCAGGTATGACCTCTCGCTACCTGGCGCTCTCCAATGCATTTCAATGGAGCAATCTTTAAATATTCATAATTAATTGATATGATTGTTTTTTTTTTTGTTTTTTAACTGTCAAAAATTCTGTGACCACTACGGCAATGTTAGATATTTTTTTTAAGGTAAAAAAAATAAATAAAAATTTGTGCAGAATTGATGGCCAAGCACAGCGAATAATAGCGGGCGCTGTGAAAATCACGCTACTGGCGCTCATCTGTCGCTACCTGGCGCTATTAATGAATCGGCCTCCCCGCCTTGCATTTTGAAAATCAGTATTGTGCGGTGTGCATTCTTTCAACTTTTTGCTTTATGGTTTCCAACACCAGCAATGCAAGGTAGAAGAAGTAGCAGGGATTCATATTTGCCCTTTTTTCAATTTCATTCCACAAGCCTGGAGCGGTGGGCTGCCCTGGCAATGCTGCCCAGTGAGCAGTTGGGGGTTAGGTACACTTCAGTCATGTCCTGGCCGAGAATTAAACCTGCAAGCCTCCGATCACAAGACTGCTTCCCCAAGGTCACTACTGCCCCATGGGTAAGTCGTGGCCTAGTGGCAAGCATGGCAAACCACAATAGTCCCATCGCCTTCTGCCCAAAGCATGCTCATGATTCACATTCACTTTGCAGTTTAGCCATGACCCAGGAATTGAAGTGAAGAAATTGGATTTGCTTAGAATACATCAGATATTTACATTGAATATTAGATTTTGAGATGATTTGAAATGGCTAATATTCTAAGTATGTCACACACCCCGCTTCAGATAGTCATTACACTTGGGTTATACCGACCTGTAGAGGGCGATCTTGCAGAGATGTCATGAAAAAAAGTGACCCCTCCCGGTCCATAAATGCCTGGTACCTCCCACTCATTCCCCAGTCTTTCATCTCTGCAGACGGCGAGCAAGTCAGAAGATGGATGTCTCCTCCTTGCAGGTAGCCAGGGTAACTCCCGGCCCGCTTGTTAGTCTATTTCTGCCTGGACCCCCTTTCTTAGTATTTCACCTTGCCTCCCAGCCTAGGCTGCTGGTCCAGGCAAGGGTAGACGGCACCTAATGGTGCTTAGGAGCTACGCTCCACCGTGAGACCCCATACTAAGGGGTAGGCAGTTTTGCCAGGTTGGTGATCTCGGTTTGGGATGCCCCGTCCCTTGCCCTTCCACCTTCCAGCGTGGTTTCCCCCTCTCCCGGATGGCCCTTGCTCCTTAGAGGGGGGGTGGGGCCTTTCTCCCTTAGTGTAACCTTAGTGTAACACTCGGCGCGAACCGCGCCGGCCCGCCCTTCTTCTCCCTCTGCTTCTCGGGTCTCTCGCCTCTGGCAGGACGGACTCCATCTTCCTCCGTGAGTGGCCCTTGGGGCCTCATTTCTTTCATGGCATGCATATATATATATGTATATTTCTTAGTTTATTGCATATCAGTATGTCTGCAATTTGTGTGCTTGGGCATGATTGAGGTGCTGAATAGCCCTGTGTTCTGTCTTCCAGGTGGACCCTTGATGGATCCTAAAGGGTCCTCCCGGTCCTAGGGTCCCTGGTCTAATTTTAGAACTCCCCATAAATCCTCCCACTCGGGACACAGAAGGGGCATCCCGGGTCGCTTATATTGCTTAATTCCCTTGGGTATTGCGACTACCAATAAAATCACCATATGGAGGCTTCCCAGGATACCGGGCTCCCCTCGGGGCAACCCCGGCAGTGTTTGGGGTGTGGGGCATCCCTTACAGGGGATGATGTTTTCCTTTGCATACCATGTGCGCAGCAGACTATTGCGCGGCAGTCCAGATCCCATGCGTCTGGTTCTGTGCCGCCGGTCCCTTCTCCTACCCCTCCCCGCCTGACCCGTACCCTGTGTGATGTTGTCACGAGTGGGGAGTCGCAATCTGAGGTGTGTGCCAGATTGTCCAATCTAGAAAAATTATTTTCTAGCGCTGTGGCCAGAAAGGTCCCGGCTAAGAGAAAGCACTTGTCCCCAGCCACGCAGGCTTCTGATTTTGAGGAGTTTGATTCACTGGACTGGTCTGATTACCCCCCGCTAGAGGAAGGGGAGCTTTTTGAGGAGTCGGATGGTTCTGACGATCAGCAGTTTGTTGGCGTTGATGCTGAGCGGGGTCAGGGGGATTCTTTGGATACCCCTAAGGTCCTGGCTCATATGTTTGAGGTTCTAGCAATCTCTCCTCCTGAAGTGACTCTTCTTCAGAAGTGGGAGTTCTTTGAGGAGGCTAAGCCGCGCTTAGAATTCCCTAATCAAAGGCATTTCGACAGCATTATTCTTAAGGAATGGGAGAGGCCTACTCGGCTTCCAGGTGTCCCTCCGGGTTGGGATAAGAAATATCCCTTTCCGGTGGATGCGGTGAAGCGCTGGTCGTCCCCTCCCGAGGTGGACGCCCCTGTTTTGGGGTTGTCTAGCACCTCTGTCTTGCATTCTCCTGACTGTTCTACTCTCAAGGACGGTGAGTACAAACGCATTGACCAGATGGCTTGTCACGGTTTTGCCAGTGTTGGGTCGGCCTTGCGGCCTGTTTGTGCTTCAGCACTTTTAATAGTGGCTTCTAGGTCGGTTGTCTACCTCCAGGCTTGACCCGGCTAGTGATGAGTTCACCGCCCTTAAGCGGTGCAAATTGTTTTTGTAATTTGTGCTAGCCGCCCTGGATGACACCATGGTGATGTGTAGTAGAACTTCGGCCTTGCTGGTGGCTATTCGGCGGTCGGTTTGGTTGCGCCAGTGGGCGGCTGATTTTGTGTCCAAGAAGTCTCTTCCCTTTCTGGGCTTGCGGGTCTTTGGAGAAAAATTGGATTCGGTCGCAAAAGGAGGTAGGTTACCTCAGCGAAAGAAGCAACGTCGTCCCTTTTGGGGGGGCGGCTTCATTTACCCCTTCCTTTCTTGGGGCCAGAGCTGGACGGGGATCGGCTGTCTTCCCAACCAGAGGTGATTCCTGGAACAGGTCACAGGTCCAGGTCACAACTGGGGCTCCAAGCCCAAAGCTGCTGCTAAGCCGGCTCAGCAATAAGGGGGCGCCCTCACCCTCGCGGGTGGGGGGACGGCTGCGAAACTTCTCCCAGGTCTGGGACCAGGAGGTCTCGGACAGATGGATTCGGGAAGTGGTGTCTTCCGGTTACAAACTGGAGTTCGAGATCCGGCCTCCTCCCAGATTCTTCAGGTCTCGCGTGCCCTTGGATCCTCTGGTCGTGCAGGGGCTCCGGGCGGCAGTAAAAGATCCCCTGGAAATGGCTGTCATCTGCCCGGTGCCTCCCTCGGACCGGGGCATGGGATACTATTCCAATCTGTTTACGGTGCCCAAGAAGGATGGCTCCGTTCGTCCCATCCTGGATCTGAAGTTTCTCAACAGGTTTATCCGTCCCAGGAAGTTCCGCATGTAAACACTGCGCTCTGCCATAAATTGACTTCTGCAGGAGGACTTCATGACGTCCATAGACATCTTATCTGCATGTTCCAATCTTCCCGGCGCATCAGAGATTTCTCAGGTTCGTGGTGGAAGATCGGCATTTTCAGTTTGTGGCCCTTCCATTTGGCCTTACCTCGGCTCCAAGGGTTTTCACCAAGGTGCTAGCGGGGGTTATGGCCCTCCTCAGAGCCCAGGGAATCCGCATCGTGCCTTATCTGGACGATCTTCTTATTATGGCGTCCTCTCTCAGCCAGGCGGAGCTAGATACCAGGACTGTGGTAGCCACCCTGGAGAGATTCGGCTGGGTGATCAACTATCCTAAGTCCTGCCGCTCTCCGTCCATGGTGGTGGCGTTCCTGGGAATGTCTCTGGATACTTCTCAGTCCAGGGTGTTCCTCCCCCGGCCCAAGGTTCTTTTGATTCAGGAATTGACTCAGCTTCTCCTATCCATCCCTCGCCCGTCCATCCGGCTGAGGATGCGACTGGTGGGAATGATGGTGGCTTCGTTCGAGGCGGTTCCCTTTGCCCAGTTTCACACAAGGACGCTCCATCTCTTGGCGGCCTGGGACGGGTCCCCGCTGTCATTGGATCAGTCTTTTCTGATGTCCCCCCGGATTCGGCATTCCCTTCGGTGGTGGCTGGAACCGAGCAATCTGATGAGGGGCAGATCCTTTCTGACCCCTCGTTGGGAGACGGTCACCACAGATGCCAGCCTGTCAGGTTGGGGGGGATTTTGGAAGGATCTTCAGTTTCAGGGACTGTGGGGGCCTCAGGAGGCTCACGATCCCATCAATGTTCTGGAGCTGAGAGCCATCAGGTTGGTTCTGGCTCACTTGACTCATCAGTTACAGGGCTTACCGGTTCAAGTTCGGTCGGACAATCAGACGGCGGTCCACGGAGGGACTCGCAGCAGGCATGCCCTCAGGGAGCAGGTTAGTGGCTAGTCCTGGAATCTTCTTAGTCAACCAATAACATAGTAACATAGTATGTAAGGCTGAATAAAGACTTTAGTCTATCCACCTGTTTATCTCCTTCCAGTGGTCTAGTAGCCATAGCTGGTAATGTTATTACATGCAAGAAAGGCATCCAGGCCACTTTATAACTCTGTTAATGAATTTAGGCTTTTTTGGGTTATAGCCGCTTTAACACTTTAAATGTCAGCTATGAAAGATTTACGTGGCTGCATCTCAGATTGTTGATTGCTAGTATATTTTACGTAAAAAAAAAAAAGAAACTCCTATCCGACCTGGTTCCAGGGTGGCTGGTCTCAGGCCAGGGTCTTCAAACCATTCTCTGCCCTGCTCTTGACTTCTGACAGCTCGTGGCCATCACAAGGAGAGGCTTCTTATAGCGAAGTAGTGAGCCCTCCTGCAGCAGAAGTGAGCGACAGAAACCAAGAGCGGGGCAGAGGACATATATATATATATATATATATATATATATACTAAGGGACTTTTGCAAGTGTGTGTGTGTGTGTTTTACACTTAATCTTTTGTGAACTTCTAAGATGTCCTTGAGACCTCTATACTAGTTTAAAGGGCTGGAGGGGCCAGCGGGCAGGTGAGTTGCCAAAACCTCCTGCCCCGTTAACTGCATCCCCAGGGGGTGCAGAAGAGCCCAAAGCGCATGTAGGTCATGTGGGCTAATAGCCTTTAAGACTGTGAGCAGGCCACTTGGCCTCCACGCTCTAGTCTACCACAATGCATAGCTGGTGCCCAGGCTGGTTTTTCTGGAGAGGGGGGAAACACCACACAGTTAAAAAAAAGAGTTTAACCCTTGCTATAGCGCACAGTAGTTGTATTTTATTTGAAAATCCCTTAACCCTTGCTATAGCGCACAGTAGTTGTAGTTGTGATACCTTTAATTTAAAAAAAACTACAGAGTGTAAACATTTTTTTAAAATATTTTTTCACATATTTCACCCCAAAATTTTGAGAAAAGCACTGTAAAAATTACAAACAATACATTTCATGTTAAAGCCCAAATTCTGCTGAAAACAAATACCGTATATACTCGAGTATAAGCCGAGTTTTTCAGCCCACTTTTTGGGCTGAAAAAAGCAGCCTCGGCTTATACTCGAGTCAGTAACCTGACTTACCTGAGCGAGGGGGCGGAGGAAGCGGCAGAAGAGCCTCCGAGGCGGCAGAAGAGCCGCCGAGGCTTCAGAACTCGGCGGGGAGATCAGTACACCCAGCGCGAGGTGGGTGTACCAAGATGGCGGCCCGGGCCTCAGTGACGTGGCGGCGCGGAGCGCACCGGCCGCCATCTTGGTACACCCACCTCGCGCTGGGTGTACTGATCTCCCCGCCAAGTTCTGAAGCCTCGGCCACCATCTTGGTACACCCACCTCGCGCTGGGTGTACTGATCTCCCCGCCGAGTTCTGAAGCCTCGGCCGCCATCTTGGTACACCCACCTCGCGCTGGGTGTACTGATCTCCCCGCCGAGTTCTGAAGCCTCGGCCGCCATCTTGGTACACCCACCTCGCGCTGGGTGTACTGATCTCCCCGCCGAGTTCTGAAGCCTCCGGGGCGGCTCTTCTGCCCCGCGTCCAGGGGCGTAGCTGGCGACTGGCCGCGTCCCATGCCGTCATCCCGCGCCGTCCTCACTCTGTCCCGCACCGTCGCCTTGGCTGGAAGGAGCCTCGCTGAAGATTGTGCAGGAGCTGAACTGGTGAGTGTGTGTGTTGTGTGCATTGTATGTGTGCTGTGTTGTGTGCTGTGTGTTGTGTGTGTATGTGTGCTGTATTGTGTGCTGTGTTGTGTGTGTATGTGTGCTGTATTGTGTGCTGTGTTGTGTGTGTGTTGTGTGTGCTGTGTGTATGTTGTGTGTGTGCTGTGTTACACCTGAATGGCTGTAATGAGGGATGCCCCTAACTGGCTGTAACAAGGGATGCCCCTCACTGTATTATTATTATTTATTTTTATTTAATTCTTAGGTGATGGCTGGGGGCGTGGTCAGGGGTGATTCCTCAAATCAACTCCAATTCCAATTGAAAAAAGCCGCCTCGGCTTATACTCGGGTCAATAACTTTTTCCAGGTTTTTGTGGTAAAATTAGGTGCCTCGGCTTATATTCGGGTCGGCCTATACTCGAGTATATACGGTATATAATTTACTTGGAAATTCCTGAACAAAAAATCACATATATAGCGCAATATGCTGAAAATTTGTCTGGCAACAGAGGGTGATGAAGTCTCTATGCTGGCACTTAAAGGGTTAAAAGTTATTATATTTATTATTTTGTTATTTTTTGTAACATTTATAACGGATTCCCTTCTTGGAAGTAACCAGTTGAAAGTTTTTTCCCATGTCCCATGGCATCACGGGCTGTGTAAGTATATGGCGAATACACTGGATTTCAACTAAAGAGGGTCCCTCTGGGTGATGTATCATTGAAGATTGCATCATTATTATTGCTCCTTGTATTATCTATTGTTCTTGCACCCTGTGGTTATTTATAGATATTTATGGAGATTTCATTGTTGGTATTATCTGGATAGCTTGTGGCATGTTGTACTTTATCTGTTTTGCTTCAGCTTGGAGTTTTAAAACCCTTTGTTGCACTAGCACTTTTATTGATTTGCACATGATATATATTATGATGAACTTGCTTTCACTTTCTCCTGAACCAGAGTGTTATATTGTATTAATAATTATTCACCACCAGAGGGCCACCTCTTCCCTGTTCTGATTTTAATTGCATGTCTGTATGTGTGTTGTATATTTTTTCATTTAAGATTAAAGCAGACCTTCACCCTGAATAAGAGTCTTATATGTTTCCCACACCCTGTACATGCAGGTGGGATGATTTTTAATGTGAGCAATCTGCATCTACTGCATGTTATAAGCCTTTAAACATCCAAGGTGGCGGCTCATGGAGCGACAGGCAGCCTGCAAACAGGAAGTGTCTTCTGACTTTGTCGCTCTGCATTCTGGGATTGCTGTCCTTTCCCTGCCCCCGGTCTGCTCTTTCTGTGCAAAGCACAGCTATAACCCGCCCCCTGTACTTTCTCTGCTCTCCTCAGTATGTGTGATGCTTTTGAGTCAAGATGGCGGCGCCCATATCCTAGAGTGCTGAACAGAGTTGCAGCCCAGTGAGGGAAAGAATGATAAGTAAGTGACTAAAAACTTAAAATATATTAATTTAAAATGCTGGGGAATTGTTTTTAATGGGTTTTGGCCTTTCATTAAATCATGCTGAAGGTTTAAGAGATTCAGCGATTTACTACTAACACCAAGTATTGCCAGATGAGCTTGGAGCAACCGGTAGTAGACGCTGTAAGCATGTATCGGGCGCTGTAACAGATCGTCTTGATTTCTGTGTTTACTTGACTGGCATTGATGAATGTGATGTACAGTACATACAGTACAGCGCTTCAGCGAGCGAGAGGTAGCACCAGCTCAGTGCGTCCAGACTCGGCGCTCCATACCATATTCAAGAAAACACTAGACACTCAGAGCGTCGACGCTCTAAAGCTGGAAGCTGTAGCATAGAGCGCCTAACGCTGTGTGATTAAAGTTTTAGAACACATACACACCAGTAGCAAAGCGAAAACGAATGGAATGACATTGTTTTAACACTTGGACAATAACACTTTAGTGCCAGACTTGTAAATGCAATTCTATATAAAAATATAAGAAGTCAAAAAAGTTTCTAAAAGTGTTTGTTTGCAGCCAGGAGAGGTCACACAATAATTTGAGCAAAGAAAATTGTCAATCACGCTATTTATACACAACTAATGAAAGCCTATTGAAATGTATGGGAGAGCGCTACAGAGCGACAGGTACTACATGGCGCTTTGGATCCTAGAGCGCAGGCGCTATACGCTGAGACGCCTGGATTAGTACATGTGACGCTACATGGCGCTGTTAGAGGCGCTCACCAGATTTGCTTTCTTAAATGTGGTTTTGCATACAGCAACCGGCGTTCACCAGACGCAACTAATGAAAGCCCATTGAAATGTATGGGAGAGCGCTACAGAGCGACAGGTACTACATGGCGCTCTGGAACCTAGAGCGCAGGCGCTATACGCTGAGACGCCTGGATTAATACATGTGACGCTACATGGCGCTGTTAGAGGCGCTCACCAGATTTGCTTTCTTAAATGTGGTTTTGCGTACAGCGCCCGGCGTTCACCAGACGCAACTAATGAAAGCCCATTGAAATGTATGGGAGAGCGCTACAGAGCGACAGGTACTACATGGCGCTCTGGAACCTAGAGCGCAGGCGCTATACGCTGAGACGCCTGGATTTATACATGTGACGCTACATGGCGCTGTTAGAGGCGCTCACCAGATTTGCTTTCTTAAATGTGGTTTTGCGTACAGCGCCCGGCGTTCACCAGACGCAACTAATGAAAGCCCATTGAAATGTATGGGAGAGCGCTACAGAGCAACAGGTACTACATGGCGCTCTGGAACCTAGAGCGCAGGCGATATACGCTGAGACGCCTGGATTAATACATGTGACGCTACATGGCGCTGTTAGAGGCGCTCACCAGATTTGCTTTCTTAAATGTGGTTTTGCGTACAGCGCCCGGCGTTCACCAGACGCAACTAATGAAAGCCCATTGAAATGTATGGGAGAGCGCTACAGAGCGACAGGTACTACATGGCGCTCTGGATCCTAGAGCGCAGGCGCTATACGCTGAGACGCCTGGATTAATACATGTGACGCTACATGGCGCTGTTAGAGGCGCTCACCAGATTTGCTTTCTTAAATGTGGTTTTGCATACAGCGCCCGGCGTTCACCAGACGCAACTAATGAAAGCCCATTGAAATGTATGGGAGAGCGCTACAGAGCGACAGGTACTACATGGCGCTCTGGATCCTAGAGCGCAGGCGCTATACGCTGAGACGCCTGGATTTATACATGTGACGCTACATGGCGCTGTTAGAGGCGCTCACCAGATTTGCTTTCTTAAATGTGGTTTTGCGTACAGCGCCCGGCGTTCACCAGACGCAACTAATGAAAGCCCATTGAAATGTATGGGAGAGCGCTACAGAGCGACAGGTACTACATGGCGCTCTGGAACCTAGAGCGCAGGCGCTATATGCTGAGACGCCTGGATTTATACATGTGACGCTACATGGCGCTGTTAGAGGCGCTCACCAGATTTGCTTTCTTAAATGTGGTTTTGCATACAGCGCCCGGCGTTCACCAGACGCAACTAATGAAAGCCCATTGAAATGTATGGGAGAGCACTACAGAGCGACAGGTACTACATGGCGCTCTGGAACCTAGAGCGCAGGCGCTATACGCTGAGACGCCTGGATTAATACATGTGACGCTACATGGCGCTGTTAGAGGTGCTCACTAGATTTGCTTTCTTAAATGTGGTTTTGCGTACAGCGCCCGGCGTTCACCAGACGCAACTAATGAAAGCCCATTGAAATGTATGGGAGAGCGCTACAGAGCGACAGGTACTACATGGCGCTCTGGATCCTAGAGCGCAGGCGCTATACGCTGAGACGCCTGGATTTATACATGTGACGCTACATGGCGCTGTTAGAGGCGCTCACCAGATTTGCTTTCTTAAATGTGGTTTTGCGTACAGCGCCCGGCGTTCACCAGACGCAACTAATGAAAGCCCATTGAAATGTATGGGAGAGCGCTACTAGCTGAGCCAAACAGACCGCACCACTCTGGTGTCAAATCCAGACTATGGGGGTTATTTAAGAAGGGATAGCAGCAGGTAGCGGCAGGCATCGCCTGGTGAACGCCGGGCGCTGTATGCAAAACCACATTTAAGAAAGCAAATCTGGTGAGCGCCTCTAACAGCGCCATGTAGCGTCACATGTATAAATCCACGCGACTCAGTGTATAGCGCCTGCGCTCTAGGTTCCAGAGCGCCATGTAGTACCTGTCGCTCTGGAACCTAGAGCGCAGGCGCTATACACTGAGACGCCTGGATTTATACATGTGACGCTACATGGCGCTGTTAGAGGCGCTCACCAGATTTGCTTTCTTAAATGTGGTTTTGCATACAGCGCCCGGCGTTCACCAGGCGATGCCTGCCGCTACCTGCTGCTATCCCTTCTTAAATAACCCCCATAGTCTGGATTTTACACCAGAGTGGTGCGGTCTGTTTGGCTCAGCTAGTGTTGACCTTCAGGAGTTTCACACACAGCCTGACCAAATCGGGAGATCCAAACTTGGGATGTCAAAAGTATCATCTGTATAAACAGATTTATGTATACTATGGGGTGCACCACCTATAAACTATATTGGTGTGCTCACTCTTAAACAAATCCAACCATTCCAATGGGAGTGGCCGTGGAAACCACACCTCCCTCCCTGTGAGGAGCACCAAAAATGTATTACAAACCTATATATTCAAAAATTTATTATTGCATATAAATTCATAAAATATACATACACAAAATTACACATAACACAAGACAATTAAAAACAAATGGCAGGCCCCTATTTATATTACTTTCTCTGTATATCTCCAGACCCCAATCATGGGTAATCTACTATAAAATGTCTGTGATGCAGACAATGCTCCAATATTTTTATAAATATAAGGGCAATCCTATTCCTGTAAATGAAATACCGGAGTCTGTACGTGCAGAGATAATTGTAAGGACTGTACCGGACACCTTTCTGTCTTAAGCTGATAATCCCCAATCTCCACCGCCTCTTCTGCCTATAGACAAGTCCCCGCTCGCAGGAGACGCGGATTATGCCTCTCCTGACTCGGTTACCCCCAGGACTTATAGGGCGCAAAGATTACCAGCTTAAGGTGGAGACTGATGAACGGCAGGGAGTCCCAAGTGAGGATGCCGGAAGGCGGAAGTCCAATTAACAAGCCGAGGTCAAAACCGGGAGATCACGGAGCGAGGTATCCAACGGAGGTAGCCAAGAGAAGTCAAACAAGCCGAGGTCAATTCCAGAAGGTCACGGGGCGAGGTATCAGAGGGGTCAGGCGAAAATCGTGGTCAGGCAGGCAAAAGGTCAGGGCAGGCAGCAAGCAAGGGTGGTCAAAATACAAAGCCGAGTATGATTTGAGAAAAGACAATCTATGACGCTCCCAACAACCCAGAGGCTATAACGGGCACTGGGATAATGGAGCAGTCAGAATATAAAGGGGATACTGGCCACTAGGGAAGGGGGCAAATGGAGGGAAGGACAGTGATTGGTGCAACAGTAAAAACGGGAGCGGTCCCAGGAACTGGACGGGCCAGGCCAGACAGGCCGACCAGTCCCTGGGTCCGCTCCCAGGATAACGCCAGGGATTGGTTACTTCAAATTTGCCCCCGGCAGGCGCGCTGGGGAAAGCGCCGCCGGGAGGCATAAACAGGACGTGCTCGCGCGCGCCCGCCAGAGGGAGGAAGCGCCACACTCACAGGAAGCCCGGCGGGGCCGCCCGCACCACCCAACGCCGCCGACCCCCGGTCCCCACGACAGCGCCGAGGAGCCGGCACACCAGAGGACCGCCGGGTAGGAGACAGCCGCGGGCCACCCGACGCGCCGCGGGACCAGGGACGGCGACGAGGTAAGTGCCTAACAATAATGTATCTCTACACCCACTTACCCCCGTATCTGTGCCGGCACTAAGAGGACCCAAATTGGTCTCTGTATTAACCATACAAATCCTGTCAATAGTATACAACCATAATGTAAACAAATGCAAAAATAAATAACCCCTAAAGGCCAATACACTGTGCAAAATATCTGCAAACTAAAGTGCTTAGTGCTATAAACATGTGCCCATAAATCCACACCTATGAACATGTACTCTATGCATATAAATTCATGTCCCAAACGGGAAAAACCTACTACCTAAATATTAAATAAAGTGCATAAAAATATACAAACAATTAATTATACAAAAAACCCCACAACTAATCAATCATCCATGATAATCAATATGACAGGTGGTATGGAACTCGAAGAGCTCAAAGAGCCCAAAATGATATGTCTGCACAGTCAAAATAGGTATACTACCAGTGGCCAAAGTCACGCATGTAAAGCAGGAAGCATGTCAGCATCACAAGAGAGGGACCGCAAATAACCCGGCCACCCGCGCCCGCCGCCCCCGTGCGGCTTCAAAGGGTGAAGGTTATAAACAGATTTATATTTGAAAGGTTTATATTTACCAGATTTCCTTCAAAGTGTTGTTGTGCTTCAGAGTTTCAGCGAAAGCAGACACACCGGCTTTACTAAAATGATTGCTGGAGATCCTATAATATGACATAAAACACAGAAGAAGAAGTAGAATAATATACAGGGACCGAAAAACAACAACAAACAAAGTAATGGCATGTTTAGTGCATCTGTCATTAAATATGACCCACTGAAATAGCAGATACCTACACCACTAACGGTAAATGTTTTTTTCTGCATATCGTTTTGTAGACGAGGTCTTTTCGTTTTTACAAACATGCTAATGCCACATTATTTCTCAAAAGTGTAGGGACAGTCTGTTTCTTCTAAAATAGGCCTGTGACGGCACGTAACTCTCATCCCAAACCCTCCCGAGTTCCCCTAAACTGCGCCTTTAAAAAGGCAACTGCACTTAAAGAGGTATTTTCATTTTCCCAGCATTTGTTTCAAGTACAGCTAAATGGAGAGGGTGCCAGCGTAGTGCGTCTCCTATTATTAAGTCGATGTGACGAAACATGTTGGGCGGAGCCTATTGCAAATCACGTGACCCCCGAAAGCAGCCGACGCTTGCCGAGTCCAAAGGCCTAGGATTCAGTGTTACATGCGGTTTGCTGCTGGAGACGCACTACGCTGTAAAAGGGACAGAGAAAGGAGGGAAACTCTCACTCTCTATATATGTTTTTAAACATCATTTAATGCAACGCTTTTCTAAGCTTACAATCTGGTAAGAGCATTTTAAGATCTGCGTACATAACTCAGTACATACCATATTACGCTATGTGTGGCAATTTTTTTTTCTTTCATGCAAAATTGAATAAACGAGGAATACCTCATTTTAAAATATATATTGGTTGATTATCAATGAGAAGGAATCAAATATATGGAAAGTTAATCTATATCTGGATTTGAGGATTGAAACTATAAGGAAATCGAGATTGGATTATTTAAAGGCTTGATACTAATTTACAGCTGGTACGTTTATTGAGTGGCAGGTGGTGGATAATACACAAAAAGCATTCTGTTAATTCACGTGGTGAATGGAAAAGACTGCACTTTAATTGGTCCTGCGGAAATATATACATATATGTATGCTTGTAATGCTTCTTTTGTTGCTGTATTATGGATGACTGTGACACACCTTGTAATGCTGCATAAGTAACCAGGGACCTGAGTATCTAAACCCCCTGGGTCCCAAGAGCAACCCGATGGAGAGTGGGTCAAGTTTGGGGTCTATCCTCACCCCTTCCTATGTGGAACTACATACCCCACAGGGATATCATGAAAAATAAGGGTGTCACCTCTGCACTGGAAATCAACTCCATGCCACCCCCTTCAGTGACATAGATCGCCACATGGAGGGAGATTCCACAGAAGCTCCACCTGTGGTATAAAAGGTTCTCTCCCTGGTGGCCCATCATTATCCTTGGTGGGACGCCAAGGTATAGGGGACATGAAGTGGTGGCCTGCATGCCATCTGCCAGCATCGACACATGAAATGCCGAATGATTTGACCTGGACCTTGCCAGTATATGGGGTGGGGCAAACTAGACCAAATGTAGCTTCAGCCCTGATCCGAAGCCCATCACTATTAATTATAACTACCAATAATATATATAACTATTTACATGTTGGTAAAGCACAGATTTCTTTTTTCATTAACCAGGGCATTTTACATTGATACTGTATATACTGTACGCACTTTAATATCTTCAATGAATAGTTCTCCCTAAGACTTTTTGCTAATTCAATAGCATGATTATCCTGAAGTTTGTTTTCATCAAGCCTGTAAAAAGCAAAAAAATGTGTATATATATATATATATATATATATATATATATATATATAAAAAACAAAATCATATACCAGCTTTCATAAGAAAAAAAAGTAATAAACATGTTAGGTTCAGTTGAACTTTTGATTCTGAAAAGGGGAAAATATGATATATAATTAACATTCACTGCACAATAATCTCCAATATCTCTATTAGAGATCAATATGATAAATATCGCAAATACCAACAATCATATCAGCCCAGCGGCCACTAATCTGATACAAACAATGGCCGCTAAGGCTCTCCCAACACAACCAGTGAACGGTCCCAAGAGGAAATATATTATGCCTTAAATACTTCGCAACTACAATCTATTGTGTGAGAAATTATCCACCACACACACAGTAAGATGTATATATTAAAGACGGGTTTAATTAGCAGCACAGTAATTAACCTTACTAACCCAATATTTTCCTAAAGTTTCCCCAGATAACCTTATATTACAGGCAGATGTTATATAAAAGTAAGAAAGTAATTTACATTAGTTACGGTACAATATATGAAAGTAATTTACATTAGTTACGGTACAATATATGTTATAATGGATATAGAGAGATATAATGCAGAGACAGATAGAGATACACAGAGATACTTAAGGTTTCATGGTCATTCAGGTCCAGGTGCCTTCCATTCATCGCCCCCTGCCATCCATCGAACTCCTAATGTATGAACAATAGGGGGAGTGGCCAGAATTCCCCACCTCGTGGGAGTGTCTGCCAAGGTCGGCCCATATGAGGACTCTCATGGAATTAGATGTATATTTCATAAAAGGCATAACTCCCACAATATGCAGGTTATCAACTTGTAACCATGAAATTCATGATCCCCATACATTTCTTAGTTAAATGAGCCCAAACACCAAATGTATATCATCCAGGGTCCAATACTATGTGGATTGTCAGGCCCCGGACAATATATGTATGCCGTGTTTGATATCAAATGAAAGGCCTCATAGTCCTGAATGAGAATCTCTCATTAATATAGTTATAACTGGCATATTACAAGAGTTAGAATACCTCCCAGAAATAGCAGACAATGCCCATATACCCAATGTGTATTGGAGACCTCATTAGGAATTCAAGGATGTCTATTCAAGGCAAAAGACACCAGCTGTTGGAGGTAGCTAGGTGTGAATAGGTGTCTATTGTAGTCTGTTTACCATAGGCATGGTAGGGCTTTCAGCACACACCCTACTTTGAATGTTAGGAATTGAGATGACTCATTCCCCTTTAACAGATTCCTTGGGGCATCCTGATTAAGTTGTCGACTAACCCCCCTCGCCTGAGCCACACTGTATTTCTATGTGGCACAGAAAGTGCACACAGCAGTATCCCCTGCTGTGCACACTCTCCATATGCCCTGACAGTCTGCTGGGTGGTAGAAAACATGCACAGGAGGGAAGCATAGGATTCTGCTATGTGGCATAAGAGTACAGTGCTGGATTGTGCGTTGCTAAGTCTGGGCATGGGGGGTTAGGCAACAATTTAGACCATGGGGCATCCCAAATTGGAATGCCCCCTAGAATCATGCCCAAAAGTTAAATGTGGCCTAACATTTCAGTCCTGAAGAATGGCAAATCCAGAAAATAAATACATAAATGTAATATATAAATGGTGTAAACGCATTTTCAGACATATGTCCTGAAACCTACAATCAGGCTTAGTTCACACCTCTCCTCTTCAGCTGCACTTTTATTAGTTTTGTGTTGCAGTTATGAGAAAATAATCTAATGCTGCGTGATACAGAGGTGAGGTAAAGCGCGTTGTGTGCTTTTGGTTTGGGGGATGGGATGGCAGGTCCCCAAGTGAGATATCCTAATTTTAATGATAGAAGTACAAGTTATGTCTTAACCTCTTTCTGCTGGATTGGGCGGACGTGTGCTAGATTTTCTTTGAAATATAAATTCCAAATATTGCCACTAGTCTGGACCAGGGGAAGGTTATCGACCATGTCTTACATGGGTTTATGAGCAAGGTCCTACATAAGTATGGTTCAACAGTTCTGTTCATTTGTTGACCTAATGTACTTTGACATTTGATGCACAGTACTGGTGAATGGCTGGGAGGCTGACCCCTCTCCGGTCCATTTTGTTTGTTGTATAGAGCTCTTCACCGAGTGCATCGGACACTAGTAATGAACTTCAGATTTGGGTCAGATTGTTCTACCATTTCGTTTCCTACGTGAAGAATAACGCCCCCCCCCCCCCCCCCCCCCCAATTCCTCTGGGTTACTACTGGGTTACTAGCATCACAAACTAGGCTGGCTTTAGAAAGTTGCTGGTAGTGATAAGTCAGAGCAGGGACAATCCGGTTCGGAAGCCCTACAGGCTCCAGTATCCCAAGAAATAGGGCCAGCCTTGGGGCAAGTGTCAACCTGTGTAAGATTTCAGGATGCCCCCCCTCCCCCCCCCCCCAACAAATTTACTTAATGGGAATAAAGATATAAGAAATGTAGTAAACAGAGAGAGATACAGGTGGAACATAAAAAAGAGCGAGATGGGGGAATGGATGGGCCAAGAAAAAGGAAGGGCAGATTAAATGAAGGAAAGACTGAAGTAAGGCAGAAAAAAAAAACAAACACAAGGACATGTGGGGAAAAAAAGAAAAGAGGATTCAAAAAAGAGGGTGAGACGGGGGATATGGAAAAAAGAGGGGGTGGGGGAAAGAGAATAGCAAGGGAGTGAGAAAGAATGGAAGGGAATATGTAAGAGTCAATGAGAATAAAAGAATACAAAAAAGGAGAGATAATGGGGGACTGGAAAAAAAGAGAGAAAGAAGGAATAAAGGTGGAAAATGGAGAGAGAGACAAAAGGTAAGTACCCGTTTTTTTATGTGCCTGCTGATTCACTTAAAGGGGGTATAAAATGGGCAAAATAGTTGAGTGGGGGTAAGGAATTAGGAATGTAGAATTAAACAAAGGTCTAAAATGTCTGAGAAGTCCCACAATGTTCACAGTTTGCTGTTGCTCCGCCTTTCCATGTGCAACTCCATTTACTGCAGTAAAGTGGGCTTGCCTGGCACACTCCAGTCAATATAGAAGTCATGCACATTCACTGTGATTGATGGATGGCTGAAGTGCGCATGGACACCGGAAGACCGCAACGCAAACCAGGAGCTTTCTGAGCACCAGAACAGCTTGAAGCTCTCCATAATTTGCAGAGGGTTTCAAACTGCATTGGATTCCCTTCTCCAGCTTTACCTCCAAATGAGTCCGTAAAAAAGAAACGAATGCATACCAGAGCTCTGTTAGCACAGTGTTCTTCTTCAACATGTTAGCCAATGCGTGGCCACCAATGCTTCCTATGTTGTTGCCCACCAAGCTAGAATAAAAAAAGGCGAACAGGTTTTGTGTGTTAGCGTTTATTTTCTAAAAAGCCCAACACTAGGCAATGTCCTACTAAAGAAGAATATGCATAACATTTGTTTTTGAAGTGGCATAGAATCTTACAGAGGCCTACCCAGTCATTTTGCCAGCAGACATGGCCCTAGTCTTTTTATTCCCTTGGACTAAGGCTGCTCCAAATAGCATCCTAAAATGGGCAGGTAGACCCTTTACAAGACTCTCCTTATGCCTTGAACCTAATGTCACAGGGATCTCACTGCCAGGGCAAAGATTACCCAAGACAGGGGTTCTCAACCAGTGGTACGAGTATCACTGGTGGTATTTGAGATCCTATTAGATGTACTTATCAAGGCTGCAGACTGACCTGTACCCCAACCTGATCTGCTGCCATCTATACTGAACCCATATCAGATTTGCACAATAAGTACAAAACTGCCCCAAAAGATTATGAAAGCTACGTGCAGTTTTAGGTATTTAAGTACTGTAGCTATTTTGTGCATTTTTAACAGGTTTGAGGACAACCCACCAATGCCACCTTGAGAAAATGGAAATTGGTACTTGATAAAAAGTTAAAAAAAAAAAAAAAGATGAATGCACTGGAGCTTGTGGTATGGAAACGAGGATTTAATAGAATTCCAAATATAGACACTTACTTCAGGTATACAACATAAATAAACCAACTGAAAACATGGTAAGCAACTGAACTATGCCCAGGTTGTATAAACTGGGAGCCTTATTAAAGAAGCGTCAACGCCACACAATGCCATTTTTTTGGCCTCAGCGGCACTCAGCTTACGATTTAACTAAAGAAACGCTAATGCCAATGTAGCTGCCGGCTAGCATCTTATTTAACACTAGTGTCGAAAAGGATGCAGCTCCGGGCGCTGTAGATGCTATATATATATAGTTTTTCTGGGAAATCCCTTCAAAAGTCACTGGTCTGGCAACAGAGGGTGACAAATATGTTGTAATAATCATTTAGAGGTAGATTGCCCTGCTCTACATTTTAGAAATTGTAAAAAAAATAATGTAATTGTGCACAAATAAAAACAGAATATGAACAATGTTGTAGGAGTATAAAATACAACATACATTAAAAGCAACAAATATAGGTTTCTTACCTAAGCCAAATAATGCTCCTGTTGTTTTGTAGCACATCTGCTATTGCCTTTGCCCCAATATCACCCACTTGGTTTCCCCAGAGTCTACATGTAAAACAATAAATGTCAGTAAACATGTGACTGATTTCACAGTATGGCTGTTGGTATAATGGAAAATGTTCTACTTACCCCAAGTATTTCAGTGAGTGATTTTCCTTTAAGCCTTCTGCTAATATCTGCCCACCAACCTCTGTGATGTAGTTGTTGCCCAGTCTAAACTAACAGTAATTGTCAAACAGTCTCCAAATATAAATTCTTACCTCATACAGTTAGTTGTCATTTTTTGACATATATAAATTGGTTAACAGAAGGTAGGGGGATTCAAACAGGTTAAACTCACCACTTTACAGTATAATGGGTGTGGCAGAGGTGTGGCTTATGTACGGGCTTTTGAGGAACATATATCCGCAGAATTCTGTTCAACTCCTGTGTAAGTAAGTAAGTGTAGCCCAGCACCTGGGCATACGCTTAAATCACAACTTGGATATTTCTGGTCCATGAAGGATATTTGTGATTGACCTAACACTCAGCTAATCCGTACATTCCACTGCTGCCATAAAGCCCATGAGCCAGAGCAGGGCCTCAAGTGTAAATTGACCAAATGTCCTGTATTTGGTGGGACAGTCTACCTACTAATGCCAGCAAAGTGGGACATTTAAGTGTCCCCAGAGTTTTTTTTGGGGGGGGGAGAGGACAAAATGCCCCAAAGTAGGACTGTCCAACCGAAAGTGGGAAATCTAGTCAGTTTACCTTTGTCTGATGTCAAGTCAATTTCTGATCACATCTCTGCCTCTTGGTCTTTGGATACCACAAACCCATTGACCTGGACTTCAGTCTCTGAAGCACTACTTTTGGAGGACTGATCACATATCCCTGATTCCATCTTTTCATGTCATAGTCATTTTTCATCTCAATCTGATCAATCCTTGTTTCAATTATATAGATTCCTGCACACCAAGGCTACAAGAGATAAGTGCTAGGCTTCCATTTTACCGTACAGACCCTTCCACGACAGGGAGATCTTGGATCTTGGCAAGGGGGGGATCTTGGATCTGGTGTGGGTGACACTAGTTTAGGTGAGGTGTGGTGTGGGCATGAGGTACACTTAGTCTGTAAGTAGATCTAGTGGGGAAGAACCAGGAAAGGCTTTAGTTGAAGTAAAGGAATACATGTGTATTTTTCTCAGTTCTTCTAGCTTACAACACATTAGCATTACATGGCAGATGTTCAAAGCTCTTCAACAGCTTATATCACCCATAGTTCACATCATCCCTCAGCACTCTCTAGCTTGGGTACTTAGTTCAGCTGGTCTTACTCCCCTTGGGCTGCTACTAACTTCTCATCCCCTCTTAACTCTGGCTGGCAACTGCTGAACTCTACTTCTGCTGTGTGTTTTTGTCTCCTCGGCTAATATCACATGTATACCCTCAAATAGATAAACTTCTATAACCTACACCCTACTCCCCTCCAAATGGTTATCCACCCCTGTATATGCTCCACTCTCTACTGTTGCTCTATGCCTCATATAACCAAATTATGTAAGTAAATATTATGTTCCTCAGATACTTCAAAGCGGACCAACACCCATATGTGGGTATCGCCACTATAAGACAGGCTGGGGCTGGAGCCCCCCCGCACATAACCCCCAGAATTCCCATAATTATTACCTTTACCATCAATCCAAGCCGGTAATACAGCGTCGCAACTGGCTGTCCACACCGGAAAGGCCGTCCACCTGAGCACCTGTGGCTAAGCGCAATGTTGTTCTTTCAGTGGAGGATTGAGGCTAAGGTAAGGATTACGGGTGTTCTCGGGGGTTATGTGTGGTAGGGCTCCAGCATTCTGGTTGTCCCCCCAAACTGTCTATCTCTCTAAATGTGCACAATCCAAAAGCCTGAAAATCCTAAACTGTCTGATGATGGGAGTTTTAATAACCCATAAACTAGGAAAATGCTCCAACCAAAAACATGCAAAAGAATCCACAATAACTGATTGCATCTCAAAGGAGCAAAATATGAAGTGCTATTTCATAATAGGTTATTACATCAAGAAAAATAAATATTTTTTTTCAATACAGTGGAGTTCTTTACATGTAGCTCATAAATATGCTGCATTTGCTTATGTCTAAATGACATAATCTGACCATCCAAAGATTTATGGCCTACCCTGCCAATATTGCTAATCCTTGAAACATGTCCCATGGATGCCACAATCCCTAATCAAACCATAACCATTCTGAAATGGCTAACACCATTGCAATGTTGATATTTTTTCCAAAACTGCACGTTTCCTGCTGATACCAGTGAAGAACAAATGCCCGTAAACCCTGGGAACACCTAAATGTTGACATTATGGCACCCACCTAATACAGGATGCCAGATGTCTGCTTACAACTGCTTTGACTGAAAGGCTGTAGTGGAATACATGGATTGATTGAGGGTTGGCTTTTTCACCAACATCTTTAATAGAGCATGTGACTGGGGGCAGGGCAACACTTATTTACACACATAAGTAGCATAGAATGCTGTGGATATTTTTCCCCTAAACCACACCCCACCTCTCTGCTTGTTATGCTATTGACCAAAGTAGTCTAAAAGAAAAAAACAGGAAGTCTTAGGCAGACTATGTGGCTGCATGTATAGTGTGTTTAAACTGCTAACAGAAATTAGCTGCTTCCTTTACTCCATTTTGAGATGTGATGCTGATGTATCCTGTTCCTGTTTGTGTTCCTGATTGTTGCTGAATAAAGGATTGTTCCTGTACGCTGGAGAAGTGTTGTGTACATTCCACTGCCAACAGGTTATGGGTCCAGAGCAGGAAAAGCCCAGAGGAGGATTTTCCCATAGCAACAGTGAATCAGAGAAGCATGTGAAACAGAGATTATGTCTACTAACAGCAATCCTATCAGATCCACTGTGCAAAGTCTGACTAACCAGTCCAATTCAAGGTCCAGATTCTACTGATAAGAGAAGATACATGGGCATTTACTCAGGCTCATATGCCTAATCCATTACCAGATGATTGTCTAAAAAAGGATCAGGAAACACTCAACATAGATGATAATCACATTGTGCATAAATCCTAGTGTGCAACTGCAAAGGAGAGATGGGATGAGATGCAGAAAGTGCATGAAAGATCAAACCTCAGCAAAAAGCTTTATCTCATGAGAAAACTGTATCAGTCCAAGCTAAGTGAGAGCCAGAATATGCAGGACTATATAAAAGACAACCTAGAGATTGAGCACCTCATATGCATTGGGGAAGAAATTCATGATTTTCCTGCTCCTGCACTTCTATTAAGTGGTCTTCCAGAACATTATGACAAACTGGTCATTGCATTAGATGCCCGGCCAGATGATAAGTTCACACCAGAGTATGTTAAAGGCAAACTTGTTAAAGAGAAAAAGAGTCTCTGCGGCAGCATTAAAGGCATAGGATTTCTCTAAAAATAGGAACTATCTAAAGGAAACTCGTGAATGTTTTGTGTGTAAAAAGCCTGGTCACTTAAAGTAAAACTGCAGAGTTTGGAAAGCTAGAATGAGTCATCTTCAGAAGCAGAATGTTCAGCAAAGGATTAAGTCTGCTGTGGAGGAAGCTGATGCTCCTGAATGTATTGATGCTTCTGAATGTATCAAAGCCATGTTTTTTGTAAACACAGGCATAGCTGCAAGGAATGCATGGTGTATAGACTCAGGTGCAACCAGCCAATGCACCAGTTGTCGTAAAGGGAAAATGGAAGCACTAGATCTGCACAGCTACTGGATTTGATACACACAGATGTATGAGTGTTCAAACCCCTGGCAAGAAGAAATATTTTCTCATATTTATTGATGTATTTTTCCAGATACACAATTGTCTACCTGCTGCACAGCAAAAATGAAGTGTCACAGAAACTTGAGGAATATCCTGCTGTAGTGTTTAACATATTTGGAAGAATGGCAAAAGCCCTGCGTGCAGATAATGGAACAGATTATACAAGCAGCAAGGTGCAAACCATTTTGAAAAGAAAGGAATCGTGTTCCAAACTACCGCTCCATACAACTCAGAACAAAATGGTGTTGCAGAAAGAAAGAACTGCTCACTCACTAAAAAGTGCTAGAAGTATGTTTGATGCAAAACCTACCTACAACAATGGGAAGAAGCCACTATGACAGGGTGCCATCTTCAAAACAGTCTGCCAGGTAGAGCTACAAACAAAACTTCATATTAGCTATGGAACTGCAAGAAGCCTGACCGGAAGCACCTCAGGATATTTGGAAGCAATCATTTGTGTATGTTCCCAAAGAAAAATGTTGCAACTGGGAATCTTATTCAAAAGAAGAGGTCCTGGTTGGCTATAGTGAAACTCAACAGGATCCTGCACCCAAAGACCAACACAGTGATCAGCAGAGATGTAGTGATTGCTGAAAGTTTTGTCAGTAATTCAACCAAAGCAAAAAGACCAAGAATCCCAGTCACAGGCCCCAGATACAGAAAAGGAAAACACTGAAGTCTGTATAAGCTCTGAATACACTAAGGAAGGTACAGAAAAACCAAGGCAACCTCCAGTCAGGAGATCAGAGAGGCCAAACAAAGGAATCCAGCTAGGCGCCTTTCTGATATAATTAGAACACTTCCAAAACCAGAGCCACAGTCTTGGCAGCAAATGCAACTGCCTGTCCATGAGAAGCAGAAGTGGATTAAAGCGACAGATAAAGAGATGAGTCTCTTTACCAACTCCAGACATGGAAGCTTACTGAGCTAACACAAGGCAAGAAAATAATTGGATGTAAATGGGTCTTCAAGAACAAATATGACTCTGAAGGTAAATTGTACTGGTTAAAGGCAAGATTAGTTGCCAAAGGATACTCGCAAAAATATGGTGAAGATTATCACGCTAGTTGCTTTTCTCCAGTTGCTAATCAAACCACGTTCAGAACTTGACGTGGACGTAGCTGCTGTTCAACAGATGACAGCAAGACATTTTGACATCAAAACTGCCTTTCTTAATGGCAATTTTGAAGAAGAGTTGTACATGATTTAACCTGAAGGTTATACTAAAAAGGGTGAAGAATATCTTGTTTGTAAAATTCTATGGTCTTAAACAGTTTGGAAGAGCATGAAACTCCAAAATGAACAAAGTCTTGATTAATGAAGAATTTTATAGATCTCAAGCTGATCTATATTCATACACAAAATGTGTATCAGAGAATGGACTTATGTTCTTCTGTATCTAGATTATGTAACCATTGTCTATGAAGAAGGAAGAGAAACTGCAAAACTAGATGAGGTTCTCAACCAGCACTTTGAAACTAAAGACCTTGGAAATAAGACATATTATTTGAGAATGCAAATCCAGAGAAAGCAAGATGGGAGTTTTCTTCTGCCTTGCTCCATGTTGAGGTGTGTTGCTGATGTATCCTGTTCATGTTTATGTTCCCGATTTTTGCTAAATAAACAGCCATTGTCCCTGCTGGAAGAGTGTTATGTACAATCCACTGTCAACAGAGGCCCCCCATTTTAGACATAACTTAAAATATATTACTAGTAGTGTGTATATAGTGTATAGTACTTGTATAGTGTGTGAAACATGTAAAGCTCTTGCTTTTGAGCAATTGCTACTTAGGGTTCACTTGTAACTACATTACACCAACAAGCCCTAAAGTCCCACAATTACACAGTTGACTTACCTTAGAGCTAAAAAGTTCTGCTTCTTTTTTAGAAGATTTGCTATGGACTCCATACAACCATCTTTTAATTTATTGCTGAACAACCTAGAAAGTAAACCCAAAATTAGTAAAATATCTCAATATGTTGTTTATCTGATATACACACCTGCAGTACGTAGTCCACAGTTGGCACCATATGTGAGATGATTGGTGATAATGGGAGAACTTGGGCTAAATCTAAAGCCAATACATTAGGTGCAAGGGACACCACCTGAAGTCCCAAAAGTTGTCTACGCTTGTTTGCTCGCTTAGCGAATGGTCAAATAATCTGTTTGTGGAAATGGGCCATTGCATGTCAGGGGTGGCTTCACTAAAAAAGTTTCAATTTAAACTCACAACAGGAACCTCTCTGTAAAAACAGTAAAGAGTTCTTCTCTGGTACTTACTTCATTTTTTTATATAAGCAAACTAGACAACTTTTGCATTTGCCTTATCCATTTTCATTTTTGGAAGATTCTTTTTAATCATTATACATTTTTACTCATGCACCACCCTTCCTGGATAAATTCAATCAAAACATTTAATAATTGGCTTTCTGTGTGCTAAGCTACAGCCTGTATAACTTTAGAGAGATGTTTATGTGTGTTAATTACTAGTGCCTTGTATGCTTGGCTGTGTGTGATTGTTTTACAATCAATAAGGACCTAATTTAAGAAGCACCTGCGCCATTTAGTGCCAGTGGTGCAGTGCTGTTGTATAAGCTACGCCGGTCATAAATGGTTCTAAAGCCTGAGCTACCATAGAACATAATGGCAGGAAAAGTATTCAGGTGTTTTTTTAGCAGCGCATGAAGTGAAGCGTGAAGGTGAAGTACAATTGTAACTCTGTCTGGATGGAGACGTCATGTTAATTATTCAGTGGAGCATGGTGAACCAACAGCATGCCCTGCTGTGTGAATTGCACACAGGAAAGGGCAATAGATATTTTCCCCAAAGTACCACCTGTGTATATATATATATATATATATATATATATCCTTACCTCATTAGAAATAAATATGCATCTCACCTATAAAAACCACCGTTGGACTTACCGGTAATAGATTTTTTAAGAATCCTTTAGCATGACCACATGGAGAGAGAGGCTCCACCCCCTGAGAGGAAGCACAAACCGAACAGAGTTCAAAAGCCCCACCCCTTCTTCCGCACCTCGATCTTTGTAAAGTAACCTAAATAACCCTAGAACTATGGGTGGGTAATAGGTGGTCATGCTGAAGGATTCTTTAAAAAATCTATTACCGGTAAGTCTAACAGTGGTTTTTCCAAATTATCCTTCAGCATGACCACACAGAGAGGATTAGGCAAGTAATTATACTTTAGGAGTGGGAAGCTGCAAAAGTTCCCTTCTACCAAAGGCCTGATGTTTTGCAGATAGTAGATCAAGTCTATAATGTTTGAGGAAGGTGTGGGGTGATGACCACATTGCTGCTTTGCAGATCTCTTCCAAAGAGGCACCAGTCCTCTCTGCCCAGGATGCTGACATCGCTCTCAAGAGTGGGCATACACTTTTGGGGTAAAGACTCCCCCAGCAGTATATGCTTGTGCAATAGTCTGTTTTATCCATCTGGCTATAGTGGACTTCGAGGCTGCTAAGCCTCTATTTTTTACGTTGAAAGTTACTATTAGTTGCTCCGGTATACGTAACTCTCTGGATCTTTCCAAATAAATGATCAGGGCTCTTCTAATATCTAGCAGCGAGAAATCCTCTTTCTTGGCTGCTCCAATCGATAGTGTTGGAAGAATTATCTCTTGCGGCCTGCTAGCAGAAGTCACTTTCTTTGGCAAAGACAAAGGATTAGGTCTAAGTATCACTTTGTCTTGGAGTACTGAACAATAGGGCCCTTTCACAGAAAATCCCTGCAGTTCACTTCCTCGCCTAGCATAAGTAATGGCTAGCAGGAAGCAACATTTTAGAGACAACCATTTCTCTAGAACTTCATATAGAGGTTCAAAGGGCAGTTCCTTAATCCTTTAAATATAATTGACAAGTCCCAGGTAGAAAACCCCTTAAATGGTGTGGGTCTTTTGTGAATAACTGACTTGAAAAATCGATTGATTAGTTCATCCTGTCTCAATTTTTGTTTGAGGAAAACTGAGTCTTTAATGTACTTATAGCTAGCACCTTCTCGACTGTGGCTATCTTTTCAACGCTCAAAACATTTCCATACCTTTTCATGGATTCACCTACTGGTTAGTTTTTGACTGGTCAGAAGAGTTTCAATCACTCTAGTTGAACAGCCCTTACTTCTTAGGATGGTCTCTTCAAGATCCAAGCTGTCAGTAAAAGTTTTGACGGATTTGGATGAAGAATGACGTCCTGATGGATGATATTCGGAAAGTTGCCAGAGACCCTTCTTTACCATCCTTCTTAGTTTCGCAAATCACACTCTTTTTTGAGCCAAAATGGCTATGTGCTATTTTGTGTATCACTTGTGGCAGAATTCTAAAAGGAGGAAAGGCATAGGCAAGATGAAACCTCCATGGATGAGCTAGGGCATCCATTGTTAACGCACCCTCTCCCCTTGTCGGAGAAAAAAAGTCTTGTACTCTGTATTGCTGGCATTGGCAAACAGGTCTATCTGTCTATCAAGTACTTGTGATTTGAAGAAAAACCTCTTGGTTCAGACACCATTGTGTCTGCTGGATCCTGAATTGACTTAAATAATCTGCTAGAGTATTGAGGGTCCCCTTCAAATGAACTGCCGATACTGACCGGATCTGCTCCTGTAGGCTAGGAGAATGGAATTTGACAGATTCATTAGAGATGAGGATCTGGTCCCCCCCCCCCCCGGTGGTTTAGATAAGCTACAGTTGAGGCATTGTCAGACCTTATCTGTACATCTCTGCCTGCTATGAAATGTATCCAATGCCAACTTGACCCTCTCTGAAATTCGAAGACCTGACTTCCCAGGTGGGCACCCCAACTGCTTGCACCTGTTGTGATCACTACTGGGTTGGTCTGTCTCCATTCTCTTCCTTTTCCTGGTACCCCTGGATTTAGCTACCACCTGAGATCCTCTAGGATACTAGAGTAACTGGACTAACTGAACCGCAAACCTCAGATACTGGTGGTGTGAGTTCAGAATGGGTATACACAAGTAGGCGTCCTGTAAATCTAGGTTCACCATTAGGGCATTCTGAACTTTTTGTATCGAATGAACCTGTTCAATCAATTTAGATTCAGAATCATTTGATACTTTCCTGGTGGCTTCTGAACCAGAAAAAGTTAGAGTAGAATCCCCTTTTCTCAGAGAGTGGAGATACTGTTTCTCGTAGAGTGGAGATATTGTTCCTGCAGAACTAGACTTCTTTCTTCTTGGGGTCCCATGAGAGCTTGGTCACTAAAAAACACTGGAGGAGGGATAAAAATTCTAATTGATAACCCTTTTCTAGTGTTTGTAGCACAAACTGATTTGGGGTAACTGCTCCCTAGTGGGTGTTAGTTGTCAGGATTGCAGCTTAGACCCCTCTGAAGATTTGCCAAGTAAACTAAACCTCTTTAGGGACCTAGGCTGAGTTCAATGTTTCTTCGGGTCAGTCTGTTTAGGTTGAGTTATACGCAATGCAGCTCTGCCTCTATTATTAATGTGGGGGTTACAGTTCCCCTTTCTCCACTTCATTTGACCTGGCCAGGATAACATCTAGCTCCTCTCCAAAAAGGAAATTACCATGAAACAAAATCCCACAAAGCTTGGCCTTAGAAACATTGTCTCCAGACCAAGTTTTTAACCAGAGGGTCCTTCTGGCACTGGAGATTAAGGCTGATGCTTTAGTTGTAGCTCTGATGACTTGCTCTGAAGCATTAGTAAGGAATGACACAGCTCTGAGAATCAGTAAGCAGTAAGATCACTAGCAAGTCCTCTAAGGGGACCTTATTCTCCATGTAAACTTTAAGATTGCTAGTGCGGGCCTGAACGTAAATGTGATAGCATTCCAAGCTCTTTTTAAAAGATGTTCACTTCTGCGGTCCATAGGATCTGGACATCTGACCCAGTGGGGTACCTAGTCTAGGACACTTGCTCCACAGTTCCATATCCTGATCATTAAACAGGAATTTCCTTTTTAATGAGTCGGACAAGAAGAATTTTTTTCTCTGGGTTTTCCCATTCAGCCTTAATAACCGCCTCAAGTGTTGAATGCATGGAAAAAACTTTGGACGTTTCCCCAAAACCTTTTTGTACATTTCATCTTGAACTGATAAAGGTTTATGCTCTTGCTGAATCCTCCGTGTTTCATACATATCATCCAACAACTTCTCTAATTCTTCAGATAATAAGTTCAAATACTCTGGCCTCCCTTTCATCCGGATTTCTTCATCCAGGAAATCCTGTGAGGACAGGTCCTCTTCAATTACTTCGCTTGGTTCTGGTACCACATTAAGCTGGAAGGGGCCAAACCCAAGGCACTGGGAGTAATATTAGTAATGGATAACCCTGTGTCAACGACCTGACTTTCTATAATTGGGTGAGGAGTTGGTGCGGTAGCAATGGACAACTCTGACTGAGTGACCATACGCCTTTGGGCATCGCTTATTGAGGCAATCTCCTGCCTCATTACCAGGATTTCCTTGAGTATGCATCCTTTTTTTGCCTTATTGCAGTCCTGGCACAGAGGCATCTGCCAAGTGTCCGGAAGCACATTGCCGCATTCTTCACACCGTTTGGATTTCTTGGATGCTTTTAGCTTCAGTTTAAGGGCCTCAGCTTCTTTTATTTTATGCATTTCCGGCTAAAAAAGACATTAAAAATATGTAATTTACCTTGTACCTTTGGGCATCCCATGCTATGCACAACTAAATAATTTTTAATCTTATTGGTGGCTGAGGATTGCTTGCTGCTAAACCAGTTTCTTTGTGCAGGTCCTCTTTACCTTCATGCTGACCACTTGCCAACACACTACCCTTGTACACTGTTTGCTCTTAACCTCAATGCTGCCACCGTCACCATCGCTCTGCTGCTGCTCCTGCCACTTCCGGTGTCCTCTGACTCCCTCTGACCTGCGCGCTGGCAGGAGAAAATGCCGCCTTTCCTCTACTGGGTAACCGTAACCGGAAGTGACGTCAGCATGATGGGTCACCAATTTCGAAACTCCGCCCCAAAATTTAAAATTTTGGAGGGAAATCATACATCCTAGCACACTCTGTGCAGTGGCTCCCTAGGGAGGAAAGACAAAGAAATGAGGTGGGAAGGAAGGGGTGGGACGTTTGAACACTGTCTGCTTTGTGTTTCCACCAGGGGGTGGAGCCTCTCTCTCCATATGGTCATACTGAAGGTTGATTTGGAAAAATGGTGATTATGGGTGGAAAAATGTAAGAAAAATGTTTAATTGCACTTTTTGTGTCTTAAATAAAAAGCTAACCAAGGTGCAGATTGCAATTTACAATATAGGTACCCTGCATCACCAAATTTTTAGCATGACCCTCCCCCCCAGGCAATCAAAAACCTGTTTGGAGATTTGTGCTTTTTGGGTTCTTTACCTAATGATTGCTTTTCCCTTCTAGCCCTGTGTTTGGAGCCAGTAGCTAGATGGTATCGCATGATTAAGGGCCCGTTTAGCTTTCTGGTGGCTACAGCGCCAATTTTGGCACACCAGCATCTTTGTCTTTTCTGGCATCGCGTTGTGGACTACAATGGTGCTAGAAGTCACAGTGCCTCATACTATTTTGCTATACTTGTTGCACTAGGTATTAGACGGCCTGTGTCAGTGCCTGTTGGACCCAACGGCCAATTAGCCCAGCGCCAGTGAGCGCTACTGTATATCACCATTTTTCGACACGGCGCAGAATATTTATGAATTTTTTCCTCTTGAAAATTTGGCGCTGTATTTTTTCCAGCGCTGGTCGGTGTTTCATCATTACAGTTACAAGAAATCACTGCTGGGATAAAGTAGTACCCTTTGAACCAGTATACGGGTCTCTTGTACCCCTTTACTAGTTTAAGGTAGAAAAAGTAAAATAAAACACCACACAAAAGTATTTTGGATGGAGTCTTCCATCAGCTCCTCTTCTGTCGGATTTGGGTGAAAGGAGGAAAAGGGCACTCACTGCCGAAGGGAGCCTGGATACCCCCCCTTCAATGTGCTAGCCTATAAGGAATGGGGACCCTTGTCCTCCTTCCATCCAAATGCAGGCATAAATTTCTTTTGTGACATTTTATTTTACTTTTTCTACCTTGCAATAGTAGGTGGTCCAAGAAACCCCTATACTGGTTCAAAGGGTAAGGAGGGCAGCAAGTTACTTGCTGGCATGGGGGTGGCTGAATTGCTGTTACCTCCATCCCTGGGGCCCAGGGCCTTGGGCCTCCAAGATGCAGCAAGCAGGACTTTTTGTGACATCTTTTTCTGCCTCTCTGAAGAGGTATGAAAGGGGCCATAGAGGAGCTATTGTAAGTTTCTTTTGCTGGTACCTCTGCACCACAATCGCAAAAAGCAGCCCTGAGGTATGGAACAAGTGTTAAAATAGCCGATAACAGACATTTAGCGAATTAGGATTTGCACATAGGTGGTTCTTCAACTGTCATAATGAAATATAGTTCAAACCTGGTCATTAGTACTTACGCGATCTTCTGGAAATTAGGCCATTCTAAAGCATGCTCCATAAGAATGCGGATTCCCTCATCAGAAATATTGTTGTCCCGCAAGCTACAAGAGAGGAGAGTAAAGGAACAAAGTCAAAAAAAGATTCTCTCCAATGATTCTAAAAACATTGAGCAAATGCAATGGAATAACCAACCAGCTTTGGGGGATCAAAATGAACAACAAAGGTTGAGGGTATTGAGCCACTTTCCCTCTAGCATATTCAGTATGTGTTAAGGCTTGTTGTCCAAGGTCAATGCAAAGCTAGAAAGATCCATAAAGGATTTTTTTCCACATGGGTTATCAGTACACTTTATCAGTTCAGCTGCATCCCAATCCGTATCCTTATTTGTTATTTTCTTTAGGGTTATTTTACCTTCTGCTTCCCGCTAAGACATCTTCTATATTCCTCATGTCCAGTTTTTCATTACTTCTTGTTGCACCTAACATTCTCTATATTCTGTATTCCTCTTCACTAGTGATAGGCTTCAAACTGGATCTTGCCGATTTGGTCAGTTTGCCCCATCCCAGACACCGGATCCAGGGCAAATCATCATGCATGCCACTGCCAGTGCTGGCCGGGGGCATGCCGGTCACCACTAGGTGTGAAATGGTATAGGGGTCCCAATGGCCAATCGTTCATGCTCCACTATTGGTCATTGCCCCAATAAAAGAAACCCTGTCCTGGTCCAATTTGCCTATAACTGCCATTACTATAGCTACAGTATAGTACAGAGTTTAGTGATAATACGTTGCATGTTTATGGTATTATATTGGAGTATTCATTCTTTAATATTGTCAAATGTCAAAAGTATGCTTCAAATAATTCATTACTTGTTATTCAGTTGAGGCTAATTGCTCTATATTCAATTAAGTTTAATCTCAATAAAACTTCTTAAAGCTGTATCAGAACCTTGGGAAATTTTATTCGGTTGGCAATACACTCAACACTATTAGTATAACAAGGCAATTGGTATGTGCAGCTGATTCTTTTGAAGTCAGTGTTTACCTGCCATTAGAAAACACTGAGGAATAAAGAAAAAGTGGAGCAATATTCTGTAGGGAACACACTACACCACATGAGCTCAACCCTCTTCCTCAAGGGCCACCTACAGGCCACGTTTTGCAGATCTCTACACAGATGCACAGGTGGAGTAATTTGTGCTCAGAGCTATAGACTCAGCACTAATTACGTAATCGTTGCATTATTGGGGAGATCTGCAAAACTTGGCATGTTGGTGACCCTAAATGAGAGGGGTTAAGCTCCTTCAACGGGTGACTTCAACGTGTATCTGCAGATGCATGCAAACTTCAACCTGTTTTTTTCTTCTATGTAGTTTGTTTTCATAATGCTATTTCTATGTTACTCCAGTTCCAGCTACAAATTTCCCAGAGCAACGTGTCACTTTCTTTTATTGCTAACAGTAGGGATGAATCAATCTGGGTAACATTTAATGGGGTCTGGATTTGAAAATATAAAATAATCAGCCTGCAAAGAATCCAATCTAGTGATTTTTTTGTTGAACAAATAGGTTTGAATTTGACACCAAAACGAATCTCACAAATGGATTTGAATAAATCTCACCATTTTCTCAGTCAGATTCAGACGGATTTCATGATTTAAACTAACCTAGGTTTGCAAATTATCTAAATCAATTAAAGCCCACAATTAGTCTCACTTTCAGCTCCAGATGAATTGGCATGGAAGGAATCTTACAGGATTTGGCCATCTCTAGTATCACGCTCGGGTAACTCCAATGTCACGCTCAGGTAACTCCAGCTCTGCAGGTAAGCTCTCAACCCCCAATCTCGGCAGCCAGCTTCACCTGTAGGAGCCACCGCTTGCCGGGACGCAGTAAACGCCTGCCCGGGATCGGTTGCCCCCAGGACTTCAATGGCTCAAAGGATGGGAGCTTACTGGTTGGAGGTCTGGAGAACCAATACGAAGAGCGGATTTAGAGCGAGTCCAAATGTTGGAGCAGGTATCACTAGGAAGTCCAAAGACAGGCCAGAGGTCAACACCGGGTAAGCAGAGATCGCGGTGGTACAGAAGGATTAGGCAGCTCGAGGTCGGTGGTACGTAGCAGGGGTCGGCAACGGAGATCCGACAGAGAATGGTCGGTTCAGGCAGGGGTCAGCAATGGAGATCAGACAGAGAATGGTCGGTTCAGGCAGGGGTCGGCAACAAAGATCAATCAGGGAAATATTCAGAAGACAAGCAAGGTACAAGGCTCTATCACAGGCACTGGGTAACTGACGAGGTGAAACCTAAATAGGAACAGATATGATTGGAGATGGGGGAAATGGGTGTGTGATTGGTGCACACTAGAATCCAGAATGTGATTGGAGCAGGGCGTATAGCCCAAACAACTCTCTTGGGCTTATTGGCCCTGTCCCTACTAAGGGCGTACTCCCCCCACCCCACCTGAGCTCATTGGCCCTTTAACCCTTTCCTCCGGCGGCCACGCTGAGAGCAGCGCCGCCGGAGGGCATACATAGAACGTGCGGGCCGGCGGATACACTGCTGGAACGTGGCGCAGGTAAGCGTGTCGTGACATCTAGTTTATTGCTTTTTATAGCAGGTATCAAATGATCCCCTATCAACCAGCTTTAATCCCATAATGACCAACAGAAATACATAATATATTAATAAAATAGAACTACAGACTTACTAAAGGGAATGGCAAACATGAAGACAGGGTATCAACTGCTTGATTCCAGTGTTCCCAACGGAGTTGTGGTCCAGCTGAATACCAGTTGGTTTCTTCAAATGCTTTAGTACATAAGCTAATGCAGTACACTCAGCAGGTCCAATACCACAATAGGTCATTTTCAGGTGATCAACTGCAAGACCTTGTATTGCTCTCTCGGCCAGTGCGACATCTTGCATCTCATAGATACATTTTATGAGCCAAACAAACTCAGGCATAGCATGCAAAGCTTTCTTTTCATTCGGCAAAGCCGGTGGTATTGCTTTAAAGTGTTTCCGGATTGCCTTACTCAAACAACGTATAACCACTTTACGTTTCTTAGACAATTTCTCTGGTTGCCTTGAGTCCACAAACAGAATGGATGATACAGCAGAGAAGAGACCGGCTACAAATGTTGCAACAATTTGTAGATTATTAATCTTCATGTCCTGTAACAAGAATTTGTGTTGATTATGGGCGCGTGGTTTGGTTATTTTATCTTTATTCCACTTAAATAACTGGCAGAGTGTAGAGGAGATGACATCGTCACTTGTTACTATGTACAAAGCAGCAAAGAAACATTGGAAGGTGATATGAAGGAACTCGTAGTACTGTAAAGAAGCATCTTCTGTGCCCGAGAAATTCTTGGAGAGGACAAGGAACCCTAACGAGAGATCTTCCTCTGTGACCCCGCCTTGAGCAATATCTTGGTAAGAAAACACATACAATCCTTGACAGAGACCACTGAACGCCAACTTACCAAGATGTTTAATTGTATTTATGTTTTCAGATAGAATATTTGGGGTTTGCTTGGCATTTGACAAACCATGGCGAAGAAAGTGTTTTAGGGTTAGCAGGTAGATACTGGTTATTGTTTGCAGGGTTTTGTCACCACAGTTAATGAGTTCTTTGTGACATTTTGAAATGATCCAACAGAAAACCGGAATGTGACACAACCCATTGAGAGATGAGCTCGTTTTCACCAGGCTCATGAGATCTTTCGACGTGTCTGGGGTCTTGTGATGTTTTAATATAAAGGCCTCAATACTCTTTTCTGAAAATCCCCTCAGGTTAATTTCCTTTTTAATGTATTTCCGTAATGCAACATTGATCACATCAGGCCTGCTGGTAACCACTTTTAAACAATCTTTCATCAGATTTCCTTGAATCAGGTTAAACACAATGCTTGCAATGCTCGAGGTTTCAGTGGGAGAGCACTGCTTATTTTCATCTGTAAAGGGAAATTTGAACTCATCAAATCCATCAAATGTAATAAGGACCTGACTAGGATGTTCTAAAATGAACTGAAATATGTCCTCCTGAGATGTGTCAGGCCAGCAGCACTGTTCGAAAATAAGTGTTTTTAAGGAAGCCGGCTTTTCCATGCAGTACAACCTTCTACAACTAAACGGAAAGATAAAACTGAAATTCTGAAATGCTTTTCCACTGGCCCAGAGATTTTGAATTTGCTGAAGTAATGTACTTTTGCCACTGCCTGCATCTCCAAGTATGAGGATTGTGTCTGCCTTTTCATTTAGAATTCCCTGGTCCTTAAAAAAGTTAAGAAGGTTTAGGGAGAGCTGGGAGCCCTGAGTACACTTTGACATGTTCATAACTTTTGGTAGCTCAAGAACACTTTCCGTATAGACATCCTCCAAACGCATGTTTTCTGTACCATCATACGTTGTAAGAAACTGTGTCTGAGCAGATATGGTGTTCCTCAATTTCTTATGAAATGCCCTGCAAACTAAAAAGAAAAACACATAAATACAATGCTATTATGCCATGGCATAATGTATCTGTAATTCAAGCTGGATAAATTACAAACCACAGCTGCTTTAAAAAGAAATATATATAGGTATATATATAAATGAATAAAGAAGGCCCAACAGAGGTTATTCTTCCTCAGACAGTTGATAAAATACGGTTTGTCCAAAAAGATCTTGAAGGCATTCTACAACGGTGCCATTGGATCAATCCTGACCAGCTCATGTACAGTGTGGTACGGCGGGGCCTCAGCCAAAGACAAGCAGAGGCTGAAGAGAATAACCAGGATTGCTGAGAGGTTAATTGGATCCCCCCTACCTTCTTTGGATGATCAATACATGAGTAGAATCTCCTCAAGGGCTAAGAAGATATCTGGAGACGTGACGCACCCAGGTCATCCCTTCTTCAGGCTCCTACCATCTGGCCGCAGATTCATGGCTCATTCAACCAAAACTTCCAGACACAAAAACAGTTTTTTTCCTCTTGCAGTTTTGGCTTTGAATAATCCCAGTGTGTGAGTGGCACTTAACTACATCCTGCTCTGCATTGCTGACAATTATGTTAGTCACTATAGATACCTGAACTGAATCGTTATTCCTATTATACTTTGTTATGCATGTAATTGTTATAGCTCTCATGGTGTATCTCCTTGCCAAAAAAGCATTCCTTGTCTGTACCCTGTACTTACTTGGCGGTTCAATAAAGTATTGAAGTATTGAAACAATGCAGTTAATTTATTACCTAATTGAATAAGCCTTCATCTGCAGTAAGATATTTTTACAGGTGAAGTACATCATTTTTCCAGGGAGGTAAGAATATTAAAAAAAGTGGAAATAACATAGCCCATAGGGTACTCTTTTTCATATTTAAGATCTGCCTTAAAGCGCAAGTCCAGCCTCAGGTCACCATCCTCACCCGGCCTCCTTCCCCTGGTGATAAGGCAGGACAGTGGGTGACGAAGAAAAAAACCCTTACTTTCCCTAAATTCAGCTGGTGATAAGGGGATCAGCAGCCCGGCAGAGGATTGGTGGCCGGGTGGGATATTGGTGAGTAGAAGGGAGGGCAGGAGACTGGCGGGAGGGTGGCCGGGTGGAAGATCGGCAGTGGGATAATCGGTGGCCAGACAGGAGGGCAGGGGATTGGCAGCCGGACGGGTGAGGAGGATGACAAGGTTTGCTGCCGGCAGGGGGCCATCAGCAGGTAAATGGGGGGCCATGAACAGGTGGGATGGGGGGCCATCAGTGGGCAGGCCTGGGGGCTATCAACAGGCATTGACCACGCAAATCAAGGGATTGACCACAAATAAAATAGCAAATAGCAAAAGGCTTCTACCTTATGTCACCTGCAACAGCGAGTACCTTGCCAGAATTTCCCCTATCCTGGGGGGAGTCCGTTCACAAGCCTGATCCTGTCCTAGGGTCTCCTTCTCCACTTCCCCGAAAGCACACCCAAACTGCACTGGGTGTTCCTGTGTTATTACAATAGTTTTTTTCTTTTTCACAGTAGTATAGGACAGCTTTCAGTTCCTCAAAAATTCCTCAACTAGACGTTGTATGTATGTTTTGTTACCGTGTATATATAAAAGAGGAAATAAAATGCTCAAAACTGAAATCACATTTCTAGGGATTGGATTTTTTAAAAAAGGACACACCTAACCAGGAAGCAAATAAGGGAAGTAAAAAAAATGCTCTTTTGAAAATAGCACTAAAGCAGAATGTCAGGCTCAAACCAGGCATTTCTGAATGGCTGGCATGGGCACTCCCACAGCTGGGGGTGAGCAGGGATCTGGCTGGAAACGCTCACTAAATCCAGCTTTCCTTGATGCTCTGAGCTCAAAGAGGCAAGGAAAATCTGAATGGAAAGTGAGCCACTGATTGGCTGAGGTGAGTTTTTGGATGGTCTGGGGAGGGAGGGAAGGGAGGGAGGGAAGATACCCACAGGAAGGGCATCCGAAATTAGGATGCCCCGAGGAGGTAACATAACCCAGGATAGTGAAAAGCTTATATGTATATGTTTTTTAAGAAGAGGGAACATGAAAGAATAACAGACGGATAACATGCTCCACACCATAGTTTAGCTCTGTTAGGCTGGTTTCATACTAGCACGATGTAGCATGCATTTGCAACTGTAGTTATCGGGGTTAACCAGCAGTAAACAGGGTCAGCTTTAATTGCAATCTGAAGTATCAGCATCTCATGGCAATGTCAAAGCCAGGGCCGGATTAAGTGCGGTGGAGGCCCCTGGGCACAAAATCTGGTGGAGCCCTCAGATACAGTTTTTTTTACAAGTAACAGATTGGTGGTTGTCTGGCACCCGCCTACTTACTTAACGTCAGATTGAGTCCCTTGTGCCGCCCTTGTGTGGGTGCGTGCTGCTCGGGAATATTTTATTCCACATCACTAAATTAATCACCACACATGACCACTACACAATTAAAATCCCTTAAAAAACACATAATGAGACAATACATATAAGACAAACCAACATGGAAGTGTGTAGGCGATGGGGAGAGCACTGGCACGCACAAATATCAATCAGCATCTATATATAGTGCAAATAACGATGTGCAAATCCTACCCATGATCCGGATCCTACATCAAACAACTGTAAAGTGCAAAGCGCAACCAATCAACAGACACAAATACAATATATAATCACAAATAAAACCTACATAATTACCCAATACCTAAATACCCTATAAGAAATATAAAAATGACCACAAAATACCTCACCAATATAGATGCTAGTATCTAGAGATTAGCGAACCGGTTGGGACGAACCGGAATTCGCTCCGAATTTCAGGAAATATTCGATTCGGCACGAACCCGAATATTTTGTGGCATGGTGGGAGCGGGCCGGCCGGCTTTACCGGCCCGCCGGCCGGCTTTACCGGCCCGCCGGCCGGCTCCCACCATGCCGGCATTTTTGATGGGGAACTTCGTAAAAGTTCGATTCGGCCGAACCCGAATTTCTTTGTGAAATTCGGCGAATTGGCCGAATCGAACTTTTCAAAAGTTCGCTCATCTCTACTAGTATCAATCAACCATTAAACACCAAATACAGCGCAAAAATATATCCAACCAAAATATACTCAAGGTATCACAGGTAGGGTGTATCCCCCACTTTATCACGCGTGGCTCCTGGTGCTGTAGGCAGTGGGGAGACCCTTTACTGGCATACCTATGATACCTTGAGTATATTTTGGTTGGATATATTTTTGCGCTGTATTTGGTATTTAATGGTTGATTGATACTAGCATCTATAGTGGTGAGGTATTTTGTGGTCATTTTTATATTTCTTATAGGGTATTTAGGTATTGGGTAATTATGTAGGTTTTATTTGTGATTATATATTGTATTTGTGTCTGTTGATTGGTTGCGCTTTGCACTTTACAGTTGTTTGATGTAGGATCCGGATCATAGGCAGGATTTGCATATTGTTATTTGCACTGATTAGATCCCTTGTGTTTATGTGTTTTTATATATAGATGCTGATTGATATTTGTGCATGCCAGTGCTCTCCCCTTTGCCTACACACTTCCATGTTGGTTTGTCTTATATGTATTGTCTCATTATGTGTTTTTTAAGGGATTTTAATTGTGTAGTGGTCATGTGTGGTGATTAATTTAGTGATGTGGAATAAAATATATTTTTTTGACAAATTTTTGGAGTGCCTCCCTCTATGATTCTGTTACGGCTTCTACGCGGCGCACCAAGAAATGGGAGGAGAGGCACAGGAGACAGGTATCAGGTGAGCTGCTTGCTGCCTAATAATTGTCATTGGGGCTTACAGTCCCTATAAAGTGGATCAAGAACTGTGATTTTCAATATGCAGGGCTTTGCTCGGGTACCCTTGGGGCATCCCGATTTAGGATTCTCAGCTGTGTGGAAAGGGGTAGTGGGACTTCTCCAGATTCTGTTGGCAGCCTGCTGAAAAGTCATCAGTGCTGTCAAATATACCCAGGCCACCATAGGCCATAAGATACTGTATATAGAATTCAATAGTATTTAAGTCATGTTTTTTTTTTACCTTAGGTAGCCCTTAAAATAATATATATATATATATATATATATATATATATATATATATATATTTTTATAGTTGTTATAGTTTTTTTGTGTGTTATACCAGTAGGATTGTCTGAAGTATTCTGGCTATAGGTAACCCAGATAAAAAGAAAAAAAAGGCATGTTGTTACCCAAAGCCATTGTTTTTCTTTACCCCATTACAACCAAGGGCAGACTGTGGACCAAACATCTGCACAAGCTTTAATGGCCTTCAGCCAGTCCACAACATCCTCCAGGGGAATCCCTCCCCACCAGTGACCTCATAAATCACATGGCGGCTCTAATAGCAGCTCACCGGCATCAAGGAAATCACAGCCGCCAGACTAGGAGGCCTAGTAGACCTAGTAGACCTGCAGAGAGGACCGCTATCAGCAGGGGACAGATTTTTTAACTGTCTGAACTAAGCTATAGTATCCGGCATTTGGAATAACCTGGGGAAGATCCAGCCAGAAGGCTCATCACTAATCATGGACAGGGGTGAATATGGACGCCCTTAAAGTGATTGAAGTTTATGTCTCCCCAGATGTTATGCTATGGTTATTCATATTGGAGGGTCTCTGGAAATAGGGTGCCAACAGGAGAGAGTAAATTCAGGCACAGGCTCTGGGGGGAGATGAACTGTGTGCGGGGGGACACACCCAACCCAGCTATAGCCTTGAGGCTGTATGCCAATTGCGGAGCGCTCCACAATCGCAGTGTGCAGAGGGCGTTCAGCACTAGCGCTCTTACTCATATGGAGGGGGATAGCTAGCTCTGTGTCCTCAGGACATTGTCAGCAGGGCTTTTGTGAATATGCCCTTAGATAACTATTCGGCAGCCTTACACAGGCGATTGTGGGACGCTCGCCTGAAAGCGCAAGCGCTCTTCAATTGCAGCCTAAACAGTACAGCACATCAGTCTTTCCCTATGGCCAGTCTGCCCCCCCCCCCCCCCCCGATTACAATAACCACCTTTACAGGTGTTACTAAAATTAACAGTGAAGTTCAATGCTTTGTGCATACAAATACATAGGCCTCGATTCACAAAGAGTTGAAAAAGACTCTCATGGTAGTAAAAAATTCAATTCATGAGAATCAGCCTGAGAATGTCACTGTTAGTGAATCACCAGATAAAAAGACAATGAAAGTCAATGGCCCTTTTTACTACAGGTAAAAAGGGGTAAAAAGTTCAATACTTTTTTCCGGAGTAAAAAAGTGCCATTGACTTTCATTGTCTTTTTATCTGGTGATTCAGTAACAGTGACATTCTCAGGCTTTTTTCTCACGAATTTCATTTTTTTACTACCATGAGAATTTTTTTCAACTCTTAGTGAATGAAGGCCATACTCTGTAATTCTCTCGCTATCTTTTATTAGGAATTTTAGTTACCATCAGTGACGTGCGCGGTTTCTCCCTTTTCCTGCTTCTGAATAAACTCTATAAGACATCTTGCAGGCTCCTGTCCCTTAAGATGAATAAGATTAAGAAGTCTTCTTGCCTTAAAAATAAAAAAAAATATGAATGAACATATTGGGAAAACATTTTGCACTATTTAAAGAAAAGCTCCAACTTCAGGTGGAATTTTCATTAAGCCTCAGACTTACCACAGGAACTCAGCTCACTAACACTCGAAGGGATTGGCACAAAGGGCTGTAGGCCTTCTTCAGGTAATTACAGACCATTGTGGGAAATTAACTTGAAGGGCTCTTAAAGAGGGAAAAACCTGGGTTTGTTTACTTTCCCGGGTTTTGTTCCGCTTCCCTGGGGCATGCCCCGCTGTATGAATGCCGATCTGCTTAACTCCGCCCGGTCCAATGGCCCATGTGCTGGCTCTCGTCCAATGAGATCCGCTTGCTGTGATGATGTAATTCGACAAGTGGCTCTGATTGGGATGAATGAGGAGCGTAAGCTCCCACATCCCCTGCCATGTGCACGCGCTTTCCCCAGCGTATCTGAATGGCTGGGACAGGAGCGCTTGCACAATGCCAGGGATGTGGGATACCGCACTTCCCATTGTCTACAATCAGAGTCGTTTGCCAAATCACCTCATTTGAGCAAGCGGCTCTGATTGCACGGGAGCCTGTGCACGCGCCGGTGGACCCGGGAAAGGTGAGTGTTTATCGGTACCCTGGAGAGTATTACACAGTGGGGCATCCCGATTCGGTGCCCCCAGTGAAAGCTAGCGGCTGGCCCTGGAATCTTTTAGACTCCAGGCCCATTAAGGTTTATGTGACTATGTATAATATTAAAAATGACAATAGCACAGGGCAGAATCTGCCAGACTAATCTGATTGGCTTCTATGAGGAGGTGAGTAGACGCCTGGACGGTTATTGGGGAAATTGAGATCTTCAGGATTAGAAAATACAGTTTGTAACTGGATTGAAAACTGGCTGAAGGATCGTGTGCAGAGAGTTGTGGGTAATGATACCTACTCTGCATGGTTACTGGTTGTAAGCGGTGTACCCCAGGGTTCAGTGCTGGGCTCACTATTATTCAACTTATAAATGATATAGAAGCTGGAATTAATGGCACTGTCTATTTTTTCAGATGCCACCATTATATGCAGTTTATTGAAGATGTTCTCAAGCTTCAGCCTGACTTGGACATTTAGGGCCTTATTTATCAAGGGCTAGCGCCAGGTAGTGTCTCACTAGCGCCAGGTAGCGCCAGCTATCGGCGGCTACCGACTCCAGAACGCCAGGCGGCGGACACAATCACGCATTTATCACGCTAAATGAGGCTAGCGCCTGCGAGAGCGTCAGCTGGCGCGAGATTCATCATGTAGCGGACTGCAACGAACAGCGCCGCTACTAATCCCATCACAGCGCCAGGTATGACCTGTCGCTCCCTGGTGCGCTCCAATGCATTTCAATGGAGCAATCTTTAAATATTCATAATTAATTGATATTAATGTTTTTTGTTTTTTTAAATGGCAAAAATTCTGTGACCACTTCGGCAATGTTATATATTTTTTTTAAGGTAAAAAAAAAAAAAAAAATTTGTGCAGAATTGATATTACAGGTCTGATATTATTGTATTCATATTACAAAATGTTTAAAAAAACTTGTGTAATTTTTAAATCACAAAATACGGTTGTTTGGGGGTTAAAATCTACTTTTAACCCATCGCCTCCAGCGCTCTGGGGTTTAAACAAGCATTTCACAGCGCGAGAATTTTTTGAGCGTGATTTGTTAATGAATATGGTGGGAGCCGTTCGCTATGGCCATTCGCTGTCATGCGCTCCCATACAGCGCGGAACCTGTCAAACAGCGACTCCTAACCCCGTATTCCACATTACCGCACACCGACTGAGTCACTGTCAACAAGCGAACAACGGCCAAGCACAGCGAATACTAGCTGGCGCTGTGAAAATCACGCTACTGGCGCTCATCTGTCGCTACCTGGCGCTATTAATGAATTGGCCTCTTAGAGTGTCTGGGTATCCAGTTGGCTGTAAAGTCATGCACTTGAGGTTTAATAATCTGCAGGCCACATGTGTCCTTGGTGGAGTAAAGCTGGGAGAGTCATGCAGCTGCAATGCCAATCAGCTGCTTCCAAGGCCACCAAGATATTATCATGCATTAGGCATGGAATTACGGGCTAGGAATGTAATATTTCCTCTTTACAGGGCACTGGTGCGCCCTCGTCTGGAATATGTGATGTAAAATTCTCTCTAAAGACAAGGGGCATGCCTTCTGTCTAGGGAAATAAAGGTTCAATTTCCAGGCAAAAATTATTTTTTACTATAAGAACTATAAATCTTCGAGAAGCACAGAAGCTTGTTCCAGCATCAACTGCTGACAATCCAAAAAGGATTAGATTCTTTGTTATAAGATAATAACATTACAGTTACTAGTAGCTGCTAACTTAATAAACAACCCCAACCCCGTTCCTTGGTTGAATTATAGACATATGATAGATAGATAGATAGATAGATAGATAGATAGATAGATAGATAGATAGATATGGGATAGATAGATATGAGATAGATAGATATGGGATAGATAGATATGGGATAGATAGATAGATAGATAGATAGATAGATAGATAGATAGATAGATAGATAAATAGATAGATACCATTTTAACTATGTAACCACTATGTAACCTATGTGATCCTGTATTGAAATAGGCAGTGGGTAGCCTAAGAACAATGGACAGGGTTGGATGGAGTAAAGATGTGCAGGAGGATGGAGCCTTGGGTGTCTTGTGCTATGCCAGATCTATGGTTTAAAGGAAGACTGGAGGAGTGTGGTAATTATGCTTTCCACTGCTGTATAAGGATGTGTGTTATTGTTTGTTTAAAGTTGATAATTGTTTCTTTGAAATGTATCTAAGCTAGAGGAGACACTGCCTTATTGTGCAATTGGTTATATTGGGCTGTTACCTATGAAGTGCAACATGTTACAAATTTAAACGTTAAATGAATCATTCTTTACTTAATCTGATAAGATGGACTAACAATACATGTATGCACTTTATTTGGAAACAATGATGGCATTAAATTAATGATAGTTACATTGAAGTGCAATATGCTACTGTAGAGATTGTTCCTTTGTATTCTATGCTTGTTGAGATACTGCTACATACTTATTGTTGTTACATGCACTATTTTTGCACTTTATTTGTATACATCTATAAGCTCTGCTCTATTTGCACATAGGGGTGTGTGTCATGATTTTTAAATGTATTTTATGTCTTTGACAGTGTACTATGTCTGGAGAAGACTGTGGCCCTTATTTAACAAGGGATAGCGCCAGGTAGCGAATGGTGAGTGAACGGTAATGACGCTCACCGCCACGAGTAGGCCGGCTCCCCTCCGCAATCACACATTTATCAAGCCAATCCTGCTTAGCGACTGACAGAGCGCCAGATAGCGAATCATTCATCATTATTCCAGCCTCACCCCACAGCGCCAGCGAGCAACCTTGAACAGCGACAGGTATGACCTCTCGCTACCTGGCGCTCTCCAATGCATTTCAATGGAACAATCTTTAAATATTCATAATTAATTGCTATTAATGTATTTTTTTTTTTTTTAAATGTCAAAAATTCTGTGACCACTTCTGCCATGTTAGATATTTTTTTTAAGGTAAAAAAAAAAAAATAATAATAATTTGTGCAGAATTGATATTACAGGTCTGATATTAATGTATTCATATTACAAAATGTTTTGAAAAACTTGTTTTTTTTTTTTTTCAAAAATATGGTTGTTTGGGGGGTTAAAAAACTACTTTTAACCCATCGCCGCCAGCGCTCTGGGGTTTAAACAAGCATTTCACAGCGCGAGAATTTTTTGAGCGTGATTTGTTAATGAATATGGTGGGAGCCGTTCGCTATGGCCATTCGCTGTCATGCGCTCCCATACAGCGCGGAACCTGTCAAACAGCGACTCCTACAGCATTACCGCACACCGACTGAGTCGCTGTCAACAACCGAACAACGGCCAAGCACAGCGAATACTAGCGGGCGCTGTGAAAATACCGCTACTGTCGCTCATCTGTCGCTACCTGGCGCTATTAATGAATCGGCCTCCCCGTTATACTATATATGTATTGTGGATATTGTTATATGTAAAATTAAAATTAACCTAGAATCTATTACTGAAAAAGAGTGCGCACCTTTATTTAATATATAGTATATAGTTGTGGGAGGTAAATTGAACACCTCCATTTAAAGGAGCTGCACCATTCATAGAAAATAGGGATTTGTTTCCCTTTAGCTATAAAAATTATTGATTAATTTTAATAAGTGCTGAACCAGTAATTAATTAAAGGAAGACTCCCCCCTGTATCCAGAGTTGTCCTTTAAATGTTAGAAATTCTGTTCAAACAATTTAATTTATTTCATTTTGCCAGAGTAACTCACTACCTTTGCACCTTTTTATACTGTGATTTCACTGTTGTCAGTGTAAACTATAGACACCGGCAGGCCCAGGCAAAGAGAGTGGACAAAGGCCAGGTTTTTGTGTTTTCTAATACTGTATATATTAAGAGAGGCCACACATTTAGAAGTTTGGAACCTGGCAATGGTTTTTAGGGTATATTTACCTATATTGGTTGATATTAAAAACAAGGCAGTTTCTAGGCAAAAAAGCTCTCAGTACAAAGAGGAAAAAAATCTTCCTCATCCATCCTATGTTGCTGCTGCTGTAGTAGTAATAGCAATAGCATTTTTTTCCCAGCATTATTATTCACAGTGGATCTACAGACAGAACTTAGACCCTTATTTATCAAGGGCTAGCGCCAGGTAGTGTCTGACGAGCGCCAGGTAGCGCCAGCTATCGGCGGCTACCGAATCAAGTACGCCCGACGGCGGTCACAATGACGCATTTATCACGCTAAATGAGGCTAGTGCCGGCGAGAGTGTCAGCTAGCGCGGGATTCATCATGTAGCCGACTGCAACGAACAGCGCCACTGCTAATCCCATCACAGCGACAGGTATGACCTGGCGCTCCCTGGCGATGTCCAATGCATTTCAATGGAGCAATCTTTAAATAATCATAATTAATTGCTATTACTGTTTTTTTTTTATTTTTAATGTCAAAAATTCTGTGACCACTTCTGCAATGTTTTTTAAAGTAAAAAAAAAAAATAAAAAAAAATGTGCAGAATTGATATTACAGGTCTGATATTCATGTATTCATATTACAAAATGTTTAGAAAAACTTGTATAATTTTTACATATAAAAAAAAAGGTTGTTTGGGGGTTAACAACTACTTTACACACATCGCCGCCAGCGCTCTGTGGTTTAAACAAGGAATTCACAGCGCGAGAAATTTTTGAGCGTGATTTTTTAATGAATCTGCAGCAAGCCGTTCGCTCTGGCCATTCGCTGTCAGGCGCACCCATACAACGCAGAACCTGTGAAACAGCGACCCCTAAGCCCGTATTCAACATTACCGCACACCGACTGAGTCGCTGTCAACAAGCAAACCCCGGCCAAGCACAGCGAATACTAGCTGGCGCTGGGAAAATACCGCTACTGGCGCTCATCTGTCGCTACCTGGCGCTATTAATGAATCGGCCTCTTAGATTTGGGTAGACAAAAGTTCAAATAAAAGTTCACCTGCTACACATATTTTGGGAGTGTCCGAAATTAGCTTCCTTCTGGGATTCGGTGGTCTCCGTTATAACAGATATACTGCAGGAACCCATTAGAAAGGATCCGGCTCTGTTCCTTTTACATTTAGCGGACATGCCGATGTGGCCTTATAAGAATACATTGCTGAGACACCTGGTCAGTGCTGCTAAGTCGGTCATCCCGAGACTGTGGAAATCGGGGGCTGTCCCTTCCTTGATGGACTGGGTCAATGAGATCCATTGCATCATGGAAATGGAGGAGCTCACGGCAACCCTTCATGAGAGAACTTCCCAGTTTCTGCTCACTTGGACTCCCTGGTACTTATTGAGAGACACAGCAAGATATAAGCAATTCGTTTACGGGTAGTCGGGTAGTGACCGATGGCCTTGACTGGGGTCCTACAGTGAAGACGCAGTTAGATGTGATGGTTAGAGGGTTCTTTTCTCTGATGTGGGAGCCCCCTGGGGGGCCCGGGAGAGCGCACTTGGCGCACACCCCCCCCTCTTCTCTCCTCTCCCTCTTTTCCTTCCCTCCTCTCCCCTTTTCTTTCTGTCGTCTTTCCCCCTCTTTCTTTCTTACATACCTATATTTGGAGTGCAGCGAAAGGTGAAATAAAGTCGACTGCAATATGATAGAGGGCTTGAGTTGCGGTCTGGAGATGACTCAGTTTGTTAGCCGGGTTGCTGGGGGGTGGCCTGCTAGTTTTGCTGGTGGGCACCCCAGGCTATTGCAGAACACCCCCCCCCCCACCCCTTTGGGGTGATGGGGGCGGAAGGCGACTGCAAGTCATTCCTGAGGGCAATTTGGGTAGGCAAGAATGCATATCTGTAACCCGAAGTTTTCTGTTAACGATCCCTTGTTACATTTTGACTACCCTCTCCATGTGTATTATTGTAACTTTGTGACTGTTCATTTCCGCCTTGCAAGGCGGACTATTATGTAATGCTGCTACTCCTTGATAAATAAAGAATTAAAAAAAATAAAAGTTCAAATAAAAATATGCAAACTTTGCATTTGAAAGTCCTGTTCTCCCTCATAGCCGAGTGTAAAATGTATTTTTATCACCTGTTTTGGCCAGTGGCCATTTGTGTACTAAAATGAAAGCTCTCATTAGTGTTGTAGGCAAAGCTTATAGTTAGGTGTACTATTTAATTCCATCTTAAAATATGAATTACTTAAACACCCAGGGGGGATCGGCTCGGGAATCTATAAGATTCCCGGACCGATCAGATCCCTCCCCGCGGGGCATCCGAAATCCGGATGTCCCGCGGGGAGGACCCCCCCAGGAGGCCCACAATCCTTACCTTACCGGCGATCCAACGGCGCATGCGCGAGACGCGGCCGCGTCTCTCGCTTCCCTCTAGCAGGGCGCTCTCCCGCGCCGGCCGTTTTGTGAATGGCCGGCGCAGGCGCGCTCCCTGTTAGAGGGAAGCGAGAGACGCAGCCAATGACAGTGCTCTGGTATGCGCGTCCAAGCGGCTTTGGACGCGCATACCAGAGCGGCTCTGAGCGCTGTCATTGGCCGGACGAGGTCACGTGGGAGCGGGGAGAGGTGAGTTTTTGCGGCGATCGGGGGGCCCCACCTAAGTGGACCAACACCCAGGATAGTCAAAATCCTGGGTGTTGGTCCACTTTAAATACTGTATTTTTCCTTGAGTGACCTTCATATGGGGGGGTCTTGGTTAAGCTGCAGTAGAGATTTTTAAACTGTGGCCAGATTTCAGCCACTAGGGGGAATGGCAGGATTTATTTAGAACTAAGAAATAATGAGTTTGCCTAAAATCATCTTTTGGATAAGCTGTGGGATTTTTGTTCCTGCCCTGTGTAATAATACACACTATGACCATGTCGAGCAGAAGTCCAGTCTAGCATAACCCTCATCCCCAATTGCCCTGTCGCTTAGGCAGGACGGGAGGGGGGGGGGGTTAATAAAAGGAAGGCATTTTTCCTGCGCTGTTATCAGCAAGCACCACTCTGTGCATGCTCTCACCCCCATTCCAGTTAATGGGAGGGGTATGCTGTTCTGTGCAGCCTTGCAAAGATGAACGTGCCCAGGGCTTGAAATGCTGGAGCAAAACCGCTAGATTTCAAGGAAAATTAAGGGTTTTTTTTACCCCCCCCCCCCCCCATCCTGCCTCAATGCAGAGACTGGGGGGGGGGGGGTATGCTAGATTAGACTAAATTTGCACTTTAAATCTCAATAGCCAAAGACTAGCCATTCACTTACCTTTTGGGAAGCTGAATAGATGGGTAGTTGTATATTCTCAATTTCAAGTGAGGAAAAACAGTCATTCCCCAGAAGTAGCTGAAAAATGGTATTCAAGTAATCATGGGTGAATTGCACAATCCTTGGCCGTTCACGTTGCAGATAAGACAGTGCCTCGGACGGGTCCTTTGGCGGTGGTAGACGGCAGTTTTCCTTACTCCGTGAGGACTGAATGTTATTTAAGACTTCTAAGAAAATGCTGCAACTCTCCTCCCCCTTGCAGGTAATAGTGTCCAGGAGGCCTCTAATCAGACTGGACAAAGGTTGTCCTACGATGATGCAGGATTCGTATTCCTCCCAGCTGAGGGCATGTTCAGAAAGAAGGTGGTCAAGCAGACATTCGTATTTGTCTACTGAGCCTTTGGCTATAGCAGACACAAGGGTTTCTCTCTGAGCTTGGACAGCCTGCAGTGAGCTCATTACACAGATTTAAAGGAAAATCCAATGGGCGATACCACATGCTAATTCTTGATAGAAGTTAAAATTCTCACTTTAATAAATCATTTTAAAATTTATAAAATTAAAATTTATGGAGCCATAATGTGAATCAATTCATATGTTCTGAACTTTAACAATTTTTAATCTTGGAATTCATTCTAGAATCAGAATAGGACACCTGTAAAAATAATCAAATAGAAATATTTAGGTATCAAAACTCTCTAACAGAAATGCATGAATATGGTCTAAAGGGACAGTCTAGGCAATGGCAATAATACAGAGCTCACCTGAAGACTGGGCCTCTCTTCTACTGCCCTTTTTTTCCTTACCATTCCATTTTTTCATCATGACCATGTTTCAAATTTAGTTTCTTACTCTCTTTAGGCTCTTCCTTAGCACTACCAGCATGAGCAAGCCAGGTGAGCAGGACCATCTGAATTTCTGAAAACGCTGGGAGCACTAAGGGACATGCGACTACAATTGGAGCATGGTTTGGGAGGAATGGAACTGAAAGAAAGGGCAAATTTTGGAGACCAGGTCCCCCAACACTTGCCTGCACCTATTGGCTTTTGCAAACCTTTTACTAAACCAAAAGGTTCCGGACATGCTTCTGGATCGCAAGGCTGCATCTTCAAGATAGGCTAGAGGATCAGTGTACTTATCTATTTGCTGGCATATGTTTTATTATCTGCCCAAACAAGTCTTTTAAATGACTCTAGGACTGGGTTAATACTTTCCCTAGGGACATCCTAATTTGAGATGCCCCACAGTGTTTCGGAATGCCAAGGAATTTATTGGTGGGCTCATCATAGCACATGAGTCCCTATATTCCTGTGTTTACAAAAGGACCCCAGCATAATCTACATCAAAGGCACAGATCTTTACTGAATTGTCACCCTTCTTGGTCAAAACAACAGAACTCATGCCAGCAGTCACAAGGGTAGTCAGGAAGGGGTGAGATAAAGTATAGGAAGTTCCCAATGGCAATCATCGACTACTCCTCCCTCAAGCAGACAACGAGCAGGGACCAGCAGTGGCACCAGCAGTAGGGAACATGCAACTCTAAAATCAACTAGCCAATTTCTTTTCCAATTGCAATGCCCAGCAGGCCCAGGTGATGGCACTTGTATATTATGGTCCAGGAGCATGTGAATTGAGCCTAGTAGCCTCATGATCCAGAAGCTCCTGGACTACTGGGTGGTAAGGCTTCAGCAGTGGCCAGTGCTCTTAGTACTCACCTACCCTTCTTCTAGTGTGCTATCTGAAAGAGTATTCAGTGCAGCTGGGGGGGTTCTCACCGACAAATGCTTCCAGCTGTCCCCGAAAATGTGGGTACATATAGTTTCATAGTTAATACAGTTGAAAAAAGATATACACCAAGTTCAACCAAGGGTGTTGGGGTAGGGGAAGTTGTTTTATAGTAATTGTATTTTCTTCTAAATAAGCATCCAATCCTGTTTTGAAGCTGTCAGCGGTTAATGCTGTAACAAGCTTCTGTGGGAGGCTATTCCACATATTTCTTATAGTAAAAAATGATTGAATACCAGTCGAAGGGAGTGCCCCCTTGTCTTTAGAAATAGTATTTCCCCATATTTTATGTATTGCTCATTTATATATTTATATAAGTTAATCAAGCCCCCCCCACCAGTATCCTCTCAATACTAAACATATTTAATTTTCATAATCTTTCCTCATAACTAAGATCCTTCATTCCTCTTGTTAGTTTGGTGGCTCTCCTCTGCACCCTTTCCATAGTCAGAGCGTCCTTTTTTATGAACTGGTGCCTAGAACTGGACACGTGCCAAGTGCCTTGTAAAGGGGCAATATCAAATCCCTATCCCATGATTCCATGCCTCTTTTAATGCATGATAATATCTTGGTGGCCTTGGAAGCAGTTGCTTGACATTGCATTCTGTTATTGCGGTCTGATCCCCCCCCCCCTGGGCTTCGCAGGCTTCAAGTGAGGACCCTCTTCCGGGTCCTCACCCATTCTAATGGCGGCGATGGCCGCCGTCCCTAGCCCCGCCTTTTGTGGGAGGAGCGGGATGACATCATATAAATGAGCCTCCTCGCCTCTCACCCGCTCTGCTCCGATCACTATCGGCATCTGACAGATGCCGGAGCTGGGTGAGCGGCGCGGGACAGCTACGAGGGACCCAGGATCGGAGGTGAGTAGAGTAAAAAAAAAAAAAAATAATAAAGATTATTTTTTTCTATGTGTGTCAGTTTCTTTTTTTTTACATTTAACCACTTGTGAACTGGTAAGGGGTCCATGAGACCCCTATACCAGTTCACAAGGCTGGGGGATGGCAAGTCACCTGTGGCTAGCGGGCGACTTGCCATTAACCCCCAGCACCCCCATTACCTGCCTCCCCAAAGCCCAGGGGGGCAGAAGAGCCCGTGGACACGGGCTATGCTGGCTTGTAGCCAGCAGGGCCAGGGGCCACAAAAGCTGGCCCCTGCGCCCTGTTTCTACAAGCCCTGCATAGCTGGTCCCAGGCTGGTTACTTTGGGTAAGGGGGACCCCACGTCAATTTCTTTTTGGATTTTTAAGGGTTTTTAACCCTTTGTAGTGTGGATGGTAGTTGTATTTTATTTGTAAATGTTATAAAGTAATTGTTTCAGTTAGGGGGGTCTCCTGGGCAGGAACGGGGGGCTACCGATAAATATGTGGTACCGTTCTAATCGGTAGAAATGGAGCTTCCACATGCAATATGGTTTTCTTTAATAAAATACATTTTTATATTTAAAATAAAGGAGGCAATTTTGTAAAAAAAATTATTTATTTATTTTTTATTTTTTACTTAATAATATTAATATTTACTTAATGAAATTACAAACAAGACATTTCATGTTAAAGCCTAAACTCTGCTGCAAAATATATATATAATTTTCCTGAAAATTCCAGCAAAAATGGCGCAAAACATGGCGCAAAATGGGGAAAAATTTCCTGTCAACAGAGGGTGACAAAATCTCAAGTAGGCTGTCAATTTAAAGGGTTAAAAGTAGCTATGTATGTTGGGTATTGTTCTGTTCGAGGGACCTTGCGCTTTCAGACTTAGATTGTTTTTTCTTGTTTGCATATTTATATTGTAGGAAAAGGTATTTTTTTGTTCAGCTTTTTTATACATTTTTTAGGGAAACCCTGCGCAACCAAAGAATTCTTTGAGGGATTAATTCCAGAAAGATGAGCCCACTACAACAAGCTGGGTACGCTTAGAAAGCTTAACATGTGTACTTTCAGTGAATATATGGTTTATGGGGGATATTCCAAATGTAAAGGGTTGTTAAATCGCAAGGTGCGCACTAAAATTACCGTTACACACATGCTTTCCTTGACAGTAGCTATGCATGCTGGGTATCGTTCTGTTCGGGGGATGTTGCTTTTTCAGATTAAACTTGTTTTTTCTTGTTTGCACATAGTTTTTTTTAGGAAAATGTGGCTTTGATTCTGCTTTTTTATCCTTTTTTTAGGGAAACTCTTTGCAACCAAAGAATACATTGAGGGATTACTTCTAGAAAACTATGGCCACATCAACAAGCCTGGTACACCTAGAAAGCTTGATGTGTGTACTTCCAGAGAATATATGTTGTTGGGGGTATTTCAAATATAAAGGGTTGTTTTTCTGGAAAATCTGCAAGGTGTGCATAGCGCAGTTGTATTTTATCTGAAAATCCCCTAAAGCGCTGTTTCAGTTTAGGGGAGTCTCCTGGGCAGGAAAGGGTGTCTACCTATACATATGTGATACTGTTGTAACCGGGAGAAATTGGGATTTTACACGCAATAAGATTTTATTGACAAACTTACATTTTTTATTACAAAAAAACACTACAAATTGTAAAATAATTGATTTTTTTATTTTTTTTGCACATATTTCACCCCCAAAAATTTAGAATACGCCTAAAAAATGACAAACAAGACATTTCATGTTAAAGCCCAGACTCTACTAAAAAAAACCAATATATCGCTTTCCTGGGAAATCCCTTCAAAAATCACATTTGAACATGGGGAGCACAAAATAGTGCAAAATAGTCTGGCAACAAAGGGCGACAAAAACTCCAGGTAGGCTGGCACTTAAAGGGTTAATCCCCCAAGGACATATGTCGCCTGCAGGTTATTAGACCCCAAGTGCATGACTGTATATTTCTCCACATTTGGGTCTTCTACAAAAATACACAGTGCATTTAATTCCATCTTCTATATCTTCTATATATGACCTGATGTTTATAAAAATGAATAAGCATTGAGTATCAGGGGAATTCCGCACCCCAGCTACAGATTCCTTGGTATGGACGTGTACTTATAATATCAAAGATGTACTACAATAGTCTCAGTCACAGTGCCCTCCAATTTCTGCTGGGGAACTGCTGTCACTGCTCTGCAATCCTGGGGGAGGCATGTCAGGTCCCTCCACACTTTCATCTTCAAACTCAGTATTTATAATACCTATTGTGGGAAATCTGCTGGCTACAGTGTTCCTCTGGCTGGACCTGGGTGGGAGGTGGACTAGTTTTTGGAGCCCTGGCAGCACCCTACACATTTTCATCCTGAAACCTAATACTTATAAACTGTGGGCAATCTGCTAGCTATACTGTTCCTCTGGAAATGGGTGGGAGGCGGCCGGAGGTCCAACTTATGGACTGGAAGAGCCCTGCCTCCTCCTCTGTAATGTAAAATGTATTAAACTTTTTGTGTGGGCAGTGTGCCAGCTGATGTGGCCTTATGGCTTTACTTGGGGGGGGGGGGGTAATGAATCATTTTGGACTGGGTAAGGGGCCTCTGCTTTTGTATTCCAACTCTAGTGGAGTGTCTGGCTAATTGACATAATAGAAAAAGGTACAGCCTTTTGGGGTGTTCCTGTGCAGTTTTGGAGCATTTGGCAACATTTTTGTGCCTTCCAGAGGCCACGATACATATCAGGATTTCCCCCCCATTACACTATATATGGGTTCAGATGTACGTGATCCCTGGATTCACATTGTGTTTTCCCATACTAACCAGGACTGTTGACCCCTGCTTACCTTTGTGTTGGGTGTCATGTCCAGTAAGGTATTAAAGATCATGTCCTGTTCCACCAGTGCCCATTGCGAGTGTGAATTTGCTGTCTCGAAAGACCAATTTAGGTGCAAATACCTGATCTGCTGACACACAGGGCATAATTATTTTTCCTTAGGGGAGGGGCTTCCACTTTTTTCCTTTATATTTTAGAAAAAAGAATGTTCCCACACAAGTATGTTGCAGGTAAAACCTGTTTTACAAACGGTTAATTGTACCGAGGTCTAAAGCCTAACTACTTGCTGGATGACTCCTGACAAAGAGTAAAATGCAGAAGAAAAGATGTGTACAGTGCCTACGCCAAAGAATGTGAGTGGAAAACTGTTGAAAGTTAAAAGAGCTCTATCACAAAAAAAATAGTCTAATAATTCACATAGATGTCCCTATACATTGCCCTATACACTATGAAAACATTCTATCCAAGCTTGTTTGTTGTCTTTTACTGAGAGGTAGAAGATAAATAGTGGTAGACTTGTGCACGGCCATTGGGGAGCACAGGGAGAATTCCTGGTGGGGTGCACTGCTTTAGGGCTGCTTGGGCCAACTGTAGCCGCTCTTCTGGGCCTATGCACTGCTTTTTCTGACACCACTCTTGCTTTCCAAGGTTTCCATAACCCTAATCTTATAGATTCCCGGGCCGATCCCCCCTGGGTGTTGGTCCACTTTAAGCAAACTTTGTCCCAGCCTCCTCCCCTGTGCGTCTCTGGTGTTTTACAAGTTACTGAATGCTGAAGACAAGCACCCAGTTATCTAGTGCTGGTCAGATATGTTGGCCTCCATTACAATGGCATTCTACCCCCCTCAGGATGCTCACTTCATTCTTTCCATTAGTGGGGTCCCGGTACAACCAAGCTTTGGCACACCTCCTCTCTTACAATAAACAGAGTGGGCTTGCTAAGGGGCAGAATATCATCCTGGAGGAGGTGGAGATTGAAAACTGATGCAGAACGATGTAGTGCTGGTTCTTCAGTATCCTTTTTTTAACAGCTGAGCCTCACAGGGAGTTTGGAGGGTTTCTGAACCTGGTGGGGGTGGGCAAACTTCGTCATGAGATGTGGTGTGGGCTACTTACCCACAACTAGCAAATTTCTTCTTGCTAATACCTAAGATGAGTTAAATCAAAGGATTCTTCATTCAACTAGCTTTACAAATACTACAAGGTATATGACCTACTTATTTAGGAAAAATGTATAATAGATCCCATCCTTGGATCTGGAGCGTACTTGGCAGAAGAACCGCTGCTTTAAGGAATCGTTAGACAGGTCATGTGTGTTACCGCTGTTAATCTGAAGATGTAAACTCTACAGACAGATTAGAACAGTTCTCCAGCCATAACATAAAACAAAATATAGTTTTACTTACCAGTGAAACCACTCTGAATATCCACCTTTGGTTCTGTAGTGACAATGCAGTGCCAGGTAAGCTGCGTATAGGTGTAATATGGTGATAGACATGGAAACTGCAGTTAGCAGCCATCAGCCCACATGCTGGTAGTGCAGAAGATCGAGAAGTGAAAATGCAGGCTCCTCCTATGTAGACACTTCCTACTACTTTCACTCTCCGTCTACTGACACTGCGCCCAAACTTGCCACAATCCTGACCTCAGGGTGCAGTGGTATCACAGCATTCCTCTCCACCGCGTAGCTTGCTGTCTGCGTACATTGATGAAAAAAGTCACAGAAGTTCTTCTGATTCTTCTACAGTAGTGTTACATGAGGACTCTTGTCGTAAAGAATTTTTTTTGTATATTATGATTTGTCTGGATCTCAAAATGACTTTAGCCAATGTATATTTAGAGTTAAAGGAGATTCCCTCTTTAAAGCGGAACAATCACCAGGAATTTCACTATCCCAAAGTTAGGTCCCTCTGCTAGCCTGGTGGTGGAGGTGTGAATTAGGGTTCCAGTGTTACTTGGTCCCAAGGCAAGGTGCACTTATTGTTTGCACCTCTTCCTTCCATTTGCTGGAAGTTGACTCATTTGAGGTCCTGGTCAAGCCGGACTTCCCCAAGGGCTACCAAAGACTACTCATCTCCACTCTCTGGTTGGCACTGGCTCTTGCTGGATTTCACTCCTCTCTAATATTAAACAATATCCTCTCAGATCGATCAATCACATAAAACCAAGAACTGAGGCAGAGCTCCCCTTAAAGTGATATTTCAGGTAAAGCCAGTTGTTACACAATTGTGTCAGGCTACATTTGGCACTGTCCTAAATATTTTTCTGTTTTCAAACTTAAGAAGAAATGTCCGAGATATCAAGCATTACAGTTTTATCTTAGAATTTCTCTTCTGAAGCATGTGGGCGTGGCCCTTGGAGCTGTGATGGTGCATAATAATCAGCATAATGTCGGCACTAGGAGCAAAAGAGCTTGCTAGGAGGCTGGGTAGAGAGGGAGGGGTTAGCTGGGCTTGAATGGCAACTCTGTGGGGGTGGTCTGGACAAGATGCTTAAGCTAGTATTTGTGTTCCACATCTACAGGGTGGTGCTGGAGAGTGAGGAAGATGAGGTGGTGTATTTCCTCAATCACGGTGCCGAGCTGGGAGGAAGCACAGCGCTGGAGGAACACTTGGCAGAGTAAGCAGCTGATTATTTGTTTTAACTTTTTGCATGAAAAATCCCTTTAAATACTAGGATTGTTTCCACTGCTATTTCCAGACTTCCAACAGTCCCACCCAGTCATATGTTTCATGTGGCCTTGGTCACTCATTGGCTCATTGAGAATGTAGCTACTACAAGATCAGTTTGGTTTCGGCTGGTTCCTGTTTGTCAGACTCTCCCTCCAAAATTAGAGGGACCTTTCCTCTAGTTTCCACAGTAGAGTCTGTGGATTTCTCATTCTATGCTATAGAAGTTACTTCTCCCTACTGCCATCTATTGTACTAGTTCTGTTACTATTACTGCTTATCTTCGTCACTTGTAGTCTATGGAGAGTAGCTAACCAAATTACTAACTGATTTATATCTTAGAGCTTACTCCTCCGAGAGGGTTCCTTATGTCACTCCTCTCCACATGTGCGTGCCTGAGCGAGCCATTCAGATACTGCTGGTGCTGGGCAGGTACAGCAGCCAGAGGGATGCCAGGCAGGAGTGAGGGATCATGGTGAGGTAAGCAGGGGTGTACATAGGTTTAACAGAGGCCCATAGCAACATTGATAATAGGCCACCAAAAGAAAAAGCTGATATACTGAAGGCTGTGGGCTCGGGCCAGTGTGTTATATTGTAACAGCCTGAGAGGTGGCTGATGTTCCAACTGTTACGAGAGTCATCCCCTGCTGAGCTACATTGTATAACAAATACTGTTGCAGAGTGTGAATGCTGGGTGCATCAAACGCAGATAGACATTAGTGGTATATCAGGAACCGGCTTTACTGGAATGCAGTAAGAAAATGTCACTGCACAGACAGGAAAAAGAAATCATAGAGCAGGAAGTGCGCTTATACAACGGTGGGAAAGAGATTTAGACATACAACACTCTGAAGTTGAATGGCAGAAAAGTTGGCAGGCTTCTTTTGGTAGAGAGGCATCAACGAACTCGATCGAGATCAACGTTAAAGTTTTCTTAAGATGGCACTTAGTCCCAGATCGACTCTGCCACATCACCGGAGATGCAGGTAAACTTTGCTTTCGGGGATGTGGTGCAGTAGGAACGCAATCTCACATTTGGTGGGATTGCCATGTAGCCAAAATATTCTGGCACAAAATTTTTGAAGTCCTTAGCAATGTTCTAGATGCCACTCTAACACCAGACCCCTGGATTGCACTGCTAAATGGCCCAATAGTCAGGACAACCAAAAATAATAAGAACCTTATTTACCACCTTTTAACGGGGGCTAAACTGGTCATTGCCAGGTCTTGGAAATCCCCCAAACTTAGTTTTAAAGAATTCCAGGTCTCGATCTCTAATATTAGGGCTATGGAGAAAATGACCTCATTACATAATGGTACTATGGAAAGATTTAGAGACACATGGGAACCCTGGACCCAGAAATATCTGCCTGCCGACTTAGACACTGATCTATTAGAGATATAACCTTGAGGTGCGAACGATCTTCTCATGACAAACACTCTCACCCTTTATAGGGCACCAGGTAGGATTTTTTCTTCCCTGGTTAAGGCACTCTCTCCAATAGTTTGTGATAATCCTACCGCACTTTCCAGGGTTATATCTCCTCTTTTTCTCTTCTCTATCCCCTTCTTTTTATCTCCCCTATTTCCCTCCCCCCCCTTTTTTTTTAATTATTTTTTTTATTATTATTTATTTATTATTAGTTATCAATACATATAGTCTGACAATTTGATCTGATTTCATTTTGTTTTATCTGTTAAATTACATGCAAGTGATAATACGCATGCGACAGTTACTTGTATCAGGATGTTACAGTTGTGATGCTGGTCAACAGACCTGAAAGCTGTATAATACTACCCTTTTTCCTCATTGGAAAGATAATTTCTGTGATTGTATAGCAAAATTGCTGTATATCTTTTACTTTCAAATAAAAATCATTGAACAAGAAATCATAGAGCAGAGCTGAATATACATAAAATAAAAACACAACAGAAAGATGCATAGAGAGACTACAGTTAAACATAGTTAACGGCAACATCTAGTGTCCTAACTGTAAACTGCATTAATCTAGCAAATATAGACAAAGCTAAGGTGTTGTAGCTCCAACAAATACAAGCCTGCTATTACAATGTTAACCGCTTACGCCTTTACATAATGTGTGAGTCATCTCTCTATCACAGCACTGCAATGGAGAGAGGACTCACACCTGGCAGAAGGCTGATCACTCTAAAGAATGCCATATGAAGTTCCATCGGTAAGCACTGTAGGCTTCACAAGATGACAAAGAAGACATCACCTCCAGCTGCTGGCATACTGTGATGGCAACCCAGACATAAAATGAACCACACTGGATGGTGCTGCACGGTGTGAGAAGGCAGCTTGCACTGAGATACCTGCCTCTATGGTATGCATGCCCATTAAGCAATAAGCAATACAGATGATTCCTGGGGGTTTCACAATGTGGCATCCTAAATCAGGTAGGGCTTTTCCACGGCCCTGAACTCCAGAACTAGCTAATACGGTGCTTATTACTCTCTAATTACCCATTTTTAAAATTGGTGTAGTAGGAAAGCATTCCGATTGTGGATGCCCTTTGGCACATTAACAGCCGCTAACTTGAGAAATTTCACATTTCTCCTTGTTCCCCTGTTGAAATCCAATGCTCTGATTGGCCGATGTGGTCACATAGGGTGCGGGTACTCGGCCAGTTAGAGGCCCCCCGTGGGGAAGAGGAGACCCCAGGTGCTGTTCCCGAATGGAGCTGAGCTTTCTCTTTTTGGTCGGAAACAAGGGACACGCAAGCCATGTAAAATTCACGTGGCAGACAGTTAATGGACAGAGAAGCTGCCACATAAATTTCACAGGCTTGGCATTTAAACGGATAGAAGGACACTCCAGGCAATGGCAATAATATAGTAAAGAGCTCGCCTGAAGCCTGTCTCATGTATCTCCCCCCCATTTCCTGCAGTGCATGGTTGATGTTGTAGCAAGGCTCCAAAGTTTTATTATTCCATAACCACACTCTAAATTTAATTGGCACAGCCAAATGGGGCCAGCTGAAGAGGGTTTTAATCTGATTGTCCAGATATGGTAAAAAAAAAGTTTTTAACATACCCACATTTTGTCCCCTGCGGCTCCCAGACCCGACTGACGTGACAAGCCTGTCGGATTCATCCCTAGCTTCCTCCTAGTCTGAGGCGCACTCCTGTCCCCTGCCCATCTGAATGGATTGGCCAGCTGAAAAAATACAATTCTGTGATTCTAACCTGTAGAATTGATTCCTCTCTTCTTCCACTCCAGGGCATCAGCGAATCAGATAAGAATGGGATAACTCTTGTCAGAAGGGCGGGACTGCAAGATAAAAAGGTGTGGTTCCTCCTGGCCTATATATACTTCTGGCTGCTCTCTGCAATCCAGTGATTGAAAAGCAGCACCCGGGTGGTTGAAGGCATCCTAACAGCCCATGTTTTGTTGATGCTGATCCAAATTATTTACATATTTACAGATATACAAACTTCACGAGGACTATGGCATCCAAGAAATGGATATAGTAGTCTAGCAGATAGGGTGGGCTTAACACCCTGGATTGAAAGAACAGAAAAATCAATTCTACAGGTGAGAATCACAGAATTGTATTTTCTTTCATATTCCACTCCAGGGCATCAGCGAATCAGATACAAATGGGACCTTATAAAACTTGGTAAATGTATAAACCAAAGACCAGGTAGCAGCCTTGCAGATCTGCTCTACTGAAGCCTGGTGCTGAAAAGCCCAGGAAGCTCCGATAGCCCAGGTAGAATAGGCCATAACCCGAAACACAAGATTCTTCCCCTTGGAGACGTAAGCTTTTAGCACAGCTTGTCTAATCCATTGGCTGATGGTAGACGGGGAGGCCGATTCATTAATAGCGCCAGGTAGCGACAGATGAGCGACAGTAGCGTTATTTTCACAGCGCCTGCTAGTATTCGCTGTGCTTGGCCGTTGTTCGGCTGTTGAGAGCGACTCAGTCGGTGTGCGGTAATGTTGAATACGGGGTTAGGAGTCGCTGTTTGACAGGTTCCGCTCTGTATGGGAGCGCATGACAGCGAACGGCCATAGCGAACGGCTCCCAGCATATTCATTAACAAATCACGCTCCAAAAATTATCGCGCTGTGAAATGCTTGTTTAAACCCCAGAGCGCTGGCGGCGATGGGTTAAAAGTAGTTTTTTAACCCCCAAACAACCATATTTTTAGAAAAAAAAAAAAACATGTTTTTCAAAACATTTTGCAATATGAATACATTAATATCAGACCTGTAATATCAATTCTGCACAAATTTATTTATTTATTTTTTTTAACCTTAAAAAAAAAATCTAACATTGCAGAAGCGGTCACAGAATTTTTGACATTTAAAAAAAATAAATAAATAAATAATAGCAATTAATTATGAATATTTAAAGATTGCTCCATTGAAATGCATTGGAGAGCGCCAGGTAGCGAGAGGTCATACCTGTCGCTGTTCAAGGTCGCTCGCTGGCGCTGTGGGGTGAGGCTGGAATAATGATGAATGATTCGCTATCTGGCGCTCTGTCAGTCGCTAAGCAGGATCGGCTTGATAAATGTGTGATTGCGGAGGGGAGCCGGCGTTCTCGTGGCGGTGAGCGTCATTACCGTTCGCTCATCATTCACTACCTGCCGCTATCCCTTGTTAAATAAGGCCATTAGCCCAAGAGGAAGGGTTTCGTCAAAGGAAAAAACCCTCCAACCAGTTCTATGCTTCATGTCTGTGAGCAAGTAAGAAATAGAGAAAATATACACATATACATATAAATGTGTGATATACTGATTTGAACATATCCGAATAATTTAGGTATTTGATCAATTATTTGTACTTACAATTTGGGTAGTACGCGTAGGGTTCAGGTCCACATTGGGAGGTTCAGATTAAGGCACTTCTTTTTTCAAATGTACCTTGAATGTAACAGTAAGCATTTTGGGTTTACTGTATTATAAGTGCCTGAGCGGGGGTATGTCAAATAGATATATAATATAATAATGAATTAAATTCTATTTGCTAATAATAACAGCTATATATATATACCGATATTAGCCTAAGAGGGTCATGTGCTGGAAATCTAAACACACCATTTTTGTTGGGGGCTCAAAGCACGACAGCTTGGGGATGAGGGGTGTGGTGGGAGTGTTGCATATATATAGGGTTTTCAGGTACTAATATCCACAGTTAGCATTATATGCTACTCAAGCTCCACCCCTAGTCACATGCTCCAGAGATCTTTGGTCCATAACAGAAGCCAATACTCAGCCAATCCAAGCCTTCCACTGCCACCATTCAGAGTAGTTGTAAACCCACCAGACATCCATCATCCTGCATTTGATGGGACAGTATTTCCCATAATATCAGCAAGAGGAACAACATGCCTCAAAGTGGGACTGTCCCGCCAACAGTATTTGGTCAGTTTATGGAAACCCCTACCACCCCTTATCCACTAATAAATAACCTCTTAACATGAATATCCAGTTGTGGAGAAACCTATGACAGGTTACCCCAATTGTGCGACCCTTACATGTATCAAATTATTCAGTTGGTACATGGTCAAGCATTATTAACATTCTGCTGTTCTGGGTTTTAGGCATCTCCCAGTTTCTATATATATAAACATGCTTTTGACCAAGACCCCACTATTTAAATTATGAAATATTTATTTATACAAAATTCATAAAAGTTACATACATTTGAAAAGCAAATTCATAGGTTATCTCAACAATATCCAGCCCCATATGACTTTACAATTTAGTAGTGTGTCATACACATCTCAAGCATTAGTTAAATTACTGACATGTAGCCTTGTGCTCCCTGATTCCTCAGTATTCATAATTTCACCAATATCCTTTCTTTTGGGCATTGGGCAAACATGTTTCGCCTACTACTTCTGACTTCCTCAGTGCCCTTTTATTAAAAGAAAAAAACAATAATATATGTACTAATCAATCATATCATTTTCTGGTTTAGATTAATTCAAAAGATGTATAAATAAATATTTCATATTTTAAATAGTGGGGTCTTGGTCAAAAGCATGTTTATATATAGAAACTGGGAGATGCCTAAAACCCAATAACCTCTTAACATCCCTGAATGAGAAACACCTATAAAAAGACAACATTGTCACAAACAGCTAGGGCTAGTCATGACGCACCCCTTCACACTGTGACAAAGTTGTTTATGCCTCAGTTATGGTCTAGTGGAGCAATCATGGCCTACTAATTAAAGTCCCTGTCCAGACACACACTAAGTTCCTCCTACATTATCCCTTATGGGAACAGTGTGAGATGAGCCACTATGAAGCCGTGGGAGCCGCTGGAAAAGGTGAGTTTTGTGGGCAACCCCCAGAGGTTTCACACAGTGGGGAATCCCGGTTTTGGGGAAGCCAGCAGCCGGCCCTGGACTTTATTTTCATATGAGCCATAGCCAATGACAGTGTTCCTCAACCCTCTCCGAGAGCCACCAACAGGTCATATTTGGTGGATTTCCACATTGCTGTCGCTATAGCTCTGCCTAATCACTAATGACCTCACCTGTGCATCTGTATGGGATCAGCAAATCCTGTTGGTACAGTAGCTTTTAAGGACGGGTACTGGAGCTCTCAAAGACCCTAATGAGCTTGCCTCTCTTTGCAGCTCTGAAACACCGCCTTTCTCTCACACTCATCACAGTGTGCTTATATTGCATCGCTGTTGCTGCTCCCACTGTTTCTCTTGATTTTTTCTATGACTCTCCAATGCTCTAATACTTTTACAAATAACTTAGGTCTTTTTGAAAACAGATTGAAGTTTGGGACAGTGCAACGTAATATAGTAACAAAGTAACATAGTATGAAAGGCTGAATAAAGACTTTAGTCCATCCAGTTCAGCCTGTTTAATTCCTTCCAGTGGTCTAGTAGCCATAGCTGGAAATGTTATTACATGCCAGGAAGGCATCAAGGCCAATTTTGAACGTTTTTACTGTATCCATCATTACTACCTCCTCTGGCAGCGAGTTCCATAGTCTCACTGCTCTTACAGAGAAGAATCCCCTTCTATGTCGGTGGAGAAAGCACCTTTCCTCCAACCTTAGTGGATGCCCTCGGGTTATAGTTACACTCCGGGGTATAAATAGATTGTGGGACAGATCTTTGTATTGACCCTGAATATATTTATACATAGTTATTAGATCACCCCTCAATTGTCTTTTTTCTAGACTAAATAAACCTAACTTGGACAATCTTTCCGGGTACTCTAGCCCCCGCACTCCTTTTATTAACTTTGTTGCCCTTCTTTGAACGCGCTCCAGTTCTGATATGTCCTTCTTAAGCACAGGTGCCCAGAACTGTAGCCCAAGACAACTGAGCTTGTCTTTAGTATAACTTTAATTAACATTACATACAGTACTATACAATATAATTCTCCTATTGAAGCTGATTATAGTATACAAATCATGGCCAGCAACATGCAATATGTTCCAGTCCATAGTAAATACATATTCATATAGATAAACCCCATTAACATGAGAGACATCAGTAAAACAGATCAACCTTGGTTCAGAGATGGAATCTGCTGTCCCCAGATACAATAATCAATTGACATATCAGTGATAATAAACAGTTTATTGTCAATGATATGTCAATTGATGATTATACTGATGTATTCATGTTAATAAGGTTTATCTATTAGACTATGTATTAACTGGCTGCATCCCTGGCTTTCTTCTTGAGTGTTTGCACTCCCGTGCCCAGCCCATCTGAAAGGCGCGCACAACTACAGGTATGCAGGGAATGCGGCATCCACGATCACAGTCCCTAGGAAGCCGCTGGTGAAGATGTGTTTCTACCATGGTGCATCTCGCTATAGGATGCCCTGGGGGTAGGCTAACGGACTGGAGTATTTTAGATTCCAGGGCCGACTGGCAAGGGTTTTGGTCCACTTTCATTATCCTGGGTTTTGTTCAATGCCCCAGGGCATCTTGAATTCCAGAATGCCCAGAAAAACTCACCTCTTCCTGGTCCAGCGGCACATGTGCAGGGCATGCAGGGCTTGGGAGCAGTGGTTGCATCCCCAGCAGTGTGCATGCTCCTGTTATATTATCTGAATGGCTGGGGATGGTGACGGAGGGATGGAGCTGCCGAATGTTTACAAATCTTTTAGATTCCAGGGCCGACCACAGTGGGTTTTTTTGTTGTGTGTGTAAACCTTTTAAAACATTAGGGAAATGATTAAAAAACATGATATATCGCTGGTACCTGGTGCCGGGTCGCCTGAGCAGGATGTTCTCGGGAGAATCTAAAACGTGCTTTAGGGGCTGCAGTGTGGAAGGGGATTTCCTGCATACGTGGTGGACTTGTCCCATGCTGGCCCGCTTCTGGAACCAGGTATATAGGCTGGCTAATGGGATTTCCAAACCCCCAGGAGCTCACCAGCAAACAGCACGGACTTTTTGTCTACCTCCTCCTGGCAGCTAAACAGGCCATAGCTAAAGCCTGGAAAAAACAATTTACCCCAATCTCAGAGGTGTCGGCCAGAATGAACGGGTTCCTCATCAACAAAAGATTATCTAGTATTCTGACCGACTCCCATGATAAATTCCTCTCGATATGGGAGCCCTGGTGAACCCCCATGGAGGCTGTAGCGACCATGAAAGTTGGCTGGTGGAGTGCGGGAGCTCCTTGATCCTTCTCCACCCCCTCAACCTTCTTTCCCCCCCAGTTCTTTGTTTCTCCTCCTTTTAGACCACGATCCAAAAAGGTTTTCATTAACCCTTTCCCATTAGCATGCTTGACCAAGTCTGCAAATCCTGTGAGCTCACTTGCGGCGGTGCAGACCGTGGGGGCCGGGATCCCGCGACCTGCATGGCCCCAGACTGGACATAACCATGTCTCAGGTCAAGTAGGTCATGCGAAGATGTTGAATGTCCTTTACTTTGTCATTTACTTCATCGCTCTGTATGCATTATGGATTGTTAAAACATCAGTATGATCTGTGTGTAACCTTATGCAATGTAGAATGTTAGTTTTTCCTTTTACCTCTGCGTTATAATGCATACGCTTCAAATATCTGTACTGTTGAAAACTTAAAGTGGACCAACACCTAGGGGAGATCGGGCCGGGAATCTATAAGATTCCCGGGCCGATCATATCCCTCCCCGCGGGGCATCCGAAGTCGGGATGCCCCGCGGGGTGAAACCCCCCAGAAACCTTACCTTAACCCCGTTCCAATGGCGCATGCGCGGGCCGCAGCCGTGCCTCGCGCTTCCCTCTAGCAGGGCGAGCACCCGCGCCGGCCGTTTGTGAATGGCCGGCGCGGGCGCGCTCCCTGTTGGAGGGAAGCGCGAGACGCAGCCTCCAGCGCTCAGAGCCGCTGTGGTTGGACGCCGCTTGTACGTGCATACCACAGCAGCTCTGAGCGCTCTGACTGGACGAGCGCCCGCGTAGGAACGTGGTGAGGTGAGTGTTTCCGGGCGTTCTGGGGGGTTTCACACAGTGGACCAAAACCCAGGATAGTGAAAATCCTGGGTGTTGGTCCACTTTAAAGCTTTAATAAAAATATTGAAACAAAAAAAAAAACATGATATATGTAAATAACTTGGCGAACAATACAGTAGATAAGCAAAATCACTGTACTGTAACACGTCTCCACAAAGGAACGAGTTGGAAAACCTGTCTGTTCAGTGGCTTTGTGTCGTGCCGGCCATGATCAGATTTTGTATTTACTGTCGGCGCTGTTATAGCTGAACACAACACAATAACTGGCTTAGAGTGGGGTAACCTCCCATTCTCGATTTAAATAAAGGAAAAGCAGACGTCGCCACTTCCTCCTTTCTAGCTACAATATCTACAAGGCTGTTGCTGAAATCGCTAATGACCCGCTCTGTTCCCAGGCGTAAATCGCTTCACGAGACTTGGTGACAGACACACATTTCTTTCATGCGGTTCCTGTAAAAGGTAGGTGTGTTTCTTTAATATCATCAGCAGTAACATTCTCTGATTTTTATCCTCTAATCCTACTTACCTTTCACGTTTGCCTCTAAGATTCAGCAAGCTGCAGCAGTTGCATGGCTGCCCATTCCTCTACAAAATGTAGCCCCTCAGATTTTCTGATTTTATTAGCGCCATGTAAAGACCTAATATTATCTATTTATATTATCTAAAAACATGATAAAAACAAACAGGTCACGAACAGGTGTTGTTCTCAGCCCAGGGTGGCTACCACGTGACCCCGCCGGCCAATCAGAGCACTCAGTTCCTCCAGGGGACTGAGGAGAAAGGCAAGAACTCTGGCATTTAGTTACGTAATTCGCATGGGGGGCATCAGCAATTGGGACACCCCTTGTGCCCCGTTTTTGTAAAAATACCTGAAAGTGAAAGTTTGAACTTTAGGTAACCCACCTCCCAGACGCAGAGGCAAAAAAAGAAAAACCTCCCTGCCTTGCCTGCAATCCAGCACCATTCCCTCAGCATATTGGGCCATGGGCATTGCCAGGGGCAGACTGGGGTTAAAAACGGACGGGGACTTTTTGGGGTACACCGGCCCTGCTGTAATGTTCCTGGCCCAGTATAGTATCACATTATATAGCTCTTATTTTTTGTTACATAAGACGCACCCAGGTTTTAGCGGACAAAGATAAGAAAGAAAATATTCTGAACCAAATGGTGTGCTTGAATCCCCCTAATCACCCTATTACAGACAGAATCACCCCATTACAGGCAAAGAAGGGCATCCCTCTTTACATCCAGTAAGTGGCACCCCTCATTACAGGCAGGGTGCAGCATCTCCCATTACAGGCAGTGAGGGGAATCCCTCTTTACAGCCAGTAGGTGGCATCCCTACATTAGTTAGTGAGGGGCATCCCTCATTACAGGCAGTGAGGGGCATCACTCATTACAGGCAGTGTGCAGCATCTCCCATTACAGGCAGTGAGAGGCATCCCACTTGACAGCCAGTGAGGGGCATCCCTACATTACAGTTAGTGAGGGGCATCCCTCCATTACAGGAAGTGAGGGGGCATCCCTCCATTTCAGGAAGTGAGGGGGCATCCCTCCATTCCAGGCAGAGAGGGGGCATCCCTCCATTCCAGGCAGAGAGGGGGCATCCCTCCATTCCAGGCAGTGAGGGGGCATCCCTCCATTCCAGTCAGAGAGGGGCATCCCTTATTACATCTAATGAGCGCATTTCCCACTTCCTCCCCCCAATGCTGGACAATAATAAAGCAGCAGGTGGGCAGGGTAACTGATTCATTCCAGCCCACCCGCCGCTGCTGCTCCCCCCCCCCCTTAGCTCACACACACACACTAGGTTGTTGCACGCTGGTTCCCAGTGGTCGAAGGGTGTGGCCTGTGTCTATAGGTGGCGTCCATTTTTTTCATTGGATACCGGCCATATGGGGAACGCCTATCGACCAGCATGCAATAACCAGGAAGTGTTGTAAGCATGAGTGTGTTTATGTGTGTGAGTGGCGGCGGGGGGGGAACAGCCGTGACGGGTAGACCGTCCACCACCCACTCCACTGCTCGCTGGCTGCCACCCCTCCTCCCGAATGCTTCCACCCACCCTCCTGCATCTGTCTTTCACCGGTCGCGGCCTTCCCTGGTGCTGACCTACCAGGGTTTTGCCCGGTATGCCCTATGGCCAGTCCGCCCCTGGAAGTAGTCATCTTGAAATGGAATCCCCCGTTCTGTGCATGCTATAGCTGTGCTTTGCTCAGACAGAGCTGGGGTCAGGAAAAGGTCAGCAATCCCAGAATGCAGAGCAACACAGTCAGAAGGCACTTCCTGTTTGCAGGCTGCCTGAGTTTCATGAGCCGCCATCTTGGATGTTTAAAGGCTCATAACATGCAGTAGATGCAGGTAGGATGATTTTTAATGTGAGCAATCTGTATGTACAGGGCTCACTTCTCTTTTCTCGGTGTATGTTGCAAGTAGTAGCAGGCTGCATGTAGTGAAAACTTCCATAAAACACACATTCTTTAACATAAGAAAAAAAAGCAAACAAATCAGCACAGAACCTTGGCACACAAAAATATACAATTTCACAAATTCCATTGAAAATGTACTTACCCTTTAAATGGGTTGGTGGATGGGCGGCTGGATACACAATGTGGGGGATGCTTGGGTGACAGTGCTTTTTATTAGAACCTCCCATCTAGGGAGGCCAGGTGGTTACCTGAAGACTGGACATCCACTCATTCTGCACCCCCTGTGTCCCCCATTCTGGCTCGGCAGCTTTTTTCACTGCTGTGACCAGGGCTGTATTTTGGACTTGTGCTGCCCTAGGCACTTTTTGGACACGCGCCCCCCTATTATTGTCCAGCACGACATTAAAGTGGACCAACACCCAGGATTTTGACTATCCTGGGTCTTGGTCCACTTCGGTGGGGCACCCCCGATCGGGGTGCCCCACTGTGTGAAGCCCCCCCAAACACCCGGAAAACTCACCTCTCCCCGCTCCCAGCGCCGACGGACAAGCGATTTGACAGCCGCTTGTCCGTGGCTCCTCCGCCGCCGCCTCCCGCGCGTCCCTCTTGACGCGCGCGCCCCCACGCCGGCCATTCACAGACGGCCGGCGCGGGGGGCGCGCACGCCTAGAGGGGCGCGAGGGAGGCGGCGGCCGGAAACTAAGGTAAGGGGGTTTGGGGGTTTTCACCCCGCGGGACATCCCGATCTTGGATGTCCCGCAGGGAGGGAGGTGATCGGCCCGGGAATCTTATAGATTCCCGGGCCGATCACCCGAGGGTGATGGTCCACTTTAAAAAACATTACACATGGTACACACAGTAGTACATGGGATAATGACAATTAGAGGCTTCTGTGTATGTGGTAGGAGGTAGGGCACTATTGGAATTAATAAGCCAGTTTGTTTTTTTCATGAAAACCTCTGAACATTTTTGAGAATTTTATTTGAAATTTGAATAAAAGGCAAAGCAGCACTTTCTCCAGTACTACTACTTGCCTCTTTCAGGATGCCATGCTGCATTAGGGGTCCATTTTAAAGCAGAACAAAAGCCATTAGCGCAGATTCCAGGCCCGGCCACTGGCTTTTTACCAGGGCAGTCTGAATCGGGATGCCCCGCTGTGTTAAGCCCCTAGGGAGGGGATGTTAATGCACAGACTCTCGTCTAATCAGAGCCATTTGCCTTTCAGCAAATGGCTCTGATTATTTTCAATGGGGAGCATGTTCTACTGCATCCCCTGCATCCCTGACAGCGGATATGGGGGATGTGGCAGGATGCGATCCCTATTGAATTGGACGAGAACCCATGCATGCGCCATGAGAGAGAGGAGAAGAGATAGATAGATAGATATGAGATAGATAGATAGATATGAGATAGATAGCTAGATAGATAGATAGATAGATAGATAGATAGGGGATAGATAGATATATAGATAGATAGATATGAGATAGATAGATAGATAGACTGGCAGAGAGATAGATAGATAGATAGATATGAGATAGATAGATAGATAGACTGGCAGAGAGATAGATAGATATGAGATAGATAGATAGACTGGCAGAGAGATAGATAGATAGATAGATAGATAGATAGATAGATAGATAGATATGAGATAGATAGATAGATAGACTGGCAGAGAGATAGATAGATATGAGATAGATAGATAGACTGGCAGAGAGATAGATAGATAGATAGATAGATAGATAGATATGAGATAGATATATAGATAGATAGATAGATAGATAGATAGATAGATAGATAGATATGAGATAGATATATAGATAGATAGATATATAGATAGATAGACTGGTAGATAGATAGATAGATAGATAGATAGATAGATAGATAGGGGATAGATAGATAGACAGATAGATATGAGAATGATAGACTGGCAGAGAGATAGATAGATATGAGATAGATAGATAGACTGGCAGAGAGATAGATAGATATGAGATAGATAGATAGATAGATAGACTGGCAGAGAGATAGATAGATAGATAGATATGAGATAGATAGATATATAGATAGATAGATATATAGATAGATAGACTGGCAGAGAGATAGATAGATATGAGATAGATAGATAGACTGGCAGAGAGATAGATAGATAGATAAATATGAGATAGATAGATAGATAGATATATAGATAGACTGGTAGATAGATAGATAGATAGATGTGTAGATAGATGTACTGGCAGAGGGATGGATGGATGGATACAGGGGTGGGTGGATAGATAGACAGGCAGAGGGAGAGGTTGATAAATAAATGGACAGAGGGATAAACAAACTTGTGGAGTGAAGTAGCCAGAAATAAAGAACAGACATGACCTTTACACACAGTGCAGCCATCCTCTCTCTGTCCCTCCCCCGTGGTTACTCTACAATGGCCTCTAGTTACATTACACAGCTTAGCATTGGTGGCTCAGTAGATATCTTTGCTGCCCCCTCCCTGTCTCCCCTGTTTCTCAGCTCCTCCAGTTATTGCACTTCCTACCTTGTGGCTTCGCCTGTAGCACTCGTTCTTTCCCAGCTGCCCCTGCAGAGTCAGTGGGCGGGGCTGAGGCCTCTCATTGGTCCATTGCCAGGCAGCCTGTAGAGGAGCCAGGGGCGGGGCTGAGGCCTCTGATTGGTCCATTGCCAGGCAGCCTGTTGAGGAGCGAGGGGCGGGGCTGAGGCCTCTCATTCATCCATTGCCAGGCACCCTGTAGAGGAGCCAGGGGCGGGGCTGAGGCCCCTGATTGGTCCATTGCCAGGCAGCCTGTAGAGGAGCGGGGCTGAGGCCTCTCATTGGTCCATTGCAGGCAGCCCGTAGAGGGGCGGGGCGGCAGCCCGACATGTAAGTAGACACACATTTCCTTTGTTCTGTATTGCAGCTGGGGGGGTGGAGTGAGGAGTCTAGTTGGTGCTGGGGGCGGATACGCTGAGGCGAGGTTCGGGCAGCCACCAAATATTTATTTTTTTTTTTTTAATAATTTTTAATAAAACTGTATATTTAAGTGTAGGGGCCGCCCCCTCCCACAATCTCTCCGCCCTAGGCCTGTGCCTAGGTTTGCCTAACGGAAAATACGGCCCTGGCTGTGACTGATGTGCACAAGCAGCATCTCCAGCTTCCCCCTTGTCCGAGAAGCGCTCCCACTCACATTTGGACGGCTAGACACTGGAGCGTGCCTCAGCTAAAGGAAAGCTGTGGGAACCCTGTGAAAGGTAAGATTTGTGGGCAAGCAGTGGGCGTCCCAAATTGAGGTGCTACGGGGCATAGAAGCCAGCCAGTGCAGGTTTCAATACACTTTAAATAACAGTCCAGGCAATGGTAAAGCAGCAAGCATCTCATCTGATGTCTGTCCCATGGGTCTCTTCTCCATTTTCTGCAGTGTGCTGTGGATCCTGTAGCAGGGTGCTAAACTTTGCCCCTCCATGACCACCTCCAAATGCAGTCACACAGCATCCCCTGTCCCTTAGTATTTTGAGTAAGCCCGCTAAGGCACCGTAGTTGCACATTTAGAGCCCTGCTACAGCATCTACATTGCATTACAGGAGCGACACATGGGACAAGTTTCATGTGACCTCCTTGCTGCCATATTATTGCAATTGCCTGGAATGTCCCTTTAACAATCACTATTCCAGTTAAAGCTTCCTAGAAGACTCAAAATCGGAACTGGAGCTCAGTATGTTGGTGGCCTGTTGGAGAAATCGTGGCTGCCCACATGTGTGCGCATATGGTCGCCACCTTTCCCTACAAAAAATACTGACCATGGGGAGGCGTGGTCATGTGGGGGTGTGGTCATGGTTATTCCAATTTTTAAAAAAACGAGTCTAACCTGATTGGCGTGAGTTTAGAACTGCTTGAAGCTAACCTCATGTCTGCTAACCCCCCTGGAGCACAGGGGCACCTCAAGTCCCAGACAAGACTGATCTACTTACCTGCCCCTGTATTCTGATGCTGCTGGCCACAGGCTTACCACCCCATGCCCATGTCACTATGGCAAAATGGATTCCCAAGGACGGTTTGCACAGTGTGGTCACCTGGGGCCAACAGTGATAGAAGTGAGTATACAGAGTTGCCATGGGATGAGCATTTATGACTGTAAGTCCACCCCCCCCCCCAGGATGCCCCACTGTGTAAGAGCCATAGAATCGTCATATACTTACCTTGTTGCTTGATCCCATGATGCATGTACGGCTCAGCCCTGGCATAATGTTGTGCATGAACATGCATGGTGGATGTAGCGGGGATGCTGTGGGGTGTGCAGTTAAGCCTAACCCAAGGCATCCCCTGCTATTGTACCTCTGCCCTGCATGCATGTGGCGACACGCAAATCTGAAGATTTGCTGGGTGTGCAGAGATGCCGGGGCCAAACTACACATGTTCTGTGGGTGTAGCAAGGTGAGCATATGATGAATCAAGGGGATATCAGAGTAGTCAGGGGGGAAGTTTGGAAAGATTGTTCAGAGCTTGTACAATCACTAGTGTGGCCACCACAATTTGGAAAGCACTTCAGTTCCTGTCCCTGCGATATCCCCCATTCTGCACTCATCTCCAGTCCTATCACAGCCCCGGAGGCGGCAGAGAGATGGCCAGAGTCACCACAATTAGGGAGATCAGCACTGGGTATAGAGGGGAGGAGGACGCACTCTCCTCTCCATCCTCTCTCTCGTCAACCTGGAGGCTGTAGCGACCATGAAAGTTGGCTGGTGGAGTGCGGGAGCTCCTTGATCCTTCTCCACCCCCTCAACCTTCTTTCCCCCCCAGTTCTTTGTTTCTCCTCCTTTTAGACCACGATCCAAAAAGGTTTTCATTAACCCTTTCCCATTAGCATGCTTGACCAAGTCTGCAAATCCTGTGAGCTCACTTGCGGCGGTGCAGACCGTGGGGGCCGGGATCCCGCGACCTGCATGGCCCCAGACTGGACATAACCATGTCTCAGGTCAAGTAGGTCATGCGAAGATGTTGAATGTCCTTTACTTTGTCATTTACTTCATCGCTCTGTATGCATTATGGATTGTTAAAACATCAGTATGATCTGTGTGTAACCTTATGCAATGTAGAATGTTAGTTTTTCCTTTTACCTATAAGATTCCCGGGCCGATCATATCCCTCCCCGCGGGGCATCCGAAGTCGGGATGCCCCGCGGGGTGAAACCCCCCAGAAACCTTACCTTAACCCCGTTCCAATGGCGCATGCGCGGGCCGCAGCCGTGCCTCGCGCTTCCCTCTAGCAGGGCGAGCACCCGCGCCGGCCGTTTGTGAATGGCCGGCGCGGGCGCGCTCCCTGTTGGAGGGAAGCGCGAGACGCAGCCTCCAGCGCTCAGAGCCGCTGTGGTTGGACGCCGCTTGTACGTGCATACCACAGCAGCTCTGAGCGCTCTGACTGGACGAGCGCCCGCGTAGGAACGTGGTGAGGTGAGTGTTTCCGGGCGTTCTGGGGGGTTTCACACAGTGGACCAAAACCCAGGATAGTGAAAATCCTGGGTGTTGGTCCACTTTAAAGCTTTAATAAAAATATTGAAACAAAAAAAAAAACATGATATATGTAAATAACTTGGCGAACAATACAGTAGATAAGCAAAATCACTGTACTGTAACACGTCTCCACAAAGGAACGAGTTGGAAAACCTGTCTGTTCAGTGGCTTTGTGTCGTGCCGGCCATGATCAGATTTTGTATTTACTGTCGGCGCTGTTATAGCTGAACACAACACAATAACTGGCTTAGAGTGGGGTAACCTCCCATTCTCGATTTAAATAAAGGAAAAGCAGACGTCGCCACTTCCTCCTTTCTAGCTACAATATCTACAAGGCTGTTGCTGAAATCGCTAATGACCCGCTCTGTTCCCAGGCGTAAATCGCTTCACGAGACTTGGTGACAGACACACATTTCTTTCATGCGGTTCCTGTAAAAGGTAGGTGTGTTTCTTTAATATCATCAGCAGTAACATTCTCTGATTTTTATCCTCTAATCCTACTTACCTTTCACGTTTGCCTCTAAGATTCAGCAAGCTGCAGCAGTTGCATGGCTGCCCATTCCTCTACAAAATGTAGCCCCTCAGATTTTCTGATTTTATTAGCGCCATGTAAAGACCTAATATTATCTATTTATATTATCTAAAAACATGATAAAAACAAACAGGTCACGAACAGGTGTTGTTCTCAGCCCAGGGTGGCTACCACGTGACCCCGCCGGCCAATCAGAGCACTCAGTTCCTCCAGGGGACTGAGGAGAAAGGCAAGAACTCTGGCATTTAGTTACGTAATTCGCATGGGGGGCATCAGCAATTGGGACACCCCTTGTGCCCCGTTTTTGTAAAAATACCTGAAAGTGAAAGTTTGAACTTTAGGTAACCCACCTCCCAGACGCAGAGGCAAAAAAAGAAAAACCTCCCTGCCTTGCCTGCAATCCAGCACCATTCCCTCAGCATATTGGGCCATGGGCATTGCCAGGGGCAGACTGGGGTTAAAAACGGACGGGGACTTTTTGGGGTACACCGGCCCTGCTGTAATGTTCCTGGCCCAGTATAGTATCACATTATATAGCTCTTATTTTTTGTTACATAAGACGCACCCAGGTTTTAGCGGACAAAGATAAGAAAGAAAATATTCTGAACCAAATGGTGTGCTTGAATCCCCCTAATCACCCTATTACAGACAGAATCACCCCATTACAGGCAAAGAAGGGCATCCCTCTTTACATCCAGTAAGTGGCACCCCTCATTACAGGCAGGGTGCAGCATCTCCCATTACAGGCAGTGAGGGGAATCCCTCTTTACAGCCAGTAGGTGGCATCCCTACATTAGTTAGTGAGGGGCATCCCTCATTACAGGCAGTGAGGGGCATCACTCATTACAGGCAGTGTGCAGCATCTCCCATTACAGGCAGTGAGAGGCATCCCACTTGACAGCCAGTGAGGGGCATCCCTACATTACAGTTAGTGAGGGGCATCCCTCCATTACAGGAAGTGAGGGGGCATCCCTCCATTTCAGGAAGTGAGGGGGCATCCCTCCATTCCAGGCAGAGAGGGGGCATCCCTCCATTCCAGGCAGAGAGGGGGCATCCCTCCATTCCAGGCAGTGAGGGGGCATCCCTCCATTCCAGTCAGAGAGGGGCATCCCTTATTACATCTAATGAGCGCATTTCCCACTTCCTCCCCCCAATGCTGGACAATAATAAAGCAGCAGGTGGGCAGGGTAACTGATTCATTCCAGCCCACCCGCCGCTGCTGCTCCCCCCCCCCCTTAGCTCACACACACACACTAGGTTGTTGCACGCTGGTTCCCAGTGGTCGAAGGGTGTGGCCTGTGTCTATAGGTGGCGTCCATTTTTTTCATTGGATACCGGCCATATGGGGAACGCCTATCGACCAGCATGCAATAACCAGGAAGTGTTGTAAGCATGAGTGTGTTTATGTGTGTGAGTGGCGGCGGGGGGGGAACAGCCGTGACGGGTAGACCGTCCACCACCCACTCCACTGCTCGCTGGCTGCCACCCCTCCTCCCGAATGCTTCCACCCACCCTCCTGCATCTGTCTTTCACCGGTCGCGGCCTTCCCTGGTGCTGACCTACCAGGGTTTTGCCCGGTATGCCCTATGGCCAGTCCGCCCCTGGAAGTAGTCATCTTGAAATGGAATCCCCCGTTCTGTGCATGCTATAGCTGTGCTTTGCTCAGACAGAGCTGGGGTCAGGAAAAGGTCAGCAATCCCAGAATGCAGAGCAACACAGTCAGAAGGCACTTCCTGTTTGCAGGCTGCCTGAGTTTCATGAGCCGCCATCTTGGATGTTTAAAGGCTCATAACATGCAGTAGATGCAGGTAGGATGATTTTTAATGTGAGCAATCTGTATGTACAGGGCTCACTTCTCTTTTCTCGGTGTATGTTGCAAGTAGTAGCAGGCTGCATGTAGTGAAAACTTCCATAAAACACACATTCTTTAACATAAGAAAAAAAAGCAAACAAATCAGCACAGAACCTTGGCACACAAAAATATACAATTTCACAAATTCCATTGAAAATGTACTTACCCTTTAAATGGGTTGGTGGATGGGCGGCTGGATACACAATGTGGGGGATGCTTGGGTGACAGTGCTTTTTATTAGAACCTCCCATCTAGGGAGGCCAGGTGGTTACCTGAAGACTGGACATCCACTCATTCTGCACCCCCTGTGTCCCCCATTCTGGCTCGGCAGCTTTTTTCACTGCTGTGACCAGGGCTGTATTTTGGACTTGTGCTGCCCTAGGCACTTTTTGGACACGCGCCCCCCTATTATTGTCCAGCACGACATTAAAGTGGACCAACACCCAGGATTTTGACTATCCTGGGTCTTGGTCCACTTCGGTGGGGCACCCCCGATCGGGGTGCCCCACTGTGTGAAGCCCCCCCAAACACCCGGAAAACTCACCTCTCCCCGCTCCCAGCGCCGACGGACAAGCGATTTGACAGCCGCTTGTCCGTGGCTCCTCCGCCGCCGCCTCCCGCGCGTCCCTCTTGACGCGCGCGCCCCCACGCCGGCCATTCACAGACGGCCGGCGCGGGGGGCGCGCACGCCTAGAGGGGCGCGAGGGAGGCGGCGGCCGGAAACTAAGGTAAGGGGGTTTGGGGGTTTTCACCCCGCGGGACATCCCGATCTTGGATGTCCCGCAGGGAGGGAGGTGATCGGCCCGGGAATCTTATAGATTCCCGGGCCGATCACCCGAGGGTGATGGTCCACTTTAAAAAACATTACACATGGTACACACAGTAGTACATGGGATAATGACAATTAGAGGCTTCTGTGTATGTGGTAGGAGGTAGGGCACTATTGGAATTAATAAGCCAGTTTGTTTTTTTCATGAAAACCTCTGAACATTTTTGAGAATTTTATTTGAAATTTGAATAAAAGGCAAAGCAGCACTTTCTCCAGTACTACTACTTGCCTCTTTCAGGATGCCATGCTGCATTAGGGGTCCATTTTAAAGCAGAACAAAAGCCATTAGCGCAGATTCCAGGCCCGGCCACTGGCTTTTTACCAGGGCAGTCTGAATCGGGATGCCCCGCTGTGTTAAGCCCCTAGGGAGGGGATGTTAATGCACAGACTCTCGTCTAATCAGAGCCATTTGCCTTTCAGCAAATGGCTCTGATTATTTTCAATGGGGAGCATGTTCTACTGCATCCCCTGCATCCCTGACAGCGGATATGGGGGATGTGGCAGGATGCGATCCCTATTGAATTGGACGAGAACCCATGCATGCGCCATGAGAGAGAGGAGAAGAGATAGATAGATAGATATGAGATAGATAGATAGATATGAGATAGATAGCTAGATAGATAGATAGATAGATAGATAGATAGGGGATAGATAGATATATAGATAGATAGATATGAGATAGATAGATAGATAGACTGGCAGAGAGATAGATAGATAGATAGATATGAGATAGATAGATAGATAGACTGGCAGAGAGATAGATAGATATGAGATAGATAGATAGACTGGCAGAGAGATAGATAGATAGATAGATAGATAGATAGATAGATAGATAGATAGATAGATATGAGATAGATAGATAGATAGACTGGCAGAGAGATAGATAGATATGAGATAGATAGATAGACTGGCAGAGAGATAGATAGATAGATAGATAGATAGATAGATATGAGATAGATATATAGATAGATAGATAGATAGATAGATAGATAGATAGATAGATATGAGATAGATATATAGATAGATAGATATATAGATAGATAGACTGGTAGATAGATAGATAGATAGATAGATAGATAGATAGATAGATAGATAGGGGATAGATAGATAGACAGATAGATATGAGAATGATAGACTGGCAGAGAGATAGATAGATATGAGATAGATAGATAGACTGGCAGAGAGATAGATAGATATGAGATAGATAGATAGATAGATAGACTGGCAGAGAGATAGATAGATAGATAGATATGAGATAGATAGATATATAGATAGATAGATATATAGATAGATAGACTGGCAGAGAGATAGATAGATATGAGATAGATAGATAGACTGGCAGAGAGATAGATAGATAGATAAATATGAGATAGATAGATAGATAGATATATAGATAGACTGGTAGATAGATAGATAGATAGATGTGTAGATAGATGTACTGGCAGAGGGATGGATGGATGGATACAGGGGTGGGTGGATAGATAGACAGGCAGAGGGAGAGGTTGATAAATAAATGGACAGAGGGATAAACAAACTTGTGGAGTGAAGTAGCCAGAAATAAAGAACAGACATGACCTTTACACACAGTGCAGCCATCCTCTCTCTGTCCCTCCCCCGTGGTTACTCTACAATGGCCTCTAGTTACATTACACAGCTTAGCATTGGTGGCTCAGTAGATATCTTTGCTGCCCCCTCCCTGTCTCCCCTGTTTCTCAGCTCCTCCAGTTATTGCACTTCCTACCTTGTGGCTTCGCCTGTAGCACTCGTTCTTTCCCAGCTGCCCCTGCAGAGTCAGTGGGCGGGGCTGAGGCCTCTCATTGGTCCATTGCCAGGCAGCCTGTAGAGGAGCCAGGGGCGGGGCTGAGGCCTCTGATTGGTCCATTGCCAGGCAGCCTGTTGAGGAGCGAGGGGCGGGGCTGAGGCCTCTCATTCATCCATTGCCAGGCACCCTGTAGAGGAGCCAGGGGCGGGGCTGAGGCCCCTGATTGGTCCATTGCCAGGCAGCCTGTAGAGGAGCGGGGCTGAGGCCTCTCATTGGTCCATTGCAGGCAGCCCGTAGAGGGGCGGGGCGGCAGCCCGACATGTAAGTAGACACACATTTCCTTTGTTCTGTATTGCAGCTGGGGGGGTGGAGTGAGGAGTCTAGTTGGTGCTGGGGGCGGATACGCTGAGGCGAGGTTCGGGCAGCCACCAAATATTTATTTTTTTTTTTTTAATAATTTTTAATAAAACTGTATATTTAAGTGTAGGGGCCGCCCCCTCCCACAATCTCTCCGCCCTAGGCCTGTGCCTAGGTTTGCCTAACGGAAAATACGGCCCTGGCTGTGACTGATGTGCACAAGCAGCATCTCCAGCTTCCCCCTTGTCCGAGAAGCGCTCCCACTCACATTTGGACGGCTAGACACTGGAGCGTGCCTCAGCTAAAGGAAAGCTGTGGGAACCCTGTGAAAGGTAAGATTTGTGGGCAAGCAGTGGGCGTCCCAAATTGAGGTGCTACGGGGCATAGAAGCCAGCCAGTGCAGGTTTCAATACACTTTAAATAACAGTCCAGGCAATGGTAAAGCAGCAAGCATCTCATCTGATGTCTGTCCCATGGGTCTCTTCTCCATTTTCTGCAGTGTGCTGTGGATCCTGTAGCAGGGTGCTAAACTTTGCCCCTCCATGACCACCTCCAAATGCAGTCACACAGCATCCCCTGTCCCTTAGTATTTTGAGTAAGCCCGCTAAGGCACCGTAGTTGCACATTTAGAGCCCTGCTACAGCATCTACATTGCATTACAGGAGCGACACATGGGACAAGTTTCATGTGACCTCCTTGCTGCCATATTATTGCAATTGCCTGGAATGTCCCTTTAACAATCACTATTCCAGTTAAAGCTTCCTAGAAGACTCAAAATCGGAACTGGAGCTCAGTATGTTGGTGGCCTGTTGGAGAAATCGTGGCTGCCCACATGTGTGCGCATATGGTCGCCACCTTTCCCTACAAAAAATACTGACCATGGGGAGGCGTGGTCATGTGGGGGTGTGGTCATGGTTATTCCAATTTTTAAAAAAACGAGTCTAACCTGATTGGCGTGAGTTTAGAACTGCTTGAAGCTAACCTCATGTCTGCTAACCCCCCTGGAGCACAGGGGCACCTCAAGTCCCAGACAAGACTGATCTACTTACCTGCCCCTGTATTCTGATGCTGCTGGCCACAGGCTTACCACCCCATGCCCATGTCACTATGGCAAAATGGATTCCCAAGGACGGTTTGCACAGTGTGGTCACCTGGGGCCAACAGTGATAGAAGTGAGTATACAGAGTTGCCATGGGATGAGCATTTATGACTGTAAGTCCACCCCCCCCCCCAGGATGCCCCACTGTGTAAGAGCCATAGAATCGTCATATACTTACCTTGTTGCTTGATCCCATGATGCATGTACGGCTCAGCCCTGGCATAATGTTGTGCATGAACATGCATGGTGGATGTAGCGGGGATGCTGTGGGGTGTGCAGTTAAGCCTAACCCAAGGCATCCCCTGCTATTGTACCTCTGCCCTGCATGCATGTGGCGACACGCAAATCTGAAGATTTGCTGGGTGTGCAGAGATGCCGGGGCCAAACTACACATGTTCTGTGGGTGTAGCAAGGTGAGCATATGATGAATCAAGGGGATATCAGAGTAGTCAGGGGGGAAGTTTGGAAAGATTGTTCAGAGCTTGTACAATCACTAGTGTGGCCACCACAATTTGGAAAGCACTTCAGTTCCTGTCCCTGCGATATCCCCCATTCTGCACTCATCTCCAGTCCTATCACAGCCCCGGAGGCGGCAGAGAGATGGCCAGAGTCACCACAATTAGGGAGATCAGCACTGGGTATAGAGGGGAGGAGGACGCACTCTCCTCTCCATCCTCTCTCTCGTCAACCAAGTAGTCTCCTGTCCTCAGTAATGGAGGCAGTCATTTTACTGAAGCTCTTTACAATAAATAGGTGTGGTGCCAAAATAACGGCCATTACCATGGCCGGTTAAATTAAAATACTGGTACTGGCAGGCTAGCACAAATACTACCTGTGCCGGTGAAATACTGAAAAGGTGGCAATCTTATGTGTGCACAGCTGTTTCCTGTTCCTTTGACAGATGGAGCTCCACTAAAAAAAAAAAAAAAATTGGTACCTCACCAATACAGGGCTCACTAATGGTAAGAGTGGGTAGCATAGATTATTTTAGGTGAACCGGGACCTTTCATGGCACAAAGTTGCCAGGTAGGATTTAGTGCACTTTAACTCCACAGTAACTTAACCCCACAGCCACAGAAAAAATGAAAATGTAATGAGAGGATGTTGCAGCAGCAGCTCTGGTTTTTGTGCTCAGCGGTCACACACAGACAGGTCAGTAGAGGGCAGCATAACAACATTTACAGTCAAAACAGTCTTCACACTTCTGAGACTTTGCAGTAGGAATGTTGATGTCAGGGTTAGAATGGATGTGGGGTAAGAATATGTGTCACTGGCTCCAAAGCTATGTGCATAGTGTAAAACTGTAATGGGGGTAAGCAGAAGTCCAGTCATGAGGTTAAACCATTACAAAGAAAAAGTTAGTTACCTGGTAACTTATTTTCTAAATATTCGAAAGGGCAGCATACCACTGAGATATTAAGGCTCCGTCCCAAGGTAAGAACACATGACCACCAGAATACACAAAAGCTCCTCCAGATACCAGTAGTTTAAGAGATCTGAAAAAGAAAGACAAAGTACCAACTAGTAAATCAGTAAGATAACATATAAAATAACATAGCCTAAGGGAGGAAAGCCTGTATGCTGCTCTTTCAGATGTTTAGAAAAACATCCCTAGGGCAGCATACCACTGAGAGGATAAGCAAGATACTACCTCTACTGGGTGGGAAAGGCTTTCTGTAACACACTCCTGCCAAAGGATTAATCTTGCAAGGTGAGCAGATCTAGGCGGTAATGATTAATAAATATAGCTAAAGACCAGGTTGCTGCTCTACAGATCTGTTCAATAGAGGCACCACCTTGCTCCGGCCAAGACATAGAAATACTTCTTGTTGAATGAGATGTAATCCGTCCTGGAGAAGGAGATCTGTTAAGCAAAACCAATAGTGCTTTTTATCCATTGGGCCAATGTTGCCTTGGAAACACGCTGACTCTTCCTGTGACCCGAGAACGAAACAAAAAAGCTATCGCCCCTCCTTCAATCCTTTGATTGTTGAAGGTATTCCAGCAAACAGGCTCTGACATCCAAAGACTTATCTACAGAACCCGTTGAGGAATCACTATCCCCGGCGGATGGAAGGATAATCTTTTGGGTCCGATGATTATGCACCTTCCAGGTGTTAAAAGTTTTCCAAATTTTCAAAAAAATCTTCCTTGTCACCTCCATTCTGCAGAGTCTTCATCACCGCCCTTGAAAACCCCTTTTCCAGGGGCATTGCAATCTCAGGGTCCAAAATGATCCTGACAAAGCATTGGTTCCTAGGATAAAAGATCTGGTCTCACCAGGAGTTCCCAAGGTTCTTGGACCAAGAGCACCTTTAGAGTTGAAAACCATGGTCTCTTCGTCCACCATGGGGCCAGCAATAGAATCGTGGCTGACTGGCAGGGTATTTTGTTTAGAACCTGAGGGAGGATCTGAACTGGAGGAAAAGAGTAAGCCAGACTGAAATGCCACTGGTGAGCCTGGGTGTCTATTCCTAGAGCTTGATCAGAAGGATCAAGGGACAAGAACTTCCTCAGCTTGTTGTTTTGACCGGAGGTGAAAAGATCCACCCCTGGATCCCTAAGTATACCCCTAAGTATACAATTCTGATTGAATACCTCATGGTTCAGTGACCATTCTGCTTCTAATAGCGGACAGTGACTCAAAAATCTGCCACCTGATTTCGGCAACCTTCAGGTGGATGGCTGATAGGGATGAAAGGTTCAGTTCTGCCCAGATCAGAATTTCCTTTGCTGCTTGTTGCACGACGGATGATCTTGTACCTCCCTGGTGATTCAGATATGCCATAGTAGTCGCAATGTCTTTTCTGATTTGTACATGATGACCCTTCAGGGATGGTAGAGAAGGTTTGCAATGCCTTCTTCACAGCGATCAATTCTCTGAGATTCGATGAGGAGAGTCTCAGTCTTCTGGACCATTTCCCTTGACCATGTCCTTGGGGTCCGACCAGGATAGGCCACTGACAAACCAGGAACAAAATCGGGATAGAACCCATCATGTTTAGACTTAGGGGTGCAACGCCTATCCTCAATGCCCATAGAAAGATGAACCATATGCAGGTAAATCCTCCGGAGGAAAAGGGAATTTCACTGGTGAAACTGAATCAGAACCTGAACAATGGCCCTCCTCAGGGGAGGATTAAGGGCCCTCATCCCCCTGAGAAAGGGGGGGGGGGGTATCAGAGATCTTTGAGGATGGGGTCTAGGGGATGGCCAACAAACTCCCTACGTCCAACAGAGTCCCATAAGGTCCTATTATTCTCAAAGGAAGAGGAAATATAATTCTTCAGAACTCTCATCATATCCGTCATGCTGGGCTGGCATTTTTTTACTCACAACCTTATTGGTACAGGGCCTGCAAAGAAGCTTCCTATAGGAATCTAGTAGCTTGATTTCACATATTGGGCATCTCCTACTTATCCTTAGACTTGAAACCAGTTTTAGTCTTGGACACCTCCTTAGAGAGCTAGGTGTAAAATACAAAAGAAGGAGTAGTAGGCCGTAAGGATCTTATATAACCTTCCAATCATTTAACAGTAATTCAAAGTAGTCCTTAAAACTGCAAAAGCGTGCCCATAAATAAAAAAGAGACTTACCGGAGCAGGGCTGGACCCCTTCTTCCCAGACTGAGCGATCCACAGGAAAACAGGTTGATCCCCAGTAGACCAACAGAGATGGAGCCAAAAACCACCAGTGGAGCCCCTTCATTGATAGTCTATTGCAAGGGAAATCAGGAGAAGTGCCACAACTCAGTGCCTGCTTTCAGGTGTTACTGCTGGCAGGAGGAGAGATGGCAGCCATGAGTAGGTAAATCAGAATTTACTCACTTTGCCTGGACAGTCCCTTTAATGCTGAGAAACTTTTTATAGAATCCAATGCCTCCCGAATACCCAAAACAGAATAGATGTTTAAAGCCATTTTACATCCATTAACATAAAACGCTACAAGGGAGAAGGGAGTCTAGCCCACTGATTGTATTTTAAAAAACCCTGTATCTAACAAATGACTTAAACCGGACCTTCACCATGATTTATTGAAAAGCCCAAACCCTTAAAAAACGATTCCCCAGCATCTAAAATTAATATATTTTAAGTTTTTAGTCACTTACTTATTATTCTTTCCCCCACTGGGCTGCAACTCTGTTCAAGACTTTAGGATACGGGCGCCGCCATCTTGACTCAGAAGCATCACACTTACTGAGGAGAGGAGAGTATGATAAAGTACAGGGGGGCGGGTTATAGCTGTGCTTTGCTCAGACAGAGCTGGGGTCAGGAAAAGTCAGCAATCCCAGAATGCAAAGCAACACAGTCAGAAGGCTCTTCCTGTTTGCAGGCTGTCTGAGTTTCATGAGCCACCATCTTGAATGTTTAAAGGCTCATAACATGCAGTAGATGCAGGTAGGATGATTTTTAATGTGAGCAATCTGTTTGTACACGGTGGGGGTAACATATAAGATAGACTCCTTTTCAGAGTGAAGGTCTGCTTTAACAGAAAGAACACTATGGACAGAGTGCCCGCAACTATGGGCTTTCCAGGAGGCCATTTCCTGTGTAGATTATAAAACACTAGGATCTTGGGGGAATCTGATATGAAAAAATCTTTCATCTTTTGGTCAATTTATGGTCAAAAACCCTCGGGATCAGGATATCAATGATGTTTTTAACAGAGGGGAGCAGATCAAGTCATGGGCCAGGTTCCCTTCCACCTAATTGTATCTTGTGTTCAATGGAAGTTATTTATATTATTACATCTTTGTTCTAGGTATTTGAGTTGGAAGGCATTGAACCCTATATATTCAATATCTTCTTACCAGCAAGCAGGGTTGTCTGAGAACTATTTTTCATACAAAGGCTTACATTAGATGCAAGGCTCAGTAATGGGGTCCAGTGTGACTCCATTCTTTTTGACAGTGATGCACTTGTCTAGAAACAAAGATATATCAATAGCTTATTTTTATGGCAGGGCAAACAATCAGCACTCAATTCATGTCTTTGTTCAATTTCATTATTTTATGGAAGCTAAGGTCAAAAAAAGTGAATAGTGAGTTAAGGACTGAAATATTTTGTAAGAGCACAGGTCATTATATTTACCTGTATTTCCATTGGTTCCATTCATAATTCCAAACATTCCCCAGTCAATTTGTAAGATTGAGAATGATCCTGGATGATGATAGATTGTTCTTACAAAGGGCTAGAAGATTCATCCATTAACCAATCAAAAGAAAGATCACTCCAAAAAAATTCCTAGGAATTTTTACCTATTTTACTATGTTCTGCCAGGTAAAGGCCATAACCCATAAGCAATGGCCTTTCATTTTGAATTATGCACAATTAGGTGACAGTTCATTCAGCCTTGGAGAGTGCAATATATCCATTAACTACAGTCCCACCTGTGGTAAGAACTAGTCCCATGAGGCCGACAAGTTCCAAACTTTACACATATTACATGAACTGCAAAGTTTGGGTTTGTATCGAACTTTGCAAATTCGGGTTCTGAAACCTGAACACAGACTTTGGCGTCCTGCCAAAACACGGAAAACTGGTTGATGCGCAGCATAAGCCCTACTGTAAGTTACCTGAGCCCCAATCCCCTTCTGTCAGTGGCGGCAGGGTTTAAAACTGGCCTCAGCTGGGGCTTCAAAAAGATGGTAGCTTCCATGAGTGAGGACACTCCTAATGCTGGCACTAGAAGTGTCCTCACTTATGGGAGCCGATGGCCACCTCTTTGAAGCCCCCACTGGGGCCAGTTTGATACGTTTTGCCACTGCTCCAGCACCGCTGACAGAAGAGGATCGGTCTCCGGTAAGTTACAGCAAGCGCTTCTGCTGCACACTCTGCAACCCCCCGCCACAGCCATCTTCCACAGTTTGCGTCCCTGAACTTGGCGAACCAGAACTTTGGGGGGTTCGGCCATCTCTTGTCACAAACATTAGTCAGCATTTCACTTTGTGTGTTTGTCCTTTTTTTTTAAAGGGTCAGCATGAGTGCTGAAGACATAACAAAAGAAGAGGCTCTTGTGAGCAGGGATTCCCCAACATTACCAGAGGAAACTGAGCCCTCTGGAGCAAAAGCAAATGAAGAATCAGGTGATTCTACATCATCAACTTCAGTACTTTTTTGGTTTGTTGTAATACTTTGTGAATATTTCTGTAAAGTATAATGTAACATTTTCTAAGAGCTTTTACCTAAAAAGGAGATTACAAATCTTGCCAAATATGCAGGAAGCAAGAAATACCAAGCCAGCATATTAAAGTTGATTCAGCACAGGTCATAAAAACCTCGGCTCTGTGCAGAACTGCACAGAAAAACTACAGACAAGTATTAGTAACAGCAACATCTAGTGTCACAACTGTAAACTGCAGTCACTCTAGCAATATAGATGCAAATCACATACTAAGCTGTAAGCTGTTGCCAATAATAGCCAATAACGGTATCAATATAAAGAAAAAGGAAGATACTGTCTTTGTAGATGTTACAAAATCTTCACCAGGGGGTGGATGGAGAGGGCTGTCTCTCCATCCACCCCCGGTGAAGATTTTGTGCCTGTCCCTTAAGTTAATTGTGGTTCCTGAATCATACAAGCATAAACACATTTTTGAGAATTTTTGCCTGCAATAAAACTTAAAGTGGACCAACACCCAGGATTTTGACTATCCTGTGTTTATATACTATAAATATATACTATACTATACTGGTAAACACTTTAATACATAAGTCATGCTGTGAAGTTAAGTGTTCCTTACCACAGAACTAGGTACAGATCACACACGGATCTCATTAATAAATTTGGAATAATTTACCACATTGGAAAAAATGGTTATCCTTACAATATTGCATAATTTTGTTTATGGTTTAACATATATAAATAAGACTAGTATATTGTGTAACCCGTGTCATCACTAAAGTATACATTTATTTATGTCTAGGTAACACTTTCCCTCCCCGTGAGCACCACCTCATGACTACAAGAGAGCTCCAGCTTTACTGGAATAAGGAGAAGTATGGTGGAAAGCCAGTTAGACTTCTTTTCGAGATACAGTCTGCCCGAATAGCTGAGGATTACCTGTCCAAGTTTGTGGTAAGGTAACCTCCTGATCTTAATTAGTATAGAGTTAATATTTAATATTGGTTAAAAATATCTACAGTGAGGAAAGCATTTGATACACTGCTGATTTTGCAGGTTTTCCCACCTACAAAGAATGGAGAGGGCTGTAGGCACTCTTCAACTGTGTGAGACAAAATCTAAAAAAAATCCAGGAAAATCACATTGTATGATTTTTAAATAATTAATTTGCATTTTATTCAATCACCTACCAACCAGCAATAATTCTGGCTCTCACAGACATGTTAATTTTTCTTTGAGAAGCCCTCCTACTCTGCACTACCTGTATTACTTCTTTGAACTTGTTTAAAACACCTGTCCACAATCACACTCCAACCTCTCCACCATGGCCAAGATCAAAGAGGACACCAGGGACAAAATTGTAAGGATGGGCTACAGGACAATAGACAAGCAGCTTGGTGAGAAGGCAACAACTGCTGGTACAATTATTAAAAAATGAAAGAAACTTAAGATGACTGTCAATTGTCCTCAGTCTGGGGCTCCAAGCAAGATCTCACCTCATGGGGTAAGGACGATTCTGAAAAAAGATCAGGAATCTTCCTAGAACTACGTGGGAGGACCTGACCCTAGTAGTCGAGTAGATACATCACATATCATCACAGGTCCATAAAATAAAGGACTGGGGGAGAGGGGGTTGGATTGGGCAGGTTATTATAGTGGCATGCCAGTGCAGTAGCATTCATGCATTGTGTTTGATCATGATCTGCTTTAGTTTATAAAGAAATTCACCTAAAACCTTTCAAAGGAACCAGTGCAGTGGTCAACAAGTTGCCGAACTATAGAGTATAAGTGCCGTCTTTGTTGTGCTTTTTTTTTCTTCCCAAGTGGGGACTTTTATATGTTGCAATGCAAAGGGAACTAAACTGAGCCAATTGCATTTCACAGATGTACAAGATTGTAATCATCAAGATGGGAAGTTTTGATAAGAAGAAAGTCTTCATCGAGAGGAGATACTCCGATTTCGAGCGGCTACACAAAAACCTTCTAAAATGCTTCAAAGATGAAATGGAAGATGTGGTGTTTCCTAAGAAAATTTTGATGGGGAACCTTACCAGGGAGATTATTAATAAAAGAATGGTGGAACTCAGAGACTACCTGGCAGAGTTGTATATGATACGATGCGTTCATAAATCTATGGAATACATCGAATTTTTCATACAGCCAGAGTTAGAGGAAGGATACAGCTGTATCAGGGGAGGACAGTACAGCAAAGCATTCGAGATTATCCAGAACGTCCTTTATCTTCAAGAAAAACTGACTGAGCATTGCCCCCTTATGCTTGTGCCTACTCTGTGTGGCTTAGTAGTATGTCATAAAGATATGGACCAACTGCAAGAAGCTCACGAGGTTGGACTGAAAGCACTAGAACTGCTGCATAGGCACCCAGGACACAAATATTACATCCCGTTACTGGATACTTTGATTTCATTGGCTTATAAGCTAGGCAAAGACTTTATATCATTAAGGGAAAAGATAGAAAATGAAGAAAAGGCTAGGCAGGGGTTCGAGCATACAATGATCACTTTAAAGGAGCTTGTAGTTCAAGAATTGGTACATAGCGAAAAGAGATAACGCAGACAGGGCTTCGTTCAGGAGCCCCAGTATACAACTAAGGCATATGGGACAGAAATAAACATCCAAAGTGCCTGGCAATTTTCCCCCTTAAAAATAAATAATAAATAAGATCCTGGGTGCTGCCATCTTGGCCTGAAGACACATGCCCAGGCTCTGTGCGTGCTCCTGTCCATGCAAGTGAATGGGCGGCAGGAGAGCACGCAGAGTCGGGGAGATGCAGCTTTGCTTCCTTTCCTGCAGAGGCTTAAGGAGACTGGGAGGACAGTGTGGACACCTGGCTAAGGTAAGGTTTTTTTTATGTTTATAACCCCCCTGTCCCGCCTCAGTGCTAGGGTAGGGTGGCAAGGTGGGGGGCATTTTTAAGTGAAGTTCCACTTTGAAAGTAAGTTCTGTTCCTGCTTCACTCCGAGACCACCAGATTCTACAAGTTCTACATAAACACAAGGTTAAGGTTACATTAAAGGATCCTGCTTTATATTCAATTTCCTCCAACACTGCTAAACCTGCCCCATCACGCTATTTAGAGAGGCCCCAGTTAGTTAACTATCAGGGCAGGGGCATAACTACAAATCCAGGGTCCTATGGGTTTCCTATCTTGGTTCCTATCCTGGTAAAAGAAAGCTGATGTCTTCTGCTCTGAGTGCCTTGCGTCTTAGTAAACTTCACCCTCACACCTGACCAGATGTGTACAGCAGTGTTCAGTGTACCAGGCGAAAGGGCCCAAAGAAAACAATATGTTTGGCCTCAGACTTCACTTACAACCACCTTGAGGCCAGAAGCCAGAACACTACGTAAATATCACTGCTGGGCCCTCAGGTTTCAAAAATTGACTTACCTATTCGGCAATTCCATGGCCGATCGACAGCATTCATGGTGGGAACCAGTGGAGAAAGCTGCCTCCCAAAACGAATTAGCTAGCCAACCACAGCATAGCAACGGCACAGCTACTGCACAGATTGGCTGACTAAGCAGTCAGTCATGGAAGCTGGAAACGCTGATGCACAGCACTGCTCTCTGTCTGGTTGCCACTCATATGATGTAAGGCTATTTCTCCCCAATAGGGGCTCAGAAAGCAAATATGACATTACATAGGTTCTAATCTTTCCCAGCTATCCAAAACTATATATATTCATTTCTGTAGGAAGCTGGTCTATTAATAATGGTGGTAAAAAAGAACAAAAGAAAGCCAGCTCACCGGCCATCCAAATCGGACATTCACACAGCTCCCAGGCGCTTCGAGCCCAAAAAGCTCTTAGTCATACACCAACTGACTAAGAGCTTTTTGGGCTCGAAACGCGTCACACGTGCCAGCTAGCCCTCTTCCCCGGGGTGCTGCCTGTGATCTTTATACTATAGATGCTGCTATTTTGGTGTGATTTTTTAATAAGGAACAATTAAAAGTTAAATTTTAACCGTTGATCGGCTGGACGCAACATTGAATGCTATTAATAATGGCGGACAGTTCACCTTCAGTTACTTTTACAGCACCTAATCCCCCATCCAAGTTTCCTTCTTCCCTAGGTGGTTGTTCCAGTCTCTCCTCCAGTCTATACCTTTAGGTTAGATGTTTAAAACTTTAAAAATGTTTTTACTTTTTACTTACTGTTTATTAAATATATATTTTGTATGTATAGCTTTATTTTCATATATATTTTCAATTTATAGATATATAAATATATATATTATTGGTTAATTAATATGTGAAACTTTTGGCTAAAATATTTGCAGTACATTTGGCTTTAGGTCTGCTTTAAGGCATGAATGCTTTAATTACTTCAAGGTAGAACAGCAGCCGTCATCTTTCAAAGAGGAAGTTATGAAACTCCTACAAAATATTTGGCATTAAGAAATATTAAGAAATATAAATGATGAAAGAAAGAGTAAAAATGTTCACCATGTGTTGTGGTCAATGCGTCCGCTATTTCCAGGAACTCACAGAAGTTTGGTTATTGGCCACAAGATGGCAGAAAAGTGTTTGTAGTGACATCATTATAGACAGGCAAATTACTATTTACCTATTAGATGCACTCACCAAAATATATTTTTCCCATAAACTACAAAATAGGGTTTTTTTCCAAATTAAATGGACCCAAAACCCCATGAACCAATGTTTCTGTTGCTTAAAGTGGACCTCCAGTCCAAAAAATATAGTTTAGTAAATTGCTCCCCTAAACCACCCCTCTGACGATCATGTGCTGTGTGATTCAGAAATCAGGGGAGTTGCTGACTGCCAGAATCAGATTGACCAACTATGGGGGACAAAAGGTGAGTACCCTTTGGGGTGGTCAGTCCCTTTAATGGCCAGCAATCTATACTGAATTAATCATTTGCTGGACACCTCCCACTGGCCACCCCACTAGCTGCACGCACCCACCACAGGCCATTTAAATATGCCTGACAGGGTAGGTGCATCAGATAGAGGGGTGCCCCTGGAGCAGGGCAGTTTGCAGGTCAAATAGGTCTCAGTGTGGGAGAGAAAAATAATTCTGCCCCCTCCTCACCCATCCTATGGTGCTGCTGCTGCTCCATGCAGGTATGTGCCATGCTGTCAAAAAAACACTTAAACTTGGTTAAATGCTGGAACAGGCACAAACAGGCTCATAAAGCTTAATAGCCATTGCAACACATAATTTATTAAGTAGTATCAAAATATGGCACTTACATAGGTAAACACTAACTATACATAATAAAAACACATATAAAGTGATTGTAAAAAATGGGGCCTCATCAGCCACACTCACTTCACACACACTCCTCCTTTTCTCAGGCTCCAAAAAATAGGGGAAATAATTATACGCCTCCACTAGGAGTGCTAACTCTATAAGAATCTGCGCTGTCAGCATCAATTGAATGTCCAGGTGTCTAACATCTAATTGGCTTGTAATTCAATTCAATGAAAAGTCTTTGTTAGGCTTATAGACGTAAATTTATCGCCCAGGTAGCTGTCGCTAAAGGTACTTCAGGGGTCAGCCTCTTGGTATCCTAATTGGGTCCAATGTTACAGGCCTGTAAATTTAGGGGATACCCTTTCCTGTTGATTGTAGTAAGCGCAGCTTTTAGGGACCGAGCATAGAATTCAGCCAGTTAAGAGGCTATTTGAACAGCCATAATAAAACACCTTGGTACATAGGTCCGCCGCTCAAATGTGCAGACACGCCATTTAAATTGCACTGGTGAAGTGAATACTTAGCTGCGCCATGCTGTGCCTCTTCCTAAGCAGCAGACAATGCCCCCAATATGAAGGGGTGAGGGGCTGGCGTATGGCCGGCACCACTAACAGTGGCCCTGACCCATCTGCAGAAAACAATAACTAGAATAAATGACACACACACACACACACACACACACACACACACACACACACACACAGCATGCACAATGGCCTTGGTGCCCCTAGAAGCTGCCATGCACTGAAGGCCCATGCATCCCTATGGAAGTCGCGATCAAAAATGATGGGTGAATGGGGGGGGGGGGGGGGCAGGGTATTCCAAATCAGGATGCCTATAGAAAGGACCTTCACCCTTTTCTTATACACTCTTGGGTGGAGTGTTAAGGTATTTGGTCCACTTTAAAGAGGAACAAAACCTGACTCCCCTCTAATCAGCTTTCTAATCAGCTTTCTATGCCATTCATATAGATGAGTGGCAGAGAAAGATGAATGGAGGGGGAAGCAGCAAACAGTCCATGGAGCCACTTCCCTCCTACTTTGCATACAAATGAGGACCATTCATATGGAACTGGTGCCCATCAGCCAGAGGGATGTGAAGGGTGGCGTTACGGCCTGCACATGTGCTGTGGGAGCTCTGGTATCTTTTAGACACTATGGCCAGGCGTCAAGGGTTTTGGTCTGCTTTAAAGCAGAAGTTGAGTCACTGAGCTTCTCTGGCGCGGGCATGCCAACAGCTAGAGGTGAGCAGGGATGTGACTGGCGGTGCAGATTTCCTTGCCACACTGAGCTCAGAGTGGCAACATAAAACTGATTCAAGCGAGCGGCACTGACTGGCTGAGCACCTATGTAGAACCAGGGGCAGGTGAGTTTTTTGGCCAATACACACAGCTGTACATCCCATATCCGGATGCAGGACCAGGGAGGAACAAAACCCAAGAGAAGGCGTTCATTTATCCAGGTCATGGGATATCTGTAGAAATACATTGATTTTTTTTTTTTTTGTTGCCTTGATTAATTTCTATAGAAAAGCCCAGGAAAATAAAATTCTTGGTGTTTGTTCCTCTTTAACAAGAGCAGGGGCGGACTGACTGTAGGGCATTCTGGGACAATGCCTGGTAGCCCACCACCTCCCCTGCACTGGCCGGCTGCCGAGGCTCCAGCTCCTTGTAGCGGGCCAGGTAAATGGGAGCAGCTGTGTGCCGAGCTTCCAAATCCTATCCCAGGTCTTGGTCCTTTATCTAGGGGCATCCTGATTTGGGAAGCCATGCTGTCTGAACCCCCCTCCCCAGATTCACCAGTTACCTTGATTCCGACTTTTTAAATTGGTCCTTCCTCCTGGGGCACCACGTTTTGGTGCTGTGCGATCCCCCCTGGACAAATTGGCCTCTCCTTGTGCCCACGGTGCAGGTGCAATTCCAATTACCCTCTCCAGCCGCGTATTTCAATGTGCAGCGAGATAAGCTGAATGAAATCCTAAAATAATTAAAATACCGCGCTCAGAAGCAAAACCAGATTTCAATATATCCTCAATGAGAGTCTTAGAAAAAGGATGCTCTATGTGTGAAACCCTTTGTCCATGGAGTTCAGTCAAATATTCAATATATACACAGAGCTTCCTAAGTTACCAGTGTGTTGTCCCAAAGTGCATGTCCAAGCACCACTTCCGCTGATCTACTTGGTTGTAATTTCTTTCACATCCGTGGTTCTGAAAATCCTTGCCAATTCAGATCCAAATAACCCAACTGTTCCACTCCACAGGTCAGTGCAAAGTCCCTCCAAGCAGACCCCACATGGAACACCACGCCAGTGAATGCAAAATAAAACAGAAAAGCACACACCTAGTGTAATACTGTATGGCAAACACTATTTAATGAGACACATCAATGCACTCACATGGAAATAAAAAATATGAGCGTTCTATTTAATAAGACACATCAATGCACTCACATGGAAATAAAAAATATGAGCGTTCTATTTAATAAGACACATCAATGCACTCACATGGAAATAAAAAATATGAGCGTTCTATTTAATAAGACACATCAATGCACTCACATGGAAATAAAAAATATGAGTGTTCTATTTTTTATTTCCATGTGAGTGCATTGATGTGTCTTATTAAATAGTGTTTGCCATACAGTATTACACTTGGGCCCTTATTTAACAAGGGATAGCGCCAGGTAGCGAATGGTGAGCGGTAATGACGCTCACCGCCACGAGAACGCCGGCTCCCCTCCGCAATCACACATTTATCAAGCCGATCCTGCTTAGCGACTGACAGAGCGCCAGATAGCGAATCATTCATCATTATTCCAGCCTCACCCCACAGCGCCAGCGAGCGACCTTGAACAGTGACAGGTATGACCTCGCGCTACCTGGCGCTCTCCAATGCATTTCAATGGAGCTAACTTTAAATATTCATAATTAATTGCTATTCATTTTTTTTTAATGTCAAAAATTCTGTGACCACTTCTGCAATGTTAGATTTTTTTTTTAAGCTAAAAAAAAAAAAAAAAAAAAAATTTGTGCAGAATTGATATTACAGGTCTGATATTAATGTATTCATATTACTAAATGTTTTGAATAACATGTTTTTTTTTTCTACAAATATGGTTGTTTGGGGGTTAAAAAACTACTTTTAACCCATCGCCTCCAGCGCTCTGGGGTTTAAACAAGCATTTCACAGCGCGAGAATTTTTGGAGCGTGATTTGTTAATGAATATGCTGGGAGCCGTTCGCTATGGCCATTCGCTGTCATGCGCTCCCATACAGCGCGGAACCTGTCAAACAGCGACTCCTAACCCCGTATTCAACATTAACACACACCGACTGAGTCACTGTCAACAGCCGAACAACGGCCAAGCACAGCGAATGCTAGCGGGCGCTGTGAAAATAACGCTACTGTCGCTCATCTGTCGCTACCTGGCGCTATTAATGAATCAGCCTGTGCGAGTGTGCTTTTCTGTTTTATTTTGCATTCACTGGCGTGGTGTTCCATGTGGAGTCTGCTTGGAGGGACTTTGCACTGACCTGTGGAGTGGAACAGTTGGGTTATTTGGATCTGAATTGGCAAGGATTTTCAGAACCACGGATGTGAAAGAAATTACAACCAAGTTGATCAGCGGAAGTGGTGCTTGGACATGCACTTTGGGGACAACACACTGGTAACTTAGGAAGCTCTGTGTATATATTGAATATTTGAATGAAATCCTAGCTGCATTTACGAGCAGTGCACGGCATCACTTGCTCCCTTCAGCTGCACAAGCTTACTGGGCATCCTGGTGGGTTTCACACGGCGGGTCATTCCAGTTCAGGGGGGAGAGAGTAAGCTTGCTCTGGAGTCTTATAGACTTCATGGTGGGTTTTGGTCCACTTAAAGTCTGGCACCACAAGCATGCACAGCAGTATTATGGATGCGGGGTGAGAATGGGTTGTAGAATCCCGGACTAAGGTGAATTTACAAGGAAGAGACTCGCAACGAGAGAGCAGCGCTACCTATGGTGCCGGGCGGCAAGGAACCTGCATCTAGCATTTCAGGTTAGGACGGTCTGCCTAGGAGAAAAGGTGAGTATAGCTTTTTTTGTTGTTTTTGGGTGAAAATTGTCTTTAAATTAGGACCTCATTTCCTCCACAAATGTCCCATCTTGGGCAGGTGGTGGTTATGTTGTGATGTTGGTGTTATTTTGTAGTGAGGAGAGCAATGGATATGAAAGGAGCACAGCTCATCCTCTCTGTGACAGACGTGCTTTTTATGTTTAGCATGAAGGACTTTCTTGGTTTCAATACAGAGTTGTATAAGGGATCATTGTAGAATTAACAAATATAGGGAAAAAAAAACAAGCACGTTTTTTAACCAATACCGCGCTAATTTCTAAGCTCAACGTGTAAGACTTCAGTCCAACAAAAGTCCAAAGATACTGATAATATGTGAAAAACACAGAGCTGAATTTTCTTATAGTGGAATCAGGTAATCCCAAAACTCATGCACGTCTAGTGCCCGCCACCAGTGTCACAAAACTCTTACCAGAACACAGAATGGTATGCGCATTTAAATAAATGACTCCACCGACTCCAATTGCAAAGAGTTAAAGCCTTCCTTAATTCCCCGTAGTATAACTTTAAATGGATTCCAAAAGGAAACTCCAAACTGCATCCAAGTTGGTCACTCCACCAAAGAGTATAAACATATGCAAATGGAAAAAAGAAGAAAAATCTAGTGCAACACTGCTAGTTTGCATAAAAACATTTGCTTTAATATATGCCAGAAAACTCACAAAGTTAAAATTAGAATAAGCGCATAATTAAAACAGCAGCGAACAGCTCTCACCGCTCCCGCAGGTGTACCCGATAAAACTTGCAAGTATCCAAATAGCTTCTAGAATAAGCCACCAAGTGTCCGACGCGTTTCGTCACTTTAGAAACATAGAAACATAGAAACATAGAAGGTTGACGGCAGAAGGAGACCATACGGTCCATCTAGTCTGCCCTTATGTGTATACTGTATGTACTCTTTATCTTAGGATAGATGTGTGCTTATCCCAGGCATGTTTAAATTCAGTGACTGTTGATTTTTCAACTACCTCTGCTGGAAGTTTGTTCCAAGCATCTACTACTCTTTCTGTAAAATAATATTTTCTAACATTGCTCCTGATCTTCCCCCTGACTAGCTTCAGGTTGTGCCCCCTTGTTCTATTGTTAAGTTTCTTCTTAAAAACACTTCCCTCCTGAACCTTATTCAGTCCTTTCACATATTTAAAGGTCTCAATCATGTCCCCCCTCTCCCTTCTTTCCTCCAGACTGTACAGATTAAGTTCTTTAAGTCTCTCCTGATAAGTTTTAAGTTTAAGTCCTTCCACCATTTTCGTTGCCCGCCTTTGGACACGTTCTATTTGAATAATGTCTTTTTGCAGGAAAGGTCTCCAGAACTACACACAGTATTCTAGCTGTGGCCTTACCAGGGCTCTATACAGCGGCATCACAACCTCCCTCTTCCTACTGGTGATGCCTCGAGCTATGCAGCCGAGCATCCTGCTTGCTTTTCCCACTGCCTGGCTACACTGTCCACTCATCTTGCAGCTATCAGTAATCAGTATCCCTAAATCTCTCTCCTCCGAGGTCCTGGCTAACACAGTACTGCCCATACGGTGCTCAGAGCAGGGATTCCTTCTACCCAAGTGCATGATTTTACATTTAGAGACATTAAACTCTAGTTTCCACAGTTTTGACCATCTATCCAGTAAAGCTAAATCATTTTCCATGTTGCAGACACCTCCCGGAATATCCACCCTATTACTAACCTTTGTATCATCAGCAAACAGACAAACTTTTTCTACCAAGCCTTCTCCTATGTCACTTACAAATATATTGAAAAGAATGGGGCCCAGGACAGAGCCTTGCGGCACACCACTTGTAACTCGCCTTTGTTCAGATTGCACACCATTTACAACAACGCTCTGATACTGATCCCTCAGCCAACTGGAAATCCACTGAACTATCCAGGGATTGAGTCCTACCTTCAATAACTTATCTATGATCTCCTTATGTGGTACAGTGTCAAAGGCTTTGCTAAAATCCAGATAGGCGATATCCACAGCACCACCTTCATCTAACACTTTAGTGACATTGTCAAAGAAATCAATAAGATTGGTCTGACATGATCTGCCCTCAGTAAAGCCGGGCTGTTTTGGGTCCAATAGGTCATTAATTTTTAGATGGGAAATTATCTGTTTTTTTAAGAGTGTTTCCATTAATTTGACCACTATAGATGTTAAACTAACTGGCCTGTAATTACTGGCTTCTTCTCTACTCCCCTTTTTATGGATTGGTACGATATTGGCCATTCTCCAATCATCTGGAACCTCACCAGTTGAAAGGGAATGGTTAAGTAAATCAGTCAGTGGGGCTGCAATCACAAACCTAAGTTCCCTTAGAACTCTAGGGTGGATTCCATCTGGACCCATCGCCTTACTTACCTTTAGATGTGCCAGCTCGGCTAAGACATCAGCCTCCAGAAACTCCGGAGCTGTGCCCTCCCAGTGGGATGCTGTGCTATGGCCATGCGTGCTACTATCTGAAAATACCGAACAAAAGTAGCTATTCAGATGGTCAGCCATAGCCTTATCTCCGTCAATATATTTATTTTCCCTATTTCTAATTTTTGAGACTGCCTTGTTTTTCTTCTTTCTGTCACCAATATATCGGAAAAAGGTTTTATCTCCCCTCTTCATAGATTTGGCCATTTCTTCCTCCTTTTGCCCTTTAGCAGTCCTTATAATTAGTTTTGATTCCCTCTGTTTAATTTTATATGCCTCTCTGTCAGCTACACTTCCACTTACTTTATACTTCTTATAGGCAGACTTCTTATCTTTTATGATAGTGCTGACTTCCCTAGTAAACCATAATGGTTTCTTCTTCCTTTTATTCTTGCTAGTTTGTTTCACATATTGCTTAGTTGCCTTTAAGATGGCCATTTTTAATAGTGACCACTGGGCACTCACTTCTGCTACTCTGTTCCACTCACCTAATTTTCTTTCTACATACTCCGCCATTTCCTTGAAGTTTGTCTTCCTAAAGTCTAGCACTTTGGTTCTGGGGTGTGATTGCACAATGTCTGTTTTTATTCTGAACCATAAACATTGATGGTCACTGGAACCCAGATTTTCTTCAACCCTGACCTCGGACACCAGATCCCCATTGGTCAGAACTAAGTCCAGAATGTTATCTCCTCCAGTTGGCAATGTCACAAGTTGTTTTAGAGACACTCCATTAAGTGCCTCTAATATAGTCCTGCTCTTGCATGTCGATGCACTTGGGATATTCCAGTCCACATCAGGCATGTTGAAGTCACCTGTAATGACAATGTCCCCCTTCTCTGCCATTCCACTGATTTCATCTATTAACAGGTTATCTAGATCCTCAGATTGTCCAGGGGGCCTATATATCACACCAATTCTGACCACAGCTCCCTCCTTAGTCTGCATGGTAACCCAGAGAGTTTCTAGTTCATTATGTGTGTGCTGAATTATTGTTGATTGAAGGGTAGTCTTGACATAAATGGCTACTCCACCGCCCTTTCTATCCAATCTGTCTTTTCTGTACAATGTGTAACCGGGTATGGCTATCTCCCAGTCATTGTGATCCTTGAACCAAGTCTCTGTTATTGCAACAAGATCCAATTCATCTCTGGATATGATAGCCATTAATTCACAGAGCTTGTTGCCCAAGCTGCGAGCATTGGTACACATCATGTGGATGTTGTTGGTATTGTATTTTAGTGTGTCCTTGATCTTTTCCACCTCTGGCCTACCACTGACGGGGCTTCCTGCTTCAATGTCCTGCTTCATCCTAAATGGTAGGGGACAGAAATCACCCTTACAAGTTACATCTCTGTCCCCTTCCTCTAGTTTAAATCAAAAAATGCTCTGAGTTCCACTCCAAGTTCTTCTGTGACTTTCTGTGAAGGATGCAAGCCATCCCTCTTAAACAACTCACTGTTCGACCACCTTCTAACATCATGACTAATACATCCAAAGCCTTTGTCTTCACACCACTGACGTAACCACAAATTGAACTTGGTGATGTTGAGTGCCTTTTTTCCCTGATTACATACTGGCAAAACTTCAGAAAAGGTGATGGAACCTGTTATTTTGCAAAGTTCCTGACTAAAATTTTGGAAGTCCCTCTGTACAACAAACAAATCTTTTTGGGATAAGTCATTTGTGCCAAGATGTAGCACAATGTCCACTTGGTTATGTTTGCTTGCAGACTTCACAATATTTATAATACGTTTCTTATCCCTATTAACCGTGGCACCTGGGAGACACCTCACTTCCTTTAGCTCATCTTTATCCTGTCCAAAGTCCACACCTCTAATTGTTGAGTCACCAACCAGAATATGTCTTTTCCTATTGGTTGGCTTGGTAACTGTTCCTTGCTGCCCTTTTGTACTCATTTTATATGGTCCCTTAGTTAAGTCCACTTCCTTTGATCTTACCAAATCCTGCCCAGACTGAGCATTAGCAGATACATCCACATCAAGCTCAGAAAGAACAGCAAATGGGTTATATTGGCTTAGTCCAAAATGTTGATGCTTTTGTTCTACATTGCGCAATCTTCCAGAGCCAACAGTCTTCCACTCTTCCCCTCTCTTGTGAAGTCTTTGTGGGAGTGGTGGCTGTATACCAAGCTGCTTTACTGGCTGGGATAGCTTCATAACTTCAGACTGAAGAGTAGAAACTAAAAACTGTAATTTTGAAATCTTGTCATACAACCCCTTCATTTGCATACAAATTGGACAGCATCGCAAGTTCCACAGAGTACTACGAAACACAACGACCAGGCAAGAGTTACACTGCACCAAACCAGACATTCTAGATAATAAGAATAGGTACAGCTAAAAAGTAAATGCTGTACTCACCACTATTTCTTGTGTACAACCCCTGCTGTTTTCAAACTACTGCAGTTTTTAAAACTACACACTTCTGTCCTGCTGCACTTATGTCAAGCTGCTCTCACACAGGCTGAAACTCCACAGAGCAGCTCACCTGTTTATATACAAGCCCCTCTAAGTTAAGCTAATGAGAGATTGCTAGCTCTTTTGCTATGTTAATTAGAACCCACCCTATTTAATCAACACCTTCTTAGCAAACAGCAACAGGCCAAAACCAAAACTTTTACTACCAATGCAATACTATCCAAATCACATTTAAGACAAATTAAAACAGTACACTTTTGACTTATAAAAGGAAGATTCAAATACAAATACAGTTACTTACCAAATCCAATGTAGTTACTTACCAAATCCAATGTACTTTGTAGAATTTGTTTTGGGCAGATCTGGAGTGTTCCAACGCAAAGGCAAAAACGCAACCCCGATCCAGACAGATGTGACCGAAGCCCAACTGTGTTAGAGAATTGTGTGTAAGGTGTTTGTCAGTATCCCAATAACAGGATAGAAAGAGTTAAGCAAAGCTCACAAACAATAAATCGCTCTACAACTAACATTCATGCACCTTCTCCAACCCTCAGGCCAATGTGCAGCCAGGACGCAGGGCCGTGCAGTAACCAGGATTAAGGACTGTCAGCCGGGGGCAGATTGGCCATTGGGAGAACCTTTCTTTATTTTCTTTATTCCCTTTCCTCTTACCTTCTTTCTATCTATTCTTTGTTTCTTTCTTTTTTTCTGCCAGTCCTTCTTTCTTTCCTTCCATCTCTTCTATTATTCTCCCATTTCCTTTCCTTCTCTTTCCTGCTTTGTTTTGTCATTTCTTTTATTCTTTCTTTGTTCTTCCATTCATTTTGTATATTTCTTTAATTCTTTCCATTTATTCTTTATTTTCAGCCCTTTTCTCTTTCTTTCTTCTTTTTTTTTCCCTGTCAGTCCCTCAAATTTTTCATCCTTTACTTTTCTTTTTTTCTGTTATTCTATTTTTTTTCTTTTAATTATTCAACAGTATTCACCATACATTCAGCTTTATCACTATGTTTGGTGTATCCTGCTACACCACAAGGGGCCCACTGAGATTCGCTCAAGGGCCCACATAAACCTGAGGCCGACCCTGTCCCCAACCACAGACACAAACCCCCCTTCTAACCTTTTTCCCCATTGGCTGTCCCGCTTTTAAATTTTGCCTAGGGCCACAATTTATCTAAAACTACACACCACTTAACCCAGGGCTAGGTCCCCTCAGGATATTCTAGGCTTGAGTCTGTGACCACACCTTATTATTTTTCTAAAAATATGTATGTCTTTATTAAATAATTTTAAAACATTTCAATTCATACAAATGACATCATTGGTACTATGATACAATACTGTCATGCTGTGATTAAGACTTTTGTACATCTATATATCTGTGTTCAAACATCTCCTCTGGAGGCATAAGGGCAGACATGTAACATGTTTCGCCTATTTGGCTTCCTCAATGCCCTATATTTATGACAGACAAACATTTCTTGTTAGTATGATTAGTATGTTGATTATTAAATGTATAATGTTGGAAAGTAGGTAGGAGTCATTCATTAAAGTACCTTTTTGCAGTTACTTCATCATAAAGTCATTTCATTTGTATGCACCTTCTAACTTCCCCAAGGAGAGTTGGTAATGCGCACGCTTCCCTCTTTTTTGCCTTATAAAGATTATTAATTTGTGTATTAGTCAATTAAATTCCAAGCTGTATCATAATTAAGGCATATTGTAATAAAAATTACAGGATACCTCGTCCCGGTGTTTCCCCTTTAAGGGTATCTAGCGGATCTCTATTCAGGGATTCCTTAATGTTATTTCGGGGTGCCCATGTGTTAATCTGTGATAAACAGAGCAAGATACAAAAATGCCCCTAAATTATATTATTTATATTAATTATATTATGTTTATCTCTGCTAATATCCTTATGGCTTCACCTTGAATAAGTATGGGTATGCTGGTGGTACCTGTACTGATGCAGCTGTGCTACGCAGTCGCAGCGGCGGATGGTAATGCGTGGTGCAGGCGTTAATAACCGCCCGGACGACACTGTGCCTTCTGGGCTCCCTCGAGTTTCCGGGTTTATTGATCTGTGGGGGGGGGGCACACGGGATACTCACCCGCCGCCGCGCCAGCGACGCTCTTTATGCTCTCCAATTGCTTGGTGCGCATCCGGCCTCACTCCCCGCTTCAGCCGGAAGTGACGCGGCGCGTCGCTGGTCTGGCCTGTGTGTCTGCAGAGGCGGTGCCAAAACTAGCCCGTGGGGGGGGGGGGGGCTTTCTGGCTGGGCCTGGGCCCAACAGAAGTGTTTGTGGGGCCAGGGTCTCATGTGAAAAAGGGTCAGTGCGTGCGGGTGCACTTGCTGAGTGAGCACGATCCCTAGTTCACGTGGACGAGCCAGGTAGTATAGGAAGGCAATTTTATGCCTTATGAGTGGTATGGTGGGGAAAGGAGATGGGTAGGGTTGAGGGGGGTTTAGGGGGAAGAGTCTGAAGGTTCAATGGTGGTTTGAGTGTTGGGGGATGATATTAGTTACATTAAGGATTTCGAATGCTGACAAAAATTGAGGGGGTTAGGTAAATTGTGGCGGTTACCTTCTGGGGCTACCTGAGTGAAGTCGGGCCTAGGTTAGGTGGATTGGCTAGTGAGACTGGGTGATCAGATACCTATGTGGAAGGGGGGGTGTCTGATCGTGATACCTATATAAGAGTGGTGGGAGGGAGGTGGTGTTGGTAGAGGAGTGGGGGTGTGGGGTTGGCAGGAAGGGGATAGGTGACGGGATCCTGGGGAGAGGTGGGGGGAAGGAAGAGGGAGCGCCGATGCGACTGGGTGCATTCATAGCGCCATGTCATTTTGGTACCCCCTGGAATATTGAAAAGGGGGAGGGCCCCTTGCGGCCATGGTCACAGTCAGTTTGTTAGAGTGTAAAAAATGAATGCAAATGTAAGTGTCCGTTGTGTGGGATTAGAGGTAGGAAGCATATGAGATGTATTCGCTGAGGCCTGGAGGTTGTGTGGCTTCTAAGGGCCAGATCCATTTGGTCCCTTTCTGTAGGGGTGTTTGGTCTATGTCGCCACCTCTAATATTGGAATGTACTAAGTCAATGGCACAACATTTAAAAGGGTTCTTGTGGGTCCTGTGGGAAAGCCAAGTATTGTGACCTGTGTAAGTTTCTATTTGTTATGCCGTAGTGATGTTCCATGAGTCTTGATTTTAGAGGTCTTATGGTTTTTCACACATAAAATGCCCCACAGTAACATATACCCAGGTAGACCACATCCAGGGTTTTAGAGTTTACAAAGTGGTAGAGTTTTAGGGCTTTTTTGCCCCTTAGTGTTGCCTGGGAGTTGGGCATTATGTGGGTGCAGACGACACCATTGCCACAGAGCCTGCACCCACAAACCCTTAATATGACTAATATCATCCCCTGGCACTCAAACCACCATTCAACCTTCAGGCTCTTCCCCCTACCCGTCTCCTTCCCCCACCATACCACTTATAAGGCATAACATCGCCTCCCTATACTGCCAGCTTTCCCATGTGAGCCCATGGGGATAAACTTTTTCCTGTTCTCATTCAGCAAGTACACACACTGACTTTTTCACATGAGACCCTGGCCCCACAAACACCTCTGTTGGGCGCGGTCTAGCCAGGAAGCCCCTCTCCCCCCACCAATCATTGTGCACAGAGCCACCTTCTCAGTTACACCAGCTCGTCCCCCCACATTTGGGATATACATTTTATTAAAAACAGCCCAGCGTATGCACAAACATATCATATCTCCTAACCATTAATCAATGAGGGGGCGTGGCTTCATTTAACAATTGTCCCCCTTTCCCACCCTGAAAAGTTGGAAGGTATGCACTTTATGGCACATTGCCAGTTTAGTTTCTAACTAATCCAAGAACCTCATTCCCAGTCCCCTCCTCCTTGCCCCATCAGACACAACACAGAATTAGTAAGCTGATTGAAGCACACCAAAAATAAAAAGGAAATAAGATATAACAGAGAGGTTCTATTTTTCCTTAGTGTGCCTGCTCAATGCGCACTCAATGCAATAGGGAACCCAATGGAATAGGAAAAATGAACACCCAAAATAGAAGCTATGCATGCCAAAAAGGCAATTTTCGCCGAAACGTTGAGTATGTATTAGTGGTTATCCACTGTGGTCCTGCCTATATGCTATTTATTACTATCGCTGTCTGTATATTGCTTGCTCTGCATTTGCCATCAGTGGAATTGCGATTCTCAGTAATCTCTGGACTGTCTATGTATATGCAAATCTACTAATCCTAGACCATTCTTATACTGCTTATGAGAAACGCAAGACAAACATTGGGACCAGCTCATTTGCGCCATCTGGTGATCGATCTTTGTATATATGTAACACTGTCTTTTTTTATATCTTTTGTACGTCATATGGTTTCATGTTTTTAAATCACCTTTTTGGCATGCATAGCTTCTATGTTGGGTGTTCATTTTTCCTATTCCATTGGGTTCCCATCAGGCACAACCCCCCACTCTGTCCACAGCACACCCTTCGACTCCACCCCTCCACATTGCTATGGGGCTTTTTGGAACCTGTTATGCCCTAAATATGCTATGGGCATTCTCGCTCCTCTCTATCACTGTGGCACCCCTATCCATTTCCCACTTTGCGGTCACTCGCCCCTCAGCTTACCCACGCCTTCCATTATACAGCTAAAACCCAGCCTCTTCCTCCATTACACATTTCCACACCTGAGGGGCCCACCCCAGAGGCCGCTATAATAACCTGGGACCCTCTGCACACTTCATCCACTATTACTATACCTGGAAGTAGACACCTAGCAATGGCTGCATCTTTTCAATCTCCTAACTATTCACCATCATGTTACCACCACATTTCCACCATCAGGACTTTAACATGGAGACTGCTGCTCCTTAATTCCGAAAATACATTGCCCTTCTGTCTAATTACCATATTTACTTCTATGAATTGATTTTATTAAGGTGTCATGCTGCCACTCAGTGGCGCTTTGTAGGTAATGCATTATTGTGTACTAAGGCCCTTATTTATGAAGGAATAGCGACAGGTAGCGACTGGTGAGCGGCCGGTAATGACGGCCCCGCCACGAAAACGCCGGCTCCCCACCACAATCACACATTTATCAAGCCAATCCTGCTTAGCGACTGAGATAGCGCCAGATAGCCACTCATTCATCATTATTCCAGCCTCAGCCCACAGCGCCAGCGTCCGACCTTGAACAGCGAGAGGTATGACCTCTCCAATGCATTTCAATGGAACAATCTTTAAATATTAATAATTAATTGTTATTAATGTTTTTTTTTTTTTTTTTTAAATGTGAAAAATTCTGTGACCACTTCTGCCATTTTAGATTTTTTTAAGGGAAAAAAATTTAAAAAATTTTTTTTTACAGAATTGATATTACAGGTCTGATATTATTGGATTCATATTACTAAATTATTTTAAAACATTTTTTTTTTTTTGGTTTCCAAGGTTAAAAAACTACTTTTAACACATCGCCGCCAGCGCTCTGGGGTTTAAACATGCATTTCACAGCGGTCGAATTTTTTGAGCGTGATTTTTTGATGAATATGGTGGAAGCCGGTCGCTTTGACCAGTCGCTATCATGCGCACCCATACATCGCGGAACCTGTCAAATAGCGACTCGTAACCCCGTATTGAACATTTAGCCACACCGACTGAGTCGCTGTCAACAACCGAACAACGGCCAAGCACAGCGACTACTAGCGGGCGCTGTGAAAATACTGCTACAGTCGCTCAACTGTCGCTACATGTCGCTATTAATAAATCAGCCTCTAAACATCATACCTGCTGGCTGCAGCGTCTCTCGCAACCACTATGCCGCAAAATGGTGAATTAACTACATTAATTCTTATTAATAGTCTCAACCGTAAGACTACTAGAACAGCAACACAGTTGTTTATTAAATTTAAACTACCCCTTTCATATGTTACATCCTAGAGAATCTGGAAACACCCACTCTATGCATGAAGCACCTTCTTTTGTTGCTGGGGCCACAATGAAACACTATCTTCTGTTCTGATTGTTGTTTTGGAATTGACCAGGTATGATTTAGTCCAGTTTAGTCCATTTAACTTGTAAATATTTTACTTACCTGCATGATTCTTATTTGTTATCATTGTTTTTGTCACAGATCCATATATATATACCACACATTATCGATGACTGGCACTGAGGAAGCCCGACTGGGCGAAACGAGTATGCCAAAAATAGTCACCAAGTTCAAGTCACCAAGTGGTATTGGTCCATTAATTCGTGTAGATATACTCCAGTGTTTGAGCTTGTCAATATATGTATGTTTTGTATGTTATAATGCACTGTGAGGGGAACTGATTGACTATCTCCCCCCCACCCTACATTTTACTAAAATCCTAAATAAAGAATTTAGAATAAACTTTTTTGTATGAGCCTACCTTAACTTGTTTTGAGGTGGGGTCGCACTCATAGATGAACACTAGATGGGGTTAGTAAATCTATTATTCCTTGTTTTGGGCACTGTGTAAATACTTTCCATTCTAGGAAAGCAATTATTTTCCTTTACCTTTAAGTAGAGGTTTTTTTTTCGTCTCTTTAGCCCCCGAATACTAAGCCTAACATGGGACTCTCCACATTGTGGCTTTCAGCTGTGTTTTGGTACTCACCAAGTCTGACCTCCTATACAGCCAAATATTTCTAACCTTGTGCTGATGAGGGCCACAAGCCCAAAACACACATCCACACTGTGTAACTCTTAAACTAATCCTTGGCATTGCACTCTCAGCAGCTTTCTGAGTGCCTTGGGGTGGCATAGAAACGTAAAGACATAATTTGCATAGCTACAACTACTGCAAGAAGTGATAGGTAATATCTATTCCTTGTGTTGGACGCTGTGTAAATACTTTCCATTCCAGGAAAGTGCCTCTTAACCTTTAAGTAGGTTTTTTTGGTCTCTTTATATTTTATATATTATGCCACAGACTCGGACTGGATTACAGGATTACCAGGAAAAAAACCTGGTGGACCCCTGGTCCAAGGGACCCATTAGAGAGCCTTCACCACCAAACCTGAACTATGTATAGCTTATTTGTGGCACCTCAAGCGCATGCACACAGTCAATACGGTTTGGCTTAATGTTTCTGAGCATGGGCCCTTAATGCAAGCCAGTAATACTTGCATCTAAATGTGGGATGAGCTCCCAGAGTCAGTTCTACTGATGGGCCCCAGGCATCCCAGTCTGACACTGTTATGCTGAACATGAGAAATCACAGAGGCAGGCGCACACTTACAGTTCTCGGTTAGGTAGGTGCCAGGTCCGGGGTGGCGCTGCTTTATAACAGTGAAAAACCGGCACTCCATATGTTGTAGTATTATAGCAAAGTTGTATTGGTTTATTCATGCAATAAAGCAAACTTCCAAAAACAATGCCAAATGCGTAATCAAGTCCATATACTGCAGTCCATGCAAGGTCCAACGTTTCGGGGGTTTTTATGTCTTCACTGTTATGCTGAAAATGGGTCTCTTCACATATGAAATGTTTCCTCTGCATTGAACCCAGCTATGCAGTGAACAGTGGGCTGTCCATGGTGCTGGGGGAGCAGGTTAGGTGCCTTTTATTACTTTCGAGTTTGGGAATTAAACATAAGCAAACAATAACCAGCTCACCCTCAGACCCAAACAGCATGGACCTCAGGATCTCCTGAAAGTACTCCCCAAATCGTTTCCAGTTGCAATGTCCAGCTTGAGAATGGTTAAAACTTAGCTTTTACGTATGACTAAGGGCTGGTAACAGCCTGAAACGCGTTACCTGGTCCCAATGGTGAAGGGGAGCACTTTCTGACATACAAGACGTTTGATGGCTGTGTGTTTACAATTGGAATTATCCTCATTTTAAGCTATGAAGTAAAAGCTAAGTTTTAACCATTCTCAAGCTGGACATTGCAACCGGAAACAGGTCGGGAATTAAACCTGCAACCATCCGGTCACAAGATCGATTCCTTACCTCTAGCCTATGACTTCTATTCGACATACTCCTACGCCTTTTGGAAAACCATTACACCGAGGCTGCTGTCGATGTTAAGCATAAGTAAGCGAGTACATGAGAACATGGAAGGTTTTGCGCGGAGTGACGGCTTTGATTCCCCTGCACAGATCTCTTTGTCTTTCGCCTTTCGTCACACAGAAGGCAGTAGGTTGGAGAGTACTTTGCAGTTCTTTTTATGGGGTTCATGAAAGGAGCTGAATGTATTTCTCATTAGTCTCTCTGACATCTTTTATCAGGTATCAGAGGAAAAAGCAAACGTTTGCTTTGATCATGGCAACCGTAAAAATATTGCTAAAAACCCCATAAAGGTTTCCAAAGTGGGACAGACTTTCTGTGGCCTCTTTCACAGAATGAACACGACTGTAATTTGCCAGAATGGCATAAAGAATTGTTAGTGACGCACCATTAAGGCCTTCTAACATTTGATGCATCCAAATCTATCTCATTTTATTCTCAAATTCAATTAATCACTTTAACCTGAAATCTAAGAAATGACTGTATGTTTCACATGTTAATAAATGTAAAGCAATGCTCTGTGAAGCTGTTTTAAAGATGAAATGTAACCGTGCTGATATTTCTATTATTGATTTTGGTCAGTTATTAAAATATTATTGCTCAACGTGTGTTAATCCTTTACCCCTATGGATCCTACATGCACATATTATTTCAAAAACACAGAGCAATCAATGATAAAACAACACATTTTAGGTCAGCTTTAACTCTTCTAGGGTGGTTCCCCAATCTGAGTATATCCTCAATGGCCAAGGATTTTGATGATCTTCTATCACAGGAATATTCAAAACCCTGTAGCAAATTCCACCACATGTGTATAACAGCAAATTGCTGATGAGAATCTCGTGCCCACCACCGCCTTCAAAATACAGTCTTGAGAAAGTTGGTTACCAACTAAACGCGTTGACGGCGGCGGACGGATCTTATCAGCACGCGGGCAAGTTATACTCCAGGGATATTTTATTCCCCCTCCCTCCCTTTGAGACATCAATCGGCCGAGACACACTGGGTTTGGTGAGAATCATTGATTGTTCATTGATTGCTCTGTGTTTTTGGAATAATAAATGCTCTGTGAAGGATTGTACCTCGTGGCAGCGTCTGACATCACAGCAACGGCGCGGTACGGTCTGTGCGCGTATTGAAAAATTTGATGTTCCACACCTCCGACAGGGTATGGGGGGGTCGGCTTGGCTCAGTTGTAACACAGATACCTCCTGGTCCACATGGACTCAGGGTGGAACAGGGAATGAGAAGGTGTGGTCCACATGACCCCTGGCAGGGCACAGCATGCTGAAATACAATATATATGGCATAGGTGCCATATATATAAATATATGGCAAGGTGCCCTTCTCAAAGCATAAAGTGGGCAGAGATACCAGGGATTCAGCTAGCTAGCATAATGAACTCAAAATCACAACACAACAAAGTAATTGGGGGTAACTTCATGGGCAAAACTTGGTAAACAAAAGGTGGGATAGGCACTCCGGGCAAGGGACAAGGATAGCCCCTCAGGTGTGCAGGAAACTAGGTCCAAGTGTAGGCCCAGTAGGTAGGTCAGCACCTGGGGGAGAAAGTCTGCAGGTCATCTGTAAGAGTAGAAATCAGTAATAGGGGTATAAATAGCCCCTCAGAGACAGGCAGCCAAGGTAAAGTAAAAAAACGTAACCCCCCCCATGGAGATGTCCTTTGGGGTCGCTTAACGGGGGTGCAGGGCAGGTGGTAGAACGGATTCCCTCTTTAATACCGGTATATAGCGGACCAGAACCTTGTGCATCCTGGCTCAGAAAGCATGGGAGTTCCATACCTGGGGTTATGATATTATTTTTGGGGCATAGTCTAGGCCCCAGCACCAGGGAGTGAACCAACCCTGAGGAACTGCAAGAATAGACCTGGGTCAACACTATAAAGAGCAGGGATGGGACCATCTAGAGGAGAGTGCAGGAATACAAACAGTGAGAGGACGAAGGTCCCCAGGCTGGAGGAGGGATATACCTTTTGCTGTGCCATCAGCAGACTCCTGGAGAATAGAGGCCTCAGTACACTCCCCAGAAGTCTTTAGTCCTGCATCCCAGGGGCGTGTGAGCTTTGCCTGCCCCCCTTCTGAAATCTTCGTGCCGGTCATCTGGAACCAAACTGTGTCTACCCTCAGCCTCACCCACCGTGACCAGCTCCTGGGAATTGGTGCACGCCTGATGTACCTCGCCGTAGCTAACGGATTGGCCTGTGTGCACTTCCCAATAAGTTGCATGGCAGTGCAGGCAATGAAGTTGCCCGGAGTTTCTACTTTGAATTTTTACACCAGACACCTAATAAAATCCCTGCAAAAAAGACTCTTGTGCACAAGCTTATCCTTTTACACACCAACCCCTCTTAGAACAAATCAACACCCCTACAAGAAACAGTGCTCATTTGCTTCCCCCCCCCCCCAGGTCAATTCAGAAGGGGCTCATAAAATGTAAATTTCCTTTTTGTACCTCCTGCTGTGTTTGATTCCCCCCCCCCCAATGTTGTTCTATGGAGCTGCCAGTGGCTTGCAAAGAGGACGTGGTGCCACGTTCCTGCCTGATCGCCACTGACAAACAGTGGCAGTCAGGCAGGTCAGAAACTGCAACTGCTGCCACACACTCTTTACCAGTGCTCGTATGACTACTTGCTGCCTCATAATAAACGTTTATAAACGACATAGAAGATGGAATTAAAAGCACTGTCTCTATTTTTGCAGATGACACAAAGATATGTAGCACAGTGCAGTCTATTGAAGATGTTCACAAGCTTCAGGCTGACTTGGACACATTGAGTGTCTGGGCATCCACTTGGCAAATGAAGTTCAATGTAGAAAAATGTAAAGTCATGCACTTGGGGTCTAATAACCCGAAGGCAACATATGTCCTTGGGGGAGTAAAACTGGGAGAGTCACTTGTTGAGAAGGATCTGGGGGTACTAGTAGATCACAGACTAAATAACAGCATGCAATGCCAAGCAGCTGCTTCCAAGGCCACCAAGATACTATCGTGCATTAAAAGAGGCATGGAATCACGGGATAGAGATGTAATTTTGCCTCTTTACAAGGCACTGGTGCGCCCTCACCTGGAATATGTCGTCCAGTTCTGGGCACCCGTTCATAGAAAGGACGCCCTGACTCTGGAAAGGGTGCAAAGGAGAGCCACCAAACTAATAAAGGGAATGAAAGATCTTAGTTATGAGGAAAGATTACGAGAATTAAATCTGTTTAGTCTTGAGAGGAGGCGATTGCGGGGGGACATGATTAACTTGTATAAATATATAAATGGACCATACAAAAAATATGGGGGAACACTATTTCACGTAAAATCCTCTCTAAGGACAAGGGGGCACTGCCTTCGATTGGAAAAAAAGAAATTTAGTCTCCGGAGGCGACAATCGTTTTTTACCATAAGAACTATAAATCTATGGAATAGCCTCCCACAGAAGCTTGTTACAGCATCAACCGCTGACAGCTTCAAAAAAGGATTAGATGCTTATTTTGAAGAAAATAACATTAACAGTTACTACTAGTGGTTATCAATAAAAAAAAACATAGACAAAAAATTAAATAAGTGGCTTCCCCTATGAAATAAAAAACTTCCCCCTACCCCAACACCCTTGGTTGAACTTGATGGACATATGTCTTTTTTCAACCGTATTAACTATGTAACTATGTAACTATGTAATAACATTAGTTTTGAGGGGTGGGAGGGGCCTGTATAGGGCTGGTATTAATTGAAAACAATGGACGTTGGCCGGGGGCATAGGCCACGCACACCCGCACCTGGAACCAACAATACTCTCTGGTAAGGTGTGTGTGTGTGTGTATATGTGTGTGTGTATGTGTGTGTGTGTATATGTGTATGCCGCACACTGCCTTCAATGGGGGGATGACGCACACTGCCTTTAATAGGGGGATGCCACACACTGCCTGTAATGGGGGACACCACACACTGCCTGTAATGAGGGATACCACACACTGCCTGTAATGAGGGATACCACACACTGCCTGTAATGGGGGACACCACACACTGCCTGTAATGGGGGACACCACACACTGCCTGTAATGGGGGACACCACACACTGCCTGTAATGAGGGATACCACACACTGCCTGTAATGGGGGACACCACACACTGCCTGTAATGAGGGATACCACACACTGCCTGTAATGGGGGACACCACACACTGCCTGTAATGAGGGATACCACACACTGCCTGTAATGAGGGACACCACACACTGCCTGTAATGAGGGATACCACACACTGCCTGTAATGAGGGATACCACACACTGCCTGTAATGAGGGACACCACACACTGCCTGTAATGAGGGATACCACACACTGCCTGTAATGAGGGATACCACACACTGCCTGTAATAGGTGAATGATGCACACTGCCTTTAATAGGAGAATGCTGCACACTGCCTGTAATAGGTGGATATCGCACACTGCCTGTAAGGTGGAATGACACACACTGCCTGTAATGGGGGGGGGACTACCGAACAATGCCTTATATGGGGGGGGGGGTACCGCACACTGTCTGCAGTGGGGGGATTCTATACACTGCCTATTATAGGGGATCGGGGGTGATTCTGCCACTTCCTATTATTCGGTTCTTAGGGGAGAAGCTATTTTGTCATATTTGATTCCGCATATTTGTTTTCTGATTTTCCGCCTCTAAATCCTAGTCAGTCTTATGGTCGGGTGCGTCTTATTGTGCTAAAAATGCAATACAGTATTTCTGTAAAGCGAATGGGAATTTAAAAAAGTCATTTTAAATGATCTTTACTAAAATCAGAACAGTTACCCCTGCTCAATACATATCTAAATGAATATAATGAAGAAAACAGGAACGCTTTCACATTCACTGGCACATCTGGAGCATCTTTCAGTTTGATAAAAGACTTCTGAAGACTCGAATCCGTAAGTGATATATAAAAAAAAAAACACTTGGAAGTTGCAAGCCTGAACAAAGGGAATCTCCCGATGTGAGAGGAGCAGAAGATCATGAATTGAAAATGATAAAATAGACTGGTGAAACCTCCTAGGTCCTCGAATTACCATAAGTGAGAGGAAGAGGTGCTTTGTCCATAACTAATCATCTGACTTATGCAAGGTCTTTTATACCTTCAGATTAACTTTGTGGATTGCAGCAATAAAAATATTATGAAACTAGACAAAGTGCAATTTGTGGGGAAATTGTGTGAAGTATTCTTGCCTCCGCCAGTTCTCTACAACTCGAGTGGGCGGAGTAACTGGGTGGAGTGACTGTTGTGTGGCTGTAGTAACTGTGGAAAGATTTGACTGGGCAGAGTAACTATATGGATTGTTTGGAGTGAGTAAAGATAGTAGGCATTAAATGATGAAGTATTTATATCTTGCTAAATGACTGGCTATGTCATTTGTCTAAGCTGTTTTCCATAACATGTTTTCATGGGGAGTTTTCCTGAGACTGGATGTGTGGGCGGAGCAGCTGTAAAATGAATGTAACGAGCCTGGCTGCAGGTGTGTTCCTATGGCAACTCACTCTGAGGTAGCCAGAGAATGCACTTTAAAGTGGACCAACACCCAGGATTTTGACTATTCTGGGTTTTGGTCCACTTTGGTGGGGCACCCCAATCGGGGGTGCCCCGCTGTGTGAAACCCCCCAGAAAGCCCCGAAAACTCACCTGACCCCGCTCCCACGTGACCGCTCCAGCGAGTCACCGCCGACGGACAAGCGAGGTCCATCGACGGACAAGCGAGCGCACGTCACTCTTACAGGGAGCGCGCCCTGCTACAGGGACGCGCGGGAGGCGTTGGCGGCCCGTGCTGGAACGGGGAGAAGGTAAGGCTTGTGGGCTTCCTGGGGGGTTTCACCCTGTGGGACATCCCGATTTCGGATGCCCCGTGGGGAGGGATCTGATCGGCCCGGGAATCTTATAGATTGCTGCTTTGTAGCTTCAAAAGTATACATCCTACAGCAAAGAGCTTTATACTGTAAGAATCACAAGAGCTAGGCCTACAATGTGTTATATTGCATGTCTCTGAAATATTAAAAATGAAGGCACAGTCGCAGTTTAGAAATTGCCATTCAAATTTGTGGTGTCTAGAGTGGAGTTTCAATGAATGTCAATGGGAGGTGTGAGTTGCAAACAAAAGGTCATATTGTGAAAACTGTTAGGGCTATGGCTTAGCCTTGGACATTTTTAGTGGCAGCAGGGATAGCTGAACGTTTTGATATAAGATTTGTGTAGGTGGAGCTTAAAAATGAGGGAGAGGTCGCAGTTTAGAAATCATGTCCTGATTTTTCACTTCACACTCATCTCCCACTCTAGTTTTGAACATTCCTCCCATTCATTCCTATGGGAAAATTGTGCCAGAAAAACGCCAATATTTCAGGAAACCGTTTGGCGAAACGTTCCACAAAGTAATAGCACACCATTCAGGAACGATCCGCATGTTTTGGTATATTATGGTCTATGTAGTGTAAAAACTGTGGGAGGAGTTACAGTGCAAAATATGGCTATAATAAGAACTAGACAAAGTGCAATTTCCGGAGAAATTGCGTGAAGTGTTCTTGCCTCCACCAGTTCTCTACAACTGGAGTGGGCGGACTAAATGGGTGGAGTCCCTGGAGTAACTGTGGAAAGGTTTGACTGAGCAGAGTAACTTTATGGATTGTTTGGAGTGAGTAAAGATAGTAAGCACTAAATTAACCAATTGATTGATCAAATTTAAAGAGTGCACATGGCAGGATTCATAGAGTGAGAAATGCATTTCAACTTTTATTTATTTATATAGCACATTTATTTGCAATGTTGTTGCTCAAAGTGCTTAAAGTGGACCAACACCCAGGATTTTGACTATCCTGGATTTTGGTCCACTTCGGTGGGGTCGCAGTTTAGAAATCATGTCCTGATTTTTCACTTCACACTCATCTCCCACTCTAGTTTTGAACATTCCTCCCATTCATTCCTATGGGAAAATTGCGCCAGAAAAACGCCAATATTTCGGAAACCGTTTGGCAAAACGTTCCACAAAGTAATAGCACACCATTCGGGAACGATCCGCACGTTTTGGTATATTATGGTCTATGTAGTGTAAAAACTGTGGGAGGAGTTACAGTGCAAAATATGGTGGAATAATATATCAGCAAGGACAATAAGTGATCTTGTCATGCAAGAACACTTAATAAAGGATTAATCCAAAATATAAAATGACAGCTATTTAGTAAGGATAAAAGACTAATAATACTACCATGGTCAGCAACAGAAAACCTTCATGAGTTTCTACACACCAAGTCCTGAGGACTGTAGGAAATAGGGTTTTGATACATCTTTTAAAAATGTCCAGTTTGTCGTCATATTTGAGGTTTGCCCTACAAGCTTTTACTTTTTAGGGGTACTTTTTAGCCTTCTTAGGGCTACAGCCCAACACCAGAAAACACCCCGTCTCCCAGTCTGCTGTAGTGGAATAGTCACTAAGCATGATTGGGTAAGCAGGCATCAGTAATCGGCTTACCTGAACGGCCTATCTCACATGGTGGTCCCATCCAATGCAGGATGTAAGGGTTAGTGCCCAGTAACCATCAGGAGAGAGAAAGAAAGTACAATTCTTTCATTCCTTCTATTATAACTTTGGGCCTTATTTATAAAGGGATAGCGTCAGGTAGCACCTTGTTAATAACAGGTAGCGACAGGTGAACGCCGGACACGGCACGCAATTACACATTTATCAAGCAGAATCTGTTGAGCGACTGGTATAGCGCCATGTAGCATCCGATTCATCATTTTCACAGCCTCAGCGAACAGCGCCGGCGTTCAGCCTTGCACAGCGCCAGGTATGACCTCTCGCTACCTGTCGCTCTCCCATACATTTCAATGGACGATCCTCTTATGGCATTGAAAATGCAGTTTTTTCAAAAATGTATCATGTCTTATATATTTCCTCAGAAATGACATTACAGGTCTGCCATTAAAGTGTTCATGTTACAATGTAATCCCATATGTTTTCGCTTTGTTACTAGTGGATAGATGCTGAAAAACAGACTTTAAACTGGGCTTCAGAGAAGAATTATTCAGCGCCAGAGTTTTGTGAGGATGTTTTTCTAATGAATATGTTGTTTTATCTTTTCCCTACCCGCTTAAACCGAACCTTCAGCGTGATTTAATGAAAAGCCCAAACCCTTAAAAAACGGTTCCCCGGCATCTAAAATTAATATATTTCAAGTTTTTAGTCACTTACTTATTATTCTTTCCCCCACTGGCCTGCAACTCTGTTCAGGACTCTAGGATACGGACGCCGCCGTCTTGACTCAGAAGCATCACACTTACTGAGGACAGGAGAGCGGGATAAAGTACAGGGGAAAGGACCAAAACCCAGGATAGTCAGAAAAATGTTTTTGTTTTTTATGCAGAATTGTCATTACAGGTCTGGCACTAAAGTGTTACTGTCACAATGTTACAGCAATGTCATTCCATGTGTTTTCGCTTTGTTACTGGTGGATATGTGTTCAAAAACAGACTTTAATCACACAGCGTCTGGTGCTCTATGCTATAGCGACCAGATTTAGAGCGCCGACGTGGTGTGTGTGTCCTTTTTTGATGGTGTGGAGTGCCGAGAGTTGGTCGCACTGAGCTGGCGCTACCTCTCACTCCCTGCAGCACTCCACTGGTGTTAGAGCGCCCAACATACATCACATTCGTCAATGCCGGCCAGGTTACTAGAGCATCTGAGACGCTCTGTTACAGTGCCCGATACCCGCTTACAGCGTCTACTAGTGGTCGTTCCAAGCGCTGCTATACAAGCATTAGTAATGAATAAGCCTCCACGTATCAGAACTGTACTGGCCATAATATCAGGGCTGTATTTACCATTAGGCAAACCTAGGCCTGTGCCTAGGGTGGCGACCTGCAAGGGGGCGGGTGCAGACGTTACTGCTATAGTAGAATAAAAAGAAGAGAAAAAAAGTTGTTGGCACATTAATTCCCTCCTTACAAATGCTCCTGAGCCCCATTGTTTTTGTATAGAGGGGGAGGGCGCAACAGCGTAAAGGCAGCGTGCAGCTTCATCCTCTCCTTTACCGCTGTGGTCATGTGACTCCTGTGTGTCGGGAGCTGAGAAGCCAGTAATATAATAGAATACGTGCTACTCTGTATTTCTCTCTTTTATTCTTTTCTTTTTTCTTTCCATATATTCTTTGTTTCTTTCTTTCATCTGTGCCTTATGCCATCCCCTTTCTTTCTTCTTTCTTCTTGTTATTTCTGTCATTCATTTTACTTTTGTTTCTTACATTCTATTCTATTCTTTTCTTCTAGTCTTTTTCTTTCTTTCCATCTATTCTTTGTTTTTTACTTTCATCTGTTTTGCCATTCCTTTTCTTTCTTCTTTCCTTCTATTCATTTTTCTATCATTCCCTCTATTCTATCTTTCTGTCTTTCCTTCCCTTACTTTTTTCTGTCAGTCCTTCTATTCTTTTTTCTATCATTCCTTCTATTCTATCTTTCTGTCTTTCCTTCCCTTTCTTTTTTCTATTCTTTTTTCTATCATTCCTTCTATTTTATCTTTCTGTTCTTTTTTCTGTCAGTCCTTCTATTCTTTTTTCTAGCATCCCTTCTATTCTATCTTTCTGTCTTTCCTTCCCTTTCTTTTTTCTGTTCTTTTTTCTGTCAGTCCTTCTATTCTTTTTTCTATCATTCCTTCTATTCTATCTTTCTGTCTTTCCTTCCCTTTCTTTTTTCTATTCTTTTTTCTATCATTCCTTCTATTCTATCTTTCTGTTCTTTTTTTCTGTCAGTCTTTCTATTCTTTTTTCTAGCATCCCTTCTATTCTATCTTTCTGTCTTTCCTTCCCTTTCTTTTTTCTATTCTTTTTTCTATCATTCCTTCTATTCTATCTTTCTGTCTTTCCTTCCCTTTCTTTTTTCTTTCAGTCCTTCTATTCATTTTTCTATCATTCCTTCTATTCTATCTTTCTGTCTTTCCTTCCCTTACTTTTTTCTGTCAGTCCTTCTATTCTTTTTCTCCTTCCAGCTCTTTTTTTTCTCAACGGTACTGAACAAAAGGGGCGGCAGCGCTTGCAGTGCCTAGGGCAGCATGAACACTAACTATGGCCCTACATAATACAGATTATACAAGAGCAACCATTCCCCTCATGTCTCAGGTCTCGAGGGGCAGTTGTTGTTGAAGATGCAAAAGCGAGTCTCTCTGACTTATGTTATCCACCAAGTAAGGTGACCTTCTCATACTGCACCCATGTTTCAGTAAAGCCAGTTCCTGTTACACCACAAATGTCTATCTGGATTTCACTCAGCGTTCACACTTTTTCTTTATGGGACGTCCCTAATTAGGATGCTCCGCTGTGTGAATCCCGCCCCCCCCCCCGAAGACGCACCAATTTACTCACCTCTTCCCAGAAACCTCACCCTGGTCTGATCCCCAACATACCTATTGGGACATGTACCTCTGCCATGCTTTCCCCGCCCACAGCTAGTGGTGAGCAAGGAAGGGTCCGGCAATGATTGTTCTTGCAGTTTTCTTTGCTGTACTGAGCTCGGCGCAGCAAAGTCGAAGGAACGCCGCTGATTGGCTGTGGGAACCAGGAAGAGGTACGTTTTTATCGATGAGGGAAACACAGCGGGGCATCCGAAATTTGAATGCCAAGCCATGAGCAAACAAGACCCAAGAAAGTGATTTTTTGGTTTGGTTCTTCTTTAAAGACAAAACATTTCCAAACACAATAACATCTCCTATAGTCTTTAAAGTGGACCAACACCCAGGATTTTGACTATCCTGGGTTTTGGTCCACTTCGGTGGGGCACCCCGATCGGCTGTGTGAAACCCCCCAGAACGCACGTAAACACTCACCTCCCCACGCTCCTACGCGGGCGCTCGTCCAATCAGAACCACTGTGGTATGCATGTACAAGCCGCGTCCAACCACAGCGACTCTGAGCGCTGGAGGCCGCGTCTCGCACTTCCCTCTAACAGGGAGCACGCCCGCCATTCACAAACGGCCGGCGCAGGTGCACGCCCTGCTAGAGGGAAGCGCGAGGCACGGCCGGCACATGCGCCGTCGGAACGGGGTTAAGGTAAGTTTTCTGGGCTTCCTGGGGGGTTTCCCGATCTTATAGATTCCCAGGCCGCCCCCCCCCCGGGTGTTGGTCCACTTTAAATCAACCGTTAACCAATACAATAAACATGGTTATTGTAATAGAGGATAATTCCGCACATTTAAAGGCTGTATTTAATAGGAATTAATTGCATATTTAGAAGTTACACTTCAAAACTAACATCAAATCCAATAGATGAAGGGGGGGAGATGAAATGAATCAGATTTTTCATAAAAAATAAATAAATCTGTTAAAAAATAAACTTGCGAGAGGCTTTTGCAGGACATAATAATGATAAAAAGACGCCGCTTGCTGTTCAACGACACTTTTAACTGTGTTTTTTCCCCCCTGAAATAATGATTATCATTTTTACTTTCATCTTAAGTTTAATAGCATATGGCTTTTCCTGATTACCACCCCCTCCTGTTATAATCACTATCTTGCCATCGTGTGTCTAATGTAGACGCCAGTTACCCTGCTGCTCCTCTAAGCTTTCTTCAGTGCTCGAGTCCATGGATGTGAGCTGGAGGCAGAAAAAAAAAAGCTTCAGCTTTGTTTGCAATAGTAATAAAAAGATTTTTCATGTGTCCTCAGCATGAACTTTATGCAGACTTTGGGTTTAGTTTAATATTAGTTTAAGCCAAAGCTTAGAAATGTTGATTTTTTTTCACTTCTTTTATTGTTCCGGTGGGAAAGCTTATTTACAAAAGTGAAAGATTAGAACCCAATCGAAGGAGTAGCTGTTAGAATCTTACCTGTTCCCCGTCCTCTGTCCCGCGGTGCATCGTCCGGGAGTTCCCAGCCTCCAGTCTTCCGGCGGCCCCGTCGGCCAGCTGTCTTCGTGCGCCACTCTGAGGCGCTGGGTGAGGCGGCGGCTGGGCTCGGCAGCCTCTCTGGAGGTCTCTCGGTGGGGGCGGGCGGCCCCTCGGTCTCCTCAGCCGGTGCAGGTGTTTCCCTCCCGGCGGGGAGCGCGCCCGGCCAGCCACGTGCGCGCGCGAGCACGCTCTGTTTATGCCCCTCGGCGACGCTGCTCCCAGCGCGTCCGCCAGGGGCAAGTTTAAAGGGGCCTATCACATTGTCCTGGTGGGGGATAGACCCAGGGACTGGACAGTTCGTCTGGCCTGGGCGGTCCAGTCCCTGGGACTACTCCTATTGGAATTATAAAGTGGCACCAATCAGCACATGCTCCCAGCGCGTCCACCAGGGGCAAGTTTAAAGGGGCCTATCACATTGTCCTGGTGGGGGATAGACCCAGGGACTGGACAGTTCGTCTGGACTGGGTGGTCCAGTCCCTGGGACTACTCCTATTGGAATTATAAAGTGGCACCAATCAGCACATTTTCCCCCCCCCGATCACCAATCACCAGGTTCCCCTTCCCATTGGCCAGTATTCCCTTAAATACTGTTCGGCCCCATCCTCCAGTGCCCGTTATAGCCTCTGGTTAATAGGGTGTGCTTTCTGAACCGTGCTTTATTATTATCCGGCTTGTTTTCTGACCATCCTTGTCTGCTGCCTGCCCTGACCATTCGCCTGTCTGACTACGTCTCTGCCTGATCCTTTTGATACTGCGTTTCGGTGCCCATCTGGTTTGACCTCGGCTTGTTTTGACCCTTCTACGTTTAACCCCTCGGATACTGCGCTCTGTGATCACACGGCTTTGACCCCTGCTTGTTTTGGACTTTCCTTGTCTGGTTTCCACGCTTAAACCTGTATCCACTCCGGCATCCAGCTTTGGGATACCCTGCTATTCATCCATCTCCACCTTAAGCCAGTAATCTTTGCGCCAAATAAGACCTGGGGGTAACCGAGTCTGGAGAGGCATAATCCGCATCTCCAGCGAGCGGGGACTTGTCTATTGGCAGAAGAGGCGGTGGAGATTGGGGATTACCTGGCTTAAGAGAGACGGGTGTCCGGCATTCCCTTACAGTAGCACTGAGATAGACCTTAGTCAATGAGAGAAAGTAGATTGTAGTCATGTTAGAATTTAGACTCTAGATGGCGGTGGAGAAATAAACCCCCATAGAAAATAATAGTTTCTTAGAACAGTGGTTCTCAACCTTCTTATGCCAAGCACCCCCAAGCAACAAGTAATCAAAACCAAGTACTTCCAATAGGAGATCAATTACTAATGCTTCTGCAAGGGTAGATGGGTAATGCTATCTGTCCTTGGACTGAGTACTGTGCAAATACTTTCCGTTCTAGGAAAGCTCCTCTCTTCCTTTACCTAAGTAGAGGGTTTTTTGGTCTCTTTAGCCCCCCTATATTAAGCCTAACATGGGTCTCTCCACATACTGGCTTGCGACTATGTTTTGGTACTCACCAAGTCTCACCCCCCATACAGCAAGAGGCATCCGCCCTAGTGCTGGTGAGAGCATAAAGCTCGAAACACGTGTCCACTAGTTGGATGTGTCTGGCTGTATAAAATTTAAAGCTAATCCTTGGCATTGCACCCTTAGCGTCACAGAGACGTAAAGAGATGATTTGCATAGCTCTGCCTACTGCAAGGGTAGATGGGTAATGCTATCTGTCCTTGGACTGAGTACTGTGCAAATACTTTCCGTTCTAGGAAAGCCACTCTTTTCCTTTACCTAAGTAGAGGGTTTTTTGGTCTCTTTAGCCCCCCTATATTAAGCCTAACATGGGTCTCTCCACATACTGGCTTGCGAATATGTAATGTTTCCAATATAAACACAGAGCTCCCCTGTTTCTCCCCTGAGAGCCTCGTGAAAATTGCCAATGGCAACGAAACGCGTCGGTGGCAGCAGGCGGCATCATTTTACGATTGGATTTGTTTGATCTGGACAGGTCTAAATGAGAAGTTGGTGAGAGCCACCCTCGTCATTGTAATTTTAAAGTGTTTTTGTTATCTGTTTTATGTGAGTGTATTTTCAGCAATAAATAGTCCCTTTTTTATACGGAATCACACTAGATGTGTGTTTAATATATTTTTTTCATATGGTTTTATCATCTGCGGAGGCTCTGTGGTTTGACTGGTCATTTATAGTCTATCGGCATTTATCTTTGGAAATTTATTACACTACATATATGGAATATATTATGCCTGGAATAATTTGAACCAAAGAGTTGGGGATGCCCTCCAAACACCCCCCTGAATGGGTCCCTGGGGACTGACAATTAAAGTAAAAATATAAGTAGTCTTTATTAATGATAATCACATTAAAAACATTTTAAAAACTACAGCATTATCCCAGTGCTGTTCCATAACCAGCCACATGGGGGAGCCATCCTGCCAAGGTACATATTAATATAAAGTGCTTCAATGAATTGTGACTAATACTGGGTACAACATTAATATGTAATAATAAAGTGCTGTGTGCAAAAACAGACGTGCATCAATTTTCCATAAACAAGACCTCTGACTATAAGCAGGCCCAATAGGAGACAATAGTGCAAGGTAACAAACATAAAAAAACACAAATTAAAATCCTTACTATGTCACTGGCAGCAAAGCAACCCCGCAGCAAGCCCACGCGTTCCGAGCCACTAGGACTCTTCCTCAAGGCTGAAGTAATAATTTGAATAATAATTGGAATAATTTGAACCTATTAGCTGAATGATTTTGGTAAGGAGATTCACATTGTGGTGGAGGATTGTGAATAGCACCTTGCTTTAGTGTGCATGCACTTTGGGATATACACAAACTGCTACGCCTTGGTGTGCATGCGCTTTGGGACATTTAATAATTTTTGGGAAAAACAGGGGAGCTCTGTGTTTATATTGGAATCTTTATTGGACACTCTATGGACAGAGGAGTTTTGTGACACGTCGAGCACCCGGACTCTTTAGGAACATTGTTAAGAAATTGTCGTTTTCTTTTGCTTGCAAGCGCGGTATTCCAATTGTGGTTAATTACTAATATTTACAGTATAAGTAAGTCATGGGCCTTGTAGCACTTTTTCAAGCAAGACAAATAAAAAAAGAATATACCAGACAAAAATAAAATAATGTATCAGACCTGTCAGACCCTCCTTGTTGGTGCACCCTTGAACCTTGCCGTGCACCACCTGGGGTATGCGTACTGCAGGTTTAGAATTGGTGCCTTAGACTGAAAGGGTCTTGGTGTCAACCTGTAGTACAAATAAAGACCAGACAGTCTAGGGATATAAGGGAGTACTTGGAACCAAGGTTTAGAGAAACAAAATGGCCATCAAGACAATCTTGTCCAGTAATTTACCTGTTGTTTATGAGAATATATGAGAATACGCTAAGAACATTTTGTTCAACTTTAGGCACAGTTATGACACGCATCCTGTTATCCTGTTATTATATTTGCTCAAAGCTTCTACACAGAAACATCACTGGGCATCAAACAATCTAGGTACAATTCGCTGAATTTTAGCAAGTTCTAGACACTTCTTTGCTAATAGGTGATGGCCACCCCTACTCCGGATAAAAGCTGAGAGACTACCAGCAGTGGCGGACTGGGGTCAAAAATCAGCCCAGGATTTTACCAGCACCTGGCCTGCCTATGATCACCCAGTGGCATCTTTGCTGCTTCTTGGCCATTCAACCAGTGTGTCCCAAAGCTGAGGTTAAATCATTAGGGTGAGGACATGGGCTGGGGTTGCTTGGGTGAGGGAATAGAGTGTTGAAGGTGATGGGGGGCTGGGAATGGATGTGAGTGTTAGTAAATGTAGCAGCCCAGACTTCCCCAAAGCATCGGGCATTTGCCTGGTCTCCCTTTGGCCAGTCTGCCCCTGACCACCGGGGGAAGTTTACAGGGCTCCTTCTCTTGCCTTGAAGGTCCCAGAAGCAATTTTTTTTTTCTCTCTGCCTTCCACCCTTAGCATCTCCGGTGTGATTTATGGACAGATGATGCTTGCCAGCCTGCAGTGGTGTTTTGCTGTGAAAAAGTGAGTACCCAATTTTTGATTATATTATAAATTGTATTCAAGGTCATGAGAGACTATTAAGGTATTATGCTGCATTAAATTAATTGTAGAGTATTTAAGTATTTAACATTTGATTGCATCTTATTTAAAAGTGTACTTCAAATCACCTATTGCTTGTTATCCGATTAGGACCTTTCTCATATTATTCAATTGAGTGCTCATTATTCAAATAATAACTTGTTATTTCATTAGTGTTCATTAATACTTCTAGAGCTGTAATTAGTGTTCATTAATACTTCTAGAGCTGAATCAGAGTCGGCAAATATTTTGTTCAGTTGGCAATACACAACCAAATGTCACTGTTGGTTTTTAGAGGGAAACTGAGCAGATAGATCCAGTCCAAACCAGTCAGTACCTGTTGAGCTGAGTACCCTTAGGGCCTTATTCATGAGGGGATAGCGACAGGTAGTGCCTTGTAAGTGGCAGGTAGCTGCAGGTGAATGCCGGCTACAGCAGGCAATTCCACATTTATGAAGCCGAATCTGGTGAGCGACTGGAACACCGCCATGTAGCGTACAATTCATCATTATCCCAGGCTCAGCGTACAGCGCCGGCCTTCAGCCTTGCAGAGCGCCACGTCTTGCCTCTCCCTACCTGGCGCTCTCCCATACATTTCTATGGATGATCCTTAAATCTCTTTCCTGATCCCAATTTTTTTTTTTTTTTAAATAAAATCTCAAACCTTTCCGACGTGTATCCTGGCCTAGAAAATGACATTTTTGAAAACGTTTTTGATTAATACCAGACCTGTAATGACAATTCTGCATAAAAATATTTTTAAAGTGTTCATGTTACAATGTAATAACAATGTAATTCCATATGTTTTCGCTTTGTTACTAGTGGATACATGTTCAAAAATAGACTTTACTCACACAGCCTCTGGCGCTATGGGCTACAACAACCCAATTTTGAGCGCTGGCACTGTATGAGGCTGTTTTTTTTATGAATGTGGTGTGAGTCAGTTGCACTGAGCTGGCGCTACCGTTTGCTCCCATACAGCGTAGTACTGCGACTCACACAACATATTCATCAATGGCGGGCAGCGACTGAGGCGCTCTGAAACAACAAACCATGGCCGAGCACAGCGACTACTAGCGGTCGCTCTGAAATCCTCGCTACAGATGCTCAACTGTCGCTACCTGGCGTTAGTAATGAATCAGCCTGCCCGTCCTGCAAACATGAGGCAACAGCATATGAGGCATGGGAAAGTCATGGGATGACCTGATCGCTAGAGAAATATTTAAGGGGAGCTCTACCCCAGGTTTAGTGCTCAGTTCAGTTCTAAGTTGTACATCCAAGAGGGGGTCTGTTATAATGTTAGTAGAGGAGGAGGAGATCAACAGAGGGAAAGCCAGAGGAATAAGAGCAGCAAACCAGAGAGAGTAGCTGACAGGAGACCTGCGGCAGCCTATAGACTTTAGGTTGATGGTGCTGCGTGTGGGATTAAAGGAGCACTATCGCGAAATTTGCATTAAAAAAGATAAATAATTAAATAGCCACACAATAGCTTCTAAGATGTGTATAAATAATCTGGAGATAGAAAAAGGAAAAAATATATGCCTTTCTTTTAAATTGTATAATGACAATGGCTCAGTCCATTCGCTGAATAGGGGGATCTGCTGGTTGTATTTAGTGAGCTGCTTCATTTAGCCCACTGGTCTCCTAGCAACACTTTACCTCAGAGGCTGACACTGTAATCAGTGGTAACGGCTGTGTGTGTGTGAGGTGCTGCTTTTGTTATGAGACCAGGTGACTCAAATGTGTAAAATCTATACAAAATAAACTAAACTGACTGAAAATGACTGAAATTCTTCTTTGAATAATTTGCAGGAAAATCTAAAGTGGAACAAAACCCTGAGTGGCCGACCCTGAAGTCTATAAGACCCGGCCATTGAACTTGCCCCTTGGGCATTCTAAATCGGGATGCCCCACTGTGTGAAACAACCCCTGGATAACCACAGATCCCCCCATTTTTCTGTCGCGCTCACGCAGATAGTCATTTAGACAGGCCGGACGGCCAGGAAGGTTAATGCTCAGGCTCCCCATCTGCGTGCAAACAGCGCTGATTGGATGAGAGCCCGCGCATGCGCTGTGGGACAGGGAAAGGTACGTTTTCACAGGCGAACTTGGGGATTTCACATATCAGGGCATCCCAAGTCGGGATGCCCCTAGGGGCACAAAACAAAACTCCAGATAGTGAAAATCCTGGATTGGGCTTTGCTCAAAACACACAAAGCTGAAAGAAAGATCATATGGAAAAATGTGTTGAGAAAAGAGAGAGAAAATGGTAAACTGAAAGATTCTGCAGCAGAGCCAACATGAAAGGAAAACTGTCAAAATCAGCTAAATGACTTCTAGAGCTTTTCTCTCTGTTTTAGATATATGAGTTCTGGCCAGGACTGAACAGCTGATACTTTGTTACATTGTTTCCCCCTCTCCTCAGCGTGGAACAGGCCAGAGTGTCAGGCTCCGACACTCAGCAGACATAAACATGAGCTATTAGTCTCCAGCTGCTCAACACACACCATTTTTTTCTAAATTTGTAATTCTTACTCCAACACTTACCTACATTCAAAGTACCATTTAAATATAAGTCACCAAGAAAAATTCGCGATACTGCTCCTTTAAGTCTATGTGGAGGTGGTGATGCAATAAATCTGTTCTGCTGATGTTTGAAACATCTGAAGTATATGCAGAATAAAGCCAGTCTTTGGTTTACCTCATGGGAGTCTCATGGGAGGCCATATGTTTGCTGCATACTTTAACCCTTCATTTTTAATAACCGAGTTCACAACCAACACACTAGAAGATCATGTCTAGAAAGAATCAGACGCCATTGAAATGGAGAGATCTCTCTAGTCTGACATTGTGAGGTGCATCGTGAAATTGTGTAAACATCCAAATAAACAGGTTGGCTAATAAGTGAGTCACTCCTATCCCAGAACTGAATAAAATCCTGCCAAGCTTGTGGTGTTCTCCCGGTAAGAATAAAAGATTCTTCTTCCTTCGAGTAAAATAAGAAACAAACTTGGCTGGTTATTTTTTGATCCCTGGTGTATGGGTGGCCCTTCCATCTGCTATTTATATGTTTTTTATTATTGGCAATTATTCGGGATAGTGTTCCTTTAAGGATCTTATTTGATTTTTATCCGCATGATATCTCACATGAGTATCATTCTCCTGTTAGCTTCATGTATTATAGGGCTATACAGCTCTTGTGGTGTGTTGTGTCAACAAGCCCTTGTGTTTCTGTAGGGCTATTGTTGTATTCCAGAAAAATATCCCAGAGCCTTTCTCCTGGCCAAAGGCCTTGCTTGGTCTTCCTCCGCTACCATTGGTCAACCTCCCATTATAATCAGTCCCTGTTCTCCGCCACGTTAGTCTGCTAGAGTGTGAGAGTTTACAACTTCCTGTAGTTTACTTGTTACTGACTTCGGCTTAATTTAAAGTGGACCAACACCCTCCAAAACAACAAGTGTCTAAACAGTTAAACATAAAAAGACACTTACCTTTTGATGACTTTAGCATCCTTCTGTCTCTCGCAGCGCCTGTATTCTTCAAAAATCTCATCCGGAGGTCCCGACCACCAGGTCTTGTCCGTTCATTTGCATGCTGTCCATCTTGCTTGTCCGTCCATTTCTTCCTTGTCCGTCTCCTCACTCGCACGATTTCTTCTCCTCTTCTCAACGTCATCGGGGGGGCGTGGCCTCTGTCCTCTCTCAGGGGGCGTGCACGTCTCTCTCTGGTCTCTAGTTCCTGAAAAACAAAAAAATATGTCAAAAATAGAAAATAAATCACTAACTCACCTTTCACAGGAACTTCCCTGACTTTCGCTCCCTCCGCCGTTCACCCGGCTGCAGAGCGCGCTCGCGATGCGATTCGAGCGGCGCTTCACTTTACCTAAGCGGCGCTACTGCGCATACCCGTTTTTTTTTTCTCTTTAGGTGAGCACGCAAGCGCGCTCTGCAGACAGGGGAACGGCGGAGGGAGCGCATGCGCAGCAGCGCCGCTTAGGTAAAGTGAAGCGCCGCTTAGGTAAAGTGAAGCGCCGCTCGCATCGAGCGGTGCTTCACTTTACCTAAGCGGTGCTACGGCGCATGTGCGAGAATTGCAAGAGGAAGAGGTCAAACGATCTCTTCCTCTTACATGCATTTTCAAGATGGCGGCGCGCAACAAAAAGTGACGCGATGCCGCGCAGGATAATCTAAGGTAATTTTTTTTTTCGGCTTATCTTTAACGGGTCCTGGGGCATGGCATGGGTTGTTATTTAGGGGGAAAAAAAAACACAGGGTGTTGGTCCACTTTAACTCTTCTCATCTTCCTGCCAGAACCAACCTCTGCCTACTTGTCCTTTCAGATACAGTGCCCCCTCTGCTTACCTGATCTTCTACCCTATGTTTGTTATGGGACCTTCCTTGTGCCTACTCCTTCTGTTGCGATGCCGCCTTGGACTGATTCCTCATGTATGACCCCTTGCCTATTCAAACTATCCTCCACTTAGTTTTGCGCTGGGTGTTCATCTCTCATCGCCCTGCCAGTTAGCATCATCCTGGGGGCAACCATCCCCAGTGAGGTGTTTCCAGCATCCCGGCAGATGTTGGTTTGTCTAAAGGTGACACTGTGGTAAAAATTGGGGGTTGCTGACTGACAAGGAGGCAGGTGTCCAACCGGGTATTACAGTATGTTAATGTATATATAATCATCTGTTCTGTTTTTATCTGCCTGGCTCCTAATCTCCTAGACCTGATCTGAGTTTTATTTTGAGGTTTGGAATTGTGTCCTACAGCTGAGATCTCTCTTTTAGATATGCAAACTTCCATGTAGGACATTCGTTATCAAGGCTCCTGTTTCCCTTTTATGTAGCAACTCTGCATCAGTGTTCAGCATAAACTACACAAACGCCCGCTAGATTGACATTTCTTCATTCATGCTTTACCTTAAACAGCATGTGAGGACTTCAAAGCCAAGCAGACGACTTTGATGTAACAAAACGAAAAATGCCTTATGATTTGTAGAGACAGAGACAACGTTGAATCTGCCTGTTTTCAACCCTTAAAGTGGACCAACACCCAGGATTTTCACAATCCTGGGTGTTGGTCCACTTCCGCGGGGCACCCCGCTGTGTGAAACCCCCCCAGAAAGCCCCAAAAACTCACCTCACCCCGCTCCCACGTGACTCGCTCCACCAATCACCGCCGACGGACAAGCGAGGTCCGTCGACGGACAAGGTGAGAGCGCCCGCCGCCTCTCACGTGGCCCTCGTACAGGGAGTGCGCCCGCGCCGGCCATTCACAAACGGCCGGCGCGGGTGCGCGCCCTGCTAGAGGGATGCGCGAGAGGCGGTGGTGGCCCGCGCATGCGCCGTTGGAACGAGGAACAGGTAGGATTTGCGGGCGTCCTGGGGGGTTACACACAGCGGGGCACCCCCGATCGGGGTGCCCCGCAGTCAGGGAGCTGATCAGCCCGGGAATCTTATAGATTCTTGTCCATGTATACTTCCAACACATACAGAATTGGTAGCCTCTGCCATAATGAGTTTTATCTATTAGACAGCCTAATAAAAAAAGATGTATTCGGTGCCGTAGGGTTGAGGAACTACAGACAACATAGTACTGGAGCTGAAGCAGGTCGGGGGGGTTACATAAGGAAAAAAACATTTACATGGCCTGTAATCCAGCACTATCGCCTGGCGATTCCGATGCTGGCTGCCACCATCTTTGCCTTGACCAACCCGGCCACTGGGAGCACATGGGAGCACGCATGGCACGGGAAGCACATGCTCACGGTGGCACCTGGAACGACCGAGGCAAAGATGGCAACGGCCAGCGCTGTAATCCCCCCGACAATCTGAGCTGGATTGCGGGGCAGGTAAGTGTGTGGAGCCCCCCAAGTTGTCCAATCCAACTCACCGTTCCATGTTCTTACAACATATGCGTGGCCTCTAGTCCAATCAGCTCGCTCAACTGCGCTGACCCAAACTCGTCTAGGCTAGTCTAAGGAGTGCAGCAGAGAGTGCCAGTGGCTGCTACCCTGCTGGACATTCACAAATGCCTGGCGTGAATGGGTGCCCTGCAAAAGGTATAACAAGGACTGGTAGCTGCCTGCGCATGCGAGATTGGATCGGGGAGAGGGTGAGTTACACAGGAGACCTGGGAGGTTTCACACAGGAGGAGGGAATCAAGTTGGAATCATAGGTTCCAGGGTCTGGGTTTTGGTCCACTTTAACAACAACAATAAACCTATCCTTCAGCCAGCTGTAAATCCAAACTATTGTCACATACCTTTCTAGAGACCAGGCCGATGTAGACACAGAGAGCTTCAGCAGTACCACCTGCGGCTTTAGCTGATAGTGATTACAGGGGAAACCCAGCAGAAGAGAGTGTCTGGTATTGATAAATTGCAGATTTTGGTGTGCTGAGCTGGAACTGAGGAGATGAAAGACAAGAAGGGGTTAACGCTGGCTGAGCCAGGTGGAGGCCAGCAGAAAATGTTTGTAGGAGGTTGTGAGGAATCTGCTAGCAAGTCTGGTTCTCACCATGGCTCCCCGCAAAGGGAGATGGACTGTGCTGCAGACCAGAGTTCAGTCTGGAGTGAGTCAACTTCAGGTGCAAGCCGGAAGTTCAGAGCTCAGGTGAGTGAGGGAACAGAGCCCGGGGGTTCAAAGCTTTGGTGTGTCCAGGAACAGAGCCAAAGTAGTTTGTATTTCCAAGCTGAAGAGCCAGAGCAGGGTCGATATCCAAAGCCAGAGCATGGCCGATAACCAAAGCCAGGGGGTCAGAGCCAGAGCTGCTAGTCAGCAGAGCCAAAGTTGAACCGGAGTAATGTTTTACAGGAGTCAGGAGGAAGGCATCACTTCAAGAAGAAGATCTGCAGGCATCCTGCCAGTACAACAGGCCTCCTTTTAACCCTTTACATGCCAAGCCTGTTCCCAGGGGTTTGTTTCTCCTACTGTTAAGTGGCAAGCCCAAAGTATAGGCCTGGCTTCCCCCGGCTACTGTAAAAATAAAAAAAAAAAAACACTCACCTGATCCGTTGATCGATCCAGCCAGTCTTCTCTTCACCCGTGGGGCATCTGATCCCCCAGGGGCTCTTCCAGCTTCAGGAGAGCCTACATTTAAAGGCCTACATTTAATTGGAAAATACAATACTTCCTAGCCCCTATGCTGAACATTCTGACAAGCAAGACTACCTGTGTTCTATTTCTGATGGACATAAGCCTGTTTAACCCTTTCACAGAAACATCCTTATAAAAAGTAAGTCTGCATGTGTTTGCTTTTAAACAAGTGATACAAGTATATTTGGCCTGTGAACTGTGTATTTGACTGTGACGTGGAATAAAGCATTAATCCTTTCTTTTTCATGACCTTGGAACAATAAAACAAGCTGGTGCTTTCACTTATCCGGCTTGCCGTTAAGTGTCTGTCTGATGTGATACCATCCTGTCAGCTCCCCATCCCCTGGCTATCATACCTGTGTGCTGTGACATTGCTTGAGATAAGTTGACACTGTGATATACTTGGGATTGCAATTAAAGCTGACCGTGATTACTGGTGTTTTAAACCCCAATAACTACCGTTACAATAGCAGCCCTGATCATTTTGTATAATACCAGGTTAGTTTATCTTGGAGCTGTATCAGTTCAATCTGTCTGTCTCAGCTTCCATCTCATTATCAGTGTAAAAGCAAAGCTATCGATCATCTGGTCACTGAGGTGTAAAGCCTTTATTTACTCTTTTTTGCTTTATATCTAAATGAGTTCAAAAGGAAGATCTGCTGTCAACCAGGAAGCCATGAGATAAAAGAAAGTTACAATACTTATGATTTCTTTCCTACTTTGCCCCTCCTGCTGATCTAGGGTTGCCACCTTTCCAAACAAAAAATACAGGTACATGGGCATGGTCTCGTAGGGGGCATGGTCCTGTAAAATGTAAGTTTAACCATATTTTTTACTTAAAATACCTTATTTTTCACTTTCTAAAGTGCAACAGCCAACAAACACACCCAGCATCCTCCCCCAGAGCGCTCTAAAGTAACAGACTGGCTGGGATAGGACCCCTGGCCCTGTTGCTTCACAATAACAAAAATACCACCAAACACCAAAAACTTACCGCTTGGTCATCAAAAATACCGTCTGTGCCGCTAAAATACCGGTAAGGTGGCAACCTTATGCTGATGTGAGGGCCCAAAAAATCTTCACTTATGTACTATTTAGCACTGCAGTCGAATCAAACCCGTACCTGCGAGACCTGGTTTCAATGGGTTAGACCAGGGGTGGGCAATTATTTTTTCCATGGGGCCACATGAGAAACTAAAAATATTGTGGAGGGCCGCTGAGCTATGGGCGTCTAAGCGACGTCTAAGCTCAGCGGCTCTGAGTGCGCTGGCGGCTGCATCTCGAGCTTCCCTTTAACAGGGAGCACGCCCGCGCTGGCCATTCTCAAATGGCTGACACAGGCACGCGCCCTGCTAGAGGGATAGCGGGCATGCGGCCGCAGCTCGTGCATGCGCCGTTGAACTGGGAAAGAAGGTGAGTTTATGGGCGACCTGGGGGTTTCACACAGCGGGGCATCCCGATTTTGGATGCCCCGCGGGGAGGGGATCTATAAGATTCCCAGGCTGATAAAGCAGGGTTTTGGTCCACTTCAAACGTTCTGATGTGATAATTTCCCAGCCAATCAGAGAAGCCCTTGGCTTCTGGCAGTCTGGAAGGAGAGCTCATATCAGCTGGGGCAAAGTGTAAGAATGGTGGGCAGCAGGAGGGGGCATGGTGAGAGCATGGTGGACAGCAGGAAGGGGGCATGGTGAGAGCATGGTGGACAGCAGGAAGGGGGCATGGTGAGAGCATGGTGGACAGCAGGAAGGGGGCATGGTGAGAGCATGGTGGACAGCAGGAAGGGGGCATGGTGAGAGCATGGTGGACAGCAGGAAGGGGGCATGGTGAGAGCATGGTGGACAGCAGGAAGGGGGCATGGTGAGAGCATGTGGACAGCAGGAAGGGGGCATGGTGAGAGCATGGTGGGCAGCAGGAAGGGGGCATGGTGAGAGCATGGTGGGCAGCAGGAAGAGGGCATGGTGAGAGCATGGTGGACAGCAGGAAGGGGGCATGGTGAGAGCATGGTGGACAGCAGGAAGGGGGCATGGTGAGAGCATGGTGGACAGCAGGAAGGGGGCATGGTGAGAGCATGTGGACAGCAGGAAGGAGACATGGTGAGAGCATGGTGGACAGCAGGAAGGGGGCATGGTGAGAGCATGGTGGACAGCAGGAAGGGGGCATGGTGAGAGCATGGTGGACAGCAGGAAGGGGGCATGGTGAGAGCATGGTGGACAGCAGGAAGGGGGCATGGTGAGAGCATGGTGGACAGCAGGAAGGGGGCATGGTGAGAGCATGTGGACAGCAGGAAGGGGGCATGGTGAGAGCATGGTGGGCAGCAGGAAGGGGGCATGGTGAGAGCATGGTGGGCAGCAGGAAGAGGGCATGGTGAGAGCATGGTGGACAGCAGGAAGGGGGCATGGTGAGAGCATGGTGGACAGCAGGAAGGGGACATGGTGAGAGCATGGTGGACAGCAGGAAGGGGGCATGGTGAGAGCATGGTGGACAGCAGGAAGGGGGCATGGGGAGAGCATGTGGGCAGCAGGAAGGGGGCATGGTGAGAGCATGGTGGACAGAAGGAAAGGGGCATGGTGAGAGCATGGTGGACAGCAGGAAGGGGGCATGGTGAGAGCATGGTGGACAGCAGGAAGGGGGCATGGGGAGAGCATGTGGGCAGCAGGAAGGGGGCATGGGGAGAGCATGGTGGACAGCAGGAAGGGGGCATGGTGAGAGCATGGTGGACAGCAGGAAGGGGGCATGGGGAGAGCATGTGGGCAGCAGGAAGGGGGCATGGGGAGAGCATGTGGGCAGCAGGAAGGGGACATGGTGAGAGCATGTGGACAGCAGGAAGGGGACATGGTGAGAGCATGGAAGGGGGCATGGTGAGAGCATGTGGACAGCAGGAAGGGGACATGGTGAGAGCATGGAAGGGGGCATGGTGAGAGCATGTGGACAGCAGGAAGGGGGCATGGTGAGAGCATGGTGGACAGCAGGAAGGGGGCATGGTGAGAGCATGGTGGACAGCAGGAAGGGGACATGGTGAGAGCATGGTGGACAGCAGGAAGGGGGCATGGTGAGAGCATGGTGGACAGCAGGAAGGGGGCATGGTGAGAGCATGTGGACAGCAGGAAGGGGGCATGGTGAGAGCATGTGGACAGCAGGAAGGGGGCATGGTGAGAGCATGATGGACAGCAGGAAGGGGGCATGGTGAGAGCATGGTGGACAGCAGGAAGGGGGCATGGTGAGAGCATGTGGACAGCAGGAAGGGGGCATGGTGAGAGCATGTGGACAGCAGGAAGGGGGCATGGTGAGAGCATGGTGGACAGCAGGAAGGGGACATGGTGAGAGCATGGTGGGCAGGTACATGGTGAAAAAGAGACAGCAGGCAGGAAGGGAAAACACAAGCAAACTACATAATCTTTCTGAGCAGACTTACTGATGCTCTGGAGCCCCTACTCTGTCCTTCCAAAGTCCCCAGGTCTCTATCACCTGCTCATCGGGTCTGGCTTCCTCAGAGGAAGGGAGAATGTGCCAGACCCAACGAGCCGAGCGGCCGATCAGCTGCTGCTTAACCTAAGCCTCTCACACTGTACACAGGCGATCACCTAAGTTAAGCAGCAGCCGATCGGCCACTCAGCTCGTCGAGTCTGGCATGTTTTCCCTTCCTCTGCGTCTCTTACTGGCCAGCTCAGCCCGGGCCGGTAAGAGCCTAGCAAAGGGCCGTATACGGCCCGCGGGCCGTACATTGCCCAGGTCTGGGTTAGACAGTGTGTCTATGTGCGAGAAAGATCTGCGTGCGGAAATCCAAGAAATGTGTGTGAAAAAGCTTTATCTGTGCAAGAAAATACATGCTTTCACACCTAAGCATCCCTGCATAAAGCAAATGTATATATTGTTTTTTAGATTTTATCATGTAGTATGGGGTCTTTGTTTTTATTGTAAGGGTATAGGTGTTATTTTTCATCTCCCCCTTTTATTTCTCTTTATTTCAATGCATTAATAATGAATTTTAATCATTTAATAACATTTAACCATTTTTGTGTAATGTTTATTCTTATGTTTTTCATACCTAATATTTAATTTTTAGATATGTTTATGTATGTCATCTAATCTATCTATCTTTAAACCGGACCTTCACCATGATTTAATGAAAAGCCCAAACTCTTAAAAACAATTCCTCAGCATCTAAAATTAATATATTTTACATGTTTAGTCACTAATTTATTATACTTTCCCCCACTGGGCTGCAACTCTGTTTGGGAATTTAGGATACGGGCGCCGCCATCTTGACTCAGAAGCATCACACTTACTGAGGAGAGGAGAGTGGGATAAGGTACAGGGGGCCGGGTTATAGCTGTGCTTTGCTCAGACAGAGCAGAGCTGGGGTCAGGGAAAGGTCAGCAGTCCCAGAATGCAGAGCAGCACAGTCACTTCCTGTTTGCAGGCGGCCTGCAAAAATGGCAGCTTCCATAAGCCGCCATCTTGGATGTTTAAAGGCTTATAAAATGCAGTAGATGCAGGTAGGATCTCCCTCCATCCTCACTCTTTTTACACCAATGGGAATGATCTTGGATATATCTTTCACACCTTTTTATGGATTGAATTCCCCCTATAGTAGGTTATGGCTATTTGATATAGCATGTTACATGTTTTGATTTAGGCACTGGTGCACTGGTACATAGATAGTGAAAAATCCAGCTTTTGCTTTGTTTTCATGTTATGTTTTGCACTTAGTTATGTTTAGTTGTTGTTTGTTTTTGTTTTACTTTAGATTCAATTGTACACAGTACTTTGGAAGATAAGTATGCAGGAAATCATATTTGTCACATATGTTGTGCTTTCATGATCCTTCCCTGCTGTCGGTGTATTGCTAACAAGACAAAATATGTGTAAGTTTTGATACAGCTTTAAGAATAGGGATGACCGTCCTGTATAAAAGGCGCATTGCCGCCCAATGCCACTCTGCGCTCTACAGTAGATAGGGACAGGTTGCTGGCTGCTGCTGAGGGACAGATAGGCCTATTTTGGTTGGTTTTCAGGGAAACATTTAGTCAGGGATAGCAGATAAAGTGAGGGCTAGAGTAGGGTTGGACTCATTAATGCTCCACTAATACCACTGGCTTGTCACTACTGGGGTCTGGGTGTCCCCTTATACCACAACTTGCTGTAAAGACTGGGGTGAGAGTGTCCTCTTATACTACAACTTGCTGTAAAGACTGGGGTGAGAGTGTCCCCTTATACCACAACTTGCTCTAAAGTCTGGGGTGACAGTGTCCCCTTGTACCACAACTAGCTGTAAAAACAGGGGTGAGAATGTCCCCTTATGCCACAACTTGCTGTAAAGACTGTGGTGAGAGTGTCCCCTTATACCACAGCTTGCTGTAAAGGTTGGGGTGAGAGTGTCCCCTTATACCACAGCTTGCTGTAAAGGTTGGGGTGAGAGTGCCCTGTTATACCACAACTTGCTGTAAAGACTGGGGTAAGAGTGCCCATTTACACCTCAACTTGCTGTAAAGACTGGGATGAGTGTGTCCCCTTATACTAAAACTTGCTCTAGGCACGGGGGGGAGTGTGCCCCCTTATACCACAACTTGCTGTAAAGGTTGGGGTGAGAGTGCCCTGTTATACCACAACTTGCTGTAAAGACTGGGGTAAGAGTGCCCATTTACACCTCAACTTGCTGTAAAGACTGGGATGAGTGTGTCCCCTTATACTAAAACTTGCTCTAGGCACGGGGGGGAGTGTGCCCCCTTATACCACAACTTGCTTTAAAGACTACAGTGAGAGCGTCCCCTTATACCACAACTTGGTCTAAACACAAGGGTTAGTGTATTCTCATATACTACAACTTTCTGGGCACAAGGTTGCATTTTCACATGTGCAGCAAATAAGGGACAGGGAAACAGTGGCCATGGTGCTTCCATTTTTGGCTGCTACACCCACTTCTATGATGCAAGCAAGCGCCAGGGTTTGGAGCACATTTTTGCTGGCAGAGTGGTGAGGCCAGAACATATTGAGGCAGTCATAGAACTACCCAGCTCAGTGCTGATTGGTTCCTGAGGCTATAAAGTAACCTCAGCATGTCTGAGAGCAAGATAGTGCTGCTGAGAGGGCTAGAGGCCAGTGCTGAGTAAAGAGGTTTGGTAGCCATCTTCTGGGGTCTATGACAGAGGATACCAAAAAGACTTCTGGGAATCTTGGAGGTCAGGACGGAGAAGTACTAGTCTGTAACAGGCAACTGGCTAGATGGTTTCCGGATGTGGTGGGGCAAGAAAAATGAACCATGACGGACTCCTGGATGATGGACCTCATGAGGGTTGATCAGCCGGGGTAGGTTTGGGACCCTATGAGTCAAGGGGCCCATGGGAGAAGATGGTCCCAAAAAAAGGAAGCTTGTCTGAAATGTTTTTGGACTTTATGGAAGTACCCCCCCCCCCCCCCCCCGCGCGCCCCGCCTCGCCCTGCCACACTCTCCTGGCACTAAGACAGGACCGTGGGGGTTGCAAAGAAAAAAACTCTCAGCATGGACAGCAGCTGCACAGAATGACACAATGCGATATCGCCCTGCTCTGCACACATGCAAGGGGCCAGGGGATGCTGCTTTGTGTCTTTCTGTCTCCATGTGTGTGCCTGCCGGCCATTCACTCCCCCCCCCCCCCCCCCCCATCCTGCCTCAGTGCCAGGAAAGGGTGGCAGAGCAGGGGAGTTGTTTTTTACTGGAATTTTACTTTAATGCTTAACTGAGTATCTCCTGGTCAGATGAGATATAACTTCAAGTCTGAAGGTGTTCTTGAAAGCATGCCCTATAGATCAACAAAACTGTTTCATGTTCTATGCCCCCAGGGCATCCCTATTGGGGTGTGTGAAACCCCTCAGTGCACCCAGTAAGACTCACTTCTCCTTGGTCCATTGGTGCATGCCCGGGCACTCATTGGAGCCCTTTGCTGTGTCTACATTCAATGTGCAGAGCGCGCAAAATAGCTGGGGCGGGAGCGCACGCATGCAGACAGGAATGCAGGGGATGCGGCAGTACGTGCCCCCCATTGTAAACAATCAGAGTGATGGCAAACGGCTCTGATTGGACAAGAGCATGTGCATGCGCCCCGTTGGCACCGGGTAGAGGTGAGTTATTACTGGTGCCCTTGGCGGTTTAACATAGTGGGGCATCTCGATTTGGGGGAAAGCCAGCTGCCATTCCTGGAATCTAAAATGGTCGTTGATGGGTTTTGTGCCACTTTAAATATAGTTTGTCTTAAAAGGCATTGAATGAAAGAATTTCTAGACCGGGGCTACAGCTTTTACATATCGCATCCATATCCCTTGTCGCCCAACCGATCGCGTGTCACTTCCGTGTCTTTCAACAAGTAGACACTCCCGCCATCAGTCACTGCTGGCACGCCCCCTCCATTTACTGCAATGGAAAGGGGTGTTTTAGATCTTCCCACTCTTTCTTTCTCTGCATCCCTAATTTTACCCATTCTTTTTGTAGCTCTATTCCACTCTCAATTTCTGTTCCTTTCTCCTCCACTATTTTTCTATATTCCTCCCATTTTGATCTCATCCCCCTTTCATTCTCTCTCTCTCTCTCTCTGGTTTTCCCACTCCCCTCCCCCCCATCTTGCTCTGATTTCCATAATCTCTCCTTTTATATCGTGACCTTCAATCTCCTTTTCTCCGACTTTTGTATTTTCTCCTCCTTTCTCTTTTCCACATTCCCTCCATCCTCACTCTTTTCACACCAATGGGAATGATCTTGGATATATCTTTCACACCTTTTTATGAGTTGAATTCCCCCTATAGTAGGTTATGGCTATTTGATATAGCATGTTACATGTTTTGATTTAGGCACTGGTACACTGGTACATAGATAGTGAAAAATCCTGCTTTTGCTTTGTTTTCATGTTATGTTTTGCACTTAGTTATGTTTAGTTGTTAGTTGTTTGTTTTTGTTTTACTTTAGATTCAATTGTACACAGCACTTCGGAAGATAAGTATGCAGGAAATCATATTTGTCACATATGTTGTGCTTTCATGATCCTTCCCTGCTGTCGGTGTATTGCTAACTAGACAAAATATGTGTAAGTTCTTATACAGCTTTAAGAATAGGGATGACCGCCCTGTATAAAAGGCGCATTGCCGCCCAATGCCACTCTGCGCTCTACAGTAGATAGGGACAGGTTGCTGGATGCTGCTGAGGGACAGATAGGCCTATTTTGGTTGGTTTTCAGGGAAACATTTAGTCAGGGATAGCAGATAAAGTGAGGGCTAGAGTAGGGTTGGACTCATTAATGCTGGCTTGTCACTACTGGGGTCTGGGTGTCCCCTTATACCACAACTTGCTGTAAAGGCTGGGGAGAGAGTGTCCCCTTATACCACAACTTGCTGTAAAGACTGGGAAGAGAGTGTCCTCTTATACCACAACTTGCTGTAAAGGCTGGGAAGAGAGTGTCCTCTTATACCACAACTTGCTGTAAAGGCTGGGGTGACAGTGTCCCCTTGTACCACAACTAGCTGTAAAAACAGGGGTGAGAGTGTCCCCTTATACCACAACTTGCACTAAGCACTGGGGTGAGTGTCCCCTTATACCACAGCTTGCTGTAAAGGTTGGGGTGAGAGTGCCCCATTATACCACAACTACCTGTAAAGACTTGAGTGTGCCCCCTTATACCTCAAGTTACTGTAAAGACTGGGGTAAGAGTGCCCATTTATACCTCAACTTGCTGTAAATACTGGGATGAGTGTGTCCCCTTATACTAAAACTTGCTCTAGGCCAGTAGTCCTCAAACTTCCTCCTCAAGGGCCCTCCTCTCCACGCTACTCCACAGGTGAATTAACTGGTGCTCAGACAGAGCTATAGCCCTAATTATTACCTCTGTGCATCAGCATAGAGAGCTGCAAAACCTGGCCTGTCTCGGCCCTTGAGGAGGATGTTTGAGGACTACTGCTCTAGGCACTGGGGTGAGTGCCCCCTTATACCACAACTTGCTTTAAAGACTACAGTGAAAGCGTCCCCTTATACCACAACTTGGTCTAAACACAAGGGTTAGTGTACTCTCATATACTACAACTTTCTGGGCACTAGGTTGCATTTTCACATGTGCAGCAAATAAGGGACAGGGAAACAGTGGCCATGGTGCTTCTGCTGCTGCTGGTAATGGGGCTGGTGCTCATCCGGGCGCTGATGCTGCAGGAAAAGAATGTCTTCCATTTTTGGCTGCTACACCTACTTCTATGATGCAAGAAAGTGCCAGGTTTTGGAGCACATTTTTGCTGGCAGAGTGGTGAGGCCAGAACATATTGAGGCAGTCATAGATTATATGGCACGCAGTAATACCAGTTCCGTGGGATATTTTTCTACCCACTCGGAACTGGGATACCATGGGCTATTCACTTGCCCCTGCCCCAGTTGCAGACCTAGGGTTCACAGATGCCCAACAACTTATGTTTGAGGATGTGGCCAGGAGACCATCACAGGACACCCTTGATGATGAAACCCTGGTGCCGACTGCAGCAGTTTTCTGCAATGTTGAGACTGAGAGGGAGGCTAGCAGGGAGGAGTGGGTGAAAGAAGATGCCAGGGAGGATGACGAGGTCCTAGACCCCACGTGGACTGAAGGCCATCAGAGTTTGGAGGAAGAGGTGGTTTTTCACACAGCCCCAGGCAGTCAGCAGAAGAAGGAGAAGGGCGCAGCGGTCAGCCCATTGTGACTATTGGCCACCAAGCCCAGTTACCGAGCTCACCAAAGCTGCCTCAAAGGATCTCACCATTGTGACATTTTTCAAGCAAAACCTGCAGCTGAGTTTCCCTTTGTCTCCGCTCTGTCTTCACCTCCCCAACAACAAGGCCACCTGTCTCCACCCAAAGGGAGAATGTGGGAACCCCACCACCTCCAGCAGCAGCAGCACCACCAGGCTGGTCTACATAATCCCAGTGAAGCATTCAGCTTTCCATCCAGCAAACTTTGGAGAGAAAGTGGAAGTTGGTCCCATTTCATTCATGAGCCCTGGCCCTGAATGCAAGCATTTCAAAGATTCTGGCCTCTGAATTGCCCCATTCGACCTGGTGGAGACAGACAGATTTCATGACGATGGCTGTCTCACAATATGCCCGAACCGCCCCTACTTTTCTCGCCAGACTGTTCCTTTCCTGCACCAACAGCTTGTGAAAAAAATAAAACTTGCACTGGGCAATGCCATTACTTCCAGTTTCCACTTCATCATAGATACGTGGACAAGTAAGCATGGGCAGGGACGTTACATCTCTTTAACTGCCTACTTGGTGAGTGTAGTGGCGGCTGGGACTGTTACGGGAAGCAATGTGGCGCAGATACTTCCACCACCCAGGATTGCGGGACATCAGTCAGTGCCTCCTGTAGCCTCCTCCTCCTATTCTGCCTCCTGTTCTATTTCCTTCTCAGACAGTCTGCACAGCAATAGGTCCTCCATGTTCATTTTCTCGTTCGCTAAATTGGACACGTGGCCAAAGATTTTCCTCTATGCCTTGGAGGCGCTGGCCTGTCCTGCAGCAAGTTTCCTCTCAGAGCATTTTCTTTTTTTATTTCTTTGTGTATTTCTTTAATTTTTTTGCTTTCTGTGAGTATTTTGAGTACTTTCCCTAGCCCATTTTGTGCCAGGGAAGACCTCTAGCCCTTGCTGGCCCTATTTTGCAGCCATTTTTGTGCCCCAAAGTTCACGTCCCCATTGGCTTCAATGGGATTCGGACAAACTCGGAGAGCCCAAATTTTAACTGACTCGCTCATCACTATTTAAGAAATATTATTGAATACGGATTGAATTATAAGCTTCAAATTGAATAGGGACTTAATTGAATTGAATAATGAATAAGCCTCCATTGAATAACAAGTAATAGGTGACTTGACGCATACTTTGGAAGTCGATACAATCAGAGGTTAAATACAATATAATATCGTGACCATTAATGATCTTCCTATCACAAAGCACTATACTATGATTTCAATGTAATCAAATAACAAAAAAACTTCAGTAACAAAGCATTCAGAAGACCGGCACATTAATCACAAAGCATCACCACAGTTCTAGCATTAATTCACCATACCGGAAATGCAACAGCAGGCAGCTGGAAAGCCTCGCCCTTTTGTGGGAAGTAACAGAAGAAGGAACCTGGAGTGGGAGTGGCCAGGCCCCATAAGCAAAATGAAGCTTTTTCTAGACCTTGCTAGAAACTTAAGTTAAATGTAGTCGCTGTAGTAACCTTGTTCGCATTGAAGAATGTGATGTATGTTGGGCTCTTTAACCCTTTCGCTGCCAGCCTACCTGGAGTTTTTGTCACCCTTTGTTGCCAGGCCATTTTGCACTATTTTGCGCTCCCCGTGTTCAAATGTGATTTTTGAAGGGATTTCCCAGGAAAATGATATATTGTTTTTTTCAGCATAGTCTGGGCTTTAACATGAAATATCTTGTTTGTCATTTTTTAGGTGTATTCTCAATATTTTTGGGTGGAAAAAAATGAAAAAAATCTATTTTTTACAATTTGTAGTGTTTTTTTTTTGTAATAAAAAATGTAAGTTTGTCAAAAAAATCTTATTGCGTGTGAAATCCCAATTTCTTCCGGTTACAGCGTTACCACATATGCATAGATAGACAGCCTTTCCTGCCCAGGAGACTCCCCCAAACTGAAACAGCGATTTTCAGATAAAATACAACTATGCTATGCACTATGCGCACCTTGCAGTTTTTCCGGAAAAACAACCCTTTACATTTGAAATACCCCCAACAAACTATATATTCTCTGGAAGTACACACCTCAAGCTTTCTAGGTGTACCAGGCTTGTTGATGTGGCCACAGTTTTCTGGAAGTAATCCCTCAATGTAATCTTTGGTTGCAAAGAGTTTCCCTAAAAAAGCAGAATCAAAGCCACATTTTCCTAAAAAAAAACTATATACAAACAAGAAAAAACAAGTTTAATCTGAAAAAGCAACATCCTCCGAACAGAACGATACCCAACATGCATTGCTACTGTCAAGGGAAGAGTTGCCAAACACCCCAAAGTAAAGCATGTGCATAAGGGTAATTTTACTTGAAAATTTCAGCTCTGCAGACAAAGTGGACACCTTGCGATTTTTCAACCAAAACAACCCTTTACATTTGGAATATCCCCCATAAACCATATATTTCCTGAAAGTACACATGTTAAGCTTTCTAAGTATACCCAGCTTGTTGTAGTGGGCTCATCTTTCTGGAATTAATCCCTCAAAGAATTCTTTGGTTGCGCAGGGTTTCCCTAAAAAAATGTATAAAAAAGCTGAATAAAAAACACCTTTTCCTAAAATATTAATATGCAAACAAGAAAAAACAAGCTAAGTCTGAAAGCGCAAGGTCCCCCGAACAGAACAATACCCAACATGCATAGCTACTTTTAACCCTTTTAATTGCCAGCCTACTTGAGATTTTGTCACCCCTGTTGGTCATTTTTCCCCATTTTGCGCCATTTTTGCTGGAATTTTCAGGAAAATTATATAGTTTTTTTGCAGCAGAGTTTAGGCTTTAACATGAAATGTTTGTAAATTTTATTCTGTTTTTTACAATATTATTAAGTAAAAAAAAATAAACATTTTTTTCCAAAACATTGCCTCCTATATTTTAAATAAAAAATGTATTTTTTTAAAGAAAACCATATTGCATGTGAAAGCCCCATTTCTACCGATTTAGAACGGTACCACATATTTATCAGTAGCCCCCCGCTCCTGCCCAGGAGACCCCCCTAACTGAAACAAGTACTTTATAACATTTACAAATAGAATACAACTACCATCCACACTACAAAGGGTTAAATCGAGAAAAAGATGACATAGGGTCCCCACTCCCCTATTTTTTTTTTTAAAAAAACCCTTAAAAATCCCCCCAAAACATGACATGGGGTCCCCCTTACCGAAGTAACCAGCCCGGGACCAGCTATGCAGCGCTTGTAGGAACAGGGCGCAGGGGCCAGCTTTTGTGGCCCCTGGCCCTGTAGGCTACAAGCCTACATAGCCCATGCCCACGGGCTCTTCTGCCCCCCCTGGGCTTTGGGGAGGCAGGTACTGGGGTGCCGGGGGTTAATGGCAAGTCACCCGCTAGCCGCAGGTGATTTGCCAGCCTCCAGCCTTGTGAACTGATATAGGGATCTCATGGACCCCTTACCAGTTCACAATGGGATAAATGTAAAAAAAAAAAACACACCACACACAGAGAAAAAACTATTTTATTATTACTTAACTCCCATCCATCCTGGAGCACTGTGTCCCTTGACAATCACTGGCTTCTGCTCAACTGCTGGAAGCCTTTTATAACTGCTGGGTGACAGAACATAAGGGGTTAATTAAAAAAAATGACATAGGGTCCCTCCTCCCGGGGGGGGGGGGGGGACCCCATTTTTTGGGGATTTTTAAGGGTTAAAAATCCCCCAAAAAAATGACATGGAGTCCCCCTTACCCGAAAGTAACCAGCCTGGGACCAGCTATGCAGGGCTTGTAGGAACAGGGCGCAGGGGCCAGCTTTTGTGGCCCCTGGCCCTGCAGGCTACAAGCCTGCATAGCCCATGGTCACGGGCTCTTCTGCGGGTTCCGGGGGTTAATGGCAAGCCACCCGCTAGCCGCAGGTGAATTGCTATCCCCCAGCCTTGTAAACTGGTATAGGGGTCTCATGGGCCCCTTACCAGTTCACAAGGGGTTAAATGTAAAAAAAAAAAAAAGACACAGAAAAAAATGATCTTTATTTATTTATTTTTTTACTTTACTCACCTCCGATCCTGCGTCCCTCGCCACTGTCCCGCGCCGCTGTCAGCTGATGACATATGCCGGTGGTGATCGGAGCAGGGGGTGATAGGAGAGAAGGCTCCGATCGGAGCCTCCTGGCCTTTCACCTGCCCTCCCCTGATCACCACAGAGCTGGGTGCGGGCATAGGAGGTGCGGGATGATGTCATCCTGCTCCTCCCACAAAAGGCGGGGCTAGGCCGCCATTAGAGGAGGTGAGGACCCGAAAGAGGGTCCTCACCTGAAGCCTGCGGAGCCCGGGGGGGGAATCGGACCCCCCCCGGTGAAGAGTACACGCGGCAGGGCGATCGGGCGAGGAGGTGAGTGACTGTCATTTTGTTTTTGTTACAGCGTCAGCGCTGGAAACGGGGGGGGGGGAGGGGGCCTCCTGAAGATGGAGGACAATGGGGGAGGGATCGGATGCCCCCCGGAGGAAGAGGGGACCCCCAGCTTCACATCAATACCAGAGGTAAGTGTTTATTTTGTTCTATTTTTTTAACTAGCAGGGGGAAAATCTGGCACGTAGATTCTATGTGTTTGACACTTAAGTGGAGTAGAAGGCGAGCCCGTAGAATCTACATGCTTAGCACTGAAAGGGTTAACACCAGTATAGTGCTGCAGCAAGCCCGAAAGATAGCGCCAGCTCAGTGCATCCGACTTGCGGCGCTCCACACCATACTTATCAAAAAAGGACACACACACACAGCCAGACACTGTGTGATTAGAGTCTGTTTTTGAACACATATCCACCAGTAACAAAGTGAAAACACATGGAATGACATTGTTTTAACACTGTGACATTAATACTTTGGTGCCAGACCTGTAATGACAATTCTGCATAAAAATATAAAAAGTTTCTAAAAGTGTTTGTTTGCAGCCAGGAGAGGTCACACAATGATCTGAGCAAAAAAAAAAAAAAAAAGTGTCAAACACGCTGTTTAAACACAAGTAAATGAACGGTCATTGAAATGTATGGCAGAGCGACACTGAGTGGAAGGAAGCTATACGCTGAGCCGCCTGTAATAATACATCAGACGCTACATGGCACTGTTAGAGTCGCTCACCAGATTCGCTTTGATAAATGTGGTTTTGCGTACAGCACCCGGTGTCCACGACACTGCCTGCTGCTACGAGGCGCTACCTGACTCTATCCCTTCTTAAATAACCCTCTTATTTAAGAAAAGTGCCTGAAACTCTCCTATTTACTCATCCCAGCACTTGCCAAATCCTATTATCTGGGGTCTCGTGGGGTCTTTTAAGTGTGTTTTCTTTTTTAAATGAACTGTAACTAGGGCTTATTTTGGGGTAGGGCTTATATTTCAAGCATGCTCAAATCATGCTAGGGCTTATTTTCAGGGGAAGGTATTTTCAGGGAAACAGGGTATGCGTAGAAGCCTAGAACTCCCAGATGGTTGTTTTAATGCAGATTATAGAACACACTACTATATTGAACTACAGCGTGGGTTACATAAAATAAATGCGAAACCTTTTATCTAGCAGGGAAGAATGCTTCCTTTTTACTTTATCGGACCACATTACTTATAAGAGTGTGCCAATCCCCAGAAAGGAAATGTATTTTATCACCTTCCATCCCCAGCCCAGTGCCCCAAAACAGCCTGTGTTTTTTCTAAAGCTGTTGCCTAATATTAACAAAAACAGGAAGCAGCATGATGTTGGATGGCAGCCATACGCTTATTCATCTAGTTCCAAGATAAATTGCCACATAATAGTATTTGAGCTTGTAGTGCTAAGATTTATTGCAGTTATTATAACTGATAAGGCTGACCCCCAATGCTGAGCTGTGTTTAACTGATTGTATCATTGCTGGAAAGCACCAGGGGACAATATGGCCGACCATTCAACCAGCAGACTGCATCCGGTTCGGGTTTTTTTGAAGAGAGACATGGGATGGGGGCACTGGGCTTGGGAAAAAAGGTGATGGCATAGACGTACCCTTTCTGGGTATAGGATCACTTTAGAGCGGAACAAAACCAACCAGTGGCTTTCCTGGACTGTGTGAGACCTCCCTGGGACGCCGGTAATCACTTACCTTTTCCTGGTCTAATGGCGCTTGAGCGGGTTCTCGTACAATGAGAGACGTCTGCAGTGACGTGAATAGTCCTCATTGTTTTCAATGGGGAATCAGATGACTGGTGATGAGGCAGCGTGCGCTTCCAAATGAAGTAAATGAGAGCCATTTGTCGAATGGCATAGTGCCTTATTTATGAAGGAATAGCGACAGGTAGCGACTGGTGAGCGGCCCGTAATGACGGGCCCCGCCACGAGAACGCCGGCTCCCCACCACAATCACACATTTATCAAGCCGATCCTGCTTAGCGACTGAGATAGCGCCATATAGCGACTCATTCATCATTATTCCAGCCTCAGCCCAACCTTGAACAGCGACAGGTATGACCTCTTGCTACCTGGCGCGTCCAATGCACTTCAATGGAGCAATCTTTAAATATTAATAATTAATTGTTATTAATTATTATTACTTTTTTTTAATGTGAAAAATTCTGTGACCACTTCTGCCATTTTTGATAATTTTTTTTAAGGGAAAAAAAAAAAAAAAAAACAAATTGTACAGAATTCATATTACAGGTCTGATATTAATGTATTCATATTACAAAATTATTTAAAAAACTTTTTTTTTTTGGTTTCCAAAAATATGGTTGTTTGGGGGTTAAAAAACTACTTTTAACACATCGCCTCCAGCGCTCTGGGGTTTAACCATGCATTTTACAGCGCGTGAATTTTTTGAGCGTGATTTTTTAATGAATATGGTGGGAGCCGGTCGCTAGGGCCAGTCGCTATCATGCGCTCCCATACAGCGTGGAACCTGTCAAATAGCGACTCCTCACCCAATATTCAACATTACGGCAAACCGAGTCGCTATCAACTACCGAACAACGGCCAAGCACAGCGACTACTAGCGGGCGCTCTGAAAATGCCGCTACAGTCGCTCAACTGTCGCTACCTGGCGCTATTAATGAATCGGATCATAGTTACGGTAGATGGCTCTAATTGGACGAGAGCCTGCACATGCTCCATTGAACCAGGGAAAGGTAAGTGATTACAGTCTTTCTCGGGGTTTCACATAGCGGGACATCCTGAATTGGAATGCCCCAGGGAAATGGAACAAAACCCGGAAAAGTCAAATTCCCAGGTTTTGTTCTGCTTTTAAGATGCGTTTAGTACTCTCACACTTCCATCTCTTTTTTTACTTTTCCAGCTGATAAAAAGACACAGATCCTTTCCAAGCCACCCGCAGTGTAACATCATGGCACCGATTCACTTCAACCCTGACCAATGTTTTCATTAAAAGTACAATTTGCTGAAAAGAGAGATAAATATATCATTTACAGAACATCATAGTGCAAGTAAAGTTCTTGCATAGGAGACACACATTTCATTATAAAGGGAAAAAAAAAAATCTATATTTCTAACATTCTTTTACATGGCACATTAAAGGCTGGTGCATCAATTAGGACTAATTCCTCTTTTTTTTTCTGAACCCCTTTGTAGAAAAATCTTATATTTCAGCAATTTGCATTATCCACCAAATCTGCTTTGAAGTTCTAAGTTATGGCAAGAGAAGGATCCACTTATCAGCACATAAAAATGTTCAAAGCTTCTAATTCCCTGAAACAGATGTACATTATCATAGGATTTTCTTGTGTCTTTTAGGCTGCATGGGTAATATTGTATCCTATCCCTAATCACACCCCCCCCCCCTTTTACAATCTTCTCTTTACTGAAAGATTTCGCCTGCTGTGCCAATCCACACTTCAAAGATTTCTCTCTGTCTATTAGAAACAAAGCACAAAGTGGGAACATATGGCCCGATTTAAATGCCCGCCATTTAAGTCAATATCATTTCTTTTCATTCTGGCAAACAGAAAAAAGACACAAAAAGGTAGGTCTCCACCTATTAAAATTAGTGCTAATATTTAATATCAGTACAGTGGATGGTTTATTGTAACACTTAAGAAAATAAAACAGCATGGGTTCTAAATATTTACATAGAAGCTGATTCACTATTAAAGTGGACCAACACCCAGGATTTTCACTATCCTGGGTGTTGGTCCACTTCCGCGGGGCCCCCCGATCGCTGTGTGAAACCCCCCACAAAGCCCCTAAAAACTTACCTTATCGGCGACGGACAAGCGAAGCATAAGCCGCCCCCGACGGCCATTCACAAACGGCCGGCGCGGGTGCGCGCCCTGCTAGAGGGACGCGCGGGAGGCGGCGGTGGCTTATCCGTCGCTTGTCCGTCACCGATAAGGTAAGTTTTTAGGGGCTTTCTGGAGGGTTACACACAGCGGGGCATCCCGATTTCGGATGCCCCGCGGGGAGGGAGATGATCGGCCCGGGAATCTTATTGATTCCCGGGCCGATCAGGGGTGGGTGTTGGTCCACTTTAACTCCAGGTATCGGCAGGTGAGCGTCTGTATAGCGGCACATAGAGCGACCGCTAGTAGACGCTGTAAGTGGGTATCGGACACTGTAACATAGCGCCTCAGTCACTGTAGTAACCTGTCCGGCATTGACTAATGTTATGTATGTTGGGTGCTGTAACACCAGTGAGCGAAAGGTAGCGCCAGCTCCGTGCGACCGACTCTCTGCGCTCCACACCATAGCACCACTATAGCATAGAGCGCCAGACGCTGTGTGATTAAAATCTGTTTCTGAACACATGTCCACCTGTAACAAAGCGAAAACACATGGAATGACATTGTTTTACCACTGTGACATTAACATTTTAGTGCCAGACCTGTAATGACAATTCTGCATAAAAATATAAAAAGTCAAAAAAGTTTCTAAAAGTGTTTGTTTGCAGCCAGGAGAGGTCACACAATGATTTAGAAAAAAAACAAAAAAATTGTCAAACACGCTGTTTAAACACAAACAATTGAATAGCCATTGAAATGTATGGGAGAGCGACACAGAGTGAAAGAAAATCCCTGGCGCTCTGGAAGCTAGAGCTGCGGCGCTATACGCTGAGCCACCTGTAATAATACATCAGACGCTACATGGCGCTGTTAAGAGTCGCTCACTAGATTCACTTTCATAAATGAGGTTTTGCGTACAGCGCCCAGCGTTCACCAGAGGCTACGGTGCTATCCTTTCTTAAGTAACCCCCTAAGTTACTACAAGTTTGCCCCTAAATGTGGTTTAAATATTCAACAGCTAGTACAGCTTTATAATTAGGTTATGTTGGGTTTTCTTAAAGTGGACCAACACACATTTACTACTCCTAATGGGTGTGGGTCTACATTGTGACAGACTCGAGGGGGGGGGGATCCAGATTGCTGGAGCCCCCCAGTGCCCACAATTCTTACCTGAACCTCGATTCTTGACCCAAATTCAGCCCTGCGATTGGCCGACACGTGGGCCAGCTTTGATAGGCAGCTGTAAAAGAGAATGTGCCTCCGACCCATGTGACCACAAGCAGGCAATCGCAGGGCAGCATTTAGGCTGATGATCAAGGTTCAGGTAAGAATTGCTGGCGCTGAGGTGGTCGATGTGCAGAAGCAGGTGAATTCTGCTGCTCCCAAAGGGAAGAGTCACACATTCGGGCAGGATTCAGGATGGCCCAAGGGAAGGCCACCAGCTTTAGATTCCAGGGTCGAAAAACAATTGCCAGCTCTGAATCACTTAATCTGGATACAACCGTTGAATCTGCACGGCCAAGAGTGCTCACCTCTTATATGGTCAATCCCATTGCAAACAGTAAGGCCAGCCGACATCCGGTTGTTCATTAATACGTCCAATTTATTTGAAGTAAGAATTAAAATATTCCATATCAGGAAGACGATACAACAGGCATTAAAATTGTGAAAAGCGTCAACGCGTTTCGGGCAGCGTGCCCTTAATCATGACAATTTTCTATAGAAAATGCCCCTAATATATACAAGGGTGCTCAAGCAATGATTAACAATCAAAATCACCTAATTGCATAATTCTTATCATATGGGGAAAGCCTACCTGTGTATAGTCATGCGCACGGCAGCCGCAGCCATCTCCAGCTTTAGATTCCAGGCCTGGCCACAGTGTGTTTTGTTCCTCTTTAAGTTATTAGAAAAGTTGAGGGTTTCAGAATATCTATCGAGTGTGGGTGTTGGTACCGCTGCATTAAGACAGTCTGCTCAATATTCTTACCTTATCCTCAAGCCTCCCTGAGTATGCAGCAACGCAATTGGCAGCCAGTGCTCACGTAAGTAGTAGACACCCCCAAGACCCCTCCAGCGTCCAATCACGTGGCTGCATTCTCAGTGAGGTTGGAGGATAAGTTAAGAATAACGGGCATTTTGGGGGTGGTGGGAGGCGAGAGGAGGGGCTCTAGCATTCTGGATTGTTTTAATGCAGCGGTACCAACACCCGCACCTGATAGCGGGAAAACGGGTGTTGGTGCACTTTAATCTTAGGCCTAGCAACTGCTCTAATAAACTCTTTGGCCTCCATAAGCATATTATCATGGTGGCTAAATAAGACATAGCACGTGAAACAAACTTCAGTTACGTTTTGTAAACTAATTCTTTGTGTGAAAGATGTTTTATGAGAAAAATTGCGTCATCTATTTAAATTGGAGATTAACTCCATAAATTGGAAGAGGTTTGGGAAAATTAGTTTTTTGGTACTTTTTACCCAAATCCTTTGATTTTGCTCTACTAGCCATCTGATCATCTTCTGATGTCGGCTTTCTCCTATTTCTTCTCTTCCCTTCAGTTTGCTTTCTTCCTTATGTAACTTTCTTGCTATTTCTAGATATCTTAAGGTCTGGGCTCTTCATCTGTTAGTATAGTTTAATTAATCTTTTCTCAGACCCCTTTTCGAAGTTTGGATAGGTTTCATTTGTTTAAATGAAATTATATATATACACATGTAATAGGTTAAATAAAAAAGACTAATGTTAATGGGTGGGAGCGAGCGAGCGAGCGCGATGCGGAGAGTGGCGACTCCCAGCGGCTGGCCGGGTCTTAACATGACGGCCAGCGATCTCTGCAGCATCTACGGCACCGCCAACTTTGCCTCTGGATTCTAGATGAGTGTCTTTTTTAATTTAAGCTATTACATGTGATTTATTGCTAATGGGAGGGAGCAGGGTGGCGGGGATCGGTGAAGTTGATAAGATACTGGTTTAAGAAGAACAAACCCAAAAAAGTGTGGAGATTACATTTTCAGAATTTCAAGAAGGGACTCTGGACCCCTGTCCCCATATTCACAAAGGTAATTACCAAGGTAGAGAAAACTACTATATTGGGTGTCATCATCTCCAAGAATCTTAGATGGTATAAAAACTCAGCTACAATACTAATAAAGGTTCCACTGTGGATGTCTTTTCTGTGAAGAAGTTTAGCCTATCGAAGGATTCTCCGTGACTGTTTTACATCTCTGTCAGGAAATATATCGTTTGTACTATACCACAATCGTGTGGTTTGGTGAGGAATTAAAACTACAGAAACTCAGATTATAAAAGTGCATCAGTCAACCAAAAGAATAATTGGACCACTAACTTCAATCCATTCTCTCCGTTCCAGAAGAACCAAAAAGTGGGCAGAGAGCCCATAATCAAGGAACTGAGTATAATATCCAGTTCTGATACAGTTTTATTAAATACACATTGGATAATAAGCAATACACCTCAGTTGAACACATGTTCCTTTTTATAGGGTAGCTCCTCCTGTCCCCTCTCTCCCTCCAGTCACAATGGAGGGGCATCCCAAATTGGGTAGAGCAGGTAATCCCAGCTCTCCCAGCCAGGAGCACAGCGTCTAATTGGACAGTGCCCAAAGCATGACAAAGGCGCCGCAGCATCAGGACAGAAGGGAAGCCATCTGGAGACAGGGGCCCCCTGTGGACCACCAACCCGTGCCAACTCACCAAGGACCTGGGTCATTGGGATTCAAATGGAGGCTGCATGTTCTCAGCCAAGGTAAGCACACTCCTTGTCTCACCCTTCTAGGCCTGAGAACTCCCTATGCCCTCCCCCACTAAACCTTCCTGCTCTTTCCACTGAGGTCCTGGATGGATGAACAGGGGCTGCCTGATGATGGCATGGGGCCCTCCCAAGACACATAGCTAATTATTTTTCCTGTAGCCCCCACCATCAGGGTGTATGTACAGTTTCCCCATGTGGGCACACACCTTACATGCACCTACCTGGTAAGTAGCCCTCAATTAGATTTTTGGGGATGCCTCTTAGATAGGAAACAGACCCAATAACTGAATCCTTTGCTTTCCTATAACAGACATCTCCAACCCTTCTCTCTTCCCAGACCCTAAGAGGTAGAAACCCACCTGGACCACATTAACCCCTTTCCTCTCCCTGTATCCATAAACCCCCTTATTGTAAGGGAAGATTTGTGTGGGCATGTCTGCTTTCCTTGTTTGCTTCTTATTTATTTTTTTCCCACTAAACATTCACACATTTCTGTGCTCACATTATACATCAACATCAGGTGCGACAAAAGGCTTTATTGTCAATTTAGGGGAAATACTCAGTATTAGTGATTAACCCCACAGTGATTTCCCTGCATGATTCATATTTGCCAATACTATATGTATGTTCTTTCTTGTATTTGACACAGTAATGTCCTGAGAGGGTTCAGAAAGCTCCAATCAATAGGGGCGATCAATTTATGTGCAACAACGCAGATAAGTATGTAGCCGGGTGGTGAGGGGGAGTAATACATAAGAAGGCTTAGAACCCTCGCTAAGGAATAGCCATGAGAGAGAGCTAGAGGTTAGTCAGTCAATGGTGGTTAATATGTAAGAGGCAACTGCTCCATCAAACTACTTTATCACAGTGTTGCTTAAGAAATGATCCCCTGTTCGGGGTGTCCAGGGGTGAGGACCAAAACCCAGGATTGTCAAAATCCTGGGTTTTGTTCCACTTTAATCAGTAAAATAACTAAAATAAGTAGGTCATGGGCCTTGTGGCACTTTATGAAGCAAGAACAAATGTTTTACTGTTAAAATTATATACCAGACCTGCCATTCTATCCTTGCTGGTGAACCCTTGAACATTGCCGAGTTCCCCCTGGGATGCACGTACCGAAGGTTTAGAAACAGTGCCATAGAGCACAATGGGCAGTACTGGATTGAAGTGTTTAATGCTCCTAATTTAATGTTAAACACATTAATTTGTACAGAACTTGCATTGGGACTTGTCAATAATTGAAACGCAGGTCCGAGATGTCACAAAATGTTTTTTTTTTGGTTTACTAAAAATTATTTTAATGGTTTAACAATTGCTTAACAATGTGTAATTTGAAGATCAACAACTAAAATGCAGTCGAAATGCACTGTCAAATTTGCCAAAAAAATCTGCCAAAAATTTCAAGTAATAAAAAATTCAATCAATCATTTCAAAGTGGCGCTCACTGGCGCTGGGATAATCGGCTGGCGGATCCAACAGGCGCTGCTGTTGGCTGGCCAATACCTCAGTGCAACAATCAAAGCGAATAAGTTAGCGTTCAGTACAACGCCTGCTAGCGCCAATGTAGTCCACAGCACAGGTGTCACGGACCGGGTGGAGCGGACTCGGGTGGGGATCCGCTTTAACTGTGGGACCGATGGCGGGTACCGTGTCAGGGGAGCGGAGTCTAAGGGGCCACCGGTATTCACCAGAGCCCACCGCAAGGCAGGTTGGTCTTGTGCGGCGAGTGACCCCCAGGTCGCTACCCCCCAACAGCGGCCCAGTCCCACAGTCAGCCGAGGTTCAGCGAGGTACACAAGTGGCAGGCAAAAGGCGTAGTAAGTACAGGCAGAGATCGGGGCTGGCAGCACAGGTTCGCGGTAAAGGTGAGTAGCCGAGGTCGGGGCAGGCAGCAAAGGTTCAGAGTCGGGGGCAGGCAGAGGTCGGTACACGGGTGAGCAATCCAAGAATGTCTGACTTTCAACAAGCATGGAGAGACCAAGATCCGGCACTGAAGGAAGGAAGTGCCTCTTTAAATAGGAGAAGTGGATGCAGGATTGGATGACCAGGCACCAATCAGTGCTGTACAGGCCCTTTAAATCTCAGGAATCCAGTGCGCTCGCCCTCTAGTGGACGGAGACGTGCGCGCACCTGAGCATGTGAGAAGGAAGCATTAGGGGAAGGGAGACAGCTGGGAACAGCCATGAGGGAAGTGTTGCAAACTGGATGACGGCTGGATGCAACCATGGAGGTAAGTGAAGTGCTGCTAGATGGGCGTGCAGCGCTCGCCCTAACAACAGGGGAATGCCGGCTCTCTGAAACTGGCGCTATAGCCACAAAAATGATGCTAACAGCCGCACATCGGAAAATATGCCCACGTTGTTAAAGCTGTACTGAAAAGGGAGGTGATTTAAGGAAGAACTCTACTAGTAGTAAGTGCTTTTCTAAATTATTATCCAGTGAGGGGATCAGAGGACTGATAGGTGGGCAGAGAACTGATAGAGACCCAGCAGGAGGAAGGAGATAGCATCTAGAGCTCAGAAGATCTGTGAAGCTGATAGGGGAGTCCAGCGATGACCTGCTCAGCAGCTAAAGAGGGTGAAGCCCTAATGAGGTGTTTGATTGGAGTATCTGTTGCTGGAGTTGGATTCTATTATTTATGCTGATGTGCCTGAGTAAAGATTTTAACAAAGAGACTATCCTTTTGCAACTTTGGGGGTTATTCAAGAAGGGATAGCGCCAGGTAGTGCTTCATAGCGGCAGGCAGCATCTGGTGAACACCGGGCGCTGTATGCAAAACCACATTTAAGAAAGCGAAATCTGGTGAGCACCTCTAACAGCGCCATGTAGTGCCACATGTATTACTAGAGGCGGCTCAGCGTATAGCGCCGGCGCTCTAGGTTCCAGAACGCCACGTATTACCTTTCGCTCAGTGTCGCTCTCCCATACATTTTAATGGGCTTTCATTTGGCTATGTTAAAATAGCGTGTTTGCAATTTTTTGGGGGGTATTTTTTTTGTTGCTCAAATCATTGTGTGACCTCTCCTGGCTGCACACAAACACTTTTATACTTTTTATATTTTTATGCAGAATTGTCATTACAGGTCTGGCACTAAAGTGTTATTGTCACAGTGTTCAAACAATGTCATTCCATGTGTTTTCGCTTTGTTACTGGTCTATATTTGTTTAAAACCAGACATTGATCACACAGCATCTGGCGCTCTATGCTACAGCGCCCAGCTTTAGAGTGCCGACGCTGTGTGTGTAGTTTTTTCTTAAATATGGTGTGGAGCGCCAGATGTCAGAGACCACTGAGTTGGCACTACCTATCGCTCGCTGCAGCGTTATACTGTTAGAACGCCCAACACACATCGCATTCATCAATGCCGGCCAGGTTACTACAGCGACGCTAGCTTACAGCGCCTGACACCGCCGCTATACAGACGCTCATCTGACAATACGTGGTGCTAGTAGTGAATCAGCCTCCACATTTGTTGTCTGTGGAAAGCCAGCATACCCAACAGTAAGTGTGCCTCACCCCGCACTACACACCCACCTGCATCACCCCACCCTAAATCCAAGAACCCCCCCCCCCCCAGCTCCTTACAACCTCTGCCACTGTTCAGGCAGAGGGCTCTACATGTAAGATCACTTGCCCTGTAAACTGCAACATGATTTTTTCCCAATGTTTTGGAATGTAATCTGATTTTTATCGACCAATGATAAATAAAGTGTATTGAATTTTTTAAGATCAGTATGGAAGTGGAAATATTAGAGGAAAAGGGCCCAGCCCAGGCCCTGCTTACTATACAGAAAAATAACTAAAAGATACCAAATTAATGCTAAACCTTTTTTACTGCAAAATTATAAAAGCGCCTTTAGAACGAATTGCACTGCTTTGTGCCAATTCAATCGGAAACTTAAAAGCAGTGTGATTCCTGAGACGAGGTGTTCTGAGGACAAGGACATGTTTATTAGGGGTAACGATGTGATATACGTACACATAGTAATATTTCTCTGCTTTAAATGTCCAGCCTTGGCTGATGCCCTGCTCCATAGGCAACATCAAAGGTAACTGCAGATAATAGGGACATAAGAGTGCACTTTAGAAAGCAGTAAAATTACCTCTGTTCCTGTATTATATGTTCAATGTGTTGTCACCTTTATGGTACCTAAGATAAAAATACAGACTGCACTACTCTCGCTCCCAATTGTAAACAATTAAAGCCATTTGCCAAATTACATAGGCACTGTGAATGGCTCTGATTGGACCAGAGGCAGTGCATGGACCACAGCAGTTCAGGATGCCCTGGGAGAGGGTCAGTCGCCTTGCCCTGGGTTTGTTCCACTTTAAGCAGTGTTGAACTACAGTAAAAATACAGGGGTTCCCCTTTAAGGAGGGTAGTTCAGAATAAAGCAGATGGTAATCCGAAGAATTGACTTTCTGTGGTGTTCTGATTCAACTTTATTTAATAACAAAGCAGGATAAATTATTAGAACAGTCACATTATCTGAGGCACTGCTGAGGCCCAGTTTTAAACCCAGCCCCTCTGACAGACCAGGGCAACTGGCCATCCCACTCCGGAACTTTGTTGGTGGGACAACAGTTTTCTAAATGAATAACCCCCTAATACTGTAGCATCACAGAGCCTTAGATGAAGGTCTAAGGGAAGCAGATGTCCAGCTTAGCCTCTGCCAATAAGATACTGAAAAGAAGTGGGGGCGAGTGTGGGTTTATGGGTTCCCCAGACCGCTAGTCACTCACTCTCTGCTGGTTATTCAAATGCCCTCTTTCTTAGTTGATGCATTGATGTGGTGTATTGCACCACTCTCTCTCTTCTCCAAGTTCCCATACCCCATTGGCAGCTTCTCCTTTCTCTCTTATACACCTGAGAGACCTTGAGATCCCCCCCCCTGTCCAGCCACCAGTGCTGTGCCCTACTAACCTAGGAGAACCTGCCAACCCTAATGTCGATCCTTCCCAACCTCTTAAAGTGGACCCCAATGAACGCTGGGCCAAGATGTTCCCCAAACCTCTTACCCAACCCGTCCATCTGCTGACCTAAGCCCCTCATCCACCTCCTCCAGCTACTGATCTAAACCCCTCACCTAGCCTCCCTCCTCCAGAGCCGCTCACCTAACCCCCCATACGCTGAACCAAAACCCTCAGCTAACCCCCACCCTAGACTCATTGTCAGGTTTAACTGCCACGTTGACAAATAAAAAAGTGGGTTTTGGGTTGCAATTTTGGTCTCTAAAAAGGCTCGCCATCACTGGCCTACAGTATTTATTTAAAGTTTACTAATACCTATTTTTAGCAAATTTGGTGCTGATACAAGCACATACCTCCCTAGTTTTTCTACCCGACATGACTAAGTGGGAATGTTATCCGGCGTGTTGTGTGACTTGTTATGGGCACTTAGTGTTTAATCAATAGTAATGATAAAATACATGTGACCAGACTAAATTTTAGCTGCTTCTCTATCTGATAATAGTGAGCTGGACTGTTTTCCCATTTGTCTGAGCTTTTACCTGCATGCAGCGGCCCTTGCGTGCTCTTAAAACCGATAGACTCAGGACTCTATGGTGAGCCGTTACCTTCACACTGTTCCCTGAAAAAACTGGCTTTGTGACTTGCTGCCGGCAGTCATGTGGTCTGGGTTTCTGGGCTGTGCGGAATCTTAAGAGAGAAACCCCAACCATATGGCCACCATTAGCCATTTTTGAGGAAATGGGGTTAAAGGAGCACTATCGTGAAATTGCGTAATATTAAAAACCATATAAACATGTTGGCTAATGAGGGGAGGGGTTACTTATGCACACAAACTGACTAAAACTCCCACCAAGCTTGCAGTTTTCTTTTCCTGGTAGTAATAAAATCCAGGGGTGACAGGTTTAGTGTATCAGGGGTGACGGAACCTGTCACCCCTTACTTCCTCTTCCTTCCATTAACATAAAAACATGCCTGGCTGGATACTATACTATTATAATTATATATATATATATATATATATATATATATATATATATATATATATATATATATATATATATAATTATACTAGGGAGGCACAGACATAAGCTAACAAACCTATACACTAGTGCTGGCCAGTGAAATATAGTAATGGGAACAGAAGTGGGAGCAAAAGCTGCACACAGAAACACCACACACTTATGGCCTTATTTATCAAGGGATAGCGCCAGGTAGTGTCTCACTAGCGCCAGCTATCGGCGGCTACCGACTCCAGAACGCCAGGCGGCGGACACAATCACGCATTTATCACGCTAAATGAGGCTAGCGCCGGCGAGAGCGTCACCTAGCGCAGGATTCATCATGTAGCAGACTGCAACGAACAGCGCCGCTGCTAATCCCATCACAGCGCCAGGTATGACCTCTCGCTACCTGGCGCTCTCCAATGCATTTCAATGGAGCAATCTTTAAATATTCATAATTAATTGATATGACTTTTTTTTTTAACTGACAAAAATTCTGTGACCACTACGGCAATGTTAGATTTGTTTTTTAAGGTAAAAAAAATTTGTGCAGAATTGATATTACAGGTCTGATATTAATGTATTCATATTACAAAATGTTTAGAAAAACTTGTTTAATTTTTTAATCAAAAAATATGGTTGTTTGGGGGTTAAAAAACTACTTTTAAGCCATCACCGCCAGCGCTCTGGGGTTTAAACAAGCATTTCACAGCGCGAGAGTTTTTTGAGCGTGATTTGTTAATGAATATGCTGGGAGCCATTCGCTCTGGCCATTCGCTGTCAGGCGCACCCATACAGCGCGGAACCTGTGAAACAGCGACTCCTAACCCCGTATTCAACATTACCGCACACCGACTGAGTCGCTGTCAACAAGCGAACAACGGCCAAGCACAGCGAATACTAGCGGGCGCTGTGAAAATCACGCTACTGGCGCTCATCTGTCGCTACCTGGCGCTATTAATGAATCGGCCTCCCCGTGGTTAATCAAAGTTTATTAATGAATCCAAAAATTATTAAAACACATATACACAATTAAAAACATGTAGATGCAGCCCAAATGCTCCTATAGAGTAAATCCTCTCAAAACTATTCAGATAAAGAGCATATAATGCCAAATTACAAACAGCAATCCATTAATAGTATTCAATAAGGTGCTAATGCAGAGTAAAGTGCTGATCCAGAAAATGTATAACAATGCGCCACCTATGCTATCAGACAGGAAAGTATCCACTATACTATCCACAATATGTTTGAATAACATATACTATAAATATCAACAAAGTATCAACTAAACCCATATAGCATGTGAACGTATAAGACAGGAGCAAGCAATAATAAAGTGTCAGCAAATAATAAAAGACAATATCAACAAAACAGCAGGAACAGGAGGCCCACATGCACATGCGGGTTCCGAGGGTATGCAATACCTCTTCTCCAGGATAATTTTTTTTTTTTTTACTTATTACCTCCCTCCTTACATCACTGATCACTGCTGCCTCACATCAGCCAATCACTGCTTCTAACAGCCGGAAGTGTGCAGCAAAATCTTGTGGTGCAGACAATTGGCACCCGCTGCCCCGCTCCCGGCTTCTTCCACTCTCTCCCGGTGTAGGGAGGGCCCTTTTATACCAGTGGAGTGATTTGATGTCATCCCACTCGCCTCCCCCTATTGCGGGTAGGGAGCTGTCAGAAGCTAAAGACTCCTGACCAAGGATCGGAGCCCCACCTGGGGGAAGAGAAGACCCGCAGTGCTGGATGGAGGTGAGCTTTTTTTTGTTTGTTTTTTTTTTACGGTGGCAGAAGCAGTCCTGTAAATTTCACGTGCTTTAACTTTTGCATATTATTTTACTGTATTTCTAGGCCCAAGCCTCTTGCACAGTACTATACATAATTCTTTAACTTCTGAACAAGTTTACAGAACATGTCTAAAAGATATGTCACACAGGAAATGTACCATCTGGAGGTCGGCAATTAAAGCAGTGAATTGAAGCTAAGCTACAAATTAAATGGCATGAAGGGAGTTTTCAAAGCAAGAGAAGGTCAAAGACGATCTAGAGCCGACCTTTTCCAATCAAAGATTTTCTATTTAACTTTCAAAATGTTATGATCGGCAAGTTTACCTCGAGCAACCTAATCTGCATATCAGTCACTTTATTTCAACTGATATAAGATCTAACAGGCAAGGCCAGCTTTATCTCCAGGCTCAGTGTGACTCTGCCTAAAGGAAACAAAGATGTATGGGAGAAAACTTCTGCAGAGAACATACCACTTCTGCTTTTTAAAAGTGACCCTGCATTTTTTAAAGCATACCAGAACCCTCAAAATGTGACCCTATATGCCCCACCTGAGTACCTTGTGTGATGCTGCAAGCTCAGCGACGGCTCGGTTGAAGAAAAAAGATTCTTCCACCTTAGCCACGCCCAGACGGCAGATTTGAGTTAGCCGGTTGGCTAATCTGATGTGTAAAGCCCACTGGCAGCATCCACTCTAGTCTAAGGCACATGCCCACTCCCAGCCTATCTGAGGGGATGGGCCTTGGAACTCACTGCAGCTAAAGAAAAGCTGGGATGGGACCACCAAAATACAGTGGTAAAGGTGAATTATGCAGGCGGGTTGAGTTATGCATGGGGAATCCTATTTCGGGATGTTCTGGGGACAGCCAGCTGCCTGTACAGGGCCAGATGAAGATTGCTTTGACGGGCTTTAAATCAGAAGTCCAATTTAAGGGTTACCCCAAACCTCCGTGCCTTGCAACCCTCCCCTGGCTCTGAGGTGGGTTTGGGGGGGGATACAACAAAAAAATGGGCACCACCTTTACCTTGTGGCAATCCATTGGCACTACACTAGTTGCTAGTGAATCTTCGCAGATCAAGAACAGGGGTTAACAAATACAGATGCAGCTTTCTTTTAAATTCAACTTGGTGCACAAGTGCATTGTGCTATCTTGAACTGAGCCGAGTTTTTTAAGAACTCTTGGATTAAGCCTATGGGGTCCTGGAGTATTGTTCATGCTCAAATTATTAAGCCTCCATTAGATTATAAGGTCGATTCACAGTGCATTTACACATGAAAAGGCATGTTTATGTGTAATTTTTATGTCATTCTTGGTCCATTTTCGAGCTTTTCATGTGTTTTTTTTTGTATTGGCATTTGAGTGTAAGCCCTTTCGTTCGCATATCTAATGTGCAATTGCTTCGTATTGTTTTTGCGTTGATGCATATAAGCCATGATTAGTAAGGGCTTGCACATGATTCAGAGCCCTGGTTACAGCTGTGAGAGGGGCCAATAAAACGGGATCTTTCAAGCTCCACTAATGGGCTTTATTTCCTGGTGAGTTTGTGCTTTCGTGGTGTGCGGGAAAACGGAATGGAGACCTCCGACTATTAATATTCTGATTGCATTGCTTTGCATCTGTATGTCGGACTTCGGACTTCATTGGCCGCATGCATGACGTTGAGCTATTTTAGCTGACCTGACAACTGTTTTTCCCTTGAGAAACTGTATTGTGAGTTGCAGCCTTGGTTGTCCCCCACCACAAGCAAGGGGCATGCAAATGCGCGCATGACCAAATTGGTTGGCTGCCTTCAGTTTCCCGCAAATGGCTCATTCCAGAGAGTACCAGCCTACGCTCAGTCGCACCCTCAATACGTTTCTCGATGGCATGGCTACCTTGGTGGACAAATACATTTGTTTCCTTGACACCGTGGTTGCCTGGAATGCGGTCAAGTTTGGATTTTATGAGCTGGCCAACATGCCTAATGTCATGTGTGCGATTGATTGCACGCACGTGGCGCTGGTGCCTCCAGTCACTGATGAGTATCTCTACAGGTATGTCTTTGTTTGCCCTTTGTCTCCTTCATTTCATGCACTGTATTTAATGACTTCAGGAGCCTAGCTTCAGCATATTTAATGTGTCATTTCACCTTGCAATGTATTGGCTCCTCTAAAGTGGACCTAAACCTCCCCTTTCAACTAGTATTCCCAAAGGCATTAATGTATTTCTCCACTTCCTTTCCTTTTTAAACACACAAGTTAAGGCCCCCCACCTTACACAATCAATTAGTCTAATACTCAGCCAAAGAAGCACATCTTACCAGTGGCTGTCCCTTCCTGCCTAGCATCTGTTCTGTCAGTGTAGGTGTGCTTGAATGTAGCTTTGCTTTTGATCGGTGTGCTTTGTGTCTTTTGTGCAGGAACCGTAAGCTTGGACATTGTGTTGTCCAATGTGTTGCCGGTCCTGGCCTTGTGTGATGGATGGATTTCCAGGCTCTGCCCATGATGCCTATATCCTGTGGAATTCCAGTCTGCATGGCCGTTTTGAGTCTGGCAAGTTGTCTGGAGGGTGGCTACTTGGTAAGTCTTATCATTACTAGTCCTTTATTCTAGTATATTTGCCTCATGTCTAACTATTGGATTTGTCAATGTATCCCCTGTGCCCCCTTTTTTTTTTCAGGTGAGAATGTGAGTCTGATGTTTGTGGCTCATAATGTATTTTTCTTATTTTATTGTAGGTGATTCTGGCTACCCCCTGCAACCATGGCTCATGACTGCTATTCAGCGCACAACAGCCATATTCTGCCTACAGGAAGGAAGACCAGGGCTGTTGTGGAGCGTACGTTTGGCTTACTCAAGACTCGGTTCCGTTGTTTGTATCACATAGGGGGGCCTCCAGTACCAGCCTGAGAAAGTCCTTCAAAAGTACTTCACAATCTTGCCCTCTTGCAGAAGGTTCCCTGATATCTGGATGTCTCTCCCTCTCCAGCAATGTTGGATATTCCACAAACTGTTTATCATGGCATACAGTGCCTCTGGTAAGTCAGTCAGGAATAACCTTGTCTCGTCTCATTTTAGTTAATTTCTATTTTTTTGTTTACCCCATGCCATTTTTGTGGTGTCTATATGTCTATATGTTCATTTGGATTTGATGCAAGGCATGGCCTGAAAGAGAAAATCATTTAATTGTTTGTTTATGGGTTTATTGTTGTCACTAAACTATTACATCATAGTATATAGTGAACAGTGTGGCACAATCAGCCAACTGAGAAATGAACTTAAGGGGCACATGCAGATGGAGTAGTACTTGGCCTTTCCACATAGGTATTGCTTGTTGTGGGTGAAGCCAAATCCTCTGCAACAGAGCTGCCCCATGGAGGTGATGGATGCAGCTGCTTCTCACGCTCCACCTGCTGGTCATGCTATCATGCTAGAGCTGTGGATCCAGCTCCTACTGCAGAGGGAGTGGTGGAGGCTGCTGCTGCAGTGGCATATGTTGTTGCAGCTGCTGCTGCAGTGGCATATGTTGTTGCAGCTGCTGCTGCAGTGGCATATGTTGTTGCAGCTGCTGCTGCAGTGGCATATGTTGTTGCAGCTGCTGCTGCAGTGGCATATGTTGTTGCAGCTGCTGCTGCAGTGGCATATGTTGTTGCAGCTGCTGCTGCAGTGGCATATGTTGTTGCAGCTGCTGCTGCAGTGGCATATGTTGTTGCAGCTGCTGCTGCAGTGGCATATGTTGCTGCTGCTGCAGTGGCATATGTTGCTGCTGCTGCAGTGGCATATGTTGCTGCTGCTGCAGTGGCATATGTTGCTGCTGCTGCAGTGGCATATGTTGCTGATGCTGCAGTGGCATATGTTGCTGATGCTGCTGTAGTGGCAACTATTGATGCTGTAGTGGCATCTGTTAATGCTGTAGTGACATCTGCAGTGGCAGCTGTTGTGCGTGATGGTGCTGGGGGGAAACTGGTGCTGCAGAGGGTGTTGATGCTGCTGTTGTGGTCAAGGCTGATGCAGTGGCTCATCCTCCTCAAGATCCTGTATGGCAGCCAGTAGTGGGGGTGGCTGTAGGGCCAGCCAAACCAATTATCTTGTTATTATATATACACAGTCAAACTTTTAAGTAAATCTGCATGTTGTTCCATACATCACCAGTTTGGCCACATTACACTTACCATATCCAAATCTTCATTTGCTCCACTTCTTGAATAGGCATTCCTTGATGTATTTGCACCTGTCCTTGGTAGTTGTAGTTCCTGGGTGGCCATTTGTGTTGGAGTTGTTTTGCTGCAATGTTAAAAGGACTTAATGTTATTCTAGACACACGTCTTGTGTGCATAAGCAATGGCTTATCCATCTGCTTCCATGTTTTACAAGTTATGATTGTACTTGAATGGACACATTAATAAAAAGTTCATTAATTAACTAGGAGTTGGCATGTTTTTTGGTCTTTGATGGTCCACCAACAACACTTAGGCCATGATGGCATCATGAACTAGACAACTGAAATGAGTCGTATGTCTTTGGATACAATACAACCAAAACATTAGAACTACTTACCTACTGCCGCAGCATTCAGGTCGAAATCAATTGTCCGTGGCAAGCCCTGGAGCATTGCAGGGTTTAGTAGACCATAAACCATTTCCTCTGCCGGTGTAAATTGGATTTTTAGTGGTAGACTACCTTGCAACCTTAAAGAAACAAAAAAAGAATGTCGTCATGCCCAACATCAACATCCACAACAACACAAAGCATTGTTACCCCTGTTGCTTGTGCTTGTTTATTACTTGGCGCACGGCATACTTCATGTCAGCAAATTTACATTGGACTTGATCGACATACTTTCGCTCTGACCCCGCACTATTCAGCTGCTGGGTGATGGCTTCCCAGATGCAGTGTCTTACTGATTTAGGGTTGCTCTTGAACTGCAGCCATACAGCTCATCGAAATGGTCCAACACAGCAGTTGCCAAAGCCGTACATTGGGCATCATTAAATCTCCCACTCAAAGTGCCCCGTGGCAGGTGTCGGCCAACAAAGGTTTGGTCTTCATCTCCCTGGGTGCTTGGTGGAATGGGGGACATTTGGCCTATAGGTGTTTTGGATGTGTGTAGTAGAGTGTGTAGATTGCCGAGTGGCGATAGACTGCACAGGGCTTGCTGGGGGACTGGGTGTGTTGTCCTGGGTTGCACATGATGATGCAGGAGTGGAGGGTGATGAGGAGAGGGGGCTCTCCATATTGGAGCTGTCCTGCTGTCCTCCAGTGGGGGAGGGGTTGTTGGGGGGGCTGATATGCCTTGTCCCAGTTTTCTCTCTGCTCGTCTTAGCCTTACCACTCCTGTTTGAGGTTTTGCAAGAGCCAGAACTATGGCTACGACTACCTGTGCTTGCCCTAGTAGTTGGCCTGCCTCTGCACTCCTTTGCCTTACCACTCTTGCTGGAGGAGCTCTTGGCTGGACGTTCATTATGGCTAGCAGTACCTGTGCTTGCCCTTGTAGTTGGCCTCAGCACTGCTCTGCTATGCCTTACCACTCTTGCTGTAAGAGGACTTGGTTGGTCGAGCATTATGGCTAAGACTGCTTTGGCTTGCCCAGGTAGTTGGCCTGCCCCTGCTCTGCCTAGCTGTTTGCTGGCGTGTGTTTGCAGGCGAGCTGAGGTGGCGTGACCTTGGCGAGCATCCAGCATTTCTACTTGGTTGCGGGTTTTGTGGCTGCATTTTTTTCCTGCCATTTTCACTAATATGACAATGGAAATTGCTGTATTGGAGCAGTACCAGCTCCACTTATACTTCCCCACTACGTCGCTGCATATGCCCATGCACCAAGGTATCAACGCATGCCAACTTCTGGGAACTGCTAGGGCACATCAGATGACTCATATTACATCTCCAAAATGGCACCTTCGCTGTTCACCTGCGACCAGCAGGATACCATCATGCACGTAAGTACAGGAAAATGCCTACATTTGAACGCACCTAGGAATAGGTTTAGTTAATCAGGGTCGCATTGGCCAGACAGGCCAATCAGGCATAGCTAGTTGGGCGCCCAAGTGTCTAGGAGGGCAGGGTGGGAAGGACGCTTCTATCGATTATAAGCGGAAGCTAGTGTGCACATGGGCACCATGCAGGGGCTGTTTGGGGAAAGCTGGATCTATTGGTACCTAGCTGAGTCTGGCAGCAAGATACCTGGGCGCATCCGAGGTGGTAATAACACCGGCCTCTAAGATCACATAAACAAGGATGCAGAAATACATCAAAGCAGAAATACAGTGGTGGGGATGTTAATAACCTGCTATGGTTAATTTGAATATGTATGTGATGGTGTTAAAATGTAGAACAAGTACATAGGAATGAATAGATTATGATCACATACCGATATGACTTCTTGCCTGACATATATGCAAAGAGGTCGTTGGCACTTGATGTCGTAGCAATGCTGGAGGTGGAGACCAATACCACCTACACATTCACACAGATCATGCAGAACTGGTCGGACCTGAAACGGAGGAAGAAACTTTGGGTGAGGAAGTTTTTCAGGAAACTATTTCCAAGTAAGTGACAAGTCTTGCCAATACATTCACTATTCCAATCACATTAGGCAGGCCTGTGTTTAAAAGAATGCTATTCTATTCCAGTGTCAGAATTCCGAGTGCGGCCCATCCGGAGGTGACAAATCCGGCCAAGGCTGCAAAGATCTGGTAGACATGGAGGTGGTGGCAAACAAGTGTCCACGACCTGAGGCTCCTCTGCAGGTGAGCCGTAAGCTCACCTGGAGCAACCTGCAGAGGAGGAGGCCCAGATGTCGGGCAGGGAGTCTGAGGATGATGGAGGACAGGAGGACTCAGGTTTGAGTGGAGTGAATGTTTCCGGTCACAAGGAGGAGCAAACCGTTTCACCTGCAGTGCAGTTGAAGTCAGAAGAGAACAGCTGAAATGCCAAGAAACATAAGCACTCGTAATGTAGATGGAAGACATCCCCTAAAAAAGACCTAGTATTATTTTCAGGGAAACAGGGTATTATATCTTCAATGGCCTGAAATTTAACTGAAGTGATAGAAACATCACAAACTAATATATAAACCTATGTTCTACCATAAGTTCACATGAGAAACAAAAACATTAAAAGCAAGTACTAGAAAAGTAAACATTACATGAAAGTTATATTCATGTGTTATACACTTAGATACAGAGTTTCAGTCAATAATTTATTAAGGGGATGGCTTGTAGTTTATATTCATCCAAAACATTTCAGATCTTAATAGGGTGGAGATCAAAGTTATGATTAAACAACATCTGAAATGCTTTGAACTGACATTGTGGTTCATGGGGGACAAGCTTTTCTGCCCCCCCCCCCAGCAGAGTTAAAACAACTTATTTCTCAGCATTTTGGGTTTACAAAGTTGTACTTGTAAACTGTAATGAAAATTAAACAGAGCTCTTGTTTAGGGCAATTTTCTTGTGTGTAGGTGCAGTCCTAACTCTGATCTAATTTTCTGGACATACAATGCAATGGATACAATTGGTGCAGCTTACCTGAGGTTGCCCTATGACCTCGAGTGAAATACATTAGGCAGCGTCCAAAGCCAGCCCCATACAGCTAAAGCCCCTCCCCCGCCCATGGGCTTGCACAAAATCAAAATATACAAAGAGAGGATGCAGCCGCGCAGGCCAAATTATAAATAACCTGGGAGATACACAATTATGCTAGGTAACCGGGTTATGTGCTGTGGCTCCTTTAGGATTTGTCTGTTTTAAATGCTCTGCTCCCAGATTAGTTATAAATTGGTCCAAGAGGCCCTTGCCGGTTTGCCTGATCACACTTCTGTCTTGTCTCTTTAAAACCTCGCCTCTTTGTCACTGGTGGTTTCCAGCTTTCCGGGGAACAACCATGGTTGTGGCTGCAGAGCAGGTCTGTCCTTACTTGCACAAGGCTTCAGTGAACACTAGGCCTGTCAGTATATCCTGGTCACTGTAGGATGGTCGCTCGCCTCTGGCATGGAGTACCTCACATCTGGAGCTTCCCTATGCTTTGATGTCCATCCACTGCCATCATCTTTAGCTGCTCCAGATGGCCAGCCTAACGTAGCAACATAGGCCTCGAGTCAATAAGAGTTAAAAATAATTCTCATGGTAGTAAAAAACATGGGAATTTCACTGTTGCTGAATCACCAGCTAGTAAAAAATGAAAGTCAAGTCAATGGTACTTTTTTACTCCTAAGAAAAGTACTGAACATTTTACTCCGTTTTACACTGTAGTAAAAAGTGCCACTGGCTTTCAGGCCACTGTTGTATTCTTCATGACTACCTCCTCTGGTAGAGCATTTCATAGTCTCACTGCTGTTACAGAGAAGAATCCCCTCCTATGGCGGGGGAGAAAGCACTTTTCCTCTAACCTTAGTGGATGCCCTTGAGTTATGGTTACGCTCTGGGGTATAAATAGATTGGGGGATCTTTGTATTGATCCCAGATATATTTATACAGGTGTCTTTTTAAAAAAGCCTAACTTTAACAAATGGAGTGTGGGGACTAGACTTTTACTGAAAGATTGTCAAAGCGGACCAACACCCTCCATGGTGAGGGTGTAGGTGGCCGTCAGCGCCACCGCTAAATGACAGTGTGGGGGGGCATCTAGAATGCTGGAGCCCCCTCTGCACATTACCCCGCAGGATGGCCATAAATCTCACCTGCCTCTCGCTCCCTTGTCAGGAATCCAGTACCGCAATTGGCTGCCCGGCGCTCTGGATTCCTGGCTGGGGGGCGAGAGAGGTGACATTTACGGGCATCCTGGGGGCTATGTGCATCATTTAGTAGTGGCACCGGCGGCCATAACATTCCTGCCATAGAAAGTATTGGCCCGCTTTAATTTATTTTCCCTGCTTTGAACACATCTAGTATTGATAAGTCCACTGGTGTGTACACAATATTCCATATGGGGGTCTGACCATTGACTTATACATGGGGTAAAATGATGCTCTGGTCATGGGTACTTATGCCCCTCTTCATGCACCCCATGATCCTGTTTGTGCTGGCAACTGCTGCCTGGCATTGGACACTAGAGTTAAGTTTATTGTTAACTAAAACCCCTAGGTCCCTATTGTTTCCCATTGTAGTTTTACTAAGCATTTCCTTACTTAGTGTGTAATCATGGCACAAATGTATCTTTCCTTTTTTTACTGTCCTTGCTTCAAATTTATCTAAATCTGGTTGATGCTGCCTGCTGTCCTCTTTTGTGTTAATTACTTTAAACAGCTTAGTGTCACAATACACTAACCTGTTCGCTCCCGCAGCCACGTCGGCTGCCAGCACTGGCTCAGGTAGCTTCGGCTCGATCAACGCTCAGCATTCCCTCCGCATGTGGTCGCATCCCCTACTCGTCTGACCGTGCTTCGCGTGCATGAGCAAGGCTGTCTTATGCCCTCTGGCGGCGCTGCAGTGCGCTCGGCGGAGGTTAGTTTTAAAAGGCCAATGAACCCAAAAGTTACTGTCGTCAAAAAACGCCCTAAAGGTTTTCTGGGCAATCAGCCCATATGTTGTTGATGGTCCAATGAGACTAGTTCCCCCCTGGCCAAACCCGTCTGTTCCAGCCCTGTTTCCTCCCTCACTCTCTCGCGGGCCATGATAGCATTCTGCTGGGTGCTATTGTTGCTGTGACTTCTGATTGTTTATCGTTGCCAATCTAGCTTGCTTGAGCATCCTGTGACCACTGCCTGAACCAACCCTTGCCTGGACTCAGACTACAAACCCGTCCCATCCCTTGTACTGTGAAATCTCTCCGAATACCTGGCTTGACCTTTGACCCTTTTTGTGCTTCTCCCTTGTTGCTGTGTACCGTGAGGACTGATTATCTGTGTATGGGCCCGGTTTGCCCGATATCCCCAGTCTTACCTCACAATCCTGAGCTACAAAGTCCTGGGGGCAACTGTGTCCGGTCAGGCGTTAAAAGCGCCCCGGCGAACGGTGGCTTGTTTATAGGTGAAACTAGTGGAGACTGGGGGTTGTGGACTCACCAAGAAAGCAGGTGTCCCACGGTGGTTTGGCCCTTACTGTTTAATCCATTCCCTAGGTCATTATTATATAAATTGAAGAGAATAGGAATCAGAACTGACCCTTGCGGATCAGAACTGACCCAATGTACCATTGATAACCACCTTCTGTTTCCTATCTTTAAGCCAATTTCTCACCCATATACACACGTTCCCCCGGTTCAAGCATTCTCATCTTTTGTACCAGTCTTTTATGTGGCACAATATCAAATGCTTTAGAAAAGTCAACATATATGATAGCCAGTGGCCAGTGGCATAAATCCATGCTGATATGGAGTAATAAGGTAATTTTCCCCAAGATGCTCCAGGATAATATCCCTTAAGAAACCTTCAAACAGCTTGCCCACCACAGATGTTAAGCTTACCGGTCTGTAGTTCCCAGGTTCCCCCCTAGATCCATTTTTGAATATTGGCACCACATTTGACAAGCGCCAATCCCTCGGAACAGCCCCTGTAGTTATTGATTCTACAAATATTAGAAATAACGGCTTGGTCCCGGTGATTTATCGATTTTTATCTGCTTGAGAAGGTGCTGGACTTCTTCCTTGGTTAGACCAGTGACATTTAATGGAGGGTTTCGGTTATTCCCCTGCCTTTCATTCTTGCTTTCTCCTCATTCCCCTCTATAGATGTCCCCTCCTTGCTTTTCAGAGGGCCCACACCCTCAGGTTTGTACCTTTTACGGTTTATGTAGCTAAAGAATAATTTGGGGTTAGTTTTACTCTCCTTCGCGGTCAGTCTTTCTGTCTCCAGCTTACCTGCACTTATCTGTTGTTTACAGGTTTATTTTCTTCTTAATAGTTTTTTTAACGCTTCCACTGTTCCTTCCTACTTTAAATGTTTAAATGCCTTCTTTCTAGTTATTTATTGCCCCCTTAATCTTTTTGTTTATCCACATTGATTTACACATGTGTCTAACAGTTTTATTCCTGTAAGGTATATATTTATCACAATGAAAATTAAGGATTTCTTTGAAAGGATCCCATTTAGTGTCCATGCTTTTGTTTTTAAGGACATTTTCCCAGTCAATGCAGTTTAGGACATCTCTAAGTTGGTCAAACTTTTCCTGTTTGAAGATCCGCGTTTTTGTGACTCCTTGATAAGGCACCCTAATGACTGCTAAGTGGTAATTAACAATATTATGATAACTGTTTCCAAGGTGCTCCACAACCTGTACCTTTATTACTTTGTCTGGTACATTGCTTAGTATTAGGTCCAATATGGCTCTCCCCCTTGTTGGAGCTTGTACTTGTTGGGAAAGGTAGCCATCTTTTGTTCTAGATAAAAAACGATTACTTTTATGAGAACCACATGTTTCAGCGTCCCAGTCTATATCTGGGTAATTAAAGTCACCCATAATAACTACCTCATTTAGTTTAGCGGCTATATCTATTTGCCTTAGCATATTTTCTGTGGATTCGGGTATATCTGGAGGCTTGTAGCAAACCCCCATCAGTATTTTTGTTTCTCCCTCCATGTATTTCTACCCAGACTCCGCATGGTCATTCCCCTCACAAATATCCTCCCGCAGAGTGAGCTGTATAGAGGATTTTACAATTAAGCTCCACACCCTTTGCGTTTGTTACGGTCCCTCCTAAACACACAGTAGCCCTGTAGATTTACTGCCCAGTCATAGCTTTCATCCAGCCAGGTCTCTGTTACCCCCACTATGTCATATTGTTCTTCTGTTATTATCAGTTATAGTTCATTCATTTTATTAGTCAAGCTTCTAGCATTTGTAAGCATGCATTTTAAATGCTTATGATAATTTTGTATATTGCCCTTATTCCTGCAAGATGTGCTAACCCCCCCTCCACCCCCAGTTTCATGTCTACACCCACTGTCGCTTTCTTTCCTAAATTCCCCTTTGTAACTGCTATTACCCTCCACCAGTGCTTAGTTTAAATACTCCTTCAACCTTTTAGCCATCCTCTCCCCAAGAACAGATGCACCCTCCCCATTGAGGTGTAACCCATCCCTGCCAAAGAACCTGTAGCCCACTGTAAAGTCGGGCCAGTTCTCTAAGAACCCAAACCCCTCCTTTTTAATACAATTGTTCGGCGATCTCGGTCTTTGTGACAGATTGCCCTGTCTGTTCCCCACTAACGGCTCTTGTCTTGCCTGCCCTGTTCTCCCATTTCCCTTCCCTTTCTTAGTGGAGCAGACAGATGTGTCTTGCTGCAGCTGTGCCATCCCTGAGCTAACATCCTCCTCATCTGCCAACCGGGCAAACTTGTTGGGGGGTGCCCGTTCAGGGCTAGCCTCCCTGTAACTTTTACCCTTACCCTGCCTTCTAACTGTTATCCAGCTAGCTGCCTCATTTTCCTGTGTTTCCTCTTCCCCTATACTAACACCCTCCCCCTCCCCTGACCCAGAGAGTGCCAGCTCGGTGAGATCCAGACTCTTTTTCCATGACAGCAATGTCTCTCAGTGTTGCCAATTGCTTCTTTAGATCGTGAATGATGGCTTCCAAATCTGCAATTCGCACACGTCCGGGGCATAAGTATACACCATCGACCAATTGTTCAAGAAGTGCATACATAGCACAAGATGTACACTGGACAGCATTGTTATTTAGTGAAGAATTTACACTTAAAATAACACTCTGGATTTAAAGGTAGATACTTACAACTCCTGCTTTAACTCACCACTTACCAAGCAGCACTTAACAGAATCAGCATCCAAGAGCAAGCTCCAAGAGCTGTATTCTTACTGTTAACCACCTGCTTCAATTAGACCTCAGCAGGAATCCAGGAGAGAGAGAGAGACATTTTTTTTTCTTTGTTTAAATTTGTGCCAGCATTAACACACTGATTCATAAAAATAAACTAACTATAGTTTGTAAAATTTTACCAAATGAGCCCAGTTTCCCAAAGCTTATCACAGGAGTTCCTGCTTTAACTCACCACTTACCAAGCAGCACTTAACAGTCAGCCTCCAAGAGATACATTATATATATATGGTTGGGACAGGCTCTCAGGCTTCCATTTGAGTTCCTTGCTCAGATTTTCCAAGGGGGCCAGAGTTGGCACACTGGCAGCACAACTCTATTGCCTGCACCCTCTTTTGGGCAACAGGGTTCGAAAGAGCCTGGTGCCCATCAGTATGGGCCTGATGTTTTCTCAGGGGTGCCCTTGGAAGAGCACTAGACCTCTCCCGAAGGGCGGAGAGCTTGGATAACCAACAAGGTCAGGGGGCAACCATTCATCCTCTGTGCCCTAGGTTACCAGTCCCTTTGCCTGGTGTCCTGGCTGGTTACTCAGGAAAGGGGAGGACACATTTGAAAAAATAAACTTTTATACTTCTGCCATGTCTATTTCATTGAATAGAAGAACTGCAGGATAACAATCATTACATACGTTCACTTCATTCACTTATATTCTTTGGGTCACTTGGTGATTTTTAGCATGAAACCTAAAATACCACCAACAACCTCTATTTTTCTTCCATACAGACTCATGCTGTAACAGGAGCCAGACCTAGTCTGCCCTCTGACGTAGCGCCTCTCCCCTTGGTCTCCATCACAGCTGCAGATCTATTTCAGACATAACATATACAAGTGTGCAAGACCTCCTGTGACTCGTATGTACAGTACCTGTTCCAGATTGATGTCTCCCATACCAAATGGCAAAACATTGACTAGAGAATACTGATAGAAAACACTGAAATACAATATCAATTCACCCCCCCCCCCCCAGTCCGTCGATATTCACTCACCTTTCCCCAGTCCAACGCTGCATGTGTGAGCTCTCATCCAATCAGCGTCATTTGCGTGTTCATTTTGCTAAGCAAACGTCTCTCATTTACTTCAATAGGGAACACAAGCACCCACATCCTCAGCAGCGTGCACGCTGCCATTCAGATAGGCAGGCAGCGACATACATAACACTATGGTGTATGCACTGTACATTTAGGGGCACATCTAAGTTTACCCATAATGTGTTTTAGTAACACCTTTAATCACAGGTTGCTCCTTACAGGAATGAAAACTTTTTTATACCTATCCAGACACAACATGTACATGTTATTGTCTTAGTCGCTAAAACTCAGACTAATTAATAGTGTATATCTAAATTATTAAGTCCACACAACACTGGCCTAAAAAAGTAACCCTGCCTTGAGTTATAATTATTGCCAACAGCAACATTGTGTGCTGTTCCTTTGGCCAAAACACGCTAGTTGAGGATTTTATCTGCTGACATATGTATTTGTATGTATGTATGTTTGGTATTGTGTAATTTTTTACACAAAGGTTTTTAGTGGCCCATTTGCCCATGTTTACTGAATGTTAGCTCTAGACTATATTTGTTTGTAGTGTCATGTTGTGTCCAATGTAATGTAATGGTTGTGTAAATATCGAACTTTTAATTGGTGTATAGAGCCTTGATTTTTTTTCTCTCTTTTTCCCACATAGCTTGAATACAGGGGTATCACAGACTCTGGCAATACAGGCTTGAGTCAAACTAGCCATAGACTGAAACTGGTTAAGGGAAGTATTGCTTTGCTAGGGGGGGGGGGGCGTGGCTATGTAACGGAGCTGATAGGACGTGCATCACGAGGGCTCCTGATAAATATCCTGTTTAACTGGGGATCTGAGTAGAGGGAGACCCCCCCATAACACCAGGAATACCTCCGGACGATTGGTGGGGTGATCCAGCCTGACGGAAAAACTTGGCATGTTCTGAGGCCCGCCACGACTCTTGACCCGGCGCCCCTTACAGCAGAGGATGCAAGTGCCTGGATTGACTCGTTGCCGGCTGACTGAAGATGGGGGCCACACCAGTGGTCGGCCGGGGGCTGTGTGTGCCTGGCCGCCATCATTTGTAGCCTAATGGGGCTGGGGCTCCCGAGAGGACCCTAACCTGAGGGGACCTTCTTCATCCCCCTTTTTCTGCAAAGTTCTGAGGGTTTTTTTTTTTTATGGGAGGTGTGGTGCGGGGGTTTGACATGGGAACTCTACTGAATTGTCCCCCCTCACTGTGGGGGGCGGGGGGCTGGGGCGGTTTAGCTGTCCTGTGACCCTGGTACCCCATGCCTCCTTCTACTTCTCCATCCCTAGTGTTTTTTTTGTTTTTCTTCCCCTCCTCTCTTTGCTCCCCTTGCATCCTGTACAACCCCTAGAAGTGCCCACTTCCAGTGAACACATCTTGTTAACACTAAGGTCAACCAGTGTTTTAGTTAGGTTAATTGTTGGTTTAAGTGAATAAGCTTGCCATAGTTGGGTTAGGTAGAGCAGGGTGGGAATGGGTACTGTTCATTGAAGGCTTGGTTTCCTGGGAGGGTTGGGTAGAGCGGTTAAGTTCAATGTCTTATTTTTACCTGTGGTTTTGCTATGTATGTTGTGTGTATGTGTGTGGTGGTGCGATTGGTGCGGCCTGCTGCGAGAAGGACCCTGGGAGGGATGTGAGCAGATGGGGCCATGTTTGTCTACCTGGCATATATGATCCCCAATCTCGAACCGGATGGAGTGTAAAGTGATCTTGGAATGTGCGAGGGCTTAATGACAAGGTAAAGAGATCCTCTGTGCCCCAATATTGTAATTCTGCAGGAGACCCACGTAGTGGGCCAGAAGGCGATGGCCATTAAAAAAACGTGGGTGGTGCACCTGTTTCACTCTCACTATTCTAACTATGCCAGGGGTGTATCGGTCCTAGTGGCTAAACAACTGCCCTTTGCTCTTTTCTCGGTACACTGTGATCCAAAGGGTCGGTTTGTTATCACGCATGCAAAGATATACGACATCAAGATCCTGTTAGTGGGGTTATACATTCCGCCCCGTTCAATATTGGGGTCTTCCAGAAGATTATGGATAGAATTGCCACCTTCCCGCCAGCCCCCCTGCTGCTTACCTGTGGTTTTTATATGGTCCTTGACGAGTCCCACCCACCCCGCTAGCAAGATGGGCAGAGGCCCTGAGCTTAACTGAGTTGTGGAGATGAAAACACCCAGCTGAAAGAGCGTTCTCCTGTCACTCGATCCCCCACAAGTCACTCTCACATATTGATATGGCATTCGGTTCTAGACGCCTTTTGACTAGAGTGGGGGCCTGTGAGTATCTGCCAAGGGGCATTTCAGATCACTCGCCATTGATGGTGACCATCTGTATGCCCCGGAATGGGGGAGGTCTAAAAACCTGGGCATTAAATCCTTTGTGGTTGGAGAATGAGGAGGGCTGTGATGTGATGACTAGTAAGCAGGAGAGATACTGGCAATGCAATGGGGGTGAGACTTCAAACAATACAGGATGGGATGAGTTCAAGGCTGTGGTCAGTGCCATTAGCGTCATAAAGGGAGTTAGGGTTAAGAGGGGGAGGGCCATCAGATAGCTAGAGGAGAAATTAGTGGCTGAGCACAACTTACTTAAAAACCTTCAGAGGGAGTATAAGCACTAGTAGAATCGACAAAGAAGAGCTTACTATTTAAACAGGCAATTTTTGAGAAAGGGGATAAGAATGGGAGAACCTTGGCATACCTCTCTAGAGCAGAGAGGCCTCAAACACTAATTGCAGGTATTACCAGTCAATTCCAGTTCATCACAGACACAAAGGGAATTGCTAAGCAATTCTATGACTATTACAGCGGCCTCTACTCCTCTAGAGTGCAATATAGCCCAGAGGAGCTAGACAATTACCTTTCTACTGTAGATCTCCCATCCTTGTCTGGAGCAGATAGGGTAATGCTGGATAGTCCTATAACGTGTAATGAAATAGTGAAAGCAATAGCACTATTATCGAATCAGAAGGCCCTGGGATGGCCACCGGATGGCCTTCCATCGGAATGATACAAGAAGAATAGTGAAACCATAGTGCTTAGATTGCTTGAGGTCTTTTCGGAGGGCATGCAAGTGGAGTCCCTTCCGGAATCCTTTGCAGAAGCAACCATTATCCTGATCTATAAAGATGGGAAGCCCCCGGACTCCTGTAGTTCTTATAGGCCGATCTCTCTCTTGAATCAGGATGCCAAGGTTCTCGCTAAGATTCTAGTGCTCCGTTTAAGCAATGTGGTACTGTCCCTCATTGGGAATGATCAATCAGGTTTTATGCCAGGTCTAACGACGAGTATCAATCTGAGGCGACTATTTAGTAATCTGCAAATTTAACATGATAATGTGGGGAGTAGAGTGGTATTTTCACTAGACAACAAAAAAGCCTTTGACTCAATTGAGTGGCACTACCTGTGGGTCGTTCGAACTAACTTTGGTCTCCCCCTGACCTACAACTATCAAAAACGTCCAGCTACTCGATAAGATTAGTGTAAACGGAGTCACAACAGATGAACTATCGCTGAGCTGAGGCATACGTCAGGGGTGCCCGCTTTCTCCCTTATTGTTTGCGCTGGCTATTGAGCCCTTGGCCTCCCTAATCCAGAACTCCTCTGAGATTCAGGGGTGGATACTGGGGCATATGGTTGAGAAGGTCACCATGTATGCTGACGATACCCTGGTTTACTTGGCTGATGCTAAGGGATCTTTAGAAGCCTTGCTGGAAACAATTAAATTCGGGTCATTCTCAGGCCTAAAGGTCAATTGGGAAAAATCTAGCTTATATGTGGTGGATGAGCCAGGAGGCGCTCAGATTTCCCCAGTCTCCTCACTCCAGAGAGTAGACAGGTTTAAATATCTTGGAATCGTCATGCATGCAGACCCCTCTAAATTTATTGACTTCACATTTGTCCAGTGATGGAGGTCCTTAGGAGAAGGGTGACCCAGTGGGCGGCTCTCCCCCTATCAGTAATTGAGCGTATAAATATGTTAAAAATATGTCTGTCTTATATATATTAAGCATCCATCGCCTGTGGTGCTGCCGGCCTCCCACGTCATTAGACTCCATTTTATTTGGCTTCATATGGGGGGGCCTCCCCCCCAAAATGAACAGGTCCATACACAGAGCTCCGCTCAATTAGTGTATGCAGCTTGGTGGATGAATCCACCCCTGGGTACCCCAGTAGTGGCTCTTGAGACATCTCCGGTAAGCCCAGAGATCGCTGCGGAGCCTAGTGTATAGGGGGACGAAAGGACTCCCGTGTGCCCCCACATGCATGAGAACGACTCATGTGTGGCAGAAGGTACAAGATATGGGAAAACCCTCTCGCACTCCTCTTGAATGTTCCCCCAATACTCCCCTCTGGGACAACCCCAAACTACCAGAGCTGATGGCCCTTCCAGACACAATTTTTTGGAAAAAGAGGGGAATAATCTCAATGGCACAGTTATTCTCTGAGAGGTCATATGAGCAGCTGTGCCAAGAATTCACGTTATCGCCTAGAGATTTATTTTGGTACCGGCAGCTTCGACATGCCTTGAGGTCTCAGATCCCTATAGTGGGAATACAGTTAGTGGAATCACAGATTGAGTCCCTGGTGAGGGCCGCAGACCTCAGCAAGCCTACTTCTACACTATACAGTGCCCTTCTCTTAGACCAACCCTCCCCTCTAGTGAAAACGCATAGTAAATGGGAAGAACTAATCCTGGGCCTTGACCAGGGAGATTGGGAGAAAACAGTATACAACTTATACTCATCTGTGATAGAAGCTATGGACAGACTGATTCAAGCCAAGTGGCTTCACCAGGCCTATATGGAGGATGATCTTTGCCCTAGTTGTGGGATTGGGACTGGCACTCTACTCCATAAGATCTGGGAATGTCCGATAATCTCAGTATTTTGGGAGGGGGGTCTCCAGTTTCATATCTACCTCCATGGGCTTACCAGTGAGAAAGTCAGCGACCTTGTGCTTATTGAGTGTGACCGAACCCATGTTGGAGGATGGCCCACGGAAAACTCTGTTACGCCTTCCAATGTTTTATGCGAGGAGAATGCATTCTATTAAACTGGAAGCACCCAAACAAACCCAGCCTCTTAGGATGGAAGAATTTAGTAAATTGTAAATTACTTTATTGTAAAGTACTTTATAAGATGACCTATCTAGCCAGAGGATGCCCTGACAAGTTTTAGCGACTTTGGGGGATGTGGCTTAACGTCCCAGGCTCAGCTACTGACTAGGAGCTACCCTTTACTCACCCTCCGGGGCTGCAACTTATCCCTCATTCAGTTAAACTCGAATTAAAGCAGGCGAGAGTGTGGATGAATGTGGTGTGAATGAGTGTATGGTGTCCGTCTGTTCAGTTGTTGAGTGCTTGCAATGCAATTGTAACTGTAGTTGTAATTGTTACTATTCACTTATATGTGTAATTTGAAAAGCATAAATAAAAACTTACAAAAAAAAGTATTGCTTTTCTATAAATAAGATTGTTTTAAAAACGAGTTTTTGCAAGTCCTGGTTGTAATTTTAAGTGAGGTTGTATTATGTGAGTGGACTTTTCAGTAAGGGACTTATATTGGGGGACTTCAAGTGTTTATTGTCTAAATGTTATAGAGCTAAAAAAAAAAAAAAAAAGTTAAAAGCCAGTTGCTGCAACTGTAAGCACTAAAATTGTGATTTCACTGCTGTTCTTGTAATTGGGATAATGGCTAGCAACATTGGAGATCTACTTCAATGCACAATTTGTCATGTGTACACACTTCAGAAGCACCAGGGTGTATACCGCTTCGTTAAATGTGAGCATATTGCAACCTTGAAAGCTTGGATTAGAGATCTGGAGAAGCAAAATGCAACACCGAGGGAGATTGACAATATGGAAAAGGGCATTCTGCTCACTAAGCAGGCGTTAAGTGAAGTAGAAACATAGGGTAGGGTAATGGGTCAGGAGGAGCAGATAAGTAGTTGGGTAAATATAGACAGAGGGAGTAGAAAGGGAGCACACAAAAGAAAGGCCATACCTGTGTCTGTGCACCCTAGCAAAATTGTCAAGTTGGGTAATGATGCAAGGGTGTCAGTCTCAGTTACTCTCCCAACCAGCTGGCAGGTGGTTGGGACTGCAGGTAGGACTAGAGAGTTAGTGTTAACCAAGGCCGGCGTCAGCATCCGGCAAGGCAGGGCAGCTGCCGGGGGCCCACTGACAGGGCCAGCCTTTGAAGTGTGCAATGGCGCTTGACCGGTGGTCGACTGGGAGGGCACCACAAATTATTTTCCCCGGCGAGCGGGGACAACACTATGCAGCAATAAGCTTCCGCTGCTGCCTGTGGGGGGAGAGGGGGAGAGGGGGAGAGGGGGAGAGGGGGGAGAGGGGGAGAGAGAGAGAGAGAGAGAGAGAGAGAGAGAGAGAGAGAGAGAGAGAAAGAGAGAGAGAGAGGAGAGAGGAGAGAGAGAGAGAGAGAGAGAGAGAGAGAGAGAGACCTCCACACCACGTGACAGGTGCATCGATGGGCTGCGGTTGATCAAGCAGCAGGCGGCAATAAGGAGACTGGGAGGGAAAGCATTGTAGAGGTAAGTTTTTTTTAAAGAAGGTTTTTTTCTTTTCTCCTGTCAAGTCCACGAGGTGGTCGGGGGGGGGGGGGGTAGGGATTAGGTTTGCTGTCAATGGCAAGTGGCCATACATGGAGGTCTGGAAGATCAACTAGGCCCTCAAAATAAAGTTGACCAAAACCAGTCCTGGAGTATATGAGACTTTAAGGCTGGCTGATTCCTGCTCCCACAGTCTGGGATGCCCTGCTATTTGAAACCCTGCAGTTGCCCGTTATCTTTACCTGTTTGACGAGCCCATGGCGCATGCATGGCCAGCCATGGCATCACTGGTTTCCTTCCACGCTCGCCGCAACTGTATGGCTGCGAACAGCCTAGGGTGCGAATGATGCCAGATGCCGCTAATGTGTGGGGCTGGGATTCTGCTTTTAAGTTGCCCACCCCAGCTGATCCACAGTGCATTTGCCATTTCGAGGAAAGTAATGAATGAATGGGGGGGGTTCACACACAAGGGCATCCAAAATCAGGAGAATCTAGATTTGTTTAGACTCAGGTTTAAAGGCGTTTGGACCAAAGCTAGGTTTTGGTCCAAACAGCATGATCCTTATGAGGGCATCCAGATTTGGGACATACCTCAGTGATGTGACGCGACTCTTCACCCTGAGACCATGCTGCCCAAGGGCCCACATACACCTGGAGCCAGCCATGGTGGTAATAGCGGATTCTATTATCAGGCGGACTTATAGAATAATTTGTCAAGACTCCCTCAAACAAATGGTTTGATGTCTCCCTGGTACCAGGGTTCAGCATGTGGTGGAAAGGGTGGATAAGCTACTGGGAGGGGTTGGGGATGACCCAGCTGCCCGTGGTCTACGTGGGGACCAATGACAGAATTAATGGGAGATGGAGGATCCTTAGGAATACATTTAAGGAATGAGGCACCAAGTTGAAGAGATAGACCTCCAAGGTTGTATTCCCTGGAATACTGCCTGTGCAATGCACTACACATGAATGACAGCAGGAGCTTATAGAGTTAAAACACATGGATCAAGTCCTGGTGCAGGGCAGAAGGATTTGGGTTCTTAGAGCTTTGGGCTGACTTTTCATTGGGGTACAAACTGTATGCTACATATAGTTTGCACCTGAATAGAAGGGGGCTGTTGTGCTGGGTAAAAGGATACTAGAAGGGGTATTTAAACTAGAGGCATTTGGTTTGGTCTTCACATTTACAGTATGTGAATGCAGGACCAATCAGGCACCGGGTGTGACCCGAGAGGCTATGCAATGAAATGCTAGGGGGTTGTCTGCATCAGACAATGAACAATAGGTAAAAGATGCATTCTGTTACGGTTTAAAAAAAAACTGCTAATTATAGCATTTTCATTAAAGCCAGAATGTTTAACACCTGGTTGTCTGTGGGGAATTTGAGTGATAAGCAAATCTGTCGCTTTAGGCTGAATCGTGGTGTCCTTTTGGAACTTTATCACCAAATCTGCCACAAAATTGAGCCCACCACTTGCTGCAGCCATGCAGTCACTGGAATAGTGCACCTCTGTAAATATTTTTGCGGGGGGCACATTTCAGGCCACTGCTGCTCTGTTATGCATTAGCCAGCCGAACATGTGCCACCAATTTCATGAGGTCGTCCTGGCCATCTGTGACCTCATTCTGAAATACATCAAGTTCCCATTCGATGAGGAAGAGGTCCAAAACATCAAGCTGGCATTTTATAGGATGGCAGGAATGTCTCATGTGCTTGGCTGCATTGATAGGACCCATATTTCCTTACACCCCCTCGAGCACAAGAGCTGCACTACAGCAACTGCAAAAGATTTCATTCTATTAATGTGATAGTGGTATGTGATAATGAGATGTGGCTGTGTGATGTGAGGCCAGGCTTCCCGGGTTTCTGCCATGACTCGTATGTGTTGCACGAATCTGTCCTGTGCAGAAAATTTGAGAGCAAACAAAGGCCGTTGGCATGGCGCATAAGTAAGTAGATGCCCACAGTGTCAGACCTCTAAACAGTGCAGAAGTTGAACAAGGGGGAGGGTAAAGGTGAATAGGAAATGCAGTGAAGCAGGTAGGGGTGCGCATTTGTGTTGCAACCAACATAACCTATGTGTTTGTATTTAGCTGATAACAGATACGGACAGAAGACGTGGCTCATGACCCCCGTGTGGAACCCATATACCTCAGCTGAAGTGCACCACAACGCCTCACTGCAAGGACAGATGCATTGTTGAAGGGAACATGCCTGCTGAAAGCACGCTTCCTATGTTTGGCCTGGGCAGGAGGGGTTGTACATCCCAGAGAAGGTGTCCAAGATAATCCTGAATGCTGAGTGCTACACAATTTCTGCATACTCCATCAAATAGAAGAGCCAGATGAAATGCTACTGGTGTCTAAAGTCCCAGGCATGCCTACAGACACACAAACTGGTGGGCACAAATGATAAATTCCTTCTTTCAGGCAAGTGTCAAGTGGCCAAGGCCTGCTGCATTAGCTACAGCCAGAAGATATGTGTAACCAGCTGAAGCAGACCTAAAGTGATGTTCAAATAATGTAGTTAACATACATACTTGCAACTCTGTAAAGCTGGCTAACAGCTATAGGTAGAGATCCCCTAGCGAGTTAGGGAAGCCATAGACAGGTTAAATTATTAAAAGTTAGATTGATTGTTAAAACTGACGTTTTCTTTTCTGTTCACTTCTAGACAGATGGATGAAGCACTTTCTTTTTGGTTGTTGTTTTTTTATGAGATCTAGGATAATTTATTTAAAAATCATGAATAATAAAAGAATATACCGTATTTTTCGCCCTATAAGACGCACTTATTTTTCCCCAAAAGTGGGGGAAAAATGTCCGTGCGTCTTATCGGGCGAATGTAAAAAAAAAAAATTAAAAAAAAAAATATTAAAAAAAAAACTCACCCGTTCCCGGCGCTCCCGCGTTGCCCGTCACACTGAGAAAGGCCAGAGGAGCGGCGGGCTGTGTCCCGGCCCCGCCGCTGCGATCGCTGTCTTTTCAGGCAGCAATAGCAGCGGCGGGGCCGGGACACAGCCCGCCCGCTCCTCCATCTGCTGCCTCTTCCTGTCAGGTCACACGCGAGCACCCAGGTCAGCGCAGCAGGTGGGCGTGGCCTGCACTGACTCGGTGCAGGCCACGCCCACCCGCTGCTCTGACCTGGGTGTTCGCGTGTGGCAAGGAAGAGGCAGCAGATGGAGGAGCGGGCGGGCTGTGTCCCGGCCCCGCCGCTGCTATTGCTGCCTGAAAAGACAGCGATCGCAGCGGCGGGGCCGGGACACAGCCCGCCGCTGCTTCTTACGGCCGGCTCCGTAAACCGGGTGGGCGTGGCCTGCGCCGACGCTGATGCGGCGCAGGCCACGCCCACCCGATTCACGGAGCCAGCCGCTTGTCAGCGGAGAGGTGAGTTATACTTTTTTTTTTTATTATACCGGGGACGGGGGATGCCGACTACCAATGGGGGGAGGGAGGATGCCGACTACCAATGGGGGGAGAGGGGGATGCCGACTACCAATGGGGGGACGGAGGATGCCAACTACCAATGGGGGGAGGGAGGATGCCGACTACCAATGGGGGGAGGGAGGATGCCACACTGACAATGGGGGAAGGGAGGATGCCACACTGACAATGGGGGGAGAGGGGGATGCCACACTGACAATGGGGGGAGGGAGGATGCCACACTGACAATGGGGGGAGAGGGGGATGCCACACTGACAATGGGGGGAGAGGGGGATGCCACACTGACAATGGGAGAAGGGAGGATGCCACACTGACAATGGGGGGAGGGAGGATGCCACACTGACAATGGGGGGAGAGGGGGATGCCACACTGACAATGGGGGGAGAGGGGGATGCCATACTGACAATGGGGGGAGAGGGGGATGCCATACTGACAATGGGGGGAGAGGGAGATGCCATACTGACAATGGGGGAGAGGGGGATGCCACACTGACAATGGGGGAGAGGGGGATGCCATACTGACAATGGGGGGAGAGGGGGATGCCATACTGACAATGGGGGAGAGGGGGATGCCACACTGACAATTGGGGGAGAGGGGGATGCCATACTGACAATGGGGGGAGAGGGGGATGCCATACTGACAATGGGGGAGAGGGGGATGCCACACTGACAATTGGGGGAGAGGGGGATGCCATACTGACAATGGGGGGAGAGGGGGATGCCATACTGACAATGGGGGGAGAGGGGGATGCCATACTGACAATGGGGGGAGAGGGGGATGCCATACTGACAATGGGGGGAGAGGGGGATGCCATACTGACAATGGGGGGAGAGGGGGATGCCACACTGACAATGGGGGGAGAGGGGGATGCCACACTGACAATGGGGGGGAGAGGGGGATGCCATACTGACAATGGGGGGAGAGGGGGATGCCACACTGACAATGGGGGGAGAGGGGGATGCCACACTGACAATGGGGGGAGAGGGGGATGCCATACTGACAATGGGGGGAGAGGGGGATGCCATACTGACAATGGGGGGAGAGGGGGATGCCACACTGACAATGGGGGGAGAGGGGGATGCCACACTGTCTGTAATGGTGCGTTTTTGGCTTAAAATATTTTTTTTCAAATTTTCCTACCCCAAATCCTAGGTGCGTCTTATAGGCAGGTGCGTCTTATAGGGCGAAAAATACGGTAGTTAAATAATGTGTTTGATCTGCATCGGTTGTTGTAGTAGAGAACGCTGCTATGAATTCGCTATAGGCAAGCAGCAGCATTGAATGGTAGAGACAGGATTTAACCTGCACCATGAGCAGCCAACATTCATTACATTTATCAAAGGCGGACAGAAAACCGCAGCACCACTTAGCAAGAACGCTAAACGGCAAAAGCACCTTTGCCCTTTCTCTAGCGGTCCGCAGCGGGCGTTCTCAGCGCCTCTCCTTAGCAGCAAAATTGTCGCTCAGTGGTGCTAGCAATAAATTACCCACCACCCTTCAAATTTAAATTCTCCCTGGGACACTAAATAACTTGAAACAAATTAAACTGGCACTATAAATGGTAAATAAAATGGAAAAGTAAAATTTTATTCCAGAAGAATTCTAGGCATCGTTAAGAAAAAAACTAATTTCTTCCGTTAAACAAAGACTCTTTTCTGAGCTAATTCACATTGTGAGTGATACTATTAGTCTAATCCTAGTGTTCTTCTCATCTGGCTTTTTATGATCTGTAAATTTTCAGCTGTTCTATTTGATAAGACATTATCAATAGATCCAGCAAGCTTTCTCCCATACTGGAGCAGCATAAATAGCATCCTGCTTGGGTTTACTAATCTCATATTAGGGGAGTTTATGCAAATATTTTTTACTTTGATTAGCCTTTATTAGAGGTGTCTTTTTTTTAGCAAGGTGTAAAGATCGAATAGAGAATTCTTGTTTCATACTAATTTGGGTGAGCTAACACATTTGGAACAACAAACAAATGTACAGCAGGTGAAATAAGTGTTGAGCACGTCACAAGTTTTCGGGGAGGCCGATTCATCAATAGCGCCAGGTAGCGACAGATGAGCGACTGTAGCGTGATTTTTTCAGCGCCAGACAGTATTCGCTGTGCTTGGCCGGCATTAGCTTGATGACAGCGACTCAGTCGGTGTGCGGTAATGTTGAATACGGGCTGGGGGGTCGCTGTTTCACAGGTCCAGCGTTGTATGTGAGCGACTGACAACGAATGGCCAGAGCGAACGGCTAGCTTCATATTCATCAAAAACTCACGCTCCGAATGTGCTGTCGCTGTCCATTCCTTGTTTAAACCCCAGAGCGCTGGCGGCGATCTGTATTAAATAGTTTTTAACCCCTAAACAACCATATTTTTTGAATGTAACATTATACATGTTTTAAGAATCATTTTGTTATATGAATACATTAATCTCAGACCTGTTAGATCAATTCTGCAGTTTTTTTTTTTTTTTATTTTTTTGACTTAAAAATAATTTCTAACATTGCAGAAGTGTTCTCCGATTTTTTGACAGTAAAAAAAAAAATTAAAAAATTAATCCAAATTAATTATGATTAATTATAGCTTGCACCATTGAAATGCATTGGACATCGCCAGGGAGCGACAGCTCATACCTGGCGCTGTGAGGGAATTTGCAGCGGCGCTGTTCAGTCCAGGCGGCTTCATGATGAATGCCGCGCTAGCCGTCGCTCTCGCCGGCGCTAGCCTCATTTAGCTTGATAAATGCGTCATTGTGACCGCCGCGGGCGTACTTGAGTCGGTAGTCGCCGTTAGCTGCCGCTACCTGGCGCTCGTCAGACACTACCTGGCGCTATCGCTTGATGAATAAGGGCATAAGTAAATATATTTCTAAAAGGTGTTATTAATGGCGGTGACAACCCACCCAAATCACACATGCAAAGAAATGAACAAAAAAATGTAATTGAAGCCAGGTGGAATCGGATGATCCCTAAAAAGATTAGAACCCTCCCGAAGGAGTAGCCTGAAAGAGGTGTTAATGGGTTTATTCAGAATTAAATAATAAGTACCCTATGGTAGATATGGTAGGCAATGTTGCCTAAGAAATGGGAGAAAGGTATATTATAGAGGAACATCAGACCTTTTCTGATGTTTCTCTCTAAACATCCCTTCCCCCACCCTTACTGCCTTTTGGATGTTGGTGCAATCTAAAATGCTGATACATCCGGCAGCATTCCTGGCTCCTTTGCACACCCCCCCCCCCCCCCCTTAGCCATCCCAGAGTGAAGGCTGCAAGCCTTTGCTGTTCTCGCCTTTCGCCGTCCCTCTTCAAATGTCCCGCTTCACTCTTCAAATCTTCACTGAGTGTCATTGCAGCCTATGCAGTGCACAAGATCTGAGGGACGGCGCAGAGCATGACGAGACGGCAAGATGGCACTGCTCAACAGATACAGCGGGGAACCAAGGGATGTCAGAATGCAATGCGACCGGACGTTTATAATTGTAAATTGTTAAACCTGCGGGTCAGGGTGGCTGAGCAAGCCAGGTTTGGGGGGTTTTTATTAACCCCATAAAAATAAAAAACAGGGATTGCAACAGGCGCTTTTGACAGCGCCCATCCAGGCTCTGTTTGTTTCTTAAGTAATGTGTATATTTTCCTGTGCTTCCAGCTAGCACTAGGCTTTTAACAGCCCTGTTCTAGCACCCAGCCGTAGGCTGCCTTAGAAGAGTTCTGCCTTAGAAGAACTGGGAACAAAAGAACAATTTCCCCTGAACCTTTTTCAATCATTTCACATATTTCACATAGGTCTCAGTCATGTCCTCTCTCTCCCTTCTTTCCTCCAGACTGTACAAATTAAGTTCTTTAAGTCTCTCCTGATAAATTTCCAGCGTTTGGACCCACCCATTCTGTTATAATAATGTCTTTTTCCAGGTAAGGTCTCCAGAACTGCACACAGTATTCTAGCTGTGGCCTCACCAGGGCCCTATACAGCGGCATTACAACCTCCCTCTTCCTACTGGTGATGCCTCGAGTTATGCAGCTAACCATCCTGCTTGCTTTTCCTTTTCATCTTGCAGCTTTCAGTAATCAGTATCCATAAATCTCTCTCCTCTGAAGTCCTGGCTAACACAGTACTGCCCATACGGTACTCAGAGTGGGGATTTTCTCTACCCAGATGCATGGTTTTACATTTAGAGACATTAAACTTCAGTTTTTACTGTTTTGACCATTTATCCAGTAAAGCTAAATTATTTAGCTTTAGCTTACCTTTGTATCATCAGCATACAGGCAAATAGATAGATAAAGCCACGTATTTAAATGAGTAATTATTGGGGAATTTAACTACGCAGATATAGATTAAGTGGATCTAATAAAGATAAAAAGATATTTTGTAAACCGTAAAGGATGACCTTTCTCCACTAGTGCACGCTCCAACTCTGGGGAAGGCCATCTTGGACTTAAAGTAGTCTCCTGTAACCTTCCCACCCACTGGGGCTGAGGCAGGATGGGGGTTACAGCAATACAAAAACCCAATTCTACACACTCACTGCTAGCCCCTCCTCCAGATAGCAGAAGGCAAACATCTATACACACTCAAAGGCCTTACAATAGACAATACAATAGGAGGAGGGCCAAGTATGAAGAGCAGCTTCTGGGAATACAGATGCTGACATCTTCTGCAATGAGTCACATGTAGTACAGCTGCAAATTAAATGCCTCCTTCCCTGGCACTCTACCCCCCCCTCCTTACGTGCCACCGCACTGCTGTTTTTGTTTTTTTGTTACATTGCCAGGGGTGGGGGAACCCTGCAATTATATGGTCTACGTGGTCATCCTTTGACATTGCCTCAGAGAATTGTGGGATACATACATCTCCCCGGTGATGCAAGATGGCGTCTGAAGTAGCATGAGCCTCAGGATCTAGCAGGCAGGTAAGGGAAGTATAGTTATCAACGACATTTTACAGTTAAGATTTAAAAATACCAAAGCCTTGGGATTGCTTTAATTCCTTCTGCTCTAATTTCACCTCTTCAGGTGAGGGAATGATAATCCTGTGTTCCGGTAACTAAAGGGTTACTGACAGCATTCTCACCTGGGTTGTGTTTTCTATCATTTGTGCTGCCTGATTTGTCCAGGTTCTACTTTGTGGGGCGGCTGAGCTCACCCTTGTTAGTGGAAGGCTGCTGGGATTGTAAGCGGCAGCTATGTAAAGGGATTTACTCTAGGCCAGGAAAGGGACGCCCACAGTGCATAACATCATGTCTGACAAAGAGAACTGAGTTTTCTCGAAAGCTTACCTTAAATATACTCAGCCTGAAAAGTTATCTCCTGATTTCTTCACTTTCTATTGCAAATGGCTAACACGGTACAACACAGAGCCATAGGAATATAAGAAACATGGATGCAGCATGCTGATATGTAGATCACATGTATGGGGGCACAATCCTGAAACATAGTTTTATTTTACAGTCCAGACGAGGAAATGCGTGAAGAATGTCTAAAGTCTATGAGACTCCAGGGCCGTCTGATTCTCTCTCCCTGGGGCATCCCAAACTGTTGTAACCCCACAGATTGTCTGGTTTTCTTACCTTTACCACTAACCCACAGCGCATGTGCGGCTGGAGGTGGCATCAATCGCATCTCTTTCTGGCTGGGCATGGCCCCCACTGCCATAACTGAATAGATGAATTCCAACCACACACATCGTGTGCACTGCCAACGTGCATGGCTGGAATTCCACCCAGCTTCTTCAGCCGCAAATTAATATGCATGGGCAGGGAAGCTGATTGGACGAGAGGCCGTACATGCTCTGTTGGACCAAGGTGGGGTGAGTTTACTGGGTGAACGGTGGGATTTCACACAGCGTATCATTTCTAACTGGGGTGCCCCAGGGGGACGAAACAAAACCCAGCATAGTGAAAATCACGGGTTTTGGTCCACTTTAACTTGAGCCCTTCTGCTGACTCAATTTTCACGGTCCCTGTTTGAATTCATAGTCCCCCATAGTGATATATGCAGAACTGATAATGTACAGTATATGTGTGGTTCTTGGCTTTATTTCGCACTCATCTCGTATCGTATACCCTCTCTACCCTATATAATCCTACAAAAATCATACCAGTGATGTAATCTTTGTTGTATATGCATGTATTATATTTAATATCTGGTTCCTTGTGATATGAACTGCTGTAGAGGGCAAACCTGAACCAATCAATGTTGTTTATATATAGACAAGGTGTTGACATTTAATCAAACGCTGACATGCCTCACTGTGTGACCCCCCCGGATGGCCCGCTATTCTTACCTTTCCTTGAGCCCACGGCACATGAGTGACTCTCTTCCATTTAGCGTCTCCAACTTAATGTGCGGCTATAAAAACTGAATGGATAGATGCAGCCTTCGCTTTGCTGCCGACCTTCTCTTGTCCTCCACCCTGGTCAACTCCTCTCATGCCCGCCTCCAGGACTTCTCACGTGCAACTCCAATCTTCTGGAATGCCCTCCCCCACCCAATCCGCCACTCCACAACCCTCAAAACCTTCAAAGGTACCCTTAAAACTCACCTATTCAGACAAGCATATAATCTGGCTTAACCAATTTTCTAAAGGGCACATGCCACAAAACTCAATACTGACTGTGATCCTTCCCCCTCGTCTTCACCCCTCATCTCTTAGACTGTAAGTTGGCAAGGGCAGGGCTCTTTCCTATTGCATTTAGAATACTCATTGTAAACTCTGTAACACTGCATTTGTAATTGTCTATGTGCTGTATGTTTCTACCCTGTCTGTAATTACTACTTTGTACAGCACTGCGGAAGAAGATGGCGCTATATAGCCACACTTAACGGCAGCGGTTGTGGTGGGCAGGGCTGCACAAAGCCGAATAGGATGCAAGTGATAACACCCCTGGCCGCACATGTGCCATGGGATTGTTGGAAAGATCAGCTTATCAGGTGAATGGGGTTTTTTTCAAAGTGGATCCAGTTTTGGTGCATGGTGTCACGCTACTGAAGGCGGAGCCCTGATTGCAGAAATGAACAGACCAACTCACCTCTCAACCATCTGGAGTTTAAAGACCAACCTTGTCTTCCCTGCCAGCCACACCCCCCCATCCCTCTAGCACGGTGCGTGCCCGCTCCAGGGATTTGTGAATGGACGGCACGGGCACGCTTCTTGTTAGAGGGTAGCGGGGGGTATGGGCGTCAGTGCGCTCGGAGCTGCTCACCATTGATGCAGAGCGGATCTAAACACGCTGATTGGACGAGCGCCCACGCACGCGCCATAGGACCGGGAGGTGGTGAGTTTGTTTCGGCAACCTGCGGGGTTTCACACAGCGGGGCACTGAGGACTTGGGAGCCCTCTGCTGGCGAGAGAAAAAGTGCCAATGGAAGTGAGATACACAATCTCCCAAAAATGATGGCCTTGTGGGGGGACTAACTGTCTGTATAGAGGAAACCTGCCTCTTCTCTCCTCTGTTAATAAAATGGTATTTCCCTAGATTCGATCAAAAAGAAATAAGTACTATTTCCTCACCTTTGTGGATCCAGAAAGCAATGATGTTCTGGCACCATCTTGCTGGTCTAACTTCCTTATAAAGGGCTTAGAGTACTTAGTCAGCTGACAAGCACACCTGACTGTGTTTCCCTAGTCAGCTGACAAGCACACCTGACTGTGTTTCCCTAGTCAGCTGACAAGCACACCTGACTGTGTTTCCCTAGTCAGCTGACAAGCACACCTGACTGTTTTTCCCTAGTCAGCTGACAAGCACACCTGACTGTTTTTCCCTTGTCAGCTGACAAGCACACCTGACTGTTTTTCCCTAGTCAGCTGACAAGCACTGACTGTTCCTCCCTATTCAGCTGACAAGCTGTCAAATTTTATACCCTTGCATGTGCACAAGCGATTGCACGCCCTGACTTGGACCAAAACTCAGCTCGGTGGGGCCGATTGATTCCCTCCCTCCGGGGCATCCAAAATCAGGATGCCCCGCTGTGTGAAACCCCCCAGGTCACCCCATTCACTCACCTTTGTTCCCGCTCCAACCGAGCATGCACGGGCTGTGGCGGCAACACTGCTATCCCTCCAGCAGGGCCGGCTCCAGCCATTTATGAATGGCCAGCACAAGCATGCTCCCTGTTAGAGGGAAGCGGAGGATGCGGCCGCCAGCACGCTCTGAGCCATCTTAGATGGCGTGACGTCAGCAGCTTCGAGCGCACTTATTGGACGAGCGCATGCGCAATAGGACCGGGAAGAAGTGAGTTTCTTCGAGTGATCTGGGGGGTTTCCACAGAGGGAAAGGACCAAAACCCAGGATAGTCAAAATCCTGGGTTTCGGTCCACTTTAATTTTGTAATTGTGCAGTGATACCCCTTATCTGCATATGAGCATTAGCGATCGCACACAGCAAACTGGATTTGAATCTGGATTTCAAACAAGTTTCATGGCAGAAGATCACATGGTCCATCTTGTCTGCCCTTAAACTGTAGCAACAGCCTTGCACATCTGAAAGAAACTCCCCCCAAAAAACCCCATCTGCATGCATGATACTGAATCATTGTCAGCGTTACATTTGCTCCTGCATCCACTCAAAGCTGAAAGCCACCTTTTTGATTTTCTCCTGGTCTCAGCCATTTTGAAGCACCTAGGAGGATTCTTCCTTTTGCAGCATCTGAGCCATACTGCTGCCTGGACCTAACTGACTCACAATGCACAGCGCCAGGAACCTCAGTGTAACTTTCTCTTAGCAAGCTTCTGAAAGATCCTTAGGAGGCCATTGAGGGGGAAAAATCGACCATGACAGGAGCTACAAAAAGGGTAAATTTTTATATGCCGCAACCTAAATTTCCATGGGGAGGGATACATATGAGCATTGTTTTTTGTAAGGGTGTGGATGTTGATCCTGTTTTAGTGTGTGCACATATAATAATATTACATTCTTATCCCTACGGTGACAGGCTGTAAGTTATTAAGGGACCTCCCCACACCCCCACCGACACACAAAACAGTAAATGATTTCTGGATAGGCCCTGCTGGTGCTGGGGACACTAGGCCTTGAATTGGGCAGATTCTCTGGGCTTATGGGCAGGGACAGCAGGCACCACGCGGACTGACCCCCTGGAGTCCTGTTTTTGAGGTACTTGTCAGCAAGGTTTGTGGTTTCAGAGGCTCCATTTGGCCTTCAGTCACAAAGAAACTGCTGGAGGTCCTCTGGGCAGTTCCACAAATTATTCTTTTGCGATGAGCTTCTTCAGCTGCTGGATGGTGGTGAACTCCAAGCTGGTAGTCCATTGGTTGACCGCTCTCTGTAGGACTTCCAGGGTCTTACCCCTGAGACAAGGGGTTAAGAACCTGTTCCACTGGCCCTCAGGCAGATGGTACTCTTGACAAACCATTTCAAATGGCAACAAGAGAGTCTCCAAGTCCTCACATCTGTCCAGCAGGGGTGACTCCTCTGCGGGTAGCTTTGGGGCCTGGTTCTCAGTGGGCTCGCTACTAGCTGGACTGGGCCACTGCTGCTGAAGCTAGAGTACTTGTAGCTGGCTTGCATTCAGCTTGTTCCAAACATTCTGCAACCATGGCTTGCTCTCAATCATGATGTTCTGCAGCCTTAGCCTGCGCTTGGTCTTGCTCCTCATGATGTGCTGCCATGAGAATCTCCTAGGTCGCCTGGAACCCAGCTTGCAGAAGAGCATCCGGCATCTGGCTAGAGTGCCAGGCAGGTGATAGGAGGTCCTCTGTGTGACTGGCTCCTTGGGGAACCCTGATTGGGCCCCCTCTTGCCTTGTTCAACATCACCTTCCACCTCTTCCCCAATGACCATAGCAGTGGCCATCTCCACTGGCCAGGCTTAGAATTATTACTCACTGACCAATAATAACTGTAATATAACTGAGAAACACAGACCCCAACCAAAACACAGACTTCACCCAAAAGTCTGTGTTCGAGTTCGTCTGAACCCGGAACTGAGCAGCCCATCAACCAGCTTTCAGCACCTAGCAACCACAGCCATGTCCAGTATGGGCATGGCTGTGATTAGCCAGGTGAGACGCTTGACCCCACTGTATAAAAGGTGGGGTCACGTGCCCTAATGCTGTTACAGCAATGCAGGTTAGATGATGTGGAGCAGTGAGGGGTGTTGAAAAAACGTTATAGTTGCACTTTGCAGGGCAGTTAGGAAGGGATATGGAGACTAATATACTGAGGGACAGCTAGGGACGAAGGAACATCTGCTAATTGACCTTTTCAGGTCATTTCCAGGAACAGGCTACTCATATACTGAAATATCTGCTTATTGTCCTTTTACAGGGTACATTTAAGGACAGACTGCTCATATTGAGGGGGGCAAACGGAGGAACCGCTAAGGACAAACAAACATCTGCTAATTGTCCTTTTCTGGTCACTTCCGGGGACAAACTGCTCATATTCTGAGGGAGACAAATATCTGCTAACTGTCCTTTTTGGGAATGGCCAGAGACTGGCTACTCATATACTGAGGAACAGCTAAGGAGAAAGAAACATCTGCTAATTTTCCTTTTCAGACCACTACCAGGGACAGATGCTCTAACTACTAAAGGACGCTAGGGACAGACATCTGCTAATTGTCATTTTTATGCCCCTAACAGGGACAGGTGGCTCATATACTGGGGGGACAAACAAACATCTACTAATTGTCCTTTTTAGGCAACTGTCAGTAACTCCAAGTGTCCAATAATAAAGAAAGCGGCAAATAAGGGACAGCGACAGTGCGCTGGTGGTGGTGGTGGTGATGATGATGATGATGGAACTGGTGTTGCAGGGAGTGGACATGTTACATCTGTTCCTTATACACCTTCCTCTGATGCAAGCGTATTCTTGTAGGCCCCAATACCACTGCCAGAATGGTGAGGCCAGGCCAAGTTGAGGCATTGATCAATTATATGGCTTCAAATCAGCAAGGCAAGGCCATATCAGCCACAAGCCACAAGTGGAGTTTTTGGAGCTCACTAATGCTCTATGATGACACTCCTAGCTGGGATTCCGTGGGCCACCCACCTGCAACTACCCCAGTTGCAGACATATAGTGCCCAGATGTCCAACAACTTATGATAGAGAATGAGGACATGGCCAGCAGACCATCGCAGGATATCTGCGATGAAGATCAATGCCAAGGGCAGACTTCTGCAGCTTTCTGTGATGTGGAAGGATGAGAAGTTGGGTAGCGGTGAGGAGTTGGAATTGGTGGAAGACAAATCGAGGGGTGATGACAAAATCCTAGATCCAACGTGGACTGAAAGCAATCAGAGTGTGGAGGAAGAGGCTATTTCCATGTAGCCACAGGCAGCCAGCAGAAGAGGGAGAAGGGTGCAACCTATCAGCAATCAGCCCGTTACTACTACTGCCCACCACACCCAGGGACTGAGCATACCAAAGCTGTTTCAAAGGATCTTCCCAGCATGGCATTTTTTTCAAGCAGTGCACAGATGGCAAGACATGGGTCATTTGCACACTGTGCCAGCAGTCCCTGAAGGCTCCATCTGCTGCTTCGGTTGTCACAGCCCCTACCATCACCTGAGGCTCCCTCTGCTGCTTTGGTTGTCTCAGCCTCTACCACCGCCTCCCAAATGACAAGGCCACCTATCTTCCTTCAAAGGGAGGATGTGAGACCACCACCAGCAGCAGCACCACCATTGTAAAGCCTGTCGACACCATCGCAAAGCCCATCCACACCATCACAGGAAAGCATTCATCTTTCTATTCCCCAAACAATGGACAGAAAGCAGAAGCTGGGCCCATCTCACCCACGAGCCCTGGTCTTGAATTTGAGCATTTAAACATTGCTGGCCTTTGAAATACTCCCATTCCAGCAGGTGGAGATGAAGAGCTTTAAAAATCTTATGGCAGTGGCTGTCCCACAATGGACGGAAAATAACCGCAGAGTTGCTCACAGTCACCAGTGCCGATTAATATTTGGCCACCCTGCTGGATGCCTGTTATAAGAATATTATCACCTCCTTGATTCAGCACTGGAGTGTGATAAAAAAATGTGATAGTACAAATGCACTTTGGTGCGCTACTTGCGGAGTACCCATCTGACATTCAGGGCTCAGTGGCAACACAAGGCTGAGGAGGAAGTGGCAGGGGCACCAGCACCACCTCACAACGTAGTCTAAACATGGTCAAAGTGTGAAACACCTTGTTCAACTTTCCGCAACATCCACCATCATGAGCCCATAGCACCAGGAGGCAGACTTTGACTCACATGGTGGATGAGTATTCGTTGATGCGTATCCTGGTAATGAGCGATGGATCCTCCCTGTTCCATTTCTGGGATGGACACGTGGCCAGAGCTTGCCCCTTATGAATTGAAGGTGCTGGCCTGGCAAGTGTCCAATCAGAAAATGTGTTCAGCTTAGCAGGGAGTGTCATCACCGACAGCCTATCCACAGCCAATGTGGACATCCTTACATTAGAATGAACCATTTGTGGATCCCACAGGACTTGGCCGAGTCAGTGCATGGCTACCTCCTCCTACACCACCATAACCATCTCCACCTCCTCTGCCTCTTCCACTTAATCTAACACTGAATTTCCACTATAAGGCCCAATTATACCGATCTATTTTCAGAAACATGCTTCCACACATGCTAGGGGCAGGTTCAAACTAATATATGTATTAGATTTTTTTATATTGCTGTTGTTTGTGGGGGTCAGATGAAGTCTTAAAGAACAACACAATTAAATACCACTGTATAATAATATACCCAATCTTCCATGCCATCAAAGCTTTAGTAAGAAAATACATTTTTGATCAAATTCAATACAAATGGACTTCTTTGAGTAATCATAAAGAGGAGCCATGGCTTTTACATATGAAGGGAGAATTACACCTAACAAATTACATTAGAACCTATAAAATATTACATAACTTAAAAACAATGTTACGCCTACAAGAGCAAGAATATTTTCAGAAAATGTCTACACAGATGATAGAACAATATACACTGCAAACTACGGTATTAAAGTATAATAGCGTATTATAGTCTCACTAGTGGTAAAGGTGGAGTTTTCCCAGACCAGGAAAATTAACTACAATTGTTTTCTCATACACAGTGAAGAAATTTGATTGGTCTTTAGGGTCAAATAATACACTTTCCCTTTCACAGGTCCATTTATTCTTCACATACAGTACATAATGTTAATAGCTTATCTTGTGAATTCCAGTGGGACGTTAGAATTACCAGACTAATTCTAGATTTTAATTCTGTTTAAATCACATCAATTTCAGCAACTTTAAAGAGTATAAAGCACACAGAGTTTTTGTATCTAATAATTGCTGTATTTGCTAGTAATCATTCTGAATAGCAAAAGCTAGTCTACAAGAACAAAATAAAGTAAGCCCAATTGCTTTTTCGTTACTAAAGTCCCCATCCAGAATATATATATATATATATATATATATATATATATATATATATAATTAATTACACTTACCTTCCTACCTGCCTGTAGGCTTGGTAACGTCTTCAATTTTTTGATTCGAGCCCTGAGAGCAGTAGCCATTCAGTTTCAGTACTGTCCACTTTGGTGCCGAGAGAGCGCACTCTGGGTGGCCTCAGTACACATCCCTGCTGCCAGACATGAGGAGCTTTTGTGTTTATTGGCCACAGTAGGTGCATTGCCTAAGCATTCATTCTCATTTGCACCAAGGCTCAGTTAGGAGTGCGCTCTCTTAGTTTTAGAGCTAACAGCTCAAACCAAGAGCACTGCAACCCGAAGGACTGAGAGGGATCAAGTCTGTAGGTGGAGAAGTGTGGTTATTTAAACCATGAGCTATGAATTCATCTATGCATACAAAAGGAAGTCTGCAAACTGGTCAAATGATGTAAAAACACAACTTGATTCTCAATCCAACTAAAACTGTGGAGATAATCATAGACTTCAGGAAATCCCCCTCAGATCAGCAACCCTAATACAATGAGGGTGTGGCAGGGAAGAGAGTACAACACATCAAACTTCCAGACATTACGATTACACACAGGGCCTGAAATAGAGTTTGCATTTGGTTTGGACTTGGTTGCAAAAAAAGGCTCAAAGACTTTATTACCTACGGCAGATGAAAATTTGGACTCTTGATTACAATCTATGGTACGATAGTGGAGTCGGTAATGAGAGATTCCTTCCTAGTCTGGTATGGTCGGATCGCCAAGAGGGACAAACTACGTCTGCTAAGCAGCATAAAGACTGCAGAAAGAACCATTGGTGCTCCACTACTATCTTTGGATGGTCTTTTTGCACGCGGGCTTAAAGCAAAGGCGATTAATATCATTGGTAACAATCACAGCCAGAACACACTTTCTTTAATTTACTCCCTTCTGGTAGATGCTATTGTGCCCCATCGACAAGGATACAAAAGGAACAGTTTTTTCTCGATTGCCATCCACCTAGTAAACAACGATTAACTGCCTTTTCGAAAGATATCGTCTGTATTGATCTTTAAATAATGTGATGGGTATGTTTTTTTCCTAATTATTTACACAATATATTGTTTATATATATTCCCCCATGTGTGGGTGTATTTCCTCCCCCCCCCCACCCCCTCCTGCAAAAAGAAGTTCCTAGTATGTAATTCATATGTACTTGGCCCAGATAAACTGAATCTGAATATGCCCAACAATGCAAGGAGTGAATGGAGAATACAATGCATTTCTGCCTGAGTATATGTATAGATAATGTAAAACCATACATTTTCGGAGGATTGGACAAGTGGCTAGAAATTAACAATGGATTCCTTTAAGACCAGCTCTATAATAAATCTATTCCATATTTTCCTTTTTTTCTGATTAATTATCATGCCTAAATCCAAAGAAATGTTATATCTAAATATTTTTACATGTGAAATACAAATAGGGCACAAATAGAGTAATGAAATCACAACCAGCATTTCCATGTACAGAAAGATGTCCTGGTTGAAAAAGAACACCATCACCTATCTGGGTAAACAAAGCCAGTGATGGACAACTGTCTCAAAGATCTTATTTTTATTGATTTGTCACTGTCTAGTGCAGGGTTTCCCAACTTGTTTTCAGAGAGTACCACTTCCCATTCTGTCCCATCTCAGGGACCACCCCATCCACCACTAATACAGACTTCCCCAGGAAGGTGAAGGTCCTATACTGGGCCATCAGGAAAGCTTTTCTGCTAGCAATGCAGTCCTCATTTCACTTCACGCTTCACTTTTGCACTCCTGAAGCTTGACTTGGCCACCTGGCACATCCTATTGGAACAGTAGCTTGTCTGCAGTGCTTTATGCCCACCAATTACACCCCTATTGGCCTTGAGTACGACAAGACGGGAGCTAAAGTACCACCAGGGATCACCAAAGGCAACCCATGGTTTAGAGGGGTTGCCACTGGTGATATACAAATTAACATGACACTCTGGTCTTATTTCATGTTACAAACCATGGTTCTGTAAACCAGAGCTAGTGTATGATTTATGGCACTAATAAACTTATGTCAGGCTGAAGCACCCTAAAGTGCATGGCCTCGGCTTCTTATCCTGCATCTGGCTAGCTCTTCAACCGTTTCTGGACCCTAAATAGAAATGAGGGAATTAATTTAACACAAATATAATTAATCAAAAACAACTTTGCTCAACTGTCCATTGGCTAAACTTGATGGACATGTTTATTTTCAACCTCATTATGTAAATTCAGTTTAAAATGCCTTACATTTCAGAACTTTAGGGCTTCTTTACTTTCCAAATTCCCATTTGGAGCTTTTTAGTAGGAAGAGGGGTCTTGAAAAAGGTTTGGTACAGTCCATTGAGACACAAAGGAATACTTGGAGGAATACTTTTTATTGGAAATTAATTTATTCAAACCAAAAATCTTCAAAAAGAAATCTCTGAAAAGTCACAGCCCCACTAAGTCTCTAACAATGTCTGTATTACTTTCTTTGGTACCTTCTATTAACTTGTGATACTAATTCATGAGTACCTAAATGCACTCACCCACTTTCACCTCCAAACCCAATTGTGAATCCAACCTGTCAACATACCATTGCCAATCATCTTGTTCATACTCATTCAAGCTCCTTTCATTTATCAGTCCCTTCCTTTTTGATACAATCTTTCCTGCAAAACTTTTTTCACCATAATTTAAACTGTTTTGGTGGCTAAGCCAATTGTCAGCAGCATCCTGTATCTTAAAGAGGAACAAAACCCCACGTTTACTATCTCGAGTTTTGTAACCTGGGGGCACCTTGCTTTGGGATGCCCCTCCATGTGAACCCCCCCCCCCCCAGGTCGCCCATAACTCACTTCTTCCCTGTTCAACGGCACATGCACAGGCTCTCATCCAATAAGAGTCATTTGACTAGGTTATTGGCAAAGGCTCTGATTTGCTTCAATGGGGAGAGCAATGGTAGAAGGATATGGCAGAGGAGCTCATAATGAAATAATGGGGATCGATAGTAAAAGCAGCTGGGAAATTTTCAGTTTCAGTGAATACTTCCCTAGTAGAGGCAAACAACATTGAGATGGTACCTGGTTCCAGTAAGAGTAGCGAGGATGCACCCTGGTGCTCCGGCAACATGCTTCAGAGGATATAAGGCCCTTGAAAACATGCATGGTAGTTATGCCCCAGAGTAAAATCTTTCTGAAACAGGGTATTCAGGCTCATTAATAAAGCATTAAAAGAAGGTATTCAAAGTGACATTAAAAATACAATTCTGTGATTACTCACCTGTAGAATTGTTATTATGAGTATACAGTACGTCCTGCTCCAGATAAGATTCATTACTCTTGGGGTATTACTCCGCCAGATGGCGCTGGACTGCAGAGACCGCGAAATTGGCTCCTCCCGACCCCTCAAATACCCGGGACCTCCCACAAATCCCCAGCATTGAAAAGCAGTTAACAAGAAGCCGGGAGAATGATAGCAGAACCAACTAGTAACTATAAAACAATGATAACAATCACCATACAGGGGATCCAAGGATAATGCAAACCAAGGGTGGGGTGGAGCAGGACGTACTGTATACTCATAACAATTCTACAGGTGAGTAATCACAGAATTGTATTATTCTTAGTATACAGTACGTCCTGCTCCAGATAAGATTCATTACTCTTGGAACATCCAATAGCAGTGTCCATAAAGTAGGGTGGGATCCCCAAAGGTAACAACAGACAGGTCAGACCACTGCTGCCTGCAGAACCTTACGGCCAAAAGCAGCATCAGCCGAGGCCGTAACATCAACCTTGTAAAACTTTGAAAAAGTATGAACAGAAGACCAAGTATCGGCCTTGCAAACTTGTTCAACAGAAGCCTGGTGCTGAAAAGCCCAAGAGGCACCAATAGCACAAGTGGAATGAGCAGTAAGGCGGAAGGGAGGATTCTTCCCCTTAGCAGAGTAGGCCTGAATCACAGCCTGACGGATCCATTTGCTGATAGTAGATTTAGCAGGAGCCAAACCCTTCCTAGGACCAGAAGGGACCACAAAAATAGCATCAGTTTTTCTGAAAGGTGCAGTAGCCACCAGATAGTACTTCAGACACCTAACCACATCCAAGGAATGCAAAACCCTCTCCTTAGCGTTACTAGGATTAGGGCACAAGGAAGGAAGAACAATGTCCTGATTCAAATGAAAGGCAGACACGACCTTAGGCAGAAAATCTGGCTTGAAGCGAAAAACCACCTTGTCCTGGTGCCTCTCAAAGTAGGGGGGCTGGATGGAAAGCGCCGCCAACTCAGAAACACGCCTAACAGTGATAGCCACCAAAAAGACAACCTTGAGAGTAAGAATGGCCAGGGCAGCCTCCTGCACAGGTTCAAAGGGAGCACCCTGCAAGGCAGACAAGACCAAGTTCAGATCCCAAACTGGCACCATAGGCTTACGTGGGGGACGCACGTGAGAAACCCCCTGGAAAAAAGTCCTGATCAGAGAATGCTGGGCAAAGGACCTATGGAAGAAAACAGCCAGGGCAGAGACATGACCCTTCAGAGTACTGAGTTGAATTCCCAGCTCCAACCCATGCTGTAGGAACTCCAGGATCCTGGGAATAGAGAACACGCGACAGGGAAGAGACCTAGACTCACACCAGTCAATGTAGGCACGCCAAACCCTACAGTAAATAGAAGAAGACGACTTCTTCCTAGCCTTTATCATGGTATCAACAACAGAGGTAGACAGCCCCTTCTCCATCAAGATGCAGGTTTCAGCAGCCAGGCTGTCAAAGCCAGAGTTTGTAAATTGGGATGGCGTAAATGACCCTGAGTGAGCAGGACTGGAACCCTGGGCAGAGCGTACTGATCTACTGCCAGCTGCACCACGTCTGCGAACCACACTCCTCTTGGCCACCTGGGAGCCACCAGGATTGCTGGCACCCCCTCCTGAGCTATCTTGCGCAGAACCCTGCCCAACAGGGCGAATGGGGGAAAGACATACAGGAGCTGAAAGTCCTGCCATGACATTGCTAGAGCATCCGTGGCCAAGGCCAGAGGGTCCTGGGACAGGGAGACAAAGGCCGGGAGCTTGTGATTGTGACGGGACGCAAACAGATCCACATCTGGTTGGTCCCAACGGTGACATAGAGAGTGAAACACCCTGTCGCAGATGGACCACTGTCCCAGGTGAGAGGTCCCCCTGCTCAGAGAGTCTGCCTGCAGATTCTCCACCCCCGGAATGTACACAGCTGATATGCAGGGAACATTGTCCTCCGCCCAGAACAGGATCAAAGACACTTCCTTGAGGGCCCCCTTGCTCCGGGTCCCTCCCTGATGATTGATGTAGGCAACCGCCGTCTGGTTGTCCGAGCATACCTGAACAGGCCGGCCCCGAAGGTGTTGGGTCAAGTGAGCCAGAACCAACCTGATCGCCCTCAGTTCCAGAATGTTGATAGGTGTGTGGGCCTCCCGAGGGCCCCACCGCCCTTGGAACTGTAGGGACTTCCAGAAGCCCCCCCAACCTGTCAGACTGGCATCCGTGGTGACCGTCTCCCAGCAGGGGGCCAGAAAGGATCTGCCCACCAACAGGTTCCTGGAGTCCAGCCACCACGAGAGGGCCCGCCTGGCTAGGTGGGACAGAACAAGGACCTGGTCCAGGAACACAGGATCCTTGTCCCATACTGACAAGAGGTGGAGTTGCAGAGGCCTCATGTGAAACTGGGCATAAGGAACCGCCTCGAAGCACGACACCATCAGGCCCACCAGCTGCATTCCCTGCCTGATGGAGAGATGAGGGCAAGAGAGCAGGGACTGAACCTGCACCAGCAGACTGTCCACCTTCTGCTGAGGAAGAAAAATCCTTGCCTGAACTGTATCCAGATTCATTCCCAGGAAGGGCGTCACCAAGGAGGGAGACAGGGAAGACTTAGGATGGTTGATCACCCAGCCAAACGACTCCAGAGTGCACACTACTCGCTGAGTATCCAGCTCTGCCTGATGGAGTGACTGAGAAGTGATGAGAATGTCGTCCAAATATGGCAGCACGCATGCCCTGAGCCCTGAGCCCTGAGCAGAGCCATCACCCCTGCCAGCACCTTGGTGAACACTCTGGGAGCTGAAGTGAGACCGAAGGGCAAGACCACAAATTGGTAGTGCTGATCCTCCAGAGTGAACCTGAGGAATCTTTGATGACCTGGAAAAACAGGAATATGAAGGTAAGCATCCTTCATGTCCACAGAGGTCATGAAGTCCCCTGGACGCAGGGAACTGATAGCAGAGCGCAAAGTTTCCATGCCAAAGCGCCTGCACCTGACAAATTTGTTGAGGATCTTCAAGTCCAGGATGGGCCTGACTAACCCATCTCTTTTGGGCACGGTGAATTAGTTGGAATAGAACCCCTTGCCCCTTTCTCGTAAGGGGGCCTGACAGATGACCCCCAGCTCTAGAAGGCTTTGCACCGCCAGAATTAGAGCCTGAGCTGACATGGGGTCCTGAGACATCCGGGATCTGATGAATCTTGGGGGGTCCAGGCAGCAAACTCTATCTTGTAACCGGAGGACACTACCTCCTGAATCCACCAGTCTGAGACATGAAGCCTCCAGATGTGAGCAAAATGCTGAAGCCGTCAGCCCACCGGGATGGGTGAGGGCGCCCCTTCATGCCTGAGGGGGCTTGGGAGAAGACTTAGGCTTGGAGCCCCAGGATGGGCCAGGGCGTCCACATCCTCTGCCCCTACCCCAGAAATCTCCTCGGGCCCCAGTAAAGGAGACCCCCCCTCCCCTGTCTGGATCCACAGTAGGGGGAAGAAAAGGAGCCTTGGCCCTGAAAGGGCCTGCCTCCTGCGCTGGGGTAACCTGCCTCCCTTAGCAAACAGGTCCAGGTGGTCCCCAAACAGGCGTAGTCCTTTGAAGGGAAACCCAGTGAGAGCCTTCTTGGCAGCGTTGTCAGCTGCCCACTGGTGCAGCCAAACCGAGCGGCGTATAGCCACCATTAGGGCAGAGGCTCTGCCACACATCCTAATGGTATAATCCAAGGCAGAGAGAACATAAGTCACAAAAACCTCACAACGAGAGAGAGCATTAAACTCTTCACTAGGCACATCATCAGGAGCACCATCTAGGACACTTCTAAGCAGGGTCCTAATAGCCACAGCTGTAATGGCAGAGGCACGAACCAGGCACAGCGCCATCCCCACACAGGCAAAGGCATGGGACGCCAGCTGATCAATACGCCGGTCCTCACTATCCTGCAGCGTAGTAGAGTCAGGGGAATGCATGACAGAAGTGTTAGATAACCCTAGGACCGGGGCATCCACCTCTGGAGCGGATGACCAACGCTTCACCACATCAGCAGGAAAGGCATACCTCTTATCCCAACATTTAGGGACTCCGGGGAGCCTGCTAGGATGCTCCCATTCCTTGAGCACGAGATTATTAAAATGGGCTTGCTACGGAAACTCTAAACGTGGCTTAGCAGTATGAAACAATTTCCCCTGCTGCCTAGGGGCCGCAACCGGGGGAGAGATAGACAGTACCTCAAAAATCTGAGCCAACAGCCTATCAGTATCATCTGGGGCCCAGGGATCAGAGCCAGAATCATCATGATCCCTGGGCCTCTCATCAGATGACTCCGAGTCAGAGAACAACTCCCCTTCTTCCAAGGGGGTATAACCGGACAGTTCAAAGAACTCTTCAGCCTCCATAGGGAAAAGAGTGACATCAGGCGTCAAGTGCCGCTTCTTAGCAGAGGCCTTACGCGCCATGGTATTAGCAAGCAACTTCTCAACACTAGCCAGTCTAGCAGACACATCAGGCTGAGAATCCCCACTGGTATGCAACTCAATAGGAGTCAAATTCAAACTTGGGGGGGTTGGTGAAGTCATACGTGGCGCAGGTCCAGCCGCTGGCAAACCAGGCTGCAGCGCAAGCACCTGCTGGGCACAAGTTATACAGACCCGCACAGTGTCAGCACTAGTAGGGGACACTCCACAAGCTACACACAGCAGGGCTTGTCCCGAAGGAACCCCGAGCACATTATCCTGAGACGCCTCCATATGGTGATTATAGCGGCACAATAGGCCGATAGGGATACCCCAATAGCCCGCTAGGGAAGTGGGAGTAATTAGCACACTAGGCCTCACAAGTTTAATAACTAAAAAGAGGGGTAGGGCCGGGAGAAACCAATGGAGTTCGACCCGCCTGAAAGACATAAGCGACATGTATAATGACATAGGGTAAATAAACCGCCCGCGAGGGTACTCACGGACCGCAGTAGGTAGATGCCAGCCACACAGCAGACAGAATCCAGAGACAAAATGGCGCCGATTATACCTCGAAGGGCGCGCCGCGGAAACAGTGACATGGAACGCGCCATCTGCAGGCCCCGCCCCCCCGAAGAGCGCGAAGCAGCACACGTGACAAGCAGCCAATGAAGGCGCACCAGCGCCTGAGGTAATGCCGCCGACGACCGCGGAACGCAGTGGAAGCGCGCGCGGTGGCGGCGGCATATTCAAACCGCAACCAGTGCAGCCAAGTCAGCCCGGAGACTGAAAAAAGTCAACAAGCACACCAACCCAGTGAAGCACCAACGCATAACACACACACCCCCCTCCCCCCCACCGAGAGCTACAAGGGAGAGCGAGGGAAGGCAGCGGCCACTTAACGTAGGGCCCACCGATAGACAGGGGCAAGAGGCAATAGTGCGGGAGGGGAATCCCATAGAGGCTCACCATATGCCTATACTGCCTACCCTTTGGTGGGGGATTGCGGTGGAGCAGTGCTCCTAAGCACCTGACAGCGGTGCTGCCTACCATCACCCGGACCAGCGCAGCCAAGGCTGGGAGGCACATTAATAATGGAACAGGTGGGAATAGTCCTACAGGGCCGTAGGCTAATAGCCCCACTCACCTGCGAGAAGAGAGAGCCATCTTCTTGTCCTTCGCAGTCCAGACTGCAGAGAAATTCTAGGGGATTTGTGGGAGGTCCCGGGTATTTGAGGGTCCGGGAGGAGCCAATTTAGCGGTCTCTGCAATCCAGGGACATCTGGCGGAGTAATACCCCAAGAGTAATGAATCTTATCTGGAGCAGGACGTACTGTATACTAAGAATATACTAAGTCCGTCAGGACTAACAGATACAATGGAAACTGACTTATGTAAAACTAAGATAAACTGGATTCAAGCTAATGAAGACCTGGCTAGCATCTTGCTGCTTTAAAAAGCCCAATATGAAAATACCTGGGAACCCATGGATACAGTACTGGAGGTAGGGGGGGGGGGAGGAGCGGCCGGGAGATGAGGGAGACCAGAGAAGATTTGTTTTACCTTTTTTGTTTGTTTTTTTGGGTTGTTTTTTATGTTTTCTCTTTTAAGGCTTAAGTTACAACTTAACAATATAAAATTAAACGAAGCAGGAAAATGTAATAATATTTTCCAACTAGAGATTTGAAAGGGAACTGGGAATGCTCACCATAGTGATTCAATAGAATTATAAAGGAAAAGAGGTGCTTTCCTAAAACGGAAAATATTTGCACAGCACCCAACACAAGGAAAAATAGCATTACCCATCAATCCTTGCAGCAAATTATATACAGAATTAATAGAATTATATAATTTGTGTTGGGAGAGAGTTGGTGGGGACTTGAACACACTAAACAATTCTGTAAACTTTGTTTGTTTTAACTCTTCAGCAAAAAATCTTTTTAAAAAGGGGTACATCCTTTTTCCAATTGCGTAAGGATATATATTTTTACGTTTGGAAAAACAGCATCCTGTGCTATAATATATATAACCAATGTGTTATATGCTAAAGAATCTGCCATTTCTTTTCAAAGCCTACAGGGTTCTGCTGTTTTCAAACTAAAATGAAAACCCTTACACCATTGGAAAAAATGATGCACCTCACCTGTAAAAATGCCCATCAAAGTTGTAGGTGATTTTTTTTAGGAAATATTAAAACAGAAAAGTTTTATAGAATTTTTTGGTGTGTTTTAGGTTAAAAAGTTAACTGTAAGCTTCAGTTCACAACCGAAAGCACTCCCAAAGGTAAACTTGCTTCACCAGATCCTTAGCATGACTATTTCTGTGACATCAGAATACACATTCAAAAAGCATATATTCTCTGTGTGCACAATAACCTGCATAATAAGAATGACCTATTGTCTGGTTGTTACTTTTATTATATTGAACAAAAAAAAACAATTCAAAAAAATTAAATACACTCCTTCACAATTTGCTTTTTTCTTCCTTAAAAAATGTGAATTTACCCTACAAAAGTAAGGCTTTAAACACAAGATTTTGATATAATACATAGAAACACTCTGAAATAAAATAATATTTTAAAAATGAAAAAGAACAGAACGCTACAAATAATCAAACCACAGATTTTATGTAGAAAGTGTACCTGAGTGTATAGATAATATATTTATATATTTATAATATATACTATATACTTACCATAAGTGAGGGGTGGGGGCTTTAATAACTCATAATATGGAAAAACAGAAATGCATTTCTGTGTTGCCTTTATGAGAGAAAAGCAAAAAAAGACATTTCTAATTGGCTGCTATCCAGTTAGGGCCTAGCAGCTCACAGCCCATCTGTATATTAAAAGTATCATTTGCCTGCTTTTCTGAGGAGGGGCTGAATATATTTTCCACAATGTGTTACATTCTCTGCTGCAGGGTAGACAAGGTTGACTGGTCATTATTTTGTGATACACTAATTTGTTTTTATCATACATTGTATCACAATGTAATGGCCAGTTAGCTGTGTTTACTCTGTAGCAGGAGATTGTAACACATTTATCAGCTGAGAAGCAAAGAAGGGTCTGAAATGAAAATATATTCAGTCCATAGCCAGAAGAGCTGCCAATTGATACTTGAGACAGGAAAGAAGAGTCGCCATTCTTTCTGATGCTTTTTCCTAAAAATCAAACAAGAAGTTCCATTTTAAGTTAAAGTTGGTCTATGTTTAGCAAAAAGTAAACATAAGTATAAGCTTTTGTTTTGGAGATTTTATAAACATCTAGCTAAAAGTTCTTAAAGAGGAGCAAATCCGGACCCAAGGTCTAAAAAACCAGTTAAAGGGACTGTAAACCCACATTAAAGTGGACCAACACCCAGGGGGGATCGGCCCGGGAATCTATAAGATTCCCGGACCGATCAGATCCCTCCCCGCAGGGCATCCGAAATCGGGATGTCCCGCGGGGAGGAACCCCCCAGGAGACCCACAAACCTTACCTCAGCCCCGTTCCATCGGCGCATGCGCGAGCCGCGTCTCGCGCTTCCCTCTAGCAGGGCGCGCACCCGCACCGGCCGTTTGTGAATGGAGACGCGGCCTCCAGCGCTCAGAGCCGCTATGCGCGTCCAATCGGCCTTGGACGCGCGCTGTGATTGGCTGGAGCGGTCACGTGGGAGAGGTGAGTTTTTGGGGCGTTCTGGGGGGTTTCACACAGCGGGGCACCCCCGATCGGGGTGCCCCACCGAAGTGGACCAAAACACAGGATAGTCAAAATCCTGGGTGTTGGTCCACTTTAAAAAACAAAGGCACTTACCTTCTCTCTCCCGCTCTGGCTCCCGGGCCAGTCTGCTGATCAGAGACCTCCCAGTTTCCGAGAAAGGAGCTCCCGGGTGTCCTTGCGTGATGCCCCCACCCCTCACAGTGACTGTACACTCCCTCTATTCATTGCAATGGAGGGGACAAGCCACAGAAGTGCCTGGCACACCCTCTCAAATACAATGAATGGAGTCTTGTGTGAACAGAAGCTGTGTCTGGAATAGAGGAGCGGGGCCAAAACCAACATCAACTCTTGTTGTGGCCAAAGGTTTTTTAGGGTGCATGCTTACTGCGCCCCTTGTTATTAAAAACCAGGAAGTTTCTGAGCAGCAGACTGCCAGGAGCTGCTGTGGCGGAGAGAAGGTAAAAGGTGCCCTTTTTGTTTTTCTTATTTGGGCTTACAGTCACTTTAAGGAACCAATCTTGTGACCGGAGAGTTGCAGGTTCAGTTCTTGAATGGGACATGACTGAAGTGTTCTTGAGCAAGACACCTAACCCCCTCTAATGCTCCCCAGGTCCAGTGGTTTGGGAAGCCCACTGCTCCGGGCACATGTTTGTTTGTCTCGCTGCAACCCTATTTGCATGCAAGCATACATTGGCCCTATATGCACATGAAAAAGAACTATGTTGTCCCTTAGACGTTAATTATCATTCTGGTCCTCTTCTTGCTCTGGTGTAATTACTTTTCTAATCAAAGTTTTAATTTTTTCTTTATGAGTCACTTGAATCAGTGATCATCGTAGTAGCGGCGCAAGTAATTTTGAGGGGTCTGGTCATCTTCCCTGCAAGATCTTTTAAAACACAGAAGAAAGGGTGGAAATGTACAAGTTGAGGAACCCAGTTTAAGTACAACTACCACTTGTAATCTAGGCCAGGTTTCCCAACCAATAATACTTGTACCATTGGTGGCACAAAAGAGGCCAAGTCAACATGCTGTAGGTGAGGAGCATCCTGGCATAATACCATTACCAATACCAGTACCAAGAGCTTGTGCACAGGGAATACATACAGACTCTTTTTGGACCTCCACACTCCAGGGAAGTTGTATTGGTGGGGGTTGGGTGGTACTTGAGATATTTGTAAAATGGGAAATGGTACTCCCACATGGGAAAACCTGATCTAGACGATTAGTTTCTGTTAATTCTATTAAGGTTTGCATTTTTGAGGCTGCATGCTCTAAAATGGCGCTTTGAAACTTACAGCTCCAATTTAAATTCAAATGTCCAGGCACTGCTGTTAACCTAATTATAAAGTTGCCCTACATGTCCTCATGCTCCCAGTTAATAAAAAAAACTGAAGGAATTTTGAGAAAGCTCACTTTATGTTTTATGTTGAATTCTCCATTTCTCGGGTGGTGGACAAGTCCTTTCTCCCAGAGTATTGTCTGTATTAGCATAAGGCTTTCCTTCAGAGTTCCGAGAGGGAGAGGGGAGCTCAGAGGATTGACAAAAAGGGGAAAGGAAGGATTGGTTAGCAGCTAAAAGGGGGAAGTATAGAGGCATACATATCAAATGGAGGGGCATTCCTTCATCAAGGATGATCACCCTGATGATGCATGATGCCCAGGGAGAAGGAGAGGGGGGTTGTCAAGAGGAGCCCGGAAAAAGGTAATCCTCAGGCTGGAAGGGAAAGCAAACACCAGATCAGCAGTGCTACAGACAGGGGACCTGCATGGTAGGATTTAATCACTGACCTATTGGTAAGATTGAATTTTATCACTGGACCAACTTGAAACAAAATTTGCAACATAGCCTATTCAAAAAAAAAAAAAAAAAAAGAAAAAAGTCACAATGTGCCAAGTAAAACTAAAAGTGGTCCAAAACCCTGGATTTTGGTCTGTCCCCCTGGCACACCCTGGTTAAGGATGCCCTGCTGTGTGAAACCCTGCCGTTCACTCATTAAACTCACCTGTCCTCGGTCCAACGGCGCATTCGTAGACTCCCTTCGAATTAGCGCACAGCAATTTCGGCTAAGGGCTGAATCTAGCCGAAAACAGCCTATAACAGGGTGCATGCCCGCAATGGCCACTCAAGTTATAGCTTATGTCAGCTGCGGCCCATGCATGCACCGCTGGATCGGTGAGCAGGGTGGTTTTGCAGGGGCCTCGGAGGGGTTTTACACAGTGGGGCATCCTGAATCTGGATGAACTAGGGGGGAGGGAATCAGCAGGCCCCGAGTCCAAGACCGCTTTTGGTCCACTTTAAGATCTGTTGTTTCAGTTAGAGGTGGCTGTTACTGGTCTCTGCCTTTGGAAAAGTGAATAAAAAGTGTAACAATTACCTATATAATATATATAAGGAATCATTTACAAATAGTTTACTACAAACTTGCTGCATGGTTGTAGCATGACGACTAATAAAAGATGGTTCTGACTGACAAGACAACATCTTTACCCATTTCATCAAGTCTCGCCCCAGTTACCACGGTTTGGCCTAGCGTCTATATCTACAGCGCCATCGAAACGACACAGCCAGGGGTGAACCTAGCCTCTCTGCTGCCTGAGGCAAACTATATTAAGGCGCCACTCAGGATGTGCCACTCCACTTGTTAATAGAGCAGCCCGGGGGGAGTAGGGGGCAGGGGCAAAGCCTCTCTGAGTCACCAATGATTTACTTAAAAACATGAGAGTGTGCAGTGGTTCCCTTGATCTCCACTGAACCACTAATGAGATAAGAGGCGGCTGCTCCACGTGGCCTAATTGCAGGTGCACCCCTGGACACTTGTGTCATATTCATATATCCACTCGTATTAACAACTTTTTACTGTGTGCAGAATGTTCCCAATAGGAAGCTATAAACAGTTCTAGACATTTACCAGTGCGAATATCCCCTTTACTGGCACAGACCACACATTCACTTTTTGTAAGAGCCATCGTACATAATTATACACTTCCAACAAGCTTTAAAGACTTCCAAGTAGGCTAGTAATAGTCACATGCAGCTTAGTGTAACAGTTCTTGTCCATGCGTCTGATACATTGGAAAGTGAGAGAATGATCCTCCTCTTTTTTTTTTTTTTTTTTTAATGACGTCCCACTTTAAATATCTAAAATATAAATAGTACTGAGATAACAATTATTTTGCTAGGTAAATATGTTGGCCATTTCTCCTTGTTTTTTATAAAACATACAAATAGGTAAACAACTTACACGCATACGCACAACCACACATGCAACTATGAACACACACTCATCCGCCTTTTATAATGCACACGTGAGTATGCATGTAAGTTAAGTCTACCCGTCTCGTAAGGAAAATAGTGAAGTAACACAAAGTACAATTAATACTAGAGGTAGTCTGCTGTGGGTTTTTTACTGATGTTCTTTCCTTCTGTGCATTAAGTCTCACTGTTCAATGTATAAACCTTGCTTAAACAAATGTTTATCCATAGGTCCTATTTAAATGAAGTGCTCGGCGATATTTCCCAACTGTATCCAAACTTGGGTGCTAGAGTCAAGTCTGATGCTCCACAGCTTGTCGATAACCATTCAGTTTTTTTTCTTTATAAGAAACGACGACTATTCTCCAAGGCCTGAAATTCATGGTCCCCAATTATGTTTGGTAGAAATGGTGATAGTGGTGGTGGTGCTCATGGTGATGATGATGCTCGTGTCTTTGTATCAAGTGTCCGTTGTGGCCTTCATACAACAACATGCTTGGCAGATCCCTTACATGCTCCTTCTCCACAACATTTACAGGAGACTGGAAGGCCTTGCACATCTGGTGACTTTCCTTGGCTTTCTGTTTGCTTTTCCTGTGTGGTTGCTGAGGTGGCAGAGGGTGGAATGGGTAGCCCTGTCCCATAAGCACAGTAGGAGAAGTTGCAGGCATAGGCATAGCATGGTTAGGTTTGCTCCTAGGTGTCCGTCCAGGCTGGCCAATCGAGGTTCCATTTTTAGCAGAAGCTTTGGGACTCCTGACAGAATGTTTGTTGGATTCTTGACCTCGCTGTCTTTGCTGAAGTTCTACCATCTTTACGTGAGCAGGGTCTAGAAAATTGAAATGCCCGGGATCCAAGGCCTGTGATCTTCTCTGGTGTAAATAGAGTGTTTCAGGTTCATGGGAACGTGACCTCATCTGATTAGAAGCCCTTGGGTGGGATTCCATCTTTTCGCCTGTGGTCGGAGACCCTAGATAATGCAAGAAAATGGAAATTTGACAATATTACAGCAAGAAAAAAATAAGGCTCTATAGCAGTTGACTAGGAAAGCAAGTAGTATTTTGTTGTACCATGTTAGTCATTCAACACAGTAGAAAGTGAAGAAGTATTGTGATACCTTTCAAGCTGAATATATTCAGACCATTGTGTTGGGCTATGTTTGACACGGTCCTAAACCGTTGCCATTTTTTCTTCAATGTAAAAAATGGAAGAGATATCAAGATTTAAAGTTTCACCTTAGGATCTATTATATGAAAAAAGGGGGTGTGGCCGTTGGAGCTGTGATTCTGCATAATAACATAATAGGCGGGGTCTGTAAGAGCCGGATATTATGCTTCAAACACTGTGGCTGTTCTCCTCCCTCTCTCCCTGTTGCTATTTTTTTTATACATTGGATATAATACGTTTATACACACAAGCAGAGTCTATTCTAATCCACATAGTTTACAGTCTAATTAGGGATATGGCCGAGGGTGGAAGGCATAACGAGGGGAGAGGGGAGAAAGGCTGAATAGAAAGTTGGCTGCAGAATACCAGTGTGCTCATTCTTGCTGAGATGACAAAAGAAGGCAGAGCTATAGACCACCAGGAGAGCCCTATGATTGGTGGTCTAAAGCAAAGGACTTGAGGGAGGGGGGTGGCACTACTCTTTGCCTGGTTTCTACTTCCAGTAGCAGCTGCGTTCTGACCGGAAGAGAAAGGGCAGCCTTTAGGAGATGAGCTGCTGAATGATAGTTTATGCACTTTGCCTACAGAATCCCTTTAGGGTAAACTTTCAAGGAAACTCCGTTCTCTTTATGTCTGACTAAGAGAATGGAGTTTTCTCAAAAGCTTACCTTAAATATTCTCAGCCTAAAAGGTATTGCCAGATTTCTTCACTATCTAAGAAAGCAAGACAAAAGCAGGAGTTTTAGCATGGCCAAAAACTGTATCTTCAGTATCGTGTTTTCTTAGATAAACCACATTTTTTTTTAATTCTTTATTTATCATTTTAAAGCATTCAGTACAGCAGAATGATGACATCTTAATATCAAATAAACAAGCAATCAACACGTTTTTTCCTTGGCTGTGCGACATGCAATAAAAGCTTTTGGATATTGAACATTGTCTGAAACATCTAATCAAAAACTTTAACAGGGTCATGACCACGGATCTAGTCCGAAGCCTTGTACTAAACCGGAGTTAAAACTAGTGGGAAGTGGGGGAGGGGATTGGGTGAAGCGGGATGTTGTGCGGGCCTCTGGGTCCGCCCCAGAAGAGCCTTACAGTCATCGGACTCCGAAAACCGGAGCCACTCGAACCAGGTAACTGAACTGCTCAAATCTGTTCTCTCTAGACAGGATGATGCTCTCGAAGCGCATAGTTTCGTTAACCTTCAGGACCCACATTGCAACTGAGGGGTGTTCTGTCCTTTTCCACATTAGGGGTACGCACGCTTTAGCCACGTTCAACAAATGACACAGAATGGATCTCTTATAGGACTTCATGGGAGCATCAGAGAGATGAAGGAGACACAAGGCCGGGCAGTCCGGCACAGCTAAACCAGACACCCTCCCCGCCACCTCCCTCACCTCGTTCCAGAAAGGCCTAAGTTTGGAGCAGCTCCAGAAGACATGCAACAGGCCCCCTTCCGCCACCCCACACCTCCAACATTCCGCTGGTACCTCCGGTTGCCACTTATTGATCAAAGCTGGCACTCTGTACCATCGCGTGAGGATCTTATAATTGTACTCCTGGATCTTAGTGCATATGGAGGTCTTGTGTGGGGCGGCGAAAAGCCTCCCACGCTGGTCCCCCATGAGGGAAACCACCAGGTCGTCCTCCCACCTCATCAGGAAAGAGGGACCATCCTCCTCTGGAGAAGATGTCAGCAATTTATATATGTAGGAGAGCGTGTGCCTGGCCGCCTCCGAGCAGGAACAGAGCTCTTCAAAAGGGGTAGGATAAACCACATTTTAATGTAATTAATCTATGCCTGTTAACTGAGGAAAGCAGGACCAAAGGCAGGCCAGGTCAAATCTTTATCTACACTACTGTGAGGTGTTCGATAAATCAAATTTTAACATAATAAATCTGTACAGCATCTAAGAATAGAAGGTTACGCAGTTAATATTAAAGTGGACCAACACCCTCCAAAACAACATCGTTTTATTAGCTTTAATATAAAAAAACACTTACCTTTTGATGACTGTTGGAGCCATCTGTTCCTCGCAGCGCCTGTAATTTTAATATTTACCTCGCCGGAAGTCCCACCCTCCAGGTCTTGTCCGATGTCAATCATGCTTTTCCGTCATTTGCATATTTTGTCCGTGGAGCTTCTCCTCTCTTCTCTCGCGCAATTTTGCTGTGTCGTCTTGATGTCATCTGCGGGCGTGTCCTCAGGAGCGTGCACGTCTCCCAGCTCTATTTGTCTGTGATTGGTAGAGCTGTGCTCAGCCATGATTGGCTGCAGACACATGACTCCGCCTCCCCTCCTCTCACTCCCCTCCCTCCCTCCACTCACTCATATTTTCAGCGCCTTCCCTCTCGTCTCGTGCTGGTTGTAGGACAGGTGAGTTTGTTTATGATTTGTTTAATGGTGCAGTTTTTTCATTCCGGTTGACCCTGTGTGTGTGTGGGCAGAAGTTTTGTATGGCCGCCCGTGCTCCGTGCGCCCCCCCCCCCCCCGGTCAGCTGCTCTGAAGTTGGGCGAGACAGCGCACGCAAATTCTGTGATGCCTGGATGGATGGTGTGGGTCTGCATGGATGGTGTGGGTCTGCATGGATGGTGTGGGTCTGCATGGATGGTGTGGGTCTGCATGGATGGGGTCGGTCTGCATGGATGGTGTGGGTCTGCATGGATGGTGTGGGTCTGCATGGATGGGGTCGGTCTGCATGGATGGTGTGGGTCTGCATGGATGGGGTGGGTGTGGGTCTGCATGGATGGGGTCGGTCTGCAAGGATGGGGTCGGTCTGCAAGGATGGGGTCGGTCTGCAAGGATGGGGTCGGTCTGCAAGGATGGGGTCGGTCTGCAAGGATGGGGTCGGTCTGCAAGGATGGGGTCGGTCTGCAAGGATGGGGTCGGTCTGCAAGGATGGGGTCGGTCTGCATGGATGGGGTGTATGTGCACGGATCGGGGGTGTGTGTTCACGGATGGGGTGGGTGTGTGTGCATGGAACAGGTGTGTGTGTCTGTACGGATCGGTGGTGTGTAAAAGATCGGAGGAGTGTGTCTGTACGGATCGGAGGAGGGCAAAAGATGAAAGGGAGGAGCTGAAAGGCGGGGATGAGCCACGTCATTGGCCTATCCCCGCCTTTTACTATCTCGGCCATTCAGTTAGATTAGAATGAGCGCGCATGCGCGGTAGATAGGTGAAGCGCCGCTTGCATCGGGAGCGAGCGGCGCTTCACCTATCTACCGCGCATGCGCGCGATTTTAACAGGAAGAGGTCAAAGGATCTCTTCCTGTCAGGAGGAAAATTAAGATGGCGGCCGATTTTTTAAAATCTAGCGACGCGCTGAGGGAACATACAAGGTAAGTTTTTTTTTTATAACTTTGTTATTCGGGTCTTCCTGGTTTATTTACATATTTTTAAAGTAAACATTTAAAAAAAAAGGGGGCAGGGTGTTGGTCCACTTTAAACAACATTTGCAGGCATATAAAAAAATAAAAACTATACTCACCTTTTCTCCCACGCAGACCAACGCTTTTAGTCCGGAAGTCCATCCTACCGTGAGACTTGCCTTAGTTTACTCTACAGGACATCAGAGCGGCAGAGGGTTAGATGGACAGCAATTTTAAACTTTTTGTTCATTGTTGGTTCACCTTAACAACTTATGGCACATATGTAAGTGAAAAGATCTAGCTGCAAAAAAAAAAAAAAAAAAAAAAAGGATTCTGGAATCCTACAGGGGAGCTCTTACGGGTCACATAAACCTCCCTGAAAAGAATCAATTCCAGTATCAATTAAATATTCCACAAATCTAAAAAGTGTCAATCGCTAAATAGCTATGCCATAATAATCCACGCTAAAGCTCTCTAGATACAAGGCAACTCCACTCTCTCTGGAAGTAGAGTTGGGCTCTGGCGGATACACTGGTGCGCAATGAGCATGTTGGCGAGTCTTTTAAGACCAGTCCTAGTTATTGTTATAAATACACACCTGGCCCAAACCTGGAAGTGTAGTTCTCTATTCCGGCTAGATCCAAATAGTGGTTTCTCCTTTCAATGTTCTCATCCACACAATGCCGCAGACATTCCGTCTGTTCTGTTTCATTCTCAGCTGGGTTATGTCTATAAGAGATTACAAAGAACAGGATACATCTGGGAACCACTTGCACAACATCTATAAACAGATGAAAGCATCTGCATTCACATTATGCTTTTAACTAGCTCATTTTTTCTCTCCTGTTTTATGTAGGATCATTTTTTTGAATTTAGAACTAGAAGAAAACTAAAAGGATGGGGACAATCATGGCCTAGTGATTTTTTTAACCTAAATACCAACTAGTCCTGCATGTCCACATGTTCCTATTTATTTCTATTACAAAAGTTTGCAATGCAGAGAAAACATCCAGTGGCCGCTCTCCAGTACGATAGTAGGCAGCGTGTGTATATCAGCACACTGACACCTAATCAAAATGCTGCAATACACAGGTGGCCTCTGGGGGCAGAGTTATAGACCACCAGTCAAGCCCTATGATTTGTGGTCTACTGCCAGGGGAATCAAGGGGAGTGGCAGGAGCAAGTGCTGTTCCTGCTTCTAGGTGCTGCTGCAAGGTTACAGGAAGGGAGAGGGCAGATATGACGAGGTAAGCGTCTGTGTGTAACCCTCCCTGGTCACCCCAAAACTTGCCTGCTTCTCCCCCCCCCCCCTCGGAAACATAAACATCTGGCGACCGCATACCCACATCTTTGGGCTGCAAGCATGCTTCAAACCCCAGCCATTCAGATAGGCTGGGGGCTGGAGTGTACGTGCTGCTGGTGATGCAGCCGCTCGCGCTCCCAATTGCCGAGCTTTGCATGTTAACAGGGCCATATGCTGAGCATTACATATGCATGCCAAAAAAATATTTGCAGAACCGCGCTTAGTTATATCCTCTATATTTTTTATAAAAAATTAAACTAATAAAGTCCTCAGCGCGAGGAGAAAATAAACCGAGTCTGTCACTAAAGACTCTCAATACAATGTATATAGGCGCACAGCGGTGTGCAATTCTCCGCGGGATGATTCAAGTAACTTCAATTTAGTTCACCACGTGAATATCCAGGACTTTCAAATCAATGTGTATCCACCACCTGACACACCACACACGTACCAGATAGAGATTGGAAAAGCGCTTCTCAATATATAATCAGTTGTTTTTCTTATCGATTTGAATTGCCATGCAGCCAAAGGGATAATCTCTTCTTGGTGTCAATAAAACATTTCTTACTTGTGTATAATCACCAGGAGATTTGTTTAAAAAGAGGCGTTCCTCATTTATTTGAGTTTAGCCAGATTATAATCAAATACAGGCGTCGCATTAAAATAAGGATCTTGATGATAAAAACATAATTCCTCCATGGTAACTCTACAATGCGTATTAAGCATACCCAGCAGCGCGGCACTTGTATGTCCGAGTCCTAGGCCTCCGGGCTCGGCAAACGTCGGCTTTTTTCGGGGGTTACGTGATCAAGCTTAGGCTCCGCCCAACGTGTGACGAAATGCGTTGGGCGGAGCCTAAGTTTGATCACGTAACCCCCGACAAAAGCTGACTTTGCCGAGCCCGGAGGCCTAGGACTCGGACGAGAGCCCACACGTGCAGAGTAGGACTGGGAAGAGGTGAGTTTTCAAGGCGCTCTAGAGGGGTTTCACATAGCGGCTGCATCCTAATTTGGGATGCAGCTGATGCAGGAAACGAGACCTAGGATAGTTCCACTTAAAATACCCACCCCTAGCTGTGTGAAACCCTGTCACTGATCCCATGGTGCATAGCGTGGCCGTCGGCAGCATCACCACATATGCCTAGTCCGCACCCACAGTAGCCAAATAGCTGGCGCGGCGGCACTCAGCCACAGAGGGATAGGAATGTGAACAGCAGCTATGCTACTAGTCAGCTTTACTAAGCAGCTCTGATGTATGAGCAGATTGGAAAGCTGACTGGAGGAGATCTGAGCCTGCTCTGTGGAACCGCCTATGAGGTATGTGTAATGGGTCACTAAAAAAAATAAAAAATACACTAGGCTTGACCTAAGAGAGTTGGACCAGATCAACAACCTTGCACATTTGGGGGGAAAAACTCCCCAAAACCCACTTGCCCTATTTGCATGCATGATACTGAATCATTGTCAGGACTTAAATTTGCTCCTGCACCCACTCAAAGCTGAAACGCCATCTCACTGACTTTCTCCTGGTAGCGGCCATTTTGGAGATTCCTTTCCCAGCCATGCTGCTATCTGAATTTAACTGACATAACCCCACAATGCACAGCATCAGGAAACTTCCTCTTTGAAGGTGACCTTCAGCTCCACGAGACACCATTTTGTTTTTAAAATTGACTACAGCAGCTGTTACAAAAAGGTAAGTTTATTTTTATGTGTGGCAATCTGAATTGCCCTGGGAAGGGATGTATATGACCACTGTTTTTATGTAAAGAGGGTTGGTCTGGTTTAAGTTTAACTAGGCATGTGTGACACTTTTAGAAGGTCTATAATCCAACATGTAAAGCCTCTTGAAATGCCTTAAAAAAAGCAGATCAGTAGAGATAAGCTAATGTTGTGACTTAATATATATTTACCTTGATAATCCGCGTCTTTTTTCAGAGTTGCGTAGCTCTTCATTGACTTTGCTATCACTTCTGTTTCTCCCATTCTGCGTGTCTGTAAAGAAATAGGCAATGGCGTAACTGAGAAGTGACCACTCAGTCAAACACACCTTATAGGCTACAGTCTACAAAATTAATTGGTAATCCAACGCACGGCCACGCTCTTGGGTGTTTCTGTCCAGCGAGTGCATGGTCAACGGTGTGTGGTCACAAAGGTGACTGGCATGTGGGATTGCGCCTGCGCAGCTGAGCTCGCACACTTTCACATGCATGCAGATGGGCTCTTCCTGCGCTAAGCGGCCTTTAAAATTAGGGCCTGTGGTGCTGGAAAGAAGCCTACAGATCTTCCTCGAAGTGACTTCTGCCACCTGCTTCTGTGTCTTAAGACTGGGGTCCCCAACCCTGTCCTCAAGGCCCACCAACAGGCCAGGTTTTGCAGATCTCCACAAAGATGCACAGGTGGAGTAATTAGTGCAGCTGCAGAACAATAGAGCTGGCTATTTGGAGATCCAAAAAACATGACATGTTGGTGGGCCTTGAGGACAGGGTTGAGGACCACTGTCTTAAGATATCTGGTTTGACCTTGGCCTTGCTGACTACCCACTTTGACCTCCGTCTTTGGATGATTACCTGCTCTGGCTCCTGGCTCTGGATTTCGAACTAACGTGGCTCTGGACTTCTTGGCTCTGTTTCAGCGACTTGCCTCATTATCTGAACTGTACTTTCCCCACACGGAACTCTAGGCTCACTGATCTCTGGTAACGTTTGTGGGACCCCAGTTATTTTGCAGCGCAGTCAGTCATCCCGTATTTGTATATTTGCATATACAAACGGTGAGCACACAGATACAGAGCCTTTATTTTTAGGCTGCATAAATCATATACATATCAGGTATGAGCTACAAAGCTTTCCAGTGCCACATACAAATCATCAACACTGTGAACAACCTACAAAATAAAGGTTCTGTGTTGCCTGTTTCTATCTGTAGAAGAAAAGTGTCTCTGGAAAGCTTTGTACGTTATACCTGATATATATATATATATATATATATATATATATATATATATATATGACTTATACAGCCTAGAAAATAAAGGCTCTGTATCTCTATGCTCACCGTTTTTTTTTTTTTTTGGTTTTTTTTTTATAATTAAATGTTTTTATTGAAGGAAGCAGAAAGTACAGTGCTCGGCAACGCAGTGCCACTTAAATACAAACATTGCAACCATAGTAAAAACAGAAAGATATCAGAGCGCGTGTCGAAGAGGCTGCCCGTAGGGCAGGGGTAACCATACTACTGCAAGTTCTACAAATCGATAAGACAAAATAATATGCTGGGCCCCATTGTGCCCAGCTCCGTGTAGTTTAGGCTGCAATCACGTTTGTTGATATGCTACAGCATCTGCAACCCGTGCCTCCAACATTCATTTTATTAGGTTAAACTACGGGGTATATCAGATGCTCACCGTTTTTATTTGCAGAAGAGGAGTGTTGCTGAAAAGCTGTCTAACTATATAGAGATAGAATTTGACAAAAGAACAGGTGCACACTATACGTAGCAAATACCGTGGGTGCGATGCCCTGGGTCCTCCAGTCCCAAACGACCAATTGGAAAAAAGAAAAAAGGGGGTCCGCACTCCTAAAACATAGCTTTTATTGCCATCCAGTTAAAATAGTCAAAATGAAAAACAGCGGTAAAACATCCAAGCAATCCTAGTCCTTCTAACGCGTTTCGGGCTAGGCGCCCTTAATCATAGATGTTTTTCATTTTGACTATTTTAACTGGATGGCAATAAAAGCTACGTTTTAGGAGTGCGGACCCCCTTTTTTCTTTTTTCCTATATAGAGATAGACTTATACTGTATAAATCTCTCTCTATATAGTCAGAATCCGACATGTTATTGGGGCTTTCCAGTGACAGATGTCTTACAGCTTGTCCCATGCTGGTGGTCAGAGGCGGCATCTTTTATTCACCACTTTGCATTTCCTGACAAACCAACTTGCTCTCTTCTGCTGACTGAATTTTCCGGGTCCCTTGTTTGAATTAACACTCTGCCTTAAAGAGTCATGCAGGGTTGGATCCTAGCATGAGAGGTCCAGCACAAGGAAGAGAGTTGCCTTATACACAGCAGCCTGAATGAAAGATGCCACCCCTGACAGCAAGCACGGGTGGAGCATGAAGAAGTTAGATTAACCCTTTGCATGGAATGACAAACTATACCCTCTATATTGTATAATTTAATTCCCGCAAATTGCATACTACTCCGTGACTGAAAATACTACTCCAAGATTATGGAAGGAGTAGGAGTATTTTTATTCCTTAGGAAAAGGTCTAGTGCAACCTCCTGCCCAGTAAACATATACGCAACAGAAAGTCTTCTACAGACTTACACGGACACAGGAGGACGATCAGCAGCCTGGGAGTATCGGTAATGTAAGGTAATGTAGGAACTTTTTCCTTTACCAGTCCCACGTTTGCTTCATGAAACAGATGCTTTCCCCCCCACTTTTGGAAAAATGTTGTTTTAGGTTCAATCGGGGTAACCAGTTTTTACATCAAAGTTGGTTTGCTTTACTGCTGACAATTCCAGTCTTCTCTTACAGATATAGATCAACATGTGTTATATTTCGCAAACATCAAAAGACCACTGAAGATGGCCATTTTATTACCTCCATGATTAAGGGAATTGGTTTTCTTCTTTAGAGTTGCATCTGGAGCCACAGACAGCTTGACCCTTAAAGTTTTACTGGAGCTACTTGAGTGATTCACAGATGCATCAAATACTTCATATATAGTGTGGAGCAAACTTGTAATGTCCTGGAAAGAAAAGGCTGAAGATGTAACTAACTTCACAGCTAAAAATTCCACTCTATAAAGCAATAAAATGGGTTTGAGGCAAGAAAACCAAAGTTTATGCACATTATCTATTGGCTGACAAACTAATGTAACCAGCGTCATTTGTGCCCGAAGCAATAAACCATATACAAACTCTATATAAAAAGCCCTTTTTCTTTAAACTGGACTTCTTCATAGTTTGTATAAAAGGTGGCTAGACACCTAGAAATACTATATAGCCATCACCTGGCGCAACAAAATGCTTACTAGATGTATAATATGCTTAAAGCGGACCTTCACTCTGAATAAGAGTCTATCTTATATGTTTCCCACACCCTGTACATACAGATTGTCCACATTAAAAATCATCCTACCTGCATCTACTGCATGTTATGAGCCTTTAAACATCCAAGATGGCATCTTATCAGGAAGCCTGCAAACAGGAAGTGCCTCCTGACTGTGCTGCTCTGCATTCTGGGACTGCTGACCGTTACCTGACCCCCAGCTCTGCTCTGTCTGAGCAAAGCACAGCTATAACCCACCCCCCTGTACCTTATCCCACTCTCTTCACCTCAGTAAGTGTGATGCTTCTGAGTCAAGATGGCGGCGCCCGTATCCTAAATTCCTGAACAGAGTTGCAGCCCAGTGGGGGAAAAAATAATAAGTTAAAATATATTAATTTTAGATGCTGGGGAACCGTTTTTTACGAGCTTGGGCTTTTCATTAAATCACGCTGAAGGTCCGGTTTAAAGGGACAGTCTAGGCCATGTCAATAATAAGGAAGCAAGGAGCTCACCTGAAGCCTGTCCCATGTGCCTCTCCTCCATTTCCAGTATTGTACATGCTGTATCATGGTTCAAAAGTTTGCCCCTCCTCCCCATTTTTCTATAACCACACTACACGCATGATCACAGGGCAGCTTGCGCTCCTCATCGCTCCCAGCAAGCATGACCATGCTAGGTGCATTTAGGGGAAGGGGTAGCCATGTTACCACATCTGGAGCGTGGTTGGGAAGGACAAGAATTAAAAGGAGGGGCAAACTTTTTATTTTTCCATCTGATGGTCTCTTTTAGGTTTCGTGGTTTACCTAGTTTATTTTTTTTGTTCATTCTATTTCCCTCACATCCCCTTTCTCTTCCTCCCACCTTTCCTTCCCTATGCTGCTCTGCCCTCTCCTAGCCGCCTACCCTCCCACTACGTAACTCTAGAAGAGATGCCATGCCAAAAATGAGGGGTAAAAGTCCTTCGAGAGGAACATGGGACAGGCTTCAAGTGAGCTCCTTGCTGCCTTATTATTGCCTTTACCTGGATTGATCCGTTAAAGATAACCAAAACCCTTGCATCCCAACCCCCCCCCCCCCCCAAGTACCTTGGGCGATGCAGAGAGAAAAGCTTTTTCCCCTGCCATAGCAACACCCAGCCGACAGATTGCCGATGGAATGGTAATTGGGTCACCCCTTAATAAAATCGAATTCTGACAAACTTTCACGGTACTCTAGTCCCCGCATCCTATTTATTAATTTAGTTGCCCACCTTTGAACGTGCTCCAGTTCTGATATGTTCTTCTTATGCACCGGTGCCCAGAACTGAACACAATATTCCATATGGGGTCTGACCAGCGACTTATAGAGGGGTCACATAATGCTCTGGTCATGGGCACCTATGCCCCTCTTGATGCTCCCCAAGATACTGTTTGGCTTGGCAGCTGCTGCCTGGCATTGATCGCTACAGTTTAGGTTGTTTAATAAAACCCCTAGGAAAAGGCAGTGGAGACCAGGGATAAAGGTGGTGACTTTGGCAGGCGATCAGTCAAGTTTTTTTAATCCGTGTTAAGTTATTCACTTGAAACTCATTTATAACCTTTTACAGAAAACAGTCCAATTATCAGCCCTCGATTAGCCATTTTCCTGGCAAATTACAGGGCAGCCTGTCAGCCGTAAAACGGGCTGATCCTGTAATCAGTCTCTTCGGATGAGGAGGGGGGTGGCAAAGAATAATGTAAAGATAAGAAGTACACATAGTAAAGTCTGGGTTGTATGCGCTCTGCTGCTGTATCACAGGGAAGTATTTATTTTGAAATAGAAGATTCAAATTATGAGAGTGTAAAGCCCAGGAAACAAAGCTTAAAATCCCTGTACAGTTATTAAACTTAAAAAGCCTGCACTCAACCTTTGTCCCGGCAGCTCCTCCATGCAGCGCCGCTGTCTTCATACTTCCTAATGAGAACAAGCGATTCCATCCTCCAGCACCGGCAAACATGGCGGCCTCCATCAAATTGGCTTTATAACATGCCTACTCTATGGGGGTTGACACAGCCTGTAAACAAGGCCCCCTGTACACCACCATGCAAGGCCCCCAGCAATGGGGGATGGAATTGCTTTGGTAACTATGAAGATACCGGCGCTGAACAGAGCAGATGCAGGGTGAATATAGACTAGTTTTTGCCTGTACAACCAGGAGGGGCCACCATACTACAGTCTATAATACTCTATGGCCGCTGGTCTCCCGCTTTATGGGGTATCCCGGATTCTGTGAAACCCCAGGGATCATCCAGAACACTAACCTTGCCAGCAACCCCATGCCGCATGTCCGGGACGCGTCCACATCCCTGTTATAGGTTAGCGAGGCCTTTCTGAGTCACGTCCACAGCTAGAGGTGAATGGGAATGCAGCCGGCGGCGAGTGCTCCATTCAGCTCTTTTCTCAGAGCAGCAAGAAAAATTTGAATGGGACACGAGCCACTGATTGCTGGAGCATCCCATACCTGCACTGTGAGAACAAGGAAAATGCATGTTTTGGCCTAATTTTTTTTTTGGGGGGGGTGTTACGGGAACACAGCAGAAAGAACAAAGCCTGAAGGTTTCCGGCCTTTTTAAGAAGTGCTAATTATTAAAAGAACTTGTTAAGAATAAAGAACAGAAATTGGGTTAGAAGATAATTAAATGGACATATCCTATATCTAACCCTTTACTTTGATTAAAGGAATTCTGCAGGCAATTAAAAAACCAAAGCAAATCTCACTTACGCAGCTTGCAGGCTCTATCCCATGGAGTTAGACCCTTTGCTGACAGGCAGCAGGGGGGTGCAACCCATGATCTATCAGGAATGTTCAGCACAGATAAGTGCCATCAGTGGGGGATGCTCAGATGCCACTCTCATGAGACTGTAGGTGGCCGTTGAGTGTTACCAAGTGGAGATGCCACCAACAAAGATGACAATGAGTTAGCTGCTTTTTTTCTTAAAGTGGCTTTAAACCCACGCCCAACGACCCTGAAATCTATAAGATTCCAGAATCAGGATGCCCCGCTGTGTGAAACACCCCAGGATGCCACGCCTGGAAACTCCCCTTCTTTCCTGGTTCAACGACGTATGCGCAAGCTGCGGCCGCTTCCCCGCTATCCCTTTAACAGGGTGCGTGCCCGCACCAGGCATTTTTGAATGGCCGGCACGGTAGCGTTGGATGCGGCTGCCAGCGTGCTCGGATCCACTTGCCTTAGACAAGCATTCTGGTTCTGTATACCTTTCTTTTTTGTATTTGCTCTTGTGTTTCATTAAGCTCATATGGTTTGGTAGTTTGTTTTTTGCACCTTTGAGTATCCATAACCTATAGGCTCTTCACAGTTATATTCAATAGCACTTGCCACACACACATGTTTTTTTGTGCTGTATGTATGTTTAATCACTATGGATTTATTAATTTGTTGGATTATTTATTGAATGTTTAATCAGTATTGCCTCAACTATTTATTGTATCATTTTTGTCTTTATTACACTATTTGTCACATGTAAGAAGATTATTGTATTAGTGGATATTTATGTATTTTTTTATTTGGGGATATAGTTTTCAGTACACCTATTTATTGTAGCACTGTCACTTTAAAATGGGCAGTTTTAGGTAGGATCATGATTATAAATAGGACCTTTCATTGTGCCGGCACAATAAATTAATAATTATTTGTACTCCACCTGCTCAATATCAGGGAGCTTCCCAGGAATTTAGGTCTGTCTATGGTCAGCACTGGAAGTATTTAGGGGGGACGCATTGTTTTTATTTTGTTGTGTTAAGTGTTGTTTGTGTTGGATTATTTCTAATAAAATTATGTGATTTTAGCCATTGTTGTTGTGACTTTTTGGTGCTCCTGCCACTAGGGGGAAGAGGGAATTTTTTTATCTCCCTGAACCCTATAGATTTGTTTAGACAAGCATTAGACGAAGAGGCAGAAGTGGATCAGAGCGTGCTGACTGGACGAGAGGGCTGCCCTTGTGTCGTAGGACCGAAGAAGGCCGAGTAAGATCGGGCGACCTGGGGGGGGGGTTCACACAGTGGGGCATCCCTGATCGGGGTGCCCTGGATCAAGGACCAAAACCCAGAATATTCAAAATCCTGGGTTTTGGCCCACTTTAAAGGTATAATGGATTTACGCATGTTGTAAACAATATTGTTGTGCAAATTATGGAGAACAATATTAACACTTAACATGACTAGAGAGGGAAAAGACATATGCAATGTGTGTCTAGTGTGTAAGTGCCGGATCTACGTGTGTGTGGGTGTGTGTGGACTATACCTCTCGCGTCACTCTTCCACTGTTGTCGAAATCATAAAGCGTGAATGTCCATTCTTGGCGGTTGTCCTCTTCCACCGAAACATCACACTGAAGTTCCTAGAGGTTTAAAGAAAGGAGTCTGTTGTACCTATTAAATGTACAAACTGTTGTTTCAAATGACACCGACTTGGACAAACCAAGACTTTGAAGACACAAAAATGATCCCAGCCCCCCGCCGCTTACTGCTCATGTTTTGACGAGGGCCATTTAGTGATTTGGTGACCAGTAGTATTCAATTAAAATTGTTTGGAATTTCAGGTTTAATTCTTCTGGGATAGCATAATGATTCCCAAAAACAACTACCAATATTACAGCCTTGTGACTGGTGGCAGGTTTGTTGCCAGGCCGGGACATGACTTTTAATTTCATTCCTCTAGGCCACACAAAAAAGTGTTCTAAAAGCCACTCTGTCCCTTGGAGCTCTCAGAGTGAGATGGCACGGCAAGCCACAGTAGCCCCACTGCTATCTCTCACCAGAGGAGAGCATGCTCAAGATTCATAAAGCTGCAACATGACACACTCTTCCCTGGTCAGCCACGAAACAGAAATTGAATTGAAGAAAGTGGCTTCATTTAAAAAGCATAAGGTATTTCGATATAATCAGCAATTTTAAAATATTTAAAATGAGCTCATTTTACACTGTTCCCAAAGTGTGGGGATAAAGTCTGGGGATAAAGTGTGGGGAAGTCCGTGTGTATCCGGACAGTGACTTTAAAGCAGGTTTTCACCATCTCAGGTTTTGTTCCTTGCCCTGGGGGGCATCTTGTTTTGGGATGCCTCGATAGGTAAGACAGATAGCCCATAAAAATGTACCTTTTCCCCCGGTCCTACGGCACACATGTGGGCTCTCATCCAATCAGCACTTTATGCCATGCATATTAATGATCGCCATTTGGCTCCTTTTACACGCAGAGCTCGGCGATAGGAAATGACTGCATCCACAGTTTCCCTTTAGACAAGGGTGTGCTCCCGACCCCAGACTGTCTTGGCACAGGAGGGCGCCTCAGTCCAGAGATACTGGGAAGGTGTCCACTGTTGTTTACATTGCCATGTGAGCCGGGGCAAAGGTGAGTTGTTTCGAGACCTGGGGGAAGGGAGGTCACACAGCAGGGCATCCTGATTGGGGAAGGGCAGAGGCCAGCCCTGGAGTGTTTTAGACTCCTCTGCTGAGGCTTTTGTCCAGTATAGGATTTGAATGTCTTTAAGGCAAAACATTTAAAGTGGACCAACACCCTCCCCTGATCGGCACGGGATATAAGATTCCCGGACCGATCAGCTCCCTGACCGATCGGGGGTGCCCCGCTGTGTGAAACCCCCCAGAAACCCCTAAATCCCTACCTGCTCCTCGATCCAGCGGCGCCCGCCGCCGTCTCCCGCGCGTCCCTCTAGCAGGACGCGCACCCACGCCCTGTAAGAGTGACGCGCGGGAGGCGGCGTCGGGCGCGCTCTCTTGTCCGTCGCTGCCTCCCGCTTGTCCGCCGGCGGGGATTGGCTGCAGCGGTCACGTGGGAGCGGGGAGAGCTGAGTTTTTGGGGCTTTCTGGGGGGTTTCACACAGCGGGGCACCCCCGATCGGGGTGCCCCACCGAAGTGGACCAACACCCAGGATAGTCAAAATCCTGGGTGTTGGTCCACTTTAAGCATTCAGCAAGCAGGTCACCTGATCCCTGTCCCATACACCTCTCTTTTTCCTGCTGCGCCTGGTAGAAGCCTTAGCAGGGCAAATTTTCAAAACGTAAACCCCACCCTTCTGGATCTATCAGCGCTTATGCCAGTGCCATGTTACTTGCTCATACTGACAGACATGCCGAGTATTAGGTTAGCATCTTTGTGGAGAAGAAATTTTCTGATTTTCCTGAAGAGAATTTACTATAAAAGCAAAAAACACATACTTCAGCAAATACATTTCGCCTTCAAAGAGATTCTCCAAGACCCGAGTGGACAATACACGGCAGCTTTGAGGTTTGGGAACAGCTTGCTTCTTATTTGTATAAAGGGGGCCTAGCGCTGAGCAGCTCTTTCAAACACAAAAACTCTGTACAAGCGGCTCCCGCAAACATTCCTCGGCCTTTAATACAACACAATGTAAGCGCTGACCTGTTTACTCCTTCCCCATATTGTTCTCGGTCATAGTGAAGCAATGAAAAGATGCTGAAAATACCAGCAAAGCAAACTGCTGAAAATAGCCGAGAGGGGTTGTGGGCAGCCCAGTTACCTGCTAGATTTGCTGACTGAAATCCATTCCCTCTGGCAGCTCTAAAGAGTCTGCGTCCCCTACTGAGTTCAAAGCCTCCCGAATGAAACAAGCCGGCCTGAGATATTGCAAACGGTACCAGTGTCACATTACACGGGACTCGCTGCTAGGATGATTTGCTATAAAAAGGTAGAAACAGGAGCAACAGGAAGAAAAAAAAAAAAAAGCGGGGTTGCCCAACCTTTTCTGGTCTAAGGGCCACATTGTCTTATAGTTCCAGTTCAAGGGGCCACAATAAAATGGCAGCTGCAAAAACACAAAGCGTTTACTGCAGGAAAGCTGTAACCTTAAAGCATTGTGCTGTGTATGCAGTTATGTATGTCTGTAGAGACGGGAAGAAGCAGCGAGGCAGCAAAAGCTGAGGGGAGTAGAAGTGGTAAGAGGTGAGGTAAGGAAGAGGTGAGCAGAGGTGGTAAAGGCCAGATAGGAAGAGGTGACGTGAGGAGAGGTGAGGCGAGCAGAGGTGAGGTAGGAAGAAGTGGGTGAGGTGAGTTGGGAGGAGTGGCCAGTGTTTATGTGGACTGAGGTAGGCAGAGGTGAGGCAGGAAGCAGTGGGAATAGGTGAGGTGGAAAGAAGTGGGCATTGTTTATGTGGACTGGGGTGAGCAGAGGTGAGGTGAGGCAGAAAGCAGTGGGCATAGGTGAGGTGGGAAGCAGTGGGCAAGGGGGAAGGTGGGAGGAAGTGAGCAGAGGTGAGGTGAGTTTGGAAGCAGCGGGCATAGGTGAGGTGAAAAGAAGTGGGCATTGTTTATGTGGACTGGGGAGGGCATAGGTGAGGCAGGAAGCAGTGGGCATAGGTGAGGTGAAAAGAAGTGGGCATTGTTTTTGTGGACTGGGGTGGGCAGAGGTGAGGCAGGAAGCAGTGGGCATAGGTGAGGTGGAAAGAAGTGGTCATTGTTTATGTGGACTGGGGTGGGCAGAGGTGAGGCAGGAAGCAGTGGGCATAGGTGAGGTGAAAAGAAGTGGGCATTGTTTATGTGGACTGGGGTGGGCAGAGGTGAGGCAGGAAGCAGTGGGCATAGGTGAGGTGAAAAGAAGTGGGCATTGTTTATGTGGACTGGGGTGGGCAGAGGGAAGCAGTGGGAATAGGTGAGGTGGAAAGAAGTGGGCATTGTTTATGTGGACTGGGGTGGGCAGAGGTGAGGCAAGAAGCAGTGGGCATAGGTGAGGTGAAAAGACGTGGGCATTGTTTATGTGGACTGGGGTGGGCAGAGGTGAGGCAGGAAGCAGTGGGCATAGGTGAGGTGAAAAGAAGTGGGCATTGTTTTTGTGGACTAGGGTGGGCAGAGGTGAGGCAGGAAGCATTGGGCATAGGTGAGGTGAAAAGAAGTGGGCATTGTTTTTGTGGACTGGGGTGGGCAGAGGTGAGGCAGGAAGCAGTGGGCATAGGTGAGGTGGAAAGAAGTGGGCAGTGTTTATGTGGACTGGGATGAGCAGAGGTGAGATGAGGTGGGAAGCAGTGGGCAGAGGTGAGGTGGAAAGAAGTGGGCAGTGTTTATGTGGACTGGGGTGAGCAGAGGTGAGATGAGGTGGGAAGCAGTGGGCAGAGGTGAGGTGAGATGGGAAGCAGTGGGCAGAGGTGAGGTGAGGTGGGAAGCAGTGGACAGAGGTGAGATAAGCAGAGTCTTTTAGGATCCAGGGCCGGACAAATTGATGGTTGTCCCTTTTTAAGCCCTTTCCCCCATTATCCACGTTTGTTTTTGCTGGGTATAGTTAGAATAATCCAATTTTAGATATATGAGCCTGTGTGTTTTTTGGTAACAAGGGTGCCAGTGGACCCTTATGGGCCCTGTTCCATATGTCCTGGGGGAAATACCTCTTATGCCTTTTCGCCTCACATCTGAACCCGCGCCCAGTGGCTCCCCCTTGAAGTGGGGCTAGTACAAAATGGGCCGCTCAAGGTCAAGGAAAACCAGGTAGCTTGTATTTGGGAGGACAACCACCAGGAAAAGTTTGAGGCTAAGGCAGGCAGGCAGGCAGGCAGGCAGGCAGCCAGTGGTCCACAGGGAACCCTTCATGGTAGTACCTGAGGACCGTATCACCCCTCTTTTCTTAGAGAGGGTTAGAGGGTTTTGTGCCACTTAATGTATTGCCTGGTTCATTATTTCTGAATGTAGTTGCAGTAACCACAGCATAGGCATGTATTAACCCCTCCCCCACCCAGAGTGCATTGCCATAGAGCCGGTGAGACGGCATCCAATCTTTTCATCTCAAACTCCTTCTGTTAACAATTTCCCAAGTGGGTAAGCACTTTGGGTATAGCTGACCATTCTCACGCTAAGGAAAAAAAACAAACAAAAAATACAAAAATGAATGACGAACACTAACTTCGAATTTTAGCTGTTTTTTGGCACGACCGTCTGTTTCCTTTTCACCCACTTTCTTTTCTTCACAGGTAAAGAGGCCTTCACTCTTCTCGGCAGGGAGAGCCACTATGAAACACAGAAGGGATAGGCTGTTAGATATGGTTTCTGTTTTGGATACACAGATACAACTATTCGTACGCTATGTTCATATGAACGGGCAAATATCATTTGTGGACCTAGGTCCACGGGATCATAACCCACCTTATTCTGCCTCCTGTGAGCCCTGGGGGATGCCCCTCTTTGAAACCCCCGGTTCACCTATAACAACTAAACTCTTTCCAGTCCAATGGTGCATGCGCGGGCTTCTGTCTAATCAGAGCCATTTGCCGTGAACAGCACTGATGGTTTTCAATGAGGAGCGTAAACAGACACATCCCCAACATATTTGGGCTGTGCCCGCTCCTGCCCCAGCCATTCAGATAGGCTGGAGCGGGAGTGTGCACACTGCTGGGGATGTGGTTGCTTGTGCTCCCCATTGCAGCAAATCAGAGGTGTTTGCCGAATGACAACTTTATGGAAAACATTTCTAATTGAATGAGAGTACCAATAAAAAAATGAGACTGCACCGAACTATGACTTATCAAAAAACTGCAGTGTGCACATAGGGGTATACAATCTAATTACAGAAAACCTGAAGGTCCCACACCTTCCAGACCCCCCACTACAGAATATGGCACCACTACAACAATATAGTAAAATATATAAATGTATTAATCAAAATATAAACATGATTATATACACTAAGGACTCTTTAAAAAACACACTGACAAAGACATTTGTACAAGGGAAGGGCAGAATCTTTACTATATTGTTGTAGTGGTGCCATATTCTGTAGTGGGGGGTCTGGAAGGTGTGGGACCTTCAGGTTTTCTGTAATTTAATTGGATGAGAGCACGCATATGTGCCACTGGACTGGGAAGAGAAGTTATGGGCGATCAAGGGTTTTTCACCCAAAACAGGATGCCCCGTGGCACTGAACAAAAACAGGTATAGTTAAATCCTGGGTTTTGTTCCACTTTAAGGAGAGACAACCACCCATTTGGCTGACAGATCAAATACCCCTGGGGCATCCCAATTCAGGGTGGCGGATCTAGGAGTTTTAATACGATGGGGCTTCCTGAACTGTTACGCCCCAGGAAAAGGCACCCAACACCAATAATTTCATGGGCTATTTCATGGAAAACCCCTCTGATCGCCAGTTTCACTCACCTTCTCCTGGAGCCCTCACAGCATCTGTGCACGTGTCCGGCCTTTCTGAATGGGTGGTGCGGGCACGCCACGGCTGCAAGGTGGGTGGGGGATGCGGCTGGCGAAGCCGCTTAGCACCGAGTGATGGCGAGCACGCTGATTGGCTGAGCGCACTGCCCGAGTCTGCAGAGTGGAAGCGGAAGGAAGGTGTGTGAAACGGGGCAACCTTGGGGTGGGGGATGGGGGGGTACACACAGCGGGGCATCCCAATTCGGGATGCTGCCACACAGAGGAACAACACATGGGAAAGTGATATTCAAGTGTGTTGATCCTCTTTAACCATCACTTTGAAGTTCTTTTTGTTCTTTCTCAAGGCTCAAAATACCTTTCTGGCCAGAGATCAGAGGGATATTAAACGGAATCACTAATTAATTAGGCAACGTTACATTTTTAAACAGTGTTTGTTGTGTTAGCCAAACACTGGGACAGTAAACCGCCCCCCTCCCCTCTCTTCATCCCTTCCTGAAAACATCAAAGCGCTTTCTCCTTCACCAACTATAAAAAGATGTGGGATCTTATCAGCTTTACCCTGGATTCCGTGTACAAATAGCAGCAAAGTTAGCTTTTGATCAGTGGGGATGTGAACATTTGAAAGAAATAGTGGAATCTGTGTTTTAAATGCTTTCTAGCAAAAACAAATGGTAGGTATTGATGGTGATGTTCCGCCTATTATACAAAAAGACAGATGGCCACGGGACTCCCCTGATGTCAAACTCCAATGTCAAACACTGCCCGTCCTCATCCAGGAGAGGGGCTTTTTGATGTTTTTTTTTTAATCAGTTGTTGCTCCCAATGTGTTTTGCCCAATCACTTATTTGGGTTTCCTCAAGAGATTTCCATTTTGGTATTTTTGATGCAATGATTCTTCTCTCATGGCAGCCACTGCCCCCTCCCCCCCCAAGTGGCACACAAACCACTGAAAGACAGACGGTCCCCTACAGCTTTGCCTCCTGAACAAGAAACACTGGCCTTGGCATGGTCTTTAAAAGGATTGGCCGGCCTTCCCCAATGAATGCATGCTGATGCTGCTTACCTGTCGCTGCATGAGCTCCCGCTATCCATTTAGTCCAATGCACAGTGTTGAAGAGTAAATCACTCTTGATTTCCCATGCCTCTAGTGCCTCCCCTCCCCAAACCCAACCTTGATTATATAGCTTGATTCCAGCAAAATGCAGCACCATGTTTGGCAGCTGCTTGTCACTTGGGTTGTTAAGGAGAAAGCGACCCTTGCCCACAATCTGGATGCCCCCCAAAATGTGGCCAATAAGTCACAATATACAATAAGTACAATAGTTAGGTAGAAAATGGGTGTGGGACCGCTTAAAAGCCTTGTTTTTTCTGGTACCATAGCCCTGGTTATGTTAACTGGACAATGACTTACCTATGACATGAGTTTCTTTGCCGGAACAAGGTGCACCATGTTAATATTGGGGAAATGCATTCTATCAAAAATACCAAAAAGTATAGCCCTTGAGGAAGCCCCAAGTGATTGGGTGGAACGCATTGAGAGCAAAACCTGAAAAAGCCCTTTTCGTCACAGATAAGGTTATAGGTACAATTACTATCTAACATGGCTATGACTAGGTCTATGTAAATATAGTATGGTGTACAAAATGAGTGAAGCTGCACTTATACCCCCACCACCTCCAGGGCATTTTTTGACGGTTTGCCCAAATTGGGATGCCCCAGGATGAGAGTATGAGTGAACCTTTGTTTTGTTTTTTTGAGGGGGAGGGGGTGTCTTACTGGAGGTTTACTCTAAACTCAAGGAGGAATTCATCATTTTTTTTTCTAACTTTCGCCTGAAAGGACTACAGGGCCCAACTTAGCCGAGGGAGTGAAAAGTAGGTAAGAGAAAGCTCACGCTTGCAGTGAATGGAGTGGATGTACTGTGTCACTGTGACTGGTGGTGGGGGCATGGGTGGAGCAGGGACTTGATCTCGCTATCTGGTTAGTGTGAGAGCATCAGACTGCTGCCATTCAGCTGTGGAGGACAAAAGTTGAGTATCCCCTATTTTACTTGGGTGCACTGTTACTTTGAGTGCAGTTGAGTGCATGTTGAATAATTTAAACGGTCCATTAAATGGGGACAACAATTTCAAATCTCCAAATCTCAAAAGCAGAACTTTTACGGAATAGTCTGGGGTCAGAATATTCTAACTTCGAAGAAACTGTTTAGCATTTCTTGCCATGCTGAATTTAAAGGGTCAAGAGCCGACAACTCGGGGTGTTCCAGCACAACTTAGGGGAGGCAGGTAGGACAGAATAAATTTCTGCGGTAACATTTATAGTACTGCTTGAAATTTTTACAGGCCATTTTTCAAGGTGTGGAAATTTGAAGGAATTTAATCTTCCTGGAACATCTTTATGTAATAACAGACAATGATCCGATGATGGATCTTTTCTCACATCTAAAGAAAGATCATTTCATAGATAGCAAACACAATTTTTTTCAATGACAGTCACTGGTTACAGAAAACATTTGCAATAGTATAAGGTACACATGAGCAGGGCAATTAAAATACACAAATCTTAAAGGATAATAACCTAATAACATAACCCTTGCTAGCAGTGAAGCCTATAAACTGTTTCAAAATAGCTCTGAGAGTGGCATTCAAGCCATCAATACAGAGGGGCGTGGTCTGGACTAGCTAGTACTGGTGGCCCACATTGGCAGGGCGGTGCTGGAGGGGCAGATGAGGAAATGTATTTCCATATTCAGGGCCCACATTGGCAGGGCGGTGCTGGAGGGGCAGATGAGGAAATGTATTTCCATATTCAGGGCCCACATTGGCAGGGCGGTGCTGGAGGGGCAGATGAGGAAATGTATTTCCATATTCAGGGCCCACATTGGCAGGGCGGTGCTGGAGGGGCAGATGAGGAAATGTATTTCCATATTCAGGGTGCTCAGCTGAGAAGAGTCACAGCACGGGAGGAATGAATGGCAAGGTAAGCTACTGTTTATTTTATTTAACCTTTTGCCTGAAAAATCTCTTTAAATACAGTGGCTGCATCACAAGGTGCATGTTATCTACTTATCACGGCCCACATAGAAGCAGCCCCAGCATCTGAAGGACCTGTGTGTGGTCTAGGTGTTTAGCGGTTTAGGAATTTCAGGGTAGGGCCTGCTCGCTTTATCTTCTCTATGATCTCCAAGAGCATGGTGTTAAGAGGTTTGTCATATATATACACACACATTCATCCGCCTGCTAGCAGCCCAGTGCTATGTAATATCTGATCACAATTTATCATCTCACTATATAGGAGCGTGGGCAGAACACAAGTTACAAGATCTAAAGAACTGCGCACAAGAATTGACATGCTTTCTGGCACGTTTACTTTGATGCCCAACTCATTTAGGCGTCACAATTCTTTCTGACTTCTATACAAGCGTTTTTAATATTATGCATATATATGCTCCATAAGTACAAAACAGCTCATTTGCACCCAGCAGAAGTGAGTAACCTTACTATCCTGGAAAGCTTCCTGCAATCTTGGAATTGTTCTAAACTCTAAGCCTCCACTGTTGGCCTGTTTTCTCCTTTTAACTTTTTTTCAGGTTGCTCTCCAACTACTTGAACTAGAACCCCAACCGAGCAGTACCTTGGACTGGCAAAGCTGGTACCAGGAGATCCCTCTCTGCTCTTAGATCTACCCTCGTGTTCAAAGTTTCCACAAGCTATTCCTCGTCTTCTCTTTCTAGGACTGGGCTCCCCTTCATGTGGATTGGCTGCCTGGACAGTGACTTCTAGGACTGGAAAGGCACTTTCTCTGCTGCCCTTTCTGCGATACGTTGCCCCTTTTCTGCTGATGTACTGGCAATTTAGGGTGGGGGGCGAGTATAAACGAGGGTTTACGCATCTACATTGCAAAAGTACAAGATACAGGTTAACAATTAAAGTGGACCAACACCCGGGATTTTGACTATCCTGGGTTTTGGTCCACTTCGGTGGGGCACCCCGATCGGGGGTGCCCCGCTGTGTGAAACCCCCCAGAAAGCCCTGAAAACTCACCTCACCCCGCTCCCACGTGACTCGCTCGTCCAATCACCGGCGACGGACAAGCGTGAGGCAGCGACGGACAAGCAGAACGCGTCCGCCGCTGCCTCCCGCACGTCCCTCTTACAGGGAGCGCACCCGCGCCGGCCATTCACAAAACGGCCAGTGCGGGAGCGCGAATGCGCCGCTGGAACGTGGAAAAGGTAGGATTTTGGATGCCCCGCGGGGAGGGATCTGATCGGCCCGGGAGTCTAACAGATTCCCGAGCCGATCCCCCCTGGGTGTTGGTCCGCTTTAAACCGCTCCATAAATAAAGCTTGTATGTGAACAGAATATTAATAGTACAAATTGACTTGTGGTCAATGGCAGGAAATTGGACATGCCACAGCTATTAAAGTAGAACAAAAGCAGCCCTGGAGCCTATGAGATGTCAATTAGGATGCCCAGCTTTGTGAACCCCCCCCCCCCCCCCCCCGTCACCGGTTTTATTTACCTTAGCACAAGTGCAGCTGGCATCAGTCACATCCTTGCTTTAAAGCGGAACGAAATGGGGGATTTCGACTTTCCTGGGTTTTGTTTAGTTTCATCCCAATTTAGGATGCCCCACTGTGTGAAACCTCCACAGTTCACCCAGTAAAACTCACCTCTCTTCGGTCCAACAACGCATGTGAGGGCTTTTAGCCAATGAGCGATGTTTGCTAGGTTTGCATCTTTTGGTAAACGGCTCTCATTGACTATAATGGGGAGCATGCGCTGCTTTATCCCCCGCCGTACGCGCACTCCCGCCCTAGCCTGTCTGAATGGCTCCCCATCCAAAACAATGAGAACCGCCTGCCGAATTACGCCAGTTCAGTGGGCGGCTCTCATTGGATGAGAGCCCGCGCATATGCTGTTGAACCAATGAAAGGCGAGTGTATACAAGCTTCCTGGGGGGTTTAAAGTGGACCAACATCCAGGATTTTCACTATCCTGGGTGTTGGTCCACTTCAGCGGGGCATCCGAGATCAGGATACCCCGCTGTGTGAAACCCCCCCAAAAAACGCACCTTTTCGGCGACGGACAAGCCGCCGCCTCCCGCACGTCCCTCTTACAGGACATTCACAAACGGCGGGCGCGTGCACTGCTAGAGGGGCGCGCGGGAGGCGGCGGCGGCTGATGTGTCGCCGATAAGGTAAGGTTTTTTGGGGCTTCTGGGGGGGTTTCACCCCGCGGGACATCCCGATCTCGGATGCCCCGCGGTGAGGGAGGTGATCGGCCCAGGAATCTTATAGATCACCCCTGGGTGTTGGTCCACTTTAACACAGCAGGGATGTCGGGAAGCCCAGGGGGAAAGCCAGCGGCAAGCCTTGGAATCTTTTAGAGTGGCCCATTAATCAGATCGATTGTAAATGTTTACCTTCCAGGTGAAAATGTTCCTCTCCAATAGTCTCCTTACAGATATCCACTGATGGGTCCTGCCAAAACACAATAAAGAAAATCAAATGAACAATCAAATAAAAACACTTTGAAAAAGGTACCTTGTCCCTCCTAATATAACTCAATATAACTTATAATAATAATATAATATAACTAGTTGACAATGATTTGTATACACAAAACACACAACTGCAACCAAAGATTGTTGTAGCATCAACCTTAGACATCCCTCGTTCCATTCTTCCCCTTACCTTAGGGTATAATATACTGAAACAAAGCAGATATCCTAATAGGCACTGGCTGGCGTTCCTGGAAGGGGACCAAACATCTAGGGACAGACCCTTTCTAAAGGAGACTCATGTCCAACCAGTTAGGAATTTGTCCGATGTCTCCCATTCAAACCTTCTTTTTCCTTTCCCTTCAATTTTGGATGCCCCTGGGGTACGAAACAAACCCTGGGTTTTGTTCTGCTTTTATATTAATATTTATGGTCCTTTTTACTTTCCATTGTTGTTTCGCTCTTTGTTTTCTGCCATCCTTCCATATTTCTGGCTTTGACCTTCCTTCCCTTTTTTTAGTTTTATTTTTTCATTATTTTCTTCCTCCCTGTTTCCTTTTAACCTACTTTATTGATTTCTTATCTCCTCCTTTACATCTTTCTTTCCTTTCTATTTATTTCTCTCTTTCGCTCTGTCTCTCTCTCTTTCCTTCTGTCATTCGGTCTCTCTCTCTTTCCTTCTGTCATTCGGTCTCTCTCTCTTTCCTTCTGTCATTCGGTCTCTCTCTCTTTCCTTCTGTCATTCGGTCTCTCTCTCTTTCCTTCTGTCATTCGGTCTCTCTTTCTTTCCTTCTGTCATTCGGTCTCTCTCTCTTTCCTTCTGTCATTCGGTCTCTCTCTCTTTCCTTCTGTCATTCGGTCTCTCTCTCTCTTTCCTTCTGTCATTCGGTCTCTCTCTCTCTTTCCTTCTGTCATTCGGTCTCTCTCTCTTTCCTTCTGTCATTCGGTCTCTCTTTCTGTCCTTCTGTCTCTCTTTCTGTCCTTCTGTCTCTCTTTCTGTCCTTCTGTCTCTCTTTCTGTCCTTCTGTCTCTCTTTCTGTCCTTCTGTCTCTCTTCCTGTCCTTCTGCCTCTCTTCCTGTCCTTCTGTCTCCCTTTCTGTCCTTCTGTCTCCCTTTCTGTCCTTCTGTCTCTCTTCCTGTCCTTCTGCCTCTCTTCCTGTCCTTCTGCCTCTCTTCCTGTCCTTCTGCCTCTCTTCCTGTCCTTCTGTCTCCCTTTCTGTCCTTCTGTCTCCCTTTCTGTCCTTCTGTCTCCCTTTCTGTCCTTCTGTCTCTCTTCCTGTCCTTCTGTCTCCCTTTCTGTCCTTCTGTCTCTCTTTCTGTTCTTCTGTCTCCCTTTCTGTCCTTCTGTCTCTCTTTCTGTCCTTCTGTCTCTCTTCATGCCCTTCTGTCTCTCTTCATGTCCTTCTGTCTCCCTTTCTGTCCTTCTGTCTCCCTTTCTGTCCTTCTGTCTCCCTTTCTGTCCTTCCGTCTCTCTACCGCTTTCCTTCTGTCTCTCTCCCGCTTTCCTTCTGTCTCTCTCCCGCTTTCCTTCTGTCTCTCTTTCTGTCCTTCTGTCACTCTTTCTGTCCTTCTGTCACTCTTTCTGTCCTTCTGTCACTCTTTCTGTCCTTCTGTCACTCTTTCTGTCCTTCTGTCTCTCTTCCTGTCCTTCTGTCTCTCTTCCTGTCCTTCTGTCTCTCTTTCTGTCCTTCTGTCTCTCTTTCTGTCCTTCTGTCTCTCTTTCTGTCCTTCTGTCTCTCTTCCTGTCCTTCTGTCTCTCTTTCTGTCCTTCTGTCTCTCTTTCTGTCCTTCTGTCTCTCTTTCTGTCCTTCTGTCTCTCTTTCTGTCCTTCTGTCTCTCTTCCTGTCCTTCTGTCTGTCTCCCGCTTTCCTTCTGTCTCTCTTTCTGTCCTTCTGTCTCTCTTTCTTTCCTTCTGTCTCTCTTTCTGTCCTTCTGTCTCTCTTTCTGTCCTTCTGTCTCTCTTCCTGTCCTTCTGTCTCTCTTTCTGTCCTTCTGTCTCTCTTTCTGTCCTTCTGTCTCTCTTTCTGTCCTTCTGTCTCCCTTTCTGTCCTTCTGTCTCCCTTTCTGTCCTTCTGTCTCCCTTTCTGTCCTTCTGTCTCTCTTCCTGTCCTTCTGTCTCCCTTTCTGTCCTTCTGTCTCTCTTTCTGTTCTTCTGTCTCCCTTTCTGTCCTTCTGTCTCTCTTTCTGTCCTTCTGTCTCTCTTCATGCCCTTCTGTCTCTCTTCATGTCCTTCTGTCTCCCTTTCTGTCCTTCTGTCTCCCTTTCTGTCCTTCTGTCTCCCTTTCTGTCCTTCCGTCTCTCTACCGCTTTCCTTCTGTCTCTCTCCCGCTTTCCTTCTGTCTCTCTCCCGCTTTCCTTCTGTCTCTCTCCCGCTTTCCTTCTGTCTCTCTTTCTGTCCTTCTGTCACTCTTTCTGTCCTTCTGTCACTCTTTCTGTCCTTCTGTCTCTCTTCCTGTCCTTCTGTCTCTCTTCCTGTCCTTCTGTCTCTCTTTCTGTCCTTCTGTCTCTCTTTCTGTCCTTCTGTCTCTCTTTCTGTCCTTCTGTCTCTCTTCCTGTCCTTCTGTCTCTCTTTCTGTCCTTCTGTCTCTCTTTCTGTCCTTCTGTCTCTCTTTCTGTCCTTCTGTCTCTCTTCCTGTCCTTCTGTCTGTCTCCCGCTTTCCTTCTGTCTCTCTTTCTGTCCTTCTGTCTCTCTTTCTTTCCTTCTGTCTCTCTTTCTGTCCTTCTGTCTCTCTTCCTGTCCTTCTGTCTCTCTTTCTGTCCTTCTGTCTCTCTTTCTGTCCTTCTGTCTCTCTTTCTGTCCTTCTGTCTCCCTTTCTGTCCTTCTGTCTCCCTTTCTGTCCTTCTGTCTCCCTTTCTGTCCTTCCGTCTCTCTCCCGCTTTCCTTCTGTCTCTCTCCCGCTTTCCTTCTGTCTTTTTTTACCCCATCTCTCGCCATCTCTTTCTTTCTGCCTCTCTCAGTCTCTTTCTTTCGTTCTGTCTCCCTTTCTTGCTTTCCTTTTCTTCCTTTATCTCCTCCTCTTCCTCCAACGCAGACAAATGTAATGTCATTGGGTTTTTACCTAAGATCTGTCCGTTTTCTAGCTTTGCTGCTTCAATAAGCACAGCTCATTTTGTCGGTATTTAATAGTGCAAGCTAATATCTTTAACAGGGAGACGTTGAAGAAAGCTTTGCTAGAAAAGGAACTCGTTTACTCGTTTCCATTCACATATGTGGCGCAGCTCAAACCTGGTTTCCATTATGATGGCGAGTTATAGTAGAAAAAAAAAAAACCCCTTTCCTCTTGTGTTTAACCCCTTCCACGCTGGCTGAAATGCGTGCCGCACATTGCTATAGAGAGCAGCCAGCAGGGCCATTCCTAGGCACCTCCATACAGCAATATACATTTTAGCAGGAATTAACATTCTCTAGATTCTTTCGGAGTATTTTTATCTGCCCTGATACCAAAGCCGCCCCTGCCATGTTGCGCTCCCCCCCCCCCCCCCGCGCTTCTCTGGTGCTTGCCTCTCCAAGTCTAAACTCATAACACACTTCCTGACTCGGGAAGAATATCATAATTGGTTTAGAAAGAGGTGGTGGTGGGGGGGGGGGGGGACGAAATCCAGCATCTAGTAAAACGACCAAAAAGGCGGATTCTACCTTGATGGGATTACATCTGGTTGGGCTTTAGGGTAAAACACCAAATACAAGGTACTGAGTGGCTACTTTTCATGTATACATGAAGTGGTTTTAGACCACGCAGCGCGTAGGCGAGGTAAGTGGGGAGGACTAAGGGCGTTATTGAACACAGTGATTGTTCAGAGAATATGCATTTATGGCCAATATTGACATGTATAGCTGATGTTAATAGAGATATGTAGTATCACTGCACAGTGATTTAGGCCCTAATTTAACAAGGGATAGCGCCAGGTAGCGAATGGTAATGACGCTCACCGCCACGAGAACGCCGGCTCCCCTCCGCAATCACACATTTATCAAGCCGATCCTGCTTAGCGACTGACAGAGCGCCAGATAGCGAATCATTCATCATTATTCCAGCCTCACCCCACAGCGCCAGCGAGCGACCTTGCGCTACCTGGCGCTCTCCAATGCATTTCAATGGAGCAATCTTTAAATATTCAAAATTAATTGCTATATTTATTTTTTTTTTTTTAAATGTCAAAAATTCTGTGACCACTTCTGTAATGTTAGTTTTTTTTTTTTAAGCTAAAAAAAATATTTGTGCAGAATTGATATTACAGGTCTGATATTAATGTATTCATATTACAAACTGTTTTGAAAAACATGTTTTTTTTTTTTTTCTAAAAATATGGTTGTTTGGGGGTTAAAAAACGACTTTTAACCCATCGCCGCCAGCGCTCTGGGGTTTAAACATGCATTTCACAGCGCGAGAATTTTTGGAGCGTGATTTGTTAATGAATATGGTGGGAGCCGTTCGCTATGGGCGTTCGCTATCATGCGCTCCCATACAGCGCGGAATCTGTCAAACAGCGACTCCTAACCCCGTATTCAACATTACCGCACACCGACTGAGTCGCTGTCAACAGCCGAACAACGGCCAAGCACAGCAAATACTAGCGGGCGCTGTGAAAATAACGCTACTGTCGCTCATCTGTCGCTACCTGGCGCTATTAATGAATCAGCCTGTTAGACTGCACTTAGGCACTTGGCACTTTTTCATTGCACTTTTCCTTGTTAATTTGCACAGTTTTTATATGATTAATGGTTTTAGTTATTTATACTCATTTCTTGAGTTTTATAGTTAATACAATTCACTTTGTCCTTGATAGGCTGCACTGGCACTTGGCACTTTATCTTCTTGGCATCAGCATATGTATGTTTTTATATTTAAAATCCATACTTTATATTTAAATTGAATTAATTGGGTGATGTGATATTGATGGATAGTATATGAATATGCAAGCCCATATGTTCCTCCCCACTTGGGGTTTTTAATTACGTGTTTTTTATGATGTAATGTGATGTGTTTGTCATATATGTGATATACACATGGAATTCTATTAGATTAATAAACAGTATATTATTGTGAAGTAGTGTGCAGCCTGATTTGTGAGGATATGGTGGTGGGTTAGCCCTGGAGTCCCACCTAGGAGTGTAGCTTATTTCATGTATACATAACTAAAGAGAAGTGTGGTAGAAGAAGAACAACTCCCAAAGAAGCCAGGAGGAAATTCTCCTCCTTCTCCCAACACCTGTCTAACTCTTTTCTCTAATTCAACACATTGACATCACTTTAGTTCCGCTTTAAAAAAAAACATTTGTTTTATTTCAATATTTAACAGCTGCTTTTTCTTTAAAGTGGACCAACAGCCAGGATTTTCACTATCCTGGGTTTTGGTCCACTTCGGTGGGGCACCCCGATCGCCCCGCTGTGTGAAACCCCCCAGGACGCCCGGAAACACTCACCTCGCCACGCTCCTACGCGGGCGCTCGTCCGTGGTGTTGGGTATGTGGTATGCACCTACAAGCGGCGTTCAACCACAGCGGCTCTGAGCGCTGGAGGCCCGTCTCGCGCTTCCTTCTAACAGGGAGCGCGCCCGCGCCGGCCATTCATTCGGGTGCGCGCCCTGCTAGAGGGAAGCGCGAGACGCGGCCCGCGCATGCGCTGTTGGAACGAGGTTAAGGTAAGGTTTCTGGGCTTCCTGGGGGGTTTCACCCCACGGGACATCCCGATTTCGGATGCCCCGCCGGGAGGGATCTGAATCTTATAGATTCCCGGGCCGATCCCCCCTGGGTGTTGGTCCACTTTAAAACCCCATATGACACTTTCTTTTCAAAGAATAATCCGATATACGTGCTTTTAGCCATCGTCTTCAGATTACTGAAATTCTAGAAGGAAATGTTGCCAAATAATCCTCAACTTATAAATTCATGATAAGAATGCACATATGCGTTTCATGGGTTAAATCCTGCTTTTTCAATGTGATGTTATCTTCAGAGATAATAGTGATTAAAACCAACAATAGGACAGCATATTGTTTATGCTAAGATCATTCAACGTGTATGCACTTGCAATACTATAAAAGTACAATGCTGGAAGGTAAGAGATCTATCATACTTGAAGGGAACTTGGAGACAAATAGGGCTCCTGGAAAGAAATATTATAAATAAGGCACTTAAAGTGGACCAACACCCAGGATTTTGACTATCCTGGGTTTTGGTCCACTTCGGTGGGGCACCCCGATCGGGGGTGCCCTGCTGTGTGAAACCCCCCAGAAAGCCCGGAAACACTCACCTCACCACGCTCCTACGCGGGCGCTCGTCCAATAAGAGCCGCTGTGGTATGCACGTACAAGCGGCGTCCAACCACAGCGGCTCTGAGCGCTGGAGGCCGCGTCTCGCGCTTCCTTCCAACAGAAGGTGCGCGCACTGCTAGAGGGAAGCGCGCGACGCGGCCCGCGCATGCGCCGTTGGAACGGGGTAAGGTGAGGTTTGTAAGCTTCCTGGGGGGTTTCACACAGTGGGGCATCCCGATCTCGGATGTCCCGCGGGGAGGGATCTGATCGGCCCGGGAATCTTATAGATTCCCAGGCCGCCCCCCCCCGGGTGTTGGTCCACTTTAATACTGCATTGTACTTTATAGATAAAACATCTGGGCATGTCTGACATTCTCCCAAGGGGATTTAAAGAGACCTATCGTGGATATTCAATGTAATTAATGTTGAATGATCTTGGCATAAACAATTAATATCTTTGCATAAACAATCCTATATCTAGTTAAAGCCAAACATAACTTGCTTGTAACTAAAAATAACTTCATAAATAGGAGAAACATTCAAGACACCAGGAAATGATAATGTTTTGGAACAAAAAAAAACACTTAAAGTGGACCAACACCCAGGGGGGGATCTATAAGATTCCCGGGCCGATCAGATCCCTCCCCGATTTCGGATGCCCTGTGGGGTGAAACCCTGCAGGACGCCCAGAAACCTTACCTTATCCCCATTCCAACGGCGCATGCGCAGGCCGCATCTCGCGCTTCCCTCTAGCAGGGCGTTTGTGAATGGCCGGCGCGGGCGCGCTCCCTGTCAGAGGGAAGCGCGAGACGCGGCCTCCAGCGCGCTCAGATCCGCTGTGGTTGTCCGTGGCTTGTCTGTCCATACCACAGTAGCTCTGAGCGCTCTGATTGGACGAGCGCTCGCGTAGGAGCGGGGTGAGGTGAGTTATTTAGGGCGATCGGGGGGGTTTCACGCAGCGGGGTGCCCCGCGGAAGTGGACCGAAACCCAGGATAGTGAAAATCCAGGGTGTTGGTCCACTTTAAAGCGTCCCTTCACCCTGAATAAGAGTCTATCTTATATGTTCCCCCCATTCCCTATATACAGATTGCCCACATTAAATATTATCCTACCTGCACCTATTGGGTTTTTTATTTACTTTTTAACAGCCAAGATGCTGTCCCATGGAGCTGCAGGCAGCCTGCAAACAGGAAGTGCCTTCTGACTATGCTGCTTTGCATTCTGGGATTGCTGCCCTTTTCCTGACCCCCAGCTCTGCTTTATCTATGCACAGATATAACCCCGCCCCCCTGCACTTCCCACCCCTCCTCCTCTCCTCAGTAAGTGTGATGCTTCTGAGGCAAGATGGCGGCGCCCATATCCAAGAGTCCTGAACAGAGTTGAAGTCCAGCGGGTGAAAGAATAATAAGTAAGCGACTAAAACCTTAAAATATATTCATTTTAGATGCTGGGGAATATTTTCTAAAGGGTTTGGGCTTTTCATTAAATGATGATGAAGGTCCGGTTTAAAGGAGCACTTTCGCAAAATTGTGTAATGTTAAAAATCCATATAAACACATCGGTTAATGAGAGAAGAGGTCACTTATACACTCGAACTGAATAAAACTCCCACCAAGATTGTGGTATATTCTCTCCTGGGGGGGGCGACAGAGCCTGATTCACCCCTGATTTTCTCTTCCATCAATTAAAATAAAAGAAACAATCCTGGCTGGATATTTCTTGATATGTGGTGTATAAGTGACCCCATCCCCCGCCATCCAACATATATATTTTTATCATTGGGCCATTATAGTGCTATTTTAAAGTGGAAAGGATTAAGCCAGCCGGCAATCGTCGTAAAATCCTTCAGTATTTATTATCTTTGTTTAAAATCAATAGTCCAACAGGTCACAGCATATGTCAGCATGTACATGACAGGCCCTAACGCCAACGCGTTTCGGACAACAGGTCCTTAATCATGACATCCCATCCCTATTTTAAAGTGGAACAAAATCATGAGAGGCCTATCGAATGTAAAAGCTTTGTGGCATTAGCTTACTTTTCCACAGTCTAATGGCACATTCTGCAGGTTCTAATCCAATCACAGCCTTTTGTTGTGCCTATGTCATTTGGCAATTACTCTAATTACTCTACTACTAATTGTTTACAATGGGCAGCGAGACCGGCCGCATCTCCTGCATCATCTCCCCCGCCACAGCCATTCAGATGGTAATGCCGGGAATGCAGGTGCCTGCACTCCCCATTGAAGTCTTTTAGAGCTGTTTGACGAATGACTTAGGCCCTTATTTAAGAAGGGATAGTGTCAGGTAGTGGCTGGTTAATGACAGGTAGCGACTGGTGAACGCCGGACACGGCACGCAATTACACATTTATCAAGCAGAATCTGTTTAGCGACTGGGATAATGCCATGTAGCGTCTGATTCATCATTTTCACAGCCTCAGGGAACAGCGCAAACGTTCAGCCTTGCACAGCGCCAGGTATGACCTCTCGCTATCTGTCGCTCTCCCATACATTTCAATGGACGAACCTTTTCTTCTCTTTAAATGGGGTATTTGTTTTGTTTTTTTTCCCAAAAAATCACAAATAATTCTGTGACCTCTTCTGGCATTGAAAAAGCTGTTTTTTTTACAATTTTTTATATATTTCTGCAGAAATGACATTACAGGTCTGCCATTAAAGTGTTCATGTTACAATGTTGCTACAATGTAATTCCATATGTTTTCGCTTTGTTACTAGTGGATAGATGCTTGAAAACAGACTTTAAACACACCGCCTCCTGCGCTCTGGGCTTCAAACAAGCATTTTTCAGCGCCAGAGATTTGTGAGGCTGTTTTTTTGCTGAATATGGTGTGAGTCGGTCGCTATGAGCAGTCGCTACCATGCGCTCCCATACAGCGCTGTACTGGTCAAATAGCGACTCCTCACAATGTATTCAACATTACTGAACAGCGACTGAGTCGCTATGAACTAGCGACCCACGGCTGAGCACAGTGACTACTAGCGGGCGCTCTGAAAATGCCTGCTACAGACGCTCATCTGTCGCTACCTGCCGCTAATGATGAATCAGCCTGCCAGTCACGGCAAACGGCTCTGATTGGGTGAGAGCATGCGCATGCTCCGTAGCACTAGGAAGAGCGGAGTTTGGGGGGTTTCTTATAGCAGGACTTCCCCAAGTTAATTATTGTGTGCTCAAAATGATGTGGTCAAGATGCTGAGCCTATTAAAAAAAAAAACATTTTCTCTAGAAACACTGAGGACATCCCACTGCATGAACACCCCCCCCCCCGTCCCAGATCAACTCAACTCATTGCAGGTGGCGGCCCCATCACCGGCATCTTTGGGCTGTGTGAGTGCAGTCATTCAGATAGACTGAGGGTAGGAGCGTGCCGCTGCTGGGGATGCTAACGAAAATGGTGGAAGGACTGGAGGAAAGAAGGGAGAGGGGGGACATGATCGAGACCTTTAAATATGTGAAAGGATTGAATAAGGTTCAGGAGGGAAGTGTTTTTAAGAAGAAGCTTAATGATATAACAAGGGGGCACAACCTGAAGCTAGTCGGGGGGAAGATCAGGAGCAATGTTAGAAAATATTATTTTACAGAAAGAGTAGTAGATGCTTGGAACAAACTTCCAGCAGAGGTAGTTGAAAAATCAACAGTCACTGAATTTAAACATGCCTGGGATAAGCACACATCTATCCTAAGATAAAGAGAACATACAGTATACACATAAGGGCAGACTAGATGGACCGTATGGTCTCCTTCTGCAGTCCACAAAGCCGTTTGCCAAGCATTAAAGTGGAACTAAGCCTGGGGTTTTGACTATTTGGGGTTTTTGCTCCTTGCCCTTGGGGCATCCCGATTTGGTATGTCCTGGTGTGTGAAACTTCGCTGATCACCCAGTACAAATGCACCTTTACTTTCTTTCCTTTTCTTACTTTATCTACTCTTCTGCCTCAAATGTAGACAAATGAAAAGGCCTTGGGTTTCAATAACACTATAAAGCGGAGCGAAACCCGAAATTGACCCGAAAACCAAATTTTTGGGTCTTCTGCTAATTCCCCTTAGCACCCCCCCCCCTCATTCCAGCAATTGAGGGGAGACGCTTCTACCTCGGTGGTGACCCGGTTTAACAAAAAGAGGGGTTTCCAAAGCCACCCGGCACCTTTTGAGATTCAAATAGGCTGGATGCGGGGGGGGGGTTGCACAGCTATAAGGAAGCCGCGGTGGGAGGCAATCACCAGGCTGCGGGAGTCGCTAGTAGGTGAGTTTACCAGCAACCCGGAGGGGTTTCATAAGGCGGGGCATCCTGCTATAGGATGTCCTGAGGGGAAGGCTAGTGGCCGGCTCTGGATTCTTTTAGATTCCAGGGCCGAGCCGAGAGGGTTTGGCTCCGCTTTAGTATGCATTGCAAACGTGCATGTGCTATAGGGCTGGTGAAAGGTGTTATTCTGGATTCCAAGTCTGGATGCCCCCAGGGCAGGGAATAAAACACAGGATAGGAGAATCAAAATCCCAGGTTTTGTTCTGCTTTAATACAGGTTTTTTTAGTCCCGAAAAATGGGATTGATTACTGTGACAGACTCTCCCTTTGGATTTTAAAGGCACTGTTTTTGCATAGACCCATTACTTTCATTTTCTTGAGCATGTCCCAGACAGACTGCCATTGTGTTATTGATTGCGTTACAGACTGCCATTGTGTTATTGATTGTGTTACAGACTGCCATTGTGTTGTTGATTGAGTTACAGACTGCTATTGTGTTGCCGATTGCGTCACCGGCAGAGTTGAGGGATTGTGTGCCCTGCTCCCATTGGTCTGTGGGTTTGTCATGCAGTTCTCCATCAGGTCCACGGGGGAGGTCCCCTTGCATGGAGCCTTGCATATAAGGCACAGGGTGGCACTAATAAAGTAAGTTCATCTTCACCCTCAATACTGAGTTCTGTCTCTTATTGGGGGAAACGCTATATTACAATTCACTAGCCCTTGTAAGGGCTGTTCCTGGTTCCTCACGGATGACTCTGGGATTCCTGCAGCACCTCTCACCATTGGGAAAAGGACGTCTCTGGCGGGGAAGCCCTCCGGCGATAAAGGTTATCGCTACAATTACTAAGCAAGATGTTCACTTAGACAAAAGATGTGCATGTGCACCGCAGGTGTGCGAAATAAAATAAAAGTTATCTCCTGCATTAAAATGAGACATCAGTGACGATGAAGATGAAAGCATCGTGTGTTTAGTAACCCATTCGTAGCCGATACAGGGAACACAGGCCCCAAAAACTTCACTGCAGTCACTGGAAGAATAATTCAGTGGGAAGTCAAGGTCGTGCAGCAGAAACCAGCTTTTGTTTTTCTTCCCTTTCAACCAAAAGGAACGGACTCTGAGGGATTTATTTGTAACAAGATTGCTTTTATCTGAGATCTGTTCACAATGCTCATTCTATTGTGGAATCACAAGAGCTATGTGGCACCACGCTCACTATGGAGAATTAGAATCATACAGAATATCCATAAGGAGGTCGGGCTCAAATCATTCCTGGGCAATGGCCCATTTACCCTGTATTTTGACTATCTCCTTATTTACTGAGCATCCTGATTTGGGATGTGAAATTCCCTAGATAGCCCATAAAAATTCACCTTTGCCGGTCCTACAGCGCATGCAAGTTTCCAATCAGAGCTGACGTGCAAATTTAAGTGAACCAAAACCCCGGGATTTCGACTATGCTGGGTTTTGGTCCTTGCCATCAGGGCACCTCGATGCCTTCAGGATGCCCCGCTCTGTGAACCCGCCCCCAATTTCCGTTAATCCCACACCACATGATTGGGCTCTCACCAATCCTCACCGTATTCCGTGCATATTAATGATCGGCAAGAATACCTGTTTAAACAGAGAGGCTGGCCCAGGGGAGCTAGAGCGGCCACATCCCCGATTTCCATGCGGTGTGTAGCATGCTCCTGCCCTTAACCTAACTAAATGCCTCATCTACAACTGGCGAACGCTGCCTGTAAGCTCTGGAACAGGCAAGTAAATGTGGGACAATCAGGGGGGGGGGGGCTCACACAGTGGGGCATCCCTAATCAGGATGCCCCAAGATAACTCGATTGACCTCCCCTGGAGTCTAAAAGAAAAGACTGTATCAAAGGTCCTCTTTGGCTTCATGTCCAGCCCATGTGCCAGAATGAGAACTAATGAATGACCTGTTTTGTCTGCTTTGGGATGCTCCGCAGTGTGAAACCCGGAAGAATGCCATAATAACTAACCTTTCCAGCGCGTCCCAGGCTGCTCCCCTTTTGCTATGCCGTGCTCTGTATGTAAACAGAGACCCACGCATGCACCGTGGGACCAGGGGAAATTTGACAGTGAATGATGGCGTTTCACACAATGGGGAATCCCAAATGCGGACAACAACCAATAAGCAGGACAGTAAGAATCCTAGGTCCACTTTAAAGAAAATTTCATTCATGACTAGACAGAGTAGAGCTGCACATGTTAACGCCAGTTATTCCATCCAGCCCCCCTCCACATTCCTTTGTCCTCCCACTCTCTCCCTATCCCATCTCCTTCCATACTGGCATCTGTGTTTGTAATCAGCAGGGCAGCAGTTAGCCAAGCAGATGAAAGAAAGAATTGTCTCAGGCTTCCAAGCTTCCTGGACGTCCACTTCAATGATCAAAGGCTGAGGCCAAGGCTGCCTGCTTTGTTTTTCCCCTAATAAAGCCCCATTAAGGGATCGCCACACATAAACACGACTTCAGTTCCACACATAGGGGCAAATAGTGCCCTTTATTACCTTGTCTTATAGGGACCTGAAAACTACACCCTGCTGATGTCAAACACATGATATTAATTTTAGAAAAATGATAATACACACACACAAACAGTCATGACCCTGAGTGTTGGCACCCCTGAGATATTTCCATTGTAATTATGCATGTTTAATATATATACACACTTGTGGAGGATGATTCACTACTAACCCCAGGTATCGGCACACGAGCGTCTGTATAACGGCGCTTAGAGCGACCGCTAGTAGGCGCTGTGGGGGGGGGGGGGCTCAGCCCCCGGAATAGCGCCCCCCCCCCCCCCCGCTTTACTTACCTGTGGCCGCGCTGCCTCCCGACGGGTCTCCTCATCACTGGAGGGGCCTCCTATCGCCCCCCCAGCCTCTTCCGTGGTGAGGGGAGGACAGAAATCGCCCCCCACTTCCTGCATCGTGACTGCTAGCCCCGCCCCCTGGTGATGTCACCAGCAGTCGGCTTCATAATACCGGCACCCGAGACTCTGAATCAGTCTGCTCGGGTGCTTGGAGGAGAGAGGTGGGGAGGGGGAGAGGGCTGTGATCGCCTCCCCCCCAGGCTCTCTCCTCCAAACACCCGAGCAGACTGTCAACTGTCGTTGCAGATCGCCGGGGGACAGAGGATCGGAGGTGAGTAATAAATGTCATTTTTTTTCTTATATGTGTCAGTGTGTTTATTTTTACATTTAACCCCTTGTGAACTGGTAAGGGGTCCATGAGACCCCTATACCAGTTCACAAGGCTGGGGGATGGCAAGTCACCTGCGGCTAGCAGGTGACTTGCCATTAACTCCGGCACCCCTATTACCTGCCTCCCCAAAGCCCAGGAGGGGCAGAAGAGCCCGGGCCCACATAGGCTATGTGGGCTTGTAGGCTGCAGGGTGGTGGGCCACAAAAGCTGGCCCCTCCACTCTGTTCCTACAAGCCCCCATAGCTGGACCCGGGCTGGAAATGCTGGGTAAGGGGGACCCCATTTCATTTTTTTGGGGATTTTTAAGGCTTCCCCCCCATTTTTTTTAAATTAACCCCTTATGTTCTGTCGCCCAGCAGCTATAAAAGGCTTCCAGCAGCAGCAGGAGAGCAGAAGCCAGATTGATCAGCGTGGGACACAGGAATGGATGGAAGGTATTAAAAAGTATTTTAAAAAAATAAATGTTTTTTTTTTACACTTAACCCCTTGTGAACTGGTAAGGGATCCATGAGATCTCTATACCAGTTCACAAGGCTGGGGGCTGGCAAGTCACCTGCAGCTAGCGGGTGACTTGCCGTTAACCCTCGGCACCCCAATTACCTTCCTCCCCAAAGCCCAGGGGGGGGGGGGCAGAAGAGCCCGGGCCATGGCTATGTGAGTTTGTAGCCTGAAGGGTGGGGGGGCCAGTTCTGCACCCTGTTCTACAAGCCCCCATAGAGGGTCCAGGGCTGGTTATGATGGGTAAGGGGGCCTCCATATCATTTTTTGGGGGAGTTTTTAACCCTTAAAATTCCCCCCAAAATGCCCCCCCCCAGGAGGAGGGACCCTATGTCATTTTTTTTTTTATTTACCCCTTATGTTTATAGTGTGGATAGTAGTAGTATTTTATTTGTAAATGTTATAAAGTGCTATTTTCAGTTTGGGGGGTCTACTGGGCAAGAATGGGGGGCTACCGATACCTATGTGGTAACGTTGTAAACGGGAGAAATTGGGCTTTCACATGCAATATAGTTTTCTCTAACAAAGTAAACGTTTTATTTCAAATAAAGAAGACAATTGTCTAAAAAATAATTAATTTTTTTGTTTTTTTACACATAAATATTTAAAAAAAAACTGTAGAAAAATTACAAACAAGAAATTTCATGTTAAAGCCTAAACTCTGCTGCAAATATATATATCTATAATTTTCCTGGAAATCACGGTTAAACATGGCGCAGAATGGGGAAAAATGACCTGTCAACAGAGGGTGACAAAACTTCAAGTAGGCTGGCAATTAAAAGGGTAAATAGTACCTATGCATGTTGGGTATTGTTCTGCTTGGGGGACCTTGCTCTTTCAGATTTAGCTTGTTTTTTCTTGTTTGCATATTTATGTTTTAGGAAAACATGTTATTTATTCCGTTTTAATATTCATTTTTTTAGGAAACCCTGTGCTCCCTAAGAATTCTTCGAGGGATTACTTCCAGAAAGGTGAGCCTACTACAACAAGCTGGGTACTCTTAGAAAGCTTAACGTGTACTTTCAGGGAATATATGGTTTTTCGGGGATATTCCAAATGTAAAGGGTTGTTTTGGTTGAAAAATTGCAAGGTGCGCACTTTGTCTGCAGAGCTGAAATTTTCAAGTAAAATTACTGTTATGCGCATGCTTTACTGTGGTGTTTGCCAACTCTTCCCTTAACAGTACCTATGCATGTTGGGTATCGTTCTGTTCGGGGTATGTTGCTTTTTGAGATTTTACTTGTTTTTTCTTGTTTGCATATAGTTTTTTTTAGGAAAATGTGGCTTGATTCTTTCTTTTTATTCTTTTTTAGGGAAACTTTGTGCAACCAAAGAATACATTGAGGGATTACTTCCAGAAAACTAAGCCCACATAAACAAACTTGGTACGCCTAGAAATCTTGAGGTGTGTACTTCCAGAGAATATATAGTTTGTGGGGGGTATTTCAAATGTAAAGGGTTGTTTTTCAGGAAAAACTGCAAGGTGCGCATAGCGCAGTTGTATTTTATCTGAAAATCTCCTAAAGCTCCGTTTCAGTTTGGGGGAGTCTCCTGGGCAGGAAAGGGTGTCTACCAATACATATGTGGTACCGCTGTGACCGGGAGAAATAGATTTTTTTTTGTTTTTTTTGCACATATTTCACCAAAAAGTATTGAGAATACACTAATAAAAAAGGCCAAACAAGACATTTCATGTTGAAGCCCAGACTGTTGAAAAAAACAATATATAATTTTCCTGGGAAATCCCTGGAAATCCTTTCAAAAATCACAGTTGAATATGTGTAGCGCAAAATAGTGAAACATGGTCTGGCAACAGAGGGTGACGAAAGCTGCAGGTAGGCTGGCACTTAAAGGGTTAATGGCTTAGCAGGTGGTAAGTCTGTGTAAACAAGCTTAGAGGAGGAATATCTAGTAAACAGAGGATCCGACTATTTTTTTGTTGTGCGTTTCAATCACACTAAGTAGTTAACTTAAGAAACAAAAGGGGGAAAAAGAAGCCGATGACACATTGATAGCGCACTAATCTTTAAATCTGGGTGTCGGTAATGTGACATGATATGAAGATCTCTGCATACCATCCATCCACAAACACAACGACAGATCTCATTGATCTGAGGCCAACAACTGCTGGCCCTCATCCCAGAGGCTATTTCAGTATGAGACGCTGGACAGCTATCAAGCCTTGAGAAATGTGTGTTCAGGGTCCAACTCGTGTGAGGCCACGCTGGTGTGGCAGGTGTGTGTCTGTTGGGTGGTTTACATCTATATCTTTATCTGAAACATCTAGGACTGACAGCTTAAATGTTTTTCCCTCCAGGAGATTTAGTCTTTTGAACAGCAACTACCAAACACAGCATTTCTGTATATTGCAGTCATGGAAAAGCTTCTATTGTAATTGAACGTCTTGTATTTTTAGGTCATAAAAAATACAATTCTGTTCTCACCTGTAGAATTGTTTTTACTATGCACAGCACGGCCTGCTTCATGAAAGTCCTTACATCAGGGTATTCCGCCACAATGTGGCGCAGTGGACTGCAGATTTGTGGCTCCTCCCGGCCCCATATAAAAACCGGAAATCAGCCATAGACCTCCAGTGTTGACAAGCAGTTATACAAGAAGTCAGGAAGTAATAAGGCAAAAAAGGTAAAAAAAACCCTTAACTTACTTGGAACAATCACCATAAAGAGGCAACCAAGAATAACGATAACGAGGGAGGGATGAAGCAGGCTGTGCTGTGCATAGTAAAAACAATTCTACAGGTGAGTACTCACAGAATTGTATTTTTCCTAATGCACAGCACGGCCTGCTTCATGAAAGTCCTTACATCTGGGACATCCAAAAGCAGTGTCCATAAGGTAGGGTGGGATCCCCAAAGAATAACGGCAGGCAGTTCAAACCACTACCGCCTGAAGTACCTTGCGGCCAAAAGCAGCAACAGCTGAGGCCTTAACATCAACCTTGTAGAAAAAGTATGAACAGAAGACCAAGTAGCGGCCTTACAAATTTGTTCAACAGAAGCTTGGTGCTGAAAAGCCCAAGAGGCACCAACAGCACAAGTGGAATGAGCAGTAATCCGGAAAGGAGGAACCTTCCCATTAGCAGAATAGGCTTGTACCACCGCCTGACGTATCCACTTGCTAATAGTAGATTTAGCCGGAGGCAAACCCTTCCTAGGTCCAGCAGGAAGAACAAAAAGAGCATCAGATTTGATGAAAGACTCAGTAGCAACCAAATAAAACCTCAATTAGCAGGGTTAGGACACAAGGAAGGTAAGACAATGTCCTGATTGAGATGAAAAGCAGACACAATCTTGGGCAAGAAATCCGGCTTAAGCCGAAACACCACCTTATCCTGATGCCGCTCAAAATAAGGAGGTTTAATGGAAAGCGCCGCCAGCTCAGAAACTCGCCTGACAGAAGTAATAGCCACCAAAAAGGCCACCTTAAGAGTCAGAATGGGCAACGCAGCCCCACAGATAGGATCAAAGGGAGGACCCTGCAGAGCAGACAACACCAGATTTAAGTCCCAAACCGGTAGCATAGGTTTACGCAGCGGACACACATGAGTAACTCCCTGGAAAAAAAGTCTTAACCAGCCGGTGATTGGCAAAGGATCTTTGGAAAAAAATAGCCAGAGCTGACACCTGTCCCTTGAGGGTACCAAGTTGAAGGCCCGAATCCAAACCATGTTGTAAAAACTCCAGAATCCTGGGGACAGAAAACGCCCGACAAGGAAGAGACTTGGACTCACACCAGGCAATGTAAGCATGCCAGACCCTGTAGTAGATAAAAGACGAGGACTTCTTCCGAGCCCGAATCATAGTATCAACAACAGAGGCCGGCAACCCCTTATCCATCAAGATGGAGGTTTCAGCAGCCAAGCCGTTAAAGCCAGCGTTTGTAAATTGGGATGGCGCAGTTGTGTCCTTGGGCAAGACGTACCGATCTGCTGCCAACTGCACGACGTCTGCGAACCACACCCTCCTTGGCCAACAGGGGGCCACCAGAATGGCTGGTACCCCCTCCTGGGCTATCTTGCGCAGCACACTGCCCAGCAGAGGAAAGGGAGGGAACGCACAGAGAAGCCGAAACTCCGTCCAAGGAATTGCTAGCGCATCCGTGGCGAAGGCCAGAGGATCCTGCAACAGGGAGACAAATCTTGGAAGCTTGTGATTGTGGTGAGACGCAAACAGGTCCATATCCAGCTGACCCCAGCGGTGACACAGAGAGTGAAACACCTTGTTGCTGAGGGACCATTCCCCCAGCCGAGACGTCCCCCTGCTCAGGGAGTGTGCCTCCAGCTTCTCCACCCCCGGAATGTAGACTGCTGAGATGCAAGGGACATTCTCTTCCACCCAAGACAGTATCAGGGACACTTCCTTGAGGGCTCGCTTGCTCCAAGTCCCCCCGATGACTGATGTAGGCAACTACTATCTGGTTGTCCGAGCGAATCTGAACTCCAACAGGCGTTGAAATGCTAGGCGCAAACCCTGAGCTGACAGAGGGTTTTGAGACATCCAGGATCTGAGGAATCTTGGGGGCGGCCAGGCTGCAAACTCTATCTTGTAACCGGAGGACACCACCTCCTGAATCCACCGGTCTGAGACACGAAGCCTCCAGACGTGAGCAAAGAGCTGAAGCCGTCCCCCCACCCGGACGGGTGAGGGCGCCTCCTCAAGCCTGAGGGGCCTTGGGAGGGGGTTTGGCCTTGGAACACCATGAGAGACCGGGACAACCACAGGATCTGCCACGGCCCCAAGAATCTCTGCGGCTACCCGAAAAGAGGGAGCCACAACCTCCTCTGGAAGCACGAAAGGAGAGGAAGGAGGCAGAGGGCCCCCGAAAGGGCCGAGTCTGCTTCCTACGCTGAGGTAACCTACCATCTTTGGTCAGAACATCCAGACGCTCACCAGAGACGAAACCCCGCGAAGGCAAGCCCGATGAGAGACTTCTTAGCAGTGTCAGCTGCCCACTGGTGCAACCAAACAGATCAGCGCATAGCCACCAAGAGGGACGAAGCCAGACCGCCCAGCCGGACGGCATCATCCATGGCAGACAGCACAAATGCAACAAAATCAGAGCAAAGCAGGAGGGTCCTAAAATCCTCCCTCCCTCCTACCAGCTATGGCGCCATCCGCAAGATGCTTGATCTTCTTCTGAAGGGCAATAGCCGAAATGGCTGCGGCACAAACAGGACGCAGGCCTGCCCCTACAAAGGTGAAAGCATGACAGGCCAGCTGATCCATACGGCGGTCCGCGCCATCACACAGTGTAGTGGTGTCAGGGGACAGCATGACCGAAGTGTTAGCCAGCCCTAGAACAGGAACGTCCACCTCAGGGGGACACGACCAGCGCTCAACCAGGTCAGCAGCAAAAGGATACTTTCTGTCCAATCCCTTGGGCACCGTGGGCAATCTGTTAGGACGTTCCCACTCCTTGAGCACTATATTAGAGAAATGACCCTGCTCCGGGAACTCCAAGCATTGCTTGTCAGGGCGAAAGAGCTCACCCATGTGCAAAGTCTCAAAAATGTCCAAAAACAGTCTATCAGTGTCAACAGGGAGCCCGGTATACTCATCAAAGACGGACCCCGGGTCACAGTCGTAGCCTTCCTGATGGTCCCCAGATGAGTCGGAATCAGGGAAAAGCTCCTCCTCCTCCTCCTCTAGGGAGTCACGTCCGCCAAACACATGACGGCCCTCATCCTCCTCGGCCAAGAAGTCACAGTGTCAAGATGCCGCTTCTTGCCAGAGGCCTTGCCCATCACAGGTCGGGCCAGCTGCCTTTCAATGCTGGCCACACGTAGTGCCAGATCAGATTGGGACCCCCTGCTAGTATCCCCCTCACTGGGGGCTAAATGCAGGCGCGGGGGAGTAGGAGATGCCTGGGGGAGCGCTGAACTGGGAAGAGAAGCGCTCATCCCAGTCTGGACCGCAATAATAATTTGGGCGCACGGCACACAGACCGCGCCACCACCACTCAAAGGGGATGCCCCGCACATGACACACAGCCGAAGGACCCCTGAGCACGCTATCCCCAGAAGCCTCCATATGGTGATTAACACAGGTGCAATAGGCCAGTATAGGGTAAGGGCTAATAAAAGCCACCCGGGATGCCCCCCAAGGGATGCCCACAGAGAGGGCCAGGAGGGAAGAGGTGGGGGGGAGCGGGACCGGGAGAAACCACAATACACAGTTATCCCGCCTAAAAGACATAAGCAAATACACACATAAGCATCCCGCAGCACATGCCCCAAAAGGAATAAGCAACCCTCAAAGGGGACTCACGGACCAAGGAGACAGAAAATGCAGCACACACAGTCGATCGCCGCACCGCCGGGCCACACGGATGGTAGATAAGTCTAACAGGTCACCGCCTCAGCCCACGCTGAAAGATGGGTCCCGGCCACGCAGCAGCCGCAAAATGGCGCCAAAGCGAGAACCTCGAGGGGCAGGTCGCGGGGGCAGGGCAGGTCATTCCCCGGCACCCACCCCCGAAGAGCGCGAAAAACGCGCTCACGTGACCCGCGCCAGCGTCATGACTAACCGCAATACAGCCGGAGTATTGTACAAACGTGGCGGCGGCGAAGCAAGAGCCCCCCCCCGAACACCCGCCGGGGAGAGGGCAGGCAGAGCAGCCAGATGGGGCCGGATAGGGAGGGGGCCGCAGGCTTGGTTGCCTTGCTCACCTGCGCAGTATAGAGAGCCATCTTCTATCTTCGCAGTATGACTGCAGAGGAAACACTGGGAGGTCTATGGCTGATTTCCGGTTTTTATATGGGGCCGGGAGAAGCCACAAATCTTCTGCAGTCCACTGCGCCACCTTGTGGCAGAATATCCAGATGTAAGGACTTTCATGAAGCAGGCCGTGCTGTGCATTAGGAAAAAATAAATAAATAAAAAAATATGATGCAGTTGTCTGGAGAGGATTGCTTCACCCGTTTGGATGATTTACCAAAAACAGAGGTATCTACATCTGACTCCTAAGGTGGGTTTGGCCCTTATAAGAAGTACCTACTAAAAAGGAGAAGGTGACAAAAGTAGTAGCCCTTTCTTGTTCCACATCCCCAGCGGCGCACATGCTGAATTGCTGGGGTGAGAGTGTGTGCACAGCCCGAGGATGTAGCTAATGCGGCCCACTCTTGCTCCATCAGAGCCACGATTGGAATCTTATTGGACGCAAGCCTACACATGTACTATTGGACCGTGGAAAGGTGAGCCCTGGGAAGGCTTTCACACAGTGGGCCAATACTGATTCAGGATGCCCCAGGGCAAGGACAGCGGTGGAATCTTATAGATTTTGAGGCTGGCCACAATGGATTTTGTTCCGCGTTGAGGGCAAGTCTACCTTCGATGGAATTTTTGAAATGTATATGTTTTTATGTCAAAAGGACGTCCTCAAGGAGCTGAGCTGGCAATTTTTCCTATGTCAGAAAACGTGTGTTTTATGTAAGCAGTTTTCACTACCTGCAATCTGTTGCTACTGGCATCTGTACACCAAGAAGAGAGAAGTGAGTCCTGTACACACAGAGCACTTTTGTTATGCGCGCTGCTGAAGTGAGGGAGCTCACTCAACCTTACATAATCTCTTGAATTGTAAACCAGAAAGCAGGGTCCTTTGTTTTCCTTTTGTCCTTTTGTTTCAATGGATACCCTTTTTTTGTATGTCATTTGGTGCTATATAACAAAATATTATTAATATTATTGTTACACAGGCCCTGCAGCAATGTTCTGTGTGTGCAGGACTCGCTTAGTCTTCGCTTAGTAGAGTTGTTATACGGTTGCTAATACCAACAGATTAGAACACTGCTTTTATAAAACACACATTTTCTAACATAAGAAAACATTGAAAACATATTAGATCAGCTCAGCATCTTAAACACATCCTTTTGGCACACAGAAATATACACTTTCAAAAATTTCATTGAAAGTGGACTTTTCCTTTAACCCTAACCCTTTCTAAAAGGTGTTTTTTTACACTATATAGACTGTACAACTTGGTGATACCCCTTCAGGCGTTTGGGGTTGTTGGTAATCTCATTTGCATGTCTTATGTTCTGCTTATTTGAGAAGCGTACCTTCCTAGACTAGAGAAAGTGTAACATATATTCCTGGTGTTTACTGACTGCAAATAAACTGGAATATTTTTATTATATCTTATAATATCTTTGTGCAGTCCATATGTAGATTTAATGCAACTTATGTATCTTATGTCTAAAATGTTACATTTCCTTGAAAACTATCTACTAAAAAAAAGCCTGTCTAACAATACCAAAATTTTGTCCCACAGCTTTAAAAATGGATTAGATAAATTTAATTAATCATGGAGATAGAAGACCTTATGCCAGACTTTCGCAATAGCTCTCAGAAATATATGTCCACTTGGCTCCCATGACTGTAATACCAAGAATCCCATACACAAAAAATGTATCCAAATAACTTCTCTCTCTCTCCCCATCTCCCCTCTAGTTCAATGAAAATTCTGTAACAGATGGTCTAATTGGCTCCTCCCTTCCACCTCCTTACCCCTCGCTTAACCCTTCTATAATCTTAATAAATGCCTTATGCATGTCAATATGATAATCTGTAGTAGCGCCATTCCTTTTAAAGCAAGTGTCCAGGCAGGTAAATAAACTAATCTGATTTCTCTAAAGTTCCTAATGTTCCTATTTCTTTAAATTTAAAAAATTGGAGTCGAGAAAGAAAAAGCTCAGAAAACCAATTTTTACTTTGTGATTTATTTCAGAAAATCCCAGGAGGTGGGTGTGTCCATATACTGGGGACTATAGTGCTTACATTAGCATAGGCGAGGGCTACAAGCCCACCCATGTGGTACTTGTATGCGTTTTCTGTATCAACAGCAACAGGTCAGCTTGGAAATACTTTATGCAACCCTTTCAGTGCCAAAGGGTGTAATAGCAGAAAGATAGTGACACAAATAGCAGACACAGAGACATGCTGACCCTACATTGATCTATAGGCAGAAGGCTCCCTACAGGCAGCATGTCAGACAGTTCCCAGCCTGAGATAAACTGTACTGAAAATTACTGAAATAGTTTGAAAACCAGCAGGGGGATATACAAATGAGCACAATGGAGGAGGTAGAGAGGTCACAGAGAATGTCCAGCTGCATAGTGTTACAATGGTGGACAGACTCTACCAAGACAAAAAAGACAGCTTTGTACAGCCAAAAAAAACAAGAAGCCTGAAAACAAAATAACTGCGGCTTTACATCAACCACCAGGTAAGAAACAAGTTGGGACAATAAATGAAATTGGAAAGAAAAACGGGAACTATGTTTTCTTGCAGGTATGCCTCGATCAGCAGAAATTGAAATCAAATCAAAGATAACAAGGTGTTGGACCACATTTCAGATACCACAACCAAACAATAGATCTAAAAAATAACTAAAATCAGCAGCTCCCCAATCTTCCTCCTATCAAGAAATGCTTCTGAGATTATTTCCATTTTATTATGTATCCCCAATCTCAGATCTTTGCAGCTGATGCAGAACAGTAGGGGCAGAATGTGCCATAACCTATGGGATTGCTTCCATGGTCCAGGCAACTAAATCTAATGGTCCTATTTTGGTGGTGACCACTATGCCAGATCATAAGATCGAGTCCCATGCCCCCTAGGCCTGATCACCAGACACCTCTGTGACGAACGGCTGTCAACAAGGCCACACACACCCTTAATTGAAGTCAGAGTCCATATGACTAATGGTGGGGGTGATGGTTCGTCACAGAGGCACTGGTGAATGGAGACTAGGTATGGACAGCACTAAACTAGATCCCATGATCTGGTAAGATGTTGACTGCTGGAGTAGGAAGAAAAAAGTGGAGTACAGAGTTTATTTTTTTGTTGCTTTGACAGTCAAAGTGAAACAAAAAAAAACCTAAAAATGTCCCTACTTTAGCAGGGGCGACTCTAGAAACAGTGCTGGAAGGTGGGGCAGGGGGCAGGAAGGGTCAGCAGTCTGCTCAACCAAATCTAAAAGCTCCTTCTATTAAACCCCTGGGGGAAATCCAGCGCCTTTATATGCCGGTGCGGTCACATGGGTGCCGGCACCCACGGAGGAGATTTCGATGGACCCCCTGTTTGGTTATAGGAGAGGGCAAGGGAGCAAAATTTACACTAAGGAGGCTTTGATCGACCTCCACTTTTGTTATAACCGACAGGAAGAGAGGCTAAATCTCCACTATGGGAGGCAAAGGAAGTAAAACAACTGCACCTTTAAAAGGAAGAAGCATAAATGACTTCTAAAGTGCAGTTTGTTTATTTGAGATTGTGCCTGGAACACTGCAGATGGTTGTGATGCCGTACATTTTACTTTCCTGATTTTTCCCTAGGCTAGGAGGTGGACGTAGTCCAAAAATAAAACGGACTTTGATGTGATTTAGTTTTATGCCCTGAGATGCTCTCTGGCGAGACAGTCTCCACTGGATTGGAAAAGGTATTTAGAAAAAATAGTAAGACAAACAAATGATCGTATTTACGCCACAAAAAGTTTACCAAACACTTCCTCTTTCAGCCATGACCGCTATACCTTATAACAGATTTTATTCAATTGTGTCTGAATCAGGATCTCATAGTCTAGCACGTCAGATGCGCTTGACTAAAGAATGGCGATAAGCTTATGGAACATGCAGATGCGTATGGCGGTAATTTAACAGCCTACATTATGCTTAAAGTGGACCAACACCCAGGGGGGATCGGCCCGGAAATCTATAAGATTCCCGGACCGATCAGATCCCTCCCCGCGGGGCATCCGAAATCGGGATGTCCCGCGGGGAGGAACCCCCCAGGAGGCCCACAATCCTCACCTTACCGGCGATCCAACGGCGCATGCGCGAGACGCGGCCGCGTCTCTCGCTTCCCTCTAGCAGGGCGCGCTCCCGCGCTGGCCGTTTTGTGAATGGCCGGCGCAGGAGCGCTCCCTGTTAGAGGGAAGCGAGAGACGCGGCCAATGACAGCGCTCTGGTATGCGCGTCCAAGCAGCTTTGGACGCGCATACCAGAGCTGCTCTGAGCGCTGTCATTGGCCGGACGAGGTCACGTGGGAGCGGGGAGAGGTGAGTTTTTGCGGCGATCGGGGGGGTTTCAGACAGCGGGGCACCCCCGATCGGGGTGCCCCACCTAAGTGGACCAACACCCAGGATAGTCAAAATCCTGGGTGTTGGTCCACTTTAAATATGCACTAAAATGGCACAAAACCATGTGCTGTTCCACCCACCCCATGCCCTCCAAGCCTGAGTCTCACCTCCCATTGGCTGATCTCAAGAATACCAGCTGATATGGCCACATCCCTGGCTTCCTTCTAGTCTAGGAAGCGCTTCTGCACCCAGCCTATCTGAATGGCTGGGCATGGGAACATGCACCAGCTATAGGAGCGACGGGGATGCGGCCGCAGGTAGCAGCGCCACCGAAACCATCAGGGAAGGCGAGTTTACCAGCAACCCCGGGTGTTTCATACAGCAGGGCATCCTGATTTGGGATGCCCAAGGGGGAAGGCTAGCAGACCACACTTTAAAGCGACCTATGTGAGTAAAGCAAGCACACACATCAAGGAATTCAGGTTGGAGAGTAACAATCGGTAAAATAGTGACATTGCGGTTATTGTTCCTCTTTAATCAATCTGATTGAATTAACGATTTCAAGCCTTAAAGAAGGTGAAAACCCGCACGAGCCAACAGCAGCACCCATCTGCTCTGGCGGGTTGGGGGGGCAGCAGGTCAACGGTGGACCCATTTTGGGGTTTCCATCCACTTTCAGGAGATCTGTGGAAATGCCCACTGCGTTCAACGAGAATTCGATTGTTGGTCAAGCAGCGTATCATTTTGAGGGACATAAAAATCACTTGATTGTTGCGTTACCATTGGCACGTGGAAACAGAAATCAACCACAAATAGGATGTGGAGGGCACAGCACGCGTGAGCTCACCTTGTCCACTCACATACAAGCTGTACGCTCGCTCAACATACGGCTGATTTGTGGAGATAGGCCATTAGCTGAGAAGTCCTTCTGAACCTGATCTAAATCTGATCAAAAGAAAACTGGAATATTTGTACAGACCCGTCAGCTGATTACTGCTGTCTGTGCACTCAGGGTGCCCCTTCACACTCTATCCTGGTGAGCCCCTCTGGCTCCAAACAAGAAGTTTAGCTCACCCCAGAGACATGGATGTCACAGGACAAAACTAACCAATGACCCATGACTTCCAATATTCTTGCTGTCCTATTATTGCCGTTAGGTTTAACTTTTACCTTTAAAAAAAAAAAAAGAATATAGATAAATGGCAGCAACAGGTCCCAAAGCTCTTTAATAGCGACAGAAGCTTTATTAATCCTCCTTAATGGAACAGGTTATGCCAGTTAACAATTACGATTTAGAAAATATATTAGTTTGCTTAAAGGAACTCTCACTAACTGTTAATGTTAATATTAACTCTTGCCACTGTAAAGAGTTTTGTGGTTTTCCTTAACGTGTACAATCTCCTGTTTCCACCCTGATGAGCTGTTTTTTATCTTCCATTATGCTTCTGCCTCTAGTCTACCTGCCCTATTAATATTTATTATTTCAAGTTCAGCTACTGGTGGACCACATATGTTTAGGTGTGATTAACCACCCAGGACACCAGTATTTACTCTCCTTTCCTGGGTCCAATGTCGCATGCGCGGCTCTCGTCCAGTGACAGCCATGTGCATGTCTTTCGGCAAACGGGTCTTATAGGTTTCAATGGGGAGCAAGAACGGCCACACACAATCCAAGGATGCAGGGGGTGTGGCCACTCTGGGTCTGCACTGAAAACAATGAGTTGACAACGTCATTTGGCAAACGGCTCTCATTGGACGGGAACCTGCGCAAGCACCGTTGGAGCCCCAGGGGGTTTCACACAGAGCGGCTTCACAATTTGGAATGCCCTGGAATCTAGAAGATCCCTGGGCCGGCCCCCAGCCTTCCCCCAGTGCATCCTAAATTGGGATGCCCTGCTGTGTGAATCCCCCCAACGTGGTAATCACTCACCATTCCTGGGTCAAACAGCTCATTTATGATGGTGGATTTTGTTCGGCTTTAAGATGTATCCAAAGATTGGTCAGTCAGGGCCACCATCACAAATTCTTGGGCCCCAAATAACTGTATAATCTGAACACCGAGGTGAGCCTGGGAGCCTTGTGCCCAATTCAAACTAGAGGCCCAGTCATCACATATAGGTTATGTTGGGGTTCCAGATTCTATACAGCATCTGTTGGTGATGGCTAGGTCCCTCACTTTTGCTTTATATGAAAGAGGCTCAGAGTCACAGGCGACTAAGGGGAGCACTGCAATTGGCTCCAAAGTGTCTGCGCCCCTTTTGAGCTGAGCTCCCCTTAGGAGGCTAGGAGGGGACTGCAAGCTCTTCAGTCTAGTGTTGCGTCCCTGCCTGGGAAGCCCCAAACTAGGCATGATAATAATACTCAACACTTCTGCATTGCATTGAAGGCAGCCGGTCTGCCCGGTGAACCCGACTGGTCCTAGGTTCCCCAAAAATTCAGAAGGGGCATCGGAAAGCCCGATATGGGGATTTCAGGACAGGTGCTCATTGCAGAGCATACTGAATCTATATGCCCCCATACTATGAGTCTTAAGGCTAGCATAGGGAGAGTAGTTTTTTTTCAGACTTTACTTAACATAAACCTCTGGCAAGATGTACCCCCTCTGGGTCACTGCAACCCAATGCCCACAAAATTTACCATGGAAATGAAAGAAAACACCTCACTCTCCATACCGCGCATCCCACATGGCCGGTGGCAAATGGGAAGAGCAAACCCTACTGTTGCGGCTGTTGTGGACCAGCTGCAGTACAGTAGATAGGCATCCCAAATATGGGCCCCTCTACTGAAAATTGATTCTGGGAGAAATCCTATGTTCCATACAAGCCCTTTCTATTTTAGGAAAGCACTCTCTACATTGTACCTTTTAATAAAGAGCTTTCTAGTCTCTTTAATCCCACTAAATCACCTAACATGGGTCCCTCCCAAACCTGGCTCATGACTATGGTCTGACACTCCAAGTGGATGGTGACATATTTCTTATACACTATAGCATAGCACTGCACACTCCGGGTTCAGGTATAGCATTAGCACGGGTCCGCCTACTGCAAAAGGATGCTGGGAGGCATTAGCACGGGTCCGCCTACTGCAAAAGGATGCTGGGAGGCATTAGCACGGGTCCGCCTACTGCAAAAGGATGCTGGGAGGCATTAGCACGGGTCCGCCTACTGCAAAAGGATGCTGGGAGGCATTAGCACGGGTCCGCCTACTGCAAAAGGATGCTGGGAGAAGTCCTATTACCCTTGGCTTTTATGCTCTATATAAATACTTTCTGTTTTAGAAAAGCAATCTCTGCCAGAAGAGTTAATGCTAAGTTGAAGGAGCCTGAAAGGGAACAGCTGGAGAAAAAAAAAAAGGAGCAGAAGAAACCTTCTGCAATAAAGCTAAAGAGGAAGTGAAAACCTGGGTGTTCTTTCTTTGTGTCACATTCCACATGGACACCAGAGACCCAGCGGAAAGACCTATTCCCTCATATTAATTCCAGATTCCAGCACAGCGGCAGCATTACAAGTCCATTTATTAAAAGAGCCTTTAAAATAAAGCGCAATCGACGCTCTCCAACTTTTGTTTCCCTCAGGGGCAATAAAAGCAAAAAGTATTTTATGACTACAAATATATTGTCCTTTATACAGCCTAGTATCTGTAAACACATATTATAAAATATTTTCTTTATTATAATCTCATAGCATAAGAGTCACACAATCTTAACTGCTTAGGTATCCTTCCTTACCAGAGACGTATAACCAGGGCATACAAACATGCCTGGGGCTGAGGACACCCTACCTTCAAATGGCTCATCCTTGTTTGGAGGTTATTTGATCGAATTCATGAGGTAAATGTGCACTTTTTTATGAACGGGAATGCTCAAAATGCTAAATACTATGTTGATGGATTTTAAAGCAGTCTAAAACCCTCTGGGTCTGGCCCTGGAATCTAAAAGACTTCAGGGCTGGCTACTTGTCTACCCCCAGAGCCCCGCCCTGTGAAAGGTCATTTTTTTTTTTTGCAACTGGTGAGATGCCCCGCTGTTTGAAACCCTGCCAATGGTCCATCTGTCCTAGGGCTCCCACAGTGTTCCAGGCTTTGGCCCTACGACTAGAGGGAAGCCGGGGATGTGGGCAGGGAGGGCTTGTAATGAGATCAGGCGGCAAGTGTTTTTTCTTTTTTAGACCGGGGCACCACCACAGGTACTCGGGAGAGGGGACAGTTAGGGCTTTGGCCTGATTTAAAGAGGATCCCGTCTGTCCCACTGTATGTATCCCCCGGGATCGCCTGAAAACGCACGTTTCTTTCATTTCCACAGCACATCAGCGGGCCGCTCAGTCAATCAGTAGCTTGCGTTCCATTCAGATTTTCTTTACTGCTCTGAGCTCATAACACCGTTTAAAGTTGAATGGAACGCACACTCCAGGCCGCATCCCCACTCATCTATAGCTGTGGGGCCTGCCCACGCCAGCAATTCAGGACTGAGCCTAGGCTAAAGTTATAGTGGGGATGCAGGATGGGATCGCTGGAGAAGTGAGTATACCAAGTAATTCCTGGGGGATACACACAGCAGGGCATCCCAATTCAGGATAAAGAGGGAGAACACGGACACTGACGGAAATCCCAGATGTCGCTCAGCTGATGCAAGGAAGAAGAACCACCCGGCTGAGTGCGCTGAGAAATGCTGCGGGAACGAGGTGCTGGTAAGTGGATGGTCATGACAGGGAGCATCTTGGTATAACCACATTTCTGGTAGTAGAGCTTGCATTGTTGGGCCAGTTTAGGACCTGACACCTTCCTAAGAATCCTGTATTAGTGGTGGTAGGGGTGATGCTTGAAGAAAATTGCAAAATGGGAAGTTGTACTTCACGGAAAAAAAAAGTTTGGGAAACCCTGTATTGGACTAAATAGTGTCCAGAAAGTTACCCAAGAAAACTATTAGCCTGGATGCTAAATCCTGAAAAACCAAAATGTACAATGCAATGCTAATTATGAAATAGTCTCACAAAGACACAATCCACTGCCTTCAGTGACTGCACAGAGCTCCCCGACCAGAGCCATGATCCATCTATACAGGAAATATGGCTTTCTTTGAACTTCTCTCACCGAGGAGGCCCAGGGCAAAGAATTGAGAACAGCTGTGCTTTGCAGCCCCGGCAAGCCCCCCCGACTCGAATGAAACACAATTCAGTGTGACTTCTGGCAGGTGAGGAAGGTCTAGAAGGGTGCCGTGTCTCTATATATTAGTATTAGGAACCACGGACAAGCTGCATTTAGGCCAGCTTATGATTATATGCTTCACCAATGTTTTATGTAATAAAGGGATTTTCGGGGAAGTGTAAAAACAAATCATTGATTGGGTACCCTGTATGTATAGTGAGATGCTGAGTAAAGCTATTGTTGTCCATAGTCAGTACCTTTCTATTAGCCCAGCCCTGCACACAGAGGTGGACCATCTTGCACCATAGGACACATTGGAATATGACACATTGATGCTTGTGTGTGCAGGGGAGGATAGCAGCTTTAGAACAATCTCTCCATTGCAAAGAATGGATGGGGCAGTACACAGGCACAGTAATTGGCAGGAAGCCTGGGTCGTGGCCCAAATAATTCCAAGAGGCATATTCACGGCAGATCTCAATCTCGGAAACCAGGAGGTTTCTGAGCGGCAGATTGGCCAGAAGCTGTGGCGGGGAAGGAAAGGTAAGTGCCGGTGTGTTTTTTTATTTGGATTTGCCGTTCCTTTAACTTTTCACCATGATGCTCTGTACCATGGAGAAGCAAGGAACAGCCACACAAAAAAGAAGCAGAAGCATGGAGAAAAAGTAAGTTTTTCTGTCCCCGATAGCAAACCACACACTGATGGAAAGTGTTAAAACGCTAATTAGGACAATGGGGTTATTACAGCACGCTATACATTATTTTCCCATTGGCAGTCCATTTTAAGGACCCTCAGCCACCTTTTCCTTTTAAAACTAGGAAAGGCCGGGAGCAGCAGTCCATGTACATTTTAGGATTCTACCCAAGATGGAAATGTCCAGAAACTTAAAGTGGCCAAAACCCCGGGGACTTTAACTATTCTGGGTTATAGCCCTTGTCCCCATGCACCCTGATTTGAGATGCCCTGCTTTGTGAAAATCTCTCCAGGTTACCCATAAAAACTCATATTTCCCCAGTCCTACGCCGCATGCGCAGGCTCTCGTCAATTTTGGCTAAGGGTTGAATCTAGTCGAAAGAAGCTGAGCAGAGTGCGCAGGCAGGCCACATTCCCGCTAGCCTCTAAAATGGTGCGTTCCACAATGGCTGGCACTGGTGCGTTTGGCCAGAAGCATAGCATAGTGTGGCCAGGGGCCGTGCATTCGCTGTTAGGGGAACAGGTAGGTTTTACAAGGGACTCGGGAGGGTTTCATATAGCAGGGCATCCCGAATCTGTGTGCCACAATCAGAGGTAATCTGTCAGCCCAGGAGTCTTACAGATTCCAGGGCCAACTGCGATGGGTTTTGGTCCACGTTAAACAGTGACAAAACATTGGATTTTCACTATATCGGGTTTTGTTCCCCCCCTACCTGGGGCATCCCAATTTGTAAAAACTCACTTTTCATTTGTTCCCACAGTGCATGCGTGGGCAGCTCAGCCAATCAGATTTTTCTTGTTCCTCAGAAAGGCAAATAAAGCTGAATGGAGCATGTTCCGTGGCCGACAACATTGCTCCTTAGTGTGCCCATGCCAGTCTTTCTGAAATGCCTGGGGGTGGGTATGTGCCTAGGCTAAACATACAGAAGGCATGTGGCGTGGGCTTGCCAACGAAGTACCAGGCAATTGGGCCAGGCATCAAGGGACTTGAATCGAGCAATCAGGAGTGCTGGAGCAATGGACTAGGAGCAACCGCCATCAATCATAACTTTCTTCAATGTACATGGCAGCTTCTTGCTTTGTTGTCAGTTATGTGTCGGGGGCTCACCCCCGAGAGCCGGAAAAAATAAACGGCAAATATCCTTCATAATTGAATTCTTTGTGCCGCTGCCAACGGAATATAATGTGATTTTGTGTATCACAATAGCGGCATTCATGCAGTAAAAAACAAGTAGAGAAAAGGCACCTCCATCTCACAAAAAAGTAAAATAGTGTACGGTAATTTTAAAGAGGAATGTCAGCTCGTGCATGAGTTGTTAGATCGGGGAACAGGTAGGTTTTACAAGGGACCCATCTGAGTTCGAAGTTCCACTCCATGGGGCATCCTGAATTGGCATTGCCCGCTGTGTAAAACCCCCCAGAACACTCACCTTCTCCCGGAGCCTTTGTCCTGACGCTGCGCTGTGGCCGTATCCTTTCCATTCAGAAAGGGCGAGTGCGCGCATGGCTAGAGGTGAGCCGTCACCTCTAGCCGTGTGCGCACCTGCCCTTTCTGAATAGAAAAGCTGCAGCTAGGCGAGCTGGGGGATGTGGCTGGCGGCGCACTCGCCGACCACATGCTGACTGGCTGAGCGTCAACACACTCGCTCTCACCCGAGTCTGCGCCATAGGAGTGAAAGGAAGGCGAGTGTATGGTGCAACATGGGGGTGGGATACACACAGAGAAATAACACACAGGAAAGTGAAATTCCTGTGTGTTGTTCCTCTTTAAGAAGGATCTAAGTCACATCTTACACTGACGCAAAGAATGTAAGAGATTAGGCCTATTATAAAACTGGAAAGATTTAAACTATTAAGTGTTGCAGGACTAGTGTCAGAATAGAGCTTACTTTTTGCACTATGTGCTGAATAGACCTCTTGATGGATACAAAAGTGATAAAAATGTGGCTTTGTGCCTGGACTGACCCTGTCATGTTTGGAATAAACAAGAAAAAAAGCTATACCTATCTTTTGCCCCCCGCCCCTGCAGCCGTTCCATCCTATCCCCGTGTATGAAAACTTGACGGGTGCACTTCTTTCTTACTATTCACCTAAAGCCTACTTTCTACTCCAAAGCGTACTTTTAGAACCTGGTGCTGAATCAACCTCAATGATTCAGGTTGGGAATATCTTGGGCAGTGGCCTGCTGTTCTGCGAGCCCTGGCATCCAATCAGGTGGTGTCTCGTGACTGAAAGCAGGTGCGTGCATTGAAGCCATCCCAGTGGCACGCAGTCAGCGCCAAAACAGGGTAGCTGAGGGCATAGGGAATAAAACAGATGAAAAAAAAAGAGCTACAAAAATGTTTCCCCGTGGTGTCTCGGGGGTATGCAGGGCCCTTTTTCCTGGAGTTCAGCTTTAAACTAGGCTTGGGAAACAAGACTGCCAAAATCTGGCTATGAAGATATTTGTTTTCCAGCTTTGCACGTGAAGCCCACTGGAGCCGAGTCAGAAAACACTGCAGTCCCCCACCCCCACCCCATGCTACCCAGTTCCTGGAGTATATCCATCATGGAAGGACAGCTGGTCAGCATGTGGGCCTTGCATGCATGAGACAGCTCTGAAGCTTTCATTCGGCCCCCACATCAGACATTAATTTAGAAAGACAAATACGAAGGCAGAAAATAAAAACAGTGACATTCTTTCATCGCATGCCAGTGTCTGAGACAGAGCTTTCAGTGTGCCAACCTCATATTGCGTGCTAGGAGGATTGCCGGCGTGTGTGACAATTGTGTGGCACACCCAGTCTTCTGCCTAATGAGCCAGGCTCTTTCAGGAACAGAGTTACGCCAGAAATAGAGGAAGGAACCATCGGAAAAAGGAAAACGTAGGCAGACCCAAATTACATTTCAAGCACACATGCATGACAAGAATAAAAAGAGAGTCATGTCGGGGCTGAGGTGGAGAGGGTGGGTGCTAACAAAGAGCACAGAGATTAAAGGGAACATAGAGTGCCGACCTAATATATATTTTTGGGGACAGTTGCAATAACCTTCTACTTCATCAGGTCTACATGGGAATATACTTATTTTATTTACACTTTCCAAACTATCCTCTGTAAATGCCCACTTGCACCCAGAGATTGCTAACTTCCAGGCAGCATTTGGTGGTGAGGGGCAGGGCCAGCCTTTGGGGTGTATGCGCGGTGTGCCATCACACATGGCTCCTTGGTCTGGCGGTAGGCTTATCATTTCTGGGGCCCCAAGCAAAGTTGTGTCTGAGGCCCTAATCAAAGACAAAGATTAATGCATCTTGTCGGGGATGTAGCCGCGGCCTGCGAACATGCTGTGGAAGCGCCAGCAAACCCACCCATTACTACCCTGGTACTAGACCTCATTTAACTTCATAAAAAGAAAACAAGTGAGGTGAAGACTTTTTTTTTAAGTGGACCAACTTCTTCATAACAGAACAAATCAATACTTTTCCTGCCATTGTGCTCTATGGTAGCTCACTCTTCAGATCCACTCACGAAAGCCATAGTTTATACACTGCGAGAGTCAAATGTTTGTCTGTATAAGTTGTTCTACTTGGGGCTAACTGTTGCACAGGTCTAAAAGCAGAATAAGCCCTTTTTTCCCTCCTCCACGCTGCCCACTAGGCCTCCCCGTCTAAGCACCTCGGGAGAAGAAGCCAGCTCAGTTTTGGGCCGGTTAAAAAAAAAAAAAACAGCGTTCCAATGCTGAAGCCACGCCCTCTACTAGTTTTGAGATTGCCGACTGATCTCAAGACTGCTGGGTGACGTGTGACAGGCGGCTACTCTTGCCGGGCCTATCTGCCTTCCCAACATCCAGCCTGGAATTCTTGCCGAGCCTATCTACCTTCCCACATCCAGCCTATCTAAAGCTTTTTTTAAAGAGGCATACAAAAAATATTGCCATGCAAGAAATAAAAAGAGTTGTATTCCCCCCCCCCATTTTAAATAGTTCAATGGTACAGTATAAAATCTAAAAAAAAAAACAACAACACCCTGCTTTCTCTGTATCACGTAGCCTGTATCATGTAGCCTTCCCAGGAAGCATCTGGCAATTTTTTAAATCAAAAGTTACTGCCCACTACCAAGACCAAAAACAATTATTCCTTCAGACTCTTGTCTGACAAAGAGAACAGTTTTCTCAAAAGCGTACCTTAAATATAACCTGAAAGGTATCACCTTATTTCTTCACTTTCCTTTAGGTTCTTGTCGGTTTAGATGCTTATTTTCTTTTAGGACACCTTACCTTATTTTTACTACTATATTAGAAAAAAGCCTGGATATGGCATGTTTAGATTTGTTGGTGACAGCTGTCCTTTAAAATGACCAATGTTGACCAAACACTGTCCGGTCTAAGAGGGTCCCAATAGCACGTAAACTAACATTAGGCTCCTATCAGGTATCAAAGGAAAAGGGCCATGAGAAGAGTAACGCAAGGTCAGTGTCTAGTTGCTTCTGCTCCTGAAGAATTTATGGCAGTCAGGCGATCAGTGAAGGCCCATTCACACCAGTGTTTATGCTGTTACCCATGCGGAGGGTCTGTACACATTATATTATTAATTTCCACTTAGCAGTTACTGGGGTGATCAGGGGAAAGTCATTGGATATAGTATAATTTGGCTTTTCTAAAGCATTTTATACTGTGCCATATAGTAGACTGGTACAAAAGACGAGAATGCTTGAACTGGGGGAAAACGTGTGCACATGGGCGAGAAATACATACTGAGATTGGGTTACCGTTACTAACGGAGTACCGCAAGGGTCAGTTCTGGGCCCATCTCTCTTCAATATATATATATATATGAATGACAAAGGGTACGTATTAAACAGTAACGTCTCAATCTTTGCAGGTAATACTAAGCTGTGTAAAGTAATTAAAACAAGAGGACAGCAGGCAGTTAAATGGCAAAATAAAACGAACACAGATAAATGTAAGGTTATGCACATGGGAAGGAGACATGGGTGCTATGATTACACCCTAAATAAAGAAATGCTTGGTAAATTACAATGGAAAAAGGACCTAGGGGTTTAAGTTAACAATAGACTTAACTGTAGTAATCAATGCCAGCCAGCAGCTGCCAAAGCTAACGGGATCATGGGGTGCATCAAGAGGACATAAGTGTCCATGACCAGAGCATCATTTTACTCCTGTACATATCACTGGTCAGACCACATATGAAATATTGTGTACAGTTCTGGGTACCTGTGCTCAAGGACATATCAGAACTGGAGCGCGTTCAAAAGATAGCAACTAAAGGTAATGAATGGAGTGCGGGGGCTAGAGTACCCTGAAAGATAGTCAAAGTTAGGTTTATTTAGTTTGGGAAAAAAAGATGCCTGAGGGGTGAGCTAATAAGTATGTATAAATATATTCGGGTCCCACAGTCAATATATAGCCCAGAGCGTAACTATAACACGAGGACAACCACTAAGGTTAGAGGAAAGGTCCTTCCTCCATCGACATAGGAGGGGATTCTTCTCTGTAAGAGCAGTGAGACAGAGAGTAATGATGGATACAGTAAAAGCATTCAAAAGTGGCCTGGGTGCTTTCCTTGCATGTAATAACATTTCCAGCTATGGCTACTAGACCACTGGAAGGAGTTAAACAGGCTGAACTGGATGGACTAAAGTCTTTATTCAGCCTTACATACTATGTTACTATGCTTACCAGAAGAGCCATTGTTGTGTGTCCATTTAAGACCGACTGGGATGTTTTTCTTTAAACAAATCAAACATCAAAAATTAAAAAAAAAAGTAAAAGGCAGCCTTCTTGCATCTAAACGGGAGGGGGAATAAAGAGGATCGCCATCCAAGGCTCGGCATTTTTTGACGTCTGTGTAAAGAGACAGGCTAAGAAAACAACTATTTTATATGGCTGGGATACACGGCGGATCTAAGAAGAATTTGGCAGAGATCGTTGCCAGGATTTCAAAAGTCTTTCCACATTTCTAGCAAAGACAAGAAGTTCAAATCCTTTTGGACCCTTCGTGACATTATAAAAAAGATTGCAAAAATGCGCTGGTTTCCCGGGACTCGCATTTCTCCATTATGTTCATACAGGATCATTGAAAAAGATTTTTTTTTGCAAACTGTGTGTTTAACATTTAAAAGAGACTGGAGCCAACCTAAATCCAAGACATTCCAACACAACATCTACAAAAGGAAAAGTAATAAACTAGTTTTGCCGTGTTTGCAAAGTTTTCAATGACCTTCGTTCTTCGGCAGGAAAGCCAGTACCGGTAGCTTTGTACAAGATCAAAGACCTTAGATGACGCTGTGTAGTGGCTTTTTTTCTTAGAATTGAGGGATTTCCTTATAGATTACTAGAAGCTGGGCTCATCCTAAAAAATGCACACCGTGGGGACATCGCCTACCAACCATTCTATATATCATATCAGTAGACTGCTTAAGCAGTTTCTTCAAAGGCAAAACCCTGTAAAGCAGATAATGGATGAGTTAAGCCCCTATTTTCTAAATACGGAAACCTGTTTGGCACTGCACTAAAACACATCAGCTGACATATTATAAGAAACAATGCTGACATATTATAAAAAAACAACGCAGACATAATATAAGAAACAACAAGCAACGGATTTTGCTATGGTTGCTAAATGTGTTGGCTTCCTATTAAAGTACAATATATTAGGACTTGTTACACAGGACCATAAGAGTCACAGTTTACCTAGATGGTAAAGTATTTCGAAGTGAGAGAATCATCTAACGATCAACAAAATAATTTCTTTCATTAATGGTCCAGACTGAGCTTAAAAACAAATCATTGTTTGCTTCCCTGCCCTGCCAGAGGATGCATCCTAATGTGCAGAATAATAAAGCTGGAGTTTCAAATCTCAGCACGGGCACGGAACAAAACCAGGCAAAGTCAAATTCCTGGTTTTTGTTTCCGCTTTTAAATGGTAACTTGGGTGACCGGGAACCAATGCCTACCACCCAAGCAGTATGTGATATAATTAAAAAGGGAGAGTGGTACTTGATTGAAAAAAAAGTTGGGAACCCCCACTCTAAAGCATTCTGGTGGGCTGGATGAGAACATCCTATGAAGCCTCGTAGGATTTAAGCACCGCCTGAAAGGAACTTTCGTATCTGTTTTTAAAGTGGAACAAAACCCACGGGGGTCACTGGCCTTCCCCTCCAGGGCATCCCGAATCAACGGAAAACACTCACCTTTCCTGCTCCAATGTCACAGGTGCAGGCTCTTGTAAAATGAGTCATTCTGCAAGCGGCGCTCATTGTTGTGAATGGGGAGCATGCACTGCCGCATCCCCGGCGGCGTGTGTGCACTCCAGCCCTAGCCATTAAGATAGCTCCCCATTCTAGCCAATGAGTACTTTTTGCCAAATGACACAGTCACTGCAGACAGCTCTCATTGGATAAGAGACCACGCATGTGTCGTTGGAACCAGGAACACGTAAGTGAAAAGCAGCATTCTGGGGGGTTCACACAGTGGGGACATTCCAATTCATGATGCCCGAGGGGCACCGAATAAAACCTGGAAAAGTTAAATTATCTGGATTTGTTCTGTTATAAGGCTCGAAAATGGCTCCTGGTGGAGTTACACCAAACCAATTTCAACTACGGAGTTTAAGGCCAGACTTTGTAAAAGGATATTTTGCACATTGTTTTGCTCAGAAGATTTGCCTTGAAATGACATCAGACTGGAACAGGTTTAAAAACAGTAAATATACAGAATGGCTTAAAACCAAATTTCCCCTCAATCTTTTATTTTTGCGTCTTTCCTCCCTCAAACATTACTAGCGTTTTTTGTGGCTGGCTATGTCATCCATGTTGATTTATTCCAGAATATTTTGGTAATAGAACATGGAAATTAAGGAGGGGGGTCATAGGAAGACAGTAGAGCCCTTAAAAAAAGAAGGGAAAAAAAGCAAACAACTGGTCCTCTTATTTATTTTCACAGTGCAAAGGTTTCACTAGGAGCCACCAATGTTATTTTTTTTCACATGAAAGAGACCACAGAGGTGAAGGCCTAGCCCCCCTCCAAAAACTGCTAACAGCCTCACATGAAAGGCTGCCCCGAGAAGAGACGGCCGATTGTCCCTCACACTTTAGTCCTCCTCCAAGTCTTTATTGGCTACTACCTCAAAGCACCCAGGGAGCAGGTATTTATTCAGCTACTTCCTTCCCCCTATGTTTATGTGTTTAAGCTGAAATATTAACTCATTGGTGGCTAGTGAAAGATCAACTCCGTAAAAAAAAAAAATTCCAGATTTATTTTTTGTCCACGCGTCATCTCTGCATTCATCACTTTACTAATTGCTGTATGGAACATTTTTAACACTGAAGCACGGCAGACGCTCTTACAAAGGTCTTCATTGTATTAGTATACTTTGCCCCAAGCAACAATTATGATAATATTAGGAAAAGAAGGTGGATAATACACACCTTTCTTACTAATACTAAGCTGCGTAATCTGACCTAGGATAAAAAGGACGGTGCCGACAGTCTGGATGATGTCATTGTTACTTGCTGGTGCCAACAACGGCCAATAAGAGGCCTTTACTATAGAGTATCAGCTCATGCAAGCTTCATTTATATATATATTTTTTATATTACATTTCCAGTTTGCCATAAAAAAATAGATAAATAAAAAAAGCACAGTCTGCAGGGTCGATCATGCAAAGTATATATATATATATATATATATATATATATATATATATATTCTATTACAAACGTGCATTATATATGTATATCGCACACCAACCTAGTCTACCTGTTTCCTGGATACGGCTAACTATAGTAAATATCAGGCCCCCATTCAAGCTCCCCTTATAGAGAGTATACAGAGAATATTGTATTCATGTAAAAGTCACACCAAATGTTAAAATAATCTCCTGAGGAAGCCCAATAGCAGGGTGATACACAAAAAGAAGAGAGTTTGAAAAATACTTAATACACTGTACGGAAAGGAGAAACTAATAACTAGTGTTGGGTGAACCCCTATAAGCCGAACTTTGAACAAAAGTTTGGTTCGGGTCCCGAACCTGACCCAAACACAGGCCCTTTGAAATCAATAGGGACCCTAACTTTGGGACCCAAAAATTACTCCCCGGATGTACAGTGTGCAGCAGCAGAAAGAGGCTGTACAACTTACCTGAGCCCCATGATCCAGTCGGCTGTCGGTGCTATTTTCTGTGTCAAGATGTCTACGCCCGGGGCTTCAGAAATTGGTTGTCCCCATGACTGAAGAGACTTTACATTGAAAACTGCTCACAGTATTCCCACATTAATGAGGGTGTTACCATTTTTACAAGAAAGAACACTGACCAGATCATTGGGCTCAGGTAAGTTGTACAGCTGCTTCCTATTACTGCACACTCTGCATTAGGCATAGCTGGTTGATGGGCTACTCCATCAACCGACATCTAGTCGAAGTCAGTGTTCAGGTTTGGGAACCTAAACTCGCCAAGTTTGGTACGAACTTTGCAGTTTAGGTTCACCCAACACTACTAATAACACTTTGTGTAACAAATCAAATTTATTGTATATACTTGTAAATAACATTGAAACGTGATACAATCTGGTATGAAGGAATACGGGCACAAATGAGCTTCTATCATTACTATTAAAATATTGTTACCCTGTCAATCCTCGACACTGGTTCAGACCCTTCTTTATCCTCAAGTCACATAACCTCAATCTTGCCGAATCCAGTTTTATACCATCAGTGCCAAAGCAGAGAGTGAGATCTCCAAAGTGCATATGCTAGTATGGATGCTGCACCTCCTGCTGTCAGTCAGCAAGGGAAATCAGGCAGGAGCGCTGAAACAGGACTGCTTCAGCCCACTAGGCTCTGCTGAATTAAGCCTGGTAGACAATACTTCATAACGCAGTTCATAACGCAAGGCTCCTAAGACTATGTGATACTGTGATAATGTGTTAAAAGTGATTCAGCAGGCAAACTTTTGTCCTGCGTAGCCGATTGGTGCTAGTCTGGTGCTAGTCTGTCAATCAGCAACTCACCGAATCACTGGATCCAAGCCCCCACCGCATCCTATGCTGTCTGTGATCAATACTTGGGGTTTGATAACGGGTCGGGATTGCAAATCGTCATCAATCATAGAGTACTGCCATGCCCTCTGCATTCATTGCAATGGAGGTAGTGGGCCGAGACCTGACCCACCCCCCTCCATTATAGTGACTGAAGAGGGCATGACACAGCCCTGTGATTGATGGTAGGGGGGTGGAACCCAGCCTGCGAGTGACGGCCATAGAGCTCAGGCCTTGGGGTGGCACATGAAGCGAGGGATGCAGCACAGGTTTGGATCCAGTGATCAGGTTAGTTACTGATTGCAAGACTAGCACTGGGAGAAAGGGTGAGTAACCTTTTGTATTTGTATTTACCTGTTGAATGACTTTTAAAAGATTCTTAAACTGGACCAACAGTCATTTTACATAAAATGGGTGTTTGTGCACTTAGGGCAGGGGGCATCCCACTTGCCAGGTCTCCCCACCCCCAACTAACCCCCTGCAAACCTTGAACCTTGCTCCCCCATTGAAAGTCATCTGCCAGCAGTGGCCATGTGTCCCATTCCTGGCAGGCAAAGCACAAGTAGAGGGGGGCACAGTTAAAGTTAAGATTTGCAGGAGGTTCATGGAGGGGGGGACTGCAGCATGTATGTTCTTGGTCAGGTTTAAGTGTCTTTGAAGAGAGCAGGGATGCCATAGCATTCAGCTTAGTGGCGCGCTTAGCCATAGCATCCGGCAGCATCTCCGATACACCTGTAGAGATAAGTAGAAGTCTGAGCAGGGATGCTGTTGGATGCCAGCGACTGCACCAGTGGGAGCGAGGATCAAGGTGAGTTTACAGAAACACCAGGGGGTTTCACACTGCAGGACACCCCAAAGCAGGGCTGCTGCACACCGATTGGCTGACTAGGCATTCAGTCATGACTCAGAGTGTGGAATCGCAGCTCCAGGTACGGAAGTGAGCAACCAGTGTTGGTAGGGGTTAGCTTCTTTGGTTATTTTTAGTGCCCAAATAGAGGTCAGCACAGGAATGTAGGCATGGAACTGCTGCCATGCAGTTATGGACCCAATTTGTCCAAAGAACTATAGGAGCCAGCACCCAAACCATGCAAAGAAAAATGGAAATATAATAGATCTACACGCTGGTGGTCAGCAGTTAAGCACAGCAATATGTGTTGCAGAGCAAATGCCACGGGGGAAGCTGGACATCCGTTTTCTTTCCAATTGCTGGTTATTCTTTGAACTACTGTCAGCCAACACATCTGCTTCATGTCAAAGTCCAGAATAATGAATTTATGAAGAGAGGGCTTCATCCGCTAAACACTTAGTATGAAAGCAACTGGTCTCGCTCAGGGCTAATTTCTTGGAATCCAGCTTTAGGACATTGATACCATTTGTCATCTTTCAAAAAATAAAGTCGTTTTTATAAGCTTCTGGTTTATCTATGATTGGATTGTCAGAATTGTTCTTGATCTTCTCCCAACCCCTATTCCACAGCATATGATCTGAAAGACTCTTCCGATTCTTGTATGAAGACAGTACAGCAGACTTCCTATTCAAGAGTGAGACTCCGTCTTTGGTATTGGGGAAAGCAAAATTGTCTTGAACTCTCTTAAAGAGATCCTTTACCCAGAAAGGAAGTTTATGTCATCACCTTCTCTCCCCAGCCTGGTGCCTCAAAACAGCCTGTTTCTTTTTTTTTTTTACTAAAGCTTTTTCCCAATATTCATAAAAACACATGCATGCAGTTGGCCATATTGCTCCCTGGCCAAGCAGCCCCTCCCCCTAGTGCTTTCCAGAGATTATTCAGTTACAGTACACACAGCTCCGGATTGGGGGTCAGCCTTATCAGTTATTTTAACTGCAATAAATCGAAAAGCATTACAGGCTCAACAGCCATAATGTGTCAGTTTACCTTGGAACTGAATTAACATATGGCTCCCATTCAACATCATACTTCTTCCTGTTAGTGTTCTTATGTATAATGCGTAAAGGTTTTAGTAACAGATACACTTTAAAGCGTGCTAAAAGTCTGAAATATAAATATATTTCTTTACTCAAAAATGTGGCGAAAACTAAAAAAGGTCATTACTAAGCATGCAAACCACTGCATGCTTATTATCAACATCACCTTATCAGGTCGCCGGCTCCCGATCACCTCGCTCCTGCACCGCAATCTTGCTACACCCGGGATTATGTTTCCCACAATGCTCAAAAGTCCTCTGGGCTTTTTGTTTTCCTGACTTTTTTGTCGCTTTTGGACAGCAGAGATAGAAGTGATCTTTTGTAAAGCCCCCCTACCCAAGGTACTTTTCACTTCCACTTATACAGGCACCATTCCAAGTCTCCGAGAACCCTCGAGACTTGACTTGTCAAGAAACACGACTTTCTGTGAACCCTCATCTTCCAAAGATTTAAAGGACTAGTCAACAAATACCTCTCCCGTCCTATGTTCATAACATATGATCTGCGGAGACCAAAATACAAAGACTTGGCTAAGATTCTAAAATTTGTAGACGGCGGTCACCTGACTTATCAAAGAGGACAGTAAAGTTGCTTATTTACAAGAGAGGTTTGCTCTCTGAAAGGAGAAAAGCAAACTTAAAAGTTGCTCCTCTCTGCCTATCCCTGCACTGGCTGCCAGTCCCACAGCGAATCCTGTTCAAAGCTCTAACTCTCGCCTACAAAGCTCTCTCCAGCCAGGCCCCTCCCTACATCTCATCTCTAATCCAACAATATTAACCTAGACGCAGCCTCCGCTCTTCTGCCGACCTTCTCCTGTCCAGCACCCTGGTCACCTCCTCTCATGCTTGCCTCCAAGACTTCTAACGTGCAACTCCAATCTTCTGGAATACCCTCCCCCACCCAATCCGCCACTCCACAACCCTCAAAACCCTTCAAATGTTCCCTTAAAACTCACCAATTCAGACAAGCATATAATCTGGCTTAACCAATTCTCTAAAGGGCACATGCCACAAAGCTCAATACCTTCCCCCTCGTCTTCAGCCCTCATCCTTTAGACTGTAAGCTCACAAGGGCAGGGCTCTCTTTCCTATTGTATCTTGTATTCAGAATATCCATTGTTAAATCTGTAACACTGCATCTGAAATAGTCTATGTACTGTATGTTTCAAGATGATGGAGCTATATAAACAAACAATAATAATAAAAGGGACAGAACAGGAAATGAGAAAAAGAAGGCAGCAAGGAGCTTATCTGCAGCATCTCGTCCATTTGATGCAGCACGTTGTGGATGGTGTAATCGGGTTCAAGACTTTGCCCCTCCTTTCCATTCCCTCATGACCACCTCCAAATGTGGTTGCACAGCTGCCCTTGTCCCGCAGTGACTCTAATAGTGAGGGAGCCTGCCAAGTGGGGCAACAATGGATTGCCCACGCTGTAAGTGCTGAAGGAAAGGAGCAGCTGTAAGACCACATTTGGTCATGAAGAAATAGAAAGAAGGGGCAAAGTCTGGAACCTTGCTAAGCCATCCACAGGGGCAGTTGTGCAACCAAATTAAGAGGAGGTCATGAGAGAATAGAATGCAAAGGAGTGGAAAAGACTAGAACCTTGCTATGCCAACCAGAGGGGCAACTCTGCAACCATATTTAGAGTTGCTAATTAGGAAATAGAAATGAGGGGGAATAGTCTGGAACCTTGCTACACCATTAACAGAGGCAGCTGTTCGACCACATTTAGAGTGGCGAAGTGGCGTAGAGCCACGCAACGCGTCGGTGGCGAGCCGTTGGAGGGGACCCCGGAGGCCTTATGATATGGTGATGTAAACAAGACTTTTTTTGAATCATATAAACTTTATTGGCTACATTATCTCTGAACCATTTGGGCAATTACAATACAACTTTATGGATTACTTTTTTGCACAATGCACTTTTGCACTTTAGTAAATCATGTTATGTAAAAATTGTTCTGCTTTGCACTTTGACCAATCATATGTTTGTAATAGTTTTAAGACTAAGTCAGTTTAGATTTGTAGGTTTGTAGTTCTATATTAATAGGAAGCACTTCCAACACAGTTTGCACTTATTTTTCATCTTCTCTAATCATTCCCCTTTGTGCCCTTTGTATTGTGGGTTCAGTATTATTATCCCAGTCGTCTTATCAATTATTGGATATTGTAGAGCCATTTGAGGGGCCCAACCTCCGTTGTTTGTGTGTTTATATGTATTTTAATGGGTCTTTTATATATAGTTGGTGTACATTTTGTGAGTCCTGATCAAATAAATTTATAAGATACTTTTTAATATTATTGGATATATTGGTATATTTATTAGTGTGCGGCAGATATATAGGTTTTTTGGGGGCTAGTCTAGGGTCCCTACTAGAGATGAGCGAACTTTTGAAAAATTCGATTCGACTGATTCGCCGAATTTTCCGACAAAAATCGTTTCGACCCGAATAAATTCGCGACGAATCGCTATTAAAAACGGCTATTTCTGAGCCTCCTACAGCCTCAATAGGGTTGTAAACCATTCAGCCTTGCTGTAACACGCACAGGATGCGTGCTGGGTTTGTTAAATAATACTTTGAAGAAATATCACATGCAGATCAGAGGCATCGCTAATAGAATCGCAGAGCGGCACAATTGCAGAGAGTTGAAGTGGCATCACTATGAGGGGCAGAAGGAGCCCAAATATACACTGGAGTTGGCCTCAGGAGCCCAAAAATTGGATGAATCACACCCTGGAGTTGGCAGAAGTTGGCAGCAGCAGCAGGAGCCCAAATATACACTGGAGTTGGCTTCAGGAGCCCAAAAATTGGATGAATCACACCCTGGAGTTGGCAGAAGTTGGCAGCAGCAGGAGCAGGAGCCCAAATATACACTGGAGTTGGCCTCAGGAGCCCAAAAATTGGATGAATCACACCCTGGAGTTGGCAGAAGTTGGCAGCAGCAGCAGCAGGAGCCCAAATATACACTGGAGTTGGCCTCAGGAGCCCAAAAATTGGATGAATCACACCCTGGAGTTGGCAGGAGTTGACAGTAGTAGCAGCAGGAGCCCAAATATACACTGGAGTTGGCTTCAGGAGCCCAAAAATTGGATGAATCACACCCTGGAGTTGGCAGAAGTTGGCAGCAGCAGCAGCAGGAGCCCAAATATACACTGGAGTTGGCCTCAGGAGCCCAAAAATTGGATGAATCACACCCTGGAGTTGGCAGAAGTTGGCAGTAGTAGCAGCAGGAGCCCAAATATACACTGGAGTTGGCTTCAGGAGCCCAAAAATTGGATGAATCACACCCTGGAGTTGGCAGAAGTTGGCAGCAGCAGCAGCAGCAGGAGCCCAAATATACACTGGAGTTGGCTTCAGGAGCCCAAAAATTGGATGAATCACACCCTGGAGTTGGCAGAAGTTGGCAGCAGCAGCAGCAGGAGCCCAAATATACACTGGAGTTGGCCTCAGGAGCCCAAAAATTGGATGAATCACACCCTGGAGTTGGCAGAAGTTGGCAGTAGTAGCAGCAGGAGCCCAAATATACACTGGAGTTGGCTTCAGGAGCCCAAAAATTGGATGAATCACACCCTGGAGTTGGCAGAAGTTGGCAGCAGCAGCAGCAGGAGCCCAAATATACACTGGAGTTGGCCTCAGGAGCCCAAAAATTGGATGAATCACACCCTGGAGTTGGCAGAAGTTGGCAGTAGTAGCAGCAGGAGCCCAAATATACACTGGAGTTGGCTTCAGGAGCCCAAAAATTGGATGAATCACACCCTGGAGTTGGCAGAAGTTGGCAGCAGCAGCAGCAGCAGGAGCCCAAATATACACTGGAGTTGGCTTCAGGAGCCCAAAAATTGGATGAATCACACCCTGGAGTTGGCAGAAGTTGGCAGCAGCAGGAGCAGGAGCCCAAATATACACTGGAGTTGGCCTCAGGAGCCCAAAAATTGGATGAATCACACCCTGGAGTTGGCAGAAGTTGGCAGCAGCAGCAGCAGGAGCCCAAATATACACTGGAGTTGGCCTCAGGAGCCCAAAAATTGGATGAATCACACCCTGGAGTTGGCAGGAGTTGACAGTAGTAGCAGCAGGAGCCCAAATATACACTGGAGTTGGCTTCAGGAGCCCAAAAATTGGATGAATCACACCCTGGAGTTGGCAGAAGTTGGCAGCAGCAGCAGCAGGAGCCCAAATATACACTGGAGTTGGCCTCAGGAGCCCAAAAATTGGATGAATCACACCCTGGAGTTGGCAGAAGTTGGCAGTAGTAGCAGCAGGAGCCCAAATATACACTGGAGTTGGCTTCAGGAGCCCAAAAATTGGATGAATCACACCCTGGAGTTGGCAGAAGTTGGCAGTAGCAGCAGCAGGAGCCCAAATATACACTGGAGTTGGCCTCAGGAGCCCAAAAATTGGATGAATCACACCCTGGAGTTGGCAGGAGTTGACAGTAGCAGCAGCAGGAGCCCAAATATACACTGGAGTTGGCTTCAGGAGCCCAAAAATTGGATGAATCACACCCTGGAGTTGGCAGAAGTTGGCAGCAGCAGCAGCAGCAGGAGCCCAAATATACACTGGAGTTGGCTTCAGGAGCCCAAAAATTGGATGAATCACACCCTGGAGTTGGCAGAAGTTGGCAGCAGCAGCAGCAGCAGCCCAAATATACACTGGAGTTGGCCTCAGGAGCCCAAAAATTGGATGAATCACACCCTGGAGTTGGCAGAAGTTGGCAGTAGTAGCAGCAGGAGCCCAAATATACACTGGAGTTGGCTTCAGGAGCCCAAAAATTGGATGAATCACACCCTGGAGTTGGCAGAAGTTGGCAGTAGCAGCAGCAGGAGCCCAAATATACACTGGAGTTGGCTTCAGGAGCCCAAAAATTGGATGAATCACACCCTGGAGTTGGCAGGAGTTGACAGTAGCAGCAGCAGGAGCCCAAATATACACTGGAGTTGGCCTCAGGAGCCCAAAAATTGGATGAATCACACCCTGGAGTTGGCAGGAGTTGACAGTAGCAGCAGCAGGAGCCCAAATATACACTGGAGTTGGCTTCAGGAGCCCAAAAATTGGATGAATCACACCCTGGAGTTGGCAGAAGTTGGCAGCAGCAGCAGCAGCAGGAGCCCAAATATACACTGGAGTTGGCTTCAGGAGCCCAAAAATTGGATGAATCACACCCTGGAGTTGGCAGGAGTTGACAGTAGCAGCAGCAGGAGCCCAAATATACACTGGAGTTGGCCTCAGGAGCCCAAAAATTGGATGAATCACACCCTGGAGTTGGCAGGAGTTGACAGTAGCAGCAGCAGGAGCCCAAATATACACTGGAGTTGGCTTCAGGAGCCCAAAAATTGGATGAATCACACCCTGGAGTTGGCAGGAGTTGACAGTAGCAGCAGCAGGAGCCCAAATATACACTGGAGTTGGCCTCAGGAGCCCAAAAATTGGATGAATCACACCCTGGAGTTGGCAGGAGTTGACAGTAGCAGCAGCAGGAGCCCAAATATACACTGGAGTTGGCTTCAGGAGCCCAAAAATTGGATGAATCACACCCTGGAGTTGGCAGGAGTTGACAGTAGCAGCAGCAGGAGCCCAAATATACACTGGAGTTGGCCTCAGGAGCCCAAAAATTGGATGAATCACACCCTGGAGTTGGCAGGAGTTGACAGTAGTAGCAGCAGGAGCCCAAATATACACTGGAGTTGGCTTCAGGAGCCCAAAAATTGGATGAATCACACCCTGGAGTTGGCAGAAGTTGGCAGTAGCAGCAGCAGGAGCCCAAAAAATGGCCTAAAGACATAAATATGTTTTGCACCATTTGTAAAGTGTAAAACGTGGCACCATGCTGAATCTAGTCGCATGCATCAGGCATTGGTGGGTGGAAATCCTGGCTGATCCATCCCTGATTCATTTTGACAAAGGTGAGTCTCTCCACATTTTTAGTTGACAGACGAGTTCTCCTCGCCGTAACTATGGCCCCCGCCGCACTAAACACCCGCTCAGATGGCACGCTACTTGCCGGGCAGGACAGCTTTTCCAGGGCAAACTCTGCTAGTTGCGGCCACAAATCAAGTTTGGCTGCCCAGAAGTCCAGCGGATCCTCAAGGTGTGTTGGCATGGTCATGTCAAAGTATGACATGACCTGCTGGTTCAGGTCCTGCTCCAGGTCTTCCTGCTGCTCATGAGTAGCCTCACTATGCGGGTGTAGAAAGCTACTCATTAGCGACTGAAGACTGAGGCTGCTGCTGCTGATGGAGCTTCTGCTGCTGCTGCTGCCAACCCCCCCAGCGGCCATGGCAGTGGAAGGTGAGCGCAGAGGTCCCCTCGAGTCAGACCTGCGAGAGTATGGACCATGGCGCAGATAGGCATCGGCCAACTGCCTACGTAGAATGTCTTTGTAGTAGTTGAGTTTGTCCTCCCTCTCGGTGGGTTTAAAAAATGCCCCCATTTTGTGCCGGAAGCGAGGGTCCAATAAGGTGGACAGCCAGAAGTCATCCCGCCGACAGATGGAAACAATTCTGGGGTCACTACGCAAGCATGTGAGCATGCTTCGTGCCATTTGCGCAAGTGACTCGGATGGACTACCTGTCTCCATCTCCACTGCATACTGCCACGGTGTGCCCGGGTCCTCTGTCTCTCCTTCCTCAAAAACCTCTAGCTCCTCTGGCTGCTCCTGCTCCTCCTCTCCTGTCCGCTGACTAGATAAACCAGCCATTTCGCCAAGCCTAAACTGTGTTTCGCTGGGCAACTCCTCCTCCTCCTCTTCCTCCTCCTCCTCCTCCAGTTCAGCTCCAACGGGGTTCATGTGGCCGTAAGATGTAAACGCCATGTCTCCAGTGCCCTGACCAGCCATGGTTTCCAACATGTGCTGTAGTACATGAAGCAGTGGAATCACGTCGTTCATCCCGTAATCCTGCCGACTGACAAATAAAGTGGCTTCCTCAAAGGGCCTGAGCAAACGGCAGGTGTCACGTATGAGCTGCCACTGGTTGACATTGAAGTTACACAGGGGAGTCCCCCTATCTGCTTGGATCATCAGGAAATCCGTGATGGCTTTTCTCTGTTCATATAATCGGTCCAACATGTGAAGGGTGGAATTCCAACGGGTGGAAACATCGCAAATCAGACTATGTTGGGGGATACCATTCTGACGCTGTAGCTCAAGAAGGGTGTGTTTGGCGGTGTAGGAGTGGCTGAAGTGCATGCAAAGTTTCCGTGAAGTTGTTAGGATGTCCTGCAGATGGGGGGAACACTTCAGAAACCGCTTGACAACCAGATTGAAGACGTGAGCCATGCAGGGGGCATGGGTCAGGCTTCCTTGGCGCAGCGCAGACAAAATGTTCTTCCCATTGTCGGTAACCATGATTCCCATTTTAAGTTTTCTCGGAGTAAGCCATGTTTGGATTTCCTGATGAATACATTTAAGCAGTTCCTCCCCTGTGTGACTCCGTTCGCCAAGACAAACCATGTGAAGCACTGCGTGACACCTCCGTGCCCTGCACACATGGTAGACTGGAGGGGCACTGAGACTTGAGCCTACAGTGGAGGGTGAGGAGATGGCGGAGGATGAGGAGGCCGAGTCGCACGGTGTCACAGGCCCAATGGGCAGAGAGCGCGGAGGCCGAAGCGGCGTGACCTGTCCAAGTTGCTGCTGCAAAGGGACCACATTCACCCAGTGGGCCGTAAACGACATGTACTGCCCCTGACCGTAGTTACAGCTCCAGATGTCGGCGCTGCCATGTATTTTGCTACACACCGACAGGCTCAAGGACTGGCCCACCTTCTGTTCAACAAAAGTGTGCAGCGCTGGTACTGCCTTCTTGGCAAAGAAATGACGGCTTGGGACTCTCCACCTCGGCTCGGCACAAGCCATCAGTTCTCTGAAAGGTGCAGATTCCACCACCTGAAAAGGGAGCGACTGCAGCACCAGCAACTTGGACAGGAGCACATTCAGCTTCTGCGCCGTAGGATGAGTGGGCGCATACTGCTGTCTCTTGGACATGGCTTCGCTGATGGATTGCTGGCGGGATGCATGACTTGGAGGAGGAGGAGGAGGAGCAGGAGCGACAGAGGATGGGTGTGACGCACAGCTGCCTTCGGCTGAGGTGCTGGAGCCTTGGCTGGCAGAAATTGGGAGCTCACTTGGTGAGGAAGCAGACTGGACCACCCCTTGGGAGCCTCGGTTCTCCCAGGTCGTTTTATGGTGACGCATCATATGTTGACGCAGGGCCGTGGTGCCAACATTTGGACCCTGGCCACGCTTCACCTTTTGCCTACATATCTTGCATGTGGCCATGTTACCCTCCTGCGGATGCCTCAGGAAAAACTGCCACACTGCCGAGTAGCTACTTTTCCCACCCCCTGGCCTCACTGATTCACTGCTGCTGTTGCCAACTCCAGGAACCCCTGCTCCACTACCTCCCGATAAGGTAGACTGCCGCACAGCAGGTGCTCTACCCCGGCCCCGGCCCCGGCCGGCTCCAGCCTTTGGAATTGTGCCCCCATGCTGACTGCTACCACCTTGCTGCCTCAGCTGCTGACTCCGGGGCAACCTGCGCCCCTCTTCTCCTGATGATGACGATGAAGCCCCTTCATCACCCGGCTCCCAAGTGCGATCGGCTTCATCGTCATCATCATCATCATCACCGGGTTGTGGCTGTACGTCACTGATGTTCGTGGATTCGTCAACAGTGTCTGGCGCAGGAGCTGGAACGCTCGCAGCACCCACGACACTGTCCACATCACTATTTGTCTGCCTAGCTAAAGAAGCCACCTCCATTTCTTGGCTGGGCAGTAGCTGCTGACTGTCCTCCTGTATCTGATCGTCCTCCTCACTAAAGAGTGGAGCTGAACCCAAAGCATAGGATACGTCGCTGGGGGAGGGAACGGCGTAGGACAGAGGCAATGGGAGGACAGGGACTGCTCTCGGGGCATGCCAACTCAGGGTTGTGTCAGAGGAACCTACCGACCCTAGACTGGGGGTCTCAGATGTAAGTTGTGATGATGTTGTTGATGAGCGCGTCAGCCAATCTACCACGGCAGATGCGTTACTGGTGGAGACCCGACCGCTAGCAGATACTGGCAGATTAGGTCTCTCAGCGTGACTCCTGCTGCTACTGGCCCCCAGTCTGATGCGAGCTCTGCCTGCGGAATCTTGGCCTCTGCCACTCCTCTTTTCACTTCCAGGCACTTGTCTGCCCGACATAGTCTAACTGGCGTGGTAGTAGGTGATATTTTAAGAACCCCCAGGCAGCAGTGGGTCTATATAAAACAGAATATAATGCACACCAAAAGTGAGCAGTAACACTCAGCCTCCAACAGGCCTGCTTAGTGTAAATAAGAGAGCTGCTTAGTGTAAATAAAGAGGGGTATGCTATGTTACAGAATGGGATGCCTCAACAGAAGTGCACCTGGCAGGCAGCAGTAAGCCTATGCCCAGCAAAAGTGTCTTATAATATAAATATAATAAGAGCAAATGCTTATATGGTCTTAAACAGAGGCTGCTTTAGTCACAGAATGGGATGCCCTGGGCAGGAATGGACCTGGCAGGGTCCAGTAGGGCTTTGGCCAGCAAAAGTGTCTTTATCAGGCTAATTTCAAATATGATAAGAGCAAATGCTTATATGGTCTTAAACAGAGGCTGCTGTAGTCACAGAATGGGATGCCCCGGGCAGGAATCGACCTGGCAGGGTCCAGTAGGGCTTTGGCCAGCAAAAGTGTCTTTATCAGGCCTGATTTCTATGAGAATAAGTGCAAATGTTTATTATGCTATTAAATAGAGGCTGCTTTAGTCACAGAATGGGATGCCAGTGCCACAAAAACCAGAGAGCATGCACAGCAAAAGTGTCTTTATCAGGCCTGATTTCTATGAGAATAAGTGCAAATGTTTATTATGCTATTAAATAGAGGCTGCTTTAGTCACAGAATGGGATGCCAGTGCCACAAAAACCAGAGAGCATGCACAGCAAAAGTGTCTTTATCAGGCCTGATTTCTATGAGAATAAGTGCAAATGTTTATTATGCTATTAAATAGAGGCTGCTTTAGTCACAGAATGGGATGCCAGTGCCACAAAAACCAGAGAGCATGCACAGCAAAAGTGTCTTTATCAGGCCTGATTTCTATGAGAATAAGTGCAAATGTTTATTATGCTATTAAATAGAGGCTGCTTTAGTCACAGAATGGGATGCCAGTGCCACAAAAACCAGAGAGCATGCACAGCAAAAGTGTCTTTATCAGGCCTGATTTCTATGAGAATAAGTGCAAATGTTTATTATGCTATTAAATAGAGGCTGCTTTAGTCACAGAATGGGATGCCAGTGCCACAAAAACCAGAGAGCATGCACAGCAAAAGTGTCTTTATCAGGCCTGATTTCTATGAGAATAAGTGCAAATGTTTATTATGCTATTAAATAGAGGCTGCTTTAGTCACAGAATGGGATGCCAGTGCCACAAAAACCAGAGAGCATGCACAGCAAAAGTGTCTTTATCAGGCCTGATTTCTATGAGAATAAGTGCAAATGTTTATTATGCTATTAAATAGAGGCTGCTTTAGTCACAGAATGGGATGCCAGTGCCACAAAAACCAGAGAGCATGCACAGCAAAAGTGTCTTTATCAGGCCTGATTTCTATGAGAATAAGTGCAAATGTTTATTATGCTATTAAATAGAGGCTGCTTTAGTCACAGAATGGGATGCCAGTGCCACAAAAACCAGAGAGCATGCACAGCAAAAGTGTCTTTATCAGGCCTGATTTCTATGAGAATAAGTGCAAATGTTTATTATGCTATTAAATAGAGGCTGCTTTAGTCACAGAATGGGATGCCAGTGCCACAAAAACCAGAGAGCATGCACAGCAAAAGTGTCTTTATCAGGCCTGATTTCTATGAGAATAAGTGCAAATGTTTATTATGCTATTAAATAGAGGCTGCTTTAGTCACAGAATGGGATGCCAGTGCCACAAAAACCAGAGAGCATGCACAGCAAAAGTGTCTTTATCAGGCCTGATTTCTATGAGAATAAGTGCAAATGTTTATTATGCTATTAAATAGAGGCTGCTTTAGTCACAGAATGGGATGCCAGTGCCACAAAAACCAGAGAGCATGCACAGCAAAAGTGTCTTTATCAGGCCTGATTTCTATGAGAATAAGTGCAAATGTTTATTATGCTATTAAATAGAGGCTGCTTTAGTCACAGAATGGGATGCCAGTGCCACAAAAACCAGAGAGCATGCACAGCAAAAGTGTCTTTATCAGGCCTGATTTCTATGAGAATAAGTGCAAATGTTTATTATGCTATTAAATAGAGGCTGCTTTAGTCACAGAATGGGATGCCAGTGCCACAAAAACCAGAGAGCATGCACAGCAAAAGTGTCTTTATCAGGCCTGATTTCTATGAGAATAAGTGCAAATGTTTATTATGCTATTAAATAGAGGCTGCTTTAGTCACAGAATGGGATGCCAGTGCCACAAAAACCAGAGAGCATGCACAGCAAAAGTGTCTTTATCAGGCCTGATTTCTATGAGAATAAGTGCAAATGTTTATTATGCTATTAAATAGAGGCTGCTTTAGTCACAGAATGGGATGCCAGTGCCACAAAAACCAGAGAGCATGCACAGCAAAAGTGTCTTTATCAGGCCTGATTTCTATGAGAATAAGTGCAAATGTTTATTATGCTATTAAATAGAGGCTGCTTTAGTCACAGAATGGGATGCCAGTGCCACAAAAACCAGAGAGCATGCACAGCAAAAGTGTCTTTATCAGGCCTGATTTCTATGAGAATAAGTGCAAATGTTTATTATGCTATTAAATAGAGGCTGCTTTAGTCACAGAATGGGATGCCAGTGCCACAAAAACCAGAGAGCATGCACAGCAAAAGTGTCTTTATCAGGCCTGATTTCTATGAGAATAAGTGCAAATGTTTATTATGCTATTAAATAGAGGCTGCTTTAGTCACAGAATGGGATGCCAGTGCCACAAAAACCAGAGAGCATGCACAGCAAAAGTGTCTTTATCAGGCCTGATTTCTATGAGAATAAGTGCAAATGTTTATTATGCTATTAAATAGAGGCTGCTTTAGTCACAGAATGGGATGCCAGTGCCACAAAAACCAGAGAGCATGCACAGCAAAAGTGTCTTTATCAGGCCTGATTTCTATGAGAATAAGTGCAAATGTTTATTATGCTATTAAATAGAGGCTGCTTTAGTCACAGAATGGGATGCCAGTGCCACAAAAACCAGAGAGCATGCACAGCAAAAGTGTCTTTATCAGGCCTGATTTCTATGAGAATAAGTGCAAATGTTTATTATGCTATTAAATAGAGGCTGCTTTAGTCACAGAATGGGATGCCAGTGCCACAAAAACCAGAGAGCATGCACAGCAAAAGTGTCTTTATCAGGCCTGATTTCTATGAGAATAAGTGCAAATGTTTATTATGCTATTAAATAGAGGCTGCTTTAGTCACAGAATGGGATGCCAGTGCCACAAAAACCAGAGAGCATGCACAGCAAAAGTGTCTTTATCAGGCCTGATTTCTATGAGAATAAGTGCAAATGTTTATTATGCTATTAAATAGAGGCTGCTTTAGTCACAGAATGGGATGCCAGTGCCACAAAAACCAGAGAGCATGCACAGCAAAAGTGTCTTTATCAGGCCTGATTTCTATGAGAATAAGTGCAAATGTTTATTATGCTATTAAATAGAGGCTGCTTTAGTCACAGAATGGGATGCCAGTGCCACAAAAACCAGAGAGCATGCACAGCAAAAGTGTCTTTATCAGGCCTGATTTCTATGAGAATAAGTGCAAATGTTTATTATGCTATTAAATAGAGGCTGCTTTAGTCACAGAATGGGATGCCAGTGCCACAAAAACCAGAGAGCATGCACAGCAAAAGTGTCTTTATCAGGCCTGATTTCTATGAGAATAAGTGCAAATGTTTATTATGCTATTAAATAGAGGCTGCTTTAGTCACAGAATGGGATGCCAGTGCCACAAAAACCAGAGAGCATGCACAGCAAAAGTGTCTTTATCAGGCCTGATTTCTATGAGAATAAGTGCAAATGTTTATTATGCTATTAAATAGAGGCTGCTTTAGTCACAGAATGGGATGCCTCACAGCAGACTTAAGATCAGTTCAGTATATATGCACAGTTAGTTACTATAAGCAGCCTGAAAACGCTAACAAAGGCTGGATGAAAAAAAAAAATTCTCCCTGTCAGCCAGCTCCGTTTTTCCTACCTTTCCCTGGCTTTCTGTCTGTCTCCTGTCTGTCTCCTGCCTGTCTCCTGCCTGTCTCCAGCCTGTCCCTGTCTGTCCCTGTCTCCAGCCTGTCTCCAGCCTGTCTAACTGCCTCAGCTACACAGCGTTCTGTCTGTCTGTCACGAATGCAATAGAGAAATGAGGAAAAGCAAGATGGCCGCCGTTAAATACCGCTGTGTGACGTCACCGGGCTTGCTGGCTGCTGATAGGCTGCATGTGACTGCCCCAGCTTGCACTGGCGCGGGATACATGTCCAGACATGTCCCGCCCGCCATCTTAGAATGCCTGTAATGTAAATGAATGGATGTTAAAGGAAAACTTCGAGTGATCGAATCGCGGGGAAATTCGGATTCGATCCGAATCGAATTTTTCCTGAAATTCGGATCGAATCCGGGTTCGTCCGGATCGATTCGCTCATCCCTAGTCCCTACTTCACATACTTCCCACATTTAGAGTTGGTCATGAGGGAATAGGATAGAAAGGAGGAGCAAATGGATAAAATGCACACGAGAAAAGCTACAGAAAATCTCCTTGCTGTCTTAGAACCATCATTACCAAAAAATTACCAATATACGGACAATGCTGAAGCAAATTTGCTAGGTAATATACAGTAATTCATAAAAATAAACTGATTTTGAAATCAGATCTACACAAGGCTACACAAGGGATACAGTAGACAAAAGGCATTTGCCACTCTCCTAAATGGCCAAGATATCAAGGTTTGCAGGTTCACCTTATGATTGCTTTTTGAAAAATGTGGGTGTGGCCCTTGGCTCTGTGATTCTGCATAATAATCAGCATAATGGGCAGGGTCTGAAAACACACAGAATATTGCTTCAAACAAAGGCATTTCCATCACCCTAGCAGAGATCCTCCCCCCTCCTCCATTGTCTGATGATCAATGGTGAAGGGAGGGGGGTGCAGGCTCTATGGTCTTGTTCTAAAGCGGTTATCTTGACACCTACAGTAGTCACAACCACAAGCACACAGACAGCCATTTAAAACACTAATTTGACGCAACGGCCAATTAGGGTCACCGCACACAAGCGACGATTGAGAGAGGGGACAGAGAGATCAAATGGAAGAGCTTATGACTCAGGCTGCATAATACTGGTGTGCTCGTTCTTGCTGAGCAGACCACCAGTCGGAACGTATGATTGAGGGTATGGCAAAAAAAATCAAGGGGTGTGCCACTACTCTTTGCCTTGTTTTTACTTCCAGGATCAGCTTCTGACAGAAAGGGAGAGGGCAGCTATGACGAGGTAAACTGCTGAATGATAGTTTATTCACTTTGCCTACAGAGTTCCTTTAAGTAGGCTCTATAGTTCCTATAACACTAAGCCTATCATTGTCATATATATCTCCATGTGACTCCTTTCCTGTTGTTTTCTCCAGGTAACCCTACTTAAAGTGGACCAACACCCAAGATTCTGACTCCTGGGTCTTGGTCCACTTCGGTGGGGCACCCCCGATCGGGGTGCCCCGCTGTGTGAACCCCCCCCGATCAACCGAAAAACTCACCTCTCCCCGCTCCCAGCGCGGACGGACAAGCGATTTGACAGCAGCGGACAAGCGGCTCCTCCGCCACCGCCTCCCGCGCGTCACTCTTGACTTGACGCCTGTGAACGGCCGGCGCGGGCGGGCACACGTCTAGAGGGGCGCGAGGGAGGCGGCGGCGGCCGACAAGGTAACGGGATTTGGGGTGTTTGGGGGGGTTTCACCCCGCGGGACATCCCGATCTCGGATGCCCCGCGGGGAGGGAGGTGATCGGCCCGGGAATCTTATAGATTCCCGGGCCGATCACGGGAGGGTGATGGTCCACTTTAAAGCAAATGCTAGTGAGGTACATGACCTCACTCACAACACCAGATTTTGAGTTGGCGGTCATACTAGTGCCTAAAAACTAAACAGCAGCAAGGCAGATAAGTCAAACACTTCCGTCAGATTCTCGGTTTTACTACACTAAAAATGAACCTTCAAAAATATGTGGCCTTTAACCTCTATTATACGAGATAGCACAGAATCCGGCGTGTTTTCACATTCTTAATAGCGCTTTAGACTTCACCAAGGTCTACCCGAAGCCTATTCCTGCCAAGTGGCGCTTAAGAAAAACTCAAGAACATTGCTTTATTCTAAATCGGAACAGAAAATAGCAGCACAGCCCCATTCTTCTTGTCCTCCCTCTTACGTACCCTTGTTGACATTTCTTTTACTGCTTACCCAGATTTCTCATTAAATCACTTTTTAATTAACCTCCTGCTGGAGTCCTGCCAGCTAACCAGCTTTCATAAGCCCACAATGCCCTGGTTTATCCTATCAAGTTGCAGTCATCCAAAAGCAACGGCTTGCTTCCTAAAAGACCAACCAACCTGAAGGGTGTGTAATAAGAATTAATAATATAAAACTTTTGCTAATACCCCAAACACATTTCAAAGGAATTTGACAAGAGATCAAATTCCACGTAATACGTAAGTTTTAATTCCACTAAATACTTTTACGGTTAGCATCTTGGTAGACACTTCCCAGCCAAAAATGTTGAAAATGTGTAAAATAAAAGGAGGATTCTGCCATGCAACGCGAAAAAAACAAATATTCTACGAACAGAAAAAAAAAAAGAAAATTCTACTAATAGAAAAAATATATTCTACTAATAAAAAAAATAATGTAAAAAACGAATAATTTATAAATATACTAGTGTTGCAAATGTCCCTCCATCTCTTTCGATTTTTTTATGACCACTCATTTTCTCAGATCTCCAAGTGTAATCAAGCTCGCTCACACTAGGAGTGACAGGGGCAGCTCTGCGACAACATTGGGGGTGCGATCATGGAGCAATAGAATAAAAAGGGAGGGGCAAACTTTGGAGACCCACTACAGCATTTACAGCACACTACTAAATGCAGGATGCCCCGCTGTGTGAAACCCCACCAGGTCTCCCACAAACTCCCCCTTCCTTCGGTCCTACCGCACATGCGCAGCCTCTCATCCAATCAGCACGCACTGCACTGACATAAAATCGTCTAAGACTTGGCTCCAGCTGAGTCTAGCCGAGCCAGTGGCCGCATCCCTGCTACCCTCACAAATGCCTGGTGCAGGCGCATGGCCTGCTAAAGGCAGCTGTTAACCTGGGGGGGGTTTTACACATCATGGCATCCCGAATCTGGATGCCCCGTGGGGAGGGAGTAAGCCTGCCCTGGAGTCTCATAGACTCCAGGGTGTCTTATAGAGTCTCATAGACTCTCAGACTCCAAAAATGGTTTTGGCCCACTTTAAGGCCTAAAAATATATAATTATGCCTGAAGACATCACATACCCCATGTAATTATTTGATTTAGCTTTACATCCCTATATTAGGTTTAAAGCAGGCCAAAACCCTCTAACGGTCCCCCATGCCCCTACACGAGTACTTAGGGCCTTGCTGCAAGCTCAGTTTAAAAAACTAAACTAAACATTGTTTTTACGCCTCTGTAGTGACATCCACCTGGCAGATTTAGGACCGCTGGTTCATCTCAAATCTGCTGGTTAGGTGCCCCTACAGTGGCAAAAAACAACGAGGGAGCCTCGGTAAAGGTAAGCTTCTGGAGCCTCAGCAAAAGGGAAGCCAGGTATGTGGCCGCAGGCTGGGAAGTATCTGTGGGCCGGAAAAACTATGGGGGAGCCACAGGAAAGATGAGTTTTTTGAGCAATTGGTGGGGTTATAAACAAAGACAGGATGCCCCGGTGGTGGGCAAGCGATCCTGGAGGTTTCATGGGATGCCCGGGGGTAGGCAAGTCTTTTAGACACACATTTTGGTCCTCTTTTAAGAGCATTTTCCCCAGCGTGATAACTAAAGATACCCAACACCATAGGATCTACTGGTAGATTGGTTTTCTTGGAAAATAAGCTGGCACCAACAGAACTGTTTTTTTGTTGTGCTGATTAAGATTTTTAATAGAACAATTTTCCCATTAATCATCTTCCTCATTTAATTAAAAAATAAAGTTCCTGTATTGAAAACTATAACCATGCTTTAGAGAAAAGAACTTCAAAGAAACAGGAACTTGCGGGACTTGTCCACACACTCCTTCCATTAGACGAGAATAAAAAGACAAGTTGTGCCACATATAATGTAAGCATTCTAATCCTTCTGCGGTCACAAATTCCAAACACTGCGCGCTCTGTGCTTTCTGAGACAAAAGTGTTAAAAGAACAAAGGACTTGTTGAATGGATGGTAGAGCGGTAGCTGGTGATGAGATAATTGCCAGGAATTCTTTCACCCTGACCAAAAATGGGAGACAGTGAGAGACAAAGATGCATTAAGTGCACCATTAAAGGAGAGATTGAGTGTCAATGCTGGCGCTTTAAGAAATAGAAGTAGGAGAACTGCGCAAGCTCCAGTCCAATCAGAGCCATTTGGCGTGCCTATTTCATTCGCTAAACAGCGACAAATGTGCGCACTTCTGCCCGCTGGGATTGCGTCCACTCTCGCTCCTCATTGAAGTCTATCAGAACTGTTTGCCAATACATAGTCGCAGCAAATGGCTTTGATTGGATGAGAGCCTGCACATGCGTTGGATCAAGAAGAGGTCTGGGCGTCCTGGAAAAATCGGGGCATCGCAACCCAGCGAAAAAAATCCAGGATAGTCAAAGGTTTTGTTCCACTTTTAAGTGGACCAACACATGTGCAGGCGTGGGAGTTGGTACTGCGGCTATAAGGCAGTCTGGGGGGGGGGGGCACATAACCCCCCAAAACACTGTAAACTTTACTTCAGCAGTGCTCCTCCGAAAGGGAATCCAGCGCCACAATTACGGTAGCTGCCGGCACTCATGTGGGAAGGGCATTCCGGTTGCCAATTTTGGGGCTTAATTCCCGGCAAATATTGAGACTAAAGGTAGGAATTATGGCGGTCTGGGGGCTTATGTGCGGGGGGAGCCTGGCAATAGCATAGTGGTCACACAGATGTCACTGACCACAGCAAAGCATGCTCATGACTCAAGTTGCAACATGACATGCTTGCCCCAGCTCAGCCACAACCCAGAAATTGAAATGAGGAAAACAGCTTCACATAGAATAGATAAGGTATTTATTTACATATAATCAAAGATTTTGAGATGCTTTGAAATGGGCTATTTCACACTGTTACCACAGGGGATAATGTGGGGGGGGGGGGGGGTGCACCTGGAAAGGGACTTTAAGTCTTTTCTATGAAGCATCAACGTAATTGATCAGAATGGTGCAAGATACTTTTTCACTCAACGTCCACATCCATTATCCCAAGCCTGTGACAGGTGGTGCCGGGTTGTCTCTGCTGTTTGCTAAACTGGCATTTTGTCACTATATTAATACCATCTGTTGCAATGTCAGTGTGATACTGACCCAAGTTTCTTATGGCCTACATTTGCAAAAAGTCTGCAAACAATAAAAAAAAATAATTTTGCACTTAAAGACACTGATCTATACGCAAAATATACGCAAAAATATAAAAAGAAAGACAAATGGAATAAGCATTGGGTACAGGTAGTCACAAGTAATGATGCCGGAGCTGGAGCGGAGATAGTATGGTTCTGAAGCTCAGTGGCACTCCTGAATGCCGGATACAATAGCTCCGGCCACCACAACGTGTGAAATGGTTATAAGAGGTCTCTTGGGGCGGGGGACTTCCCATCCAGTGATGTCAGTCACATGAGGGAGATTCCACAGAGGCTCCTCCTCTGTGGTATTAAAAAGTTTCCCTTATCTGGTGGCCCCGGCATTAGCTTGGTGGGGCACCAATGAAAGAAGGGGGGGGGGGATCTGACCTGCAGAGAGGATGCCGTCCATCAGGGGGCAGGTGAAGGAAGGGCCTGATAATTATTTACCCCAGTAGCGTTCCCATTTGGGTTGCCTTGTTGTTTAAAACCCTATTAATCATCATCAACTCCTAAGGTCCTGGGGATGGCAGTACACAGCAGACCACAGGGAGACCGGGGATGCAACCTCTTCCTTTTGGCAATGCCAGAGCTCTGTCTGTAAACAAACTTGAGTTATAGCATTTATACCAGTTATTAGGATTTAGACCGAACCAACAGTCTTGCAAAAAACAAAACTCCCAAAAACTAATTTCCCCCATGTACATGCACGATACTAAGCCATTGGCACTTACATATGCTCCGGTAGCTCAATTTCCACCTCACCGATTTTCTCCTGGTCGTGGCCATCTTAGACCACGCGGGAGGCTTCATCCTTTTCCAGCTGTGCTGCTGCATAGACTTAACCCACAATGCAAGGTGGCAGGAAACCCTTTGCAGGCCACTAACAGATCCATAGGATGCCATTGAAGGGGGAAAAATTAACCACAGCACGAGTTACAAAAAGGTTAATGCATATGAGCACTGTTTCTTCTAAGGGTTCGGTTTAAATTAAAAAAATGGTTAAAGAAATAATTTTATGAGACAAAAAAAAAAAAAAAAAAAAAAAAAGAAGAACGTGCACAGGGAGGCTACGCATGGGAGTTGTTGTCTCCTGTGCTTGATGTGTAACAGTTTTTTCTCTTCTTTCCCTTTAGAAGGCAAAACCAACCTGAAATTTTCAAACAATTCCCTGCCTCTGATCTTTACCGTGAAATCTTTTGTTGTCTGTCGGGCCGATCTATTTTCTAGTCTGCAGATAAACTTATTTGCTTTGCTCCAGTTTCTCGAGTGCTTAAAAAGCCGTCATCAATCAAACAGATAAATGGAGGTAGCGAATGTGATGAAGTGACAGATCCCACACAACTCCGACACCAAGGTGTGTTTAGAAGAGATACAAAAAGCAGTCAAACAGGATTTATTTCTTCGAAAGAAAGGAAGAAAAACAATGAACACATCTGTGCAAGCAGACCACTCACTAGGGTACGGGCGCAGCAGCGCAAGATCATTAAGGGTTGAGAAGGGGTTAAGACAAGATGGAGCAAAGCCAGAAAATTGGAGCAGAGGCCAAAATCCACAACTTGTGCGGCCGCTAGTCTCTAAATATTACCTACTAACACGTACAAGAAATATTATCACTTCCCATGCAAAAAGGGGGGACCGGTGGCTGAGTGACGCCAAAAGAGCCAACAGTAACAGACAGCAACTAACTGGTCCTGTTATAAAGGGTTACTTAAGAGTTATAGAACATCAGACATTATTGGAAATAACATATGGCTCTCATGGTGACCAGCGATAAAGTACAAACATGAGGAATACTGGCCACCAGCAGATTTCTGCATATATATATATATATATATATATATATATATATATATATATATTCCAAGTAGAGCCAGAATGTACCAACCTTTAGGGTAATGCAGGGCCCCTACTTCGAATTTTATCACTTCCTAAGTAATTTCATAATTCTCAACAACAGAATGACAACAAAAGAGCCGACCGTAACTGAAAAAACTAGCTAGTCCTGTTATAAAGAGTTATTTAGAGTTACAGAACATCAAGCATTATAAGAAATAATATATGGCTTCCGTGGTGACCAGCGATGCAGTATATACATTAGGAATACTGGCAATTGGCAATATATATATATATATATATATACCAGCACGCCGCTGGTTAAAGTGGCAATAGTCCCTCTTTACTATAAAGCAACGGGGCAGAACAACGTGGATTTCCCCGCTGTGCATCCGCACCAGTAAAAGAAAAAAAGAAAAAAAAAAACTTGCCTCTTCCGAGTCCTCTTCTACGGCTGCCTTGGAGCAGCCTATCAGCCTCCACCGTCAGCGCCTGTGCTGATAGGCTCAGCTGCTGGCCGCGTCACCCTCAGCACCACAGCAACCATAGAAGAGGACCTGGAAGAGGCAAGTTCCTGTGCGGCCATTTTATTTTGATTTACCAGTGCCGATGCGTCAAAAAGGACCATAGTCCCTCTTTAATGTATATTCAGTACCAACGTTTCTGAGACACACAAGGCCCCTTATTTGAGGCAATATGAAAAGCCAGTAACCCGTACACGTACGTACTAATGAAACAGTCTATGACCAACAGGGGTCCACTCCCCTTTGTTCTCCCCTCCGATGCCATTCGTGATGTCATAGCTGTCAAAAAATATATTTGTGTGTAATAGGTTATTGAGATGTAGGAGACAAAGCACTTGCCCCTTTCTAATCCTCTCAATAAAAGTTAGTGGGGCGGCATTCCGCAGTAATTTCATTATGGATACTCCGATGAGCCACACAAATTATGTAGACTGGACTATCCCTTTAAAGTGCATGTAAATGTGAGCGTACAGTGCAATTTCATATGCACCAACAAAGGAGACAGTGAAAACATTATGGCCATAAACACTTTACTTTAGAGAGAGAACTGAGCATATGTAGATACGTGTAACAAGTCAGATCTTTCTCCTAAGCCTGACCCGCTATTCTCTGTATCTTTAATATCTTCCAACACAGAGAAAATCGGGCAGACTGCATTTAAAAATCCCCAAAGCAACACAAATGAAAAAAATACTGACAAGAACACCCTGTACCCAAAATAAAATTACTTATATCAAAAAATGTTTTCAATTTATTTGGGTTCCTCTAAAAATGCATCTAGACCAATTTTACACCAAGTAACCCCCAGCAACAGGAAGTGTCAACCAAGTACCCCCAAGGAGGGGATCAATTATAAAAATTACCAAAATAAGTAGGTCACAGGCATCAAAACACCTTCAAAAGAAGGAAGCAATAACGTTTTGCTGTTAAAATAATATACCAGACCCATCAGAAAGGGTGTAGGTGCACCCCTGAACTTCTACCGAGTACCCCTCCAGGGTACATGTACCGCAGGTTGATAAACAGCGACAAGCCCATAGATATATCATCCTGCTTGACTATCGCTTGTGTAAAGCGGAATGTTATATCAATCAAATGGCCAGAAAAGTCAGTGGTGCCTTATGCAGCATTTCAGATCTGCAGATCTTCGGTGCAGTTGCCTCGTGCTCTGGGCCTCTGGCAGTGTGGGAGCAGTGTCACAATGCACAGAAAGGGGCATCAGGCATTATGTTTGGATGATCTTACCTGCTCCCCAGTCCTGCGGCATCAGCCCGGGTGGTGTGCGGAGCTCACTGTCGCTCAGCCGCTGCGTCAGCTCGAGCAGCACTGCGGCCCTCCTCCCGCATCCCCGCCACCTCTCTCGCCAGAGCACGTGTAGTTTATGCCCTCGCTCATCAGAAGCTTATTTAAGCAGGCCAATGAGCCCTATTGTTACTTGTGGGCAAGGTGGCCTTGACTATTGTGGCCTAATCAGCTCATAGGTTGTAGTCAGGCCAATGATCCCAAGTCTTTCTTAGCCAATCCCATCTACCTCAGCCCTATAAAAGTATTTCCATGTCTCTCTGTCATTGCCTATGATAGTGTGCTCGCGAACCCTCTGACCAACCAGCTTGAACCTTGACCCTTCTCTTGCTACTTATCTTGGTGCCACGTATAGTCAGGACTGCCCTTCTGTGTATGATGGCCTGACATCGCCCAGTCTGGTCCCTGGTTCATCCGCTCTCACCCCGTAAATCCACATCCTAATGCTGTTTAAGTCCTGGGGGTAACAGTGTCCGGTAAGGCATATAAAGCGTCCCAGCAAATAGGGGCTTGTTTAAAGGCTAGAAGCAGCGGAGATTGGCGGTTGTGGACACACCAGAAGGCGGGTGTCCCACAGGGCTTGACATGTATATTGTTCCAAATGCTATTAGGCAATGTCATGGCTCATTTTGGCTATAGGGTTTGTGTGGTTGGCTATGTCACCATGATTAACTGTTGATGTCTATTGTTTAGTATGCTTTTATAGTAGATGTCAGACCCATGGCTACAGAGGGGATGGGGAGTGGCGTACACACTGAAGGCCAGGTCCTGATGGGGCGCTATCCTGCTGTCTTGCATAGGGCGCTTTTCAATCCAAGGCCGGCCCTATATACGGCACATAATAAATGATGCCTGCACCTATTTTGGTTATAGGTGAACCTTGCAAGCTTGTCTCCATCTCCCTCGTCAGTCTCTCACAGTATAAAAAAAAAAACTAAAAATACCAGCAATAACACAGTCAGCATGTTGTGTTTTCCAAAGAAACAGCGCTGAATCTATTGCCATTCACGGTGGTATGCATTGATGGGTGGCGACTTACCCTCTTGCACCCAGCCTTGTGACTGGAGGCGGCTGAAGTCTTCTGCTTGGTAATCCACTCCTCTATGCCCTTGCGAGCCAGGCAGGCATTAACTGCAAAACTGTCACCTATGGGACAAGATAGAAATGTTTTACCCAACACACCCAAAATTACAGACACACACATACAGTGCCTTGAAAAGCTATTAATAACCCCTTGCTTTTTTTTAAGGTTACAGGCACTTAAATGTATTATACTGAGATTGTATGCAATCGAGCATCAGAAAGTAGCTATAATAAGAAAAAGATACACACTTTTCCAAATTAAAAAACTGAAAAGTGTGACACACACACACACACACACACTAATATATATATATATATATATATATATATATATATATATGCCACACAGTGCCTTGAAAAAGTAGTTATAGCCCCTTGCGTTTTTCCACATTTTTAACGTTACAGCCACAAACCTAAATCTATTTTACTGAAGTTTTTTACAGCAACACAAAATTGCATGCTCTATAGACCAAATAAAAAAAAAAAAAAAAAACTGAAAAGTGTGGCGCACATATGCATTTAGCCCCCTGTACACCCACTGTAATGATACCCTGAGCCTGATTCGTAAAGTGCGCCATTCCGTGGCACTTTACTGACACTGTTATAGGGTCATTGCGGAGGAATCTGCACACTGCCCGTTATAGGGGTTTGGGAAGGATTCTGCACACTATCTGTTGTGGTGTGTTGGAGGGGGGATTCAGCACGATGTCTGTTATGGGATGATTGGAGGGGGGGGGGGGGGAATTCTGCACACTGCCTATTATGGTATTTTTATTGGGGGGTGGGGGTTCTACAAAATGCCTGCTATTGGGTTCTGGCAGGGGGTTAAGAATATACTTTTTTTCTCGAAACCCTGGGGGGGGGTTTCTACAAAATGAATATTTAAGAATATACCGTACTTTTTTTCTCTAAACCCTAGGTGCATCTTATGGTCAGATGAATCCTATAGTGCAAGAAATACAGTATTTACAAGGAAAGAGCAGAAGTTTTGGGAGTGATCTCTGATATGCTGTATAAGGAGTAGTCATCATAATAAAAGGTAGGCAATCATTTATTTTTGTAAATGGGCATCTTAATAGAAATCGTATATCAGGATAAAATGTCCTCTCTTGACGAGACACTTACATCTGAAACAATGACTAGCCCGCAATAGACCATCAGCTTGCAGGATCATTGAAAGTCATCACGACCCAGGGCACTCCACGTTGCATTGAATCTTTAATGAAAAGCACCCTGGATATGTCATCAAGGAAAAATGGATGTATCTAACACAATTATAAGAGAAGAACCACAATTCCTCCAGTTAAGGAAGCACTTTGACCAGATCACTGATCTAAGACATTCCAGGGCATTAGACTAGATCACAGGACGTTTGCCTTTCAAAGATCAGCTCGAGCCCTGGTAAGAAACAGTTTACAGGTTCACTGACACATGAAGGGATTAGACAGAGAACAGAGTCACAGATCAAACGCGCTCATACAAACACCAGTCCATCATTCAGGAGCCGTCTGTGCCCCATGAAACAAAGCGAATCAAATCCCATCTATTAAACCTGATGGCAAATAGCAAGACAGGTCACCGGTCAGACAGAAATGTGCTGGTAGGTCAACAGAATCTATCCAAACTAAACAGAAACATAGAAGGTTGACAGCAGAAGGTCCGACTAGTCTGCCCTTCATATGGCCCATCCAGTCTGCTCTTCATATGGTCCATCTATGCAAATCTGAAGCTGGGGACCTGGGTAACAGGTCAGTCACCCATTCCCGTGCAGCAGTGTGACTGTACTGGTGTGTTGCTTAAACCGGATCTTCATGCTGAATAAAAGAGTCTCCTATATGTTTCCCCTACCATGTACATAAAGATTGCCCACAATCATAAAAATTTTCGGAGTCTTTAAACATCCACGGCGTCTCAGGCTGCCTGCAAGCCGGAATTGTCTCACGACTGTGTCGCTCTGCATTCTGGGATTGCTGTCCTTTACCTGACCCCAGCTAAGCACAGCTATAACCCCACCCCATACAGTTTTGCCCCCTCTCCTCTCCTGTGTGATGCTTCTGAGGCAAGATGGCAGCAACCGTATCCTAGAGTCCTGAACAGTTGCAGCCCAGTGGGGGAAAGAATAATAAGTGACTAAAAAAATAAAATATATTAATTTTAGATGTTGGGGAATAGTTTAAGGGTTTTGGGCTTTTCATTAAATGATGATGAAGGTCCACTTTAAGTGCAGAGCCCCCCTCCCATCAGCAACACCCAAGTCGGGCTTAGCACGTGAGGGTTACAAAAAGCTTGAACTTCCTCTGCTGGTGAGCAGATACCAACACAGCTCTAGGGCTGTATATATATATATATATATATATATATATATATATATATATATACACACACATTGAATATCGGGACTGAGGTGACAACAGTCTGGAGGCTTGGAGCGAGAGGCTATATATAAAAAATATATGTTTAGTATATAAGCGCGTTTTTTTAGAACTTTTTAAGTTCCATCTGTTGTTATGATACCAGCACAGAGGCAATAAAGATTCAACAGCATGCTAAAATCATTATCCCACCCTATCCCCCAAAATGTGGATGAGGTTTCATCTCCCTCTTGTCTCCAATTAGCCTCTATATCATTATCTCAATAATATAGAAACCACTTCCATTTGCCGTGGCTTACTGGGTACTATTTTTTTTTTTAAAGAGAAATTAGCAGAAACCAGTTAGCTTCGTCTGTCTAAAAATGTGGACTATAGTGGGAACCAGAAACCCATTTCTGATTGGCTGCAGAAGATTTCAGGAGACGTAACCGCTCTTTGAGCTAAGCCATTATACAGGTCCATATGTTGTACATGTGGCCACAGCAGGGAAACATTAGGAGAAAATCTACTGTTAAAGCAGATTTCCAAGCAGCTCCGCAATAAACGCGTTTGTTTTAGCTGCAACAAAGTACAGCTCGTATGAAGAGAGTTCAGATTTAATCTTTGAAGCCCACAAGTAATGAGCCAATGAGACTTCAAATTTAAGCTTTGAAGCCCACAAGGAATGATTCAGATCTAAACTTTGAAGCTCAAAGGAAATGCAACGATAATTCAGATTCAAGCTTTCAAGCCCACGTGGACTGATCGGACGAGACTTCAGATTCAAGCTTTCAAGCCCACGTGGACTGATACAATGAGACTTCAGATTCAAGCTTTGAAGCCCACCAGGACTGATCCGACAAGACTTCAGATTCGAGATTTTAAGCCCACAAGAAATTATCCACCGAAACTTCAGATTCAAGCTTTGAAGCCCACCAGGACTGATCCAACGAGACTTCAGATTCAAGATTTGAAGCCCACCAGGACTGATCCAACAAGACTTCAGATTCAAGATTTGAAGCCCACAAGGAATGATTCACCAAGACTTCAGATTCAAGCTTTGAAGCCCACAAGGACTGATCTGACAAGAATTCGGATTCAAGCTTAGAAGCCCACGAGGACGGATCTGATGAGAATTCAGATTCAAGCTTCGATGCACACAACCTCCGGGCCAGAGATAGTCAAAACAAGAAGGCGCAAACTTTTTAGAGGCATCAAAACATTGTTGTAAGCCTGGTTTAGGGAGCGACCCATGTTAGGCTAAAAAATTTAGCAGAGTGATCACACCCCGTGGTGACAAAGTGACACCACGCCATCACATCTTAAAGGAGGATAAAGTGACCTGGACTTCACTAAACACATGGCACGAGCTCTGGCAGGGCTTCAAAAAAAAAAGCACACATGAGCAGCCGAGACTGCCGTCTGAGGCATGGAGAGCGCCCCACCGGGACAATTTAAGAGCGGGAATTTTTCAAAGCTTATAATATAAAACACATAGACTTCAAGGAAAGGCCTCAAACAGAGACTGAAAAACAGGCCGAGGCTCAAGACAGGGATTAGACTCCAAGATCAAAGAGAGAAGTAAAACAGTGACCCATAATAACTTCCATATTTACTTTAAGAGCACAATTACACAGAGAGGGTTTTCTATAGATATTACTTGTATGCTACACCAACGGACTGCACACCACTGTGGAAATATCTATAAGCTTTAAGAGCTATAAAGAGAACATTTGCATGGCTTCCAGCTACTGCAAGGGATTTTGGGAGAAAGTACGTTAACTTTGTGTTTTAGGAAAGCACCCTCTGCCTTGTACCTTTAAATAAACGGCTTTTTGTATGTTCAATCCCCCTATAACATATAAGAATAAATGCTAAGTGAACAGAGTGGGATTCAGGCAAGGTAAGGGTTTTTCTTCTTTGTAACCCCCAGTCCTGCCTCAGCTCCAGGGGAGGGTGGCAGGGTGAGGGTTACCTATAGCCTGAAAATCTGCTTTAATTCCCTGTCCAGGCATTAAAATAAAGTATATACTCCCCTTTTGTCGCACATGGCTCTTTCATGCAGCGCCACCATCTTCAGACTTACTGACGAGAAAGATGACCAATGCCGTCCTCTAGTGCCAGGCATACATGGCGCCATCCATCAAATTAGGTCCCCAGGAATGCATCAACAATGAAGCCATTTGAGGAGGCCACCTCAGGGGGCACTGCAGGTGGGGGCAATAGCTGGACCGTTTTTCTTTTTTTACTATCTGTCATGTTTTTACAGTCATTCATTGGTGGCCATCAGCTGCGGCCCTGCCCTGCCCCAGCGAGTTGGCACCACTGCCATTATTGACATTACATCCTGGAGTTGTGTCTTTCTATAGTTCATCTCAGGGAGCAAGCTTTGCTCCGGTACGCCCCTCTAACACACCTACTCAACTAAAGGGGATGTAAACTGATTTTTGGGTCCACTGTTCGTTCTTCAGTGCTCCCCCCAACCCCAGCAGTTTGTTGGCTTGGCGGTGGCCTGACTGGCTCTCTCAAAAGTGCCGCTTTGACAAGGTTCAGCCAGCTGGCTGTTCAAGCATGTGCGCGCTCCCCCATCCAACCATTCAGCCGCAGAAGAACTGGGGGTTCTGCACCGGTGAAGATCATGTTTTGGGACCCTCACACAGCGAGGTATCCGGTGTAAGGGGGGTAGGCTAGTGGCTGGGCCTAGAATCTTTTAGATTCCAGGGTCCGGCCTCAAGCATTTTTTTTATCCACTTTGAAGTGGACCAAATCCCTCATTTAGCGGCTCTGGGGGTCTAAGAAGACTCCAGGGCTGGCTGCTGTAAGACTTTTACCCCCTGGGGCATTCTAAATTCAAATGTGAAACCCCAAGGGTTGCCTGCCAAATTCACCTTTACCAGGGTTCCCATGGCCACATCCCCGACTTTTTTTTTTAGCACCCTGAGCTCAAAGGAGCAAATAAAATCTAAATAGAATGCGAGCCCCTGATTGGCCCGCAGAGCCGTGGGAACGAGCAACCCTGATTCATACACACAGCAGTACCCAGGCAGGAAGAACTCAAAAAACCTCTAAACCAGGGGTGCACAACTGTTTTTGGTTTAGGGGCCACATTGTCTTATTGTTCCACTTCAAGGGGCCACAAAAGCTGTGAATGCCTTTATGTATATGCAAAGGTGAGCATAGGTGGCAGAAAGAGGTAGGGTGAAATGCAGTGCAAAGAGGTTACCAGTGGTGAGAGGAGGGGAGGGGTGAGCAGTGGGCAAAGCTAAGGCAGGGAAAGGGAATTTCAGGAGAGGTTAGGTGGGAGCAGATGTGGAGAACAGAGGTGGGTAGAGAGGTAGACGAAGGTGAGGCGAGTCGAGAGGGTCCGAAGCAAGATGGTAAGAAAATCAACGGACAGAGACAAGATGGATAGAGGGGAGATGGGAAGGGTGGGAAGGAGTGGGCAGAGGTAAGGCAGGGAGAAGAGAATTGAGGTGAAGTCAGACTGGAAAAGATGAGGTGGACAGAGCTGAGTAAGGAGTTGAGCAGAGGTGGGGTTAGTGCAGTGATGGATAGAGGTGAGGTGGTAAGAGGTGGATAGAGATAGGGGTGTGGAGGTAAGATGAGGCAAGACGGAAAGAGGTGGGCAGAGGTAAAATGCAGGTAGGGGAAAATAGGTAGACAAAGGTTAGCTGGGAAGGGTCTACATGGGCATCTCCAGACACAGCAAGCACAAACAACACTCCAGTAGCACATGTGTGTCACCCACCTCTACAGAAAAGTTGATCGGTGACCCACTTTCTGCTTCGGAAATTAGAGACACACTGCTCTCTAGTGGACAGCTGCTTGCACCAACTCCGTAGGGGTGCTGGTGGCCACAAGGCCAGTGGGCGCTGCATGTTGTGCGTCCATGCTCTAAACCCAAGCCTCTCCCTAAGAGACACCAACAGGTTAGGTTTTGTGGATCTCCTGCCAGACGTACAGGTGGAGCAGCAGAGCTTTAGAGGCGCTATGTGGAGATCCACAAATCAAGACCTGTTGGTGACCCTTGACACAAGGTTTGGGGAACACAGCTCTAAACCAAGAGATACTCACAGCGCTCCAACAGACAGGGACCCCAGAAATAGGTGAATACGTGTGCAGCAGCCACACCTTCGCGACTATATGGTGTCGAGTGTGCACTGCTGCAATGTGGAGCTATTTGGGTCTCTATTTAGAAGGAGGCACTGTTGCACAGGGCCCAGACATTTCTGATGGTGGTCCTAACAAAACCTCTGGCTATATACGCAGGTTTGTGTGTATTTCCAATAAGACATTCTAACTGACATTCTAGCTCTTTGGGTCTAAATAATGCTGAGGTCTAATACACAGTTATTTTACAAACATTTAAAGCGGAACAAAACCCACCAGCGGTAAGCCTAGGATCTAAAAAAATTCATAGTGTCCAGGGGCACCTAGTTGGTCAGCCCTAAAGTCTTTCAGACTCCAGGGCTGGCATCGACGCTGATATGTCCACTTTCAACTCTCTGTGTACCCTTTCTATATTTGAGGGGTGTCACCTGTGTCTTAACTGCTCTCTGGATTCTAGAGAACTGTAGGCGCACGCCCCCTAAATCTTTTACAAGATCAGATAAAGTTCTTTAAAATTCTTGACGTTTTTTTAACTCCATCTGTACCATTGGGACATACGACAGTGATCCGTTTCTTTGACTGTTTCAAAGCAATGGAATCAAAGAATGTTCCTACACTGTCAGATTGCTTCTCATTTGATCACACTGTAAAAGAAACAGTGAAAAGCGGAAAGTGGCGGCATCCAAAGGACGCCCATAGGCAAGCTTGGACATATGATATGAGTTTTGATCAGAAGCTGGGAAAACAAATGAAATACAATGAAATAAAAAAGAATGTTCTTGATAAGGAGGCTCCAGCAGCAGAAGAGCTAGCAATCTAGTCACTTTTTTAGTGACCCCCAGCCATCACATTCCCATCCCCACCATCCGGCAGCAGAAGAGCTAGCAATCTAGTCACTTTTCAGTGACCCCAGCCATCACATTCCCATCCCCACCATCCAGCAGCAGAAGAGCTAGCAATCTAGTCACTTTTCAGTGACTCCCAGCCATCACATTCCCATCCCCACCACCCAGCAGCAGAAGAGCTAGCAATCTAGTCACTTTTCAGTGACCCCCAGCCATCACATTCCCACCCCCACCCTCCAGCAGCAGAAGAGCTAGCAATCTAGTCAGTTTTCAGTGACCCCCAGCCATCACATTCCCTATTCCCACCACCCAGCAGCAGAAGAGCTAGCAATCTAGTCACTTTTCAGTGACCCCCAGCCATCAAATTCCCATCCCCACCATCCAGCAGCAGAAGAGCTAGCAATCTAGTCACTTTTCAGTGACCCCCAGCCATCACATTCCCATCCCCACCATCCAGCAGCAGAAGAGCTAGCAATCTAGTCACTTTTCAGTGACCCCCAGCCATCATATTCCCATCCCCAGCCTCCAGCAGCAGAAGAGCTAGCAATCTAGTCACTTTTCAGTGCCCCCCAGCCATCACATTTCCATCCAGCAGCAGAAGAGCTAGCAATCTAGTCACTTTTCAGTGCCCCCCAGCCATCACATTCCCATACCCACCGCCCAGCAGCAGAAGAGCTAGCAATCTAGTCACTTTTCAGTGACCCCCAGCCATCACATTCCCATCCCCACCATCCAGCAGCAGAATAGCTAGCAATCTAGTCACTTTTCAGTGACCCCCAGCCATCATATTCTCATCCCCACCATCCAGCAGCAGAAGAGCTAGCAATCTAGTCACTTTTCAGTGACCCCCAGCCATCACATTCCCTATCCCCACCATCCAGCAGCAGAAGAGCTAGCAATCTAGTCACTTTTCAGTGACCCCCAGCCATCACATTCCCTATCCCCACCCTCCAGCAGCAGAATAGCTAGCAATCTAGTCACTTTTTTAGTGACGCCCAGCCATCACATTCCCATCCCCACCATCCAGCAGCAGAAGAGCTAGCAATCTAGTCACTTTTCAGTGACCCCCAGCCATCACATTCCCATCCCCACCATCCAGCAGCAGAAGAGCTAGCAATCTAGTCACTTTTTTAGTGACCCCCAGCCATCACATTCCCATCCCCACCATCCAGCAGCAGAAGAGCTAGCAATCTAGTCACTTTTCAGTGACCCCCAGCCATCACATTCCCATCCCCACCATCCAGCAGCAGAAGAGCTAGCAATCTAGTCACTTTTTTAGTGACCCCCAGCCATCACATTCCCATCCCCACCCTCCAACAGCAGAAGAGCTAGCAATCTAGTCACTTTTCAGTGACTCCCAGCCATCACATTCCCATCCCCACCCTCCAGCAGCAGAAGAGCTAGCAATCTAGTCACTTTTCAGTGCCCCCCAGCCATCACATTCCCATCCCCACCATCCAGCAGCAGAAGAGCTAGCAATCTAGTCACTTTTCAGTGACTCCCAGCCATCACATTCCCATCCCCACCCTCCAGCAGCAGAAGAGCTAGCAATCTAGTCACTTTTCAGTGACCCCCAGCCATCACATTCCCATCCCCACCATCCAGCAGCAGAAGAGCTAGCAATCTAGTCACTTTTCAGTGACCCCCAGCCATCACATTCCCATCCCCACCATCCAGCAGCAGAAGAGCTAGCAATCTAGTCACTTTTCAGTGCCCCCCAGCCATCACATTCCCATCCCCACCATCCAGCAGCAGAAGAGCTAGCAATCTAGTCACTTTTCAGTGACCCCCAGCCATCACATTCCCATCCCCACCATCCAGCAGCAGAAGAGCTAGCAATCTAGTCACTTTTCAGTGCCCCCCAGCCATCACATTCCCATCCCCACCATCCAGCAGCAGAAGAGCTAGCAATCTAGTCACTTTTCAGTGACCCCCAGCCATCACATTCCCATCCCCACCATCCGGCAGCAGAAGAGCTAGCAATCTAGTCACTTTTCAGTGACCCCCAGCCATCACATTCCCATCCCCACTATCCAGCAGCAGAAGAGCTAGCAATCTAGTCACTTTTCAGTGACCCCCAGCCATCACATTCCCATCCCCACCATCCAGCAGCAGAAGAGCTAGCAATCTAGTCACTTTTCAGTGACCCCCAGCCATCACATTCCCATCCCCACCATCCAGCAGCAGAAGAGCTAGCAATCTAGTCACTTTTCAGTGCCCCCCAGCCATCACATTCCCATCCCCACCATCCAGCAGCAGAAGAGCTAGCAATCTAGTCACTTTTCAGTGACCCCCAGCCATCACATTCCCATCCCCACCATCCGGCAGCAGAAGAGCTAGCAATCTAGTCACTTTTCAGTGACCCCCAGCCATCACATTCCCATCCCCACTATCCAGCAGCAGAAGAGCTAGCAATCTAGTCACTTTTCAGTGACCCCAGCCATCACATTCCCATACCCACCGCCCAGCAGCAGAAGAGCTAGCAATCTAGTCACTTTTCAGTGACCCCCAGCCATCACATTCCCATCCCCACCATCCAGCAGCAGAAGAGCTAGCAATCTAGTCACTTTTCAGTGACCCCAGCCATCACATTCCCATCCCCACCATCCAGCAGCAGAAGAGCTAGCAATCTAGTCACTTTTCAGTGACCCCAGCCATCACATTCCCATACCCACCGCCCAGCAGCAGAAGAGCTAGCAATCTAGTCACTTTTCAGTGACCCCCAGCCATCACATTCCCATCCCCAGCCTCCAGCAGCAGAAGAGCTAGCAATCTAGTCACTTTTCAGTGACCCCCAGCCATCATATTCCCATCCCCACCCTCCAGCAGCAGAAGAGCTAGCAATCTAGTAACTTTTCAGTGACCCCCAGCCATCACATTCCCATCCAGCAGCAGAAGAGCTAGCAATCTAGTCACTTTTAACTGATCCTAGCCATCAAATGTCTATCTGCATCCCCCGGCAGCAGAAAAGCTAGCAATCTAATGACTTTACAGTGATCACAGCCATCATATTTCCATACCAATCCTACACCAGGGATACAATGAAACTTCAGCAGAAGAGCTAGCAATCTAATGACTTTACAGTGACCACAGCCATCATATTTCCATACCAATCCTACACCAGGGATACAATGAAACTTCAGCAGAAGAGCTAGCAATCTAATGACTTTACAGTGATCACAGCCATCATATTTCCATACCAATCCTACGCCAGGGATACAATGAAACTTCAGCAGAAGAGCTAGCAATCTAGGTTCTTTGAAGTTTTTCATTTGGAAATCAGTATATTTATATAGGGAGACGGTTAGGTCTTATAGGACGCTGGTTGATAGGGGCATCTAATCAATATTTTACAATATAAATTTCATGGAGTTTTTCTTTGAAGTATTTCTCAGTGACAGCAGTCAGCACATTCCCATCCCCCGACAGGAGAAAAGCTGCAATCTAGGCTCCCTGAAGTTCTTTGAAGTTTACATCCCCATCCTCCAGCAGGTTTAACAATGAGGTACCAGCAGAAGAAGAGCTAGCAATCTAATGACTTTACAGTGACCACAGCCATCATATTCCCATACCAATCCTTCGCCACTCTAGCAGGGTACAGTGGGACACCCCCTCTCCAGCAGGGTACAGTGGGGCACCCCCTCTCCAGCAGGGTACAGTGGGGCACCCCCTCTCCAGCAGGGTACAGTGGGGCACCCCCTCTCCAGCAGGGTACAGTGGGGCACCCCCTCTCCAGCAGGGTACAGTGGGGCACCCCCTCTCCAGCAGGGTACAGTGGGACACCCCCTCTCCAGCAGGGTACAGTGGGGCACCCCCTCTCCAGCAGGGTACAGTGGGGCACCCCCTCTCCAGCAGGGTACAGTGGGGCACCCCCTCTCTCCAGCAGGGTACAGTGGGACACCCCCTCTCCAGCAGGGTACAGTGGGACACCCCCTCTCCAGCAGGGTACAGTGGGACACCCCCTCTCCAGCAGGGTACAGTGGGGCACCCCCCTCTCCAGCAGGGTACAGTGGGGCACCCCCTCTCCAGCAGGGTACAGTGGGGCACCCCCTCTCCAGCAGGGTACAGTGGGACACCCCCTCTCCAGCAGGGTACAGTGGGACACCCCCTCTCCAGCAGGGTACAGTAGGGTACAGTGGGGCACCCCCCTCTCCAGCAGGGTACAGTGGGACACCCCCTCTCCAGCAGGGTACAGTGGGACACCCCCTCTCCAGCAGGGTACAGTGGGACACCCCCCCTCTCTAGCAGGTTACAGTGGGGCACCCCCCCTCCAGCAGGGTACAGTGGGGCACCCCCTCTCCAGCAGGGTACAGTGGGACACCCCCTCTCCAGCAGGGTACAGTGGGACACCCCCCTTTCCAGCAGGGTACAGTGGGGCACCCCCTCTCCAGCAGGGTACAGTGGGGCACCCCCTCTCCAGCAGGGTACAGTGGGGCACCCCCCTCTCCAGCAGGGTACAGTGGGACACCCCCTCTCCAGCAGGGTACAGTGGGACACCCCCTCTCCAGCAGGGTACAGTGGGACACCCCCTCTCCAGCAGGGTACAGTGGGGCACCCCCCTCTCCAGCAGGGTACAGTGGGACACCCCCTCTCCAGCAGGGTACAGTGGGACACCCCCTCTCCAGCAGGGTACAGTGGGACACCCCCTCTCCAGCAGGGCACAGTGGGACACCCCCCTCTCCAGCAGGGCACAGTGGGACACCCCCTCTCCAGCAGGGCACAGTGGGGCACCCCCTCCAGTAGAGTAAAGTGGGGTACACCCCAAGCTTACCTTCAGGGCTTTCTCTGGGCTTGCACACAGCAGCTGCCGGTCGGGAGAGACACGCGAAGTGCAGAAAGAGAAGGAGAAGAAAAGAAGATGGTTAGCGGAGCCATGGCGGAGCCCCCGTCCCCCAGCAGCAGCAGCAGCCCGGACAGCAGCACATCACTCACCGTGCTTGGAGTAAAGTTTCCCCATGTCTGTGCAGCAGCCCCCACACCCGGCACTGCATCACATACACATTACAATCCACGTCACGTACACATCCACAAGCGATACAATAACAAAAATCCCACGATCACGCGGCAACACCCCCTAATCCACAGCAGCTAGGAACCCGGCGACACCTCATAGACACGACGGCGGCGGCGGCTGCGGGACCCTGTGCGAAGCCCGAGGATCAGCCTGCCAGACACGCAGGGGGAGGGATAAGGGGCGGGGAAAGGGGAGGGGCCTGTTCTGCCTGCCATACACAAGGGGGAGGGATCAGGGGCGGGAAAGGAGAGGAGCTTGTTCTGCCTGCCATGCACAAGGGGGGAGGGGTCAGGGGCGGGGAAAGGGGAGGGGCTTGTTCTGCCTGCCATACACACGGGGGAGGGATCAGGGGCGGGAAAGGGGAGGAGCTTGTTCTGCCTGCCAGACACGCAGGGGGAGGAATCGGGGGCGGGGAAAAGAGAGGAGCCTGGTCTGCGTGCTAGACTGCGGCGGAGGGGAGGAGCTTGTCTTGCCTGCCAGACACTCTGGGCCTAGCGCCGGGGGGAGGAGCCTGCACTGGCTTGTCTCTGGGATGAAAGGGGGAGGGGCTAGAGGCCGGGACACAAAGATGGAGCGAAAACAGAGAGAGGGGAGGGCGACCAGTTAAGAGAGATTGGGGGAGTGATGGCGGCAGCGGGGGGACGTGATGGAGATAGAACAGCGCGAGCACGGAGCTTTAACCAGCGCTTTCATCTCTCAGCAGCTGGTTTGAAGTCCCTGTCGCGATAGAGCCGCGCGCTCTGCAGTGTGAGGAGTCACAGGAACGTGTGCCCAGACTAGAGACCAATGGCCCCACCAGGGAGGGAATGAGCACCTGCCCTGGGGCATCCCAAACCGGCCTCATAAAGCATGATGCTTACACCGGACCTTCAGCCTGATTCAATGAAAAGCCCAAACCCTTAAAAAAACTATTCCCAAGCATCAAAAATTAATATATTTCAAGTATTCTAAGCATACAGTACGTCCTGCTTCAATATAATACTTACACATGGGTAATACTCCGCCAGAGGGCGCTGTTCACTGCAGACATGGAAAAACATGCTCCTCCCGGCCCTTCATATACCCAGGGACCTCCCACAAATCCCCAGATTTCTCTGCAGTGCTGACTGCGAAGACATGACGTATCACTCTCTCGCAGGTGAGCGGGGCTATTGCAGCCTGCGGCCCTGCGGGACTATTTCCACCCGTCCTCTTTGTGATGTGCCTCCCAGCCTGGGCTGCGCTGGTCGGGTGAAGGTAGGCAGCACCTCGTGTGCTCACGGAGCTACGCTCCACCGCAATCCCCCACCATAGGGTAGGGTAGGCGGTTTAGGCCGATGGTGAGCCTCCAATAGATGCCCCTCCCGCATTGTTGCCCCATGCCCCTCATAGCGATGAACCCTAGGTGCAGGGTCACCTTCTCGCTTCCTCCCGTAGCTCGGGGGAAAAGAAAGGGGGGGGTATGTGTGTGGCGGTCCCAGCGTAATGTTATACACGTTTATGGCCGTTGCTTTTTTCTTTAAACTTGGGTGTCAGAGCCGCGCTCCTTGCTCCACATAAACCTTGTCTGGTTGTGCGCGTGTGTGTCCTTTTCATTTACAAGAAGTGTGCAGCGCGGGCGGCAGCATCATTCTCTAGTTTTGAGAGCAATCTCCTTAACTACACTCTATGTGTGGCCTATCCACTGCGTTCATTGACGTTGCGCTGGTTAGAGCTTCGAGCTCTTTGGGGGAGGCGGGGACTTGGCATGACGCGCCCCACGTCGCGGCCAGATCAGGCCCACCCCTCGAGGTTCGCTTGGCGCCATTTAGACGGTCTTCGCGCGCGCGTGGTTGCGATCCGCCTCCTCCCTTGGTCATGTAAGTGCCCTCCTGGGCGGTTTTTGTTCCTATGATCTTTAATTCAGCTGCGCATGGCTCTGACACCCCCCTCTTATTCTCTTTATGTCTTTCAGACGCCAAGATTTCGGTGGCTTCTCCCACATTCCTAGCGGGTCTTGGGGCATCCAGGGTTGCCTATTGCATAAATCCCTGCGGGCATATTGCTCAGTTAATCACCATATGGAGGCATCTCAGAATTATGTACCCGGGGTCCCTTGGGGACAAGACCGGCTGTGTACAGTGTGTGGTCAGCCCCATGCTGATGCTGACAGAGCACGGGTCTGCGGACCGTGTGCTGAACAGGCACTGACCCTGCAATCAGGTTTGCCAGTGGCTGCACCTCCCTTCAATACACCTGTCTCCCCGTGCTTAAATCTCACTCCTGATGAGTCGCACTTGAGCGGGGATGACCAGCAAGTCGTGCCGCGCAGGCTGCCTACGGCTGAGCAGGTGCTATCTAGTTTGGCGGAGCGCTTGGGCCCTGGAGGGAAGCAGTCCCTGACGCCTCCTGGTTCTCCGGTTCTTAATGAAACTGATGAATCTGCTGCTATGCAGGACCTTGATCCTTCTGATGAAGGTGAGCTATTCTCCGATTCGTGCTCCTCGGATGAGATGCCCGGGAGCCGTGATGATTCTGGACCCGGTTCTTGGGGCCTGTGTGACACTGATGAACTACTTATTAAGATCTTTGAGGTTTTGTCAATCTCCCCTCTTGGAGAGGCTCCCAAGCCTAAGAGGGAGAGTTTCCACACAGCGACGCCGCGCTTGGAATTTCTGGAACAGGAGCATTTCCAGGCTCTTATATCCAAAGAATGGGAATCGCCTTGTAAACTTAAAGTGGTCCAGGGGGTCTGGGATTGGAAGTACCCTTTTCCCCCTGATGTGGTTAACTTTTGGTCAGCACCTCCCGTGGTGGATGCACCAATTGACTGACTGACTGCCCCTCATTACCGTACCCTTCGGGATGCTGAGGACCGGCACATTGACAGACTGGCTTCCCACGCCTTTTCGTGTGCAGGGACGGCTCTGCGCCCGGTCTGTGCCGCGGCCATCACTGCGGTGGCCGCCAGGACCCTCATTAGAAAGCTACTGGATCACCGACCTGAGGACCTCCCCTGGGAGGTCTTTAATGCACTCTCAGATTGTGATGTGTTTGTGAGGTTTATCCTCTCAACGCTGGATGACACCATTAAGATGTGTGCTAGAACCTCTGCCCTTGTGGTAGCTATTCGCCGCCTGGTCTGGCTGCGACAGTGGGGTGCTGACGATAATACGAAAAAGGCTCTCACTGGCCTTCCCTTCAGAGGACGGCGTCTATTTGGGGCCCGTTTGGACCTTTTTGGAAAAAAGGGTAAGTCACCCCTACGCAGAAGGCCGTCTCGGCCTCCTCGGGGCAGGGACACCCCTCCCCACGTTAGTGTCAAGCACGAACCTGAGGTGTGCTTCCAACTTTTCGGAGTGGATTACCACTGCAGGGCGGGCAGGCAACGCCCTGGGCCTTCTGGCAGGGCTAAGTTCAAATCTGCCAAGACCTCCCAAGCATGAAGGGACGCCCTCGCCCTTCTGGCTCCTATCTGGGAGCGTATCGTCTCCTGGTGGATCCAGGAGGTAGTTCCCCTGGACACAGGATAGAATTTGCTGGGCGGTCCCTCTCAGAGGTTGTCAGGGTGCTTCTAGCCCCTGTTTTCCCCTCAGGAGTTGGTGCAGGCTGTACTCGGCCTGCAGAGTCTGGGCTCACTTGCAGGTTGCCCTTAGCAGGCTGGGGCTATTGCCTCTAAGTTGTCCTTCCTCTTTCCTTCAAAATGACGAGGCAGTTTGGGCCCTGCTGGCCTATTGTAGGATTGGCAATTCTACACTAACGGATAGTCCCTGCATGATATCTCTGTCTTGGGACACAGGCGCTCTGTGCAAGGGTGGGCTTCTGGCCTCCTGTGGCGATCTAGATCCCTTTAGTTTCCCCTGAGTCTTCTGGACACCAAGACCTTTACTAGTCAGGGTTGAAGGATCAACCCTGCGGATTGGGGCCTTGTTTTTGGCCTCTCTTCTGCTCCCAGGCTACTCGCCAAGGCGCGGATGGGGGTGATGTCTCTGACATGCCTGTGGGGACGTTCGCACTAGTACCTACCGGATCGTCCTTCCTTACTTCCTCAATCTCTACGCCAGGCCGAGTGGGTTAGTCCGCCGGCAGTGTCCTCTGGGAGTTATTTGGATGGGTGCTCTGTCACCTCAATCCCTCATTGTCCTTTATTCGCTATCTCCATTCCTTGGATTCGGTTCAGGCTTGAACCTTCTTCCTTGGCAATAAGTGGACTCCTGGTTACATGGGCTCTGTCCCTCTTTGCTGACACCTTACTTTCACCAGGCAGGATTGCAGCTGGGGGGCCCGTCGGTGGCGGATCAGATGATGTCCCTTATATACAGAGCCCTTGGGCTCTTCGGCACAGTAGGTTATTAATCCTGGATGGGGTTCCAGCACCCCTGGAGCTAGGTCTCAGCTCATTCCCCCTTGGTACGGTGGTTCCTTTTGAGCTGCTGAAATTCAAGGACCCTGTCAGGGGGCTCCCCCCCCTTCGCTTGCATCTTCCTGTGGATGGTCACCTTGGGTGCCAGGTCTCGCAGGTTGGCGGGGGGGATTTTCTTCTAAAATCCTCCGCGGCTCCTAGGTAGGGGCCCTTAGAGGGTCCATTTTTCTACTGATTTTGTTAACACTGTGAGCCTTCAGTTGGCTCTATTTTGCTGGACTACTCCTCTTCATAACCTGTCTATTTGGGGACTCTTGGCCTGTCGGAGGACAGTGGCCTGTATTTATTATTGGTCTGGAACTTGAAGCAGGATGATTCTCCTGGAAGGTTTCTGATCCTGATCTGGGTGGGGGTCTACGTTCCCTGCACCTCAGTGGTATTCTCTCCAATGGATGTCCTTCTGTGGCAGGTTGTGCTATCCTGGTGTCCCTCTGAGAGCCAACTAGGGTGACTCTGTTGGGTCTCGTTTATATCACTGGGGCTCTGCCCTTGTTTTTACTGCCCCAGAATATTCTGACTCTGGTCATGGGGGCTTAGTAATTTTATGTCTGGACTTTCTATTTTATATGTCTTCTCTTCATTCACCCTGCTATGTGGGGTTTCTGCGCACGGTTGCGCTGATAAAGAGACCCGTGAGATTGATGGCCCCTGGGTGGCCTAGTGGACTGTGGTTTGCAGATGCTTCTGCTGAGGTCAGCGGACCTGTACGCTCTCTCAGGAGTGTGGTTCTGCCCTTGTCAGGCTCCTTCTTATGTCGCCCCAATCTACAGGCTCTAGTTTGAGGGCTTGACAGCTGATTCATTCACCCTTTTGGAGACGGGTTTATCTTCTGAGTGACTTGGTCTATGGGGGGTTAGGAGCAAGCTTCTTTTTCTTCTTCTCCTCGGTCTATTATAGGGTATGGTGTACCCATATTGATTGGCGTGAGTCTTGGTCTCTCCCCTGTTGGACGTTATCTGTTCCCAGGGTTCTAGAGTTATTACAGCATGGGTTGGGGTTGGCTCCCCACCTAGGTACTCTGAAGGTTCATGTTCTTTCCTGTCTGCCTTCCTGTAGAAGTCTTGTTCAGTCTTCCTTGTTAAGCGTTCTCTTGGGGCTTGCTCAGGTGCATCTCCCAAGTAGTTCTATGGTCCCTGTTGGGATCAATTTTTATTCTGTTTGCCTTGCGGGTTGTTCCCTTGGGACTTATTCCGGATGCTGTCTGAGCTGTTTCGTAGTTCAAGTTGCCCTTCCGGGGGCTGTTGCTTCAGTCAGACGTGTGCCTGAGAAGGTGGCTCTGTTTAGTTAGCCCTCGTTCAATATATATATATATATATATATATATATATATATATATATACACACCATGATTGGTGGTATTCCGTCTTACGCTGGACCTTTTGCCCAAGGTGGTGTGATCATTATTTAAGTCCTTTTTGTCTGCCTATGGGCCTTATTCTTAGTAATGCTGAAGTAAGGGGGTCTACATTCCCTCAACAGGTGTTGAAATTTTCCTGGTTGTTTCTTGTCCCTTAGGGGGACTGATGCACCTTGGGGTCTGTTGGCGCCTCCATATGTATGTGCCTGATCTCGTTTGCTTCCTGGGCCTATGATCTTACTTGGATGGTTTGCCTTCCTGGTCCTGAGTAAAGGTTTCGGCTTCTTGCTGATCCTTGTTAGTGTAGGGATCAGTATCCCCGCCTGTCTTGCGGGAGACCAGTTTTCAATTCCCTGTTGGGCTCCTGTTGCATTTGGGCTGGTCAGGCCGTTACTCTGGCCTATTCCTTTAAGGGGGAGAATCTTCCTCTCTTTTTTATTCTGTTTTACTTGTGCTTGGGTACCTTTGGCCCTTCAGCACCAGGTTTTCTGTTAAACAGGTTTGCTAGACCGCTGTTTGTTTTCTGTTCATACCTTTTCAAAGGTTTTGTTATCAGATTGACGTTAGAGCCTTTGCTCATGTCGTGCTTGGTAGCAAGGTTTGCAGGTGACAGCGCCTTTACTGTCTGCTGTGCCTTTTTTGTTGGGGATCCCACCCTTATGGACGCTGCTATTGGATGTCCCACGTGTAAGTATTATATTGGAGCAGGACGTACTGTATGCTTAGAATAATACAATTCTGTGAAATACTCACCTGTAGAATTGGTATTATACGCATACAGTATGTCCTGCTCCACCCCTCCCTGGTTTTACATTTTTTCTGGATCCCCTGTATGGTGATTGTTATCATTGCTATTGTTACCAGTTTGGTGGTTGGTTTCTCCCGGCTTCTTTTCTCACTGCTTTTCAATGCTGGGGATTTGTGGGAGGTCCCTGGGTATATGAAGGGCCGGGAGGAGCCTGTTTTTGCATGTCTGCAGTGAACAGCGCCCTCTGGCGGAGGATTACCCACGTGTAAGTATTATATTGGAGCAGGACGTACTGTATGCGTATAATACCAATTCTACAGGTGAGTATTTCACAGAATTGTATTTTTTAGTCACTTATTATTCTGTTCCCCACCAGGCTTCAACTCTTTTCAGGACTTTAGGATACGGGCGCCGCCATCTTGACTCAGAAGCATCACATACTGAGGAGAGGAGAGCGGGATAAAGTTAAGGGATCGGGTTATAGCTGTGCTTTACACAGACAGAGCAGAGCTGGGGTCAGGGAAAGGACAGAAATCCCAGAATGCAGAGCAGCACAGTCAGAAGACACTTCCTGTTTGCAGGCTGTCGTGAGCCGCCATCTTGGATGTTTAAAGGCTCATAACATGCAGTAGATGCAGGTAGGATGATTTTTAATGTGGGCAATCTATATGTACAGGGTGTGGGGAACATATAAGATAGACTCTTATTCAGGGTGAAGGTCCGCTTTAATCTGAGGTTAGCAGCTAAACATAGCTACGTGACCTAATCTCACCCTTCTGGATGCCTAGAAAAGCTGCAATCCGAGCAATCACAGGGCAATCTCACCATCTCGCTACAAACTTCCCCCAGATAAAATATCAGACATTTCTAAATCTTCATGGATTCACATTAGGCTGAAATTCTAGTGCTCGGCTTCCTCAGACTGCTTCTGTGGAAACTCTACCCCGCCCTGCTCACGCTCCAGCCCATCCGATCCCGCAGTTCAATTTGAACTGGAATTTGCCTGGTTTTTCACTTTAATAGGTTCATAGACACCATAGACACAGAGGTACATCTCTAATGAGGCCATGTGAGGCTCTGGGGGTGGTGCATAAAACCGAGCCTGCAGCATGGGGGGGGGGGATTTGGGGAGCCACTTTAATTGAGTTTTGTTACACATTACAGTGGACAAAAACCCTTTAAATGTGTCGTCCGTAAGGAGCCCTTCCCATGCTGTTATCTATGAGTGACAGAGGTGGGGTTACCTTTAAACCAGGCACACGGCTGCACAGTTGCTGGCCAGAGCAGCTCAGTCCCTGAGAGGCTAGTTAAAGTGGACCAACACCCTCCCCTGATCGGCCCGGGAATCTATAAGATTCCCGGACCGATCAGCTCCCTGACTGCGGGGCACCCCGATCGCTGTGTGAAACCCCCCCAGATCCCCGAAAATCCTACTTGATCCTCGTTCCAGCGGCGCATGCGCGGGCCACCGCCTCCTGCGCGTCCCTCTAGCAGGGCGCTCGCCGGCCGTTTGTGAGCTTGTCCGTCGCTGCCTCTCCTTGTCCGGCGGCAATTGGACGAGCAAGTCACGTGGGAGCGGGGTCAGGTGAGTTTTCAGGGCTTTCTGGGGGGTTTCACACAACGGGGCACCCACGATCGGGGTGCCCCGCGGAAGTGGACCAATACCCAGGATAGTCAAAATCCTGGGTGTTGGTCCACTTTAACAAGCTCGCCCGGTGGCCAGATTGCAGTCTGGCGGGACGGTGTTTTGATGTAACACCCCGCCCCTATGATGATGTAGTGGAGAAGTACTTCCCCTAGGGGTTGGCAAATGACACTGCCAACCAGGCTGAGCTGGCTGCTGTCTCCCTCTACGCAGGATGATGTCAAGCCGGCTCAGCCTGTCAGTGAATGTGAGAGGTGAAGGAAGGTAGAGAACCCAATCGCATACCGTCATGGAAAGTGGTATGCTGCATTAAGTAGGACCAACCACATATTTGGCTGGCCCTGGAGTCTAAAAGACTTCAGGGCTGGCCGATTAAAGTGGATTAAAAGCTGCCCTGAGTCTATAAAACTCCAGGGCTGCCTGATCCTCACTACCCGGGGCATCCCAAATCTCTGTTTAATACAAATAGAGAATAGGAGGGGCTCTAAAGCTGCCCCCCCCCCCAAAGACTCAAGAAAATGGCTGCACAAACTGGCCTGATGTAAAATAATTAGCCAAATTTATCAATACAAATTTGCTCTACAAACCTCTATGTACAAAAACCACACACATGACAATTTTAAAAAACACCAAAAATATTCAGTGTGAGACAAATACAATGATTAAAAACAAACCATCTACTGGGTAAGTGAAATCAAGCTAAAGGGGGGGGGGGAGACGGCTGCTGGGATGATGTATAATTGGTATAAATGGGGTGCCAAGCCACAAGCATTACAATAATCAATATGTGGATCAATCTTCCCTGGCAACGATCACAGGGAAGATTAAAATATCATAGGCCACGGTGGAGCAGTAACCTGCAATGCACGCTGAAGGGTGTTCACAAGTGAAAAAGTGCAATGTGCAGAAACAAGTGAAACAAATGTGCAAGGTAATAAGCTGCAAAGAATGTGCAAAAAAGGAGATGAATTGGAAAGTGCCCAAAAGTATAAAACAAAAATGTGAGGAGTGAAGGCCAATCAAGGACAATTAAAGATAAATGCTACTAGACAGCGTGTGCAGGTACTGCTCCATTGATGGCAACTAAACCCTAAAAGACTTCAGGGCTGGCCAATTAAAGTGGACTAAAAGCTGCCCTGAGTCTATAAAACTCCAGGGGCTGCCTGATCCTCACTACCCGGGGCATCCCAAATCTCTGTATAAAACACCTCCAGATCACTGGTAAAACTTAACTGACCACCGATCCAATGGCACACACTGCAGCTACGCTCCACCATACCCTTATCCGGGCACGTGCCCACGCCAGGCATTTGTGAATGGCATGCCCCCAGCTCAAGAATAGAGGGGGGATGCGGTCCGGCACTTGTCTCAATTAAGCGCTTAGCCGGTAAGAGCTCTCATCAGCTAAGAAAAGCCCTATGGGGCCATGCGTGCAAATTGGCTGCATGCATGTGTCGTTATATAGACATTTTTTCAATAAATATCAAGGTTTGCTCGCAACTATGGCCACGTTTTTAATTTTGGCCCACTGTGTATTTGAGTTTGACACCCTGCCATTTGAGCATCCCAATCTTCAGTGTAAAATCCCCTCTAACCACATGATCAGAACAGCCATGACAACCTTCAAGTCTGCTTAGTATAGCAAGTTTGTCTGTATGGATGCTGCCAAAGACCTGCACATGCTCTGTGGGATCAAGATTATTATACCCGGGTAATCAAGAGTTTATGATAACAACCAGCACAGAGCAATAGGAACAAGAATTTAAGTCCGCTTTAAAGTGACTCCAAAATAAGAATAAATATGTCCTCTTTACATAATATACACATCAATCTTTGACCAATGTTTCCAATTTAAGCGGTACTCCACTGGCGTGCAGAAGTTCAAATCCTCTTTAAAGTGATAAGGTGATCCACAAGAAATTCAGCCTTAATGTGATCCCACCACCACTAATATGCTCTTACCAGAAATATGGCTTTGATAAGTAGTTACTTAGTAAAAGTCGCAGCGGGCGACGAAACGCGTTAGTGGAGCCGGCGGTATTGAATACTCTCCCCTTTGAAGGACCGGGGATCGAGCAGCGTGAGTTTGCCATACTGGATTTTTTAAGCGCTTGTTTTAAAATATTTTTATTGTGAGTGTACACCTGGCCGTTCATTAAAGTTCCATTGTTTTTAGCGGGTTGCACTATGTTATTTCCTTTCTCTTTACATGGATTCTATGTGGAGTACAATCATTGCCCTTAAAGGGGGTATTGTTTCAGTGATTCCTTGAGAGGCAGCGACATCTGAGCCACCCATTATATCCAATGCGTATCAAAGCCATATTTCTGGTAAGAGCATATTAGTGGTGGTGGGATCACATTAAGGCTGAATTTCTTGTGGATCACCTTATCACTTTAAAGAGGATTTGAACTTCTGCACGCCAGTGGAGTACCGCTTAAATTGGAAACATTGGTCAAAGATTGATGTGTATATTATGTAAAGAGGACATATTTATTCTTATTTTGGAGTCACTTTAAAGCGGACTTAAATTCTTGTTCCTATTGCTCTGTGCTGGTTGTTATCATATTTTCTTGGGCTTATTGGTGGGAAATAAGTTTTGCACGTTGAGCTGTTCAATTAATTTACTATTTATGTATATATATGTTATGTCAAATTAGCGCGGTATTGCTTTTGCACTTTTTTCCAATCAAGAGTTTATGCTCCTTTTAAAGGGGAACAAATCCTACCAGCAGCCAGTCTGAAATCTAAAAGATTCCAGGGGCGGCCACTGGATTTTCTCAGTGTGTGAAACCCCCCAGGTAGCCCCAAAAAACTCTCTTCACCACGCGCGTGCTATTATCCTATGCGAGCCGTCTGCAATGACAGCGTCATTCGGCAGGCGGCTGTAATTGTTTACAATGGGGAAAACGTGCTGCTGCATCCCTGGCACCGTGGGTGTGCTCCCGCCCCAGCAAATCAGATAAGCTCGCCACTGATTACAATGAGAGCTGCCTGCTGAATGACGTCCTAGCAGATGGCTCTCATTGGACGAGAGTGGCGAGGTGAGTTTTTTGGGGGGTTTCACACAGCGAGACATCCCGCAGAGTGTGCAGCAGAAGCATTGCTGTAACTTACCTGAGCCCTGATCCTTTTCTTCCAGCAGCGGTGTTCAAAACTGACCCCTGCCAGGGCTACAAAAAGATGGCTGCCGGCTCCCATAAGTGAGGACATTTCTAGTGCCAGCGCTTCTGCTGCAACCCTAGGTGAAGCTGGTTGATAGGCTACTCAGCCAGCTTTTCCGTGTTCCGTGAGCCATATTCCAAACTCAAACATGGACTTCTGGCTGAAGTTCGTGTTTGGAAACTCCAACTCACAAAGTTCGGGTTCGCCCCTCTCTAGTCACAATGCAAGTTTTCTACAAATAAATGTATTTAATATTCATTTTAAGCATTAAACGGTTCAAAACAGTTTGCCCATTGTGCTCTATGGGATCTTGACGCCAGGTTTCATCCGGTGCTACTTCAACCAGAGCACCCGGCGCTGTGGCAACAATGCTTTTTAAATAAGGGTCTATGTTCTTTCCACATCCAGATTGTGGGCACCAGTGCCTACTGCTTACTTACCAGTTGTTATTAATTTACATCAGGTGGCCGGATTGCTCTTTAATTACTGATAGATTTCAGCCGCTGTCATGATTTTCCATGGCATTTTGCCCTGCTCTTTCTGCATGTGTTCAGTACTTTTTCTCTGTGTAATTTTGCATTAGTATACAGAACTTAATCGTTGGGCATCTATGGCTTGATTTCTTTGCATGTGGGGACTGGATTGGTTGTTATCAACATCTGGCGCAAATTTCATGTCAATAGCACCTTTAGAAATACTTGGTGAAGCTTCTTTATTTCACCAAAAAATTATTCTTTGAGGAATGTGGGTGGACAAATGTCATTACTAGCTCATTTGTGGCCTCAACATTACTCACTGGACCCTTCAGTAGTTTAGAAATACTTTTGTAACCAGTGACATCATTATGTTTTGCAACAATAAGGTTGCAATGGTCTTGAGAGAGCTCGCTGGTTTTACCCATCATAAGACACCTTCTTATAAGTCTGGTAAGTTGAACCAGCTGATATTAATTTCCACGGGGAGGCCGATTTATTAATAGCGCCTGGTAGCGACAGATGAGCGACAGTAGCGTTATTTTCACAGCGCACGCTAGTATTCGCTGTGCTTGGCCGTTGTTCGGCTGTTGACAGCGACCCCGTCGGTGTGCGGTAATGTTGAATACGGGGTTAGGAGTCGCTGTTTGACAGGTTCCGCGCTGTATGGGAGCGCATGACAGCGAATGGCCATAGCGAACGGCTCCCAGCATATTCATTAACAAATCCCGCTCAAAAAATTCTCGCGCTGTGAAATGCTTGTTTAAACCCCAGAGCGCTGGCGGCGATGGGTTAAAAGTAGTTTTTTAACCCCCAAACTACCATATTTTTGGAAAAAAAAAAAACATGTTTGTAACATGACATGAAACATTTTGTAATAGGAATACATTAATATCAGACCTGTAATATCAATTCTGCACAAATTTTTTTTTTTTTTTTACCTTAAAAAAAAATATCTAACATTGCAGAAGTGGTCACAGAATTTTTGACATTTAAAAAAAAAAAAAAAAAAAAAAAACATTAATAGCAATTAATTATGAATATTTAAAGATTGCTCCATTGAAATGCATTGGAGAGCGCCAGGTAGCGAGAGGTCATACCTGTCACTGTTCAAGGTCGCTCGCTGGCGCTGTGGGGTGAGGCTGGAATAATGATGAATGATTCGCTATCTGGCGCTCTGTCAGTCGCTAAGCAGGATCGGCTTGATAAATGTGTGATTGCGGAGGGGAGCCGGCGTTCTCGTGGCGGTGAGCGTCATTACCGTTCGCTCACCATTCGCTACCTGGCGCTATCCCTTGTTAAATAAGGGCCTAAGTGTGAGGATCGCTTTCTAATTACTGATAGATTACAGCCACTGTCACGGCGTTCCATGACTTTTTGCACCTCTTTCTTACATAGTTAATACAGTTGAAAAAAGACATATGTCCATCAAGTTTAACCAAGGGACGGGGTTTTGGAAAGTTATTTCTTGTTATTTACAATTAGAAGACATAGAGCCCTTGTCACAACTCGCTTACCTGCGCCACGTTCCAGCGGTGTCTCCGCCGTCCCGTTGGTTCATCGGCTGCGCCGGGCGGCTGCTCGCGCTGCTTCGAGCGCGCCCTCCTCCTCCTCTGTCCGTCCCCGGCAGTAGTTCACGTGCTCGCACGCGCGCGAGCACGTCCTATGTATGCCGTCCTGCGGCGCTGCTGTCAGCTTGGCCGCCGGAGGAAAAACAGTTAAAGGGCCAATGAGCCCAGGTGGGGTGGGGGGAGTACACTTTAGGAAGGACAGGGCCAATGAGCCATAGGGAGTTGTTGAGCTATACGCCCTGGTCCAATCATGTTCTGTATCCTAATGTGCACCAATCACACACCCATTTCCCCCATCCTCAATCATATCTGTTCCTATAAAGGTTTTACCCCATCAGTTACTCAGCGCCTGTGATAGCGCCTTGTTCCTAGTTTGTCTTTGTATTATACTCTGATTGATCTTCGTTACTGACCCCTGCCTGAACCGACCATTCTCTGTCTGAACTCCGTTGCCGACCCCTGCCTGAAACTGACCATTCTTTGCCTGATCTCCGTTGCTGACCCCTGCCTGAACCGGCAATTCTCTGTCTGATCTCCGTTGCCGACCCCTGCCTGAAACCAACCATTCTCTGCCTGATCTCCGTTGCCGATCCCTGCCTGAACCGACCATTCTCTGTCTGATCTCTGTTGCCGACCTCTGCCTGAAACCGACCATTCTCTGCCTGATCTCCATTGCCGATCCCTGCCTGAACCGACCATTCTCTGTCTGATCTCTGTTGCCGACCCTTGCCTGAAACCGACCATTCTCTGCCTGATCTCCATTGCCGACCCCTGCCTGAAACCGACCATTCTCTGCCTGATCTCCATTGCCGACCCCTGCTTCGTACCCCGACCTCGAGCTGCCTCATCCTACTGTACCGCTGCAATCTCTGATTACCCGGTGTTGACCTCTGGCCTGTCTTTGGACTTCCTGCTAACTCGCTCCAACAATTGGACTCGCTCTGATTCCGCTCCTAGTTATTGGTTCTTCAGACCTCCAACCAGTAAGCTCCCATCCTTTGAGCCATTGAAGTCCTGGGGGCAACCGATCCCGGGCAGGCGTGTACTGCGTTCCGGCAAGCGGGGGCTCCTACAGGTGAAGCTGGCTGCGGAGATTGGGGGGTGAGGGCTTACCTGGAGGGCTGGAGTTACCTGAGCGTGACATTAGAGTACCCTGAGCGTGACAGCCCTTTTTAGAAATGGGCACCACATTTGCCTTGCGTTAATCTCTTGGTACTATACCAGTTTTTAATCTTTAAGTCTTTTTTGAGTCTTTAAAGATCAAGAACAGAGGCAAATAAATAATTGACCCAAGTCATTTAAATCTTGGGTGAAGTCCATCCGGTCCTGGAGTCTTATTCTTCATGTGTTCTTTCCCTGTGTCATCACTTTATGGACGTCTACGGTTTGATTGATGTGTGGATTGGATAGGTTGTTACTTCAAAAATTGGTGAAGTGTTTCACCCACTTTGTATTTAGAATATATTTTCAGCTTCGAGCTGGCAGGAGTGTCATTACTTACTCATTTGTCAGCAATGAGCAGGAATGTTTTTTTTTTTTTTTTAAATCTTATAACACAAAGCTGTCAGGAAGTTATAAAACGAAACTATAACAACTTCTGTCTTAACAATAGTGTAAAATGTACTTTAGGGGCTCCAGTCTCTCTCCCCCCCTTCCACAGATGCACCCACCTCATCCATTCCTCTTCCTGCTCCCCCCCCCCCCTTTCTAGAAGAGCCTTTGAACAGAATATTTTTCTTTTCCAGCAGCTTTTTCCGCACAGAAACACAATGGGGCCTTTGACAGAGAGACTGTGGGACAGCGGCTTTGATGTCGGCTTCTAATAAGTTGTGTATGTCTGCATGTGAAAACAATGCTTGCAGGCGATCTACCCAAGGAGGGAGGCGAGGAATAGAGAGAGAACTGTTAAACTGCCTTCACTTGTGCAAACTGCGTTAACGCATGGCAGAGACAGAAAGAAAAAGCTTCTTTGATGCAAAAGATTAGACCTACAACAGAGAATTAAAAAAAAAAGACTAATCATAAAATGGAAATAAAGGCTAGGTTTACTTTGCAGCAGAAAAGCGAACTGTTCAGTCCCCAAAAAGGCCCAAAGAAATGGCAGCACAACCAAAAGTATATTAAATGAATCACATACATTTTATGAATTAGAGAGTACAAAAACTATTATTATAAAAACAAAGAAACAAACTGGCCAGGCTCATATAATGTCTCTAAACTACCTATATGCTAGTCCTAATGGCCTGCCTCTCCCCTACTATAATGTTCCCCATACAACTGCTACTTAAAGTCATTGTCCAGGGCAGGCGTCAGTACTGGGCATATCCGGGCAGGTGCCGGGGTACTTGCACCTTGGGAGGGCCCACCTCATTCCCTAGACCCTGGGCAGCCCCTATGCAGGGCCATGCAGTAATCAAGGCCATTCCTTTCTTCTTTCCTTCTATTATTTATGTCAGCACTTGTATTCTTTGTTTCTTTCCTATTTTGTTCTTTCTTACTTTCCGTCCATCTATTCTCTGTTTCTTTCATCATAATCCCCTTTCTTTTTATTTTTTTGTAATTTCTTCCTTCTTTTTTTCTTTAATTCCTACTATTCCATCACTCATTCTGTCATTCCCTATATTTCTTATGTCTTTTATACTTTCTTTATGACATTCCTTTTTTTAGATTCTTTGCCAATATTCACAATTAGGGATGAGCGAACCGGTTCGGACGAACCGGAATTCGCTCCGAATTTCAGGGAAAATTCGATTCGGCACGAACCAGAATTTTTTTTGGTTCGTGCCGATCGAATTTTCCCTGAAATAAAAAAAAAAAATGCCGGCATGGTGGAAGCGGGCAGGCCGGCTACGCTGTCAGCGGGCGGCGGAAGCCGGCCCGCTGACAGCGCAGCCGGCCTGCCCGCTCCCACCATGCCGGCATTTTTTTAAAAAGCAAACACTTACCTGCATGGTCGGAGCGTGGAGGCCGGCGCCGCTCTCAGGCGCCCTCTGATGACGCGTCCTCTGATGACAGCTGAGAGCGGCGCCGGCCTCCACGCTCCGACCATGCAGGTAAGTGTTTGCTTTTTAAACAAATGCCGGCATGGTGGGAGCGGGCAGGCCAGCTGCGCTGTCAGCGGGCCGGCTTCCGCCGCCCGCTGACAGCATAGCCGGCCTGCCCGCTCCCACCATGCCGGCATTTTTTTTTTCAGATGAGCGATTCGTGAAAGTTCGATTCGGGCGAACCCGAATTTCTTGGGGAAATTCGGCGAATCGCCCGAATCGAACTTTCAAGAAGTTCGCTCATCTCTATTCACAATACTTACATCTTTACTACCATGTATGGAATGTCATACCACACTGCAAGGTGGCCACTGAGATACTATCGCCCAGGGGCCCTCATAAAGCCAGTACTAGTCCAGACACACGCAAAATTATTTCCATTGTATAGGTCTACAAATGGCAATGCTCCTATTTTTTTCCTTATTACAAAAATCGCTACATTGCCATAGTAATTTAACCTTGTATTGCTCATGTCCTCTATGATGGGAGTGGCAGGGCTGACAAGCACACTGTGTGTTGTGCATTGGAGTGAGCTGAGCTGTGACTTCATTGTAGCCTAACATTAACATAAGTGTCAACCTGACACAAGCCTCAGGATTGAATTAGTGGTCAGGATCAGGGCAGAGGTGCTGGAGGTAGAGGGAGAATAATACCGTGGGATTGGCGCTGCATCAGGTAAGCTGCCAGGCAAGTGATTTGGCTGGGAAATTCCTTTAAAGTGTCTGTAAACTCAACCAAAGAGCTTGATGCATACTGAAACACATTTGCAAGCTACCATGTCGGGAGAGCAATGATAGGCATAATATAGGGAGCCTAAAGAGACTAAACAGCTGTCAGGGATTTTCCAGCGGAGAAATCCCAATTGTAAAAAGTGACCAGAAATTGAGACTGAGAGGCAGAAATGGATATGGGGCAAACCGTGTTTAATAGTGAAAAAACAGTGGTAACTAATAAACAGTGGTAACTAAAAAACAGTGGTAACTACACATCAAACACACTACAATCAAACTGTTGTACAAATCACAAAGGGGAACATATATGTGTAAGGGAACTATACATATATACAAGTGAGATTAACACGCTCTGGCTGAACTATACACATACAGGTGAAACCAACACAAGCTCTGGCTGTACATACACAAGATGGAGTCCGGCAACAAGCATGCATAAGGATCAAAGGAAAGTCCAAATTCCAAGGCGGAAACACGGCGGGGATAGGGGGAGCAAACACAAGAGCTGAGGCAGGAGTCCTGGGTGCAAGATTCAGATTTCAGAGTACCTGGGATCTAGGTATAGCATTCGGGGATCAAGATGACATAACACAATGCTAATCCACTGCCTGAATGGGCTGATCAGCTTATATAGGCTGAGGAGTCACAGGTGCTGGCTGATTGCCAGCACCTGTGCAGGACAGAGCCATCTCCTGGTGGATCAGCACAATGCAGGGGAAGTTCCAAAGAAAGAGCCAGCCAGAAGCAGTATTAACAAGCAGCACACTCAGAAGCTTAAGGAGGAACTCCAACCCTGACAACAGCCCTCTACTCAATGATAAAACAAAAGAGACACGATCCATAAAATGGAAAGTATTTACACAGCACTCAACACAAGAACATGGGCAAGATTACTTATTGAACACCCTTTGTACCTTCCCCATTCACCCCTTACTGGCATTTGTGAGTTGTAAGTTCTCCAAGTAGCATGTGGCTTAGCTCTCCTAATAACCACCACATCTACCTAGAAGAAAGAAAAGTATGAGCTTGGGACACAACCTAAAGACGCTCAATGTGCTGTGACAACTGGCCTGAGGATAGAAGAAAAACCTGGAGTTGTGCTTTAAGTCCATCTGTCCCGCATTTGTGTAACATACGGGACAAAAAGAGTCTATTTGTACATATTAACATGTTTACTTTTAGCAAATCATTCTTTGAAAATGTGGGAACAACCACAACTAAACACTTGGACTACAATGTGTTATTTCTAGTTGTGGTTCCAGTTTTTGTACAAGAGGAACACACAGATTTTTACAGCCATGAGTCAAAACAATAAATAAATGGTGGGCGCTGTAAATGGTTCCATACAGTTTTATTAATAAATTGTAATAATAATTTCTGAGAATATACTTGGATCCCAATTCAAAAATCGCATGGTAAGACCACCTAACGTCCAAGAAAAGACCTTGGTGGTCCGTATGGATTGTCAGTTACCTAAAACTGTTTTCGAAATGGCCAAAACACCCATTGAGTTAAACACTCTGTGTATCCACTGCATAATTTACTGCACTGTGCTGCTGTTGCAGTGCAATGCAGTGGCGGCACAATATGCAGCCCTGCAGGACCTGACGGCCCCACTGCATCAGGAGTGGTGCTAGACACCACTGAACATGTGCTGACTGCTGCCTACCGATCCTCTGACCAACCACTTGGATAAATACGCCTCTCCTTCCTTTACTTGTTGGCACTCTGGCTTTCTGAACTGTTGTCTATATGGGTAGGTGACAGGGCCATGCATATTATTTAGTGCAGGGTGTCAAACTCAAATACACAGGGGGCCAAAATTAAAAACTTGGATAGAGTTGTGAGCCAACCTTGGTATTTAGTGAAAAAATGTCTATCCAAAGGTGCATGCACACAGCTAATCGGTACACTTGGCTCCATTTGGTTTTTCAAGTCGTCTTTTCTTAGTTGACAAGAGCTCTTGTTGGATAAAAACCAAACTGAGCCAGGTGGCACTAGCCACATCCCTTGCTATGTTCAAGCTGGGGGCGTGCCACCATCATCTATTCACAAATTCCGGGGGGGAGGGGGGCTATTTAGACTTCAGCGAAATACGTGGTTGGTCCTCTTAAATGCAGCATGCCACTTTCCATGACGGGGTAGGATAGGGTCATTTTTTACAGTCACTGGCGAGCTAAGCTGGCTTGACGTCATCCTGCACATTTGACAACCACTGGGGGAAGAACTTCTCTACTACAGCATCATAGGGGCTGCAATGTGGCCGCTGGGCGGGCATATTAGCTAGCCTCTCGAGGACTATAGGGTTGATTCAGAGCCCCTTTCTCATCATTTTTATGGAGGTCTTGCTACCAAACGAAAAATCATGCAAAAATGAAAACATTTCACACTAAAGTTCTCGCAGAAAAAAGGCTTTGCTGAATCAGACGAGGGGAAAAAATGAACGAGAATGGAAATATTCACGCAAATAAAAAGGTGAGAAAGGGGCTCTGAATCAACCCTTATGTGTTGCTGAGCAGCAAGTATACATAGCCCTACCCCTGGATTAAAGGTAGTGACCGCCCCAGCACTGTCACTCATAGATAACGGTGTGCGGGGGGCAGCGGGCCAGGTCTGACAAGTGGGCACATTTCACACGTGTAATTTAGTGGAATGCTTATTACTGACTGTGTGGAGTTGTTTCTTTCTAATACCTTTTGCACTATTTGCACTTTAAAGTGGACCAACACCCAGGGGATCCGGGCCGATCAGATCCCTCCCCGCGGGGCATCCGAAATCAGGATGTCCCGCGGGGTGAAACCCCCCAGGAAGCCCACAATCCTACCTTCTCCCCGTTCCAGCGGCGCATGCGTGTCCGCCGCCGCCGCCTCCCGCGCGTCCCTCTAGCAGGGCGCGCTCCCGCGCTGGCCGTTTGTGAATGGCCGGCGCGGGTGAGCTCCCTGTAACAATGACGCGCAGGAGGCGGCGGCGGACGCACTCTGCTTGTCCGTCGCTGCCTCCCGCTTGTCCGTCGGCGGGGATTGGATGCAGCGGTCACGTTGGAGTGGGGCAAGGTGAGTTTTTGGGGCTTTCTGGGGGGTTTCCCCCGATCGGGGTGCCCCACCGAAGTGGACCAAAACCCAGGATAGTCACTTTAATTGTGGATAGCACTAGGTCTCATTTTATTTGAATAAATGTTCATGATAATTGTAGCACTTTTTAGCACTTGCAACTTGACTGATTTTTACTTGGCAGTCATATAAGTCAGTTTAATGTATAATCCTAGAAGATAAGTGTTGGGTTATGTTTATATGTTTTTTTGTTTATTATTGCCTGTACATTGCATGGTCAGGTGTCCTCTTGTTAGGTTTTAATAGTTTGTATTGAAATGGTGTGCATTTTCCTTCTTAACAGTAAACATTAAATAATACATTTTGTAGATACAATTGTGTATTTATTATTTTGGGGGGGAATAGTGAAGCTAGTTTTGTGGCATGTGAACTCATGGTGTGTTGTTGTAGTAGGTTTTTAGGTTGTCCACACACATTGGAAACACCCATTTTGTATTTGATTATGGTAGGGGGGCTGGGGGCACTCAATAAGTGTTACACCTTAATAGTTTGCTATATGGAGGTTGTATACATACTGTTGCTGTTGTTCATGGAACATGACATTATTTTTGTTAATTCGAGGCATTGCAGCACATGTGTGTCTGTCTGTCATTAATAGTTTGTATATCTTTGATAATCATTAGATGTGTTACCTTGTGTGCGTGTGAGGGACTGTGGGCCACCCTCTTGGGCCCCCATACCCCGGGAGGATGGCCCTTTTCTTTGCTGACAGCCAAAAGCTCAAAACACGTGTCCTCTAGTGGAAGGGATTTGGCTTTCTAAATCTAAAGCAGAGCTAACCGTCCAAGACCGACCCTGGAATCTAAAAGATTTCTTCTGCCATTGTCTTTCTTCTTTCCTTCTATTCTTTTTTTTTTCTGTCATTACTTCAATTCTTTCTGTTCTCTTTCTTTCCTTCCACCTCTTCATTTTTACTTACATTCCTTCTCTCTTTCCTGCTTTCTCTGTTTCTGTCAATCATTCATTCGTTCTCTTTCTTTTTTTGCTGTCATTAATTCTAAGCTTGTGTCCTTTCTTTCCTTTTATTTTTAATATTTCTTTATTTCTATTTTTTGTATCTTAATTTCTCTTTCTTTCTTCCCTGCTTTGATTTTTCTGCCATTCCTTCTATATTTTTGTTTTTTTTCTCTTTTTTCTGTCATTCCCTTTATTCCCTTTTCCTTCTATATTATGTCATTCCTTCTACTTTTTTTCTGTTTATTGCTTGGCAATATTCACCATGCAGGCAACTTTATCACCAGAAGGGACAACATTCCACCTAAACAGCAATACCCTAAAAAGGTTGGCAGGCCGAAGTACCGGGCATGCTTTTATTTATGTAAGTAGTATACCCCAATTTGGGAATTATCCATATGTAACTTTGGTAGCAAAAAGTACTCACCTATCCCCCATTTACCCTCACTAGAACTGTTTGCACTGAAGAAGCTCTCCAGAGCGAAACGCGTATGCAACTCAGCAACTTGCTACAAACGAGGGACTATCCGCAACCCAGCAACTTGCTACAAATGAGGGACTTTGAAAACACCCCCAAAACGGACATCTTGCTACAAACGGGGTACTAAGGAAAAGGACTTCTACGGAAGGTAGGGCACATTGGCGCCCCCTTCTATACCCAGACCACCTATCTGTCCGCCGGACAAGACAGGAAGGTGCTGGGCTACCTTTCTTCTTTCTAACCTTTTGGATTTAGGAACCACGTCAGTTGCATTATGTAAAGCACATGGTGACATTTTTTTCTATACATAAAAATGTTATTAATAAATGATATAAACCTGAAAAGTATTCAACTTACTAAATATATCAAATAAGGGTAAAATAATAGGCGCATTTTGGCCACCCTCCGAAAGCAGCCCCATAGGGCATACCAATAAGACCCCTCGGACCGCCAGACAGAGGAACCAAACCCAATCCCTTACAAATAAACTACCACATGGATCTCTGTCCTGGAAGGTTGTTTTGCTCAGTCCCCAACTTGTGTTATTTTCTATAATTCCATTCACGCACGAGAATTTCAACATAGACAGCGACAAAGTATACAAAAAGGGAACTTCTTGTACATTACTAATATTTTCTCTGGCAGGGGCGTTAACAATGTGTTCTGCAATGTATCCCTGAAAGTATCAGCAGGCAAAAGCAGCTTTTAAGAAAAAAAAAAAAAGACGAAGAAGCCAAATGGCGCATGTGTATGAGGCTGGGATTCCATTCAGCTTCTCCAGCCGCACATTATAGTCAGTTCAGCAGCTCACCTCATCATGGCTGCCCTCTCCCTTCCTGTAAGAACACAGCTGCTCCTGAAAGTATATACAAGGCAAAGAGTAGTGGCACACACCCTGAATTCCTTTGCCATAGACCAGCAATAATAGGGCTAAAGCTCTGCATCATCAGACTGTGGACACTGGGAGAGAGGGAGAACAGCCAAGGTGATGAGAATGCTTCTCTTACAGACCCCGCCCATAATGCTGATTATTATGCGGCATCACAGAGCCAAGGCCCACGCCTAAATATTTCAAAAGATTAATCATAAGGTGAAACTGTAATCCTTGATATCTTGTCAATTTCTTCTTCAATTTAAAAACAGTTTAGGACAGTGCCAAACATAGCCCAACACAATGGTCTAACAGTTGCCTTTGCCTTCAGAGTGTACAGCAGTAAGCATGCTGCCTAACTTACCTAAGCCCCAATCTTCTTCATTGCGGCAGCTGCATTTAAATTTGGCCCCAACTGGTGCTCCAAAAAGTTGGCTGCTCAGCAGTCCATCAAACAGCTTTTCTGTGTTCAGGCCAGACGCCGAACTCAAACACGGACTTTTGGCTGAAGCCGAATTTTGCGGTTCGGGTTTGCCCAACATTAGTTCCAAGCTTTGGGGGGTGCAGCTGGAAGGGCTGCTGTAACTTACATTGGGCCCCCTAGCTTCTTCCTGGTTGGAGCCCGCAGCCATCTTTCTGTAGCCTGGCTGGGGTCGATTTCAAAATTCCCAGGAAAGGATCGCAGGACTGAGGTAAGTTACTGCTGCTGCACTCTCAGCAGCCTATCAATCAGCTATGCCAAGTTCGGGCCAGACGCCGAACTTGAACATGGACTTCTGCCATCAAATCTGTGTTTGGGTTGTGTTTGCTCATGTCACGGACCGGGTGGAGCGGACTCGGGTGTGGATCCGCTTTAACTGTGGAACCGATGGCGGGTACCGTGTCAGGGGAGCGGAGTCTAAGAGGCCACCGGTATTCACCAGAGCCCACCGCAAGGCAGGTTGGTCTTGTGCGGCGAGTGACCCCCAGGTCGCTACCCCCTAACAGCGGCCCAGTCCCACAGTCAGCCGAGGTTCAGTGAGGTACACAAGTGGCAGGCAAAAAGGCGTAGTGGTACAGGCAGAGATCAGGGCTGGCAGCACAGGTTCGCGGTAAAGGTGAGTAGCCGAGGTCGGGGCAGGCAGCAAAGGTTCAGAGTCGGGAACAGGCAGAGGTCGGTACAGGTGAGCAATCCAAGAATGTCTGACTTTCAACAAGCATGGAGAGACCAAGATCTGGCACTGAAGGAAAGGAAGTGCCTCTTTAAATAGGGGAAGTGGATGCAGGATTGGATGAGCAGGCGCCAATCAGTGCTGTACAGGCTCTTTAAATCTCAGGAATCCAGTGCGCTCGCCCTCTAGTGGACAGAGACGTGCGTGCACCTGAGCATGTGAGCAGGAAGCATGGGGGGAAAGGGCGGCAGCTGAATGCAGCCATGAGGAAGTGCTGCAAGATGGATGACGGCTGCATGCAGCCATGGAGGTAAGTGACTTGCTGTGAGACGGGCGTGCAGCGCTCGCCCTAACAGTACCCCCCCCTTGGGTCTCCCCCTCTTCTTGGGACCCAGAAAGTCAGGGATGAGACTATGAACCGGAATGTTCTCTTCAGGTTCTAATTTCAAGACTTTGCTGTATTGGCGAGGAGATACAAAGGCCTCTCCGGCTGGTGCCTGTACCAGGGCGGAGGGAGCAGTGACAGGAGCAGGCTTGGCGGGAATGGGTCCAAAACACCTCTTGGGGCAGGCTGGGCCCCATGACTTAATATCACCAGTATTCCAGTCAAGCGTGGGGTCATGACGTTGAAGCCAAGGTAGGCCGAGAAGAATTGGAGAAGTGCTACTGGGGAGGACGAAGAACTCAATACTCTCCTGATGGTCGGGTCCAACCTTCAAAAGGAGCGGTACTGTGCGATATCGCACGATGCAATCAAGTTTATCTTCATTGACTGAAGCAATAACTAGAGGCCTTGCGAGGCGACTCACAGAGATATTATACTTGTCAATCAAAGAGGCCCCGATGAAGTTTTCCGCGGAGCCTGAATCCAGAAAAGCTGACAAATTCACAGTGACGCTAGCAGAAATGGAGAGTTGCACTGGAACCGTAAGGCGTGAAGAGGTAGCACACCCAACCAGGGATGCCTCTCCTACCCTTACTAGGTGCGCCCGTGGCGGGCGAACAGGACAGTCTTTCAAGAAGTGCTCGGAGCTGGCACAGTACAAACAAAGGTTCTCGTTTCTTCGACGAGTTCTCTCCAACGGAGTTAGGCGAGATCGGTCCACCTGCATAGCCTCCTCAGTGGAAGGTGCATGTCCGGGCAAAGGTGGATGTTGGAAAACAGGGGCCAGACGTGAAGTCCTCCTAGGGCACTCGAAGTTCTTTCCCAGGCGGAGTTCCTCTCGCCTTTCAGAAAAACGCACATCGATGCGTGTGGCCAAGCGAATAAGATCAGCCAAAGACGAAGGCAAATCACGTGCCGCTAGGGCATCTTTAATATGGCTAGAAAGTCCTTTCTTAAAGGAGGCACACAAGGCCTCATTATTCCAGGATAATTCTGACGCCAGGGTGAGGAACTGTACGGCATATTCGCCAACAGACCGGTCGCCCTGGACCAAGTTAAGCAGGGCTGCTTCTGCCGATGAGGCCCGGGCTGGTTCCTCAAAGACATGGCGAAACTCAGAAACGAAGGCATGTAAGTTGGAAGTCACTGGTTCGTTGCGATCCCATAAAGGAGTAGCCCAGGCCAGGGCCTTTCCTGTAAGCAGACTAATAATAAAGGCCACTTTGGCTCGTTCAGTGGGAAACTGGTCCGCCAACATCTCCAGATGCAGAGAACACTGGGCAAGGAAACCTCGGCATGACTTGGCATCCCCATCAAATTTAGCCGGCAAGGAGAGACAAACTCTAGCTGGAGGTGCTACAGGTGGCGGCGACACCGGAGCGGAAGGTGGCAATTGCTGCTGCAGGATTGTTAGTAATTGCTGAACCATGGCGGCGAGCTGGTTGATTTGGCGAGTCTGCATAGCCACTACAGTGAGCAATTCTGAGGCGTTAGGCAGTGGCACCTCAGCGGGATCCATGGCCAGATCTTACTGTCACGGACCGGGTGGAGCAGACTCGGGTGTGGATCCGCTTTAACTGTGGAACCGATGGCGGGTACCGTGTCAGGGGAGCGGAGTCTAAGAGGCCACCGGTATTCACCAGAGCCCACCGCAAGGCAGGTTGGTCTTGTGCGGCGAGTGACCCCCAGGTCGCTACCCCCTAACAGCGGCCCAGTCCCACAGTCAGCCGAGGTTCAGTGAGGTACACAAGTGGCAGGCAAAAAGGCGTAGTGGTACAGGCAGAGATCAGGGCTGGCAGCACAGGTTCGCGGTAAAGGTGAGTAGCCGAGGTCGGGGCAGGCAGCAAAGGTTCAGAGTCGGGAACAGGCAGAGGTCGGTACACGGGTGAGCAATCCAAGAACGTCTGACTTTCAACAAGCATGGAGAGACCAAGATCTGGCACTGAAGGAAAGGAAGTGCCTCTTTAAATAGGGGAAGTGGATGCAGGATTGGATGAGCAGGCGCCAATCAGTGCTGTACAGGCTCTTTAAATCTCAGGAATCCAGTGCGCTCGCCCTCTAGTGGACAGAGACGTGCGTGCACCTGAGCATGTGAGCAGGAAGCATGGGGGGAAAGGGCGGCAGCTGAATGCAGCCATGAGGAAGTGCTGCAAGATGGATGACGGCTGCATGCAGCCATGGAGGTAAGTGACTTGCTGTGAGACGGGCGTGCAGCGCTCGCCCTAACAGCTCAGTTTGAATTGCCATGAACACACACAGGGAGGGATTCAGCCACCATGGATCTCTCCCTATGGAGTGTTCTAAAGGGAGGCTGGCAGCTTCCCAGGTGAGTAGCTCTGGCTGCATTGCATGTCCCAACTTTGGGGACTCAAAAATAAGAGTAAGGACCACACTAAACACAGAGTGCCTTGCCGGGGCAGTGTGGCTTCCACATGTATCTGCAGATATGTGCAACCAAATCTCTGTCTTTCCACATAGCTAGACATGTTTGGTGCTTAATACTTGGATGATGAGAGGGTTAAACTGGGCAGTAAATTGGTTCCCAGGCCCTGAATAATGATGATGATGATTTTGTATAAATAATAGTGATGGAGCTACTCCCACCCCCTTTGCTGGGTTTGGGAACCCCAACCAAAAAGCAAGTTCTGTACAAATAATTGTGTGTAAGGTTAAAACCTACCCAACCTCACGGATCTGCTACCCCCCTTCGGTTTTACCTTTGGGCAGTATTTACTGACCTAGCCGGGGGATCCATCTTCTGGGTCCCTCGGTTTCCGGGTGACCTTCCAATGGGCAGCGCCATCTTGCATCCCATCCGGCACTGCGCACGCCCCCTGATCTCCCACCTATGCAGTACCCATGAATGGGATGCAATGGAGCCACCCTAAATCCCGCAAGACTTTGATGAGCTGCAAGATCACCATGAGACATTGACATGCTTTTCAGTTAGGGGCAGCTAAGCGCATGGTGGGGTGAGGATCGGGCACTGAAGCAGCCGGATGTCACCACAGAAACATGCAAAAGGTAAGTAACGCTAAGTTCCTCTTTAAATGTGCAGTAAGTTTATTTCTTGTATGCAAAAAAAGGAGGAACACCCTATTAAGCACCACCCTAAATAATTAATAAGGGAAATGGAAGTGTGCCAAATCTGTAACCCAAATTGCTACTACAATACACACAAAAAAACTTATGTGGTTCCAGCCCTCCACAGACACAGTTACTCAGAAGGCACCACTCCAACCCAAAAGTAAATTAATCAATAATACCGACTGATCTTAATATCCATTTTAATTAATCAATTCATCAATAATGAAAAACATACATCAAATCCATACAACACCATAACATACATTTAAAAACATATATACACAACATATCTACAAAGCATAGCACCAGCAGGAGCGAACCACATGACCCATACTAACCATATTCACCCAAATACCCCCCTAAAAATAGAAACCTATCCCTAAGTTTAAAGTGCCAATCTCCAAAGTGACCAGTGCAAAATATGATCCTTAAACAAATATAAAACAAATTATTAAATCAATGAAGATTCACCTCAATGTGTATAGCGATCATCTCCTGCTGGGCAGATATGTAAAACACCCACGCGTTCCGTAGCTATGTGCCACTTTCTCAAGGTGCCATCTTTAGTTCCTCTTTAAATGTGCAGTAAGTTTATTTCTTGTATGGCTAAGGGGTAAAAGCTGTTCTTGTGCTAATTTGTCCTTGCCAGAGGAACTCTGTACCATTGTTTTGATGGCAGGTGAAGTGGTGAGACAGCAGTGAAGTGGATCATTAATTATTTTTTACGCCCGGGATTTGAGTCATGGATGGTAAATTTACACAGATTATCCTTTCAGCAGTTCTGGTGATGTGATGTAGTCAGAGTTTGTCCTTCCTTGTGGTATCCCCAAACCTTACTTTCATTGAACTGCACAAAATAGATTCAACAATTGCATTATAGAATGCACCCAGCACTTTTTTTGAGCCAGCAATATTTCCTAAGGTGATGCAGGAAGAACTGTCTTTGTTGGGCTTTCTTAAACCGGACCTTCACCCTAAATAAGAGTCTATCTTATATGTTTCCCCCAGCCTGTACATACAGATTGCCCACATTAAAAATCATCCTACTTGCACTTATTGCATTTTCTGAGACTTTAAACATCCAAGATGGCGGCCCATGGAGGTGCCTGCAAACAGGAAGTGCCTTCTGACTGTGCCGCTCTGCATTCTGGGATTGCTGACCTTTTCCTGACCCCTGCTCTGCTGTGTTTGTGCAAAGCACAGCTATAACCCAGCTCCCCTTTTGACCCCTTTCCTCTTCTCAGTATGTGATGCTAGTGAGCCAACATGGCGGCGCCCATATCCTAGAGTCCTGAGCAGAGTTGCAGGCCAGTGAAGGAAAGAATAAAAGGTAAGTGACTAAAACGTTAAATATATTAATTTTAAATCCAAGGGAATAGTTTTTTAAGGGTTTTGGGCTTTTTATTAAATGATGCTGAAGGTCTGCTTTAAAGTGGACCAACACCCAGGATTTTGACTATCCTGGGTTTTGGTCCACTTCGGTGAGGCACCCCGATCGGAGGTGCCCCGCTGTGTGAAACCCCCCAGAAAGCCCCGAAAACTCACCTCACCCCGCTCCCACGTGACCGCTGCAGCCAATCCCCGCCGCCGGACAAGCGAGAGGCAGCGCCGGACAAGCAGAGCGCGTCCGCCGCCGCCGCCTCCCGCACGTCCCTCTTACAGGAGCGCACAATCCTACCTTTTCCACGTTCCAGCGGCGCATGCGCGTCCGCCGCCTCCCTGCTAGAGGGACGCGCGGGAGGCGGCGGACGCGCATGCGCCGCTGGAACGTGGAAAAGGTAGGATTGTGGGCTTCCTTGGGGGTTTCACCCCGCGGGACATCCCGATTTCGGATGCCCCGCGGGGAGATTCCCGGGCCGATCACCCCTGGGCGTTAGTCCACTTTAAGTACAGAGTGAGAGTGTTACACATGTGTTTGCTCCAGTTCAAGTTTCGTGTTATGATTGTCCCAAGGAATTTCTTGCTGTCCACTCGCTTCACTACATTGCCATCAATGCTTAGAGGAGACTTTTCCGATGGTGACCCTCTGAAATCCATTTCTATTTCTACAGTTTTGGCAGCGTTCACTTGTTGGTAACATTGCTATATGCAGATTTATTACTGATAAGACCAACGATAGTCATGTCATAGGCAAATATCAGTAGTTTTACTGATTCCTCGGGGGAAATACAGTCTTTTGTGTAGTGAATAGTAGGAAGAACGCACACATCCCTGAGGGGTGCCTATATTGGTGACCTCTACTTTTGAGGTGACCTTCTCATTTTTTACTCGCTTTCCGTTAAGAAGCTCCTAATCTATTTAGGAATTCCAGGGTGGACGGACATTGGTTCCAGTTTGTTGGTGAGGATGTCTGGACTGATAGTATTAAAGTTGACAAACAGTGTTCACAAGTAAGTTCCTGGTTGTCCTGTATGTTCAAGTGCGTACTTGAGGGCTAGATTAACCACATCGTCAGCTGCCCTTTTGGCCAATGGAGTGACCAATGAAGAGGCGCGTATAGCCAGATGCTTTTGTGATTAAGCCATGTCCCCTAGCCACACCCCAAATTTCCCAGCAATTCACACCCAGCCTTCTCCAAGGCAGAGCAAAACCTTTTTTGGCTGGCCCTGGAGTCTAAAAGGTTCCTCCTCCATGCAGCTCCCTGATTTGAGATGCAAATCTCCTGGGATTGGTGTGCGTTTCAGCCACAGTGGAAGCCCTCCAACCAATGCATTCAGAATAGATTACCAGGAGACACAAGCTGCATCCAGGGTTTAAACAAAAATATGAAAAAAAATATTCTGAACCAAATGGCAATCCCCCTCCTGATCAGCCCATTACAGACAGAGTGCAGAATCACCACATTACTGCAAGAAAGCGGCATCCCTCGTTACCAATAGTTTGTGTCTTCACACATTAGAGGCAGTGTGCGGCATCCCCAATTAAAGGCTGTAAGGGGGATCCAACATTGCAGGCAGTGAGTGGCATCCTTCCATTACAGGCAGTGAGTGGCATCCTTCCATTACAGGCAGTGAGGGGCATCCCTCCATTACAGGCAGTGAGGGGCATCCCTCCATTACAGGCAGTGAGGGGCATCCCTCCATTACAGGCAGTGAGGGGCATCCCTCCATTACAGGCAGTGAGGGGCATCCCTCCATTACAGGCAGTGAGGGGCATCCCTCCATTACAGGCAGTGGGGGGCATCCCTCCATTACAGGCAGTGAGGGGCATCCCTCCATTACAGGCAGTGAGGGGCATCCCTCCATTACAGGCAGTGAGTGGCATTCCCAATTATAGGCAGTAAGTGGCATCTCCCATTACAGGCAGTGAGCAGCATCTCCCATTACAGGAAGTGAAGGGCATACCCAATAACGCCCACCCCCCACAGAAAGCTGGACCATAATAAGGCAGTGGGCAGGCAATTGATTCATGCCTGCCTGTCCGCTGTCACTGCTGTTGCTGCCACACACACACACACACACACACACACACACTTACCGGCGCTCCCCGATTGCTGAAGCAGTAGTTCCCGGTGGACCAGGGGTTTGCCCACCGGAACTAGCTTAGCAAACTGCAGCACCTGTAAGCTTCAATGTGTGTAAATGTGTGTATTTGTGTTCGTGAGCAGCAGCGGGCAGGCAGGCAGTCAGGCATAGATGCGTTACCCTGCCCGCCCGCTGCCTTATTTTTATCCAGTGCTCGGGGGCCCATTCACCAGCCACCACCTGCCCGCCCGCATCCTCTGTGGCCATCCCAGATGCCAGCCTACCGGGATACCATGCCAATGCCTCCAGCTGGCCCTGTGGGACAGCTGCTACAACCTGTGATGGCCACGGAGGAATCGGTTGGGAGGTATGAATTGTGGTGGTTAGAGCTATTGTATCCGGCATTTGGGAGTACTGAGGGCTGGATAATGGGTACTTGGTAGCTCATCACTAGTCATAATGTTATTGCCCCCAAAACTGCTGTTCAGCCAGCGCCACAGATAAAATAAAGAAAAAATATGTATATACCATACCTTTCCTCTGCTCTGGCTCCTTGCTGCTCCAATCAAGAAGGAAAAAATGGGGACTTGCACTCTACCCTATTTAATCTGTAGAGGTGCCGCTCCCAAAGCTGCAAAAGAGCTCAAACCAGGAACAAAAAAAAAAAAAAGCATGTAGGGAGGCACCCTCAACTCATAAATTGATCAAAAAATACATTTTTATTAATTACATATTTATAATCACTACATACACTACACAACATTAGAATCCCTTACAAAAAACACATAATTCGGACAGTAACACACAGGACAAACCAACATAAAGGTGTGTAGGCGATGGGGAGAGTCTCACCACACTAACTGATATCAAATGCCTAGATATATGTGCTAAATCATTCAACAAAATGTTCCAACAGTGCAACTAAACATTTGCAAATCCTGCCTGTGATCGGATCACTATAAAATCTATATATTTGTAAAGGGCAAGTGCTCCTAGTCAAACAATCAATTAAGAATTAATATTCCCAACCATAACAACTCATAGACATATAAACATATAAATCTACTCTATTCACCAATTAAAGAATAATATGAAGATATAATCACCTGTATATATTATTAGGCATCCCAAAGGGGAACCACTGATTTAATGCATAGATGGCCATTGTATGCTTGCTCACACATAGGAATTCGTCCTCCGCATTTAACCCATCCGTGCAGTGTACACATGTCCGGAGCGGTGGGCTGCCCTAATTATGGCGCCCGGGGAGCAGTTGGGGGGGGGGTTAGGTGCCTTGCTCAAGAGCACTTCAGTCATGTTCCAGGATCGGGATTTGAACCTGCCACCCTCCGGTTGCAAGTCCACTCCCTTACATCTAGGCCACAATATCATAATACCAATCAAAACATTAAATCACAAATATATCACAAAAATCACATCACCAGAAATAAAGCCAAGGTATCATGAAAATAACGTGTGAAGTCTCCCCACCGCCTACCCCACCTTGCTGCTCCAATCAAGACTCTCCAGCTGCTTTGGGTGGAAAGACATCCACTCAGGCCATTCTTTCTTAAATAAATGTCCACTTTAACCCCCTGTAAACCATGCATATCTTACTTTAATCCGTTCTCCCCTGGTGAAATCTGGCCATCGGTGGTCACAGCAAAGCAGATTTTGGGGGAACATGGTTTAAAGAAAGCATTTTACAAGGCTTTGGGGTGGTTTATGAAGGAGGGGCAGCAATCAGGATTCCCCCCCTGGAGCGGACTAACACCCATTTTATGTAAAATGGGTGTTGCTCTGGTGTAAAGCGGGAAAACAACCTAAAGGGGCTGGCCCTGGAATCTGAAAAATTCTGTTGGCCCTCCCCTGGGGCGTCCTAAATTGGGATGCCCTGCTGTGTGAACCCCCGGGGTGCCACAAAACCTTTTTCTTAACTCCCTCTGTGAAGTGAATATCAGTGGCCATATCCCCAGCATCTCCTTCCCCCAGACATTCAGATAGGCTTGCATTGGGAATTGCCATAAACAGAGCCATTTGCCAAGCATTAAATGTGCATGGCAAATGGCTCTGATTGGACCAAAACCAGCACATGCACTGTAGTATCGGGGAGAGGTAAATTTTTTTTGGGTGATCTGGGGGGTTTCACACGGCAGGGCATCCCAAATCAGGATGCCCCACGGGCTGGGAACAAATCCCGGGTTTTGTTCTGCTTTTAACCAGTCTCAAATGCAAAATAATATAATGAAAAAATAAAATAATATCAGATCATATCGCTCATGAAATGGAAGTTTTGTTTTTTATTTTTTTATGGATCGGTGGCATTGTTTTTCTATGATTGCCATTGGAAGGTAAAAGGTTAATTTGGTTTGGTTAGCCTTTGGTTAATTGGCTTTTTTCACTTCTAAGAAAGATCAAGAGTTTGGAACTAAAGATGGTTTTAACATCATTGCTAAAAGCAAACGCAATTAGGCTGGCGAGGCGGTGTTAGATGGGAGATCCCCTTTCATGTCGGAATATAAAAGGCTGCAGCATGGTTTTGTCTGAAGTGACAGCCGGAGCAGGTTTACTAATGGGTATCTAATAGAAAAAGAGAATTTTATGATGCTCATTAATTACAAAAGTGTCATGTGCTCTTGGCATAGCAGTAATCCCTCCCTGTAGATTAGGAGGCTTCCACAAAGGACTTCAAAGGGTTTTCCAACTTATCCCCAGGGAGTCCGCGACTGCTAAAAAAAAACACAAAGTGTAACCATCCTAGGTTACAACAAGAGGGTCTCTGTGACCTGGCTGTAGCAAATGCTCTGAGAAGAAGCTACAAGGTGTACACGCTTAACTTGTAGCTGACAAAAACAATTTATAGTGTCAATCTCAACAAGAGCCAGTGAGTCATGTAGGTTAAAAGGTTAGTTAGTGACATTTAGCACATGGTTAAAGGTCATGCTCAAGGTCTCTCACACCTTGGATAAAGCCAGGAAACAATTTGTAACATTTCATCTCCAGTTTTAAAAGCTCTCTGACTGCCCTGTCGATAGTTTAGAAATGTGATCAGGCCAGATCAGGAGACCCAGCGGGATGGATGAAGGGTGCAGATGAGTGACAGCAGGAGGGGGGACAATTTCAGGCCCTTATCTGAAGCCCAAAGAGCCTGGGGGGATTGGAGGCCCAGCCGGATCGATTGAGGGGCCAGGTGTGTTTTTACATCGGGGCCAGTTGGGTACTTTTTTATGGTCGGGGAAAGTAATCTAGGTGAGTCTCACTTAGCTGGCACTTAACAGTTGGAGGGGCAGCTATCTGAGACTCACGTAGCTGGTACTAAATGGGTTAAAGCCTTTTTCTCAGAACATCCTCCGGGCAGCATACACTGAGACTTCTGAGTCCCTCCCACAAAAGGGGAACACGTGACCACCAGAATAGAATAAAAGCTTGACTCCTCCTCCAATCCCCAGTTGTTTTTGTGTTCCTTCGGGAGGATAGGAGCCAGAGCACTAGCTCCTGAACCAAGAAGGTTTAGGTAAGTTTTCCGGTGCTGTGGACCTATTTTGAGCAGGGGGTCCATTTCTCGGTCCTGGAGGCTTTTGATTGCCAGGGACCCGGAATACCCTCAGGGATTTTTTGGCCAGAATCCCATTCTTTGGTCTAGGATCAAAGGAGGGTAAAGCAAATTTTTTTCCCTCTTACTGAGGATGAGTATTGAAAGAAGCTGGGGTGACCGGACCCCAAGAGATTAGTAATTTTTCTTTTTCTTTTTTAGAGGAAATGTTTCTATTGGAAGGGCTCAAAGGGAAATAATGCCTAAGGATTGGTTGCACTGGAATTTTTTTCCAGGCACCTTTAAGAGGCGGGAAAGAGAGGGGAATGACGCATTCTCGCTCTCTCTTCCCCCCCCCCCGGCTATCGTAAACCGGCTGCGGTCCCCTTACCTCCAGCAGCGGCTGGCGGTGACAGTCCGGGGGGGGGGATCGGCTGGTGTCGGAAGCTCTGCAAGGGCATTCCATCCTTGTCAGGCAGGATCTTGTCCTTCTTCTTCGGTTCTCCAGGTGTGTGCTCCGGGAGTCGGCGGTTCCAAGCAGGTATTAGGGACAGGAAGTAGGGAATTGGCTTCTTCCTCCCGGTACGGTGACGTCATCCCACGGTCCCTGGGAATTTCCCGCTTCCCAGAAACACGTGCAGAGCTTTAAAGGGGACAGCACAAGTGTTCTGGTATTTCCATTATTGACCTCCCTCTTCTAGTTTTTACATGAGAGGATTCAAGTTAATTAAGGGGATTTTGATCCTATTTAGGTGGATTCAGGACGCTAATCCTTGGTGCATCATCTGCATTGTGGAGCCTGTATCAGATCGTATGGAAAATGCTTCCACAGATTTACTTATTGCGGACCAAAACCCTTCGACCAATCCGTCAACTGCCGATTCTGGGAGGAGGAGGCCCAGCTCTGCCCTAGTAAGTCATAATTTATTTATGGAATAATGGGGCTATTTATTGTCGGAGGTTTAGGTGTTATAGTATAGCTTACCCTTCCCCTATTTTTTGTGTTTTTTAGTCTAAGACCCCAGACAAAGCTACCCCAAGTGTATCTAAATCTTCTTCTTCGGGATCTAAATCACAAAAGAAGAGCAGGAGAGGTCCCATGTGTGGAAGTAAACTTTCTGATTCATATAAGAAACCCCTTTGTCCATCATGCTCTGAGAAGGCGGTAAATAAAGAGCAAGAATCTGATTTAATGGAGATGATGAAGGATCTTAAAAAGCATATTTCAACCTCTGCCATGGGACAGAAACTTCCTGAAGGATTGGGAAGCCAGGTTACCTTTTCTCAGTCAGCCTTGGGTTCTTTTGATGCTTCCCCACTGTTTGGGCCACTGTTTTGTTTCCCCCTGGAGACTTACCTTTCCTTTTACACATGATTTATTTGTCCATGGGGATAGAGGAAAAGGAGTCGGGACCCAAGTCTAAGCATGATGGGTTTTATCATGATTTGGCTCATGATTCAACTTTTTCTTTACCTGTCCATAATTTCCTTAAGGATATGATTTTAGAGAAATGGAAAGATCCATCTAAGAAAATGTTCAGATCTCGGGGCCTAAAGTGAAGATATCCTTTTACAGAAGAGGATTCAGAGCTTTGGGGGAAAAGTCCTAAATTGGATGCCCCTTTTGCTAAAGTTTCCAAGGGGGCAGGGTTAGCCTTTGAAGATTTTGGGGTACTTAGTGATCCCCTAGACAAGAAGATGGATTCTTTGCTTAAGAGAGACTGGCAAGCGGAATCTAATTCTTTAAGACCCATTCTGGCCTCCACCTGTGTAATTAGAAATTTGGGTTTTTGGATTAAAAGATTGTTGGAACGGACTAGTCTGGAAAAAATTTTGAAGGCCTTACCCATCCTTTTTTCAGCTACGGCATTCGTGACAGATGCCATGGCTGAATCAGTAAGATTTTTGGCACAAAGTATGGCTGTAACCAATTCCGTGTGCAGGACTCTCTGGTTGAGAACCTGGTCTGGGGATTTTGGGTCCAAGATGAGACTTTGTGCGATGCCCTTTAAGGGACAGTTCCTTTTTGGGTGTGAGTTGGAGAAGGTTTTGGATAGGACTGCGGATACGAAGAAGAGGCCGATTCATCAATAGCGCCAGGTAGCGACAGATGAGCGACTGAAGTATGGCGCTATGAGCGCCGCTAGCGTCAGCCGCGGGCGGTAGCGATTCGCTATAGCAGGCCTCCTCAGTCGCTACCTGGCGTTGTTGGGAACAACGCCTACATTGCTGAATATGATGTTGGACCTCAGCTTTGTAGGCGCTGTCAGTCAGTGTGACCACGCTATTCAACACAGCGCCTGCGCTTTGCTTTGCTGTGGGCTGGGAATCAAGTACCTTCAGAATAAAACACATTGCAACATGTTTCTTTATTTGTTTTTTTTTTTATTTTGTGTTGAAAAGGAAATAAAATTAAAACAGATATTAGAATGTAAATGCAAAATAAAACATAATTAAACACATAGGCACATTTTTTTTTTTTTTATTTATTTTTTAAAGAAAAAGGAAATACAATTAAACCACCAATGAGAAAGAAAATGAAAATAAAAACAGAACTGAGAAAGAAAAGGAAAATAAAAACAGAACTGAGAAAGAAAAGGAAAATAAAAACAGAAATGAGAAAGAAAAGGAAAATAAAAACAGAACTGAGAAAGAAAAGGAAAATAGAAAAGGAAAATAAAAACAGAAATGAGAAAGAAAAGGAAAATAAAAACAAAACTGAGAAAGAAAAGGAAAATAGAAAATGAAAATAAAAACAGAACTGAGAAAGAAAAGGAAAATAAAAACAGAACTGAGAAAGAAAAGGAAAATAGAAAAGGAAAATAAAAACAGAAATGAGAAAGAAAAGGAAAATAAAAACAGAACTGAGAAAGAAAAGGAAAATAGAAAAGGAAAATAAAAACAGAAATGAGAAAGAAAAGGAAAATAAAAACAGAACTGAGAAAGAAAAGGAAAATAGAAAATGAAAATAAAAACAGAACTGAGAAAGAAAAGGAAAATAAAAACAGAACTGAGAAAGAAAAGGAAAATAGAAAAGGAAAATAAAAACAGAAATGAGAAAGAAAAGGAAAATAAAAACAGAACTGAGAAAGAAAAGGAAAATAGAAAAGGAAAATAAAAACAGAAATGAGAAAGAAAAGGAAAATAAAAACAGAACTGAGAAAGAAAAGGAAAATTAAAATAGGAATTAGAATGCAAAGGAAACTTACAACAGAATTAAACACATAGCCACATGTATCTATATATTGTTGTTTTTATTTTAACACTAAAAAACAATAAAAAAAATAACAGAAAAGAAATAGAAATTCAAAAGTCCAACAGAAATTATAAAGCAAAGTAAAGTGCATGAAAGGTAGGAAAATTGAAAATAGGGATCAGGGTGCATCTCTTGGTGCCTGAAAAAATAAGAAAAGTGCAGTTAGTATATATCTTTAAAGTAGTTTTGTTGTAGAAAATAAAAAAATGCATTACTTGATAACCAACATTGGCGTCTTACACCCCCCCTTAGAGTGGTTTGGGTCATCTTACACCCCCCTTAGAGTGGTTTGGGTCATCTTACACCCCCCTTAGAGTGGTTTGGGTCATCTTACACCCCCCTTAGAGTGGTTTGGGTCATCTTACACCCCCCCTTAGAGTGGTTTTGGTCATCTTACACCCCCCCTTAGAGTGGTTTGGGTCATCTTACACCCCCCTTAGAGTGGTTTGGGTCATCTTACACCCCCCTTAGAGTGGTTTGGGTCATCTTACACCCCCCCTTAGAGTGGTTTTGGTCATCTTACACCCCCCCTTAGAGTGGTTTGGGTCATCTTACACCCCCCTTAGAGTGGTTTGGGTCATCTTACACCCCCCTTAGAGTGGTTTGGGTCATCTTACACCCCCCCTTAGAGTGGTTTGGGTCATCTTACACCCCCCTTAGAGTGGTTTTGGTCATCTTACACCCCCCTTAGAGTGGTTTTGGTCATCTTACACCCCCCCTTAGAGTGGTTTGGGTCATCTTACACCCCCCTTAGAGTGGTTTGGGTCATCTTACACCCCCCTTAGAGTGGTTTGGGTCATCTTACACCCCCCCTTAGAGTGGTTTGGGTCATCTTACACCCCCCTTAGAGTGGTTTTGGTCATCTTACACCCCCCCTTAGAGTGGTTTTGGTCATCTTACACCCCCCCTTAGAGTGGTTTGGGTCATCTTACACCCCCCTTAGAGTGGTTTGGGTCATCTTACACCCCCCTTAGAGTGGTTTGGGTCATCTTACACCCCCCCTTAGAGTGGTTTTGGTCATCTTACACCCCCCCTTAGAGTGGTTTGGGTCATCTTACACCCCCCTTAGAGTGGTTTGGGTCATCTTACACCCCCTTAGAGTGGTTTGGGTCATCTTACACCCCCCCTTAGAGTGGTTTGGGTCATCTTACACCCCCCTTAGAGTGGTTTGGGTCATCTTACACCCCCCTTAGAGTGGTTTGGGTCATCTTACACCCCCCCTTAGAGTGGTTTGGGTCATCTTACACCCCCCCTTAGAGTGGTTTGGGTCATCTTACACCCCCCTTAGAGTGGTTTGGGTCATCTTACACCCCCCCTTAGAGTGGTTTGGGTCATCTTACACCCCCCTTAGAGTGGTTTTGGTCATCTTACACCCCCCCTTAGAGTGGTTTTGATCATCTTACACCCCCCCTTAGAGTGGTTTGGGTCATCTTACACCCCCCTTAGAGTGGTTTGGGTCATCTTACACCCCCCTTAGAGTGGTTTGGGTCATCTTACACCCCCCCTTAGAGTGGTTTTGGTCATCTTACACCCCCCCTTAGAGTGGTTTGGGTCATCTTACACCCCCCTTAGAGTGGTTTGGGTCATCTTACACCCCCCTTAGAGTGGTTTGGGTCATCTTACACCCCCCCTTAGAGTGGTTTGGGTCATCTTACACCCCCCTTAGAGTGGTTTGGGTCATCTTACACCCCCCTTAGAGTGGTTTGGGTCATCTTACACCCCCCCTTAGAGTGGTTTGGGTCATCTTACACCCCCCCTTAGAGTGGTTTGGGTCATCTTACACCCCCCTTAGAGTGGTTTGGGTCATCTTACACCCCCCTTAGAGTGGTTTGGGTCATCTTACACCCCCCTTAGAGTGGTTTGGGTCATCTTACACCCCCCCTTAGAGTGGTTTGGGTCATCTTACACCCCCCTTAGAGTGGTTTTGGTCATCTTACACCCCCCCTTAGAGTGGTTTGGGTCATCTTACACCCCCCTTAGAGTGGTTTGGGTCATCTTACACCCCCCTTAGAGTGGTTTGGGTCATCTTACACCCCCCCTTAGAGTGGTTTGGGTCATCTTACACCCCCCCTTAGAGTGGTTTGGGTCATCTTACACCCCCCTTAGAGTGGTTTGGGTCATCTTACACCCCCCTTAGAGTGGTTTGGGTCATCTTACACCCCCCCTTAGAGTGGTTTTGGTCATCTTACACCCCCCCTTAGAGTGGTTTGGGTCATCTTACACCCCCCTTAGAGTGGTTTGGGTCATCTTACACCCCCCTTAGAGTGGTTTGGGTCATCTTACACCCCCCTTAGAGTGGTTTGGGTCATCTTACACCCCCCCTTAGAGTGGTTTGGGTCATCTTACACCCCCCCTTAGAGTGGTTTGGGTCATCTTACACCCCCCTTAGAGTGGTTTGGGTCATCTTACACCCCCCTTAGAGTGGTTTGGGTCATCTTACACCCCCCTTAGAGTGGTTTGGGTCATCTTACACCCCCCTTAGAGTGGTTTGGGTCATCTTACACCCCCCTTAGAGTGGTTTGGGTCATCTTACACCCCCCTTATAGTGGTTTGGGTCATCTTACACCCCCCCTTAGAGTGGTTTTGGTCATCTTACACCCCCCTTAGAGTGGTTTGGGTCATCTTACACCCCCCTTAGAGTGGTTTGGGTCATCTTACACCCCCCTTAGAGTGGTTTGGGTCATCTTACACCCCCCTTAGAGTGGTTTGGGTCATCTTACACCCCCCTTAGAGTGGTTTGGGTCATCTTACACCCCCCCTTAGAGTGGTTTGGGTCATCTTACACCCCCCTTAGAGTGGTTTGGGTCATCTTACACCCCCCTTAGAGTGGTTTGGGTCATCTTACACCCCCCCTTAGAGTGGTTTGGGTCATCTTACACCCCCCTTAGAGTGGTTTGGGTCATCTTACACCCCCCTTAGAGTGGTTTGGGTCATCTTACACCCCCCTTAGAGTGGTTTGGGTCATCTTACACCCCCCCTTAGAGTGGTTTGGGTCATCTTACACCCCCCTTAGAGTGGTTTTGGTCATCTTACACCCCCCCTTAGAGTGGTTTGGGTCATCTTACACCCCCCTTAGAGTGGTTTGGGTCATCTTACACCCCCCTTAGAGTGGTTTGGGTCATCTTACACCCCCCCTTAGAGTGGTTTGGGTCATCTTACACCCCCCCTTAGAGTGGTTTGGGTCATCTTACACCCCCCTTAGAGTGGTTTGGGTCATCTTACACCCCCCTTAGAGTGGTTTGGGTCATCTTACACCCCCCCTTAGAGTGGTTTTGGTCATCTTACACCCCCCCTTAGAGTGGTTTGGGTCATCTTACACCCCCCTTAGAGTGGTTTGGGTCATCTTACACCCCCCTTAGAGTGGTTTGGGTCATCTTACACCCCCCTTAGAGTGGTTTGGGTCATCTTACACCCCCCCTTAGAGTGGTTTGGGTCATCTTACACCCCCCCTTAGAGTGGTTTGGGTCATCTTACACCCCCCTTAGAGTGGTTTGGGTCATCTTACACCCCCCTTATAGTGGTTTGGGTCATCTTACACCCCCCCTTAGAGTGGTTTTGGTCATCTTACACCCCCCTTAGAGTGGTTTGGGTCATCTTACACCCCCCTTAGAGTGGTTTGGGTCATCTTACACCCCCCTTAGAGTGGTTTGGGTCATCTTACACCCCCCTTAGAGTGGTTTGGGTCATCTTACACCCCCCTTATAGTGGTTTGGGTCATCTTACACCCCCCCTTAGAGTGGTTTGGGTCATCTTACACCCCCCTTAGAGTGGTTTGGGTCATCTTACACCCCCCTTAGAGTGGTTTGGGTCATCTTACACCCCCCCTTAGAGTGGTTTTGGTCATCTTACACCCCCCTTAGAGTGGTTTGGGTCATCTTACACCCCCCTTAGAGTGGTTTGGGTCATCTTACACCCCCCTTAGAGTGGTTTGGGTCATCTTACACCCCCCTTAGAGTGGTTTGGGTCATCTTACACCCCCCCTTAGAGTGGTTTGGGTCATCTTACACCCCCCCTTAGAGTGGTTTGGGTCATCTTACACCCCCCTTAGAGTGGTTTGGGTCATCTTACACCCCCCTTAGAGTGGTTTGGGTCATCTTACACCCCCCTTAGAGTGGTTTGGGTCATCTTACACCCCCCCTTAGAGTGGTTTGGGTCATCTTACACCCCCCTTAGAGTGGTTTGGGTCATCTTACACCCCCCTTAGAGTGGTTTGGGTCATCTTACACCCCCCTTAGAGTGGTTTGGATCATCTTACACCCCCCTTAGAGTGGTTTGGGTCATCTTACACCCCCCTTAGAGTGGTTTGGGTCATCTTACACCCCCCTTAGAGTGGTTTGGGTTATCTTACACCCCCCTTAGAGTGGTTTGGGTCATCTTACACCCCCCCTTAGAGTGGTTTGGGTCATCTTACACCCCCCTTAGTGTTTTTTGGGGCTCATTTTGATGGGAGGTCAAATACATTTAGCCAGTAGTGCAGTACTTGCATTAGAGTGAAGGGTAGTTAGTTTACCGCAAAAAAAGAAGTGATCATCCTTTCCCTTAGCTCATCGCCAGTCTGGGTGTCCTCACTTCTTTCTGCGGGCATGTTGGGGATTTCTGGCACCAGTGCTGTCTCCTCGGGGGCTTGAATTCGGTGGCAAATACAAATGTTGTGTAGCACACAGCAGGCAAGGATGATCTTGGAGACCTTCTGTGGGCTGTAGAGCATCTCTCCTCCTGGCCGTGCCAAACAGAGAAAGCGTGCTTTCAGCAGGCCGATGGTTCTTTCCACAATGCTTCTGGTCTTGCGATGCGCTGCATTGTAGCGTTCATGGGCAGGGGTCCGTGGGTTCCTGACCGGAGTCATGACCCACGTTCTCTGCCCATATCCCTTGTCCGCTGTAGAAAAAACACAAGGAGAGAGACAGCAATTAGTACTAGTACATGTTTTTTTTGGGGGGTTTTGATAAATTTGGCTTACTAGGCCACATATTTGCTAAATACATTGACATGGTTAATTTATTACCCAGTAGCCAGCCAGCTGGCATTTCGTTGTTATCAAACTTCCGGCACAGGACTGTCCGCTGCAAGACGTAAGAATCGTGGCATGAGCCGGGGAACCCCGATCTCACCGCCCGCAGCCTCATGTCTGGGTCACAGACAACCATTATATTGAGCGAATGGAAATGCTTCCGGTTTCTGTAAGACAGCTCCTGTGCACGGGGAGGGCGGAAAGGGATATGTGTACCATCAACGCACCCTAGCACATTCGGGATCCCTCCCATCAGATAGAAAGCATGTTTTATTTTGGCAACCTCTTCCTCATCCTCAGGAAACTTGATGTAAATTGGGATTAAATCACAAATCGCCAGAACTACCTGGATTAGTATGCGGCTCATAGTAGCCTGGCTTATCCCGCTGAGGAGGGCGGAGGTTGCCTGGAAGGTCCCTCGTGCCAAAATATTAAGAGTGTACTATGCCTGGAATGGATTGAGTGCGTTTGGTGGATGGCTCGATTTTGTGCTTAATCTGATCATATAGGGACTGTAGTGCAGCACGATTCAGACGGAAGCGGCTCCTGATCTGCTCGTCACTTAAGTCCCATACTGAAAGGCGGATTGCAAAGGAGCGGGGTGCCCTAAGCCTCACAACACCCCGCTCCCTTTCCTCCTGCTCTTTCAGCATACACATACATCCATCCACCCAGACACCATACATCACCCTCTTATCCATCACACACACTCAAGATATATACAAAATAAACCAAAAAAAAAACCAAACCACAAACACACCACACACACACAAACAATCACACTCCACACACACCCGCTACAATGCAGCTCACCACAAAACCAGAACTATAGTGGTCCAAACCACCAGCCTGCTGAAAACCAGCTTTCTAAGTTAGGCACAACCAAGAGGGGAGTTGCTGCACAGCCCACAAAAGGCCCCAAAATCAAGCCTCACTTGCTGTATGCTACACAATATTTGCAGATGCCACCAAAAACAAGCTCCTAAAGAAACAGCACTGATGTCAGAAATCACCCAACAAGCCACAGAGAGTGAGGACAGAAACCAGACAGAGGCTCAAATGAGCTAAGGGAAGCAAGCGAGCACCGCACCACACCACAGCCTTTGCCACAGTGTAAGAATACCAGAAGCTTGAAAATTCCTTCCATTTATACTTCTCTTTCAAAACGGACAGGTCCGCTTTGCCGCCTTTTGCGTTGCTCTGCTATTTCCGGGCGCCAATTAGCCGACCCAGGTGTGCGTAAAACGGAGTGCGCACGCGCACGCTAGTAGCGCTACTAGCGTACGTGAGCCGAAACTTGCGTGAAATAACGGACATGGCCCAAAAATCAGTGGTGGCCCAATGAAAGGTAAGCTGCTGTTTATTTAAATAGCCGTTAGGCTAGCCACATGTCACAAGGGGTTGAGATACATCAGTCCATTGTTGTATTTGGGTGTGTGTTGTTTGGTTAATGAGGTCTGTAATGAGTTAATTGGCTAACACACATGCTTCAGTCAGTGCAGTGGAGGTGTGGCTAGAAGGAACTGGGCTGTATGTGTGAATCAATTAAGTGGCCTGGTTTTTGATTGGCTGTTAGAGCACATAAAACCTGCCCAACCCTAACAGATTGCGATGCCATTCTGTAGTCTGCATGCGTGCTTGTTGGGTGTGTATTTGTGTGTGTGTGCAGCTACAGGATGGAGCCAAATTCAGGACATCTGCCGGCCACAGCAGGCCCAAGTAGGAGTTTGGTGGGTGCTGTGCGCAGACCTCCCTTACGGAAAAGGGCCCAGCCTGAAGGTGGGGCAGCACCCCAGGCTAAGCGCCCAGGTGCCAAGAGGGAGCCTGAATTTAATTTGGCGGAGAATAATCATCTTGTGCGCCTTACACTTGCTAAATGGGAGCTGATATTTGGCTCCCAAAGCAAGTCCATAGGCAAACAAGAAAGAAGCAAACTGTGGGATGCCATTGGTGTGGAGCTTAGTAGCACTGCTCAACACCCACGTAGTGGCCCATCCTGCAGGAAACGCTTCTACACTTTGAGAGGGGCCCTTATGAAAAAGATGAATCACGATCTTGATGTGGACAGTGGGACCATCCAGGCTCCAAAGAGTACCTACAGGCCGTATGAGGAGATGCTGAAGGCCAAAATCCCACTGGCTCGGCTGCAGGGTGTGGATCCTGGGGATGACACCACAGGTTGGACTGAAGGTACATATTTTCTGCCTTTTTTCAAAAGCTACTGTTAATGTATGTGATTAGCATTTTTTCTTTCTGACCAACTAACAGTAGGACCTGTGAAGTAGTACATTAGAGCTCAAACATTTTTTAATTTTCTGTCTGTTGCTTTCTGCATAGGTGCACATGCTGCTGTCCGGGATGTGCCTCAGGACACCCAAACTCCTGCCCTTCCAGCAACCTCAAGGCTACCCCAGTCTGCCATTGAAGGTATTTACCCCTAATTTTGGTGCTGGTTGTTTGGGGAACAAATGGGTGTGGGAGCAGCTCAAACAATCGAGTGTTGCACTGTTGAGTATTAATAATATGGGCCTGCGGCCTAATTTCACGCCCACTGTAACACTCACAGCAACTAACTAACAAGGCCCTAACATGTGTAGATATGTTTGAAGCCAGAGATGTGTGGCCATATATCGGCATATAAATGTGGAAGCCACACTGGCCTTGATTAGTGAATATTAGTGAAAGAGCTGCTCACACACACCTTAATGCATGTTGTATTTTTGCACGCACATTAACTATGGCTCAATGTTTGCTTGATTTTTGCATAGCTCCCATGCCATTGGCCCCAGCATCTCCTCCGGATCCAAGCTACTCTTTGGATGTCGGTAAGTGCATGTGTCCACCTTGCTTTATCCACTTTTACCCAAGTGCATGTGTCTCATTCCTCTTTTTTCTTGGTAGGCCAAGTGACTGGTTCATCTTTGGACCCCACTTCCGATGTTGCAGGTCAACAGGACCCTGTTGGTGTGTATAGCAATACCTAATGTATCCTTTATGCTGTTTCTGTTACACTGGTTCAATTTGGTTAGTCTACTAATCTACATGTTTGCTTTGTCAACTTGAAGATGCCTCTTGGGAGTGCTTGTTGCCTCCCCAGGGTCAGTCTAATAGTTATAGGAGTGATAGCAATGTATTTTGGAGGACATATTTTTGGCCAAACATTCCCCGTAGTAGTTTGAGGAATATTTAGAGCCATTACTTGTGTTTTTTAGTTGACCCGAATATCGGAAGTGGCTGTCCAGAAAGGGCCCCTCAAGTTCAGGCTGCCAGAGATGAGGGTAAGTTGTTTTGCCTTGCTCTAGTCTGTATTTTGGCTCTACTTTTGTTGCACTTGCTTCTGGCAACTTGTGTGTCCACATGTATTTTCAAGGTCCAAGCTCGAGTGAGGGCCCCACTCAAGACATCTGGGAGATTGCGGGTATGTGTAATTTAAGCAATGTGTCTGATCTTCTTGGCCAAAATTATTGCCTCTTAGTCCTGTAACATACATGTTAACAATCTGAGTTTAACAGATACCTTTGGTCTAGTGTGTAATTTTGCACTTTGTTGAGGTATGGCCTCGATAGCCTAGCCAGGTTACATTTGAGTTTGGGCCACTGACCTACTAACCTGACTTTCCTGTTTAGCATATGCCAACTTGCCGGACATCTCGGATGTGGAATTGCCACTCTCTGGCAGCGATACCTCGAGCCTACCTGTGCCGGAGGACACGCAGGTAACATGGCTGATGTAGACGACCTAGAACCACATTGGCATGTTCGTGGGTAGTGGATGAAGCAACATGTCACATTTCCTTTCTTTGTTGTTTTTGCAGGAGGCGGAACCAGAACCCCAAGCTGGGACCTCTTCCCAAGTCCCATGTGGCCAAGCTTCCGAGGCTCAGACAAGGGTAAGTTGTATAGTGACTGTTTTGGATAATTCTTTTGAGGGGCATACCTGCATTGGTTCGGTTTGACTAAAATGTTGTTTTCTATTTTGTTAGGCTCAAACCACAGCAAGAGGAGGTGTGGCACCAACCAGTGCTGATTTATATGAGCTAGGGGTCCGGATGCTGGAGGACTACAGTCGCCAACAGCCGCGTGATGGAACTAATGAGCGCATTGCGGCGTTGGAAAATCAGGTGCTGATGTGTCAGCAACAAAATGAGGCCCAGCAGCGCCAGATCGACCAGTTGCTCCTAAACCAACAGCAGAACCAGGAACTTGGTCGCCTGGGCAATCTAATGGAGCAATCTCTCCAGCGACAGGAACAAACTTTGTTGTTGATACAACAGCTCATACAACAGCAGTCTATATTTTTTACTGCACTGTTGTCCCCCAACACCGCCCCTAGCAATGACTCCCAACCTCCCCGGCCACCCAGCCAAGAATATTAATTTTGTTTGTTTTGGTTTGTGTAAATATATTTGCTTAACCCACCTCTAAATTGTGTTTTTCCTAAGACCTAGCTAATAACACAGTCAGGGATGAGTATCTTGATCTAGATATGTCAATGTATTGGTAAATTTAGCCCACACATTTGAGACCATAGCTTACTATGGTTAACACATGAAATGGCTCCAAAGGTATGGCTAAATTGACACACAAATGGGTTTTGAGACAGTTAAACTATGCTTTGCAAGGCACCACACTGTAATGATGTTCATGAAAATATTTAATTAAAACACAGGGCCAACAGGGCCAACATTGCCCAACAAAGGGCGTAAACAGGCCAGCCTTCCCCCCACCCTAACGACGCCGCCGGCGCCTCTTCTTGGCCAGCAGCATCAGCTTCAGGAGCCTGATCTCCCGCCACAGTCTGCGATGCTGGTTTTCACAAGCTGTAGAGATGTAGAAACAACAATTTATTAATAAATTGAATGTGACCTCAACAGACACAGATGTAGCAATGTAATGTCAGTGTGTCCAATTAGGTGACACTCACATTAACATTGTTGACCACTGTGCGCTTATTGGTTAACATGATATGAGTACTATTGACTGGCAGGAATGTGAACAACACATCCCAAGCATACATTTACTCTTAAAGTGTACCAACACCCACCGGTGATCGGCCCTGGAATCTATCAGATTCCCGGCCCGATCACCTCCCTCCCCGCGGGACATCCGAGATCGGGATGTCCCTCGGGGTGAAACCCCCCCAACACCCCAAAATCCCTAACTCAGTTTCGTTGTGGCACGGCCGCCGGGCCCTCCCTTGCGCCCCTCTAGACGTGTGTGTGCCTGCGCCGGCCGTCTGTGAATGGCCAGCGCAGGCACGCGCGCGTAAAAAGGGGCGCGGGGGAGGCGGAGGAGGAGCCACTTTGCCGCGGCTTGTACGTTTGCTGGAGTAAAAGTGAGTTCAGGGGGTTGTCACACAGCGGTGACGATCAGGGGTGCCCCACCGTAGTGGACCAAGACCCAGGAAAGTCAAATTCCTGGTTGTTGTTCCACTTTAACTCTGGGGAAGCAAAGAAGGTATAAGTCCCAGTGTGTCCATTTTTGTGTTTAGTCACAGCCAAACCTCAGGGCCGAAGTCCTAACGAGTACACGAGTTTGCCCTATAATGTTAGAGGTCCAGACCTAATACGGCCCATTTGGTTGTGTCTAAGGCAAAAATAGTCTCAATGTGGCCAAATGAAGAATGTGAGGCAACAATCAAGCATGCAAACAGGCATGTTGGATTATTGTACAAACACATTGAATCTAGATGTGTGTGAAATTAACACATAGGTACATTTTAAATGTCTGCAGATGTGACTAGAAGACATAGGTATATGGCATAGGCATATGAAGTGGGATGTACTCACCATCGCAGCTGTGGCGGGGGCCCATGCTGCTGGCCGTCCCTGGAGCTGGGGTGGGGAGGAGGTTCTCTGGCTCCGTCTGCGTAGCAACATCTGTCAACAGAAAGCAAAAGACAAAAACACAATTAGTGGGCCAATGACACCTGACTATTTGACATCCATCTGGTTATTGAGTCTGAAAAATCAAAGGCTTGCATGGTTACATACAGGTTGTCCAAAATTAGCATATTTCCTGGTCCATGAGTTAATGTCAATTAGTTAGGGTTGCAACATGTATCCCTAAAGATAATGTGCAAATAACATAGACAGTGCTATGTAAAGGACTCATTAGCAGTTGATTGGCTAATGTTACTAGTGGGCCACATGTTTGAGCGTGAACAACTTAACCCAAGAAAAGAAATGAGAACAACCATCATGGTGTGGGCAGAAACATAGGGGTGGTTGCCAGTTGGCTAGCACTGTAGTGGGGTTTGTGAGGTTAAGGTACCTTATCAAACCAGCTGTGACAATGGACCAGGAAACATGTGTCTGTTAAAAGTGGGCCAATACACAGGATTGCAGCAAATCTGGGTTTGGGTCCGCTTTGGCAGAGCACCACAATTTGAGTGAGACAACGTACTCTGCGGCCGCTGCCTTCCACACATCACTCCTCCAGTGTGTGCGCACGCGCAGCCCATTAGGAAACAGAGCGCAGGCGCACACACATCTAGAGTGTCACACAGGAGGCTGGGACGGTGGCTTTGGCAACCCCCAAAGAGGTAAGGAGTTTGTGGGGTATTTTTTGGGGGGGGTGCCCTGGGTGAGGGATGTGATTTTTCAGGGAACCTTCGAGAATCCAAGCACTATCAATGTTTGTGGGTCCACTTTAATGAATGTCATAACATAGGGAATGTGATGGATAACAACAAACACTTACCACGACTATGCCCGTGGAGAATGCTTCGCCAAAAGGCCATGGAGGTGCCGCATATATGATGCCCTGCAAATTAGAGAGGAATGGCAAGGGCTAAGTACAAATTGCAAGATGAAACCTGTCACAGACTAACAATTAAAAAAAGGACACTCACCAGGGGATGAACCGCCACTTGAAGCCCAGGGAGGGCTCTGAGGAGGAGGCGGGGAGCCTCGGCTCCTCACACTCTGGTCAGAAGATCCACCAGGCAAAGGGCCACCCTCCTCCCTCTCACTCCCTGCTCCTTCAGGGAGTGTGGGCGAGTCCATTTCTACCACCCCACTTGGACTCCCCACTTGAGAGTGGCCCCTTGCCTGGTGAGAGTCCTCAGACTCAGAGTGTGAGGAGCTGAGGCTTGATCCTGCCAGCCCCCCAGCAGCACACTCCTCTGGGGCGTCATCCCCTTCCTCCCATGGGTCCTCTAAATAGGACCCGCGGGAGGGACCCTCCCCCGATGACTCCCCCGAGTCCGCCTGCCTGGTTCGGGGGAGGAATCCCTTCCCACGTTTCCCCAGGGGAGGACGCTTATCTGTGTGGAGGGGGTGAAAGAAAATAATTAATATAAAGAGCACAAATGGACACAGCTTAGCAGATGATTCTGCAAAAAGTATAAACAGAGCATAAGCTTTAACTTACCTGATGCGTAGGCATCATATAGGCGGTACACGCCTTCAGGGTCCCGGCGCTTGAAATCTGACCACTTCTGCTGAATGGCTCTGATGGACAGCTCGGTGTGGAAGCGCCGGGACACTGTGGCCTTCACCTCCATGGCAATGCGTTTTTTTCCTCCACGGGCATAGTCGTATTCGGCCACGCAGAAGTCCTATGAAAAATGATCAAACAAACAAAAATCAATACATGACATCAGAACAATGGCATAAACAGTTATACAGAGACCAGATCAAAGTGGACCCACACCCAGGATTATCACTATTCTGGGTTTGTGTGCACTTTGGTGGGCCACACCAATTGTGGGTGGTCCGCTGTCTGCAACCCCCTTGGAAGGCCACAAATACACCACTGAGGACGCTCCCACGTGACTGCGCCAGCCAAGCACAGCGCTCAGCGCCGCTGTGGTATGCACATACAAGGCCGTTTGGACGTGCATACCAGCTCAGCTGGGTCTGCACGGCAAAGTACGCATGTGGCGTTTGACTCTAACAGGGAGTGCGCCTGCACACAAAATTAAAATATGTCTGGCGCAGGGGTACACCCTGCTAGAGGTAAGCGCAATAGGCATCCGCAGCTCACGCATGCACAGATGGGACGGGGCTGAGGTAATTTTTAGGGCCCTCCAGGGGGGGGCATCCCAGCAGGACATCCAGAATGGGGATGCCCCACGGGGAGTGAGAAAACTAAGAAATTTCTGGGCCAATCCCCCCTGTGTGTTCTGCAACTTTAAAGCTAAAAATACACAAACCAAATACTCACTTTGACCACCTGGCCATTAACGCGGCTATCCACCCGGTTGCGCCTTTTCTTTGGCGGCCCAGGAGGGGAAGGGGTGGGAGGGGTGCTAGTTGGGGAAGGTGAGGTAGGTGGGGGAGGTGGGGGAGGGGTGGTGGGGTCAGAGTCGGAGGAGGAGCTGGGGAGGCGCATAACTCGCCGTCTGGGCAGCATTGTGGAAACGCTAAGGAGGAAACAGGAACCGGAAATGACCAAAGCGACATTGGAAAAAAGTTAAAAAAAAAAAAAACGCTCCGCGCACCAGCAACAAGCTATTCTCAGCTATGTGCAAGCTAAGTGGCGGAAAAACTAAAATGACGCTTGAAAACAAGCTATTGGCATAAGCGCAAGACATTTTTACCTTAAGGTGGCGTTGAAACGCAAAGGAGGATACCGGAACCGGATATGACGCTAGCAACTGTGATTCCAAATTCAAAAACAAACATGCGCGCAACAGGGACAAGCTAATATCAGCTATGTGCAAGCTAAGTGGCGGCCAAAAATTAAAATGACGCTGGAAAACAAGCTAGGGCCCAAGGCGCAACGAATTATTAGCTTGATTTAGCAGGGGGTTCTACATACTGTAATGCATAGGTCCTTATAAAGCATACACCGTTGTGCTTAAATATACAAATCTTACTCCTTCCCAAAGTCATCACACAATCAAACCAGACAACTACATGAAAATGTGGCACACATGAGAATGCATAACGGGTTGTTATGAGCTGGTACGACTGAATGTTAATCCTGCAATATGTGGCCAGGCACGCTCACAACTACAGTGTATTCATTAACAACGACTGGGGTCGCGGGAAGTGAATTCCTTGCAAATGGCAGAAGGGCACATGTATGAACAGCACAGCGCCGCACAACGCAGCACAGCGAGGCACAGCGACGCTCGCGCCGCCACATAGCGAATTAAAACAGCGACTGCACAAACACTGACCAACACAGATTCATCAAGGACAGGGCTGCCGAATAGCTTGGGCGCTGACAATTTCGAAGAGCGAACGTGACCGCCCAACCTGACAGGCTACAAAATAGCTTTACAAGCCCCGTTTGTGGTGAAAACAAGCGATTTTGATGCCAATGAGTTTGGGTGGAGGAGATGCAATTCCCATGTCACTCACAACATTACATTGTGAAAAATAATAAAAACTTCAAATACATAGAAATAACCAGCCAGATTCATAAAACATATCAATATAAACATGTGTTGAATTTTGTACCAAAGAAAAAAACCCAAAAACCACTAAAAACAATCATTGCAGCGTCTGCCATTGAAATGTATGGGAGAGCGGCAGGTAGCGCCAGGTAATACGTGTCGCTGTGAAGGAATTTGCAGCGGCGCTGTTCGGGCCAGCCGGCTTCATGATGAATGCCGCGCTAGCCGTCGCTCTCGCCGGCGCTAGCCTCATTTTGCTTGATAAATGCGTCATTGTGACCGCCGCCGGGCGTACTTGAGTCGGTAGTCGTCGTTATCTGCCGCTACCTGGCGCTCGTCAGACACTACCTGGCGCTATCGCTTGATGAATAAGGGCCTAAGTGTTTTCCTGCTCGTCCTAGACCTCCTGCTAATAAAATATTTGTTCCTAGGAACTCTTTTAGACGCTACTTTCTTAACAAGGATGCCTCTAAAAGATCCAGAGGTGGTTCTTCCTCTACTGCAGCCTCTTAGAGGTTCCACTTTGTTTGGAACCTATCAGGCCAAGCCCAAGAAACAATGACACCAGACTGCAAATTGGGGCCAGACTAAAGGGGTTTTACAGTGCCTGGCAGGACCTTTTGGATTGCCCTTTCATTTTCAAGGGAGTAAAATACGGTTTTCACATAAAATTTTCTCAAACCCCTCCTTCAAAATTTTTGATTTCTCCTCTGCCTAAGGGTCGGGAGGAAAGAGGGGCTATTCAGAAAAGTGTAATAATTATCCCAGTTCCCCGTTTACAGCAGGGTGCAGGTTTTTACTCCAGCAGCTTTCTAGTAAAGAAGGCCTCAGGGGGGTTCAGATTCATTCTGAACCTAAAGATTATCAATGTCAGTGTCCAGTACAGGCATTTTCGTATGAAAACTGTTTTTTCAGTCAAGGACATGCTTCCACGGGGCTCTTTCATGGTCTCATTAGATCTGAAAGATGCTTACTGGCAGGTGCAAATGAGTGCCCGGGCTCAGTCTTTTTTAAGGTTTGCAATAAAGGACGGAGACAGGATCTTGCACTTCCAATTTGTCTGTCTTCATTTCGGACTGGCTTCAGCTCCGAGGATTTTTACGAAAGTATTAGCAGAACCTCTGGCATATCTGAGACAGAGAGGAATAGGCATTGTGGCCGACCTACCTGCCCTGACTCTGCCCCGGTGAAGTGTACTTCTCCACGCAATGCGTCGGCTGGGTGTTGCCCTGGGGGACCCCATGGCTCGTCTCTATGTTACAGGGTGATGTGCAACAAATTTCTTTTTGAGTTGTAGATATCTTGATAGCAGGTGCCTGTTACACAGCAGGCTGCTTTATTCCATTTTTGTACTTCTGTCTCACTGACTTTTAACATTTGTATTATATGATACAAATGCATTTCTGCACTAGTCATTTTATTATAATATATGTATTGTGGTAAAATTGTCTTGATTATTGACTGCTTATATATGCACTAGCACTTTTTTGCAATTCTTTTTTTTTGTATGTCTGCATTCTTCCAGCTGTGTCACAGACTATATACCTGCTATATACCTAACTTTTATTGTTAATGATGATTGTGACATAATATAACTTAATGCATTAGAGCCCTTTAGTTTGGGATCCCCCTGTGGTATGTGTGTATGTTTTTTTAATATTGTATTGTGTGTTTTTTTTTCTGCCCTATTTTGAGCTGTAATAAATGTGGAATATTTTTAATTTGATGTGGTGAGTGCGGGCCTTTCTTGGTACCTTTAGCGGCATCCCCAGAGCCCCCACTTTGCATTGTCCCATTGTGGCCGACCTAGACGATCTGTTGCTTTTTGCCAAGTCAAGAGACAAATTCTTGGAGAATCTCAATCACACCTTAAATTTACTAACTCGTCTGGGTTCGGTCCTAAACCTCGAGAAATCAAGTTTAATTCCCTCGCAGGTGAGGACGTATTTGGGATTCGAGATCAATACAGTTCGCCAAGCTCAGAAAGTTTTGATCCTCCAGGAGGCTGTTCGGTTCTTCCACACAAGTACAACATCTTCAATAAGGCAAGCCATGAAGGTGTTGGGGTTATTGATGTCAGCATTCCCGGCAGTGAGATGGGGTCAGTCACACTCAAGGATTCTTCAGATGCATATCTTGAACAATTGGAACGGGTCCCGGAAGGGACTAGAGGATGTAGTTCCTACTCCAGAGTTGGTGAAGCGTTCTCTAGATCGGTGGCTGATCAAGGATCGGTTTTGCGAGAGTCTATCATGCAGGGACCCCAAAGAAATAATTGTAACTACAGATGCCTCGGCTTGGGGCTGGGGAGCCCATTGCAAGAATTGGACGATGCAAGGAAAGTGGTCCCGGGCCCTGAGTCAGTCTTCTTCAAATCTAAGGGAGCTGATAGCAGTAAAGAAAGTCAGCATCTAAAGGATCAGCATGTGCAGATAAAATCAGACAATGTGACTTCAGTGGCATATATAAATCGTCAAGGAGGAACGAGATCTTCTCGGTTGATGACGATCCCTTCAGAGGTCTTACTATGGTCGGAAGAAGAAAACCTGAAGTCTCTTTCAGCAGTACATCTGAAGGAAACCTTGAACCAGGTGGCGGATTTCGTGAGTCAGTCTCAGTTGAGAATCCAGTAGTGTTCAAGCAGATTTGCGATCTAAAGGGCATGCCCGAGGTGTATCTATTCGCTTCTGCAAGAAAAAGTTGAACAGGTATTTCTCTTTGAATCCGGTGGATCCGGCATCAGGAGTGGACGCATTGACCCATGTGTGGCAGTTCAGCCTAGCCTATGCATTTCCTCCAGTTCAGTTAATACCGATGGTATTAAACAAGATTCTCAAGGAACCAGCAACAGTTCTTCTGGTGGCTCTTTGGTGGCCCAAGAGATCTTGGTTCTCGGCTCCAGTAGCTCTATCCATTCAGGAGCCATGGGAGATTCCAGTATGTCCGCAATTGCTGTCGCAGGGACCAGTACTTTGTCCAAACCCGCAGATGTGGAGACTGACAGTTTGGACCCTGAGATCGCCTTACTTTTGAAAAAGGGTTATTCGAATAAGGTCATTTGGACTTTATTATCAAGCAGGAAGATGGTCACCAGGAATATTTATTTGAAAGTCTGAAAGACCTTTAAGTCTTGGAGAATACAAAATAGGAGATTCTCTTTCAAGCTTCCAGTGATTCTGGAATTTTTACAGCATGGAGTTGAAAAAAAGTTTAAGTGTAAACACTCTGAAAGTCCATTTGGCGGCATTATCGGTCTTTTTTGACAATAGATTTTCCTTATTTTCTATTGTCAGGCGTTTCCTTCTAGCAGTGAAGCGTTCTAAACTTGCACCATCAAAGGTTGTGCCCCAATGGGATCTAGCCAAGGTTCTCTCGATATTGAAGTCCCCTCCGTTTTTCCCTATCAAGGATTTGGACATTAAATTTCTTACCTGGAAAGTGTTATTTTTGGTGGCTATCACTTCTGCTCGCAGAATCAGTGACATTCAGGCCTTATCTTGTTGTCATCCATTTCTTCAGGTGTTTCCAGATCGGATAGTTCTAAGAGTGGATCCTTGTTATCTACTAAAGATTTCATCAGATTTTCACAGAACTCAAGAGATCATCCTTCCGTCTATAGACAGTAAAGATTCTTTGAAATTGAGCGCTTTGGATGTTAGAACACATCTGTTGGAGTACCTTCAACAAACCAAGGATTGGAGGAAAGCTGACAGCTTGTTCGTGTCCTTTTCAGGCCCAAGGAAGGGTCAGAGAGTGTCTAAGACGACGTTAGCAAGATAGGTGAAGAGCACGATTAAAATGGCTTATCAGAATAATTCCATACCAGGTGGAGTCACGGCTCATTCTACAAGAAGTATTTCTACATCTTGGGCAGAGCAGGCTGGGGTCTCTATGGAACAGATCTGTAAAGCAGATACTTGGTCCTCAGCTAGAACATTTGCCAGGCACTATCGGTTGGATCTTCTTTCCCAGAGAGATCAGTCTTTTGTCCTTCGTGCTTTTCTTCCCACCCAATGAGGTAGATCTCGCTTATCTCTCAGTGTATGCTGGTTAGGTACCTGGTAACTTCTTTTTTAAACATCCGAACGGGCAACATACGGCATTTTCCCTCCCTTTTCTTGTGTGAAGTTAGACTATTGTGTCTTGTTTTATGAAGTAAAAGTTGTGGGTCTGTTTTCCCTTTTCTCTCTTTCAGATCTCTACAATAACTGGGGATTGGAGGAGGAGTCAAGCTTTTATTCTATTCTGGTGGTCACGTGTTCCCCTTTTGTGGGAGGGACTTGGAAGTCTCAGTGTATGCTGCTCATTCGGATGTTTAGAAAAGAAGTTACCAGGTACCTAACTTAAGTTTTTTTCTTTCCTAATGTACAGGAACACTAAACAAACCTATGACCTTGCACCAGAGAACTCTGCTTTTGAGAGATACTTACCTCTTTTATCAATGCTCCGCTCCATCTGCACATTGCTGGGCACAGGACAGCCATCAGTGCAGGAGAGCCAAGATTTGAGGCCCAGCTGTGAAGAGGGGTGTCCTGGCCAGGTAGCCCTGATGACCACCATGACCTGAAACCCACAGGCTGCTACACTAATGATGCTGGCGTTGATGTTAAATGAGGGTGTCTGCACCCCTCCCCCCTACTGGGGCCCAATTCAATCAAGGGCCAGGCCATCACACATAGGTTAGAGAGAGGGCCAGACTCTATAGAGCTTATATTGTGTCTGGGCCCCACAAGTAATCCTGGCTGCCTTGTGAACAGAGATCCAGTTCAACCCCAACCATCACATATAGGTTATAGAGAGGCCCAGTGCCTATACAGTGTATATTGACTCTGAGCCCTCCATAACCGGACTGGCCATAGGGAGTGTCGGGAGGATTCCTGGTGGGCTGCACTACTTTGGGGCCAGTTGGGCTGCTGCTTCTACACACCTATCCAATTCATGCCTCCCTAATATCTCTCCCAGCTCCCCTGTATATGGCACCATTGCACCCTCCTAGCCAGCAAACCCCAGCCCATATTCTGCCCCAATGCTATAGCTTCAGGCATACCCCTCCACACACAATACTAAAGTCTCGGTATCATCGAGTTCACCTTATCCCACCCCCTTTATGAGTGGTCCTTGCAATGCTATGGTCTCTGCCTGGGGGGAGGTTAATGAAGACGCTGATTGCTGGTCGGGCCAGTAAAATCCAGGGCTAGTTTTTAGCCCCAGTCTGTCACTGCCCATAACATATAATGTGATGGCTGGGCCCCTAGAGTTTCTGTTACCTATATGGTGTGAATTCTGAGGCAAACCAGGCTGCCTTGGGGCCAGAAACTCAGTTATAAATAGGGGCCATGCCATCACACATTGGTTATGAGGGGGGCCAGACATTACTGCTGTAACTGGCCTGGAAATTGCAGATGGCAGCCCTGGCTGCACATCCCAAATCAGGACGCCCATGGGGAGGGGGGTCATCAACACTGGAGGAGTGGGAATCAAAGAGAGGACCTGACTGAGCATATGAATGTCACTGGGGAAAAGCTTTTACATTCTCTCCCTGTTTTAGAGACTTTCTTAATATATGTATATGATATAAATACCTAAATTATTATCTGTTATTGCTTTTTATCTTTTTGCTCTGTCATAGACATTTTTTTCTTTTATAGGCATGGTCTTCCACTATCAGTATGGCCTTGGTCCTTCACTGTTCATTATAGATTCGCTGCAGAACTGAATACTCGGCTTTGATGAGATGCTTATTTACTGAATGCTACTTTCAATGTAGCTTCAACCTTCTTTTAGGTCGAGTTATCAGCTTTTAGAAGATAAAAAAAAACAGCTGCGTAAGCCGGGGTCAGGCTAGGCCTGAATCCCATGAAGTTCTCTGCCACCCACGCCAAGCTTTTATGCTTTTCCTTTCAGTGGTGCCAAATGTAGATAATGACAAGTGACTGGTCAGCCATGGATAACACTGCTGTTTACTTCTTCTCCAGTTTTTACACTTCATTACACCCCCTGGCCGTCTTCCCGTCCTCAGTGATCCACAACACCAAGACAATCATTGTCAACTGATCTTGTTTCCCTACGAACATAAGGCGTTAAAGCTTTGTTTCCATCATAAACATAACCAGGGTCAGCCGTAGTGCCTGTGCAAGATTCCAGGATGGCTCCCGCCAGTCATGGGCGCAACAAATGGAAAGAGAGCAAGAGAGGAAACACACAAAAGAAAGGTAAAAGGGAAAGAAAAACAGAAGGAAGTCAGGAAAAGAAATACTGAAGCTAAACAATGAAGAAATAAGAGGAAATCCGGAACATAGGAAAAAAGAAAGAAAAAGTGTAATATGAATAGAAGGAAAAAAAGAGGAGGGAGGGAAAGTGGAAAGAGAAAGGGGGGAAACGATAAAAAGAAAAAGATAGAATGAAAGAGAAAAGGGGATAAAAGGAATGTGACAAGAGAAAGATGAAGAGAATGTGGATATAAAAGCAAGATGGGGGGGAATGTGGGAAAACGAGAGAGAGAATGAGGGAATGAGAGAGATGGAAGGAATGTAGAAAAACAAAAGAGCAAGAGAGGGAGACTCCAATAGGGTTAGAAAATGTGAGATAAAAAATAAGGAAAGCAGAGAAATAATGAAATATATAGAGCAAGAACAAGAAAAAAATAAGCAAAAAACAAAGAAAGAAAACAGAGAGAAAGAAAGAAATAAAAAAAAGAGAGACGGAGGAAATGTAAAAAAGGAGGAAGATGTTAACATGCTGAAAAGAGAGGCACGAGGGAGGAAGGTGACAAGAGAGAGATGGAGTGAATGTGAAAGCAACATGAAAAGAGGGGGGACTAAAAAAGAAGAAAATGAAGGGTTCATGAGACCAAAGAGAAAGAAGGAGAAAGGGACATTCAAGAAGTATGAAAAGGGTAAAAGATATGATAAAGAAATGTGCAAAAAAGAAAGGAGAGAGATGGGGATTTTGGAAAAGAGAAGCCTGCTGGCTCAGCTCCTGGTGCCCCCGCTACACAGAGTTTGGGATGGCGCCCTGTGAAACCGCACACCTTGCACACCCCAAAGGCCGGCCATGAACATAACATCACTTTTTGGGAGACAGTTCTGGCTTGCTTGCTTTATTTTTAAAAGTGGTCCAAAATTCTAAAGAGACTTTTGCCTTATGTTTTTGATGCCACACAGTGTAACATTAAATAGGAAGCCAGGGAATGGGTTGGAATTCTTAAAGGGATGCTCCAAGCAAAGGGTTAAATTAACCTGATTTCTGTTCTTGAAATATGCATGGATGAGTCATCATCTGCTGCTGAGGAGGCCCTGCAGAAGGGATAGAGTTCACTGGGAGTTATTGAGAAATATAAAGCAACCGAAATGAAGGCTGGATGAAAGATACAACGTACCAGTAAGATCAAATTATCCAGCATGCTGATGCTGGCAGGTGGCATGCCGGGCCATCAATACCCTGTGCACTGGTATAGGGGTCCTCTTACCAGTTCTTAAACAGCTAAAGTCATACATCAGGCAAACAAAAAAACAAAAGGGTACTTTTGTCTCGCGCAGCTGATCAGTGCTAGTGTGGTGATCAGTAACTCACCTAATTGTAAGATCCAAGCCCCTGCCGCATCCCTTGCTTACCAGCCCCGCCCCGGGGTTTGAACTCACTTGATCGTGCAAGCCAGGTCCCACCTCCGGCCACACCTTCTCCATTTACGACAATGAGGGAAGACACTTCCCCCTTCATCTGGAGGTCCGCTAGGTCTGAGGCTCCCTCCTGATTCAGCAGGTTGTGATCTTCTTGATGCAGGGAACTTCCTCTGTGGTATAAAAGCCTCCCTGCATGATGGGCCAGGGTAAGTTTGGTGGGACACCAGGGAAGGAGGAGTTAAGATCTGTGTCCCCCCTCACTACAGATGCTGGCTGGCGGCAGCTGCAATAGCTGCTTTCCATCAGCCGTAGACCAGCCTTCCCCCCGGATCAGAAGGGGGCCCTGACCCGGCAAACCAGAAGGGGGCCCTGACCCGGCAAACCAGAAGGGGGCCCTGACCCGGCAAACCAGAAGGGGGGCCTGACCCGGCAAACCAGAAGGGGGGCCTAACCCGGCAAACCAGAAGGGGGGCCTAACCCGGCAAACCAGAAGGGGGGCCCTGACCCGGCAAACCAGAAGGGGGGCCTGACCCGGCAAACCAGAAGGGGGCCCTGACCCGGCAAACCAGAAGGGGGCCCTGACCCGGCAAACCAGAAAGGGGCCCTGACCTGGCAAACCAGAAGGAGGCCCTGACCCAGAAAACCAGAAGGGGGCCCTGACCCGGCAAACCAGAAGGGGGCCCTGACCCGGCAAACCAGAAGGGGGGCCTGACCCGGCAAACCAGAAGGGGGCCCTGACCCAGAAAACCAGAAGGGGGCCCTGACCCGGCAAACCAGAAGGGGGCCTGACCCGGCAAACCAGAAGGGGGGCCTGACCCGGCAAACCAGAAGGGGGGCCTGACCCGGCAAACCAGAAGGGGGCCCTGACCCGGCAAACCAGAAGGGGGCCCTGACCCGGCAAACCAGAAGGGGGCCTGACCCGGCAAACCAGAAGGGGGCCTGACCCGGCAAACCAGAAGGGGGCCCTGATCTGGCAAACCAGAAGGGGGGCCTGACCCGGCAAACCAGAAGGGGGGCCTGACCCGGCAAACCAGAAGGGGGGCCTGACCCGGCAAACCAGAAGGGGGGCCTGACCTGGCAAACCAGAAGGGGGGCCTGACCCGTTGGACCTGCAGATAGGCCCCCATCTGGCAAGGGATAGACAGGAAGCATCAAACTATGCAGCAAAATTAATTTTATTTTTATGTAAAAATGTATTTTCTTTTTTTTCTTAAACCTTCAGTAAAGTGGTAAGTGGTCCAAGAGATTTGTCAGGGAAGGTTTAGGTTTGCTTAAAGGAGCACTATCGCGAAAAAATGGTCCAATGATAAAAATCCATATAAATATGCTGGATGGCGGCTAACTCAGCACATCCTCTCAGCTGTAAAGACAACCATAGCCAGAAACTGGAAGTCCCCCAACATACCTTGGCCTGAAATCCAGAGCAGGATATCAGATATTATGTGTAACGAAAAAATAACAGCAATAGTGAATGATCAATATGACGTTCTACGACCTGGAGCCCATGGCTGGAGCATATCAGGCTGATCAATAACCAGACTGACCCCGTGTTCTCAATTTGATAGATCCATGCGTCCCTTCTTTGGTAATTGACCCCTAAACTTTAAGCTCATTATCTCTATATATACTTTGGCTTAGGTCCACCCAGCTCCACTCCCTGTTTGACTCTCCTGCCCTACCCACCCGGTTACATATGCCCCAAAATAGAAGTTCTTGCTCTAAATAATCCCTGAGCGCTGGAACTTTCAGGAAGTAATCTTTGTAGGTATACCTCTTCTTCCCATGACAATATTTAATAAGCACACGGTTTATCATCCCATGAGACCTTATTAGGTTCTGTTAAGTGCACAATCTGTTACATTAGATATGTTTTATTGATTTGCTCTGGATATATTATACAATTAAGCAGAATACAATACTGTGTATTTGGAAGAAGCTGTATACCTCAAAACTAATAGTATGCATCTCATCTATGTTTTTTTTCTATATGTATACTGTGTATCTTATGCAAACTTCAATAAAAATTTTGTAAAAGAAATATGCTGGATGGCGGGAGGAGGGGTCACTTATACTCTCAACATCAGGAAATATCTAGCCAGGCATGTTTCTTTTATTTTAATGGATGGAAACGGGGTGACAGGCTCTGTCACCCCTCATAGACTAAACCTGTAACCCCCTAGATATTGTTCCCAGCATGAAAGAATAAACCACAAGCTTGGCGGGAGTTTTATTCAGTTTCGGGTTTATAACTGACTCTCTTCTTTTGGGGCAATTGTGGCCTAGAGGTAAGGAAGCGGACTTGCAACCGGAGGGTGGCAGGTTCGAATCCCGGTCCTGGAACATGACTGAAGTTCTCTTGAGCAAGGCACCTAACCCCCCAACTGCTCCCCGGGTGCCGTTATTAGGGCAGCCCACCGCTCCGGACATGTGTACACTCACTGCACGGATCGGTTAAATGCGGAGGACGAATTCCTATGTGTGCCCAAGCATACAATGGCCATCTATGCATTAAAAATGAAAAAAAAAATTAAAAATTAATAGCACGTGTGTTTATATGGATTTTTAACATTACTCAGTTTCGCGATAGTGCTCCTTTAAAGAGAAACTCCCCTTTCGTGGTGAGAGACAGAACAATACATACTGTGCTGCATAGATATACAAAAGAAAGTCTTTGTGTACAATTCACATTCAAATATAGAACATTAGCTCCTTTGTATGTTGTACTTCCTGTTACTTATTGCCTATTTACTTAATCCTATTCAATCTGCCAAACAAAACAGCCACAGACAATTCAAACATTCACCCAGTGTATACAGCACATAATAATAATTTTTTTTATTTAAATAATCACGCCATCATCTCTCAGTACAGCAACCTGGGATTTTGAATATCCCAGGTTTTGTTCCATGTCTCGGGTTCCATCACCCCTAATCACTCACCTCTTTCCGGTCCATTGGTGCATACACGGGCTCTCGTCCAATTAGAGTCTTTTGCCATGGCTATGTCATTCGGCAAATAGCTCTGATTTGCTTCATTGTGGAGTGCAAGTGGCCCCATCCCCCCCCAAGCCTGAATGGAAATGTGTTCCCGTTTACTGAATCAAGAAAAATGTGTTTCTTCTGTACCCGCAGGGGGATCCACAACTTCCAAAAATCTGATCAGGAGATGGGTCATCAGAAAATGTTTCCCCACCCACCTCTGGTCACCGGAGAGCTCCAGTTATTGATCTGCAATTTCACCTGAGAGATCTGAAGATAATTTCCATGAAGAAAACTTTTGTTTTACAGTGAGAAGGATTTTCTTTCTTCTCGTACAAAGATCTTCCAAGATCCAGGCATACCCCAACCTCATCCGGATGCAAGAGGAATCTAAGTTGCGAGATATAGGTTATACCAAATGTGATGTGTGGAGGAGTACTACTACAGTGAGTACTAAAGTTAATATTTTATCCCCCCCGGATCTCCCTAACATCTATTCAGTTACTTGTGGGTTGTCCCAATGCATTACACTACAAAGGGAGGGCAAGGCAACAAAAGTCAGTAACATTTAACCGGAACAACACCCCTATGTGTGTCCGGCACTAATTTAGACTCCAAGGCCCAAGCAGCCCACCCGTTGCCCCCCAACTAATAAACAGACCAACAGCCTTGTAAAAAAAAACTGCCCAAAACTCACTTGCCCCATCTGCATGCATGACACTAAATCATTGTCAGCACTTACATTTGCTCCTGCAACCACTTCAAGCTAAAACGCCAACTCGATGATTTTCTTCTAGTCACGGCCATCTTGGAGCACTCGGGTGGATTCTTCCTTTCCCAGCATTCCAGCCGTGCTGCTAACTGAACTTCATCGACATAACCCACAATGCAAAGCAGCAGGAAACCCAGCATCACTTCCTCTTTGCAGGCCACTGGAAGATCTATAGGACGCCATTGCGAAAATATACAACGTTACTGACCTTAGAAGAACACCGTTGGTAGAGAGCTCCAGTTTCCACTGTTGAGGATGGCATTCGGAGAGTACTACCCAGTACCCATGCCCTACCCTGCAGGATCGGAAGGGCCACCCAGTTTTCTAGTTTTATTTCTAGTTTTCTAGAGCTCCCCGCCAGGGGGGATAGGTTTGCTGCTTGGGTGGTCCCAGGTCGCTCCCCAGAGAGAGACAAGGGTGTGGGCAGGCAGCAGTGGTTACTGGGTAAGGGAGAGGCAGGTGGTGTGGGTAGCCAATGTCACAGGGGGAGTTGCAGTGTCAGAAATATATCCGAGGTCAAGCATGTAGTATCAGTCCAATATAAGGGACCATCCATAGAGGAATCTAGGAAGACAGGCCAAAGGTTGTAAACAGGAAATCAGTCATTAAAGAGTAAATCCGTAGGCAGAATCAGACAAAGTGTCGTAGATGGAAGAACAGCAAAGTCAAGAGGGGTTATCCAAAAGCGAGATTCGAAAGCAAAGCCAAATGTCATACCCACAGAGTTTCACGGATCCAGGTAACAGCGCAGTCACAAGGTGGCACAGGAATAACTGCATGGAAATCTTCGGGCACTGGACCACTGCTAGAGGTATTCTTGTATAGAGCCCGAACTAAGGCTATTGGCCCACTGAACATGGCTAACATGGGAACCAGGTGCACCTGTGGAACTATGATTGTTTACTACGTTCACCTACTGCACATGCGCTCCAGCGTTTCCCAGCCACACATGACTAGTCGTGCAGGCACATTTGATGGCTCAGGACACCCTAAATGTGCAGCCGCATGTATGTGACACATGGTAGGAGATACAAAAACGTAATTTGAACCTGTAATTAAATATGCAGCAATCTGAATTACCCTGGGGAGGGATGCATATGAACACTGTTTCTTGTAAGTGGGTTGGGGTCCCTTTCAAGTATAAAAAAAAATTAACAGTAGTAAATAACTACAGCACCAGCTCGTGAGCCAGTTCTGAAAGAGGATCTTCATAGGGGGGCCCAGACAGCGAGGGATGCAGCGGCTGCAGCAGAAGCTCGGATCCAGCGATCAGCTGAGTTGCCTGAATAGCACTGATCAGCTTTTGCGGTGACCTTGGGGGGAGGTTCACGCAGCAGGGCATCCCAATTTGAGATTCCCTAGGAAAAGACCAGTGGCCCTTCCCTGGAGTCACCCGCCCACCATGATTTTGTTCTGCTTTCATTTCATTTGGAAACTTTAGTGTCCCACAAGCAGTTTGCAAAAGGAAATAGGCTCCAATAAAAAAGACGTTAACCCTAGATGTCTCCCTTGCTAAACAGAAGAGTTGTAGGGCCCAGAGCAGAGGATGCTAGTCAGAACTAGTTAGTTGGTTCCAGTTCTATATACAGAAGACTAGACAACTCTGGGTATGAAGAAGAGAAAGAGATAGTGTGAAGGTTGTCCATATCCAGGCATAAAAAGCCTATACTCACCTTTTGTCTGACGCAGTTGACATTGTTTCCACTTCTACACATCTTCTTCATGCATTGCAATAAAGGGGGCTTTACAAGGCAGGTTTGGTACACCCCAACTCTGCACACCCCCTCCATTTCAATGAATGGTGTAGGAGTAAAGCTAGTCCGATGGACACTGCAGAGCTGGAGGATGACATTGGTTCTCCGGTATTAATAAGTAGAAAGGTGGCGCCTTTGCACGGGGAAGCTGCAGGACATAAAATTCTATATGCTTTTTTGTTTAATGTTTGGACAGGGACTTTAAGGCTGCTATTTGTCAGCAACTTTTTATTTAATTGGGGCTACTTACCCACATGAGTAGCATAGAATGCTATGGCTATTTGTTAAGCAAACGCTTGTAAATAAGCTCTAAACCACACCTCCAGCACCCACAAACCGGTTTAAAGTGGACCAATCAGGGGTGCCCGCTGTGTAAAACCCTCCAAATCGTAGATCCCCGTGCTGATCGGCGTGGGTTTTGGTCCACTTTAAGGTGGCCCACTTTGAGCCCCCCCTTAAGAAAATGGTCAGTTTATGAAAGGTGAGTATCACTGTTAATTCATTTTATCCCAGGCAGTCCCTTTAGGGAAGAACAACTTTTTTACCCATTACTTTTACTTTCGTTTACTATGACCAGTCTTTGTATCTGGTGTAAACCTCAGAGACCTTTTGGCACTACCACAGTAAAGACTTTACTGTTTATTGTCTCACTTAGAAATTCAAACAATTAACAGTTTTCTTCAGCACAAGCATTTAATCAAAGTAGCCCTCTCCAGGTCAGTCTCTCGGGCCATACAGGTCTACTCACTCAGAGTGTAGACATTCCAACCAGGAACAAGGTCTCCTGACAGAGGTGGACTAGAGCTGAAAATCAGCCTGGGACTTTACAGGTCCTGACCAGCCCACCACCATGAGCTTTTTAGCTTGGCTCACAAGGAGCTTTGCAGCTGATCAAGGTGGGCTACATGTTGGAGGCTACTGCCAGCCCAAGTTGCCCTAAATTGCGTCCCACAGGGAATTATCCCTGTGCTCCCTATGGCTAGTCCGCCCTTGCCTCCTGGTCTTTACTGCTGGATCACCTTGCTCAAGTCTCTGTATGGGCGCTTCTGCCCAGGCACCGCCTTGTGCCATCACAAATCCAGGTTGTTGCTTGGGCTGCAGGCCAGACATTGCACATACTTCCTGTAGGCCCTGACACAGCCCAACCTGACTGCCTTTTGCACTCCCACGGCTCTCCTCAGCTCAGCCTAATCAGCAGCCTCTGTGAGTGGAAGCTCCATCCTTGTATTAAGCTTTCTGGCCCACTGGCTCAGATCACTGAATTTACCTTTTGGGGTGTGCGGTGTACCTGGAACGATAGCCAACAGGCACTGGGAAGGTAAGTGTGGGGGTGGCAGGAGCGCTCGGGTTTGGGTTGCTGGAGATGGGCACATAGAGGTCTCACATCCGGGGTGGGGTAGATGGGTGCATACAAATGGAGGTCTGGGTCCAGAGGGGCTGGGGCGCCGTCCTGCAGTCTTGCACAGGGCGCCTTTTAACCTAAGGCCGGCTCTGGGGGCTTGTCTGCCATTTTGCCATTCACACCTGGTTAGATCTTACCCGTTTATTGAAGCATTATTCTATTTGGTTTATTTCCTCAGATAACATGGTAACCATAAAAATCTATTTATGAATCTTTCATAGCATCTCCGATTCCAGTTTCCCAGTGGTAAATGTGGCAGCTCAGCAGGCGCCCTTCTTCCATGTTACTGACAGATGCAGAATTGTGCTACACCTGTCACATTGTCTTCGCAGGTGGTCATGAGAGGCCAAAACTGTAGCGTCTAATTTAACACATAGGAGGAAAGCAGAGTATTCTATTACAGTAATCGCCAGCCACTGTTTGTAATATGCATCACCATAATTACAGCGTGGAGCTCGGCATGTAAAACTGAAATGTTTAGTCATCAGATCCTGCACAGCCTACAGTCATTGTACAGTCTACATAACAAGGGCTATTTAAAAACAAAATGAGACTTCTAATCATTCATACCTCTAAGTCTGGCTGTGAAGTTTCCTCTACCGGCTTTTTTAAACATTTTTTAAAACATTTGAAATATAAAAACTGCATGAGTTACCCCCAGGGCCAGATCCAGGGTTTTGTGGGCCCCTGGGAAACAGAGTTTCAGTTGGGCCCCTTGTGGCACTTCACATGCCACACTGTGTTAAACCCCCTGGAATCGCTGGTATACTCACCTGGCATAATTAAGTGGAATGGAGCAGTGGGTGGGGGGAAGAAGAAAGGGAAGGAGGGTGGGAGGAAAGTTGAGAAATAGATAGAATAAAGTGTGGGAGAAAGACAGCAAGGCAGAAAAGGGAGGAAGGTAGAAAAAGAAAAAGAAGAACGCAGAGAGCTCCACAAAATAGTCTATTGAACTGAACCCATATCATTCCCTCTGTCTCCCCTCATGCAGCCCCAATAAACTAAATAAAAAATCCCCCCACAAGAATAGTCCTCTTACTTCTCCACCATTAACCCCCCCAGACAAAGCAGCATCTTACCCACAGTATGCGCTATCCTGGGGCCCTCGGCAGATGCCTGACCTTGCAGGGTGCTAGCACCGGCCCTGGTTACCCCCTATCCAAGCAAAACTAGTCAGCCCTGAAGGCTACGAGCCCCCATAGCCTATATGGACCGTGGGCTTTTCTGCAGAAGCATACAGTGGCCATCTATACCCCCCAAAATTATATATATATATATATATATATATATATATATATATTACACACACACATAGCTAAATTGCCCAAGAAGAATAGTACAATTTTTATTGATTTAAAAAAACACCAGTTTGGCCCAATTGAAAAACAGGGGTACTTAAAGTGGACCAACACCCAGGATTTTGACTATCCTGGGTTTTGGTCCACCTCCCTGGGGAACCTCGATCGGGGGTGCCCCGCTATGTGAACCCCCCCCAGATTGCCCGATTCAACTCACCTCACCCCGCTCCTACGGCGCATGTGCAGCCGCTCGTCCAATCAGCACGCTCAGAGCCGCTGAGGTATGCGCATTAAAGCGGCCTCAAACCTCAGCGGCTCCGAGCGCGCCGACGGCCGCATCTCGCGCTTCCCTCTAACAGGGAGCGCGCCCGCGCCAACCATTCACAAATGCCTGGCGCAGGTACGCGCCCTGCTAGAGAGAAGCGCTAGATGCGGCCCGCGCATGCACTGTTGGACTGGGAGTCAGGTAAGGTTAGCGGGTGTCCTGGGGGGTTTCACACTGCGGGGCATCCCGATTTTGGATGCCCCGTGGGGAGGGATTGGATCGGCGATTCCCGGGCCTATCCAGCTGGGTGTTGGTCCACTTTAAAATGTTATACAAATCCCTGTACAGAAACAGCCTAGCTGTGTATGGGTATAAAAAATAACAGCAGTTATAGAGTTAACCACCAGAGGCTGCTGTGAGGGAGTGACATCACAAACAGAGGTGATATATATTGCTACCACTTCCTGGAATAGTCAGTCTGATCTGGAAGTGTGCAGTGCAGAGTATTAGTAGTAGTCATGTAGTGTGGGACAGCACACCAGAGAGCCTATTCAACAGCCTGTGAGACAGAGCGACTTTTGAGAGAAAGACACCCACCTAAACAAGGTACGGCAGGAGTATAGTCCCAACCCCTAGTGAGACCCTTGGATAAAGACTGTGTTTGGCGTTTGTTGCTGATTTGGAGTTTCTTTAATAAACATTGGAGAGAGACTTTTCCAGTGTGTGTGTGGTGAATCCCACACCTCATCCGGCCCTAGTAGTGGGTTACACCAGTATAAAAAAACAAAGAAATATTTTTTGCTCTACTAGATGCACATTTTCCCCCAAGAGTGGGTGGAAAGTTTCGTTACATCTTATAGAGCAAATTTGTTGTGTGAGGAGGGAGCAAAATGGAGGACTGGCGGACAGGAAGCAGAAAAAACTTACATCTGCCACCTGTTGGTCCTCCAATGCTCAATGCTCCCGACACGCACACAGACATACACAAAATGCTATACCTTACAGAATGGCCTGTGTGTGGTAGGCGTGGCCTAAGAATGGCCAGTGTCCATTCCATTCAGACGCCAGACGCACCCATCCGCTGAAGCTAAGAATGCGATCAGCAGCATGAAAGCCTGACAGGTATAGCATTTTGTGTGCGTCTGTGTGTGTGCAGCGCGGGGCATGGGAAGACCAGCAGGCAGCAAGTGTAAATTAAACTGCTTCCTGCCCACTGGTCCTCGATTGCGCTCCCTCCTCACACATGGGACTGGGGGGGGGGGTGCTGCTCACTGGCTGCAATAACGAATGGCGCTTACTGCTTGTAATGAGGGATGTTGCTCACTGCCTGTAATTGAGGATGCCATACACTGCCTGTAATGATGGATGGCGCTCACTGGCTCTAATGAGGTATGGCGCTTACTGACTGTAATGACAGATGCCACGCGCTGCCTGTACTGGGGGATGCCACACAAGGCCTGTAATGAAGGATGGCCCCCACTGGCTGTAATGAGGAATGCTGAACACTACCTATAATGAGGGATACCACACACTGGCTCTAATGACAGATGCCGGACACTGCCTGTATTTGGGGATGCCACACAATGCTTGTAATGAGGGATGCAGCACACTAGCTGTAATAAGGCTCTCTGGCTGTAATGAGGGTTGCCGCACACTGCCTGCAATTAGGGATGTCGCACACTGCCTGCTGATTCAGGGTTTGCAGTATTTCTGCTTAAGCCCCTTCTTGCTCAAAGCAAATCAGGATATTATCCACAGAAATAAGCACATGGATTTATCTGTCTGCCAAATTATTTGTGTATAAGCAGGGGACTGCTTTGCTCCTCTGAAAGTCCTCATGTGTAAGCACTTTATTTATTTTCATATTCCATGCTCTGGTGGATTGCTTTAGACCATATATACTCCTCTGAAGTTTGCATTCTAGGTCTGGCCTTTGTTCATCTTTAAGTCCTAGTGGTTGTTCTATGTAGATGTCTACTGTTAACTAGCCATGTAGAAAGCTGTTTTGGCCTCGAATTGTTTCACTTGCATTTTCCTTGTGGTGGCTACTCTCAACGCAAATACCTTATTGTAGCATGCTTGATTGTAGCATGCTTGATTTATACCTTATTGCAGCCTTAATTGTTTTACTGGCTTCCCCTTCTGAAAGCGGAAATATGTCTTCCCAAGTTGCAGGTTCATTGGCACTGGCAGTGCTTGCCTTGTATGAAAGACATACAGGTGGTTTACCATTCATTCTCTTGTGCTCTAAACACCTGTGCCCCATGTGTATACATTCATTGTGTTAATTGGTGCATAGTCTCAACTTTTCCTTCACTGTGTTGAAGTGATACATGGTCATCCAGTTTGGCACTCACTATGGTCTGCTTGCCATCCAGGATATAACACTTGTCACCTTGAAATATTACTGTGAGCCATTTGCCTGTCAGATGCTTCACAGATAAGAGTCCTTCATTTAGAACAGGAACATAAAGCAGATGCTTCACTGGTATGGCTACATTGTGTCCCGCATAATTTTGGTATACAAGGGTTCCATGCCCATATCCCTCTGCATGTATTTTACTTTCGTCTGCAAGTTAAATAGACTCTTTGTTATACAGATCAAGTTCTGTGAAAAAGCTTCTATCACTTATCATGTGACTGGTTGCTCCCGAGTCAATGCACCAGCCTTGAAATGTATGGTATCACTTTAAATGTGGTATTCACAATTTCTGATTCACAGGGATCAGAAATTGCGGCTTTGGCTTTCTGTTTAGTATAAGAGGGACACTGTTATTTTTCTCTGCTTTCCCTATAGCACGGCCTCTCTTTATGTGGCCCTGTTTGTTGCATCTAAAGCACACCCTGGTTTCTTTCCAGTGTATCTTTGTGTCTGTAGCCTTTAGAACGGTTTTGGTGTCTTTCTGTGGAGTCATGCGCAAGCTCCTTTCTTTGCTGATATCCTCTATGAGCCTGGTCTTTACAAATGCTAGATCAGATGTCTGATCTGCCTCAGGCCTTGTCTCCAACACATTAATCAGTGCAGTATATGTATCAGGTAAGCTACACAACAACATGGTGGTGGCGTGACAGTCTGTTATATTTTCAACTAAGCATTTCCACTTTAAACTTCCATAGATGATAATTGTCATTGTTCAGCTTGGCCACTGAGAGTTTTTTAGCTTTGAGCTGCTGGCCATTCTCCCTCCTTTATATATAGGACCAGTCTTTTTTGTATACAGCAGAGGTCTCTTGAGAGCTTCTTTATGTCGATCTTCGCAGCGACCATGCTGTCCCCCATTCTGGGCTTTGCTCTGCCTGGGCTGCGCTTGGTTACTGGACTTTATCCCATCGCTGTAGCTTCATTTGGTCACTGGGCTTATAACCAGTTGCATAGTGTTGGTGCTGCATGCAGCGGAGTGAAACCCAGATAGACATTAGTGGTATAACAGGAACTGGCTTTGGTGGAACATGAATGCAGTAAGAGAATGTCACCTTAAAAGGTTGGCTAACACAGAAAGGAAAAAGAAGTGATAGAGTGCAGATGAATATACGGGAAATACAACACATCAGATTACAGATAAGCATTGTTTACAGTGCCATCTACTGTAATAGCTTGTCATAGCTGTAAACAACAGTCAATCTGGCAAAAGTCCCAAAATCACATTCAGAGACAAGCAGATACAGTATATCTCCAACATATACTAGGTCTACACTGTTCTAGCAATTAATTTAGGTCTATATGAGAATGACTTCATCATTGTTGTAAATGCTGAGGATGATCCAATCTGTGTTGACGCACCTACAATGATCTAATCTTTTCTGTAGGTACGCAGGATGATCGGGTCTATGTTGTAGGTACTCAGGATGATCCAATCTATATTGTAGGCACCCAGGATGATTCAGTCTGTGTCGTAGGCACCCATGATGACCCAATCTATGTTGTAGGTACTCAAGAGATTCAATCTATGTTGTAAGTAAATAAAGGGGGGTGGGAGCAGCTCAATCACTATTTATACAAAATTATCAACATTATTATTCAGGGCCTGGGAACTAATTTACCGCCCAGTTTAACCCTCTCATCAACTAAATATCAAGCAACAAACATGTCTAGCTATGTGGAAAGACAGAGATTTGGTTGCATATATCTGCAGATACATGTGGAAGCCACACTGCCCCGGCAAGGCACTCTGTGTTCAGTGTGGTCCCTACTCTTAATTCTGAGTCCCCAAAGTTGGGACATGCAATGCAGACAAATAACTGAGAGCTACTCACCTGGGAAGCAGCCAGCCTCCCTTTAGAACACTTCACAGGGAGAAATCCATTTTGACTGAATTCCTCCCTGCTTATGCTCATGGCAATTCAAATGAATAAAGGGGGGTGGGAGCAGCTCGATCACTATTTATACAAAATTATCAACATTATTATTCAGGGCCTGGGAACTAATTTACCGCCCAGTTTAACCCTCTCATCAACTAAATATCAAGCAACAAACATGTCTAGCTATGTGGAAAGACAGAGATTTGGTTGCATATATCTGCAGATACATGTGGAAGCCACACTGCCCCGGCAAGGCACCCAGGATGATCCAATCTATGTTGGCGGCACCCATGATGATCCAATCTAGGTTGTAGATACCCAGTATGAAGGAACGGCCCAGCCCAGTTAAGAAACCTCACATATTCCAAGTCTAGAGTTCTTCTTTAGCCCCTTGTTCTAAAGGCAAATGCACCGTGTCTATATGCAGGAAGAGAGAATTAGCATGTATGTGTTGAATAGCTCAGATCACAACCCCCCCCCCCCCTCCCGTGATGCTGCTTGAGACGCTCAGTCTGCAGCTGGTTCGACCCCCTGCTGTGAATTTGTCACAGCCAGGATAAAACCGCAGACTGGCGGCACCAATAGAATTTGGACCATAACTCCGCGTCTATGCGTCCTAGCGCCAAACCGGGTAAAGGATCAGAACCGGCTCACAAAACCGCATAAGAGCATGGGCGATTGCGTTCATGGAAATAAAGCAAAAAGCCTGTAAACGGAGAACTAAGGCTCTGGTCAGCGTAAAAACCTGATTTCTGGACTCATTGCGTGCACGGCGTCCAGCCCGATAGTGTGGTTCCGCTTACAAGGCCATGCGACCTTGCCTCTAAAGGGTTCTAGGGCAAAAGCACACTCCAAAAGGGTAGGAGGTGCCGGCCCATCCCACAGAGGGGAGGGGGGCGGAGGGCCCTTGCAGCATAAATATGGTGGTCTAAAATCAGGTAGGGGTCACTCAACTGGAGGGGGATATGCAGCCAGCATACCGGGGGTGTCCATCATCATCATCATCATAAGCTCTTGACACACCCCCTTGTGGGAGCTCCCCGTAACTGCTACCCTGCAACTGCATACTAAAGGTAACTGCTTATTGTTTTTCTGTGGCATGCACTCTGTCCTGTAACCATCTCAAGAATAGCATATTTGTATCATCTGTAACATCATAGTTAAATGTTTGTTATTACTGCCTAGTGTGCTTATTAGCATTAAAACTTATATTTAATTTGAGCGGTCTGCTTTGCCTTAAACCAAGGATCGGTGTGTCCGAAGGCTGTGAGCCTGGTACCCCTGATAGGAGAGGGTCGGACAAAGGGTTTTGGGGAACTCGGTCTGTGTTTACGTAGGTCCCTGGTTTGTAGTGGGACCTCGTGACCGCGGTTCCCTGACACCCAGGATGATCTAATCTATGTTGTAGGTATACAGGATGATCCAATCTATGTTGCAGGTACTCAGGATGATTCAATCTATGTTGTAGGTACCCAGGATCATCCAAACTTTATTGTAGGTACCCAGGAGGATTCAATGTATGTTGTAGGTACCCAGGATGATCCCAGCTTTGTTGTAGGTACCCAGGATGATACTATCTATATGGTAGGTACCCAGGATGATCCAAACTGCAGTATGTTGTATGCATCCAGTGTGATCCAATATATGATGTAGTTACCCAGGGTGATCCAATCCATGTTGTAGGTAACCAGGATGATCCAATATATGTTGTAGGTACCCAGGTTTATCCAATCTAAGTTGCATGTATCCAGGCTAATCCAACCGGTGTTCCAGGTACACAGGATGATCCAGTCTATGTTTTAGGTACCTAGGATGATCCAGTCTATTCTGTAGGCACTCAGGATGATCCAGTCTATTCTGTAGGCACTCAGGATGATTTAATCTATGTTTTGGATACCCAGGTATCCAGTATATGTTGTAGGTACCCAGGAAGATTCAATCAATGTTGTAGGTACCCAGGATTATACAATCTGGTTGTAGGTACCCAGGATTATGAAATCTATAGTGTAGGTACCCAGGATGATCCAGTCTATGTTGTAGGTACCCAGGATGATCCAGTCAGTTTTGTAGGCACCCATGATGATCCAGTCTAAGTGATAGGTGCCCAGGATGATTCGATATATGTTGTATGAATATAAAACTGGTGGCTGTGGTAGCTCTGTGAAAGGAGACTGCATAATTGGATATGCTTTATTTTTTTTCTCTTTCCTTTGCTTCCTTGCTCACACCTTGTCCGGTCTTTGAATTTTGCAGGGAAGACTAAATCGTTTGGAGCTATAGCTAGGAATGTGAAAATTATGTCTTGGAATGTGCGGGGGCTGGTTGAAGTAAAAAAGAGAACAACGTTTTTGAAAATGTAAAGCGATTCCTCATAGCTATTGCTGTATTGCAAAGACACTAATATGGTTATGGACACCGAGCATGTTTGGGTGGTGGAGAAGTTGCACTTGGTATTATAAATAACAAAGGATTACTTTTCTGTTGCAAGGGACAGACTAACAAATGAAATAGACAGAAAAGTTAGCTATATGTTTATCCAGTCACCTAGTAAAAATCACATTGGATCGGGGGGTAGGTTTTACAGGGGACTAAGGGAGGTTCACAAAGCAGGGCTTTTTTTCTGTTGGTTGGTCATTCACTTTAAACCAGTGTTTTGTTTTTTACAAAATGTCACTGAATCCCATTGTGTCCAAAGAAAATCTGTTTGCCCAAAACACAAGAAATCAAAGTAAATATCTGCCTGAGTTTACCGGAATCTGGGCTAGTGACCTGACTGCTTCCTTTCCAAGGCATTTTGTCTTCTTTTTTTCCTCTTCTTTAAAATATGCTTTTTTTCTGGTGAAAGGTTAGACTCACTGCCTATGTGTTTAAAGGGTTTATTCCTTTTTATATGTAGAATTAGTCTCCTGCTCAGCATGAACTTAAGGAAACTCTCAGCTAACTCAATACATCATCGTGCAATCTGAATACAATAAATAATCATCAGTCTGGTTCTAAGTTACTAAACTATATTATAGAATATAGAGCCTGATTTATGAAGGTACAACGGAATTCAGCATCCATGGTTTGACCACTGTATCACTCTATGACTAATTTAAAGAGAACCAAAACCAGCCTGATTCCCCCTCCCGAGAAAATGCAAGAAATACAACAAGACATATCTTTTTAAAGCCCACCAAACCCTGACAACAAAACTATATATAATTTTCCTGGAAATTCCTGCAAAAATAATCACAGTTAAATATAGCACAAAATGTTGTAAAATGGCTGAGCAACACAGGGTGACAATACTCAAGTAGGCTGGCAGGTAAAAGGGTAAAGTAACTAAGCATGTTGGATATTGTTTTTTTTAGAGGACCTCGTGCTTTCAGATTTAGCTTTTTTTTCTTGTTTGCATATTGATATTTTAGGAAAATGTGTTTTTTATTCTGCATTTGTATTAATTTTTTTTTGGGGGGGGGGGAAATTCTGCACAACCAGCGAATTCCTCGAAAGTTTGCATCCATGTAACTACACCCACAACAAGCCTGTTACACCTAGAAAGCTTGAGTTCTTGTGAGAATATGTAGTGTGTGGGGGTATTTCAAATGTAAAGAGGGAAAACTGCAAAGAACACATAGTAGTTGTATTTTATTTGAAAATCTCTTAAAGCGCTATTTTCAATTTGGGGTGTCTACTGGACGGGAAAGGGTGTCTACCAATACATATGGGATACCATTGTAACTGGGAGGAATGGGGCTTTTACACTTAATATGGTTTTACACATTTTAACTTTTTTTTTATAAAAAAAAAAAAGGTACAAAATGTACAAAATAGTATTGAAAAATTACAAACAGGACATTTCATGTTAAAGGCCAAACTATGCTGAAAAGGAACAATATATAATTTTCCTGAACATTCCTTCAAAAATCACAGTTAGACATGCATAGCACAAAATAGTAAAAACAGGCAATAGAGGGGTGACTTTATTTCTAGGTAGGCTGGCAGTTAAAGGATTAAATGTCTGGCTTGGTAACCTCTCTACCAAATATTAAATTTGACTGAAAAACCATGCTTGCTTATTTTGTTATTGTTATTTTTATAATAACAAAAGTAACCAAATTGTAGTATATTGTAACATAACTTTAGATGTCAAATGGATCTACACAACATTTCTACATTGACATACCACGCAGCATGCTTTTAGAAAAATAAAATATGTTTTCAGTGGTCTAATAAGGCAGGAAATAAATCAGTTGTACCCCAGGGACCAATTATGTGAACCACCCACTTCTAGTTCCAACTTCCTTCTTACTTCCCTCTGTGATACCATTAGTGGAAGTAGAAGTCTATGTATCTGATCTAAACCATCCACACTGTAAATGGGCTCGCTTTTACTGGGCTACCAACGGTATGGCAGTAGAAAGTAGAGAGGCACAGTATCATTTTGCTATTTATGTCTGATGAGGAAATCACTGTTATGCATTCTGCTTTAAAAGGAATTGTAATAAACATCTGAAAGCAGATTAGCATAAAGAAGCATGGACTAGAAACTAGTGCACACAATGGCAAGGCAGGAACCAGATTAGCCGACTGGGAACATATACACACAAGACTCAACCAACAACCTGTCTACACCACCAGAGAGGTAAGCCGCTGACCACTCGGGCATAGGAGGTCCTGTACTCGATGGAGAGCCAGTTACCAATGGTCACAAACTTTGGAACTGGGCCCCAGTACAGACAATAGAGGGCCTGGGACCCAGTACAGACAATAGAGGGTCTGGGACCCAGTACAGACAATGGAAGGTCTGGACTCTAATAAATACGGTGGAGGGTCTGGGCCCCAGGACAGACAATGGAGATGATGGACCCCAATAAAGACAATGGAGATTCTGGACCCCAGTACAGACAACATAGGGTCTAGGCCCCAGCACAGACAAAAGGGCCTAGTAAATGCACAGATTTAGAGCATGAAGCCAGAGTATCGTCAGTTCGAAGACTGGCGGTAGCAATCCTTTCAGCTAGACTACATCAATAAAAGATAAACCGAAATACTACATTATAATGACTTATAAATATTTTGACAACAATCCTTATTAGTATATTTACAGTACAGTTATAATTTTTTGATACCCACTGACCTTAGCCCTGATCCTAATGCTGAAACTGGCCCTGTCAGCCCATGACATGCCTACAACATCCCCACTGAGCCCAAGTGTCCTCCAAGCTTGAGGGTATAGCATTGCAGGGAGCTGGGATAGATAAGGCCAACCCCACCAAAGCTTTCATAATGGTGGGGCAGCTAATGTGGCAGGGATGGACACAGAGGGGTCAGCCATGTGAGACTAAAGCATCTGAGGCAGTATGTGAGATGTGGTTGCTCGGAGGGTAGAGTGGAATCAGGCATGCAGACAAAGATAAAGTTTACACATGGGAATTATCAACCTAATATTTGCTTCCACTCCAACATAACTAGAGAGAAACACCAACCTAATAAACATCTTTTACAGAAAATATGGAGTCCAGATGTCCCAAGACCTATTATCCTCAGCATGGGAAAATATAGTAAAATACTGGCTAGGGACATCAGCTACATACTTAATAAGGGTGATTCACAGCCTTCTATCTTAGAATTTTTTATAGTGCATAAGCCGATTCGTTACGTATTTTTCGTTGCTTGCATGTGTGTTTGCATGATTCAGAGCCTTCATTGGAGCAGATTCCTTACTTCTTTTGTTTTCGTGTACAGCTTTCGCGGCTTACGCAATAGATGACAGTTCCGTCTATGTGGCGCGAACGTCCCGTCCTCCAGCATTTTTGGGGCGTTTTTAATATACTCTGGCTAAACCATAGCCAGATTGGTCAGTGCTTTAGTAAATAGTAAAACATATAAAGTCTAACAGATACATAGAGAGACACACAGACAGACAGAGACTTGGAGAGAGGCACAGGTTCATATATCTGTCTGGTTACATTCTCTCCTGTAACATTCACAGCCAAAGATCAGCCAGCTGGGCTTACTCCCCTAGAAGGATTCCCAGGACTTCCTACACGGAGTTCCCTCAGGTGGCCACTGCTGTCAGGCTGGAGCTCTACCTTACTGACAGGAATTGGCCTCATGTCTGCTCCTCAACAATTTCAAATGGTGACAAATGAACACTAGTACATGGTCTCTCTTCCTTATATAACCTCTAGCTATCTTCTAGAACCTTCCATCATATGTTCGTCCACATGTGACGTATCGTCCACATATGATAGGCTGTTCCCTCAGACCTTCCAACCAATCACTATTCTCCTGGTTGTTACTAGGTCTCTACCAAGCACCCTGGTTATTAACTCTTTCTACCTTACCTTCTAGAACAGTCTCCATTCAAGTCTATGGCCCAATGCTTCTCTATGGTCTGGTCTCGCTGCCCTCTTGAGTCTGAATAAGGGTACTACAATCTCTATACACTTTCTTATTAACTCTATTTACAAGGGTTTCTTATTAACTAACTGCCATGTTCCTATTTACATCTAGACCCCCACATCTCTCCTCACAACTCTGGAGACAAGGCAGCAGAGTGATAATGCATCTAGGGGCGGAGCCTGCTCAATCAGGAAAACACACTCTGTGTTCAGCTTTGTCTGTGCGACCCCGGAGACCGCAAAATAAACAGCTTGTTTTGCCCTTCATGTTGCCCTCACACAGCAGTGCCGCCCTGCCATCTAACTTGCCCACTGACTACAGGTGGGCTGCCCCCTTACGCTATGCCCAAGCCCTGGGTGGCTAGAGCTACCCTCTTTCGATCTAGGAGAGAAGGGGTCTGGGAGTCCCAAATATGATTAAATATTATCATGCAGCCCAAATTGTTCAGATAATGGCTCGGCATCGCTATGGGTCTTACAAGTGGTTCCAGAGGTGGCACCCATGTGGATTGAAAATGTATTGTGGGCTCCACCAGACACCAGGCCTCCTATCTCCTGCCAAGTCCTGCAGAACTCATTAGCAGTGTGGGATTCCCTGCATCTACCTCTACTAAGCATTATCCGTAATTCACTTTTTCCCTCTGACAAGTGTTTGACTGGTGGGTGCTGGGTGGCCACTATAATATATTATATTGTTATGATAGGTGACTGTGAGGTAATATCATGGGAATGTCTTAGAGAAAGGTATGATACACTGCTTCATGAGCACAATAGATAGCTTAAAGTGGACCAAAACCCACATTTAGCTAGCTAACTAGCATCCCCTGAATTGCCCCCCCCCCCTCCATGAAGAGAACCTTTTGCCAATTTTGATTGCTCCTGCTTCACTCTAATTCCAGATAACACAGCCCTGTAAAGCTCTGCCTCCTCCATGCATTGCCATGAACAGCAAAAAAAACAGTGTTCCAGGATGATTCAAAAGATGAAATGATAAATTTCTAGTTCTACACCCTAGGAAGGAAATATCGACAGGGGCAATGGCCAAATGTATTTCACAAGTTCGGCGGGTTTTGGTCCGCTTTAAGCATTGGATCACTGGTCATCTTAGGCACAAGCTAAGTAATCAAACAATCGGGTTGATTCAGAGCCAGGTGAAAGTGAACTGCAGTTTTCTCTCCTAAAAAAGTGAGTTTTCTGACCAAGCTCTGAATCGACCCCAATGAAATCATTTTGGCATACATGTATAAGATGAACCAGGCACAATCGGCAGTATAGCTCCTTAAAGAGATTTTACTTTCCTATGTTGTTGTTCCTCAGTGTGGCAGCATCCCGAATTGCGATGCCCGCTGTGTGTACCCCCCAGGTTGCCCAGATTCACTCACCTCCCTTCAGCTCCCACAGCGCAGACTCGGACGAGAGCGAGTGTGCTGATTGGCTGAGGGGCACGCTGTGACATTAGTATGCACAGCATAAAAAACTGATTGAACAAGCGCCCGTGCATGCACCATGGGAGAGTGGCATGAGCAATCTAGGGGGTTTCACACAGCAGGGCATCCCATTTTGGGGTTCCCCTACTGTGTGAAACCCCCTAGATTGCCCACTCCTGGGGCAAGGACCAGGAAAGTCCTGGTGATTGGTCCATTTTAGGCATTCTGCTATGGGTAAAATGCAGAGGCTGCATTGGCAGTGGAGGCTTGGAGGAACGTGTCAAATGGCATCAGAATGCCAAAGCAAGCCTAAATAGCAATAAAGCTGGAACACCACAACAGGAACCTCATAGTGAAATCTCTTGCACATGGATATTGTAATATTTTTTATGAATTCTATGCTTAGCATTAGTGTTAGTTTGGACAGGTTGGGTATTGGTGGTATGATTAAGAAAATTTACTGGTAGGGGGAAGAGCCTAAAAATATAGGATCTCATTTCTTTTTGTCGTGGTCCATGACCAGTTACCAAATCACTTAATGACACACCTTTCATCTCTCACAGGCGATTGCTGCTAGTCCGCTAATCAGGCCAGATTTTGTGATACAGTCCTATGCCATGCGATGCCCGCCACCACACCTGCTGCATTGTCCAGTTGCTCTCCTTTCCATGCAATTGCAATGAACTGCCCTGTGCCATTTATTACAGTATGGACGCCCCCTCTAATGCAGTGAATGTAGGGGGGCGTGCCATAGTTCCTATGACAAATAGCACGGGGTGAGTCACTGCCCAATCAGCACTTGCGCTCCATTCATACTGCCCTTAGCCAGCCTGACATCAGATCTGACATCAAGTCGGCTAAGACCAGTGAATGGAGTGCACACGCCGCTGTCCCCCACATAGTCAAGCCAGTCAATCACAAATATCTGGTGCAGGTACGTGCCTCAGCTAGAGGTGTAGCAGGGTTGTGGCCACAGCCCGAGTTGGCACAGTGGAATCACCAGATAAATAAGTATGGTGGGTGATATTGGGGGTTTACACAGCGGGGAACGCCAAATCGTTATGCCCCAAACGTGAGGACATTGGCCTCCCCAGAGTCTTCTAGATTGGTCTGAGCTTGTTTTAAAGAAATGCTTACCTTGGTGTAAATGAACTTATTATTTACACAAAATGCAAGAGGAACACCAGCCACAAAATCGACTTTCTTGGGTGTTATTTCTCTCCGGCGGTGTGTATCTCCTGAGATCGCCCATAAACTCCCCTTTTTTCCCATTACCAGCACACCCAGGAGATTAGCGGTGCTCGTTCCATTCCAAGTTCCTTTGCCATACTGATGTTACTACAGCAAGGAAATCTGAATGGAGCAAGCGTCACTGGCTGCATCTCACTGTCTCTGGATGTGGGTTTGCCCATGACACCCATTCAGAGGTATGCTGGGGGTAAAGCATGGGATCATGGAAGAGGTGAGTGGAGCGGGCATTTCACACACACCAATTTTTCAATTTGGGTGAATTGTCTTTTCAGCCACAAGCCCAAGAATCCAACCTTTTTTTTTATTAAACAAAACATTTTAATATTAACCAATAACCTATTTTATATATGTATTTATTCTTAGAGTTCCCCTTTTCCATTTAAAGTTTGTCAAACTGTAGAGTAGAGTAGAACTCTAGACACTTCCCCATCTGTACCTGCCCTAAAAGTAGTTTGCAGAACTAACACAATGATATTTTTGGAGGAAGTTAAAGTGGACCAACACCCTCCCCTGATCGGCCCTGGAATCTAAAAGATTCCCGGACCGATCAGCTCCCTGACTGCGGGGCACCCCGATCGGGGGTGCCCCGTTGTGTGAAACCCCCCTAGATCCCCAAAAATCCTACCTGATCCTCGTTCCAGCAGCGCATGCGCGGCCCTCTAGCAGGGTGCGCACCCGCCGTTTTTGTGAATGGCCGGCACGGGCGTGCTCCCTGTAAGAGGGACGCGTGGGAGGCAGCGGCGGCCCGCGCTCAGCTTGTCCGGCGCTGCCTCTCCTTGTCTGGCGGCAGCGATTGGACGAGCGAGTCACGTGGGAGGGGGGTCAGGTGAGATTTCGGGGCTTTCTGGGGGGTTTCACACAGCAGGGCACCCACGATCGGGGTGCCCCGCGAAAGTGGACCAATACCCAGGATAGTCAAAATCCTGGGTGTTGGTCCACTTTAATTGATCAACTGGAGCTTTAGCTGATGCATTTTTGCTAACTAAAGAAATAACATGACCAGGGTGTGGAAATAATACTGAAATTAAAGGGACTGTAAACCCACATAAGAAAACAAACAGGCACTTACCTTCCCTCTCCTGCTGCAGCTCTTGTCAAGATCCTCCGCTTAAAGGAGCACTATGGTGAAAAATGGACCAATGATAAAAATCCATATGCTGGATGGCGGGAGGAGGGGGTCACTTATACACCCGGCATCAAGAAATATCCAGCCAGGCTTATTTTTCCTTCTTTTAATAGAAGAAAAAAGACATCCCAGGTGATGGGCTCTGTCACCCCTGATAGACTAAACCTGTCGCCCCTGGATTTTATTCCTACCATTAGAGAATAAACCACAAGCTTGCAGGGAGTTTTATTCCGTTTTGGGGTATTAGTGCCCCCTCCTCTCATTAGCTGATGTGTTTGTGTACATTTTTAATATTACACAATTTTGCGATAGTGCTCCTTTTATTTACCTTGGGTCAGGGGTCACATAAAAAAAGCTTGATGCAGAGCCTTCTATATTCCTTCTCGTTTTTGTTTCTCATGGCTTTTGTTGGCTCTATGTGCGTTCGCATGATTCAAAGCCTCCATCGGGTGCGCGTCGTAATAGTTCCGTAGCTGCGTGAGCCTTCGAGAACACTGTGAATATGGCTCTAGCGGCCTATTTCACAGACAACGCTCTAGTATACGCTCTTGTATACGTTGAAATGTATACGTACGACGTCTTGTAGCGTTTTTTTTAGCGTTTTGTAGCTTCTTCAATGAGATCCTTCTCGTTTCCATCGAAAAAGTCCTGTTGCTGCCTTCATTTTGCCCCAAAACTCCCTAATAATTTAGTTGTGTAATACACAGTCACTGGCTTTTTTTGCTGGCTTGTACACATATGCGAACATTTTTTGGCTAACTGTTTCCCATACCCTGGCCCTGCTAGCCCATAACTTACTTATATGTGCAACTATCTTCTGTTCCAAACTACTTAGCATGCCATGCTTGCCATCCATTCTTCTTTTCTTCTTTCACCTTAATGCTTACCTTAACCCCATAAATGTTTCTCCTCCATTCGTCTTTTGCTCTTCCACCTTGATGCTTACTTTAACCCCATTAATGTTTCTCCTCCATTCTTCTTTTGTTCTTTCACCTTAATGCTTACCTTAACCCCATTAATGTTTCTCCTCCATTCTTCTTTTGTTTTTTCACCTTAATGCTTACCCTAACCCAATAATGTTTCTCCTCCATTCTTCTTTTGTTCTTTCATCTTAATACTTACCTTATCCCCATTAATGTTTCTCCTCCATTCTTCTTTTTTTTTTTCACTGTAATATTTATCTTAACCCCATTAATGCCCCCCTATTCTTTTGACTGCGATTGTTATTTACATTAAATTAAATTCAGCACAACGTTTAAGTAGAATTGCAAATATTTATTTATTTATTAGTTGTATTGTTTGTTTTTTTATTTGTTGTTATGTAAAAGGTACAAAAATACTTATCTGTAAAATTTTAAAAATATAAAAGATTAAAAACTTTAACATTTTTCTGAAGATGGTGGTAGGCCCCCATTGCCTTACAGTGGGTGACTCCCCATGGCTGCCGCCAGTTCTTCAATGTCCCCCACCAGCCCATGCACAGCAGCTGTTAGTTCATCTAGCCGCTGCTGCATCAGTTGTGTGTGCACTGTAAAAAAAATATTTATTTATATAGTATACATTCTGCTTCCTGACAACCTGTTGAAGAAGCCATGTTAGTGTATATAGTTAGTAAATAGTCACATGTCTTTACACTTACTGGGCTGCTGGGGGTCTCGCGGTGTGGGAGCCACCCTTCTCATGGGGACCTGCCACTGCTCTTGCTCTGAGTCTGTATAGGAAAACAAAATGCATAGTTATTGAATGTGTTTTTTGCCTTCTGTGTTACATACATCACCCACCTTCATTTTCATTTTCTCGTCATCACCCAAAGCCACATCTAGAAGAAGCTCACAAAATGACACATTACAGCACATATGTGTGTGTATAGTTTTTGTTTTCGTGTGTGTGTTGTTCATACCTGAGTCCTCCTGTAGTCTGTCTCCCTCAGACTCCCAGCCCGACATATCTTCCTCCTCTGCGGGTTGCTGCAGGTGAGCTTGGTGCTCACCTGCAGAGGAGCCGGAGGTCGTTGGCACTTCTGTTGCACCACCTTCACCTCCACCAGGTTTGGGCAGCCGTGTCTGGACTCATCACCTCCGGGTGGGACGCACTCTAGTGCGGAATTCAGACACTAAAAAAAAAGTGCATTGTGTTAAACACAGGCCTGCCTAATGTGATTGCATTTGCAAGACTTGTCAATTACTTGGGAAGTGTTTGTTGAAAAACTTCCGCACCCGGGAGTAATCATCATCTAAAATACATAGGGATTAATAAACTATCATATAGGGATTAATAAACTAACATCATATACATAAAATAAATAAGTCTAGCAGGTCCCTCCCCAAACCACTGTAGGTCTGCATTAATGTAAATTTTGACCCTTGTTTATCTGCTGTTATTTTGCGTTCTCATTACCATCTGGGATGCCCCCACAAATCTTGCTGCTACATCCAGCTAGGCCCCAATACATCTACCTTGTTCATAACATTCCCCGCATGGTGCCCATGTGCACACTAGCTTACAGTTGTTAGCGGCCAGAAAATGGCGGCGATCATGTAACCCTTCTCTACCAGACTCCTGGGCCCCAGCTAGCTACAAACGATCGGCCTGTCTGACACTCAGGCCTCGGCACGTGGGCAGACACGGTGACGTCGGGGGGAAGTATATAAGTTGTTAAGGTTGAGCCGGTTCCACTCTCATACATCTGTTTTCGATGCCAAAAGTTAGACATGACCGGCAAAAAGCGCAGCCACAAGAGCCGCACCCAGCATCAAGCAGAGCCCCCTGAAAGCTCTTGACATGGGTCTGACTGTTGTTTGCCTACGCCCTTACGCACTCAAACACTATATAGCAAGAGCAAGCCAACCACCAGGGCACACCATAGCAGCCCGACCTTCACTGCTCGGCCATCCCAGCCAACTGACACCAAGATTGGGATGCCAAAGCAGAGCAGTGGGATTCCATCTAGTAGGACCACCACTGTTCGGCCCAGACGTAGCAAATGTCAATCCAAGAGCACCTCCACCAAGAGTGGCAGAGCAAAGGAGAGCAGAGGCCGCCCTAATACTCGTGCAAACACTGCTAGCCCCAGACATGGGGCTGGCCCAGCCAAACATCTACCAAGTGACTGAAGAAGACCAAAAGGGAGGGTAAGGCAAAACACATTAGCCCCCTAAAAACCCCCTCTCCCACTGGAGCTCAGCAGTACAACTCAATCCTGGAGAGCCTCGTATCACCCTCAACATCCACTCCAGCAACATCATGGGCCACACAGGACAACACACCCAGCCCCCCACCTAGCCTGGTGGAGCCTTTGGCTACACCACTCTCCACCCAATCCGATTCCTCGAAAACACCTCAGGGCCACATGTCCCCCATTCTACCCAGCACCAAGGGAGACTAGGGCCCAAGCTTTGTGGTAAGACACCTGCGACTGGGAACTTTAAGTGGTAGGTTTAGTGATGCTCAATGTCTGACTTTGGCCATGGCTGTTTCAGACCACTTTCATGAGCTGTATGGGCAAAGTTCACGTGGGACATCCAAATCTGTGCGATACCACATCTGGGAGGTCATCACCCACAAGGTCAATAGTGCGGGGCCCGAAAAGGAAGGATATTGATCAGGTGCAACCGAAATTTTCAGCCTTAAACCGGACCAACAGCCTGGTACAGTTGAAAAAGAAAGGTAGCAGCCATTTTGGAGCGTTCTCTCCCAACTGACATAACTGAAATGCACTTTAGCAGGAAATCCGGCAGCACTTACTGTTTGCAGGTGGCCTGCAAGCCCATGAGAAGCTATCTTGTTTTTAAAATGTATCCCAGTAGTCGTTGCAAAAAGGTAAATTAATTTTTATGTGCAGCAATCTAAATTGCCATGGGGAGGGATATATATGAGCACTGTTTGTTGTGATGTTTTTTTTATTCATCTTTGACTGTTGGTCCGCTTTAAAATATGCTGTGCGCCATAAAATCAACAAGTGCAAGCAACAGGGGTAAACATGCATTGTGCTGTTGTGGATGTTGATGTTGGCCATGATCTTGGCATAACACCATGACATTGTTTTCTTGAAGGTCGCAAACTGGAGGTGGTCTTCCCATGAAATTAACTCTCACACCAGCAGAGGATAGCGTATATAGACTAGTGAATCCTGCAACACTCCATCAAAGGCCTAGATAATTACAGGAAAAACCTGACAACTCATACTTGTGAACTAAGTGCAATTTAATGTGTCAAATCAGATATGCAACAAGGTATGTGTCTACATTTACATTACGTATCATTACAGAACAACAATATTCTCAACTCTGCACTCAGGAACACCAACTACCATGTACCGGTGCAAGTACATCAAGAACTGCCTATTCAAGGAGTGCAGCTAATGAAGATTTGTAAATGGTAAGTGTAATGTTGCAGACTGTTGATGCATGCAAAAGCATGCATATTTAAATGAAATATTTGATGTGTAGATCTCTAATAACACAAATCTAATGGATTTGTCTGGCTCTACAGACACCCCCACTACTGGCTGCCATTCAAGATCTTGAGGAGGATGTGCCACTCCATCAGCCACAAATCCAAAAGCAGCATCAACAGTCTATGCAGCACCAGCTGCCACTGCAGATGCCGGTGCAGCAGCAGCTACATATGCCGGTGCAGCAGCAGCTACATATGCCGGTGCAGCAGCAGCTACATATGCCGGTGCAGCAGCAGCTACATATGCCGGTGCAGCAGCAGCTACATATGCCGGTGCAGCAGCAGCTACATATGCAGGTGCAGCAGCAGCTACATATGCCGGTGCAGCAGCAGCTACATATGCCGGTGCAGCAGCAGCTACATATGCCGGTGCAGCAGCAGCTACATATGCCGGTGCAGCAGCAGCTACATATGCCGGTGCAGCAGCAGCTACATATGTCGGTGCAGCAGCAGCTACATATGCCGGTGCAGCAGCAGCTACATATGCCGGTGCAGCAGCAGCTACATATGCCGGTGCAGCAGCAGCTACATATGCCGGTGCAGCAGCAGCTACATATGCTGGTGCAGCAGCAGCTACATATGCCGGTGCAGCACTTACAAATACCAATGCAACAGCCTCCACCCCTCCCCCCCCCCCCCCCGAGCAACATCAGCTGAATCCACAGCTACAATCTGAACAGCAGGTTGAGCATAAGGAGCAGATGCAACCCTCACCTACATGGGGAGCTCTGTTGCTGAGGATTTGGGCTCTCCCTCAACAAGCAATACCCATGTTGAAAGGTCAACTCACACTCCATCAGCAAGTGCCCCTACCCGGGGCAGAGGATGACGGCCTCAGACACCTCGACACCTTCCCCTGATGAGGCGGGTGCAGGTGATGGAAGCTGATTGGAGATGTGATAGTTGAACATACAGGCAAACCAATCTTCGGTTCAGGCAAACCCTAGATAGAAATTTAAACAGGCTCCATGAAGATATGCATTTGTTGGTGGAGGCTACCAATAATCAGAGGGAAACACTGTTAGGGCAGTTGCAAATGCTCAATGACAACCTGCCCCAGCTGGTAGCACAACAATCCAGGCACCTCCACTCTTGGTGGAGTTGCTCTTGAAATGACGTTCACTACTTCTGGGGCTAACAGTGGTGGCCCTTCTAGATGGCCACTCACTGCTATGCTTTGGCTTCACACTCTTGGTGTTAGTTGGCTGGGATGGCCAGGCAGTGAGGGTTGGCTAGTTGCAGATGCACGATCCAGACAACTAACATACTTGCTGCCCGACCACCCCAACAATGCTTACACATACTTTTGTGTAGAATTGTATACACATTGATTTTAACATTCATTTGTTTTGCATAAGATGTTTGTGACACTATGTGCACTACATACTATGATGTAATAGTTGAGTGACCACAATAAAACTAACTGCTAATAAATGCCTTTGTCTTTTAGTTTAATTGCACCGAATCAATGTAAATAGGCTTTTAAGAAAACCAAACACACCTTAGAGGACAAACAAGACATACCCCACATATAAACATACCACAAAAAATATACTGGGGGAAAATAAACAAAATAAACTAAAATGAGAGGAGACAAGGTGATTTCTGACCGCCTGGCCAGAAGTACTCTGGGTGCCCCTATAAACAGTTGTGGGAATGCAGGGCCCCCCTGTGTGATCCAAGCACCGGAACAGGCTTTTCAATAAACCAAAGGCATGCTCCACAACAGTCCTGGTCTTCCTGTGTGCCCGCCTGTAGGCAGCATGTGCCTGACTTTGTAGCCGCTGAATAGGCATCATGAGTCAGGGGAGCAGGGGGTAGTCAGAATCCTGAAACCTGAAAAAAAAATATTAACACTCAAAAACATTGGGGGTGAGAAAAACAAGGGAGCTATTGACAAATGCAATAGTTAAAGATGAGGGCTAATTCTAAAAATACAGGTAGTCTAAAGTTTTGACTTACCAAGTAGCCAACCTCCTGATAACTGGCCAGACTCAAAACGCCCATACAGACACAAATTCCTCAGAATGAAAGCATCATGGGTGGAGCCCGGGGATCCAGCCAACACACTGAGAAACCTAAGATCAGGAGCCGCTACATATCGAACATTGATGGAATGTCCAAGTTTACGGTTCCTAGACAAAAGACACAAAGCACATTGGTCAAATACAAAGCAACATTAAAGCACACCTACAATTCATGAACAGATGCAATGCAGGAAGGAAATGCCATTGCTAAGATGGGTATATTATAGTGTGAGAGTGTAAGGTGGGTGACATTAACTTGTGTGTACAAAATAATAATGAAGCAGTTAAATAGAGTTTTGGCTTGGGGAACAGTAGATGACTGGGAAGATTGAGGTCAACTTTAATGAAGCTACTACATTGCAAGGTGATATGAAACATTGAATATGATGAGGCTACACTTCTTAAGGACCAGGAAGCAGGTAAATACATTAATGCCTTTGCTACACTACTTAACACATTAGATACAGTGCATGAAATGAAAGAGCCAAAGGGCAAACAAAGACACACCTGTATAGGTACTGTATAGCAACTGGAAGCACCAGTGGCACGTGCGTGCAGTCAATCGCACCCATGACATTGGGCATATGGGCCAGCTCATAAAAGCCTAACTTGAGCACATTCCAGGCTACCATGGTGTCAGGGAAGCAAATGTATTTGCAAATGTATTTGTCCATCAAGGTAGCTAGGTAGCGTAGACTGGGACATCCCCAGGGACAGGCCACCCAGCCTCTGGGATTAGCGGTTCAACAGAAATTGCAGGCAGCCAACCAATTTGGTCATGCCTGCAATTGCATGCCCTTTCTTGTGTCGGGGGCCAACCATGGCCACAACTCACAATAGAGTTTCTCGAGAGAAGCGCGGTCAAGTCGGGTGAGCTCCAATACATCAATGTCATGCATGCGGTCAACATCCAGCCGTGGCCGGTGCATTTCCAGGTCCATAAGACACATACAGAGTATGGCGCGACAATGCAAGTGCTCTATCTCAACCAAAGACTCGTCAAAGTAATCCTTTCTCACGAAGACGACGAAAGGCCTAACTCATATGCAAATAGTAGCTGTAAGTGCAGCAGTGAGTCTGTCTCTATATTGGCCTTGTAATCAGGTCTCTGAATCATGCGCAAGCCCTCACTAATGATGGCTAATTCGCATGCACGCAAAAACCATTACACAAACGAGAAGCCAAAGAAAACGCTCCTGGTCCAAACACAACAGAAATTATACTAATATACATGTTTTATCCCGTGAAAGTGCAGGTAAAAGAGGCTCTGCATCAACCTTATAGTTTATGAGGGGCCCAGACATTTGTAAGGGACCAAAAATTCCTGACGGTGGCCCTGCCCAGTGTCCTTGCATGATGCCTCTCTGCCTGATGTCAATCACAGTAACTGTACACTCTCCCCATTCATTGCAACATGGGTGTTTTGCACAGGCATTGTGATGGGCACGGAGGAGTGGGGACACAACTGGGAGCAAGTGTTAGTCGTGGCCCAGCCCCTTTAAGTGGTCATCAGAAGTTGCCTTTTAGAGATGAGAAGAATCTGTCAGCCTCACTTTCCGTGGAGTGCAGCAGTAGCACTGCATGTCCTAGCACTGAAAACAATTTATTAGCCAAAAGGGAGCATGGAGGTAGGATGGGGTAGCTAGTTTAGTCCACGGTACATTCACTTTGGGTAGACCTCAAATTTCTATCTGCCAGCTGTGATGACTTATCTTGGTGAACTGCAAACAAATGATTTGAGATGTTCTCTGGCTTGCTGCAGTGTAAAGCTTGATACAATGATGCAATGTAGCAAGCAGGCATGCCCGCTGAGCCAGCCTGAGTGAGGTGCTGATGCAGGGAGGGACCTTTTATACCAGCGAGTGAGATGACAGAAGTCGTGCGCGGGGAAGAGAACACCAATTGGAGGCCCACTGATAAGAGGGGGGGGGGGGGGGGGGGGGGGGTTAGCACTAAATCCTGGACAGGATTGCTGGATTCCGGCTCTTAAATACTTTCCAAATTTCCATCAAGTTTGCCCTTCCTTTGAATTCCATTCTTCCATGACCACCTTCAAATGTGGGCACACGGCTGCTCCTGTTCCTCAGCACCTCCAGTGTGAGTAAGACAGGCAAGTGTAACCACTGTGGCTTGCCTGGTGTCCGCCCTGGAACAAGGGAGGACATGCAACCACATTGAGTATGGTCATGTAAAAATGGAAAAAGAATGAGGCGCAAACTTTGGAATCCCTGCCACAGTATCTATATAGTATTGCAGGAATTGGTGGAGAGGCACATGGGACAGGCTTCGGCTGAGCTCCTTTCTGTCTGTTTAGTTTCATTGCCTGGAATATCCCTTTAATAATAAAACTTAAATTGCAAGCCTTTTTTCTAAATTATAGGCGGTGTCAGTGGTCTTTGTGCTGTAGTATAAAAACAGCAAAGATGTTTTTGAATTTCTGTAGGCTGCGATTAAAAGATAGATGTTAATATGAGCGAACAAATTATCTGTGTAGGAGTTGCTGTCAGCCATGTTTAGTTCTGAATCTATTGCTTACTACATAATTATTGCGGTTATTTATAACAAAAAACCAAATAGTTCATTAGGTTACAGTTCATAAACATTTTACATTTTTATTTTATCTGTTTATTTTCTAGTTAATTGAAAAGCCACTGCAAAAGAGTATTTTACATGAAAAAGTCACCGATAACTACCCATACAGCAGTATATAATGGATAAATTATTCTTATTACCAAGTATCTATTATTGGATAATGTAAACAGTGGTTCCATTTATAAAGAAGCAGTCTAGACAAATGTGAAAACAAGCGGACTGCCATCAAAAATATACTAAAGTAGGATTTCTCAGTTTTGAATGGGCATGGATTTTTAGGGGGGGAAACTGAAGAACTGTTTGTTTTAGATGAGCAGCAGGGGAAAAGTGCATGAGGTGTTGGGTGAAGGTAGTGGTTAGAGATCAGTGAATTTGTTAAAAATCCATTTTGGACAATTCAGCGAGTTTCCTCATAGAATTTGGGTTTCGTCTGAATCAAGTTCCATCAGAAATGCTTGTCTTTGTCCTCATTTCAGCGCTGTGTGGTCCTCATCATCCAGTGGGCAGCGGGCCTCGGCGTCTTCAGCGGGTCAAGAGCACAAGGACACTCTGCCAAGCACTGGGTTCCTGATGTGGGAAAGGATATTTATAGGCAGTGAGTAGAGATGAGCGAACTTTTGAAAAATTTGATTCGACTGATTTGCTGAATTTTCCGACAAAAATCGGTTCGACCCGAATTTACTCGCGACGAATCGCTATTAAAAACGGCTATTTCTGAGCCTCCTAGAGCCTCAATAGGGTTGTAAACCATTCTGCCTTGCTGTAACACGCATAGGATGTGTGCTGGGTTAGTGAAATAATACTGTAAACAGCGGCACAATTGCAGAGAGTTGAAGTGGCATCACTATGAGGGGCCCCTATAGTGCCTGAAAAACACACCCTGGAGCTGGCAGCAGCAGGAGCCCAAAAATTAGCTGAATCACACCCTGGAGCCCAAACATTGCTTTAAAGAGACACTGGAGTTAGCTGCAGGAGGCCAAAAATTTGATGAATCACACCCTGGAGTCGCAAGCAGCAGCAGGAGCACAAACATTGCTTTAAAGAGACACTGGAGTTGGCTGCAGGAGGCCAAAAATTGGATGACTCACACCCTGGAGTTGCAAGCAGCAGCAGCAGCAGGAGCCGAAACATAGCTTGAAAGAAACACTGGAGTTGGCTGCAGGAGCCCAAAAATTGGATGAATCACACCCTGGAGTTGCAAGCAGCAGCAGGAGCCCAAACATTTCTTTAAAGAGACACTGGAGTTGGCTGCAGGAGGCCAGTGATTGGATGAATCACACCCTGGAGTTGCAAGCAGCAGCAACAGGAGCCCAAACATTGCATGAAAGAGACACTGGAGTTGGCTGCAGGAGCCCAAAAATTGGATGAGTCACACCCTGGAGTTGCAAGCAGCAGCAGCAGGAGCCGAAACATAGCTTGAAAGAGACACTGGAGTTGGCTACAGGAGCCCAAAAATTGGATGAATCACACCCTGGAATTGCAAGCAGCAGCAGGGGCACAAACATTACTTTAAAGAGACACTGGAGTTGGCTGCAGGAGCCCAAAAATTGGATGAATCACACCCTGGAGTTGCAAGCAGCAGCAGCAGGAGCCCAAACATAGCTTGAAAGAGACACTGGAGTTGGCTGCAGGAGCCCAAAAATTGGATGAATCACACCCTGGAGTTGGCAGCAGCAGGAGTCCAAACATTGCTTTAAAGAGACACTGGAGTTGGCTGCAGGAGCCCAAAAGTTGGATGAATCACACCCTGGAGTTGCAAGCAGCAGCAGGAGCCCAAACATTGCTTGAAAGAGACACTGGAGTTTGCTGCAGGAGCCCAAAAATTGGATGAATCACACCCTGGAGTTGCAAGCAGCAGCAGCAGGAGCCCAAACATAGCTTGAAAGAGACACTGGAGTTGGCTGCAGGAGGCCAAAAATTAGATGAATCACACCCTGGAGTTGCAAGCAGCAGCAGGAGCCCAAACATAGCTTGAAAGAGACACTGGAGTTGGCTGCAGGAGCCCAAAAATTGGATGAATCACACCCTGGAGTTGCAAGCAGCAGGAGCACAAACATTACTTTAAAGAGACACTGGTGTTGGCTGCAGGAGGCCAAAAAGTGGATGAATCACACCCTGGAGTTGCAAGCAGCAGCAGGAGCCCAAACATTGCTTGCAAGAGACACTGGAGTTGGCTGCAGGTGGCCAAAAATTGGATGAATCACACCCTGGAGTTGCAAGCAGCAGCAGGAGCACAAACATTACTTTAAAGAGACACTGAAGCTGACACTTCAGCTGAGGATGAACAAGCGTATTTAGTATAACAGATAGGGTGCTACGTGGAGGTTTGGGATACCCTGCGGCCTAGTGTTTTGGCAGCAGGACAAAAACCAATTCAAAATGCAATAGCTTGATTAAGCTGAGGATGAACAAGCGTATTTAGTATAACAGGGTGCTACCTGCAGGTTTGGGATACCCTGCGGCCTAGTGTTTTGGCAGCAGACCAAAAACCAATTCAAAATGCGATAGCTTGATTAAGCTGAGGATGAACAAGCGTATTTAGTTTAACAGATAGGGTGCTACGTGCAGGTTTGGGATACCCTGCGGCCTGGTGTTTTTTTGACAGCAGGACAAAAAACAATTCAAAATGCAATAGCTTGATTAAGCTGAGGATGAACAAGCGTATTTAGTATAACAGGGTGCTACATGCAGGTTTGGGATACCCTGCGGCCTAGTGTTTTGGCAGCAGACCAAAAACCAATTAAAAATGCGATAGCTTGATTTAGCTGAGGATGAACAAGCGTATTTAGTATAACAAGGTGCTACGTGCAGGTTTGGGATACCCTGTGGCCTGGTTTTTTTTTGACAGCAGGACTAAAAACAATTCAAAATGCAATAGCTTGATTAAGCTGAGGATGAACAAGCGTATTTAGTATAACAGATAGGGTGCTACGTGCAGGTTTGGGATACCCTGCGGCCTAGTGTTTTGGCAGCAGACCAAAAACCAATTAAAAATGCGATAGCTTGATTAAGTTGAGGATGAACAAGCGTATTTAGTATAACAGATAGGGTGCTACGTGCAGGTTTGGGATACCCTGCGGTCTAGTGTTTCGGCAGCAGACCAAAAACCAATTAAAAATGCGATAGCTTGATTTAGCTGAGGATGAACAAGCGTATTTAGTATAACAGATAGGGTGCTACGTGCAGGTTTGGGATACCCTGCGGCCTGGTGTTTTTTTTAAAAGCAGGACAAAAAACAATTCAAAATGCGATAGCTTGATTAAGCTGAGGATGAACAAGCGTATTTAGTTTAACAGATAGGGTGCTACGTGCAGGTTTGGGATACCCTGCGGCCTGGTGTTTTTTTGACAGCAGGACAAAAAACAATTCAAAATGCAATAGCTTGATTAAGCTGAGGATGAACAAGCGTATTTAGTATAACAGGGTGCTATATGCAGGTTTGGGATACCCTGCGGCCTAGTGTTTTGGCAGCAGACCAAAAACCAATTAAAAATGCGATAGCTTGATTTAGCTGAGGATGAACAAGCGTATTTAGTATAACAGATAGGGTGCTACGTGCAGGTTTGGGATACCCTGTGGCCTGGTGTTTTTTTGACAGCAGGACTAAAAACAATTCAAAATGCAATAGCTTGATTAAGCTGAGGATGAACAAGCGTATTTAGTATAACAGATAGGGTGCTACGTGCAGGTTTGGGATACCCTGTGGCCTGGTGTTTTTTTGACAGCAGGACTAAAAACAATTCAAAATGCTATAGCTTGATTAAGCTGAGGATGAACAAGCGTATTTAGTATAACAGGGTGCTACGTGCAGGTTTGGGATACCCTGCGGTCTAGTGTTTTGGCAGCAGACCAAAAACCAATTAAAAATGCGATAGCTTGATTTACTGTTCACATATGATAAAAAATATAATAAAATATTTTCATCAACACCGCGCTATATTTAAACAATCAATCCACATATATTAAAATATATCTGCTAAATATATATAACCAATAAATTCACGCTGGAGTAGTTTAGACTTTGTTGGATCGGTCTATGTTTGTATAAAATGTTATTCTCTGTAAGTGAGTATCACCACAAAACTCCGCGGAAGATAATTATTCCTTCTAATTAAAAGTTCCACCTCTGATGTGACTTAGAATCAGACTTTTGTGCACACTTCCACCACCATATCTTAAATGCACGTACCAGATTGCCAATCAATCGCTTGCAATAGGATTAAGATCCTCTTTAAAGTGTTACAACTTATTTGTATTATTCCAAACCAAATATAGGGTATACTGGGGATATATTATAATAGCTGGATCCTCCTTAATTATCCAAGGCTCTTTAGAAATCCGCCATTCCAGAGGTTTTATCTCAGAAGTAAAAATAAAAGCACATAGCATAATACCCTTTTAAAATTTAAAAGCACCTGCTAGTATTTATTGAGCTTACCAGCAATCACAATATAAAAAGCATTCCAAACTCAAGCTTCAAACTTAATGTTCATACAGAGCGCTGTGAAGACCTCTTATGTTTTCACCCACGCTACTCCTCTGTATAATTTGTATCAAACTATGCAGCTGCGTATCTCCTCACCGCCTCCTCGGCCGCCGGACACGGGAGCGCTCGCTGCCTTCCCTCCTCAGTAGCTACGTTGTGTCTCTTCACAGTGCAAGCCCCGCCCTTCTATTCTTGTTAAAAGGAACTTTTAATTAGAAGGAATAATTATCTTCCACAGAGTTTTGTGGTGATACTCACTTACAGAGGATAGCTTGATTTAGCTGAGGATGAACAAGCGTATTTAGTATAACAGATAGGGTGCTACGTGCAGGTTTGGGATACCCTGCGGCCTGGTGTTTTTTTTAAAAGCAGACCAAAAACCAATTAAAAATGCGATAGCTTGATTAAGCTGAGGATGAACAAGCATATTTAGTATAACAGATAGGGTGCTACGTGCAGGTTTGGGATACCCTGCGGCCTGTTTTTTTTTTGACAGCAGGACAAAAAACTATTCAAAATGCAATAGCTTGATTAAGCTGAGGATGAACAAGCATATTTAGTATAACAGGGTGCTACGTGCAGGTTTGGGATACCCTGCGGCCTAGTGTTTTGGCAGCAGGACAAAAACCAATTCAAAATGCTATAGCTTGATTAAGCTGAGGATGAACAAGCGTATTTAGTATAACAGATAGGGTGCTACGTGCAGGTTTAGGATACCTTGCGGCCTGGTGTTTTTTTTTAAAAGCAGGACAAAAACCAATTCAAAATGCAATAGCTTGATTAAGCTGAGGATGAACAACGCTTATTTCGTATAACAGATAGGGTGACATGTGCTGGTTTGGGATGCCCATGTGGGCTGGTGTATTTAAACCAAACAAAAACCAATTAAAAATGCAATAGCTTAATTAAAATGAGGCTGAACAATGCTTATTTAGTATAACAGATAGGGTGACATGTGCTGGTTTGGGATGCCCATGTGGGCTGGTGTATTTAAAGCAGACAAAAAAAGATTAAAACTAAATTAAAACTAATCCAGTTATGAGAAATGTTTGTGTGTAACAGATAGGGTTAAATATGCCACTGCATAGATGGGATGCACAGTGGCAAGGCAGGTTTACAGCACAAAGAACTGAAATTGAATTGAAAACTGATCTGGCTAATGAAAAAAAAAATAATTTCCCTGTCACTTCAATGCTGTCCCTGCCTGGATCATTCTGGTTTTTCCCTATCTTTCACTATCTTTCCCTGGCTCTGTCTACCTCTCTTTCTGCCTCTCTGTCGGTCTCTCTGACTCTCCCTACCTCTATCTAACTCTGTCCCTGTGTGTAACAAGCTGTGCTCTGGCTGCAATAGAACGCTGAACTGCGCATAAGGGAGATGGCCGCCGTTTATATAGCACGGTGACGGGTTCATCCGGATCGATTTGCTCATCCCTAGCAGTGAGTGACAGCCACTGTGAGTGACAGGGGGCGTGAAGGGCTTTCCCAGCCGCCGCACTCTGTGCCTATAAATAGCCCCTTCCTGTGGCAGGGAGCAAAATAGCAGGTGCCCAGGAGGGGAGGAGAACACATATTCAGTTGCAGAGGGAAGTGGGACACCCGCGGTGAGCATTACGAGGGAGGAGGTGAGTATCAGTCACTTACCCGCACGCTGGCTCCCCCTTAATTCCTGCCCGACGCCTTCCCCAATCAGCAGCACCGGAGCTGGAACATACAGTTGACAGCACGGCCCCTTCACATAATGACAGCCAAGCTGTGCAGAGGCACACGCATGCACAGCAGGAGGGAAGCGGGGAGAAGCCAGATGCTCTATCTGTTGCACAAGCTGGACCAGAGCTAAGGGGGACCAGCCTTGCATTGAGTTTAAAAAGAAATAAAAAAATAAAAAAAATGTAGGTTTTCAATAAAATCTTATTTCATGTAAAATGCCCATTTTTCCCGTTTACAACGCTATCACATATGTATTGTTGGACACCCTTTCCTAGAGCCCAGGAGACTTCCCCAAACTGAAACAGAGATTTTCAGATAAAGTACAACTGTTATGAGCACCTTGCAGTTTTTCAAGAAAAACAACCCTTTACATAGGAAATACCCCCCCCCCCCACACACACACACACAAACTATATATTCTCTGAAAGTACACGCCTCAAGCTTTCTAGACATACCAGGCTTGTTGACATGGGGGCAATTTTCTGGAAGTAATTCCTTAATGAATTCTTTGGTTGCACAGGGTTTTCCCTACAAAAGAATACAAAAGCAGAATCAAAACCACATTTCCCTAAAAGAAACAATATGCAAACAAGAAAACACAAGTAAAATCTGAAAAAGCAAGGTCCCTTGAGCAGACCAATACCCAACATGCATAGGTGCTGTCAAGGGAAAAGTTGCCAAAGGGTAATTTTACTTGAAAATTTCAGCTCTGCAGACAAAGTGCGCACCTTGCACTTTTTTTTTGCCAAAACAACCCTTTACATTTGGAATGCCCTCCACAAACCATATATTTCCTGAAAGTACACACATTAAGCTTTCTAGGAATAGCCTAGGCTTGTTGTAGTGCTCTCATCTTTCTGCAAGTAATCCCTCAAAGTATTCTTTGGTTGCAAAGGGTTTCCCTTAAAAATGTATAAATAAGGCAGAATAAAAAACAAATTTTCCTAGAATATCAATATGCAAACAAGAATACAAGCTAAGTCTGAAAGTGCAATGTCCCCCGAACAGAACAATACCCAACATGCATAGGTACTTTTAACCCTTTTAACTGCCAGGCTACTTGAGAATTTATCACCTTCTGTTGACAAGACATTTTTCACCAATGTGCGCTATGTTTACAGGAATTTCCAGGAAAATAATATATTGTTAGGCTTTAACATGAAATGTCTTGTCATATTTTCTGTGCTTTCATAATAATTTTGAAAGCTACAATTCTGAAGGCTACAAGACCAAATAGCCTTTGTGGACCATAGGCTCTTCTGCCCCCCCCCCCCCAGGCCTTGAGGATGCAGATAATGGGACTGAAGGGTTTATGGCAAGTCACCCGCTTGCTGCAGGTGACTTGCCAGCCCCTCAAACATTGTGAACTGGTATAGGGGTATCATGGACCCCTAACTAGTTCACAAAGGGTTAAATTTAAAAAAACACACCAAGAGAATAAAATATTTTATTACTTTATTTTTTAATACTTACCTCTGATCATTCCCGAGCCATGTCCCACGCCGATCACTCCTGCTTCTGCCCTCCTTCTCCTGCTGGAAGCCTTTTATACTGGATGGGTGACAGGATATCAAGGGTAAATTTTAAAAAATGACATAGGGGCCAGGCTTATTTTTAAGAGTTAAAAACCCTTTAAAAAAATGGCGTGGTGTCCCCCCTTCCCAGCATAACCAGCTCAGGAACCAGTTATGCAAGGCTTGTAGACCAGGGGGGGAGGTCAGCCATTGGTGGCCCCCCAGCCCTGAAGGCTACAAGCCCACATAGTCTTCGTGGGCTGTGAAGCTTTGGGGAAGCAGGTAATGGGGGGCCAGGGTTAATGGCAAGTCACTCACTTGCTGCCGGGTACTGGTATAGGGAACTGGTGAACTGGTATAGGGTTCTCATGGATCCCTTACTAAAACACACCACACAGCCAGAGTAAAAATACTTTTGTTTTTTTTCCTTACCCACCTCGATCTTGTGTCCCATGCCAATCCCAGATGACAGATGCCATTAGTACATGATGCAGGGCAGTTGGGGGGGGCACGTACCGCTCGGCACCAGTACTACCTGCATGTCTGCAATGAAAGTGTCATGAAAGTGTACGTAAAGTGGACCAAAACCTAGGATTTTGACTATCCTAGGTTTTGGTCCTTGCCCCTGGGGCAACCCCACTGTGTGAAACCCCCCAGGTCGCCTAAACAAACTCACCTGTTCCTGGTCCTACAACGCATGCGTGGTCACTCGTCCAATGAGAGCGCTCCATGCACCCCCTTGGTCTTTGAGGATGCAGGTAATGGGGTGGGGGGTTAGGCAAATCACAGACTTGCCAGCCCCTCCTGCCCTTTGAACTAGTATAGGGATCTTAATGTCCCCTTACCAGGTTACAAAGAGTTACATGTAAAAAACACACCAGTACAAGTCCTTTATTAAAAATGTTTTACACCAATACTTTCCTTCTTCCTCGCTATCCATCGCTGATGTCCACACTAGCCGATACTGGCCTCTGCATCTCACTACCGCTGCAGGGAGGATCAATTTATACTGACATCAACACGCTTGCCAGTATAAATAGCTCCTCCCTGCATTGGGGAGTGAGATGTCAGAAGCCCTGCCCAGGATCTATGTTCTCTCTCCCACTGAAGACTCCTGCCACTCTGAAGAATGAGAACATCGCCCTGTAAATATACAGTTGGTATATAATATACAAAACAAAGAATTTATGGCACAACAGCAGGAGGAAGGCCTAGGGGAGGTATTCAATAGAGTGTGTGAGCATCCTGGGTCTATAAAGTAATAAATTCTAAACAAAGCAGCAGTAAGAGAGATGAGATAAGGAAGAGTAAAACCTGCAACTAGGGTTGTAAAAGATCAAAGGAATACCAGAAAGCCCACTTTGAGTATAATTGGGGGGATCCTTAGACGGGAGGGAGAGAAGGAAGGAAGGCAAGATGGAGACAGGCGGGCAGAGGAGAAGGGCCAGGCGAGAGGCAGGAGAGGAGAGAGAAAAAGGCATGAAGGCTGCCCGCTGAGAAGGTCTGCTTGTGGGTACCCATTTCAGGAGGGTAATGCTTTTAATGTTACCTTAATCCCTGTATATATGTATGCCAGTCCCAGAATTGTATTGTATTGTGTTGAAGGATTTGATTGCATTATTGTGTTATTTTGTCAACAATATATCTCTTTATTTACTACTTGTCTCAGTGTCCTCTACATATACCAGAAGTCGAAAGAACCTACAGTCTTACAGTCTTATGCGTGTATCCATTGTGTGATCATTGGCCAGATATTGATAATATTTGTATATGTGTTTGCCTATTTTAGTCGAGCCGGGCAGAATAGATATATATATACCTATAATATTATTAATATTTGGCTATTATTTAATTTTATTTACATAATTGGCTTGCGCCAGCCAGGAGATATTATTAATATTAGTTATTAATATTTAATTGTTTACATAATTGGCACGTGCCATTCAGGAGAGGTTGTAATGTTTACAGCCCGACGCTGGAATAGGAAAGGAGGTAATCTTATTTTTTTATTTTTTTTAAAAGTGGTTTGTTAAAATTTGATTTGGAAAAACCCAAACATCTTCGGAAACTTGGTAAATCGCTCATCTCTGCTAATATAAAACAGGATGATGGCTAATCCATCACCTTGTTACATTCTCAGTCCCAGTGCTAACTGTGTTAAATGATTGCTGGTTAAACATGTAAAACTTGTAAAAACATAAAACAAATTGTGTATATGTTGAAGTTGTAATTATATATTTCTGTTTAGTCAAACATATGTATCCTATCGTTGGATGTGTATTTACATATGTAAATTAGCATATGGCTATGTTTATTCCTGTATATATCAAGTAGTCTGTGTTTATACTGCGAGTACACTATAGGTAAAGGGTTAATGATGTCGGTTTGAATCGGCATGGGGGTAATGTAACAACAGGAAGATGAAAGAAAGTGTAAGTAGATGTTGGTTTTCACGCATTGCTTCAATTCCTGCTGGCGTGCCAGGCTTAATGTGCGTGCCTTGCTAGAGTCACTTATCATCGGACATACTAACACTGTGCCTTCCAACATGGAAACAATGGTAATATTATATTTTGATATGCCAAAAGTTTTTGCTGTTACGTTGCTATGTGGAGTATTTCAAACTTTTTAAACGCTAGAAATAACAATGAATTCCTCATAAGCTTTTTTGTCGGTCATGTACTGTATAAATATTATACAGGACATGGCTCAATTCCCCTGATCAGGGGCGGACTGGCCATAGAGAGACAAGGGTGGGTCACACTGCTTTGGGGGTAGTTGGGCTTCTGCTTTTAATACCCACATTCAATCCCTGCCCCCTTAGTCTCCCTGTCAGCCCTCTTTACCCACAATCGTATCGGGCTGGTAAAATCCAGGGTCGATTTTTGGCCCCAGTCCACCACTGCCTCTAATCTACTAATGAGATCGCTGACTGCCCCTGGGGCACCAATAAATTATTGTCCTGATCAGGGTCAGATTGGAGCACCATGGGCCAGACAGAGGAAATCATTCTTCAGGCCCAGCAGAGATAACCAGTCTTGGGGGCCCTCCAGAAGGAAAAATTCTTGGGGGCCCACCAGAGGGAATTATTTTTGGGGACCCAACAGAGGAACCCATTCTTGGGGGCCCACCAGAGGGAATTATTTTTGGGGACCCAACAGAGGAAACCATTCTTGGGGGCCCACCAGAGGGAATCATTCTTAGTAGCCCACCAGAGCCAATCATTCTTAGTAGCCCACCAGAGGCAATCATTCTTAGTAGCTCACCAGAGGCAATCATTCTTAGTAGCCCACCAGAGGCAATCATTCTTAGTAGCCCACCAGAGCCAATCATTCTTAGTAGCCCACCAGAGGCAATCATTCTTAGTAGCCCACCAGAGGCAATCATTCTTAGTAGCCCACCAGAGGGAATCATTCTTAGTAGCCCACCAGAGGCAATCATTCTTAGTAGCCCACCAGAGGCAATCATTCTTGGGGGCTCACCAGAGGGAATCATTCTTGAGGGAATCATGTTTGGGGCCCACCAAGGAATAACAAACTCAGAGAACATTTCAGGCAAACCAGAAACTCAGTCTTGGATACCTTGTGCCACCCCAAGGGTGTCCCTGCGTCAGTGCCTGGGGTCCACTGGAGGATCCTCTAGTGCCTTGGGGTGCCAGTATGATACTGGCTGTGATATACTAAAGCTATACATAGCTGCTCTGGTTCAGCATAAATAGGCATAGCGCGGCATAGCATGAACAGCGGACTAAGTACTATTTACTAAGCTACTTTTGCCTTGGCGCACTTACACAAGGAAATCTGAATGGAGTGAGCACCCCTGCCGCATCCCTGCTCATGTGAAGCTATGATATTTTGTACATATTTTGTTCCCAAAGAAATTGTAAAAATCTTATACAATCAAAAATGACACTGTATATAGGATGACCCTTTTGTTTAGTTGCACGGTTGGTTTCCTCACAGCATGGTGGGAGACCTTCCTTTGTTCTGAAGACTGGCTTGTTAGCATTCGCATGCCAATTAAGTTGGACAGCAGAAAATCACCAGGGTTAGTTTGTCTGGGGCCAATCAGAGATCACCTGCACACAAAGGGTCAACCTGAGGAAAAAAAACAGTGGACTAGTCTCTCTCTCTCTCTTTCTCTCTCTCTCTCTCTCTCTCTCTCTCTCTTTCTCTTTCTCTCTCTTTCCCTCTCTCTCTCTTTCTCTCTCTTTCTTACTCTCTTTCTCTCTCTTTCTCACTCTCTCTCTCTTTCTCACTCTTTCTTTCTCACTCTCTCTTTCTTTCTCTTTCTCACTCTCTCTCTCTTTCTCTCTCTCTCTCTCTCTTCTCTCTCTCTCTCTCTCTCTCTCTCTCTCTCTCTTTCTCTCTCTCTCTCTTTCTCTCGCTTTCTCACTCTCTTTCTCTCGCTTTCTCACTCTCTTTCTCTCGCTTTCTCACTCTCTTTCTCTCGCTTTCTCACTCTCTCTTTCTTTCTCACTCTCTTTCTTTCTCTTTCTCACTCTCTCTCTTTCTCTTTCTCTCTCTCTCTCTCTTTCTCTCTCTCTCCCCTTTGGGATATAGAGACCTGTGTGAGCCATCTTGTTTGGAGATTGGATGAGGCCTGTTGATTTCTGCCTGGACCCGATTAAAACAGATGAGTAATCCGTTTTAATATATGCTTTTACCCTGTTAGGCTTTCTATGTTGTAATAGTACTTGTAGCATTCTTCTATTTGTACATTTTTTTGCAAGGTATAAAAATAACTCTTTAAAGTGCATCATCTAGCTTTTCCTTGGGGGTTACTGACAAACAAACTTATTAGACAACGAGGTGTAATTTTAGAGACATACATTTATATGAGCTTTTAAGTTGCCTTATACATTTAACAGCTGCAAATCTAGTTGTGGATTTTAGCTAAATTACATCCAAGCCTGACTGCTCACCTTTCAGAAAGGCCTGGCTTGGGTATACTCCCCAGATGGAGGGATGCTGGGAATGCAGCCGTGGCGCTAAGGTAGGTCAGGCATCTGGGGAATGTCACATTGCAGGGCACCCCAATCCAGGATGCCACATTTAAGAGGGAGACCACTTGCTCTTTAGTGGGTGCTTGCTCCTTTTTAAATAGGCTTTCTTCATCATATAAATTCAATACAGAGTTCATTTCAACACAAACAACCTTAAAGTGGACCAACACCCAGGATTTTGACTATCCTGGGTTTTGGTCCACTTCGGCGGGGCACCCCGATCGGGGGTGCCCGCTGTGTGAAACCCCCCAGAACGCCCGTAAACACTCACCTCCCCACACTCCTACGTGGGCGCTCGTCCAATCAGAGAGCTCGGAGCTGCTGTGGTATGCACGTACAAGCGGCGTCCAACCACAGCGGCTCTGAGCACTGGAGGCCGCGTCTCGCGCTTCCTTCTAACAGGGAGCGCGCCCGCGCCGGCCATTCACAAACGGCCGGCGCGGGTGCGCGCCCTGCTAGAGGGAAGCGCGGTCCGCGGCGATTTCGGATGCCCCGCGGGGAGGGATCTGTAGAGATTCCCGGGCCGATCCCCCCTGGGTGTTGGTCCACTTTAAAGAGGTTCGCTTGGCCTCCTGGTCTGCTCAAAGAATTAGGCTTCGTCCCTTGAGTCGGTGCCCCACATGCACATATTGCACAGTACACACAGGGGCACACACAGACACGTGCACATATTGCACAGTACACACAGACCCATGCAAACACGGAAAAATGCATATACACACAAGGGCACAAACAGACCCATGCACCCACACATAGGGGCACATACACAGGGGCACACATGCAGATACAATGAGAGGCACACATGTGAAGACAGACACACACAGACAGGTACTCAAGTACACACACACAGTGGGGCACACATATACACACCCAGGGACACGAAAAGGCACAGAAGGGAACCCGTGCACATACATACAGACACATGCATGTACACATAAGTGTTGTCTGGCTGGCCTATTGTGCATTTCTTCTTAGCACCCTGACCTTCCTGCTGGTATGGAAGCTGTTTCATTCTGAGGAGGAGGAAGATGAGCTGCCACTCCCAAGCGGGTGCTTTTACTTGGCATGTACACAGCCCAGGAGTATGAGGGGAGGCTGGAGAGAAGTGATGGCATCCACCGGACACTGAGGGGGATTTTCTATTTCCTCAAAGCCCGATGGCTGTTCTACAATGGGGCCAATTCAATTAGCCCCTGCTTCTCCCATCTGCCCTCCCCTCCAGCCTATGAAGGCCGTCCGCAAGCTTCTGAAGGGAAGCACTTGGCTGTTTTTTACATATCGCATGTGATGACAGCTGCTATCTCTATGGGGAACGTCTAACCATCTTGCTTTCTGTTACACAGTGCAAATAGGAGGAGGAGGGGGCCGGGCAACAAAGGGCCCTCATGTGCTGCGTGCCATAGCCTTCAAGAGTAAAATGAGGTAGGTAGCCAAGGCGTACCCCCTCATCCTGCGCCGCGTGCCCCCTGTGGTACATGTACCACTGCTCCACAGCACCTTACCAGCAGCCCCTTAAAGTGGACCAACACTCAGGATTTTCACTATCCTGGGTTTTGGTCCACTTCCGTGGGGCACCCCGATCGCCCTAAAAAACTCACCTCACCCCGCTCCTACGCGAGCGCTCATCCAATCAGAGCGTTCAAAGCCACTTTGGTATGTACGGACAAGCGACGGACAACGCGCATGCGCCGTTGGAACAGGGATAAGGTAAGGTTTCTGGGCGTCCTGCGGGGTTTCACACAGCGGGGCATCTCGATTTCGGATGCCTCGCGGGGAGGGATCTGATCGGCCCGGGAATCTTATAGATTCCCGGGCTGATCCCCCTGGGTGTTGGTCCACTTTAAAGGCATACCCAGCAACCTTTCAGTTTGGAAAGAAGGATATTTGTTAAATTAGGCCACACTCCCTCATTGAGGTATGGATAGGACTTGCAATATTGCAAAATGATGAGAACCTCAATAAACTCATTCCGAAAAAAGCCTAGATTCATCTTTAGGAGGTCAAAAAATATAAAGGACCATCTGGTCCAGAGTCATTATGTTACATTCTGCAAAACAGTAGGCACTTTTAAATGCCAAACATGCAATATGTGCAAGTTTCTAAAACAAAGCAAAACGTTAATTTTACCAGACAAACCAGTTAGGGATGAGCGAACCGGTTCGACAAACCGGAATGCGCTCTGAATTTCAGGGAAAATTCGATTCGGCACGAACCCGAATTTGTTTTGGTTCGTGCTGATCGAATTTTCCCTGAAATAAAAAAAAAAAAAATGCCGGCATGGTGGGAGCGGGCAGGCCGGCTACGCTGTCAGCGGGCGGCGGAAGCCGGCCCGCTGACAGCGCAGCCGGCCTGCCCGCTCCCACCATGCCGGCATTTGTTTAAAAAGCAAACACTTACCTGCATGGTCGGAGCGTGGAGGCCGGCGCCGCTCTCAGCTGTCATCAGAGGACGCGTCATCAGAGGGCGCCTGAGAGCGGCGCCGGCCTCCACGCTCCGACCATGCAGGTAAGTGTTTGCTTTTTAAACAAATGCCGGCATGGTGGGAGCGAGCAGGCCGGCTGCGCTGTCAGCGGGCCGGCTTCCGCCGCCCGCTGACAGCGTAGCCGGCCTGCCCGCTCCCACCATGCCGGCATTTTTTTTTTTTCAGATGAGCGATTCGTTAAAGTTCGATTAGGGCTAACCCGAATTTCTTGGGAAATTCGGCGAATCACCCGAATCGAACTTTCAAGAAGTTCGCTCATCTCTAAAACCAGTTATCACTTTAAAACATTTCATTAATTGCAATAGCACGGGCGTCATTTATGCCCTAATTTGTCCATGTGACAGATACTATATTGGCAAAACCAATCAACAGCCATGTAAACGGGTGTATGAACATTCTTATGACATACGTACTGGAAATAGGAAAACTCCCATAGGGAGACATTTTGCAAGGTTTCATGATAGTAACCCTACAGGCATGTATATAGTTGGTCTAGATAGGATTCACAAAAATCCCAGAGGTGGGGACGTGGAAAAATTTTTTACAAAGGGAGACTAGGTGGATAAATTACCTGAAGGCACACCACCCTCCGGGCCTTAATGTATCCATTAGTTTAGTACCCTCAAAAGCCCGCTAAAAGGGGCCCTCTCTACCCCCTTTTTTTTTTTTTTTTTTTCCTCTTCACGTGTGGTATACTATCCTAATGCTAGATTTGGTCTCCTGTACAGAATGCATATAAAGACAGCTTAGAAATACATTAAAATGAAATGGTGAGTCTTTTGCTTTTTTTTTTTTTTTTTTTGTGGTTTTCTGTTATAGGAGAATCCATCGCATTAAAGTAGGGATTGTTATTAAAATATGTACTTAGCCAATCTTATAGAGTGCGATTTGCTGGCAGACAAGATCCAGAAGTTGTACTTTAGGGTTTAGTTCCATTGCATACACGAAGTCTATTGGGAGAAAAAAATGCCCTTGTTCTTAATAACATATGTCACCATTTAAGAATAGAGAAGGCGTGGAAAACACAAATTACATTAACATTAAGATCAGACAAGTGGGGAGATCGACATTTTTGTGGATGACACAGAGAGGGCAACTGTCCTACATTCTTACATTCCCAGGTAAAAGTAATTTAGAAAAAGACCATGCCAAAATGGCGACGACGTGCATATGCTAGTATGCGTTTCTTTCTTATATATTCCAAACAATCATCCAGCTTTTAGATTTTCCACCCTATATAATGTAGTTTCCAATTCAATTTAGTAAAAACCTTTGTTTTCTATCTTATGTACACGGCTTTTCGGGTGCGGTCTTCGCCAAGATGGCGACCGATAACTAGGCAACGGTCTTGGTGCCACGTCACTTCCGCCCTTACCAGCTGGAACACTATTGCGTTTCGGGGCCAGTCTCTTGTCCCTGGACAGAAGTGATGATGTGCTGCACCGCTGTCCACTACAGAGGCCGCTCATGCTCAGTTGTGCCCCAGGGGATACAAATAGCGGAGCAGTTTTTTGCCTCTCTCCCCTACGGAGCACAACCTGTTGCCTGGGAGTCATTCTGGACTCTGCCCTCTCTTTCAAACCACATATTCACTCCCTGGCCACCACCTGTCGCCTCCAACTTAAAAACATCTCCCGCATCCTTCCTTTCCTCTCACCTGACACCACTAAAATGCTAGTGCACGCCCTGGTCATATCCCGTCTGGATTACTGCAACATCCTTCTTTGTGGCTTACCAACTAACAGACTGGCACCACTCCAATCTATCCTGAACTCTGCTGCTCGCCTCATCCATCTCTCCTCTTGCTCCTCCAGTTCTGTGCCTCTCTGCCAATACCTACACTGGCTGCCAGTCCCACAGCGAATCCTGTTCAAAACTCTAACTCTCGCATACAAAGCTCTCTCTAACCAGGCCCCTCCCTACATCTCATCTCTAATCCAACAATATCAACCTAGACGCAGCCTCCGCTCTGCTGCCGACCTTCTCCTGTCCTCCACCCTGGTCACCTCCTCTCACGCCCGCCTCCAGGACTTCTCACGTGCAACTTCAATCTTCTGAAATGCCCTCCCGCACCCAATCCGCCACTCCACAACCCTCAAAACCTTCAAAGGTGCCCTTAAAACTCACTTATTCAGACAAGCATATAATCTGGCCTAACCAATCTTCTAAATGGCACATGCCACAAAGCTCAATACTGACTGTTTGTGATCCTTCCCCCTCGTCTTCACCCCTCATCCTTCAGACTGTAAGCTCGCAAGGGCAGGGCTCTCTCCCCTATTGTATCTTGTACTCAGAATATCCATTGTCAACTCTGTAAAACTGCATTTGAAATAGTATATGTACCGTATGTTTCTACCCTGTCTGTAATTACTACTTTGTAAAGCGCTACGGAAGATGATGGCGCTATATTAATAAACAATAATAATTATAATAAAAGGTACAGTGGCCCATTTATGTTTTGACATTAGAAGATAGCTGCTAAGGATAAAAACCTTCTTCCATTATCATGTTATTTTATCACTATGGGTTTGGGACTCTTCTTGACCTTAAATGCCACCACTAAACCCTCTTTCCTTGATGAATCAGCACTGCACTCACACTATGTTATATGGCACTTTGCCATCATGTAATGAAATGCTCTATTTTAAATACAACCATAGATTATTTGGAGTTAACTTGAATTGATAATAGCCCAGGATATTACATCCCCCTTTGTGCCGTGGGTTCTTCTTACTTTCTCGGATTCTTGACATTTCAAAAATACATGTACCCAATCATGTATTTAGCCCATTTTTAAGGATTATTATTTAATTTCTTCATATTAACTTATAATATATCTTTGTAAATATAGATGTGGACTCCTTGTTAAGGGGCGCTGAAGAAGCCATGGTTTGGCAAAACTAGTCAAATTTGGGAGACAATACTGTAACAAGCTTATTGTTCTTCAAGAGGAAATTATCTAGTATTAATGTTGTATATATGTCTTGTCCATGTTGCATATTGTGTATGGAAATTTTTTTTATAAACTTTGTATGGGTAAATAGTTGTATTTAAGCGGGGTCGGTATCCTTGAGCACTCTATATTCCCTTTTGGGGGCCAGTCCAAGCCCCGTCCTTTGTGCATACTTTCAGCTTAAGAAGATCCCTGAATCTACTGTGCAATATAGCCTACCTAAACCCTTTGCTAATTATCTATTACTATTATCTACCTATATACCGATCACATATAGTTTGTATGTTTTGTAATTTTTGAACTTGTATTGTACCCGCCCCATCAAGCTAAATAGATATCCGCTCACTCTGCCGACATAAAAGGCCACGCTTGGTAGCAGAGGAGTGATCAGTTGAAGATCAATGGCGTGGGGCAGCAGTGCCCTGCAATGAAAGGAGGTAAGTAGAAAAAAAGTAATAAATGATTGTATTACATGTGCGTGGTTTTTACATTTAACCATTTGTGAAACTTGTAAGAGGTCCTTGAGACCCTGTATACCAATTCACAGAGTAGGATGGGCTGGCAAGTCACCTGCCATAACCCCCTGCCCCATTATCTGCATCCCCAAAGCCCAGGGGGTTGCAGAAAAGCCCACAGCCCATGTGGGCTGGTAGCCTTCAGGGCTGAGGAGGCCGCTCGGCCTCCACGCCCTGGTCTACCAGCACCCATAGCTAGTGTCGGGCTGGTTTGAAGAGTAGACCCCATGCTATTTTTGTAATTTATATTTTTGAGGGTATAACCCTTAAAAATTAAAAAAAAGCATGCTCCCTTCCTGGAGAAGGGGGACCGCACACCAATTTTAAAATATTAAAAGGATGCACATAGTAGTTGTATTTTATTTGAGAATCTGATAGTTTGGAGTGTCTGCTGGGCAGGAACAAAGGTCTACTGATACATATGTGGTACCCTTGTAATCTGGAGAGGCTTTTAATTGCAATATGCTTTTCTTGAAAAACCAAAATCTCTAGGTAGGCTGGCACTGAAATGGTTTATCTCATGCCCTATTGTGAAATAAAGTGAGAAGATGTCCCGTGTTTTTAGAAGATATCGGAATTTTAAGGAAAGTTTATTAATTTAGAGCCAATGTCTTTCCACACTGGCAATGGATTGCTCCTTGGATTAAATGGAAATGATCTGGTCTACATCTGGGTCAGTTCAACAAATGAGTGCCTGGGGCAGAAGTTCAATTCAAGTCTATACAAGCCCAACAGACTATGAAAGAAAGGGTAAAGGGTCCGCACTCCTAAAACGTAGCTTTTATTGCCATCCAATAAAATAATCCAGTGGAAAACAGCGGTAAAAACATCAGAGCAATCCGAGTGTCCTCTAACGCGTTTCGGGCTAGGCGCCCTTAATCATAGATTACCCTTTCTTTCTAATTGGTCGTTTGGGATTGGAGGGCCCAGGTCATTGCACCCACGGTATTTGCCGCACATAGTGTGCATTCACTTTCTTGATATCCAACAGACTATGAGCATTAGTAGGATTGGCAAGAAATAAATAATCGGTGTGATAGTTTATTGTAGTTGGATTTGAATGCTGCATAACTACTTATTGTTACATAATTTTTCTTTTGGTTGAATTATATATATATATATATATATATATAATTATATATATATATATATATATATATATATATATATATATATATATTGCTTTGTTAATTGTTATACAGCTACAGTATGTCTGATATATTTGAATGTCAAACAGTATTCAACAGAATCCACCAACGGTTTCCAAGTCCTCAAATTTATGGTAATGTCAGGTGTTTGTCCAATAGTAAGTAAAAAATAAAATGTCAGCAATGACCAGTGACTGTTTTTCCAAATGCTTCACCTATTAATTGCAACTGCGTGTGGACAGGAGACTGTATGATTACATAGAGAATGTTTCCAGGAGCTAAACCAAACTCAGAACAAGCTTTTTCCAACACTTTGTGTTTAACCTTAAATTGAGACTTATACATACCTGAGGCAGGACCACAGCCCCAGTGCAGAGATCCACACAGTGTCACATAATAGTTATAATCTGTAGAACTAGTAATAAAAACTAGTAACACTGATAACATTTGAATACCTATATAGCATCACTTGATTTTGTTGGAGATATAATATCTATTAGTCAAGCTTAGTCTATTGCAGAGTGACTTTTGCTGCATTGGCTGCAATTTACATTTATGGCACTAGATGTCACTGTTTCCAATGCTTATCTGTAGTCTTTTTATGCATTTTTCTGCTGTGTTGTGTTTCCTGTACATTAAGGTGACCTCTATGACTTCTTCCTTCTGTCTATGCTATCCATCACGTACCATGTCTCTTACTGCACTCATGTTCCAGTAATGCCAGTTCCTGTAATACTAATGAATAAACGTGGGTTACGGGGTTACCCCTCAATACCCCCCTACCAAGAGCCCAGGGGACTAACAATTGCACTCGCCACGTTTTAAATTTATCATATAATTTTTATTTCATCATTAAATTCATCAGCAGCAATATTAAAACATTTTAAAAACCTAATTGTAACTTACTTAATACACCACAAGGGGGAGCTGTCTAACCAATTCCTCATACTATATACAAAAACTAAATACTTTTTACATACTAATCAATCCTATTCTCAGATAACTAAAGTGCTGGTGCTAAATATAAGTGCATCAATTTACAATCAATATGTGCAAAGATTCATTCCAGGTATAGGCAATAAAATGCATTCAAAGACAACATAATACAACACAAGATCCCTCTTACTTGCTAAGGTTAGATTGCTGCGACCCTCACACGGCCAAGCCCACGCGTTCCGAGACCTGGACAGGTCTCTTTCTCAAGGCATAGGTAAGTATCCAACAGGGGGTACCCCATGTCCCCTTTTATACCTACCTCTCCGCACATTCCCCCGTTCGGCTCGCCTGTCCCCGCAGACCGACACACTCTGGACGGAAGTGCGTCAGTCCGCCTAACAGGAAGCGGACCGCACATGGCGTCCGCCGATCTTCTTCCTGTATGCTGAGCGCGGCGCCTGCTCGCCCCCCCCCCCCCCGCGGCCGCAGGGGGCAGAGAACAGGCGCAGCCGCTCAGTGGGCTGCAAGCTCGGCGTGGGACCGGACCACTGGAGAGGTGATTACTCCCTGTTGGCAACGAGCAACTTTTAACTTTTACTGTGGCAAAAATACTTTAGTGACACTTTATGATAAAAACAAGGCTACTGTGTACAATCTCATGTATGATTACTTATTTGACCTATTCCGTATAATTACTCAAACATGTAACATGGCTACCTATATTTTAGCTTCGCTCACAAATCATGCAATGACATTTACATAGAAATGAATACTATTATCCTAATCCACATCATTTCTAAGACATATAATTCACTTTATGGGGTCTTACTCCAAACCAGTCCCCCCCACCTACCCCCCAAAAAGTGTGGGGGGGTGACCCACAGAAATACACAGGATGTTTTAACATTGAATATACATAATCCTCACATGAATCGCCATCCATCACATGCTGATCCCACGGCTCTGGGATATCTCCAAAATTAACGATTTTTCTCTCGATCTTTATGGACCTCTGACTCCTGCATCCACGGTTCACCACTGGGACATAATAGAGGACGTGTACTGTGCATGGTGCACAAATACTAATAACATGAAAAAAGAAATTATTAACATTAAACTCAACTACTCATATACCATACCAAAGGTGCAAACCCGTGCCAAGGTGACCACCGCACAAACAGCCCCCCTAAATGAATGTGACCGACCATTGAATGCAATTATATTTACCCCTCTTCTTTCTCTTCCCAAAAAAAGCCAAACAAAAACTTTTAACACCTCAGTGTATATAATGTATTGAAACTTGTTGTCCCTCACCCCCCCTTTTTTTCCCCCACCCACCCTCCAAATCCACACCACATTATGTCTATCCCAAATATGGAGTGAATGCCACATCTTCATTAAGTCCCAGCGGGGATTGCGTATCGAGGTCAAAAATCCACCGCAGTTCTTTTTGCTGCAGGAGTTTTTTGAGGTCCCCCCCCCCCTCTGGGGCCCAAACTTGCCTTTTCAAGTACTACCACTCTGAGTCCATGCAATTTGCCCTGATGCACATCTAAAAAGTGGACCGCCACTAGTGGTATGAACTTACCCATATCCCTGTTCCTCTTAGCTAGCCGGATAGAGGATAGCTGTGCCTGTAGACGAGCCTTCAGGGCGTTCTTCGTCTCCCCCACATAACCTTTGGGGCATCCACAGGTGATGAGGTAAATCACCCCCACTGTTCTGCAGTTTATGAATTGTTTTATGTAATATCTTCTACCTATCCTCCTATTGGTCACCTCCCTGGTCTTTTGCATTAATGGGCAGATTGTACAGTTCCCACAAGGGTGGCTCCCCTTAATTACAAGCTCCTTCTGTGATCATAACTGGGGACCCATGTAATGACTGCAAATTTTGTCACAGAGACTAGGTGCTTGCTGGGCCACCATAAGTGGGCCCCTCCTGGTCTCGCAAGTATTGGGTCGCTCTTCAAGATACTCCAGTGTTTCACTAATAACCCCCTCAATTGTGCCCAATTAGTATTATACCTCGAGATGAACCTTACCTCTTCTGTTGTTTTTGATCGTTTCCTCGGCGTCTCTCTGCGTATTCCGCGCTCTGGTCACTGCATGTTCTACTATCGCCTTGGGGTATCCTCTCCTATGGAATCTCTCCATCAATCCCTTTGTTTGTCGTGAAAACTCTTCCGTTGACGAACAATTCAGGCGTAAAAACTGACCTATGGGGATGGCATCCCTGGTTCTTTTCTGATGAAAACTGTTAGGTTACGGCTGTAAACAGCCTCCTACTCTTTCTATATAACGTAGTTTCCAGGGTGCCGTTCTCAATCAATCGAATGGTGAGGTCCAGGAACAGAGTTTGATCTGATGGTGTTTGAGGATGGTTCCCCTGGCCCGATTTAATCATTTAAATTGTAGTTGCAGTGGTGGTGGCAGCTTATTGTAATTGGTGTGTGGGTGTTTCTAGTGCAGGAAGCAGCCCACACATTTGTGTGCTAAAAAAGATTTTTGGGGAATTATCCATCAATGTCAAAATTGTGTTGCAATTCCCACTTTGGTCACTAAATAGGAGTATAGGACCACAAATGAAAAGAGAATTTAATGTAGACTATCAGAATTATAACTCAAAGTAAGCCTTTAGGATGCATAAAATTCTCAATGAAACTGTTGAGTTTGGTTGGGAAGTTTTTGGGAGGAAAAATGGTAAGCAACATTGTATAAAGCAGAGGTATTTTAATCTGAAGCCAGAGGGATAGACATGAAGATTGTCCATAAGCATGCTAAGGGGAAGGCTGGAGTAGCCTCCCTGTGTGGCACAGCTGCTGGGGTTACTACAGGGACGAGGCTCCGGTGCAGTTGGAATCAAGTAGGAGGACGTGGCTGTAGTAAAGCAGAGTCGCACTGAGTTGACAGAGAGCTGATGTCACTACAAAGAGAGTTGAGGTCCATGCAGGATGAAACCCACTGGGGACCTGACGTGTATGTGACAGAGGAAGCGCTCCTTATGAGTAGAGAGGATCCAAAGGGATCGACAGGCCAAGAAGGGGAAGCTATTGCGTCTAGGCCCCGGTAAGGTGTGGCTGACCCTGTCTGAGAACTCTGCCCTGTAGTCACTGTTGTGTGAAGGAGAAGCCTTCGTGCTGGGGCCTGGGTGCCCAATGAAGAGAGGTTCCCCATGTGTTTAACTCTCTGGCAGCCCAACCGTTGATGCCAGACAATTCTGCGTCCCAGTCTGGGATATCCCATATATGGTCTCCACTACAAGGGGGGTGTGCAGCTCAAAGTGGGGTTGTGGCCGCCTGAATCCCACTATGGAAAAAGGCCAACATTTAATTGGGAAATACCAGCCTCTTTAACCCTGCGTTGAAACGTTAAGACAAGCAAAGAGTACCCGTGTCTTGCTGGGAGGACACAAGCCTATTTAACCCTTTCACTGAAACCTTATGAAGCAATTGTGCCTGGGTTGTTACCTGTGATGCAAGTTTATTTGGCCTGTAGACTGTGAACTGTGTATTTGACCATGATGTGGATTAAAGCATTAAGCTTTCTTTTCATGTACTAATAAAACAAGCTGATGCTTTCACTGATTCTGCTTGCCTTTGAATGTCTGTCTGCTAATATACCATCTTGTCAGCTCCCTGTGCTGCAGTCCCATTAACCCTTACCCTTGGCTACCATACGTGCGTGATCAGGGCTGTATTTAGGGTTTATGCTGCCCTAGGCACTATTTGTGCATCTGCCCCCCCCCCCCCCACCAAGTGGGAGAGGTGGAGTGAGTGTAACACCCAGTAGAGAAGGCTACAACAGCGAGTAAATGTGAGATGCAGCGAGGGAGCAAGTCAGCTAAGGGGGTGGTGACTGAAACAAGGTCTGCTGGGATCAACAGTGATTGAATGTTAGTTCATCAGAGGTGATCTCCCATCAAAGGTGGGAGATCTGGAAAGTGAGCAAATAAGTTGTACTTGCGCACTCTAGATGGCATAACCCTGAATCACCTGACATGCCTATGAAATATATTGCTGCAATAATCCCCTAGGGCAAGAGGTTGACAACATTCACACCATGCCCAGCACCCCAACATGCCTAGTGGCTGTACTTCACAACATGAATAAAGCAGCAGACCAAGATATTCAAAAAGGGATGCCCCAGCCATACATTCACCAGTGGCGACACCTAGCCCTTTTGCCGGGGCTTTCATCAGACCTTTTGGTGCCCCTCTCAGCCATTCCACTAACCTCATGTGGAGATAAGTCCGCCATTACATCTATCTAGCTATCATAGCCCAAGTATAGGTATTAAAACCCAACTCCAATAATTTGACAGATATTAATAAATGCTTGAATTATCATTCTTTTCATTGGAGATAAGAGGCCAAATCAGGTGGACTACTAAAGGGGAATCATTCTATATACAGAGCTATTGTTCTGAGCTGATAATAGTGGAAAACAATAGCAGTGCCCTTCAATACCATGTGTGAGGAGTTCAACTAAAATACCCTCAAGATTCAAGTTAAAGTGGAGCACTCCCTTGAGTCTATAAGATTTTTTGGGGGGGTTGGTCTACCTCATTATGTAGCATCCCAAATGGGGATGCCCCACTGTGTGTAACCCTCTGGATTGCTTGATCCACTCACCTCTTCCAACAGCACACGCAGCATCTCTGTGCCACAGCTGCATCCCCAGCATACCTGTAGCTAGGTGTGCATATATGCCAGGCCTTTCTGAATGGCCAGCGCGGTCACACCCACAGCTAGAGGTAGTAACGGGGATCCAGCTGCGGGGCTCACTCTATTCAGATTTACTTGCCGTACTGACGTCAGTACAGCAAAGTAAATCTGTATGGAATGAGAAAAACTGATTGGCTGAGAGCCCTGCGCATGCACCATGGAGATGATGAGTTTACAGGGGATCCAGGGGGACACGCACAATGGAGCATCCAAATCAGGAGAGGAGAGACCCCGATAAAGTCACTTTATTGAGTTTTAAGCAGAGCAAAATCCTATTTTAGACTTTTGTCCCAGAAAATTTTGAGGGACATCCCAAATCCAAATAATAGTTTTTTTTCATTGGAAACCCCTTCTGACTGATCGCCATACTCTGGGATGTCATTTCTGGGATCCCAGAATGGTATGGCAATCAGCTGAGTAAAGTCTCTCAAAACTGGCTGCATAGAGCATCCCAAATCAACGATGCCCTGCTGTGAAGTACCTTCTGCTAAGTACGGCCACTGCTCATCTCTTCTGTGTTTCAGCGTCCACATGACTGACAACCAGTCGATAGTTCAGCAAGCGGCAGTATTAGACTAGGCATCATGTTTGCGGGGTGACACTGTGCAGAGGGGCATCCCGATTCTGTGCAGACTTTACTTCCCCTATAACTGGTGGCAAGATAAAAAGTTTGGACAAATGGCAGGACACAGCAGCAACTAGCAATGTGAGATATTCTGGGACACAGAGGAAGGCCTCCTAAAGGGTTACTCTGCCTGCTGGGAAACGTGCAGCTCTGCCTGCAGCCCTACACAGCAGTCCCACAAGGCAGAATCAGACTCCATTCCCCCCTCCCTTACTAAACTCATATGCGGCATGCTAATGCTGGATTCATTTCTCCTTCTTTTTGGGACCAAGCTGTAGCTTTGTGACACACGTGTGGGTATGGGAGGGCGGGATCCATAATGTGCTGGCTGTGTGCTGCTTCCTGAAGGCAGCTCATACAATTAGTAGCAGCCTGTGTCCACAGGGCACTGCAGCGTGCAGTATTGTGTGGAGTGAAGAACAGCTCACTTCTCCCATCTCTCAAAGTGTACCTGCTGTTACCGCCCTCCCTGCATCCCCGCTGCTTGCAAGTGATTTTTTTAAATTAAACTGTTACTGGTCGCCACCCCATACCCGCCCCTGTCTGTAGCTCCGCCCTAGGCACGTGCCTACCTGTGCCTAGTGGAAAATACGACCCTGTGTGTGCTGTGACTTTCCTGAGTTAACACCGTGATTTGTGTTGGATTGCAAATGAGTTAACTGCTGTGACAATTAAAACTGACCCTGATATTACTGTTACAAGTTTCAAATTATTTATTAATTGTGTTTTTTGTGTGCAAATTTAAAATGTAATATATGCACTATTAGAGGAATGTTCACCATTGTAGATCCATGGGTGGAGATGACCAAGCACAAATAGAGAAACGCGTACATCCAACAGACAATTTAAAGTGGACCAACAGTCAAAAATGACTTAACTTGTACCAACACAACAAACAGTGCTCATATAAAAATGAATGTACTTTTTTCTAACTCCTGCTGTAGTAAATTATAAAAACAAAATGGCGGCTCGTGGATCTGCAGGCCACCTGGGAATTGCTGCTGGGTTTCCTGTTACTATGCATTGTGAGTTATGTCAGTTGAATCCAGGCAGCAGCATGGATAAGATGCTGGGAAAGGAAGCTCCAAATTGGCTGCTTCCTCTAGAAAATTTGTGAGGAGGTGTTTCAGCTTTGAGGGGATGCAGTAGCAAATGTAAGTGCTGACAAGTCTTAAGTGTCATGTATGCAGATGGAGCAAGTGAATTCTGGGGATTTTTCTTTTCCAACTGTGCCATGCTGCTGGTCCGGTTTAAGGGCTAAAAAGGAAATGGTAAAAATTGCTGCTTCTATAAGATTAATTTTTACCAAATAGAAGAGGGCATGTTTATTGGATATGTGATATTCATGGTGATATATATGGACGCAATTGTAATTTTCTTGCACAGGGATAGAGAGGGATATTGTAAATGTGATAATCTCCTTTTTCTTGTAATAAAATTAGTAACTTGCAAATCAACTTTATTTTACAACAATAAACGTTGTTGTCAAGATAACAGCAGCAAAATATTATTAATAATATTTTAATAATAATAATTAGAGATGGGTGAAATGTTGCTGGCCTACCGAGAGTGTTGTAGAAAACTTTGCCTTGCTGTAAAACGCATAGGGTGTGTGCTGGGTTAGTGAAATAATATTGACATGCAGAGGCATCGCTGTTAGAATTGCTGGTGCCGAGCAGCAAAATGACAGAGCTTTGAGGTTACATCAGTATGAGGAGACCATATAGTAGCTAAATGACACAGTGTGGAGTTGGCGGCAGCAACATAAGAAGACCATATATTGCATGAAAGACACACCCTGGAGTTGGCAGCAGCATGAGGAGCCCATATATTGCCTGAAAGACACACCCTGGAGTTGGCAGCAGCATGAGGAGACCATATATTGCCTGAAATACACACCCTGGAGTTGGCAGCAGCATGAGGAGACCATATATTGCCTGAAATACACACCCTGGAGTTGGCAGCAGCATGAGGAGAACATATAAAAATGTAGGGTACATATATGTTATCCTAAGAATATTATTAAAAGTTAAGTTTTACGCAATACATTTCCTCAATACTTACTTGAAGTCTGATGCGGAGGAATGTCTGTAACTGCGGAGCAGCGCTGTAAATGTTTTGCACTATCCATATTTGTGAAGTGTTGGTGTGGCACCATGATCCATCTACTCTGATGCATCAGGCATTGGTGGGTGGAAATCCTGGCTGATCCATGTCTGATTCATCTTCACAAAAGTAAGTCTCTCCACATATTTTGTGGACAGACGAGTTCTCCTTGGGGTTACTATGGCCCCTGCCACACTAAACACCCATTCTGATGGCACAATACTGGCCGGGCAGGACAGCTTTCCCAGGGCAAACTCTGCTAGTTGCGGCCACAAATCAATTCCCAGTGGATTCTCGGTGTGTTGGCATGGTCATGTCAAGATATGCTACCACCTGCTAGTTCAGGTCCTGCTCCAGGTCTACCTGCTGCTCATGAGTTGCCTCACTATGCTGGTGAAGAACTCTACTCATCAGTGACTGTAGACTCGGGCTGCTGCTGATGGAGCTGGTACTGCTCCTGCCACCCCACCCCTCCTCAGCAGCCATGGCAGTGGAAGGTGAGCGCAGAGGGCCCCCCAAGTCAGCCCAGCGGCTGTAGTGGACCGTAAAGGACATGTATTGTTGCTGACCATAGTTACAGCTCCATACATGCACTTGCTACACACTGCCAGGCTCAAGGACTGGCCCACCTTCTGTTCAACAAAATTGTGCAGGGCTGGTACTGCCTACTTCGTAAAGAAATGACAGCTTGGGACTCTCCACCTCAGTTTGGCACAAGCCGTCAGTTCTCTGAATGGTGCAGAGTGCACCACCTCAAAGGGAGGGGCTGCAGAACCAGCAACTTGGACACGAGCACATTAAGCTTCTGCACCGTTGGATGAGTGAGCGCATACTGTTGTCTCTTGGACATGGCTTCGCTGATGGATTGCTGGTGGAATGACTGACTCGGAGAAGGAGGAGCAGGAGCATCTGGAGTGAGTATGGGTATGACACACAGCTTCCTTCGGCACTTCTCTGCCTGACAGTGCGTGTATGAGGGGAAGACAATACGCTACACTACACTTAAAACAGTATTTTTGGACAACAACAGGTATGTAACTATGTCTGGCCATTTACACTAACTAGGCTTTCAACACCTGGGCATAAAACAAAATGCAGAAACTCTCAGATCAATTCAATGGGATGCCCTGATTAGGCCAGTTAAACGGGCTACAGCAGGCTTAAAAGAGGGATTTGGTACAACAGCTAGAGGTGGATTTGTTTGAGCAGGTGTGTAATTTTATGTGGCCTTTCACGCTAACTAGGCTTTCAACTAGGCTTTTACAGCCAGTGTGTGGCATCCCTCATTACAGCCAATGTGCAGCATCCTCATTACAGACAGTGAGCGGCAACCCCCCAGAACAGCCAGTATGTGTGATCCCCCATTACAGCCACTGAGGGACATCCATTCCAATTATAGCCACTGTGAAGCATCCCTGATTACAGCCAATGAGGGGCATCCCTGATTACAGCCAGCGAGGGGCATCCCCCCATTAAAGCCGATGTGCATCCCTTATTACAGTCAGTGAGGGGCATCCCCTATTACAGCCAGTGTGCAGCATCCCTCATTACAGTCAGTGTGCAGCATCCCTCATTACAGCCAGTGTGCAGCATCCCTAATTACAGCCTGTGAGGGGCATAACTCATTACAGCCAGTGTACAGCATCCCTAATTACAACCATTGAGAGATATCTCTCATTACTGCCAGTGTGCAGCATCCCTCATTACAGCCAGTAAGGGGCATCCCTCATTACACCCAGTGTGCAGCATCCCTTATTACAGCCAGTGAGGGGCATCCTCCATTACAGCCAGTGAGGAGCATCCTCCATTACAGCCAGTTAGCGGCATCCCTGATTACAGCCAGTGAGCAGCATCCCTGATTACAGCCAGTGTGCAGCATCCCTCGTTACAGCCAGTGTGCAACTTCCCTGCCAAGACCCTTGATTCCCCAGTATAACAATATGGGGCTTCCCATGCAGACCAGCCCCCCTTTCCCAAAGGTGGTTCTAGTGGAGACCAGGGTTGCCCTTATATTCCGGACATTGGTTCTTAGGTAGTTGTCTTAGTCACCTGCATTGCTTGCAGTGTGACCTTGATGCTCTCAACTCAATAATCAAATTTGGTTATAGATGGTGTAGGCACTTGGTGTTCTTTGGAACTACCACAGTGAAGACTTTCACAAGGACATGATCAGTTCAAATGGTTTATGACAGGGTCATCACTAGGAGCAGCAATGTCTGCCCAAAACTGAAGAAAAAACTCTAAGGTTCTATTCATCTAAAATTCGGATTTGAGAAGAGAAAGTTTATACCTACCTGCCACTGTCTTCTCTTCGGCAGGGGGGCATCAAGCATCATGTTCATAATAATGCCACACTACTGCTGAGCTACTCCCACTGCCTTCCCAGTGTTCCACGTACTGCAAATGTCAAAATAAGCATAATAAGTATATGCTGCAATATTCTTACTTTTAGCCTCTTTGTCACCATTTAATCCATAACCCAGGATCATGTGACCCATGCTCAGTATATACCACTCATGACCCAACCTCCACCTTACCATTTAGATTGTGAGCCCGCAAGAGCAGCCTCCCTCACACATAATGTGTATTTCAGTATCTCTTGCCAGTTTCTCATTCCTTCCTATGGCTGTTACACTGCCGCCCAGGGCCGGATCATGTGTGGTGGAGGCCCCTGGGCACCAAATCTGGTGGAGGCCCCAGATACAGTATTGGTGGTTGTCTGGCACCTGCCCACTTACTGGAACATCAGAATGAGTCCCTTGTGCGGGGTGTGTGCTGCTCGGGAACTCCTGCTTTGCCATTCTGGGTGGGGGGTGTAGTCGCCCGGTTGGTCCAGCAGAAAACAGTTCCCTGCATTGAGCTGCCAGCGGCTGTGCTTGGTGGCTTATGTGCAGTGACAGCTCTGCACTCACCCATCACTGTAGCGTTGCTGGCGGCGGTTTTGCTGCTCTAGACTCTCCATCCTGCCCTGTGGTGGCTTTGGCTGCAGGTTTGCAAAAGCAATGAAAAAGGCTTGCCCAAGTGCGTGGGGCCCCACTGCCTTTGATAGCTTTGTTGCTGGCCCTGCAGCCCGTCAATCCAAAGACTGAAAAGCCTCCTGGACTAGACCATAACCAAAGGTTGGTGGAGGCCCCCTTTGCAGGGCAAGTGGTGAGGGCCCCGGGGCTAGAGCCCCTTGCGCCCCTCTCATAATCCGGCCCTGCCTGCTCCACATGTCTTCCTTCCTTCATAATTCCTTCCTGGTAGCTGAAGGGATAGGTGGGTGGTGGGCAGGCTAGAAGCACACTTTTTTTTCACAGCACAGTTGCTCCTCAGAGCACCGTGCACATCATAGCAGGGCAGTGGTGAAAATTGCCACCATCATTGCAGGTGGAGGCCGAGCCCCCTTTTGTGCACTCAGGCCTGGGGCTAAGGGGACAAGTCCCACCCCTTCCCTCCTGTTGGCAGCCCTGTGACAGGGGTTTCCATCCAGTGGTACTGATGCTACTGTGGTACTTAAAGTGGACCAAAACCCAGCTGGATCGGGCAATCCATTCCCTCCCCGCGGGGCATCCAAAATTGGAATGCCCCGCTGTGTGAAACCCCCCAGGTCGCCCGCTACACTTGCCTTAATCCCAATCCAACGACACATGCGTGGTCCGTGGCCGCATCCTCGCTATCCCTCTAGCAGGGCACGTGCCCGCGCTGGCCATTCACAAATTAGTTGTTAGAGGGAAGCGCAAGATGCGGCCGTGCATGCGCCATAGGACCACGGTGAGGTGAGTTGATGCGGGAGATCTGGGGAGTATCACATAGCGGGGCACCCTCGTTATGGGTGCCCTGGTGGAGTGAACCAAAACCCAGGATAGTCAAAATCCTGGGTTTTGGTCCACTTTAAGTTCCCCTTTGGTGGTACTCAAGACCACTAAAGGTGAAAGTGGGGGAACATAAGGCACTGCAGACAAGCTACTTCTCCAATAGGATGTGCCAGGTGACCAAGCCAACAAGCTGTAGGAGTTTTGGGAGGGGAGGAAGGGTAAGGTTTAACATATGGTATCACTACAGACGATAAATATATAGGAGGCAAAATTATTTTGAATTCTTCTGTCCCACATAACTCATAACTCATTCCAGGGGAACCTGGTTCTCCAGTGTTTTGCCTTCATGGTTACTAGAGCGACCTCCATATTCATGTTGTCAGTGAACCATTCCTTGGACATGTGTCCCTTCAAAGTAGAAGTATACAATTCCTGGCTGCCTTGACCAGGGAACGATGAGGGTTTTCTTGGTAGAAAAAATATTCTCTGCTACTACTGTTGTTTGTCACTCATACCAGGACAGCAAAACGAAGAAAGAGCGAGGGTGTGTTCTGTTGCCACTGTAGTGTTAAATTACTGCACTATGTGCAGATCAGATGTAGTGATGATATAGATGTATCATTGATCACTGACTCATCGTTTTCATTGTTAGATCTAAAGCAGGTGGTGAGCTTTCCTGTTTTTTTTTTTTGTTGCCCCACATTTGTTTTTCACTATAGTCTGTGTTTATTATGTAACTTGGGGGGAACCGGGGGACAGTATTTTTTTAGGTTGGATATAGCATGCTAAAGAGGAAAACGGAAAACAATAAGACAGAACACCAAACAAGCTGACAAAAAGGAAGTTTTCCTTTAAAAGTCCACTCCAACTTGTTTAAGCAATTTTAACATCCCCTCCTCCCTGACACATACACATACTGTACCAGCACCTGCAATCCAGTGACAAACTCCGACAATGTGTGCCGCACATTCTGCCCGATCTTCCATTGCCATCTTTCTGAAGTCCAGGCCGAGGCCAGGTTTTGCTGCATCATGGCGCTGCCCAAATCTTGCGCAACCCAGTGGGGCACCTTAGGATGGTTCGATGAGGTCTGGAGTGGTCTGGATTTTGAGATACAGGTGAGTGGGTTACATTGTATTTTATAGAGGAATAACACCCAAAAATGACTTGTTAAGATGTTGTTCCTTCCTGGTGGGGGGTGTAGCGATAACCCTTATCGCCGGAGGGCTTCACCGCCCGAGACGTCCTTTTCCCGATCGTAAGAGGTGCTGTTGGAATTCCAGAGTCGTCCGTGAGGAAACAGGAACAGCCCTTACAAGGGCTAGTGAATTGTAATATAGCGTTTCCCCCAATAAGAGACAGAACTTCAGTATTGAGGGTGAAGGTGAAGTGTTTTTATTAGTGCCACTCTAGGCCTTATATACACAAGTCTCCATTGCATGACACACACACCGACCAATAGCAGCAGGGCACACAATCCCTCAACTCTGCCGGTGACGCAATCAGCAATACAATAGACGTCTGTAATACACTCAATCCGAACAATGCCATTGTCTGTGACGTAATCAATCAATACAATGGCAGTCAGAACAATGAATAACGTAATCAATCAATACACTGGCAGTCTGTAACATGCTTAAGAAAAGGAAAGTAATGAACCTGTGTAAAGTCCAAAGGGGCAGAGAGTCTGTCACAATGCCCCCTTTTTGTGGAACACCCGGCAGACCCGGATTGACCCTGTTCGGGTTAACGTGGGGCTGTCCGGACTCTTGTTATGGGCAGAGTTCTGTTTGCCGGGATAATCCATCTGCATTACCGTTTTGTCTACCGGGCCTGTATACACACACACACACATACAGTTGTACTCACAGAGTGCTGGTCTTGTCTTTTCCCCCCAATAAGAGACAGAACTCAGTATTGAGGGTGAAGATGATACACACACACACACACACATACAGTTGTACTCACAGGGTGCTGGTCTTGTACACACACACAGTTGTACTCACAGGGTGCTGGTCTTGTACACACACATGTACTCACAGGGTGCCGGTCTTGTACACACATACAGTTGTACTCACAGGGTGCTGGTCTTGTACACACACATGTACTCACAGGGTGCTGGTCTTCTACACACATACAGTTGTACTCACAGGGTGCTGGTCTTGTACACACACATGTACTCACAGGGTGCTGGTCTTGTCTTTTCCCCCCAATAAGAGACAGAACTCAGTATTGAGGGTGAAGATGATACACACACACACACATACAGTTGTACTCACAGGGTGCTGGTCTTGTACACACACATGTACGCACAGGGTGCTGGTCTTGTACACACATACAGTTGTACTCACAGGGTGCTGGTCTTGTACACACACATGTACTCACAGGGTGCTGGTCTTGTACACACACATGTACTCACAGGGTGCTGGTCTTGTACACACATACAGTTGTACTCACAGGGTGCTGGTCTTGTACACACACACACAGTTGTACTCACAGGGTGCTGGTCTTGTACACACACATGTACTCACAGGGTGCTGGTCTTGTACACACACATGTACTCACAGGGTGCTGGTCTTGTACACACACTCTCTTAGCTCTGGTTGCAAGGCATTGAGAAAATGTTCTAGTAAAAACAACTGTAGGCTTCCGGGGTGACAGCGTTCCGGGCTAACAAAGCCTCCTTTACCAGATTGTAGTGTGGTAAGTCCGCATCAGGGATGGCCCGGAAAGCATCGGAAGCTTTCCCAGATAGATTCCCTGATAATATGGTGACCCATTCCTCCGTGGGTACCTGGTGTAAAGCGCACTGCCGTTCAAAATCGGCCAAAAATCCATCACTCATCGTCACTTTCCTGGAAGGACTTAAATGCTGCAAATGGAATCTTTTTCCCCCCAGTGTAACTGAGGCTCGGAGACACAGGGGCGCTGAGAGGCTGCTGGGTTGCGAGTCGCCGATCTTCCCTTCGCTTACTGGCCTCTGCCTCCGCTGCGGCGAAGATATGGTCGATCAGTTCTTGTAATGGATTCGGCCATAGACCGACAATCTGTTCCGAACCGCTTGAACGAGAGCAGCGTCTTCATCAGTCTCTATATTGGTTTCGGTCCTCACTGCTGCACGATCCATTTCGATCAGCTTGGCTATCAGTTCCTGACGTGGGCGGTTCCCCGGCTCTCGAGTAGATCCTTCAGGGTCAGCCTTTTCAACTTGTCATACTGACTCTCCATCAGGGTAGCACTCTCTCTGGGTACAAAGGACCATCCGACCGCTTGCCACCAATTGTAGCGATAACCCTTATCGCCGGAGGGCTTCACCGCCCGAGACGTCCTTTTCCCGATCGTCAGAGGTGCTGCTGGAATTCCAGAGTCGTCCGTGAGGAAACAGGAACAGCCCTTACAAGGGCTAGTGAATTGTAATATAGCGTTTCCCCCAATAAGAGACAGAACTTCAGTATTGAGGGTGAAGGTGAAGTCTCTTTATTAGTGCCACTCTAGGCCTTATATACACAAGTCTCCATTGCATGACACACACACCGACCAATAGCAGCAGGGCACACAATCCCTCAACTCTGCTGGTGACGCAATCAGCAATACAATAGACGTCTGTAATACACTCAATCCGAACAATGCCATTGTCTGTAACGTAATCAATCAATACAATGGCAGTCAGAACAATGAATAACGTAATCAATCAATACACTGGCAGTCTGTAACATGCTTAAGAAAAGGAAAGTAATGAACCTGTGTAAAGTCCAAAGGGGCAGAGAGTCTGTCACAGGGGGTATCCTGGTTTAGGATTCCCAGCTGTGTGTACCCCCGAAAACTCACCTCATCTTAGTTCCCACTGTCTGAACTCTGGAACAAGTTATGTCTTCTATATTTTGTGTAGCATAGGTGGACTGGCCCACCAGATCCTCTGGAGGGCCCTACGCACTGACCCAGGGCCGCTATCAGGGCAGTACAAGATATGTAAGACTAAGACAGTGTTCTTCGAGTTTGTAATTTCCTCAGTAAGTTTGTTTTATGGCCCCAAGGATTATTTCCTCTGGTGGCCCCAACGATAACTTCCTCTGGTAAGACCCATGGTTAATTTCCTCTGGTGGGCCCAAGGTGCTCCAGTCCCGAACATATACTTCAGTATCTACTGGAACCTAAAACATAGGTTTTTGGATGAAATGATTATTGAAATAGCTGAGCTCAGACACTTTAACCTTAATCCAAGATACACAAAAGAGCAGCACATGGAGGAAAGACAAATCAGGATCTAGGTTTACTCAAAAAGACGATGTGAACATTTCCACTATGAAACTCAAAGATGAATGATGTGTGTGTTTAGACATGTGTGCATAATAGTGTATGTTTGAGCAAAGGCTTAAGTGTCAGACTGTTCAGCTAACAAGGTGCGCACACTAATTAAGGACGCCATCCCTGTGGGATCAGCTGTCAGCTTGTGATCAGATGTCTCTTGACCTAGCCTCCCTCTTCCACTGATTCCTAGCCTGACATTTACAATGTCTTCTGTTCAGATTCTTAATTGCGTCACTTTAAATCATAAAAAGATCATAAAACTCACCTCTTACCAGTCCTACGTCACATTGCATGGGCTTCTGTCCAATTAGAGTTTTCCATGCTTATGTCATTCGACAAATGGCTCTGATGTTCTTCAATGGGGAAAGAAAGCAAGCACATGCCCAGCAGTGCATGCGCTCCCACCCCAGCCTATCTGAATGGCTTTTATTGGAGCATGCGCACAGCCCAAATATGCTTTGGATACGGCCGATCAAAAAATAGGCATAGCTGACATAGGCACAGCATACGGCTCTGATATGACATTGGACCGGGGAAAGGTAAGTTGTTACTAGCGAACTGAGGGGTTTCATACAGCAGGGCATCATGAATTGGGATGCCACAGAGGAACTCCAGCAGCTGTTAAAGCGAAGGTCCAGTCTCTGGGTAACCCCCCTTGCCCTTTCACTCTCCTCTGATGCTGAGGCAGGACAGGGGATTTACAAAGAAAAAACCCTACCTTGCCTGCGATCCAGCGCTGTTCTCTCGGGCATGTATGGCTGCCATGAAGACAGAGCAGAAAGCTGCATCTCCTGCTATGTGTGCGCTCCATTGGTCAGCCAGGGCTGAACACAAAGCAGGGGAAGCCACTCTGTGCTTTCTCCTCAAGATGGCAGTGCCCAGGACCTGGGAGCGGGTGCAGTAGATATTTTTTTCTCTTTGTAACCCCCCCTCGTCCTGTCTCAGCAGCAGGGGGAGGGTGGCAGGGCAAGGAGGCTGGGGTAGGGTACCCCGAGACTGGACTTTTGCTTTAATAAAACTTATATTTTATCAGTAATTTTCGTTTTTAAATGTTTGCTGGAATAATTACTAATATTAAAGACATCTAAAAGTAAAACACTAGTAAAATCAGGAAAATAAAAAAAATAAAACAAAATCCCAATAGAATCACAGGAGTATAAGAACAGTTAGGATTCAACAATTTCTCAGCAAGAAATTTATCAAAAGACTCAATTTTTCCAAAAAAGGAGACTGAAATATACCAAAAGCTGTAAGCACAGTAACCTCAACACTTTCTGCAGGGAGCCTGAGACTTCATGGTCTGCCATCTTGGGCAGGCACCAGCGAGTATTCTCATTTTTACGTTCTCCCAAATGTGAAACCCCCCAGGAAGCCCACAATCCTACCTTTTCCACGTTCCAGCGGCGCATGTGCGTTTGTGAATGGCCGGCGCGGGTGCGCTCCCCGTAAGAGGGACGCGCGGGAGGCGGCGGACGCGCTCTGCTTGTCCGGCGCTGCCTCTCGCTTGTCCGCCGGCGGGGATTGGCTGCAGCGGTCACGTGGGAGCCGGAAGAGGTGAGTTTTGGGGGCTTTCTGGGGGGTTTCACACAGCGGGGCACCCCCGATCGAGGTGCCCCACCGAAGTGGACCAAAACCCAGGATAGTCAAAATCCTGGGTGTTGGTCCACTTTAAGGTGAGAAATTGGTGTGAGAATTCCTCCATAGTTTTGCAGATGAGAATTATACTTTTGGTATGTTTCAGTCACCTTTTTTTGGAGAAATTGAGCCTTGCAAAACAAGGAAATCAGCTGCCTGGGATCCTGTAGGAATGCCATTGTGTGTGTGTGTGTGTGTGTGTGTGTGTGTGGAGCACTGGGCATTGTAGGACCAATTGCAGGCAACAAGTGTAAGTTTATCTACTTTGCTGGTCCTCCATTATGCTCTCTCCTCACGTGTTTGGGGAGGGGATGTCGCATACTGGCTGTAATGAGGAATGTCGCTCACTGGCTGTAATGAGGGATGCCGCTTACTGGCTGTAATGAGGGATGCCGCTTACTGGCTGTAATGGGGGATGCTGCACGCTGCCTGTAATGAGGGATGTGGCACGCTGCCTGTAATGAGGGATGCCGCACACTGTCTGCAATGGGGGATGGCGCTCACTTCCTGTAATGGGGTGATTGGGAGGGGGGATTTTAGCACACCATTTGGTTCAAAATACAATTTTTCTTATTTCTCTACTCTAATACCCTGTATGCGGAGTGGAAGAATGTGGTATTTAGATTGATTTTGAATTGAATTACATTTATAGCATTGGCAATTTTCTGAGCCTCAAGCGAGTCTTGGGCCATATGTTTTTATCTAATCAATTAGACCCCACCCCTTGTAAATATTTACTGCCCAACATATGTTTCACAAAAATACCCCTACTACCCCCCACCCATCCCCTTCCTGCAAAAATGTATTACAAAATCACATTCCTCCTAGGAGAAAACTCACACAAATACCCCAGGTCATAAGGATATAAGGTACCACCACTCCCCTTGTGTCACTGCCCAGACCCTCCAACAAAATAGAGAAAAAAAATGGCTGAGGAGGAGTAATAGACCTCTCCAAGCCCCCCTGCTGCCACTCTCCCCATCCCAACGCTGATACAAGGAAACACACTTATCTCCGCTTCCAGCACACCAAAACCGCCCTCTCCACCAAATCCTACACCACCAACAGTGCTTTATCAAAGTTCACCGACAGATAATTATTAACCCAAGGCATACAAAATTGTTCAAACTTCCTGAGGTTATCCTCCTTCATTGCCCAGAGTTTTTCCATAGCCATACTAGCGATAACCCTATTTTTAAACTCCCTGAAGCTGAGAATTGAGGACCTCCAAGCCTTAGCTATAACTAGCTTGGCTGCTGTTAGCAAATAGTGTAACAATTTCCTATAGATGACTCCACAGCTTTTCACCGGTTTAACCCAAGGGTCCTTTGCCTTGTACCTCCCAATTACATTCGACATCACTTTAAAAATGTTATTCCAAAAGCTCCTCACAATCCTATAATCCCACCACATGTGCTTAAAGGATCCCACTTCTGGCACCCACGAAAACAACGGCCCGAATAACCTGAAACACAGGTTATCCTTTCAGGGACTAAATACCAACACAACTTTCACATTGACCTTAACTGCCAGCACTGAAATATTTCCATGCAGGGCACTGCTCCACACTGCCTCCCAGTCCCTTACCTCCAACTGGTCCCCTAGTTCTTCCTGACATTTAGTTATATAACCAAGCACTTTTACAGTAGACGAAAGAGCCAAGGATGTATAAACATCGGACAATATAGCTCTACCCTTCAGGTCCCTTACACATCCCCTTCAAAACGTGTCAGACTATCTACCCCCTTCTTATCCTGGATCATACATCTAATAAAGCTCCTTATTTGCATATACCCAAATTGATCCTTAGCCTCCATATCAAATTTTTCTCTAAAATGTTTAAAAGATAGAACCTCATCCCCTCCCAAACAATCTACAATATGCCCAGCTCCCTTAGCTTGCCACATAAAAAAGATTTGCGGAGATAATAAAACAGGCTGGAACATAGGGCTATTTAAAAAGACAACAGGGGCAGGTGTGGTGAAAGCAAACCTCCCAATTTCTTTACTCCATCCCATAGTGCCAGTGAATGTGAAATGATAGGATTGCTAGGAATCCCGCGCGCTTGTGGGGTCATTCATAGAAGATCAACACCTACTGGAGATACAATTGCCCCTTCACCCATATAGGAATGTCCTCTTTCACATGGTAAGCAACTAATTGCGCAATTTGCGCTGCCTGGTAGTACTTATAAAAACTAGGGACCCCAACCCACCATGCACCTTCGGCCTCACAAGTATCCCCCTGGCTACTCTTGGTCTCCTTCACTCCCATATAAAATTAGATATCTTTGGCTCAAGATTGTTATTGCCAATACTCTTGCATAATATAAAAACTTAGGAAGCAAGGTCATTTTTATAGCATTTATTCTGCCCAGCCACGACAGCTTGAGATCCTGCCAACGAGCCAGTAAATCCACCAGATGTCGAAACAATGGAGGGTAATTAGCGGCATATAGCCTAGAAAGACTTTCTGTAAGAAAGGTCCCCAGATACTTGAGACGCTCCTTTTCCCGCTTAAAATCAAACAACGATGACATTCCCTCCCAGACATCCTGAGGGACTGTTATATTTAGTGCCCTAGATTTAGCAGTATTAACCTCCAGCCCCGATATCGCAGCAATTTGTCCCAAAACCCCAACTAGATTTGGGATTGTTATCAAAGGGTTGGTGATAAACAGAATCACATCATCTCATCAGCGAACATACAAAGCCTATGTGTGGTCTCCTCCAGAACATACCCCGAAATTTCCCTTGACTCTTTAATAGCGCAAGCTAGAGGCTCCATTGCCAGGGGGAAAAGCAGGGGAGACAAAGGGCATCTCTGCTGCGTACCTCTCTCCAATTGAAAAGATTGAGACTTGAAACCACAATATTTAACAAAAGCATGCTGTTCTACATACAAAGCTCTCAGACTCAAGATAAATCTGGGACCAAGGCCCCAATAAGTTAGTAAGTGAAATAAATACTCACAAGAGATCAAATCAAATGCCTTCCTCACATCAAGTGATAAAAGCATTGGCGGCCTCTTGCTTTGCTCAGCTGCATGAATAATGTGAGCGATTCTCCCTATGTTGTCCCCTGCCTGTTTCCCTGGTATGAAGTCCACTTGATCCTTCGCTACCAAGTACGGGAGAAAACCCAAGAGCCTTTCTGCTAAAATTTTTGTATTCACCTTTATATCCAGATTTAGAGGTGAGATTGGTCTGTAATTTGACCAAATTAAATGGTCTGTATCAGGTTTTTGGATCATGCTAATAGAGGCTGTCAGCGTTTCTTTTGAGAAGCCCCCCCCCCCCACCCCCCATTTAAAGGCGGCTACCATGCTTGGTGCTAAAACACCTTCAAACTTTTTTAACATACCCTGCCGAAAAGCCGTCCGGCCCCAGACACTTACCAATCTTTCCCCCGATCGGGGTGCCCCGCAGTCAGGGGTCTGATCGGTCCGGGAATCTTATAGATTCCCGGGCCGATCATGGGAAGGTGTTGGTCCACTTTAAACCCAATGAATATCCCCCTCTGTTTAGTTTGAGCACAGGATATAAAATACTGTGGGTATGCGGAGTCAAAATACCTGGGTCTCGATGTCTGAGAGAAGTGTGTTTTCTGGAGACATACTACCTCCGGCTTTTAAAAGCGAATCTTCCTAAAAGCCATATTGCGCTTCTGTGGAGAATTTAGCCCTTGAATGTTGAGAGAAAAAAAACATACAAGCCATCATTACACCTTAAGTGTGTCTAAATATCCTCAGGAGAGGGAAGAAAGAGAGGAGGAGAAAAAAAAGGAAAATTAAATATATCCCCTTCCCCTATCAGAAGGCTCTGGGCTGCCCCAAAGAAAGCTTTGCGGGAAAAGAGAAAAAAAAAAAAATTCTACCACACCTACTGAGAATACTCAATGGGCATAGTTTAAGAGTGTAGCAAAACAATACCGCCCGACGGAAAAATGACGTTCCTCAATAAAGTGAAAAACCTCTTTGCTTGATTGTACTCAACCTAGTTTAATCCCCCGAGGTCATGAGCAGTAAAGCCTTAACCAGGCCAAGAAAAACTGACTAGGGCTATAGGGAGAGAGTCCTCGGGACCTATTTTGGTCATGCTCCCCTGTTAACATAAGGACCCCAACACCATTTCCTATGCCTGACCCAGGCCTCGAGGAGTCCCAACCCTACACACCCAACCATTAGCATTCCCAAACTCCAGGCAGAATCAGGGCCAGGGGGTGGTGCTTGGCCTACACACCATGTTCTACCAGCACCCATAGTTGGTGCCTGAGCTGGTTTTGCTTTTACATTTTTAGTGGTTTAACCATGATGCAGTTAGTTGCATATTATTTGAAAATCTTATAAAATGCTCTTTTCAGTTTGGGGATGTCCAGGGCAGGAATGAGTGTCTACTGATCAAACTATACTGAAAAATATATAATTTTCCTGGAAAGCCTTGGAAATTCCAGCAAAAATCAGTTATCACAATCACCTATATAGCCCAAAATGGTGAAAAAATAGCCTGGCAACAAAGGGTTACAAAATCTCTAGGTAGGCTGGCAGTTAAAAATGTAAATGGAACATGTAGCTTTACTAGGAGTTAAAGAAAGATTCCTTTTTTCCATTTCAAAAACACATTATTTAGCTAAAGGGACCTCAGATATTTTTGTTTTCAATTAAAACAATGTGCCCCAGACGTGGTGGTCTTCCCATCAAACAATTTGGGGCATTTGGCTACTTTTACTGCTTTCCATAGACATTCCATAGACATACAGTAAAAACACACGTAGAATCCCCCCAAAGACACTAATGGCATTGGGGTGATACAGAACCAGAATTTTGATAACTGTTTGAACTGGACCAGAACAGGATAGAGGCAGATCTGGCTCATCACTAGAGACAATGTATGAATTGTAACAGCTTGGCTTTTTGTCTAACAGTGTGGCCAGATCATATAATGTATCCACCTGCAGTAATGGTAGAGGCCTCTGTATTGCAGGTGCCTCTGTGGCCACCAGCTTACATTCCTGGCACTCCCATGATGCTGGCCTACAGCTCTCGCAGCTGCCACTGCCACACACTGGTTGCTGGAGCTAGTGCTGGTCCCCGGCCACGGGTTGGCCTGAACCAGAGCTTGCTCTGGTTAAGTGTGTGGTGGCCGAAGCGGGATCATATGCAGTGGCGGATGTGGGGGGAGGGATCATGTGCAACAGTGGAGACAGTGGTGGGAACATGTGTGGAGGCGTGCGGTGGCAGCAGTGGACATTGGTGAGGTGTGTGTGCAGGTCTGTCTGTCTGACTGTGTGTCTCAGCAGCAGCGAGCAGGAGGTCAGCCAGGTAAGGTGGGTGGTAGAGTGTATGGAGGGGGAGATTGCTGTAATGGGGCATGCTGCCCACTAGTTGTACTGAGGTATGCCACCCACTGTCTCTAATGGAGCATGCTGCCCATTGGCTGTAATGGGGCATGCTGCCCACTGGTTGTAATGGGGCATGCTGCCCACTGGTTGTAATGAAGCATGCTGCCCACTGGTTGTAATGGGGCATGCTGCCCACTGGTTGTAATGAAGCATGCTGCCCACTGGTTGTAATGGGGCATGCTGCCCACTGGTTGTAATGAAGCATGCTGCCCACTGGTTGTAATGGGGCATGCTGCCCACTGGCTGTAATGGGGTGATTGGAAGGGGGATTGTAGCAAACCATTTGGTTCAGTCAATTTTTTTTCTTCTTTTCCTTTTCCTTGGGTAAATCCTATGGGCAGGTAGGATGTATTGAATGAAAAATACAGTATATACATTTTTTTGAAAGTTTTACAAGTTCTAGTAGATTGCCTGGCGTTGAGTTAAGATAAATGTTAGGAGAAGCATAGCTTGAGGCTGCACTACTACTAAGGACCTTATTTATGAATTGAGTCGCTTTGCACTTTTCTCGTGGCTAAAGCACCAGATTCTGAGTGCTGGCATCTTTCTTTGTTGGCACTGCTATTTTGACTAGAATGGTGCTGGAAGTCACATCTCCTGATGCTAACCAATTTGCTTTGATTGTTGCATTAGGTATTGGCCGCACCTATTGAACTCAACTGCTGATTTTAACAGTGAGTACTGCTTTGTACTGCTATCTTTTTGGCGCTGCACAGCGTATTTATTCATTTTTGGCATTGTAAAAAAAGGTTTGCTGTATTTTTCTGGCGCTGGTCGGCGTTTCATCATTACAGTTACAAGATAACACTGCTGGGGACAAAGAGGACACATTTCACAGTGCGTTTAGGCTGCATTTCGCTGTTGTTTTCCAAATTACACATTGTTAAGCAAAAGAAGCCATGAAAATAAAAAAGTGACATTTAGGTCCGGTATTTACATTGACAAGTCACAATGTAAGTTTTTTACAAATAAATGCTTGTAATATTAGTAATAAGCAATATAATTCTTCCCATTGTGCTCTATGGGATCTTGATCTACAGCGCCACTATAAACACACACAGCTTCGACCAGAGCATCAAACACTGCAACTGATATGTCACTAGTGTTAAATTAGACGCATGCTGGCAGCCGCATCGGCGCTGCCATTTTTTAGTTTGTTAAACCGAACACTGAGTGCCGCTGAGGCAAAAGAGTTGTGTTAACAGGCTCCCAGTGTGGTGGGCAGAAAGTCTAATAACTGTAGATCAGTTGCTGCCCTTGTTAAGTGCTGGAGGCCCCAAGGGGTTGGAGGACACTGTGCAGGAGCACTGGTTTGCCCCTCATTTAAATTGGTTTTATGGGTGGAGTAAACCCATGTCCTCAAGTGAACTTCACAAAAAAAGGATTTTATAGTGAGTACACTGAAATCCTCTTATTTTTCATTAAAACACAGAAATACTAGAAGAAACACATCTGCAGTTTCTTTTAACGTTTTCTTAGCTCTGATTTATAGTTATGCTAATTTTCCTTTAAAGAGTTTTATAGTTTTAGCAGCATTCCTAACTCTTGAGCAACAAGGGACATATTGCAGCCATATGATGGACCAGAGTCTTACAGTTTAAACAATAATCCCAAAGATGATACAATGTGATGCGTTGCTTCCTTTCTGAGGCAGAGGGTTAAATATTTCAACTTTCTGTGATAAGGTCAAGAGGAATCTTTATTAGACTTCAATGGAACCTATGTCTGGTAGAATAGGGTTTGCACATGCCCCTTCTTTTAAAGAAACTGTGCTTAAAGTGGACCAACACCCACCGCTGATCGGCCCGGGAATCTATAAGATTCCCGGGCCGATCAGCTCCCTCTCCACGGGGCATCCGAAATCGGGATGCCCCGCTGTGTGAAACCCCCCCGGACGCCCACAAACCTTACCTTCTCCCCGTTCCAACGGCGCATGCGCGGGCCGCCGCTTCTCGTGCGTCCCTCTAGCAGGGCGCGCCCCCGCGACGGCCGTTTGTGAATAGCCGGCGCGGGCGCGCTCCCTGTAAGAGGGATGCTCGAGAGGCGGCCTCTAGCGGCCTCAGCTTGTCCGTCGGCAGTGAGGTGAGTTTTTTTGGGGTTTCACACAGCGGGGCACCCCCGATCGGAAGTGGACCAACACCCAGGATAGTGAAAATCCTGGGTGTTGGTCCACTTTAACTTAATCAAGTTCCAAGATTCAGCAGTGGGTCATACTGTACCCCACAGGGTTGATCACTACAATTCTAGTGTAAACTGCACTTTTATGTCCATCACTTGTTTGAATCAGATGGGCCAATTACTGGTAACTGACTGCTTTTATTACATATAATTTGGCTAGAGCCTCCCTCCCTTTGCTTAGGTGGCTTTTAAATAGCCATAGGTCATAAGTTTACGGTTATGCAGCCCCATTGTGCTCTCCAGCCAAGACACCACGACCCATGTATGTTAGGGGAAATACCCAGAACCATATTTCCCATTCGGCAACTCTAAGCCTAGGCCAGCTAACTGCTGGGCTACTGTTGAGTGTGCGGTTACTGCTTTGGTAAAAGAGATAAAAAGTTCTGTAGCCAACACTTGCGTGCCTCTGCCAGCTACACAAAGATTTGGATCTTATTATAGATTGTGGGTGGATTTATTGCTACTATGAGGGGTGAACTATGGATTAAGAAGATATCTATTTGCACTACCAGGGCCAGGTCTATATTTGGTGTCCAGGCTGCCTCTTTTGTTGAGTAAAGTTGTAGTTTGTGAGTATAATTGCAAGGGGTTAAATACAATGTTTGTGTGTGAAGGGGGGGTTCAAATGCAATCTGCGGCCGGAGTGTCAACTGGACCTGCTTTACCTGCCTCCACTGCTATGATTGTATGGCTGCTGTGTGTCCAGAGCAGGAAAACCAGTAAGAAGTACATTTTTCCTGGGGGGGAAGAGGGGAAGTTCGGAAAGAAAGTGACAGTGGGTGTAGACATGAAACTGGGAGTGGAGAGGGGGGAGCACACTGAGCAGGCATAAGGGCAACATACAAAATAACCATAGGTATTTGAAATGCATGCTTACAAATGCTAGAAGCTTGACTGGATGAACTAGAACTGATAATAACACCGGAACAATATGACACAGTGGGAGTCATGACGAGACATGACTGGATAAAAGCTATGTCTGGGCAGTAAACCTACAGGGTTACTGTGTGTTTTGAAGGGATCATAAAAAGGGGATGGAGTCTGCTTAATTGTAAAATCCTCTCTACAGCCCACTCTACAGGAAGATATATGTGAGGGGTATGACCATGTGGAGTCTGTATGGGTAGAAATACATGGAGGGAGAAACAAAAATAAAATACTGATGGGGAGGTTGCTACAAGCCTCCAGATATATCAGAATCCACAGAAAACGTAAAGCTAAGGCAAATAGATAAATCCACTAATTTATATGAGGTAGTTATTATGGGGCACTTTAACTACCCAGATATAGACTGGGACGCTGAAACCTGTGCATCTCATAAAGGTAAAAGTTTTTTTTGTCTAAAACACCTTTCCCAACAAGTACAAGCTCTGTTAAAGTGGACCAACACCCAGGATTTTGACTATCCTGGGTCTTGGTCCACTTCGGTGGGGCACCCCCGATCGGGGTGCCCAGCTGTGTGAAACCCCCCCGATCACCCGAAAAACTCACCTCTCCCCGCGCCGATGGACAAGCGTTTTGACAGCCGCGGACAAGCGGCTCCTCCGCCGCCGCCTCCCGCGCGTCACTCTTGACGCGCCCGCGCCGGTCATTCACAGACGGCTGGCGCACGCGCGCACGTCTAGAGGGGCGCGAGGGAGGCGGCGGCGGCCGGCCGCCGCTGAAGACAAGGTAAGGGGATTTGGGGTATTTGGGGGGGTTTCACCCCGCGGGACATCCCGATCTCGGATGTCCCGCGGGAAAGGGAGGTGATCGGCCCGGGAATCTTATAGATTCCCGGGCCGATCACGGGAGGGTGATGGTCCACTTTAAAGGGGAGCTATATTGGACTTAAAGTACATTTTCAACCAAAAAAGCTATACCCACCTTTTCTCCCAGTCCAGGGTTGCAGCTCTTACATAAAAGGATAGATGCAGGTCCCTTGCCTTGGCACTATATGCAGCGCTGCTCTCGTCGTGGGTCTCTTCCTGACTCTCTTCGACGTGATAGCCCCCGCCATCAATCACGGTGAGCAGCTCGCCCCCCTCCATTCACTACAAGACAGCAGTCAATCAACCATCTTGCAGCCCTTGGCCAGATGGGACACGTGAGCTCATTGTATAAAAGGCAGGGCCACGAGCCCCGGTGCCGTCAGAGCGCTCTGCATTAGATAGGGAGAGGTTGTCTGTAGAGTGATGGACAGATAGGGCGTTTGTCAACAAAAAATTGTCTTTGTCAGGGCAGTTAGTAAGGAACAATGTCTGGAGTAAGCGACAGTGAGGGTCAGTGCCATGCAAGTGTAATTTTAATAACAAATATTAGCGGCTCCTATCAGAGCGTGTGTTCAGCAACGCAGGGGGTGTCATCACCCACAGGTGGATCCACCCATCCACAGCTAATGTTGACATCCTTACATTCATTAAGATGAATCAGGCGAGGATCCCACAGGACCTGGCTGTGCCAGCACTTGACTGAGTGGTTAAAGTGTTTGCTACTGCCTCCTCCACCTCTTCCACTTACACCGCCACACCCATCTCTTCTGCTTACACCGCTACATCCACTCCACCACAGCCTGAACACCAAACACGGCCCTGCCCCTCCTAGTCTACCCTTAAAGTTCACCTAAATTCTACAGGGTGTCCTAGTTAGAGTTTGAAAACAAAAAGGTGTAAATCCATAAAAATTACTGTATGATGCCTTAAAAAATGCTGACAAAATGTTAACACCCTGCATTTACAATGCCTATTTTTACAGCATTATCTCTCTTTAATAACAGCAATTTCTTCAAAATAGTTTAGTAATAAACAGACTCATCCAATTAAAACAAACTCATTGTGTTAACTTCTTTGTGTGAAAGTAAGCAAACTGTAAGTTAGGCATCAGGGCAGTTTCAAGTCAAAGTAACGCTCCGTGTGTGAAGGAAATTCTTCCAATATAGAGCAATCTGGAGGGTTAGAGCTACTAATAATTGACTTAAAAACATGGTTCATCAATTACTGCCCCCCTCTTCAGTGGCGCCTGAGGCAGCTGGTTCACATGGACTGATTACAGGTGCACCCCTGGGCATCCCTAATCACTTTGTAGCTGGCTCCTCTCTCATCTGGTCTGCAACTTGTGCAGCAGCTTCCTTTCCCACCGGGGACAGCACTGTGTAGGCAGATTTTCTCTGGAAGGACCTGAAGCACTGCATAAGCCATAAGTGGTCATGGGGGAAGCGGATAGTGTATGCTGCATCTTAATGTGGACCAATCAGCCTTAGTATGCACAGCATAAAAATCTGATTGTAAAAGATCTGCACATGCGTTGTGGGAACGGCGGAAATTTGGGTTGAGTGCACGATCGGCACACATTGGTGAAATCCTGGTGATTGTTCCACTTTAACAAGTGACCCAGTAGTCTGAGTGGACAGAGGGATCAAGCGGGGGATTCAAACGGGTGGCCGGGGGGAGGGGATTAGAAAGGTGCGCGGACAGGGCCGAGTGAGTAGGTGGGCTGAGGGGGTTAGAAGATTGAATGGGGGGGGATGAGTTGACAGGCCTGCAAACCAGTGAACTGAGCGGACAGGGAGAGATTGCACTGGCGGCAGATGGCTGCGTGATCCCTGTCCAATGGCACACCTTGCATACCCCAAAAGCTGCCGGCTCTGACTCATTTGCAGAGATAGAAGCACCCCCAGTGCATTTACCCTGCCCCCCCAGAAACAGCGTTTTCAGCATTTTGTTGATTTGTCCTGTATTGTGCAGATAAATGCTCTGCTTGGCTACAGAGGACACAGCTGAAGTATTTTGTTCCTGTGCAGCCACGGTGATGTCATCTGGCTTCAGTCCAGCATCTCTCTGCCCACTTATCTATGGGAAAATGAGTCTTGTATTAAGTTGGCTCCTGTAATCAACATGATGAAATGATTCTAGCAATTCTTTCTAGGTTATTTGGCTCCTGGGATCTGCTTTCGGAAAAACACACAGTAAGAAAATGACTAGCAATGTTTTTACAGCAAACTAAGAAAAAGTATAATCATTCTCAGAATGAGAAATAAAATAGATGTTACTTTTGTGAGATCCCAAGTAATGAATGAGAATGACTTCCGATGAGGGAGACGGACTTTTAATGAATGTGTTGTCTTCCAAGTGAATGAGTCACAATCTGTGTTGGGTTTGGTTTCCAGATTTTTACTTAAACCCAAGAATGTTTATGTAAGACTTCTATTTCATTGCTCGGTAGACTTCAAGCAAGAAATGTAGACTAGTATCTATTATTTTAGTCATTAATATTATGTTAGCACATTCCATAGTTATTTTCTAAGGCCATTAAAAAAGGTCTAATTAACCATTTTTTGGGCTATATTTTCCTGTAATGGAGGAGCAGCTAAGATTCCAATACAGCACCTGAGCGAAAAGTACTTTCCCAAAATAAAAAGTATTACGTGGCACATAGAGCCCAAGAACAACAGAACAATACATATTATTGGCAATTTTATGCTTGGACGCACACAGGATTTTTTTCCTGTTTGTGAGGGATATGAAGAAAATATATTATCACATATCTGGTCAGCTCATGTCTGGACAGGAACAAAACCTCAGATAAAACACACAGCCTCAACAGAGGGGCATCTGCTCAAGGAAGCTCCTGGTTATGATTCATACCTCAAAGCAGTAGTCAATAAATCTTACTTGAGCTGGCAGGAAACCCCTGTGCTGAGCCTGTGCTGACTGGGGAACTTCAAAACCTAGGTCCAGACACACTAGGGCCAGTAGTTCATAAAGGACTAAGAAGCCGTTGTGCATATTAATCATTAACTCATACCTGAACTTTGCAAGATGGAAAAGAGGGACAAATGGGATTGGTGTGCTATGCACTTTGATTTTTTTGCAGTTAGGCCACGCACCTGCCACATCTCACCCATAAACACCAGTACACCCCCAGTCTTCTCCAAAGATATTCAGTATACTCCCATATCTGATTGCAATACAGTTTCAGCTATTTGGTCTATTAGCAGAGCAGAGGGTGCAGGAACAGAGAAAGCGAGTCAACTAGCAAGACACTTTCAAGGAAAATACAGCTTACTGCAGCTGCCTTGACATATTACTCTGCCAGGAAGGCTTCCCCCTACCCAAAGGGGTGTTTTTTCTGCTTTAACATTTTATACATTTGGGATGAGATGTAACAGTTACAACAATATAAAAACATCGAATCGGCAAATTAATCATTTATTGTTGCTGATCTGCATTTTAAACCCCAAAGAGGGACAAATGAGAACAACGAGGCACAGGGGGACATGGACTCAAATGAGAGAAAGTTGGGAGGTATGTACACTGGCCACATTATTAGAAGCTGGGTTTGTTGTCATCCCTTGACGCACAGGGGCTGTGTTCCGGATAACTTGGTTCAGGAGCGATACAGAAGCATCGTGGTTGGTCTCATAGTGGACATAGCTGTGTCTGATGCCACCAGGATCATATCTTTTTGACCTTCCGCCGAAAAGTTCTGACAAAAAAGTCTTAAATGAGCCACACCACTCAACCCTGTTAGTTTGCAGACAACCTAAAATCTGTCTCTAAATCTGGTTAAAAACAAAGGGCTTGGTCCACACACATCTGCAGAAGTATGCTAAAGCTGCACCACCAAATGCCACAGTGCCTCTGTGAGGTGCAGTCCTAACTCTAATCTCTGAGAGCCCCATTTGGGACATACAATGCAATAGATAAATTGGGAGCAGGCTTACCAGGGGTTGCCCTATAACCTCAAGTGCAAGTCATGGGGTGGAAGGGTTGAAGACCTTGCAGTACAGCCTAGACCTCACACCCCATGTGCTTGCACAAATTCAAAGGAGGGATGGCAGCCACTTAGACCATTTTATACCTAACCTAAGAGGTGCATGTGAGCAGGGCAATTAGGATACAAGATACAAAAGGCTTAAAGGAGCCACAGCACTCAACCCTGTTAGTTTGCAGACAAATCTGTCTCTAAATCTGGTTAAAAACAGAGGACTCGGTCACACACATCTGCAGAAGTATGCCTAAGCTGCACCACCAAGCGCCAGGGTGCCTCTGTGAGCTGCAGTCCTAACTCCTTACCTTTTAGGAGTTTTAGCTGGGAGATGGCAGGATGTGGGAGTCTCCCACTTCTGTATAAAGGTCTGAGAGGCCCCATGTCTTTTCCTGGGGGCTCATGCCGAGCATTGTATTGGAAGGGACCAGGAAAAAGCAGTCTCTACAGGCCCCTGTGGCCTCTGCACCACTGTGTAACCTATGTCTGCAATGAGGTAAATGACATTTACTATAACTGTTAAACTCTGATTGTAATTCAGATAGGCTGGGGGGACACCTTATACTACAAGGAGCCTGGAGATGCTGCCAGCAGACAGACATGCTATGCCACACAGCAAATTTGAAATCAGCAAATTGGCCAGTTACTGAATTCCTCCCACCTTATCCCCCTTCAGGAACTGTGTCCTCTTTAAATGAAGACGTTAAATACCTATTCCTGGGGCATCCCAATTTGAGATGCCCTTGTGTGTTAAATCATGCCAGTCGCCCAATATTCTTACCTTGCTGGTGAACCCACGGTGCATGCGTGACTGATGACCACATCTTTTGCATCTTTCAATGTCTATTTATATATTAGGGCAATGGCAGCCATTGTATGCTTGCGCATATATGCAGATGTTATTTTATAAAACTGTTCAATTGTTAAAATTGTATTATTCTGGTAAAGGGCACCTCTAGCTTTACATAATAAGTATTTAAAGAAGTTAAAGAGGAATTTATTCAATGTGGAAATACATTATTCTGTTAAAAGGGACCTCTAACATTATTTGTGTATGTTTACTATAGTTAAAGGGGGGTTCTTTAATCTTTTTTCACTTTCAAATACATTGGATGACGTTGCCCCATAAGACACCCTTTCTCCCCAAAAGTAGGGGTAAAATATCACTACGTCTTATTGGGCGAATGTTAAAAAAAAAAAAAAAAAGTACTTACATTCCTGGTGCTCCCACGTTACTGGCCTGCACTCCTGCAGCAGCCAGTCTCCCACCAACATGACACACACATATATCATACCAGTCGCCTCCGCTGTCGACCCCTGCATCTCCGCTGGTGCTCACAGCCAACCCTTGAGCCGCCACTACGTTCCCTGAGCTGGTTTGGGACATGGCATGTATAGAGCCGGTGTCACTGGCCCGAGTCACAGGCAACGCCCACCCATGATCTGGAACCAGCTCGGGAATGCATGTGTTGCGGCAGGCACCGGCGGGCAGCAGGAGTACGGGGATCGATGGCTGGCAGCAGCGTAGAAGTGAGGATCTACGCCAGGTGGCAACGGAGGTGCGAGGGCCGTCGGCAGGCACCAGTGGCAGCGGAGATGCAGGGATCAGCATTGGGAATTGGCAGTGGAGGCGGTTGGTAGGTTATGTGAGTGTGTGTCATGTCGGCGAGAGACCGGCAGCTGCAGGAGCTGCAGGCCAGCAGCGTGCGAGCACCAGGAATGTAAGTATGTTTTTTTTTTGGGGGGGGGGGGCACGCTGCACACTGCCTGTATTTGGCATGCCTCCCACTGCCTACATTTGGGATGCTCCACATTGCCTGTATTTGGGATGCTTTACACTCTCTGTATTTGGGATGCTTTACACTGTCTATGTGTGGGATGCCTCACGCTGCCTGTATTTGGGATGCTTCACACTTCCTGTATTAGGGATGCTAAACACGGCCTGTATTTGGGATGCGTCACACTTCCTATATTTGGGATGCTTCACACCTCCTGTATTTGGGATGCTTCACACTTCCTGTATTTGGGATGCTAAACACTGCCTGTATTTGGGATGCTAAACACGGCCTGTATTTGGGATGCTTCACACGGCCTGTATTTGGGATGCTTCACACGGCCTGTATTTGGGATGCTTCACACGGCCTGTATTTGGGATGCTTCACACGGCCTGTATTTGGGATGCTTCACACTGCCTGTATTTGGGATGCTAAACACTGCCTGTATTTGGGATGCTAAACACTGCCTGTATCTGGGATGCCACTCACATTTCCAGTAGTGGGATGCCTCACACTGCTTGTGTTTGGGATGCCTCACACTGCCTGTATTTAGGATGCACCTTACTGACTTTAATGTGGGATACTTCTAACTGTCTCTAACGTGGAACTCCGATAACTGCCTGTAATGTGGGGTTTGTAATTGGGTTATTGGGGGGATTCTGCACACTGTCTGTAATGGGGTGATTTGGGGGGGTATTTTTGCACACTATTTGGTTCAGAATATTTGTTTTCTTATTTACCTCCTCCAAATCCTGGGTGCACCTGATGGGCAGGTGCCTTTTTATGTTGCGAAAAATATGGTAATAAAAGCATCTGCCATAATCTACGGAGAGATTAATTGGTGTTAAAACAGACTTGGATGAATTTTGCCAATATTATGATTTAGCCAAACCGGACCAAATTTACTGAATTTAGTTACATTCGGTTGATGTAATAAAATGTACCTTTTACAGGCATCAGCTCCCTCAAAACCTTTTTCTTTTTTCTCCTCAATTTGATCTATCTATACATATATATTTTAAAAAACACACACACACACACACACACACACACACACACACACACACACACACACACTTTTTACAGGCACGCTCTAGGGTGACCTAGGGAAAGATGACACAAAACTGCAGGAAACCAAAGACTTCAAAGTAAATTGTAGCATATTGGATACTTTGGAATATTCTAATAGCATTAATGTTTTTGTCATGCATCGTTTTATGTGTCTGTTTCATCTTTTAATAAGGTCAAGTGTAATTTAGTCTTTGGGCAGCCGGGATCCTTCAAAAATCAAAAGAGCTGTCAGCTGAAAGGAAAGCAATCTGGAAAACAGCTTAATTAGGAAACATGCAAGCTTTACAACATATGTCAGTGAAATGGAATGCTATGTAAACAGCTAACGCTGTGCTAATCAGTCAGCTAATATCTCTGACTGCATGCAATCAGGAGGCCAATGGTTCCCCTAACAAACATTTTCACAGGCATAAAAAAGTGAATTGCATACAGATTACCAAAGAAGTGTCAATTAAAGGTCCCTACTGTCACTCTGAAACAAAATAGATGTATTCAGAGTACAGGTATGAAGGTAGGTACCATGTTTTTCGCACTATAAGACACACCTACGGTTTAGTGGAGAGAAATTAGAAAAATGTTCTCAGCCAAATGGTGTGCTAACTCTGGGACCCTCTTCGTCCCCATTGTCTGCTTTCACAGTGCTGGGAATTAGAAGTAAAGTAATGTCCACTCACCTTAACAGCACTCCCCCACTGTTGATTGCTTGCAAAATAAGTGGAATTTTCCTTTACCAGACCCGCATTCAATCCATAGAACACACTCCCCGCACATACTTACACCCTTATGGAGCGAAAAACACAGTAACTTAAATATTAATTAAGATGTTAGGTTAATAGATGCAGCTCAACATTCTATTTAAATAGAATCAAATGAGAATGGATCTGTGGAAATGCCTGCTGCAGCACTGAAGGATGTTTCAATAGTCAGTTGAGCATCATATCGTTTAGGCCGACATTAAGTCTCTCGTTTGTTGAAGGGTCGAGGATCAAGCCAAGGGTCAAAGCCGGTTGGTCAGAGAGTTTGCAGTACAGAAGATGAGATGGGTTTGAGGCTGGGCAGTCAGGCATTGGTTCAAGCAGCGATCAAAAGGAATGGTCAGGCAAAGCAAAGTCGTCAACAACTCATTGGCCTGTTTAAATTAGCCTACAGTGGGCATGCTGCTTGCAGCACCGCTGGAGGGCATAATAACCTCATGCGTTTGCCCATGAGACGGAGGGAAAGTGACGCAGCACTGCTCGAGTGGAACTGCTCGGGCCAACACTGCCCAAGCCCCAATCTGGAGCTGGCGTGTTCCCCGGGACACAGCTGCTGCAGCGTGCCAATCCGAGATATCGCTAGAGTGAAGCACAGGTGAGTAGCTCATCGTGACACTACCCCCCCAGGAGGGGCCTCAGGACCCTTTTGTGGCTTATCTGGGTGTTCACAATGAAATTTCTTGACCATGGCATCAGCGTGAACATCCCTAGCTGCCACCCAACATCTCTCTTCAGGACCAAATCTCTTCCAATTAATTAAATATTGTAATCAGTCACACAACATTCTAGAGTCGAGAATATTATTGATCTCATATTCAGGTTTATTCTATACAATGATGGGTGATGAAGATTTCAGATACATAAAATGCATTAGGAATTTTTATGGAAGGCGGAAGATTGACCTTGAAGGCGACATTCCTTAATTTTTGTATTATTGGAAAGGGACCAATGTATTTAGGTCCCAATTTTGACAAGGGTTTGCGCAAGGCAATGTTTTAGGTGGATACCAAGTCCAAATTGCCCACCTAGAACGATAGCTCCATGGACCTATGTCGGTTGGCAAAGGTCTAGCGTCTCTTAATCGCTATTTTTAGATTCTCCTAGACCTTGGACCAGATGATCGCTCTTTCACAAAACCACCCCTCCAAGGAGAGATGATGCTTTTGGATTTTTTCTGTAGTTACAGAAAAACGGTGAAAACTTTGTTGACTTTGATTTTGGCAATAAGACACAAAGTAGCAAAAATATTGCTCCAGCGACTGATTCACCCTCTCCATCTGACCATTAGATTGTGGGTGATAGGACAAAGACAACAACAGTTTTATTCCCAATCACGCACAGATCTCCCTCCAGAAAATAAAATGAGTTGGGCTCTGTGATCAGAGACAATATTCTGAGGTATGCCGTGGAGACGAAAAACATGTTTTATGGACAGTTGTGCCGGTTCTGGAGCTGACGGAAGTTTAATCAGAGGAATAAAATGTGCCATTTTACTGAATCGGTTGACCACCCCCCAGATGAGTATTATCCTAAGCTGGGCGGAATTTATGTAAAAAAAGTAAGCACAAGGATGTAATCTTTCTGGGGAGTCGGAATATAGCGAGAGGATAGCCCCCACCCTAAGTTCCGAAGCATCAACTTCAACAATGAATAGGCGATTGACTTCAGGGTGAATTAGTACAGGGGTTGAGGTGAAGGCTTCCTTTAAGAACTGGGTCAAACTTCCACAAAGACACCCTTCTGGGTTATATCTGTTACAGGGGCCTCTATAGAAGAGTATCCCTTGATGAAACGCCTGTAAAAATTAGCAAGATCTAGGAATCTCTGCAAAGCTTTAAGGGATCTAGGTTGTTCCCATTCCAAAACTGCAGATACCTTGGAGGGATCCATAACCAGACCCTGATTGGAGACCAGATACCCCAGGAAAATGACTTTGGTGACCTCAAACACACAATTAGGCAGTTTGGCAAAAAGATTGTTCTCCCGCCTTAACATGTTGCCGGCTTTCAACCACTGACCAGGAGAAAATGAGGATATCATCTAAATAGATTACCACAAATTCACCCAGAATGTCTAGAAAAAAAATATTCATAGTCCCCGTCTTTCACATTCAAGGCTGTTTTCCATTCATCCCCTTGACGTATACAAATGAGATTATAGGCCCCCCTTAGGTCTAACACCATGCACCGATAACCTGGTTGAAGAGATCCTCAGGCAAGGGCTATCTGTTTTTATGGTGATTTTGTTTAAACCTCGGTAATCTATACAATGGCGTAATCCCCCATCCTTCTTTTCAACAAAAAAGAAGCCCGTCTCAGCTGGAGAGGTGAAGGGACTAATAAATCCCTTTAAGTTCTCAAAAATATACTCCTTCATCACTAGCTCCTGGGGCCAGGTCAAACTGTAAATCTTACCCTTGGGGGCATGGTACCAGGCAGCAGCTCAATGGGACAATCGGAGGCCCTGTGAGGAGGAAGCAAATCATCCGGCCTTTTGTAGAACATGTCCGCCCAATCAACATATGGCAGTGGTAACCCATCTTAAAGAGACGTTGGTTGTCTTAAGGGCTGTATGAAAACAGTGACCAAGGCAGAAAGGGCTCCACTTTATCAAATCCCCGGTCTCCAAATTAATGATGGAATTGTGGGTCTCCAACCAGGGGAACTCCAAGACTACTGGGGTATCAGGACAATCTAGGAATAGAAATTCTAGATTTTCTGAATGGGAGGAGCCCACAATTCATTTTACCAAAGGGGTCTTAGTGGAGACCAACCCACCCAGGATAAGTTCATTATTAACCTCCAGGATATGAAGGGGTTTTTCAAGGGTATTAATGGAATACCTAAAGAGGCCTTGAGAGACCTATCCAAAAAGTTGCCAGCTGCCCCACTATTGACGAAGGCGTTTACAGACTTCCTGGAGGGTTCCCATCTGACCTTGGAGAAGGGGAAATGACCAGATCCACTCTCTGAGTCTCTGTACCTAAAGAGATGGGCTGCAGGCTGAAGTAAAACTCACAGGATTTTTTTAAAATTCGAAAATTTTGCATGGTCCCCCAAAAAATTATCTTGGAGGGGAACCTTTGGCTCGAGGTAGGAGGTGAGGCCACTTGTGATGCAGATGGTTGGCAGTTCTCCTGGGCTGCCACACGAGTTGATTTATGGCAGTAGCCATGGCCTGCACTTGTTCCACAAGAGCTTACATTAATAGGCTCCATGGGACATCTGCCCTCTGGTTAGTCCGCAACAGCCAATCTCCGCCGCAGCTTCTGTATATAGACAAGCCCCCCCTTCGTCGTGGCGCTGAATACGCCTCACCGGACAAGGTTGCCCCCAGGACATAAGGGTTGATTCAGAGCCACTTTTTTGCTTTTTTTTTTGGCGCTCTTGCTACCAAACGAAAAATCACGCAAAAATGAAAACATTTCACACAAAAATTCTCGCAGAAAAAAAGGCTCTGCTGAATCAGACGAAAAGGAAAAATGGACGAGAATGGAAATTTTCACGCAAAAAAATGTTGAGAAAGGGGCTCTGAATCAACCCTATAGGGAAGGAGGCCCAAAGGGTGCAGACTTACAGGGGGAAGTCGGATGAACCAGGGTCAGACTGGGCGATGTTGGGCTGGCCAGAGTCTTTCAAGGGAAGCCAGTCATTCATGGACAATGAGACAATAAGAGTGAACTGGGAAACCCTAAATAGGGCTTGGGTGCATGGGATTGGACAGGGAACTTTGGGCTCATTTGCTTAGCAACAACTCATGGGCTGATTACCCAATACTTGCCCAATATACAATGACGGGGCTCATTGGCCTGTTTACACCAGCCTCCGGCAGGCACACTGCCTGCTGCGAGTGAGGTACAGGTGCGTAGCTCATCTTGACACCCACTCTCTGCTCATGACCAAGAGTGTAGGTGCATGCACACAGCATACCCATCCTTGCAAGAGAGGGAGATGTGTTTCTTTACAGCACTGGCACATGGTATTTGTCAGCCTGTTCGAGGCTTCCTTTTTAATTTTACACAGCAGATGTCTTAGTTAACATGAAATGAAATAATTTGACAGCAGGAGTTTTTTTTCTGATTAGTGAGGTGTTAGTAGGTTATCCTACTTTCAATGCAGTGTAAATTTGAATACTCATACTTTCATTAAAACCCCTCCCACTTTGATACAAGTGGAATGTAAAAATAATGTAGTAGGGACAACCTCTGGGTCGGGTCTGTATCAAAGGATTTTTTCCCTTTTAGTAACAACAGAAATGTTAAAAAACACTTCTAAAGGTCTGCAGTAATGGATATAAGTAAAGTGCACATCATGCCAAAATGAGGCACATTCAAATATGCCTCAATCATTTAAATCATATCCATTTAACTGAGCAATACAACCACAACCCTTTCTGCAGCCTCCTACGCGCTTGCAGCAAGTTTCTTGCTTCCGTGGTGTGTGTTCTGTGACCACCAGCAGGTGCCTTTTGGGGATGCCTTGGCTATTAGCTCCTTTGTCCTCTGTCTCCTTCCTTGTCTGTGACCAAGCAGGCCTCTTATTGTGATCCTGTTCCTTGAGACTGCTGGGGGTCCCAATTTATGAGTCATGATCTAGCGGGCCTCTTTCTGTGCTGTTCCATTGGACTATTCCATTGGACTGCTGTGGGTCCCAGCAGCTTCAGCTCCTCACAGCCAGCAGAGGGGAGAGCAGAAAGCAGCTAAATTAACCCTTTGCTTAGAATGTCCCTTTAACACCACCTATATGTCTATATTGTTTGATTTGATTCCACAAATTGCGTACTCCTCCGTGACTGGAAATACTTCAAGATGAGATGCCTTGGACCCAAAGAGGGTAAATATCAAGACTGAGAAATGTGGCAACTTACCAATCTAAGCGGGAGGTCCGAGCAGCCAAATTAGTGAGGCTGCTCCAGGACCCAGTACTAAGCATCTCCAAGACAACAGCTCACCACCTGCATGGCCATGCAGTAATCCTTCGATCCTTCAGTAAAATGATTCATGCACCGCTCGTCAAGGTGGCACTTGTAGTACACTGGTCAGCAATGGTGGAGAGTGGTGGGAAGGTGTCTAGGCCTCCGCCATCTGATATACGTTTCACTCCTGGGGCGGGAGCTTCATCAGGGTGACCCTAATGAAGCTCTACTATGATATAATTTCATTGTACGTTTTCCATCAATTTCACCTGGAATCCCTAACTTTTTGTGATTATTATTATATTATTTATTTTGTATGTGAATATTTTACATCAGACTAGTTACAGATGCATATATGAGCAACATTAATATCTTGCAAGTTCTCTGCTTCTTTAAGGTGCAGACATCTGACCGTAGTAGCGATACAGTATCCTGAATACAGGACAATTGTAAAGGCGGCAAAAAAAGGTTCCAGCAACAAAACAAAGCAAAAACAAAGTGAGGGCACAAGAAGAATGTTATAACACCAAGACAATTAATTACTCCAGGATGTGATGGCAAGAGGCGCCCAGGATGCTGGAAGAAGCAGCAATGGGTTCATGGATGAAAAGAAAAAAAAATAATGGAAAAGTTTATCTCTGAACTGCTCAACAGGCTGACAATCAAAGAACTAGGTTTTATGGAAAGAGTTATTATTATTAATAATTCATAATAAATTATTATTAAAAGGAATATATTCATAATGTGTTAAAATTATTTTTACTACTACTAATAAATAATAATAATGGTGATGTGCTTAAAAGTTTAAACGTATGGGTTTACTAAGCTGTGTAAAGTAACTAAAACAGAGGACAGCATGCAGCCACAAATAGATTTAGATAAATTGTAAGTATGGGCAGTAAAAAGGCAAATTACGTTTAATAACGATAAATGTAAGGTTAATCACATAGGAAGGAGCAATGTGTGCCATGATTAATCACTAAATAAGGAAACACTGGGTAACATTACAAAGGAAACGAACCTACTGGTTTACTAAACTAAATTTTAGTGATCAATGCCAGGAAGCAGCTGCCAAGAAAAACAGATTAATGAGGTGCATCAAGATAAGCATAGGTGCCCATGACCAGACCATCATGTGATCCCTCCAGCAGTCACTGGTCAGACCCCATATACTCTGAAGGTATGTCAAAATTAGATTTATTTATTTGGAAAACAGATGTTTAAGGTGATATCTAATAACTATGTACAAGTATATCCAGGGTCAATACAAAGATTTGTCTCACAATCTATTTATATCCCGGACTGTAATCATAACCTGGGGGACCACTCAAAGAACTATTAATAAGGCCATCTGGGGTGTTGCGATGGGCTGTTATTATTTTCAGCCCAGCGTATTATTGTCATTATTGTGTCAGCACCAGTTAGCACACCGCCCATTTAGAGGGTGGATAAGTTGGGATGTCCATTGATTTAGCCTACAGACTAACCTTCAGTACATTATGTGCTGTTGTGGCCAATGTTGTGCTTGCGCAATGGTACGTTCCCTCCTGGCAGTTAGGGGGTTTGTGGCGGAGGGACATCCACTCTCCCCTGAGCGGAGTGACGTCTGGGTGATGACGAGGCTGCTGCGTCTGCTAACCACCTCCCTCTCCCATGATGAGTGGCCTGTTTGGTGGCCATTGTTTCTATTAACCCCCACGGTGGATTGGAGCTGGAGTGCTTCCAATACACGCCTCCATTAAACAGCGTGTTTGGCGGTGCAATACTGCTGGCTGTGAGGACATCTGTCCTTCGCCCTGTTGGGGTTTAGATGAATATGCAGGCCACCGGCTGCTATTAACCACCAATTGGGGCACCCAAGCCGCCTGGAGATGACTGGGGGCACATTATGTTTTAAAGGTAAGAAGCCAAAAATGTTAGGGGTAATTGATTTCCCCAGTATGCAAAGCGTTTAATACTGATTGGTTCTTCCCTCTCCTTTTAGCCCACAAATGTCTATTCAGAAGTGTGGTATTAGTTATTATACTTTTGCAAGGTAAAGGCGCCATTTGAGGGAGAAAAATTGTTGTATTATTTACTTTATGAAATCATGACTTGCCTAAAGATGACCTAAACTGTAAGTGAAAATATAAAATATACATACAAAGTAAAAAACAATATAGCGCAGCGCTAAACCAAATATGTCTTAGGTCAATAGTCTTAATTTTGCTCTCACGTGTAAGACAGCTGTCCACTCCACCAGCAATGAAGATCCCGAGCAGCACAGCCTGTGTCTTCGTCACGTGCTGTGAGAGGAAATCGGAAGTGACGCGCAGCCTGGTGGCTGCGTCTGGTAAGCATCCCTTTTGGACGGTGGAGGATATTAGAGCACGATCAATTTTAATGTTGAGTCTATGCACCGTGGGATCTTCATTCTGACATAGCTAAAAGGACTTGTTTTAAAATTTATTTATTGCTCTGTGTCATCTGTATATTTGTTATACATACAAAGTAAATTAACAATTTTTCTAAATTTTATTTTAAATGTATTCTGTATTGTAGATATACACACAGATTCACTTTATGGTGATTAAGGATGTATTATAACGAAACACGTTCATTTAGTGGATACATTTATTGCAATCATTGAAATGAGGATATAAGAATATGGAATTTTAGTGGATGACAAAATAAATCACATTTTAATTATTAATAATGCAGTAGTCTTTGGCTCATGTGAATTCAGGTTGAACGTTTTTAAATAATCAAAGATACACTGTGTAATATCTGTATGGGGGATAGATGGACATTTCTGTTGTTTATCAATAGTTCTTTATGTGGTATTTAATGTTTTATCCTGAGCCCCCATTACAATGATAATTATATAACAGACTTGAGACCTAGATAAACCTTAACTTGAAAACCTGGGGGACATCTGCTAAGGTTAGAGGAAATGCGTTTCCTTTGCCAGCACAGACTTTTTTCAGCCTTACAGACAATGTCAGTATGTAAAGAAAGCCTAGGCCTGAACTTAATCAAATGGCAACCACTGGGAACCTGTGGAGGGAGCTAAAGGTGGCTGTTTAAAAGTGGCCTGCATGTCTTCCTTACATACATTGCATATAATAACATTACCGCCTGCGGCTACGCGAGTAAATATAAACAGGCTGAGCTGGAAGAACTTAAGTATTTTTCAGCCTTACAGATGATGTCAGTATGTAAAGGAGGCCTAGGCCTAAACTCGATCAAACGGCAACCATTGGGAAACCGTGGAGGGAGCTAAATGCCCAGGTACCTACTTGTGTGGAACTACCTGTGAAGCTGGAATTGACCTTGAATAAAGCAAGTGAAACATTCATTAGGAGACATTACTGGGACTTTATTTGTACTCCTGCAAGATGGTGTGTAGGATTCACAGTACCAACAAGTGCCACACAGGATACTTTAGGGCCTGTGTAGAATCCACACCCCACACCCACAGTGGCCTGTTTGTAGTTTATTACAGTTTTTTCTTTACCTTATCTAAGTGGCCTAAGGTCTACAGAAAGATACATAGGCCATATAGAGCTTCATTGCTTTTATACTTTTTATCAGACTATATATTTTTCTCCCACCAAACCCATCTGACTAGTGCTCCGAAATAGATGTTGGATGAAAGATGATGAAACACACAGAGAAAAATGCTAGACATGTTATTTTATCTTTTCTTATTGGGTGGATTCCCGTTGCTTGCTTTTTTGTCGTATGTTATGGCATCTTTCAATCAACCAACAAAGGAAACCTTTTGAACGCAGCATGTGGTCAAACTGTAACACTCTTCAAAGCTAAGGAAAAAATCAGAAATATTGGCCTATAGGTATTGTCTTTTTCTCTACCTGTGGTCTTCATTATGTTTGTAGCGCTTACTGTATAGCACAGGAAACCAAACTTTCAAAGTATTCTGAATAGTGCAGGCTTATTAGAAGGCAAATCTTTTTATTTTATTCTAGCACAGATTTCTAAGGAGATGAAACTGCTTTGATGTCTGTTTTTTTTTTTATTTCTCACTGTTGTCCATGTTTATGAATCAAACCCTGGGAAATGTAAGTAAGAATTTTTATTTATAAGAACCTATTTGCTATTAAATCACTAGGGGTGCATATTAAAAAAAAAAAAAAAAACTTTTCCACGGGAAAAACAATTTAAACTCAGCTCTTTCAAAGGCACACAAAGCTGTAAAAAGTTTTGTTTAACTTTTTTTTCTAAGCTACGCATATGAGCAAAAATGGTGATCTAAAAAAGGTGGCTCTTAAGGGGACCTTCAGTCAAAGCTCCTGAAGCAGTTCCTAGAATGCCTGTCTGCTTTTAGGTCCCGAAAATGTTGGGAATTAGGCATCACCCCCTCCCACCATGCTCCTGCTCCTATCACATAGCACACTGGTTGCCCATCTGGTGGGTTCCATGGGGTGTGTCAGGCCGTATGAATAACTACTTGACAAAATGTATTGCCAAGGGTAAGATTCCAATTAATAACATCATGTTCCCTGTATCTAAAGTTGTCAGGTGGTGCTGCACAAACTGCACACATTTATATATTTTGAATAAATATATAACCGGAAATGGAACCCTGAATTCGATCCAAATTTCAAGCAAAAATTGCCATGTCCCAAATTCCAATTTGTGGTAACAAATCGATTTTTCCCTCAAACATGCAATAGTTTAAAAACAGCTCTTTCCAGGGGGTATTCCCCTGGCTCTGGTGGCAGCAGCTCTGGCATCCTCCTCTTCATCTAGGAAGAAGGACCCTCTTCTTTCTTGACGTGGTGTGGTCTGTCCACCGGTCACCAGTATAAGATCGAGGACAGCAATGGATGCTAGAGGGATGGACAGGCCCGGGAGGGACCTGCCGAGGACATCACCCAGCACTGGATAGAAAAAGAAGGTAAGTTATTTTTTATTTTTTTTTTTTTAGCAATTTGCTAAAAGTTCTGAACGAGTTGAATTTCTTGGCGAAATTAGTTGAATTGCCGGAATTGCATAAAATTGCATAAATTATTCACTTTGGGGCAGTAAAATAATCCGCTGTTTGTAAAACTTAAACCCTTAAACCATTAAAAAAAAAAAAAAAAGATGCGGGCTCCCTCCTCTCCAGCAAAAGCAGCCCAGGCACCAGTTATGTGGGCTGGTAGGCTGGCAGCCAGCCCCTGGCCCTGAAGGCTACCAGTCCACATAGTCCACATTGGTATTGGGCTCATCTGCACCATCCTGGCCTTTGGGGATGCAGGTAATGGGGCAGATGCGTTTTGTCAAGTTATCCGCTTGCTGGCAGGTGATTTGCCAGTCCCTCCGGCTCTTTGAACTGGTATATATTTTACTACTTACCTCTTTCCATTGCCGATCACTGCTATCCCACGCTGGCTGACCATTGCTTCTCACAGCCAGAAGTGAGTGCCAGAAGCTGGGGGCAGGGCAGATGATCAGTGTCCTCCACCCCACTCCTGGCTTCTGCTGCTCACTCCAGGTTTGCCTCTCACTCCCGCTGCAGGGGTGCCTTTTATACCGGCAGAGTAAGCTGACGTCATCTCACCAGAATAAAAGGGCCCTCTCTGTGATGGCGAGCAAGCTTCTCAGAACCTGGTGTGTGGGGCAGAGAATCAGTGTTCTCTGCCCTGCTGAAGACCCTGGACCCAGGATCGGAGGACCTCCGGGTCTGAGGAAATGCCAGGCACATGTAATTTACAGGGCTGGCAGTTAACAGTCTGACATGCAGCCCCGTGAAAATCATATGTTTGGCAGTTAAAGGTTTAAACTAATGGCCTTTTTCCAGGAACAGATAAATAGACCATTTGTTGAGCGAATGACTTGTATAGAAGCAGACAACTTGCATTTGAGCAATTTTAATTGAGATAATGCCTGCTGTACGATTTTAAGGTATTTGTTTGGTCGTATTTACTATCGATTTCGGTTTCCACATGGTAACGGTAACGTGGCCCTCAACCGACAAACAAATTGTCGTTGATCACAGCGGGCATTTCCACGGATCCATTATCATCTGATTGTGGTCAATTTAGCAATTTCTTTTTAGCAGTCTTTCTGTGGCAATGGGAAACAAGACAAACTGTATTTTGGAAGGAATGATTCCTCAATAAATCATTCATCCAGAAGGTATTTTCTTTCAAATAAATATCTAAAATGGTGACATTGAAATAGATAGCTGTAATGTGGTGGAGGGGTTCCAGGTTGAATAAAACAAGTAAGGACATTATAAAACTTTAGAAAGACCAATTTCAAAAACAGCTCGCCTTGCTTTGAAACTTGCCTAAAGTTGGAGTGCATTTAGGCTTGTTGACGTACATGAGACTGAACAGCTTGGAAAGTGTTGTAAAGAATTCAGGCAGGATAAAAGTGATACATTCAAAGAGGGTTCAAGCTAAGTGCTTAGCAGGCCACCTCACAATTAGGTGATGTTACTGTGTGTTTGTTGAATACTGATGATGGTTTTAGATTGAAACAGATGGTTTTAAATAAAACATTAATTCTCTTTATGAAATATAAAACTGAACTGGGTTCATTCAGTATTGACAGTATGGGACATTCTATGCCAAACAAGCAACAAGTCCTATAATCTGTGTCTAAAATCTGGTTAAAGTAGAACTATAGTCAAAAATTACTGTCTTTCCACAGCACAACCCAGGCTGTCCTGCTGCGTATCGCCACTGTTAAAATAAGAATCCGGGTGCCGGGACACTCACCACTTCCGGGCCTCTCTTGTGGTGGCCTCAGAACTGCCAAACAGCCTCGCAGGCAGCACTGTTAGGCTCGCCCACTGACCGCGCTGATAGGCTGCTCACGGTGACTCTCCCACGTGACCGCGAGCAGCCTATCGGCGCCGTCAGCGAACAAGCCTATGAGCACTGACCGCAGAATAGGACCGGAAGTGGTGAGTATCCCGGCTGCCAACAGCGCAGCCACCGGGACCTAGATTACAAGCCCTAAATGCCCAAAAAACAAACCAAATATTTAAAACAAAAACTTACTGTCAGTTGTCGGTAAAAGCATCATTCAATTAAACACAAAAACCCATCACGTGGGGAGAGCCTTTGCTCCCCACAGCCACACAAATGGGAGCACTACACCACTGCTTAATCTTCCTTATTACATTCTTTATTCATGTTTCACATAGAGCTTACAAACACAATTAAAACCATCTAAAAACATACAATCTAGACAAAACACCATAAACAATTTGTTGGGCACTGTGCAATTCTCTATTAATACCTGGATATTAAAGAATCAAAGAACAATATTTGTTGTCATGTCCCTTTAAGTTATTCCTCTTCTTAATCCCTCACAAAAAATATCCCTCTTACTAAAACCTCCTATAAAGTGCAATGTGCTATTATAAACAATATTGTGCAAACCAGGATAATATGATCACTTATACATATCTAGATCACCAGCTCCCCCAGAAAAACAGGGGGACCCCCACGGTGCAATGTGCTAACCTAATCTACCATAAAAAATACATATACATTATGCAAAAACTTTATCCAGAGGGAATAACCATGACCAAAAAATGAAATTAGTATTAATTACCAGGATATGTACAGTGCCCGCCTCCCACTTGTTCCGTGACGAAGGTGAACAAGCGTCTTTTCCTCAGGGCAAGGCGTTGCAAAGATCCATTCAACTAATTACTAAAAAAATACAATAAAAAAGCAAAAAGTCAGGCTATTTTTCATTAGATAAAAATTGTATCTAACAAAAAAAGTCCCCAAAATAACCCTGCTGTCAGTTAACCGCAGCAGGATCGAATTGAAAATGTTAAAGACTCGCCCTGCAAGATGCCCTCTTGCAGGCAAAAATCAAAAAGGTTCATCTTAACTGAAAGCTTACACCAAGCACTTTCACAGGCATTTGCACGGGCAAACTAATCTTGCAAGCTGGCAGCTTTGAATCTCATGAGCAAGTCGGAATTCTCACCTGGCTCTGAATAGACCCCATTGTGCCTGGGCCTCCCATCACATATAATGCCCCTAGAGTTTTTGTTTCCTACCTGGATTGCCTATCTGGCTGCCTTGGGGGTTACAGGCTCAGTTTAAACTGGGGGTCAAGGTATCGTACATTGGTTATGAGGGGGGCCTAGACACTGCTGCTGTATGGGGCCCAAAATATCAGATGGAGGTCCTGACTAGTGATGAGTGAGCCTGAGCAAACCTTGTGAGATTTCACCCCAAACCCAAGCATGGCCTATAGCAAGAAGTTCTTGCTTGAGTTTGATGCTCTGCTGAACCTGTAAAGCCGGAAAGCTGGTAGATTGACTGCTGAGAAACCAATCAACCAGCTTTTGACATCTTGAAATCACAGCCACGCCCCACTGTATAAAAGGCGGCGTCACGTGTCCCATGCCACACCAATGTTCGTTTAGCTAGGTAGATGTTACTGCTGGTACTGCTGCTGGAGGAAGAGATAGGCAATTTAAGGAAGGCTTAAAAACACTTTTCAGGACACATGCGTGGGGAAATCAGGCAGCAGGACACGGATGAGGAAACCAGGCTTCTGGAAACATATAGGTGGGCATAGGAGGCTGCTGGACATATATAATGAGCCAGAGGGGGCTGCTGGAGTCAGTGGACAAGTTTATACCACATTTGATCTACATTGTAGAGTCAGGGGGAATTGTATACCACATTTGATCTACAGCCTACAGTCAGTGGTAATTGTATACCACATTTGATCTACATTCTACAGTCAGTGGTAATTGTATACCACTTTTGATCTACATTCTACAGTCAGTGGGAAATGTATACCACATTTGAGCTACATCCTGCAGCTAGGGAGCATTGTATACCACATTTGATCTACACTGTACAGTTGGTAGGAAATTTACACCACATTTTATCTACATCCTACAATCAGTGGGAAATGTATACCCCATTTGATCTACATTTTACAATCAGTGGGGATTGTATACCACATTTGATCTACATTCTACAATCTGTGGGACTTGCATACTACATTTCATCTACATCCTACATTCAGTGGGAATTGTATACCACATTTCATCTACATTGTACAATTAGTGGGAATTGTATACCACATTTCATCTAATTTGTACAGTCATTGGGAATTATATACCACATTTTATACACATTGTACAATCAGGGTGATCTTCATAGCACAATCAGGGGGAATTATATACCACATTTGATCTATATTCTACAGTCAGTGTGAATTGTATACCACATTTGATCTACAATGTGCAATCAGTGGTAATTGTATATACCACATTTGATCTACATCCTACAATCAGTGGGAATTGTATACCACATTTGATCTTCATTGTACATTCAGTGGGAATTGTATACCACATTTGATCTATATTGTACATTCAATGAGAATTGTATACCACATTTGAGATACATTTCACAGTCAGTAGGAATTGTATACCACATTTGATCTACATCCTACAGTGGGAATTGTATGGTGCCATGGTGCTGCTGCTGGTGATGGAGCTGGTGCTGCAGGGAGAGGATGTGTTTCATCTGTGCCTGTTAAATCTTTCTCTGGTGCAAGTAGGTACCACAGTTTGCAGCGTCTTCATGTAGACCCAATTCCGAGTGGTGATACCAAAAGAAGTTGAAGCAATCATAGATTATATGGCACACAGTGCTACCAGTTCCATGGGATTGTCTTCCACCCTCTTCACTTCTGTCGAAAGTGCAGAGCCTTCCACCTCCCCCCCCCCCTCTTAAATCAGCAACGGAAACCCAGCCAGAAGTCATTGAGTCACTAATGCCCTATGACACTCCTACCTGGAATACCGTGGGCCATCCACTTGCCCCTGCCCCAGAGCTAGGGCTCCCAGATGCCCAACAGCTTCTGCTGAAGGATGAGGATTTGGCCAGCGGACCATCACAGGTCACCTACGATGTTGATGACTGTCGACTGCTACGCCTCTGCATTGTGGAGGTGTCAGCACCTACTTACCTGCGCCCCGTTCCTGTCGCGCTCCCCGTACCGCCGCGCGGCTTCCTGGTCGGCGGCCGCGGCGGGCGGCGGCCTTCCTTCCTCCTGGCGCGCGCGCGCGCCTGGTTCCTCTTTGGCCGGCGTCCCCGGCTCCGGCGCTCGTGCTCGCGCACACGCGCGAGCACGTTGTGGTTATGCCCTCCGGCGCCGCTGTTCTCAGCGCGGCCGCCGGAGGAGAACTAATTAAAGGTACAGGTGTGGGTGGGGGGAATGTTTTACTTGTCACTGGCCAATCTCTTCAGCACGTCACTCCCTCACTACTTCCCTCCAATCAGCTCTCTCTGAATTCTGGGCAGCTCGCCCCATGTGTCCAATCTGTTTGAAGTTCCTGGTTGCACCAATCACTACACTGACTCTCCTTGGCCAATTATGTCTGTTCCCTATTTAACCTCAACCCAGTCAGTCTGTCATTGCCTGTTATAGCGCCTAGATCCTAGTATTTGCTTATCCCTGATTTTTGATCCTGATTCCTGTTGCCGACCCTCGCTTGTTTGACCATCCTCGATCTCCACTCCTGTTGCCGACCCTTGCCTGCCTGGACCATCCTCGATCTCCACTCCTGTTGCCGACCCTTGCTTACCTTGACCATCCTCGATCTCCACTCCTGTTGCCGACCCTTGCTTGCCTTGACCATCCTCGATCTCCACTCCTGTTGCCGACCCTTGCTTGCCTTGACCATCCTTGATCTCCTGTTGCCGACCCTTGCCTGTCTGTTGGACTTCCACCTTACGCTCACATACCGGCTACCCGATTCCACTTCCAGCCGCGGGCTCTCCAGTTCTCTGTACCGTAAGACCTCATCCTTTGAGCCATAAAGTCCTGGGGGCAACCGATCCCGAGCAGGCGTGTTCTGCGTCTCGGCAAGCGGGGGCTCCTATAGGTGAAGCTGGCTGCGGAGATTGGGGGTTGAGGTCCTTACCAAGAGAACTGGAGTTGTCCAAGTGGTAAATTGAGGTTCCGGGAGCGTGACATTATAACAGGCCCAAAAAATATCAATATGGAAGACCTGGTACAGCAAGTTCAGGCGATGGCCACCGCTATCAATCAACTTGCCCAGAGGGTGGCCCATCAAGAAACCCGCCAGACTTCAACACCCGCTGTATCACCTCATATTCCTGAGCCTAAGGTTCCTTTACCTGAAAAATTCTTTGGAGACCGGGCCGGCTTTTCGAATTTCAAGAATTCGTGTGAACTCTACTTTAGGCTGCGGCCTTTATCTTCTGGCACAGAAACCCAACGGGTGGGTTTAATTATCTCTTTGCTACAAGGAGATCCCCAGTCATGGGCTTTCAGCTTGCTCCCTGAAGATCCTGCCTTACACTCCGTGACATCCTTTTTTTCAGCTATGGGAGTGTTGTATGCGGATCCAGATCGTCAATCCACGGCGGAAAACAGGCTTCGGGCCCTGAAGCAGGGTCGGAATTCCGCCGAGGACTACAGCGCTGAGTTCCGGCGCTGGGCAGTAGAATCTACCTGGAACGATCCAGCCCTATGCAGCCAATTCCGTATGGGGCTGTCTGAAAATATTAAAGATGCCCTGGTCAACTTTCCCACTCCAAAAGATTTGGACCAGCTTATGCAGGTCTCCATCAGGATCGATAGACGTCTTAGGGAGAGAGCCAGGGAAAGGGTTAGGGTTACTACTCCCTTTAGACCTTCACAAACTCCCAGTCCTTCAACTCCTGGTGGGGTAAACTCCTCCTCCCCCTCTCAAGAGGAGCCAATGCAGGTTGGCAGAGCCCGTCTTTCTCAGGACGAGAAACAACGAAGACGGTCTTTGGGTCTTTGTCTCTATTGTGGGTCCCCGGGGCATTTTGCCAGGTCTTGTCCTAATAAGGGATATCCGGCGGAAAACTTTCTCGCCTAGGTCAGGAAGAGGGTGCTGACCTAGGTGGATGGAAGCATTACTCTCACCATGATAAGATGTTAATCCCTACAGAGCTTTTCTGGGGTCTTTCCAAACAGGCAGTACCTGCTTTTGTCGATAGTGGAGCTGCAGGTAACTTCCTGGATCGGAACATAGTCTCCATCCTGGGAGTTCCACTGGTACCTCTTGAAAAGTCTCTCCAGGTGTTGGCAATAAATGGGAAGGCTATCCAGGGAGGACCGGTCAGTCACAGGACCCCTCCTCTCAAACTAGTGGTGGGTTCATCCCATTCTGAACTTATAGAATTTCTGGTGTTTGATTGTCCAGAAACACCAGTAGTTTTGGGATACCCATGGCTAAAGCTCCATAACCCCATATTTAACTGGCACTCTGGTGACCTGGTGAAATGGAGTAATTACTGCAAGGCACATTGCTTCTCCACTATCCTTAGGAGTGTTCAGATTTTGCCCCAGGAATTACCTCTGCCTTATTCTGATTGGGGAGATGTCTTTTCTGAGCGATCCGCTGATAAACTTCCCCCACACAGATCCTATGATTGTCCCATCGACTTACTTCCGGGTACTATTCCTCCTAGGGGAAAAATTTATAATCTGAATCGGGCAGAAGAGCAGGCTATGAAGGAATATATTTCGGAAAATCTGAGTAAAGGCTTTATCCGCCCGTCAACCTCACCGGCGGGTGCCGGCTTCTTTTTTGTTGAGAAGAAGGATGGGGGTTTAAGGCCTTGCATAGATTATAGAGCATTGAATAAGATCACCGTTAAAAATCGTTATCCTCTTCCCTTAATAGGTGATTTATTCAATCAGGTGGTGGGGGCTCGGATTTTTTCTAAACTAGATCTAAAGGGGGCCTACAATCTAATCCGTATACGACAAGGGGATGAATGGAAGACGGCTTTCAATGTTAAAGATGGTCATTATGAATATTTAGTCATGCCTTTCGGCCTTTGCAATGCTCCTGCGGTCTTTCAAGATTTTGTTAATGACGTGTTTCGTGACTATTTGGGTATCTTCGTAGTGGTTTATTTGGATGACATCCTCATTTTTTCCAAGAACCTTTTTGAACACAGGCAACATGTGAAACTGGTCCTTCAGAAATTGAGGGAAAATAATCTATACGCTAAAATCTCTAAATGTATGTTTGAAGTTACCTCCGTTCCCTTCTTAGGGTATATTATTTCTAGTCAGGGGTTGGAGATGGATGCGGGAAAGGTTTCAGCGGTGCGGAATTGGGTACAACCCAAATCTTTAAAAGAATTACAACGTTTTCTAGGGTTTGCTAATTTCTATCGACGTTTTATCAAGGGTTTTTCTAGTATCGTTGCTCCTCTCACCAATCTCACCCGTAAAGCCGCGTTCACTGTTAACTGGTCACCATCAGCTATTGAAGCTTTTGGTGTCTTGAAACAGGCCTTTACCTCGGCGCCAGTCTTAGTGCACCCTGATGTCAACAGACCTTTTATTGTTGAGGTTGATGCGTCTGAATTGGGTGTGGGGGCTGTTTTATCGCAATTCTCTGGATCTCCTGAACGTATGCATCCATGTGCCTATTTCTCTCGGAAATTTAATACCGCAGAACAAAATTATGACGTCGGCAATAGGGAACTATTAGCTATTAAACTGGCATTTGATGAATGGCGTCACTGGTTAGAGGGCTCTCTGCATCCTATCACTGTATATACCGATCATAAAAATCTTGAGTATATAGGCTCCGCCAAGAGGTTGAATTCTCGACAGGCCCGTTGGGCATTATTTTTTTTACGTTTCAATTTTATTATTACTTTTAAGCCGGGTGTAAAAAATACTAAAGCCGATGCTCTATCGCGTATGTTCGGTGAGTGTAAAGATCGAGGAGATTCTGGGGAACCTATTTTACCTGCAGGTTGTGTGGTCGGGGCCCTACTCCCCGATCTTTCTAAAGTTTTGGCGCCGTTCCAAGATGATTCACCTGTAAATGTACCAGCAGGACGTCAATTTGTGCCACCGCATTTGCGTTCCGACGTAATCCGCGAATTCCACGACGCCAAAACTGCCGGGCATCTGGGAATTCGTAAAACTTTTATTTTAGCTCGACGTCATGTATGGTGGCCTTCTATGAGACGTGATATCACTACCCTTATCGACGCATGTCCTGTTTGTGCACGAAGTAAAGGGGTACACAAGGCCCCTAGTGGGTATCTGATTCCGCTTGAGATCCCTAAAGAACCGTGGTCTCACATCTCGATGGATTTTATTGTTGATTTACCTCTCTCGCATGGGAACACTGTGATTTGGGTAGTCGTTGATAGATTTAGTAAGATGGCTCATTTTATTGCTTTACCCAAGCTACCCTCGGCTCCTGAACTTTCGCGCTTGTTCATCTCACATATTTTTCGTCTTCATGGTATTCCAGTAAATATTGTTTCCGATCGGGGTGTGCAATTTATATCACAATTTTGGAAAAATTTTTGTTCACGTTTGGGGATTCAGGTTTCTTTATCCTCCGCGTATCATCCCCAGTCTAATGGGCAGACCGAAAGAACGAATCAGAGCCTAGAACAATATTTAAGATGTTACATCTCTGACACTCAGGAGCAGTGGTCGGAATTTATTGACTTTGCGGAGTTCGCGTATAATAATGCGCCGAGTGATAGTACCAAAATATCCCCGTTCTTCTGTAATTATGGAAAGCATCCTAAAGCTTCTTCTTTTTCTGCAGCACCTTCTGATTTTCCGGTCTTAGAAGAGTGGCTTCAGAAACGGAAAGAGGTTTGGGCATGTGTCAAGAAAAATTTAGAAACTATGCGCGTTAAATATAAAAAGTTTGCTGATCGTCACAGGTCTCAGGAACCTATCCTTCAGTGTGGAGACCTTGTTTGGGGTTCCACTAGGAATATCGCTCTCCGTCAGCCTTCTTATAAATTGGGTCCTAAATTTATTGGTCCTTATCCTATTATCAGAAAACTTAATAATGTTACCTATAAAGTACGGCTTCCTTCTACTATGAAGATCTCTGACTCATTTCATGTTTCTCTGTTGAAGCCTGCTAAAGACTCTTCTCCTGTTGGTCCTCCTCCGGTTTTAGTAGATAATGCACAAGAATATGAAGTAAACAAGATTTTGGATTCTCGTAGAGTGCGTAATACTATACAGTATTTAATTGACTGGGTTGGTTATGGTCCTGAGGAGAGATGCTGGGTTTCTTCTAGGGATGTTCACGCCAGGGCTCTGGTAAAGAAATTTCACCGTGACAATCCGGAAAAACCTGGTGAGGGTCCGGAGGCCCCTCGTGAGGGGGGGGGGTAATGTCAGCACCTACTTACCTGCGCCCCGTTCCTGTCGCGCTCCCCGTACCGCCGCGCGGCTTCCTGGTCGGCGGCCGCGGCAGGCGGCGGCCTTCCTTCCTCCTGGCGCGCGCGCGCCTGGTTCCTCTTTGGCCGGCGTCCCCGGCTCCGGCGCTCGCGTGTGCGCGAGCACGTTGTGGTTATGCCCTCCGGCGCCGCTGTTCTCAGCGCGGCCGCCGGAGGAGAACTAATTAAAGGTACAGGTGTGGGTGGGGGGAATGTTTTACTTGTCACTGGCCAATCTCTTCAGCACGTCACTCCCTCACTACTTCCCTCCAATCAGCTCTCTCTGAATTCTGGGCAGCTCGCCCCATGTGTCCAATCTGTTTGAAGTTCCTGGTTGCACCAATCACTACACTGACTCTCCTTGGCCAATTATGTCTGTTCCCTATTTAACCTCAACCCAGTCAGTCTGTCATTGCCTGTTATAGCGCCTAGATCCTAGTATTTGCTTATCCCTGATTTTTGATCCTGATTCCTGTTGCCGACCCTCGCTTGTTTGACCATCCTCGATCTCCACTCCTGTTGCCGACCCTTGCCTGCCTGGACCATCCTCGATCTCCACTCCTGTTGCCGACCCTTGCTTACCTTGACCATCCTCGATCTCCACTCCTGTTGCCGACCCTTGCTTGCCTTGACCATCCTCGATCTCCACTCCTGTTGCCGACCCTTGCTTGCCTTGACCATCCTTGATCTCCTGTTGCCGACCCTTGCCTGTCTGTTGGACTTCCACCTTACGCTCACATACCGGCTACCCGATTCCACTTCCAGCCGCGGGCTCTCCAGTTCTCTGTACCGTAAGACCTCATCCTTTGAGCCATAAAGTCCTGGGGGCAACCGATCCCGAGCAGGCGTGTTCTGCGTCTCGGCAAGCGGGGGCTCCTATAGGTGAAGCTGGCTGCGGAGATTGGGGGTTGAGGTCCTTACCAAGAGAACTGGAGTTGTCCAAGTGGTAAATTGAGGTTCCGGGAGCGTGACAGGAGGATGGGAGGGAGGGTAGCGTGGAGGAGGTGGTGGAAGATAATCCTAGGTGTGATAACGAGGTCCTAGACCCAACATGGACTGAAGGCCATAAGAGCTTGAGATAGAGGTGGTGGGCACGCAGCCAGCAGAAGAGGGAGAGGGCTGGCCTCAGTGGTCAACCCCTTGATAGGACTGCCCACTAAGCTCAGGGACTGAACAGGCCAAAGCTGTCTTAAAGGATGTCATCAGCGTTGCATTTTTCTCAAGCAGTGCGCAGACAACAAGACATGAAGCAAGGGAAAGGTGTTAATAAACTCTGCCCTATGTCTATGACCGGGCCCGCAATCCAAACACGAGCTGCAGTAGCAGAAACACCTGAGGCTCCCTTTGCTCAGCCTCTACCACCACCTCCCCAATGGCAAGGCCACCAGCTTCAAAGCGAGGATGTGAAGTGACCACCACCCCTACCACTACCAGCAGCAGCACCACCACCATCACCAAGCTTGTCCACACCATTCCAGGAAAGCATTTAGCTGTCTATCCCTCAGACACTGGAGAGAAAGCAGAAGCTTGGCCCATCTTACCCAAGAGCCTTAGCTCTGAATTTCAAAAATGCTGACCTTTGAAATGCTTCCATTCTGGCTGGTGGAGACAATTTTAAAAATCTGGTGGTGACAGTGGTAGTCCTGCAATATTCCATTCACAGCCACCGCTACTTTTTTAGGCCATCCCTGCACTGCACCAACAGGTTGTGGATAAAATAAGGTGTGCACTGTGCAATGTCATTGGTTCCAGTGTCCACATCACCGCTGACATGTGGACAAGTAAGCATGGCCAGGGGCATTACATCTCTCTAACTGCCCACTCAGTCAATGTAGTAGTGGCCAAAATGGGAAGCGTTTTGGCACATATCCTTCCACCACCCAGAATTGCCTCCTGTTGCACTTCACCACCAATGAGTGGGCCTCCATTAGGGACATTTGTGTCGTTCTACAGTGCTTCCAATATGGCACCAATATGGTCATTGCGGATGATGTAATTGTCAGAGTTACCATCCCCATCCTTCACCTGCTGGAAAAACCCTCAGGCCATGGCAGAGGATGTGATGATGGCACAGAAGGAAGCAGAGGAGGAAGAGGAAGGCACATTTACCCTGGTGTGAGGCCACTCCACAAGTGGCTCACAGGGTGGGTTGCTGGGCCGACAGTGCCAGGTACTCCTTTGTCCAGCCAGTGGATAGTTTTGGAGGAGGAGAAGGAGGGCTTTCTCTCAAAGCAGGGTGGCACTCAGAACAGCTCTTGGGCATCACTGGACCATGGCTGGGCGGAGGAGGAGACACCTGCCACTGAGAACAGCTTCTCCTTGACTTAGGGCAGCCTGAACCACTGCATGCTCCAGTGCCTGCAGAACGACTGCATCTTCACCAGTTCCAATTACTGGATGGCCTCCCTGTGGGATCCCCGCTATAAACACAACATCACCTCCCAGCTGACTTTGTGGGCTTAGTGGAGGCCGAGGCTGAGAAGGAGAAGGAGGTCGCCAATGCAGCAGGGGCACCAACACCACCTCGCAAGGGAGGCTGAGCATGGGAACAATGTGGAACACCTTATATATTTGTTTGCCACATCCACCACCATTGGATACGGCCCGTAGTACCATGAGGCAGACTTTGACTCACATGGTGGATGACTATTTGTCCACGCGTCTCCTGGGTCCTCCCCGCTCAGTTTCTAGGTTGTTAAATTGAACATGCGGTGGTGCCATGAAGGTGCTGGCCTGCTTTGCTGTATGTATATTAAAAGAGCATGTGTTCAGCACCGCAGGGGGGTGTCATCACCCACAAGAGGATTCGCCTATCCACAGGCAACGTGGACATCGTCCCATTCCTTAAGATGAACCAGACATGGGTCCTGGCTGTACCTGGCTGCGCCAGCGTTCGAGTGAGTGCTTTTAGTGTTGGCTACCTCCTCCTCCTCTACCTCTTCCACTTCCACCTCCACATCCATCTCCACCTGCTCTACCTCTTCTACCTACACCGCAACATCTACCTCCACCTTCTCTCTCTGGACCTCTGACACCTGTGAAAATGTTTTTGTTTTCTGTTTTTCTTATGAGTACTTTCCCTGCCCTATTTTGTGCAGGGAAATCACCCTGGTGTTCTCCCTGATTTGCACCCCTCTAGGCCTTACTATCCCCATTTTACAGCCATTTTTGTGGTCCCCAAGTTTGGGTCCCCATTGACTTCAATCGGGTTTGGGTCGAGTCCGGGGACCTAAACCCAACTTTTGCGGCAAGTTCAGCTGAACTTTCCGAGCCTGAACTTGCTCATCACTAGTCCTGAGGTAGACGCTGGCATCTGGGGTGCTGTGAGAACCCTGGCGGCCGAGTTACTGAGAAAGAGCCTACTGAAACAGCTGGTCCAATCCAGGGGCCAAAAGTGAGACTCCTTGGGGCACAGGGAAGACATCCAGACTGACAAAGCAGGGCAGGGAACAGGAAACGGACATACTTCCCAGAGCAAGAGGGTGGGGGCGAAGGAACCATTTCAGCCCCTGAAATTATCCGTTGAGGGAGATCATTTGTGTGGTCATTGCAGACTACAGAAGCATATTACAATATGGGAGGTAATGAACACCAAAACAGGACTATGTAGTGCAATTCATGATTTAATGCTCAAATTTATAGTGCAATACAACAGTGAAAGGTTATTTACAGTGAAATCAATCAGGTTCTATATGAAAAAGCTGGCCGTATACACATCAAGCATAAGCAGGGAAAATAAAAATACAGAAACTCTGATACAAGTATGCTGAACAGAAAATGGAAACAGATTAATCAGAAAAAGTATATTCAGGTTTGCAGTGTATTTCCCTTTAAGACATGAGATAAGCAAAAAATAATCAAGCAAGGACTGCAGTTGGGATAAAAAGTGCTTACAGGCTGACCGCAGGTCGCAAGGACACCTCAACGTTTCGGTCCTGAATAGACCTTTGTCAAGAGGCAAGCGGTATCCATGGCAGGTAGGTATGGGGCTTTTAAACCTAGTCAAGGGTCTCCAGCTGACAGGAATGATGACACCACAGGGGGCGCACGCGCCGGCGCCATACTGTGACGTCATCGGCAGCGCCCGTGACACGTCCCGATCACGCTGGCCACCGCAAAAATTGCGGGTGAAGCCGCGTGATGCATGGGGCGTGCGCGGGCCTGCGGGGGCATAGAAAATGAGTAAAAAAAAGAACCCGGTCAAAAGGGAGGACATACAGAGGGACTTGCCCTCATCCAAGATGGCGGGGGGCGTCAGACGAGCCACAGCAAAGATGGCGTCTGCATAATTAAAGGAAAGCCACACAGGAAGGGCTGGCTGTGTAGAACCAGCGTCAGCCCTGCGTGCCACAACAAAGATGGCCGCCAGGAATAGTAAACAATGCCTGTGTTTGCCACACCAAATATGGCGTGCGCAAAATTAATGACTGGAAAAAAAAGGTTCAAACATAGAAACAAATATATATAACGGATGTCCATATATAGAATAAGTAATGTCCATATATAAAATAATAAATTTAGGAAGATCTATTCAGAATGATCAGTTCTGCGCGCAGCGTTGGGGGCGTGGCAAAGAATGACAGGTCCGTTATGTGGGGAAGCCCTGATGGAAATAATTGACAGCTGGAGACCAGGCTGGAGCCCTCAGAAGAGACCAGAAAGTGAGTTCAAGGCTGCCGAAAGGAGAAACATAAAAACAGGTTATTAAAAATAGAACCAAGAAGTGTGAGTAAATAAAAGCAGGATACTGTATGTGAAATGAATCACGATCCAAAATCTAATCATTGCACAATAGACCAAACTGGGAGGAAAAGGACGGAGAAACCGTCAGAAACAATGGGATAAAGTTGTAAATAAACAGAAAAATCAAGGTTCTCATTTAGACCACCTGGGCTCTTAGTGCCCAGTTTAAAGATCCAAGCCAGCTCCCGTTGTAGGAGTCTCTTATCCATATCACCTCCTCTATAGGGTAATCTTACTAATTCAATGCCCACAAACCTTAGCTGGCTGATGTTATGTCCCAATTCCATGAAGTGTCTAGCGACAGAGGATTCTGCCCGGCCATTGCGAATATCAGACCTGTGCTCGCAGATTCTCTGTCGTAGCTCACGTTTCGTTTTGCCCACATACCCTTTGCCACATGGGCATTTAATAAGGTAGATTACATTTTTAGATGAGCAATTGATGAAATCCTGTATAGGATACCTTTTGCCAGAATTGGGATGGGTAAAACTGGTTGCCTTAGAAGTGTAGCCACACTGGGCACAATGCCCACATGGGTACATACCTTTGGGTTTCTCTATATCCGAAAGCCAGTTGGATATCATGGTCGGCTTAGGTGAGTGAAACTCCGCTCTGACCAATGATGACCTCAGATTCCTAGCTTTCCTATAGACTGTTAGTGGAGGGTCCTTAAAGGTTTCTGACACCTTCTCATCGGATTGTAGAATTGGCCAATGTTTGCGGACAATCCTCTGCGCCTGAGTGGAAAGTTGGGAAAAATTAAGAATACATGGTACACGTGTGGTGGTATGTTTAGGGCGAAAGGTGCGTAGGGTGGTGTGGTTAAGACCCCTAGCCCTGGCCTGTGCCGTCTGTAGACTGTCGAGTTCATAACCACGCTGTAGTAAATTGTGTATAAGTTCGTTAGAACGAAGATCGTATAGATCATCTGAGGAGGTTATACGCCTAATCCGAACAAACTGGCCATATGGCAGGCCCTTTAACAGCGATGGTGGATGGAAGCTGGTGGCATGGAGTAGTGTATTACGATCAGTGGGCTTTTTATAAACATCTGTGGTAAGACAGCCATCTATCAACTTAATGTGTACGTCAAGAAAGTGAATCTCAGTGTTGCTGTGGTCAATGGAGAAAGAGATGGTCGGGGTACATTGGTTAAGATATGCATGAAAAGACAGAAGGTCATCGAGCTGGCCATGCCAGATCATGAATACATCATCGATGTAACGCTGCCAGGTGAGTATGTTACGTGAGAAGGCCCCTGTAGGGTAGATAAATTCAGCTTCAAAGTTGGCCATGAAAAGGTTTGCATAACTGGGTGCCATGTTTGAGCCCATGGCAGTTCCCTGGGCCTGAAAATAAAATTGATTATCAAAGACAAAGTAGTTCTTAGTAAGGATAGTGGTAAGTAAATCGCTGGCCAAAGTTTGTAAACCTGATGAAATGGGGGTACCGGCTAGAGCCCTCTTAATGATGTTGATGCCATCTGTATGGGGGATAGAGGTATACAGGCTCGTCACATCCATGGTTACAAGTATGCAATTTGAAGTCAGAGTACCAAAGGAGTTCAACTTATTTAGAAAATCTGTAGTATCTTGTAAGAAAGATGGAGTGGCCAATACAAGTGGTTGCAGAAGGCGGTCTAGAAAAATAGCCGGATTCTGGAAGACAGAGTTCGTGCCTGCCACAATGGGACAGCCAGGTGGTTTATGGAGTTTTTTATGTATTTTCGGTAAACAGTAAAACAACGGAATCAAAGGATGGTCTGTCTTCAGAAATCTGGCACGATTACGTGAGCTGAGATATTCGCAATGGCCGGGCAGAATCCTCTGTCGCTAGACACTTCATGGAATTGGGACATAACATCAGCCAGCTAAGGTTTGTGGGCATTGAATTAGTAAGATTACCCTATAGAGGAGGTGATATGGATAAGAGACTCCTACAACGGGAGCTGGCTTGGATCTTTAAACTGGGCACTAAGAGCCCAGGTGGTCTAAATGAGGACCTCGATTTTTCTGTTTATTTATAACTTTATCCCATTGTTTCTGACGGTTTCTCCGTCCTTTTCCTCCCAGTTTGGTCTATTGTGCAATGATTAGATTTTGGATCGTGATTCATTTCACATACAGTATCCTGCTTTTATTTACTCACACTTCTTGGTTCTATTTTTAATAACCTGTTTTTATGTTTCTCCTTTCAGCAGCCTTGAACTCACTTTCTGGTCTCTTCTGAGGGCTCCAGCCTGGTCTCCAGCTGTCAATTATTTCCATCAGGGCTTCCTCACATAACGGACCTGTCATTCTTTGCCACGCCCCCAACGCTGCGCGCAGAACTGATCATTCTGAATAGATCTTCCTAAATTTATTATTTTATATATGGACATTACTTATTCTATATATGGACATCCGTTATATATATTTGTTTCTTTGTTTGAACCTTTTTTTTCCAGTCATTAATTTTGCGCACGCAATATTTGGTGTGGCAAACACAGGCATTGTTTACTATTCGTCTTTGCTGTGGCACGCAGGGCTGACGCTGGTTCTACACAGCCAGCCCTTCCTGTGTGGCTTTCCTTCAATTATGCAGACGCCATCTTTGCTGTGGCTCGTCTGACGCTCCCCGCCATCTTGGATGAGGGCAAGTCCCTCTGTATGTCCTCCCTTTTGACCGGGTTCTTTTCTACTCATTTTCTATGCCCCCGCAGGCCCGCGCGCGCCCCATGCATCACGCGGCTTCACCCGCAATTTTTGCGGTGGCCAGCGTGATCGGGACGTGTCACGGACGCTGCCGATGACGTCACAGTATGGCGCCGACGCGTGCGCCCCCTGTGGTGTCATCATTCCTGTCAGCTGGAGACCCTTGACTAGGTTTAAAAGCCCCATACCTACCTGACATGGATACCGCTTGCCTCTTGACAAAGGTCTATTCAGGACCGAAACGTTGAGGTGTCCTTGCGACCTGTGGTCAGCCTGTAAGCACTTTTTATCCCAACTGCAGTCCTTGCTTGATTATGTTTTGCTTATCTCATGTCTTAAAGGGAAATACACTGCAAACTTGAATATACTTTTTCTGATTAATCTGTTTCCATTTTCTGTTCAGCATACTTGTATCAGAGTTTCTGTATTTGTATTTTCCCTGCTTATGCTTGATGTGTATACGGCCAGCTTTTTCATATAGAACCTGATTGATTTCACTGTAAATAACCTTTCACTGTTGTATTGCACTATAAATTTGAGCATTAAATCATGAATTACACTACATAGTCCTGTTTTGGTGTTCATTACCTCCCATATTGTAATTTGTTAGTATATTTATATACCTATTGGGCAGAGGTATTTTGGAGGTGATTTTGAACCCTGATTCTAGCAATTTCTTATATGCTATCTATGACACAATGGATGTCGTTTTCTCTTAGCAGTGTGCCACAATCAGTCTTACTAATTTAGACTACAGAAGCATCCCCTCATGGCCAAGGATTACCCCAATGTGTAGAGCCCCTGATATTGAAGAAGCCTCCCTTAAACGCCTGCCCCTATCCCAAGGGGCATCCAAACTCAGGCTGGTAGTGGTATTGTAGTGGGGTGGCCATCCCCCTGGTTCCGAGAGGTACCGAAATATCCCTCTGGCGCAGGGAGTTGCTGTATTGCTTTAAAAGTTTATTTTATAAGACTGTACCATAAAAGTTTAGCTGATGTTCATGGCTGCTGCATATTTACAACATTACCTTAAGGGAACCACCAAGTGTATCACAATAAAGAGCTGCTTTGAAAGAAATTGGTGTTTAGTGTGCAATGGCATTGTGATCCTTGTCCCCCATCTGTTGGGCCAGTGTGTGTTTTACATTTCGTGTTCGTTTTAAGATGTCAATCCTTGGAGCTAGGGTATGGTCACTTATCACACCTAGGCTTGGACCAAGTTGAAGGGCGAGTGGCAATATTCACAAAATCCTATATGGGAGTTTATTATGGTCAAGAAGAAAAGGACAGGATTTGAGATCAAGGAACGGCTAGTCTAAGAGGACCTGGTAGCCCAGGGAGTTGGTTAATTCTAGCCAGTAGAACCATGTCCCCAACAAATTATTAATTATGTTCATGGATTAGGTCAGATCCCAGTGTTATTTTAGCTTTGACCATTTTGCATATAGCAGAGAAGGAATTTCTTGTACGGGCTACTTGGGATCCTAGAGTGGCGGAGAAGGCATAAAGCAAGCTTGTTTAGGTTCCAAATAAATTGATGAGCACTTTTTCTAAATGTCCCCCAGAAGATCTGAGGAAATGCCTCACTGCAACCCCAAATCTTGTGAGAGACTTAGGTGAGCCAAGTTACAGAGGCTAACAAACCTCAGTGTGTGTGTGTGTGAATTAAAGATTAAAGCAGGTCTCAAGAAAATCGGAAAACCCTTTTAGTTATTTTTTCTGACTTCCTCCTAATGTGAAAAAATGAAGCATCTGAAATTGTTATGTCTTTTATGAGCTACTTCTAATTACAATCATTTTCTGCTTAATATACCTAATTTGCATTTAATGACGCTTGAAGAATGTAGACCCTTAATTATCAAAGCGCTTTGTGTTGTAATCTGGCTGCAAGTGTGTGCCAGAAGAGTCTTGGAATGTGTTCAGAGTAAAAGCAAAACATTTTCCATTGACGAGTAAAAAACAAACTCTCTGTAGCATCAACAAATGCAAAATTAGCGCATGTTTTATCTTAAATTACAAAGAAGAAGTGACGTAGGAAACCATATTTGCAACAGATCTGAAAAAATGCAAACATCAACAGTTTTGAATTATATTTATCTGAGCCTTACAGCTGGAAGAAATTCTCTGGTTCTTGAGTTTGAAAGTAATCGAGATACTGTAGCTGTAACAAAGTTGAGCACGAATGAAAGAACAGCAAAGGCAATATTTATTTTGTACTTTCTGGGAGTAGCTGAGATCAGCAGAGGAGTAACAATAAGAGGTTGCAATTGCAGTGGGGTCCCCATAAGGCCAGACATTTGAGTGAGCATTTGGTCTCTCATGGCATCATACACAGAAAAAAGAAGCATCATCTCACTGGTGGTACTCAAGATCCCGCCAGGTGGCACTCGACAAAGCTGCTCTCCTGTCCTACAGCCCAATTCAATCTGGTGCCAGGGGTTCCCAGCCAGTGATACTAGAGTTCTCGTCAGGTGCTACTCAGCAAGGCTGCCAGCTGTTCTGTGCCCCACCCCAGTCTGCTTCCATCTATACTTTACCCAAGACTTATTTGCTCCCTACAAGTACAGAACTACTCCAAAAGTTGAGGTTTTGTTTGTTTTAACCACAACCTACATGCACCACCTAGGTTGTGCCTGATAAACTGGATAATGGAAAATGATACTGGATGAAAAAAAGCTTTGGGACCACTAGTCTAGTTGTAAGCAGATAACATTCCAGGAAAAAGGTACTGCATGGGCCATGATGGTGCCCCATTCAATGTCCCCACCAGAGCACGGTCATACTTAATTAGCCATTGGCTCCACAATCTCTATTCAGAGATCAGGGGAACAATGAGGCCACGTTTACACCAGGCTGAAACAGTGGGATTGTGATCGCACCACAGCAGAGCTAAGCAAGTGATTGTGCTTGAGATCCCCACTTAATAATTTGTTCACAAAATGCTGCATGCATGGATTTTGGGGGGCAATCCCAACAAACAGACCTAGTCTGAAATTCCTGTAAATTTTTTACGAATACGAATACTTTATTGGTCGCCAAGTATGTACAGAATACAAACAAGGAATACTTTTTGGAAGGGGGGTTCTCCATAGAGCTTGAACATTTGCTAGACGCACAGCTATATACATCAACACACTATATACACAACTATATACATCAACACACATGCTATATACTTAAATGGGGGTATAAACATTAGTTTGTTTTAGCTAGTTATACATATTTACAAAGGATTTTGTTACATGCGATATTCCTTAAAATAACTGGTGATGCACCGGGGATCGAAAGTTTTCTGGGATTCTTAGAGTTTATTATTTAGTGCTTTAACTGCAAGTGGGAAGAAACTGTTTTTATACCGAGAGGTTCTGGACGAGATAGCCCGATACCTTCGTCCAGACGGTAGTAGATTGAAGAAGGGGTGACCTGGGTGTGTGGGGTCACCTACTATTCTTTTTGCCCTAGAGCGGATCCTTTCCTTGAATTGTTCATCTAGGTCAGGTAGGGGACATCCTATGATCCACTCAGCGGTCCTGGTGATCCTCTTCAGCCTGATCTTGTCTTTGGCTGTGATCCCACAATACCAAGTAGTGAAGGAGGAGCTCAGGAGTGAGCCTACTGCGCCGATGTAGAAGGTCTTCAGGATCCTTTTAGACATTCCGAATTTCGCAAGTTGTCTTAGGAAATACAGTCTCTGTTGAGCCTTCTTTAGGACAACGGTGGCTTACCTACTCCACTTCAAGTCATTAGTTATCACTGTGCCGAGGAATTAAAACATCCCTCCAGCAATACCTTTGGGTGCCTGAGTTATCTAAAACTCTGACATCCTGCTGCTTTCCGAGTATATGTTCCCCCCTCACCTCAGCCACCTCTGAATGAAGGCAGCAGCTCTAGTCGCAGAAAACACTCAACCAGGACGCTTTTCAAATCCCAGGGCATTTGCAAGAGTGTCATTGCCACCTATGCGATTACACTGTGCAGTATCTTTTGGGAGCCTAAAGACTTTCTAGATGGCGCTGCCCTGCAGAAGACGATAAGGGATCAAAGATGTTGGAGCTTGATGCGCCCTGAGATGTAGTTTAAGAAACCCTAAGATAAAAACCAGAGGGCAAGGGAGGCCAGGCAAGCCGAGTTTGGGGAGTTTCTAATAATTTCCCAACTCCCTCTGATGTTCCTCTTTAAATGAATAGGCCCAATAGGTAACTTTGGGTAGCGTTTTGAGTAAAAAGGGGCATTTTGGGGGGTGTCCCAAAGCGGAGGCATCGCATATAACATTGTCAAATTCCTGAGCCTCATGTATTAAAGTGGACCAAAACTCAGGATTTAGTGTCATTTTTGTTGTTGTTGTGTGTCCATGTATATATGTCTATATGTTGATTTGGATTTGAGGCAAGCCTTGCCCTTTAAGGTTTCTTCTGTAAGCACCCTCTTTTCATGTATTCAGTGAGATTAAACTGAATTACAAAACCACTTATACTTGTTTTGTTTATTGTTGACACGAAACTCTCACATACTACTATATTTAAACACGGTGGGCCCATATTCTTAGCCTACTGAGATTTCTAAACAAGGGAAAAAAACAACAAAAATTGCTTTCCCTTATTGGTAGGGTGGGTGGCCTTAAACGTCTGGTGGTGCCACCAGGCATGCCAGGCTGTCGTTTATCAGTAGCAATGGTAAGATCAGTGCCTCCATTTGCTGGTTGCTTTTATGTTGCTTCCCCACCATTGCTTGGAGGTCATGGTGAGGCAATATATTATGTGTCTCCCCATAGGTTGGCAGAGCCGGGCACTATTTTGCCTGAAGGCTCGGCTATCTGCTCGCCAATCGGCCTCCATTAACTGCACACTCCTCAAAAGGAGAATATGGTGACATGCCTGAGGCTGTCGTCTTCTTCCCTGGGTAGGGACACTTGCAGCTGGAGCTGGACTTGGCCTTTCCACATGTGTTGTGCTTGATGTGGGTGATGAAAACCCCTCCGCAGCAGAGCTGACCAAGGAGGTGATGGCTGCAGCTGCTCCTCACGTTCCAGCTGCTGGTCATGCTGGAGCTATGGATCCAGCTGTGGCTGCAAAGGGATTGGGGGAGGCATCTGCTGCAGAGGGATTGGGGGAGGCATCTGCTGCAGAGGGATTGGGGGAGGCATCTGCTGCAGAGGGATTGGGGGAGGCATCAGCTGCAGAGGTATTGGAGGAGGCATCTGCTGCTGCTGTTGGTGTTGCAGAGGGATTTGGGGAGGCATCTACTGCAGAGGGATCGGGGGGCATCTGCTTCTGCATTGTCAGCTGTTGAGGCAGATGTTGTGTATGAGGGTGTTGGGGAGGCAACTGGTGTAGCAAAGGGTGGTGATGCTGTTGTTTTTGTAGAAGCAGATGCAGTGAATACTCCTTCTAAAGGTTCTGTATGGCAGCCAGTAGCGTGGGAGCGGGGGGGGGGTCTGTGGAGCCAGACAAAGTAGTTAGCTCGCTGCTGTTTGATACACAAAAATACGGCTGCATCTGAATCCAGGTTGAAAACTGGAAAACATACAGAAAGGATGTAGCCATGCAAAGGTCAGGGCACACAACACCACCAATTGCCCACAGTCCCTTACCCTTGTTGCCTTCTTTTGTCAATATTTTCCTCACTGCATATTTCAGGTCTGCAAACTTCTTTTGCACTTGATCCACATCCTTTCGCTCTGGTCCAGCACTATTAAACTGCCTGGTGATGGCATCCCACCAGACTAGACAGGTTTGGGTGTTGCTCTAGAACTGCATCCATAGAGCTGATCATAATGGTCTGATACCCTAGTCACTAAAGCCATACATTGGGCATCATTAAACCTGCCACTCAGGGTGCCACACCACAGGTGGGGGCCAACATAGGCTAACCCATCGTCTCCCTGTGTACTGGGGGGAATAGGGGACATTTGCGCTATGGGTGTTGAGGTAGATCTTGAGTGGCTATATTGGTCACTTGCTGTTGACTGGACGGGGCTGCCTGGAGGCTGGGTGTCTGGCCTGGGGTTGACCATGATGAGCCTGTAGTGGAGGCTGCTGGGGAGGGAGGGTAAGTAGTAGGGGATGCTAGATCCTTTGGGAGAGGGGGTTCGTGGGGGATTTGCACGCTTATAGGAATAGGTTTGGGCACTGGGGCAGCACGCAGGGACAGATTGGCCCCAGGTGGATCTGTTGGTGCTTAGATGGGTGTGGCAGCCAGATACGAGGGGGCAGGCCAGATGCTACCAAGACCGGCCGCTAAGATCTCTAAAACAAAGCTGCACGGATACTTTCATGCAAAGCTAAAGTATTTGGGGTGGTGGCTGTTAACAACCTGCTTAGCTTGATTTTTAAATATCTTTTCTCTACATTTTAGATGATGATGACCTACCTTTATGACGTCCAGCCCGACATCTATGCCAGGAGGACGTTGGCACTCGATATAGTAGCAACTCTGGAGGAGGAGACCGACACCACTTACACGTTCACACAAATCATCCAGAATTATTCGGACCTGAAAAGGAGGAAGAAGCCCCAGGTGGGGTGTTTTTCCCACAAGCACTTTCCAGGTTAGTGATATTTATTTGCTAAACTATCACAACTAAATTCACATTGGGCAGGCCTGTGTGTAAAAGAATGCTATTCTCTTCTAGTGTCTGAGTTCAGACTGAGAGCGTGGCCCACCCGGAGGCGACGAGTCCGGACAATGCTGGAAAGACGTAGTGGAAGTTTAGGTGGAGGTGCACCGGTGCCAACGTCCTTACCCTCCTCTGCAGGTGAGCCCCAAGCTCACCTGGACCAACCTGCGGAGGAGAAGGCCCAGATGCCGGACAGGGAGTCTGAGGATGTTGGCCATTATGACTCAGGTATGAGCATCACACACAAACACACACAGGAAGACACAGACTAAACACACACATATGTCTTGTAATGTTGAATCTTGTGATATTTCCTTCTAAAATGTCCAAAATGACCCTGTGGGTGAGCAGCAAGGGGATGGAGGTGGTCCAATCCCATCTCAATAAGAGGGTGGGTGATGTTCCACACGCAAAACACAAGCCAATTGACACCTCAACCACAGGTTGCCAGGAAGCAGAGGCAAGACAAAATAATTGTTTGTTGTCATTGACAGTATACAGAGACAATGACCAGAACCACCTGCAGGACCAGTCAGCTCCCGCCCATAGGCTGGTGGGGGAGATTGATGAGGTGGCCACGGGGAGCCTCCTACCTTAAGGCACTGGGAGGCTGCCGCATTCGTGAACCCCCCCCCCCTATTGTAAATAGTTTTAGTGCCTATATTATATATTTTTTATATTTAAATGTTATTGTTTAAAAAAAAGGCTTTTTCCAGGCGCAGGGGGCCCCACTGCCACGAATAGCTTTGTTAATAGTCCTGTGCAGGGCCGTATTTGGTGTTCATGGTGCCCTAGGCACTTTAAATGTTTGAGCCCCCTTTTTTAAGTTAGGTCACGGTCCATAGAAAGGGGAAAGAGTGCAATGGCATACCTCCCAAGTGTCCCTGATATGGAGGGACTGTCCCTCTTTTGAGCCTGTTTCTTGTTGTTCTCATGTGTCCCTCTTTGAGGTATAACATGCAGATATGCAGCAATAAATTATTCATTTTCCTATTCAAAGTGTTTCTATTGTTGTAACTGTTTCATCCGATCTCCTATCCCTCCCTCAATGAGGGGGCATGGCCTAATTTACAAACTGTCCCTCTTTCCCACCCTGAAAAGTTGGGAGGCATGCAAGATGCAGAGTATGTGTGTGGAGGAGGGAAAGGGCACAAAGTGGGAAACGCAGGGAGGCAGACAAACATGTTTCATCTTTTACTGCATTCTGACATTCAGGAGTCAAATGACCAAAGCAGTGGAGGGGAAATGCTCTGGCCTGTGTTCAACCCATTGCACCCCCTCTTCACACAAATACACTCTGCATCCTTCTGTGGCTGGGGGGGTGCTTGTTAGGAGGCATTAATGTTCAGGATATGAGAATTGTAATTTCTTTTTTTTACTGCAGTAGTAAGGCCAGCGCCCTCCCCCCTTCCAGGTTGCCACCCTAGGCACGTGCCTAGGGTTGCCTAATGGTAAATACAGCCCTGGCCCTGTGACCCGTCAGACTAAAGACTGAAAGGTCTCCTGTACCAGACCATAACCCAAAGGTTGGTGGAGGCCCCCTTTGCAGGGCAAGTGGTGGAGGCCCCCATGGCTCGCGCCCCTTGCGCCCCTCTCATAATCCGGCCCTGGGTAGAGGTAAGCATTTAGAAGAAGAAAGAACACTGCATGCCAACACTGTAAGTGGTAAAGGTAAGTATTTTAAAAAAGAAAAACACTGCATGCCAATACTGCAAGTGGTAAAGGTAAGCATTTTTAAGAATAAAAGGCAATGCATCACATTAATATAAGTGGTACAGGCAGGAGAAGAAAAGGCATTGGATGCCAATACAGAAAGTGGTACAGGTAAGCCGTTAGGAGAAGAAAAGACACTGCAAGGGACATCCTAAACTAAGACCAAGCAAGGAGAAATGCTGGAGAGAAGGATGGGTAAGAGGTAAGCACTTAGGAGCAGAAGACACTTGGCACATCAATAAGTTAGTAATGGAATACTAGGGCCAGGGGCTAAAGAATAGAAAACACTAAAAATGGTAGGTTTGCATATGTGTACAAGCCAGCGTATGCGTACACATTAGGGAAATGCATACAGAAAAATGAATGAACATGCTAAATTAAGGGGGAAACATATTATTTATTATATTTATTTATTATAAAACAATTTTATGCAGGGAACTAGTAAGACTTCGCTGGACAGTGAAGGAGGACAGGACGTTCGGTCCACGTAAACAAACTGTCTCCCATCGCCTAAGTCGCGAAAGCCGCACACGCAGCGCTTTGGCTAGCTTACGCAACAACGAAGAAGGAACGAAGCGGTTCCGATGGAGGCTCTGCATCATGCAAACGCACATACAAGCAATGAAAGGTACGTGTAACGAATGCTGTTATGCACCAAAACAAAAACTATTACAGAAGGCTGTAAAATGACCTTCATATTTTGAGAACAGCAAGATTTTGGTAATTGAAAAAAAATGAACAAAGTTGGAGTATTATGGAGGAGCAGGTGGATAAACATAACGCTATCTGGAGTCTGAGGTCTATTCTTCCCTTCAGCCCCCATACCCCTTTTTATAGTTCTTTTTTCTTTTCGTTCTCTTCTTCTTTTACTTGAATTTATGCTTGGGTGTGAGTGGCATAAGTGGAGTGTGAATAGAATAGGACTGAAAGTATATATATATATATATATATATATATATATATATATATGCACACTACATACTTATTAATGACCTACTCACTCCGTAATCACGCAATTTGATTTTCTAATCCCAGAACGTTAACCAGCCCAGTAGCCTGTCAATCAAGTTTTGTTTAATGCATTAAGCGCACATTAGGCAGAAAATACAAATATGGAATATTACATATACAGGTATGATAATGGGATACAGGTAAGTAATTCCAAACAGAAAAGCCAGGTTACCTTAGCCATAGCATTGATGTGTAGTGATGGGGGTGAGGATTGGGGTGAGCAGTGCCTTCAAGTAGCCTGGGACCTCTTCCACATGTACCTGTGACCCTCGAGAATAAAGACCTTTTACCCAGGTGTTGCCTGGCATTTAACTCTTAGCTGGACACTCCCAACGGCCCATTCGCAATGGCCTGGGATACAGCTTACAATCTCCAGTACCTATTTTGGGCATAACTTTTAATCGGAAGGTCGTACAGCCCTGGTTCCAATGCCTAATGTTTTAATGGTAATGTCATGGCGCATCTGGTGAGTCCAAGAATGGTTTTAGGATGCATCAAAAAATCTCCATTTCTCAGGTTCTGAGCTTGGTACTGTAATGGGAGAAGTATGAGTGAATGTGTCTTTGCCCCCCAGTTCTGATTCTGTTATTCCTGGTACCGTTTTAGAGATGGTCCAGCTGGAAGCTGCCTTTCAAGAGTGTGGAAAGGGAGCAGCTCCCTGCATGGGCTAATTTACGGATGAGAATTTCGACTTCATTTTAGGCTAGGGGTGTGAGGAGAATCAACGGAGGTCTTTGAAATGAAAACGGTCTGTGTTTTCTCAATATGGGCTTCCTCTTCCTGCAAGGCTTGTTACAAGGGCATTTGTTAGAAGGTATCTATTGCAAGCTAAATAGGCCCTGGGAGTCAGGGTTAAAATATTTTTGTCATCATTTTTTCACACAATAATGTTGTATTAAATAAATTAAAATTATGTTACAATGCTAAATGTTGGATAAATATTTATTTTCTTGGCTACTGAGATGGTTATGCAAAAACATTGCCCTGTCTAAAGGGAAATTGGGGAAGCACCGGCTCCCACTCCCTATTGCTGAGCTCTGTCTCTAAACAGAGTCACATGCCAGGAATTAATATGTACGGCCTAGAGCACCGATTGGACGAGTGCCCACCCATGTGCTGTGTGACCAGGGGAAAGGTAAGTGTTTTAGGGTGATTTGGGGGGGGGGTTCCCACAGTGGGGCATCCCAAATGGGAATGGCAAATAGGATCGTGAAATTCCTGGGTTTTTTTCCGCTTTAACAAAACCTTTTTGAAACCAAAAAAGCATAGAATGCCTTCCTAGAAGAATCTGCACTTGCATGTGGAAACAGAAAAGCTAGAGACATTCGCTCATGACGATTCCGGCTATAAGAAATACTCACACCTCCCAAGCTACATTGGCTAGGTCTGTATTTTTAAAGTGGTAAAGCCCCTATTTCAAATTCCTTTACCCGTCACCATAGGTTGAATGTCAATAAGTCTACAAGCAACAGGGGTTAAGACCAAAAGTTTTCACATCTGATTTCAATTATACTATCCAAATAATGACTATAAATCTTTTATGGTTATTATCGTAATGAAACTGCAAAGAACATACATGTGGCAAACATTAGCTATGTCTTTGTGTTTTTTTTTTTCTAAATGAAAATAAAAGTCAGTTTAAAATGGGGCTACCCCCAGAAATCAAAGAAAACAGGAAAAGAATATCTCCAAAGTCCTCCACTGCCAAACAAATGTATCCAAGTCTTTCTGTGTGATTTGGAACACAGTAACCACAATCGTGTTTGCTTTATCATTTTGTTCTAAGAAATGTATTTCTTTCTAACTACTTGAGAAGAATGTAATACAAGAAACAGGAAAAGAGGGGATCAAAGAGAGTCATTACTGTAAGGTAAAGCAGAAACAGGGCAGTCTCAGGATCGAGGGCTTCGTTGTCCAAGCTTGAGATCATTGCTTTGTCCTTCTAGTCTAATATTTTAGCAGAAAGCTTCAATTTTTACATTTTGCCTGCAGTGCCACCTGTAGGTAAAACTGGATCAATTCATCTCAGCTTATAGAAAAATAAAGGTAAAGTTGAAAAAACCTCAGATAGCTCATTTCTGCCAGCTTGAGCACCCCAAAAAGAGTTGGATGGTGGATGTCCATTTTAAATATAGCCTCCCCCACCGCCCCGGCCTGAGGCATGACAGAAAGGGAGAGGTGTCCCCAAAATTGACTATGCATGTGATAGAAAACGTGACTAAACGAGCAACATAAGCCCCCGCACACAGCCAATCAGCAGGTAGTTAGACCCTGTGTGATGTCACAGACCTTTGAAAACACAGTCAGCACAGAGTTCAGCAGAGAAGAGCAGTGTAGGGCTGGCAGAGCAGTTTAGGTCGGGATAGTGTAGTGAAGTGCAGTGTAGGGAGGGACAGAGCTGATTCAATTCTAATTTCCATCTGCTACCTGTATGATTTGGTGGGGCCCGGGTTCATAACATGGGCCCTGAGGTTTGATAAAGTGCCCATTACATGTCCTCCCCTCCCATCTGCCATGAGGGGGCCCGAATAGGTTGGGGAAAATGATGGCCCCCATCCATGTGCCATTAAGGGGGCCCCATCAGGTGTGCACAAATGATGCCCCTAATAATGTGCCATTACAGGGGGCACCATCAGGTGTGTGAAAATGGGGCCTCCATCCATGTGCCATTACAGTGGGGCCCCCATCAGGGGTGTGAAAATGGGACCCCCATCCATGTGCTATTAAGGGGGGCTCCATCAGGTGTACACAAATGGGGCCCCCATCCAGGTGCCATTATGAGGGCCCCATCAAGTGTGCACAAATGATGCCCCTATTAATGTGCCATTACAGGGGGCACCATCAGGTGTGTGAAAATGGGGCCTCCATCCATGTGCCATTACAGTGGGGCCCCCATCAGGGGTGTGCAAATGGGACCCCCATCCATGTGCTATTAAGGGGGGCTCCATCAGGTGTACACAAATGGGGCCCCCATCCAGGTGCCATTATTAGGGCTCCATCGGGTGTGCAATGCACAAAAGCGCCCCCCTTACGTAGTAAAGTAAATTGTCAAGAGCCAAGTAATAAAAAAATCCTTAACATCTGTTGCACTGCCGATTCTGCCGCAAGCTCCTCAGCCTTCCCCACAAGCTCATGGTGGGAGTGGCTCGTGGCCATGGGCGTGGCTCACAGTACACATAAAGATGAGGAGAGGGGTGGTACAGCCATGCACTGCTGCCTGATGATAAAAGGAGATGGACAGCTGGGTAGGGTGCCCATCAGGAGTGTGCAGATGGGGCACCCATCCATGTTTTATTAAGGCGGCCCCATCCGGTGTGCACAAATGGGGCCCCATCCATGCGCCATTACAGTGGGCCCCATTAGGTGTGCACAAATGGGGCCCCCATCCATGTGTCATTACGTGGGGCCCCATCAGGTGTGCGCAAGTGGGGCCCCCATCCATGTGCCATTATGGGGCCCCATCAGGTGTGCAATGCGCAAAAAGGCCCCCCTTACCTAGAAAAGTAAAATAGCCAGGCAATAAAAAAAAAAATTGTTACCTTATATCTGTCCCACCTCCGAGTCCTCACTGCTGCACACATGGCTCACAGCACACTTGAAGATCAGGAGAGGGGCGGTACAGCCACGCACTGCCACCTGGTGACAGGAGGAGACGGACAGCTGGGCGGGGTGCTAACGTTTCTTTTTCTTTCCACAGTGCAGGGCTACAGGCAGAGCATTAAAAATCACCACCACCGGGCGGGCAAAACGGGGCACACCCCCCACCCGGGCCTCAGAGACTGGGCCTGCCCTCCACCCGTGATGGTGGAGCCATCTGTCACTTTCCACCTATGTGACTGTTCTTGTTTGTATATTTATTTATACTCAAAAGAAGAGGAGGGGTGGCACCGACGCACGATATCCCTATTGGGGTGCACTGCCCTAAAGGACCTCTATAAGGAACCCAATAAGTAGGGGTTACCTCCAAGAACCCCTTAAGATTAAGTCCTAGGGACTAACAATTGCACTCACCACAATCTTGATTTAATTAATCATATTTATTAATTTGTTACGACTATTAAAAAACATTAAAAACATGTTGATGCCATTAGCATGAATTTCCACAAGGGGGAGCTGTCTGCCTAATTTGTGATAACAGTGCTCTAATTCATAAATAAATACTTTTCAGTAAATCTAAATACATTAATCAATTAGTATACATCAATTAAATTAAAGTGCTGGTGCTTAAACAGTGCATTGATTCCAATCAGAACATGTGCAAAAAATATGCTTCAGATCATAGGATAAGGTGTAACAGGGAATAGACATAAAACACACAATGTCAATACTCTTACATATATTCATGCAGCAGCATCTCCTGCGGCAAGGCCAACGCGTTTCTAGACCACCTGGGGTCTCTTTTCAAGGCACAAGTAAGGGTAGTGGGGCATATTGCCCCTCTTTTATATACCCACCCCTCCACCCTTCCTGCGCTCGCACCGCTCATCCATGCACCAACCGACGCACTCCGGCCGGAAGTGCGTCGGTCCGCCTGACAGGAAGCGGACGTCCGCGCAGCACGTCTGCTGATGTCACACCTGTCGGCATGCGCTGCGTCCGCCCCCCCCCAAAAGGGAGATGGGCGGGGGCGCCGCACGCTCCCGAACAGCGGAGTCGGCGCGCCACTGGCCACCCGGAAGGGTGAGTATTCCCCGATGGCAACAAGCAACATGGATTACTCAACAACTTACAATTATCTACATATTAAAAATACCACTTTATACTACACCATAACACAGTACAATTTGGGTTTGGGTACAAATTGTTATATACAATGCTTGGTTATTTATTGATACTAGCAAATACATCCTTTTACCTCTATTGGTCAGACATGGCTATACATCGCACTTTAGCGAACCAAATGGTGGAAATACATATGATAGGGCTATACAAAGGATGGAGATATAGTAATTAAACCATACAAATGATGGATATATGGCCACATCTCCACAAATCAAGAGTATCTGATATATATCCGTACGAGCCGGGGGTGAACCCCAATATCTTTTTGGGTACATCCTCACCCCACATGGGGTCCAATGGTGCGTCCAAGGCTCATTAGAGGGGACTTTGGGGGCCAGGCCCCATTTAGGGGGAGGAGAGCGGATAGTTCCATATTTTCCATGGTGTCAAAAAAGAGGGGTCAGAATTTCCCCCAAGGCTCTACATATTAATAATTAATAATCCAGTCTTCCCCTCAAAAATTCTCTCCTCCTTCCAGTTCTCTACTTACTGGATCTTCCGTCTTATATGTGGGTGATACGTCATGCTGTAGTTCTGATCCTCCCCAACAGGGTTCAAACCATAGAAGGGTTTGAGAACCTAACTTCAGAACTATCTCAATAGGTGTAGTCTTCCGAAAGGATATCAGTTTAGGTGCGCTTTAAGGTGTTACAAATAGAGAATGATCCAAATAGAGTGGAATTGTACTCTCTTTGGAATGATAGTCTATTTGATCCAATGTTATATATGCTGAAATTTTCAAAGGCACTATTTGATCGGTCGCCTTTGTGTATGAAGCGTTGGCTAAGATGAAAGCTGATTCTAGTAGTTCGGAAAAGAAGGTGCTTTGAGCTTTGTAAAGTATGTAGCAAGTTGGAGCGGTGTTCTTTACACCGCTCGTATAACCGACGCGCGTTTCGGCGATCTAGCCGTCTTCAGGGTGATACTGGGCATGTGTCCTGCCTGATTTTTCATTGGTTCAGAAAGGCACGTGATTTTGCAAAGGCCGCTGGGAGACGTAGTTTTCTGCTCCTTATTGCCTCGTGCGAGGCGCGGCGGCAGCGGCTTTATGCCGAAGTGTTGTTCCGTTTGTTGTTTGTGAATGTAGCTCCAGTCAGAGGGAAAGAATAAGAATAAACATCATGATGATTACGTTAAAAAATGTGGATTAAGATATGAATGATGAAAGAGTGTTGTGGGTGATTAAAAGCCCTATATGCTAAGTACTCAGGAAACTAATTTTGGTATGCTACGGAGGAAGGACTAGTGTGAGAGATTATGTTATGAGGCTAATATACAACAATGGGAATGTGTACATCGCTATGTATGGTATAGGAGAATACAATTAAACTCTATAGCGGTGTGGTGTCTCTTTGAAGGGGAACAGGTTGACAAAGGATTGATGTATTGATGTCATGCCAAGAATAAAAACGTTAATTAATATAACAACTCCAGATCTGGTTAACGTTTCACAACTAAATGATTTAAATAGTATACAATATCTTTGATCTTTATTAAATGTAATGTAATAAATATGTGATATGTAAAATACTCATGTGGATAAATCAAATTGAAAAAATATAAAATATAAAAGTTGTTGTATAAATTGAGGGGTTATGTGAAAATAAAGCCGGATAGGGAATATTGCATCGCTAAAATCGGGAATAATTAAATAAATTAAATTGAAATGGAAAATCTTGTAATGTAAATGGATGATTATATATGTACATAAGGAAGGAATATAATTTAATGGTTTAAATTATCAACAGATGATGTGCTCGATTAATGGGTAAAATAAGAAGTAATTTAATGCAATTAATTGTATGAGTAGTTATTGTGAGATAGAAAGCTTTGTAGTGGTTATAATGTTAGATGTAAAGATAAAATGATTGAACAATAAAATAATTACAATAAATGAATGCATAGAATAAAATAAATAAATAATTACAATAAATAAAAATAAATAATTAAAATAGACGGTGAGTGAATGGATGAGTGATGAACAAATAAATTTAATATACAAAAAGGAAGAATGAGAACGGACATATGTAAGTGAAGAAAGGGGTGGAGGAAGAGGTGGGGGAAGGGAAAAAGAGAGAAGGTAGGGGAAGGGATGAAAGGGGGAAGAGGGCAGGAAACCATAAGGTATGATACTTGAGGGCTTATTAGCTGTCCTGTAAGAAGCAGTTCAGGTCGATTTCTATATTTAGACCTGTTGGAAAAAGGGAATTTAGTTCAAAGATCCAGTAAGTTTCACGTTTGGATAACTCTATTTCTAGGTTTGAGCCTTGCCAATTGTTATTAACTTTTTCGATGATCCAATATTTTAACAGTTTCGGATCCTTATTATGAAAAATCTTGAAATGAGAAGATAAACTGTGTTTTTCTAGTCCTTTGGTTATGTTCCTAATATGCTCCCCTAGACGGATCTTAAATTGTCTCTTGGTGCGGCCAATATAGAGGAGTCCACATGGACACTGTATACAGTATACTACTCCTTTTGTGTTGCAGCTGGTCAGTCCTTTAATTTTATATTCCTTTCCTGTTTTTGGATCTGTGAAGGTGGTTTGGTAAGTTGGGTCTGAAGTATATTTTAAGGATGTTTTGCAGGCTCTGCAATCTCTGCATTTGCTGAATTTACTTCCCTGTTTGTCTGTGTTGTCTGGGGGGTTGGTGTAATTTTTCACGAAGTGCTGAGAGAGTGTTTGAGGTTTCCTGTAGATAGAGTTCGGACGGTCTGGGATCAGGTTCTGTAGTGTGGAATCCGTTAACAGGATATTCCAATGTTTTTTGAAAATCTTTTCAATTTGTTTGTAATTCCTATTGTAGCCTGTAATGAATGATATCTTTCTGTTTGCTATCTGTCCTGTGGATTCGTTGGTTTCTAGTCAAAAGATACTGGTAAGGGGCACTACTTAAATGTTAACCTCAATCAGGTCCTGCTTGGGTGCTCCCTGAATTCCACAATACACGTTTATTGAACCCAAAAAAGAAAAAAGGAAATGGAATTCATAAAAGTGAGCACACCAGCGGATATATAAAAATAAACAATATTATTTATTAATGGCATATAAAGTTGAAACATACAAAAGACAAGACAAAATTAAAATACATGGTCTCCTGATTTATCCTATTAGATATGATTATAACCACCAGCACTACTATAAAAAATGCTGGGCTGTATCCATGTATACCACTAATACATAGTTCCTAATTACAATATATACACAAATAATTCATGATTCATAATACCAAGTGAGGGCGGTAAAAATTTTTCAGGGAATTGATGCCGCTAACGATCGGTCTTCCAGGCGGGTTGTCTTTATTTTTATGAATTTTGGGTAAGTGATATAGTGTTGGAATTCTGGGCGTGGTTATGTTGAGATAGTTGTACTCTTTTTTTGTGAGTATTTCTTCTCTCCTTCCTTTATCAAGTAGGTTCCTCAATTCTTGGTGAAATTAATTAGTTGGATCTTTTGTCAGTTTTTCAAATGTGTGGGTGTCACTAAGTAGTCTGTCAGTTTCCTGTAAATACTTGTCCTTGTCAAGGATGACGATGCCCCCGCCTTTGTCAGCCGGTTTGATTATTACTTCTTTCTTACCTTTAATGGCTTTTATGGTCCTTGTTTCATTGATTTCTTTTCTTTTTGTTTTTCTATTAAGTTTTGGTTTCAAATACTTTAAATCTTGAATGACTGCCTCTTTGAAGATCTTAATTGCCCCATTGTGGTTTTGTGGGTTGAAAAGTGAATTATTTTTCAGGTTACTGTGTAAGATTGAAGGGTCTGTGGTTTGCATGGAGTCTTCAGAATGTACTGTTGTTATATCATCATTTGTTCCTGCGGGGGGTTTCATTGGTGTTTCTGTTCCCTTTTCAGCGAAATTTTTTTTAATATTGAGCTTCCTGGTGAACTTCAGGACGTCTATAAAAGTGTTGAATTTGTTCAGGCTGGCAGTTGGTGCATATTTTAGGTCTTTATTTAGCAGGATGATTTCTTTCTCATTGAATGTGGTTTTGCTTAAATTGAATAGGCCATTGACATTTTGGGTGTCTGGTATGCTTAATTGTCTTGCTCTCTTCTCTTTTTTCTGTTGTATTCTAACTCCTGATCTGCTCCCTCGTGGTCGAATTTTTTTCTTTTTCGGGGTATGAAAAGAAGTAAGGTCTAAAAATTTTTCCGTGTAGCGGTTTATTCGGTGTTCCAGAGAGGTGGATTCAGCTTGATTTTGTTCCTCCTGTTGTGTATATTTCTTATAACTTTCCTGTCTCAGTTTGTCTTTGTGTCTTCATTTTTTTGGGGAGAGGTGTGAGGGGGTGTTTTCTGAGTTGTATCTGTCTCTCTGTCTTGGTTTGTAATGGTAATTTGATCGCGTGTCGGAAAAATGTCTTTATAGTATGGTGATTTTGTTCTTGTGGTATATCCCTCCATTTGTTGCTTCGCGAATGCCGGTGGTCTATAGTATGGTTTTGATGGTCTAATTCTCCAATGGTCCCTTCTGGGTGTTCTTTAAAGGGGATTGTTCCTCCAATAATTGTTTCTTACTTTCTTATTCCAATGTGTTATTCTCTCATCTTTCTGATATCTTGTATTATACTGTGTGTAGGTGTTTTGATCTGAACGTCTATCTCTGAAATGGTTATGGTAGAATCTTGATCCTTGGTATTCTCTCCTGTGTCCCATGTCTTCCATCGGTTTGTTGTTTTCATCTGTGGGTCCTGGGTCTCTTTTCTGCCATCTGTATACAGCGTTATTTTTATGATCTAGTGAATCTCTGGTGAATTTCCGTTGTTTATTTACTTTTTGTTCCTTCTCAAATCGTTTAAGTTTCTCCTTCAAACCAGGGTATGGGCCAACAAAACGACAAACCTCTCTACATAATCATAAGTGAAAACACATTAATCACAATTGTGTCTACATCCACACAGTGTCAAGCCACCACACCCGTGCACCCCCCAAAAAGAAATATATGTGTATTTACTAACCCTCAATCCCCCAAATTGTTGTTTCTTATTTTTTATTTTTTGTGTTTTATATACTGGTATCCAGCACAAACTAATCCCTAAGCCCCCCCAAAAAAACAAACACCCACCCCATGTGGTTATCCTAAATATGGAGTGAATGCCACATCCTCGTTAAGCCCCGTCGGATACTGCGTACCTAAATCGAAAATCCACCGCATTTCCTTCTTCTGCAGGCGTTTCTTAAGATCGCCTCCTCTGATGCCCATGGTCACTTTTTCAAGGGCTGTGACCCATAGTCCTTCAACCTTACCTTCATGCCTCTCTAGGAAATGGGCCGCCACTGGTGGTATTATATTCCCCATATCCCTATTCCTTTTAGCAAGACGGATAGACAATAAGTGCACCTGCAGGCGTGCCTTAGGTGCGTTCTTTGTTTTCCCTACATAGCTCAAGGGGCACCCACAGGTGATGAGGTAGATGACCCCCACCGTTCTGCAATTTATAAATTGTTTGATGTAATGCCTCCTACCCATCATTTCATTGACTACTACCTTACTCGTCTGCATTAATGGGCAACTTGAGCAGTTCCCACAAGGGTAACTACCTGTTGTTTTTGTCTCACCTCGCAGCCATGTCAGGGGTCTTACATAGTGACTCCTGCAGATTTTATCACGCAAACTTGGCGCTCGCTGTGCAACCATGAGTGGGCCCCGTCTAGTCCACCGCGCCAAAAAGGGATCACTCCTCAGTATATTCCAGTGTTTAGCCAGAATACCCCTCAATTGTGTCCAGTGTGTATTAAATCTTGAGATGTATCTTACCTCCTCCACTTTCTTCTCTCTTTTTCTAGGGACCAATAAAGTGTCCCTCGGCGTGTCACCTGCTCTCACCAGGGCCCGCTTCACTATCTTCTTCGGGTATCCTCTTTTAATAAACCGATCCGTCAAACGCTCTGCTTGCAATGTGAAATCATCCCTTGATGAGCAATTACATTTAGTCGTAGGAACTGACCTATCGGGATGGCATCCCTAGTTTTTCTCTCATGGAAGCTAGTATAATGTAGGAGACTGTTCACCGCCGTCGCCTTTCTGTATAGAGTTGTTTCCAAAGCACCATTCTCAGCCACACGGATAATAAGATCCAACAATTCTACCTGTTTGTCCGAAACATGTGATGTAAGGTAAATGTTATACAGGTTGGTATTTAGGGTATTAAGAAATTTCAACGCACCCCTCTTCTGTGCCCTGTCAGATCATTAGGATGTCATCAATGAACCTGTACCAGCCCAAAATATGGGGCTGGTACGGGTTCATTTCTGCCCCAAAAACCCCCTCCCTCTCCCACCATCCGAGGAAGAGGTTGGCTACCGATGGGGCACAGCGTGCTCCCATCGCAACTCCGCATGTTTGCCGGTAGAACATGCCATCAAAAGTAAAGAAGTTGTGTGACAATATGAAATCTAACAGTTGTATCACAAAGTCTTGTTTCTCCTGATCTATCTCTGTGCCCATCTTTAAAAATCTATAAGATTCCCGGGCCGATCACCTCACTCACCGCGGGACATCCGAGATCGGGATGTCCCGAGGGGTGAAACCCCCCAAAAAAACCCCAAACTCCTTACCTCATCCGCCGCCGCCTTCCGCGCGCCCCTCTAGACGTGCGCACGCCCGCACCGGCCATCTGTGAATAGCCGGCGCGGGCGCGCGCACGCCGAGAGTGACGCGTGGGAGGCGGTGGCGGACGAGCCCCTTGTCCGTCGCTGTCACTCCGCTTGTCCGTCGGCGGGGATTGGACGGCGCGGCCACGTGGGAGCGGGGAGAGGTGAGTTTTTTGGGGTTTCTGGGGGGTTTCACGCAGCGGGGCACCCCCGATTGGGGTGCCCCGCCAAAGTGGACCAAAACCCAGGATAGTCAAAATCCTGGGTGTTGGTCCACTTTAAGTAAGAGTGAGTCAAAATCTGCTTTGTAATTCACCAAGGGGTTGTGGGGTAGCTTGATCTCGCTTCTATAATTTTCAGACGACATGACCACCACATTTCCCCCCTTGTCGGCCTCTTTTATTGTTATGTCAGTGTGCTGTTGCAAATTACGAACAGCCGCCAACTCCATTATTTTGTAGGCTGTCCACAGTTTACAAAATAAAGGCTGTGTTGATGCTAGGGATGAGCGAACCGGTTCGGACGAACCGGAATTCGCTCCGAATTTCAGGGAAAATTCGATTCGGCACGAACCCGAATTTTTTTTGGTTCGTCCCGATCGAATTTTCCCTGAAATAAAAAAAAAAAAATGCCGGCATGGTGGGAGCGGGCAGGCCGGCTACGCTGTCAGCGGGCCGGCGGCGGCCCGCTGACAGGCGTAGCCGGCCTGCCCGCTCCCACCATGCCGGCATTTTTTTTTCAGATGAGCGATTCGTGAAAGTTCGATTCGGGCGAACCCCAATTTCTTGGGGAAATTCGGTGAATCGCCCGAATCAAACTTTCAAGAAGTTCGCTCATCTCTAGTTGATGCTTTGTATGTGTAGAAGGGGGGTATCACTGGAAACCTTTGTATGTTATATCTGATATATAGACTTATACAGCCTATAAAATTAAAAAGCTCTGTATCTCTGTGCTCACAGTTTATATATGCATAAGAAGAGGGGTTCAGCTGGAAAGCTCTAAGAACATGATGTCTGACTATATATAGATTGATTTATACTGTATAAGGACAGATTGAATTGAATTTACAATCCACCATAGAGATATGTGCAGAGATGACGACTCCTAGCATAAAAGGTCCAGCGCAAGGTGGAGAGTTACCTTGGGCTTGTTAGGAAACAGCATAAAGCAGCTTAATTAACCCTTTGCCCAAGTGAATGGGCGGGCACCGACGGCGCAGGGAGCTTCCACTCTGGCGGCATCATGCAGTTAAGTAAAGATGGCGCCAGCACTGCCATCAGGTGCACGGCACCACTGGATTACAGGTAAGGTAAGTGTAAGGTAAGTGTATGTTTATTTAATTAACCCATACCTCCCAACTGTTCAGGGTGTGAAAGAGGGACATTTGCTAAATTAGGCCACGCCCCCTCATTGAGAGATGTAAAGGGGCTAGGTGATAACAGTTAAAACAATGGAAACACTTTAAATAGACAAATTAATTATTTATTGATGCAGATCTGCATGTTAAAGTGGACCAACACCCAGGATTTTGACTATCCTGGGTCTTGGTCCACTTCGATGGGGCACCCCCGATCGGGGTGCCCCGCTGTGTGAAACCCCCCCCAACCCCCCGAAAAACTCACCTCTCCGCGCTCCCAGCGCCAACGTACAAGCTCTATTCCAGGACGTCTAAGCGGCTGCCGCCGCCGCCGCCTCCCGCGCGTCCCTTTTGACGCGCGCGCGCCCGCGCCGGCCATTCGCAGACGGCCGGCGCGGGCGCGCGCACGCCTGCAGGGGCGCGAGGGAGGCGGCGGCGGCCGGCCGCCGCCGAAGATCAGGTAGGGTTTTTCGGGGGTTTTGGGGGGGTTACACCCCGCGGGACATCCCGATCTCGGATGTCCCGCGGGGTGGGGGGTGATCGGCCCGGGAATCTTATAGATTCCCGGGCCGATCACCCGTGGGTGTTGGTCCACTTTAATGCACAAAGGGGGACAAAGGAGAACAACAAGGGGCAGGGGGACATGGACTCCAAAGAGGGACAGTCCCTCAAAATCAGGGACACTTGGGAGGTATGATTAACCCCCACCCTGCTTTAGCACCTGGTAAGGGCGGCAGGGTGGGGGTGCCTGGCTGGACTGACCCTTTAACAACACCTATACCTCTTTATTGCCAGAAGTGGCCACTTTTCTTAAGAGACAGAAACAACAGGACCACCAGACCAGATGTTCCCATCAGCGTGAGAATGTAATAAAAAAAGTCAATATAACATTCTGCATATTTTGAATAAAACTGTTCTTCAACAAAACAAACTTAAAGCCTAGCAGCAATAATTGTTTTATATTCTTCAGCAAAGTGGACTATTCATGTGTAACTTCTAGCTAAAATGGCACCAAACTGCCATTTTGTAAATTTAAATTGTGCCGAACAGGTGGCACAAAAGAGCAATTGCAATTTTTTGACACCCGCAATGATTAAAGTGGGGCTTAATCATTGAATTCATTGAGTTCCCCACCACACACACACACCCAGCTGTGGGACGCACTGCAGTCAGGCTCCAGATACCTACGACGTCCTTCCCCGGCAGTGACGTCTTCATCAAGGGATAGCGCAGGTAGCGCCTCGTAGCGACAGGTAGCAAACGGTGAACGCCGGCCGCTGTACGCAATACCACATTTATCAAAGCGATTCCGGTGAGCGACTCTAACAGCGACATGTAGCGTCTGATTCGACTGGTATTGCCTGTCGCTCTCCCATACATTTCAATGGACGTTACTTTTCTTCTCTTTATACAGGGTTTTCTTTTTATTTATTTATTTAAATCATTGTGTGACCTCTCCTGGCCTATTAAAAGTCATTTTTGAAAACTTTGTTAATTTTTTATATTTTTATGCAGAATTGTCATTGCAGGTCTGGCATTAAAGTGTTAATGTCACAATGTTTTAACACTGTTTTAATGTCATTCTATATGTTTTTGCTTGGTTACTAGTGGATATAAGTTATAAAACAGACTTTAAAGCGGTCCTTCACTCTGAATAAGTTTCCCACACCCTGTACATACAGATTGCCCACATTAAAAATCATCCTACCTGCATCTACTGCATGTTATGAGCCTTTAAACATCCAAGATGGCGGTTCATGGAACGTCAGGCAGCCTGCAAACAGGAAGTGTCTTCTGACTGTGTTGCTCTGCATTCTGGGATTGCTGACCTTTTCTTGACCCCAGCTCTGCTCAGTCTGAGCAAAGCACAGCTACACCCCGCCTCCCTGTACTTCCCCTATATCCCGCTCTCCTCTCCTCAATAAGTGTGATGCTTCCGAGTCAAGATGGCGGCACCCGTATCCTAAAGTCCTGAACAGAGTTGCAGCCCAGTGGGGGAAAGAATAATAAGTAAGTGACTAAAAACTTAAAATATATTAACTTTACATGCTGGGGAATCGTTTTTTTAAGGGTTTGGGATTTTCAATAAATCATGGTGAAGGTCTGGTTTAATCACACAGCGCCTGGCGCTATGGGCTACAGCGACCCAATTTTGAGCGTCAGCGTTGGCGAGTGTGGATTTTTTATGAATATGGTGTGAGTCGCGGAGAGTCGGTCACACTGAGTAGTCGCTGCCTTTCATTCCCTGCAACACTGTACTGGTGTTAGAACGCCCAACATACATCTGATTCATCAATGGCGGCCAGGTTACTACAGCGACTGAGGTGCTCTTTAACAGCGCCCGATAGCCGATCACAGCGTCTACTAGCGGTCGCTCTAAGCGCCTCTATATAGACGCTCATCTGCCGATACCTAGCACTAGTAATGAATCAGCCTCTTAGTCACATAGGGGGATTCCAAGCAAGCAAGTAAACAAGAAATAAAGCAGGCAAAAGCACAAAATGAAAAAGATATGGTCAAGCAAAACCAACCCTAAACGTTTGTTTAAATATATAAATTTAAAGAAAACAAAATCAGAAAAGGCAGGTGTCCTAATAAATTAATAATTACTTAATATTAATATATTTAATACATTAATCTAATTAATTATTATAAATTAATTAATGGTAATGGGAAATTTTATTCTCTACAGCTAGGCTGTTTTTGACCTGGGCCACAATTGGTTCAAGGGACCTCTTTACTGGTTTACACATTGTGGTAGCTGTAGCTATTGTATCCAACGTTAAAGTGGACCAACACCCAGGATTTTCACTATCCTGGGTTTTGGTCCACTTCTGCGGGGCACCCGCTGTGTGAAACCCCCCAGAACGCCCAAAAAAACTCACCTCACCCCGCTCCTACGCGAGCCCTCGTCCAATCAGAGTACTCAGAGCCACTGTGGTATGGACGGACAAGCGACGGACAGACTGGCAGAAGAGCTTTCATTGTTGGGCCAGTATAGGACCTTTTGGGGATGTCTGTATTGGTGGTGTGAATGGTACTTGAGATAATTGCAAAATAGGAAGTGCTACTCCATGAAAAAAGGTAAGTAAACCTTGATCTAGCTGAACCAATTCATAATGTGAACTGGACAAAAAAAGTGTTATCCAAATACCAATTTGTAGCCCTGTAAAAGAGGCAAATAGCTTCTTAAATTGATTGATTGCTTTTTGCCATTTGTTTTATTCCACAGTGGTGTCTCTTGCCTTTGTAAACTTTTAAACTTGCACTGTTGACCTTAGGCAGTTTGCCATTTAATCGCATTGCCAAAAATGCATTATTATTCTACCCATTAATTAATTAAGTAATGTTTCTGTGTGCAGAAGAGATATTGTACACATCTGTGTATGAGATGTTTCTATGCCGATGTGTCTTTCCTTCCTCCTTAGACCACCGCTGGTCTGTAAAGATCAAAGAACTGCTTTTTTATCTGCTATCAAGTTCCATGTGTTGTCTCCTGGCTCTGTGCATTCACACTACATTACACTATTTATCTTGGCTTTGCTCTTGTGTATTTAGGCACACAATTAAAAGATAGCTAATAGCTCCAGTTACACAGGCTCTCTGGCAGTGAATAGGTTATCTGTAACTAAAACTACACAGGAACATTTTGCATGGTTTGGCTGTGTTTTCTGGCTTGAAAACTTACATCAAGAACGAGGGTCTTAAAATATTTCCATACCTCCCAACTTGGAAAGAGGGACATTTGTTAAATTAGGCAATGCCCCCTCATTGAGGGATGGATAGGAGATAGGTTATAACAGTCAAAACAATATAAACACCTTAAATAGGCAAATAAATTATTGATTATTGATTATTGATTAGTTATTGATGCAGATCTGCATGTTAAACCTCAAAGAGGGACAAAGGAGAACAATGAGGGACAGGGGGACACAGATTCATAAGAGGGACAGTCCCTCCAAATCAGGGACACTTGGGAGGTATGTATTTCTAATTTGCAGACAGAGAGCTCATTCTCCCATTGCTTTTGCCCAAGCCATATTACTTGTATCCATTAGTGGTGCCAGATATATATATATATATATATATATATATATATAATATATTTATGGCTACTAGTAGAGATGAGCGAACTTCTTGAAAGTTCGATTCGGGCGATTCGCTGAATTTCCCCAAGAAATTCGGGTTCGCCCGAATCGAACTTTCACAAATCGCTCATCTGAAAAAAAAAATGCCGGCATGGTGGGAGCGTAGCCGGCCTGCCTGCTCCCACCATGCCGGCATTTTTTTAAAAAGCAAACACTTACCTTCATGGTCGGAGCGTGGAGGCCGGCGCCGCTCTCAGCTGTCATCAGGGGACGCGTCATCAGAGGGCGCGTCATCAGAGGGCGCCTGAGAGCGGCGCCGGCCTCCACGCTCCGACCATGCAGCTTTTTAAAAAAATGCCGGCATGGTGGGAGCAGGCAGGCCGGCTACGCTGTCAGCGGGCCGGCGGCGGCCCGCTGACAGGCGTAGCCGGCCTGCCCGCTCCCACCATGCCGGCATTTTTTTTTTTATTTCAGGGAAAATTCGATCGGCACGAACCCAAAAAAATTCGGGTTCGTGCCGAATCGAATTTTCCCTGAAATTCGGAGCGAATTCCGGTTCTTCCGAACCGGTTCGCTCATCCCTAGCTACTAGATGTGATATGGTAGAAAATTTGTACAGCTTCAGTTCATAGTTACACATAGGAATTGCCACTTGTACAATGGAATTCAGGGATGATTAGTTTAGTAAATAGACACTAGATGGTATTGTATAGCTCACTCTCATAGGGATAAGTAGATAGGGTTGATTCCGCATGGGTCGATATTTTTTTAGTTCAAAATATTTTTAATGTAAAAAGTACAAGTGTGATAATAGTTTCTGCATGATGAAATTGTACAAAAAGTAAATGATACAGCGTTTAGATTGACATTGGTAATGAAACAATATCTAGGATATTAAAGAGTTGTGTAATTTTAGCTGTTGTTCATCTTTTAAATTTTGGTTTCTGTATAATGCCTAACCCATTTCGAGAAGAAATAAAACAAATCACGTGTGCAAGATCCCGCAGGCACATTAATCATTCCCTGGCTGGGCAGCCAGGTTAAAAGAAGTGGGTACCTGTGCCCCCTCATTCTCTAACTAGTGGCATGCACTTTTCAAACCATTCCAATGGGAGTGGCCGTGGAAACCACACCTCCCTCCCTGTAAGGAGCACCAAAAAAAATATATCTAATACCAATCTCTATATACAAAAGTTTATTATTACACCTAAATGCATAAAAATTACATACATACACACATAATCACAGGACAAAAGTAAAAACAATAATGTACAGGTCCCTATTTAATATCTCTATCCATGTATCAAAACCCCAATCATGGGGAATCCACAATAATTATCCGTAATGCAGACAAAAGCTCCAATTATATAAACGAATCTGAGGGCAAATCAGTCCCTATGAATGCAATGCACGGGTCTGCACGTGCAAAGATAATAAATCTCTGCACCCACTTACCCCCGCATATGTGCCGGCACTGAGGGACCAGAAACTGGCCACTATATATGTCATACAGATCTGATTAATACCATAAAAAACAAATTTATAATAATTGATTATAAAATGTTATATAAAATATAATTATAAAAATACTAAACAAGAGCATGAATGTGCACCCTAAAAGATCTCCTAAATACCAGTATAATGTGCAAAAAATCCAAAACTAAACTCAAGTGCATAGTGCTATATACATAAGTGTATAAAAATCTGAATCTATATACAATGAGAAAAAATCTACTATCTAGATGCTCAAAAATAAAATATATATTAGGAAAATCACAAAAGTCACAAAAAATGTATATATTCAATTATGGTGCCCAAAATAATTCCCACAAAAAACCAAATGCATAAATCAGTATATCAGGTGGTATGAAAATTAGTGGGCATTCAGGGCCCAAAATACTATGCCTGCACAGTAAACAACAGAAATAATAACACTGCCCGAAAATCACACAAATGAAGCAAGGAGCCTGTCAGCAATACATCACATGAAAGGGACCGCAAGAGAACCCGGCCACCCCATGATTGGGGTTTTGATACATGGATAGAGATATTAAATAGGGACCTGTACATTATTGTTTTTAATTTTGTCCTGTGATTATGTGTGTATGTATGTAATTTTTATGCATTTAGGTGTAATAATAAACTTTTGTATATAGAGATTGGTATTAGATATATTTTTTTTGGTGCTCCTTACAGGGAGGGGGGTGTGGTTTCCACGGCCACTCCCATTGGAATGGTTTGACTAGATTTATAGTGAGCACAGTATCACAGTTTATTTGTGGTGCACCCCATAACGTTTGTTGACTTCTAGTGGCATGCACTTCAAATATTGATGCCTGTCGCCAAAAGAAGATGGCTGATGAAACACCAAGGAGCGGACAACCCGGCTTGGGACCGTGAACACTGCTGGACCGGGAGAAGATGGGGTCCGGCAAGGAAAAGAAGAAAGAAGGTGGTGGAAGGTAGTGAAATTTAGAATAATGAATGTTTTTTGTGTGTTTTTTTTTTCTCTTCAGCGGACCCCTATACTAGTTCACAGGGTAAGGGGCCGCCATGCCGGCTGATGGCATTGGCGGGTGACAAAAGTCTTAAAGGAGCCACAGCACTCAACCCTCTTAGCTTGCTGACCAACCTACAATCTGTCTCTAAACTTGGTTAAAACAGAGGCTCGGTCACACACATCTGCGGAAGTATGCTTAAGCTGCACCACCAAGTGCCAAGGTGACCCTGTGAGGTGCAGTCCTAACTCTAATCTCTGAGAGCCCCATTTGGGACATACAATGCAATAGATAAATTGCATACCTCCCAACTTCTGAAAATGTGAAAGCGGGACAAGCCATGCCCCCGACCACACCCCTGTCACGCCCCTACCACACCCCTGTCACGCCCCGGCCACACCTCCGTCACGCCCCGGCCACACCCCTGTCACGCTCTCCAGCTCCAGCAATGTCGGCTGCCTTCACCCCTGCATGCGTACGTTTTTTTATCCCCAACCCAGCATACCGCCCACCCACCTCCGTGCGCCCGCCCTCCGTGCGCCCGCCCCACTCTCTCACCCCACACGCCAGGAAGTTAGTATCTTCGCGCCGGCGTCGTTGCGGCCCTGGGGCACACTGCCACGGCGCAGGGCGTCCCGGGACATTTGTTAATGTTCCGGGACCGCGGGATTCTTTGCGAAAATCGGGACAATACCGGGAAAATCGGGACAGTTGGGAGGCATGGATAAATTGGGAGCAGGCTTACCTGAGGTTGCCCTAAACCTCAAGTTCAAGGCATGGGGTGGAAGGGTCGAAGACCTCGCAATACAGCCTAGACCCCACACCCCATGTGCTTGCACAAATTCAAAAGAAACAAAGGAGGGGTGGCAGCCACTCAGACCATTTTATAACTAACCTGGGAGGTGCACGTGAGCAGTGCAATTAGGATACAAAAGTCTTAAAGGTGACACAGGGGTACCCCACCTGACTACCCGCACCCCCATTTGGGACACCAGGTGCAAAAGAGCCCAGTGCACACTATGGGCACAGGGTTCTTTCGGGGCCCACGGCACCCCTTGAAAGAGCCCAGAACCCATACCAAAGGGCATAAGGGCAAGTAAAACTGCAGGGCAAGGGGGTTGCCAGCCCTGATACCTGGTGCCTGGGCTACTTTGCTTATGGGAGGGTACACACTTTTTTTCCTTAATAATAGAGCAAAAAAAAAAGCTGACAGTGATTCAGTAAACTCTCAAGTGAGCATTCTTTCACAGCTTTCCGCCTTTCTGCTTCATGCGCATGCAGCATTCTTTCACATGTGTCCCTGAATCAGGCAAGAAAGCAAGAATTCCTGCGTGCGAGTTGGATTTGTCTGGGGAACAAGAAATTCTCACATGCAGGCCTCAGGACTTAATCTTGGAGACAGGTAAACAGTCAAAATCCAAGGAGCTCTATCACGAATGCATGGGTTGGTATTGTCAGGAATAGCCTTGTTATGTCTGTCTAGTTGGACTGTTTCCCGGAGCCTGTGCTCTCTTCTGTCAACGCTTTCACGCCTTAGTATGGAATCTACTTGAATCGGCTCACTTCCCGATTCCCTTTGAATCTTTCCTTGCGGTTCCTTAGAAATAGCTACAGGAAAAGAAGGGTAGTGCTTAGTATCAAAATTCAAGGTAGCCCATTTCTCTTGTCGTCGTTCAGATAGTCGGGTGTCAATTCTAATACAATGGTTAATAAAGTCATCTAAGCCTAAAGGGGCCTCTGCACGGGCAAGTTCATCTTTTAATGCGCTGGAAAGTCCTTTCCTAAAAAAAGACATTTTCGCTGCGTCATTCCAATCAGTGTCGATAGCCCACATCTTGAACTCCATTGCATACTCGGTGATGGGGCGTCTGCCTTGGTGCAAAGCTAGTAGTGCTGCTTCAGCTGTAGCACCTCGATTGGGATCATCAAACATTTGACTCATGGCATTGATGAAGTCTTCAAGGTTGTTCAGCCGGGGGTCTTGGGTCTCAATCAGTGGACTAGCCCAGGCTATGGCTTTATGTGTCAGCAACATGATGATACACAGGACTTTAGACCGGTCAGTAGGAAACTGGGTTGGATTTGCATCAAAGTATAGCCTACATTGATTGAGGAATCCCCTGAATTTGTCACGGTCTCCGCCAAATCTGAACGGTGGCAACTTAGGACTCATGGCAGGCACGGAAGTAGGTAGTACAGAAGCTTGAGCCTCCAAGTGAGACATCCGATCAGATAATGTCTGCACCGTCCCACGTAGCTCTTGAATTGCTTGTCCATAAATATGGACATTGTGAGAAGTCTGTCCTTCAAAGGTATCATATTTGTTTTTCAACGTCTGTATCTCGGTGTGCATATTAGCCAGAGTAGACTGCAGCTGATTAATGCGAACCTCCAAACTCCCAGTCCCAGCGGACTCCATTTTTGGCTTGAGTATCCTTTCACGGTACTGGTGAATACTGCTGGAGTCCAATGGCAGAGACTAGGCCAAAACGCAGGAAGTCAAAGTCCAATCCGGGTCAGCAACAGGGAAGCAGATCAATGCAGAGTCAAAGTCCAATCCGGGTCAGCAACAGGGAAGCAGATCAATGCGGAGTCAAAGTCCATACCGGGTCAGCAGGTAGCAAGGATTTGCAGGGTAAACCGCAAGGGGAGGAACAAACTGGAGAGTAAGTTCCAGGCTAGAGAACTGCACAAGCAGGAAGTCAAACACAATACTCAAGCACTGAGCAACAGGCATGAGAGGTTTATATATATGACAGGAAGTAAGATGGCACCCAGCTGAGACACAATCCGCCATCTTAACTAAGGTAAAACTTAAGGGAAACAGTCCAACTAGACAGACGTAACAAGGCTATTCCTGACAGGTATAGTGTTAGGTCACTTACCAACATCCTTTATGGACCAGAGATATCCAAGTTGTGCTTTAATCATGTGTTCGGGTGCAAGTCTGCATCTACGTACACATAGAGGAGTAGCATAGAATACTGCGATTATTTGTTCAACTCTAAACAATTTTTTTCTGACCAAAAAGTTGCACAATGGGCCGCCAGATCGGCTCAATTTGGTCCAAAGAAAAAGGCCGCACAACCAGAAATAGTATATTAAAAAAAAATCTATACACCTTTAATATTGTATCACATAGCAGAAAATATACACATATTCACAATACAAAAATGTATACACACAATGGACTCAATTAAAAAAAACATATAAGACACTGCCTGGAGTGAATGGACCTGTCTGACTCATTATATAAGTATTGCACTACGCCCTGAAAATATAACTTATATTAAAAAGAATGCTATTTAATCCATGATTACAGAAGTGCTATAGAAATGATTGCATCAATCCCCTCTAATACGAATGCAAATGTGCTATAAGTGCTGAAAGTGCTAATTCAATCCGCATGACCCAACTGCAATTAATATATCCAGTAGATTATACAAATAAAGTGCAAGGTGCCTAGAAAACAATTCCTTATATGTGCAAATAGAATTAGAAGTAAACATAGGCTGAATCCATTATATCACCAAAGAATAACAAATCAGGGCTAGGTAAAACAGAACAATGAATGAAACTTATATCACAATATTGGGGGGCTTTGTTCGGCCATACATGTTTCCCCCTTCTTTTAAATCCCCCTGTGTGGTTGTATGTCCAATGACAGCAGGAGCACCCGAGCACCTAACACGCCCTGTCCGCAGCCCAAACACGGAACTACGTAGGGGTTACTTGGCCGCACTCTGCCCTCCCCGTCTGTCCCGGAATGCAAACGTCTCTCCGGCCGCGCGCCCGGCGCCTCACACACTGGGGGAACTCCCCTGCAGTAGGAGGCATCCGTGCGCAGGCACGAGGCACGCACCGCACAGCGCCGGCCCATGTCACGCAGCATGACAGATGGAAAGAGTCATGCTGTGGACTATAGATGGGTATGAGGGAGGGAGAGGGAAAGAAGATTACAAACTTTAATTTTCTGCATTGATGTAACCACCATGAGATCTACAATTTAGTTCATTTATTTACATATATTTATATATTTGTATATTTATATATTTGTTCAACTCAAACACCCAAGGATAAGCTTTAAGCTGGGATGGGCACAGCTATAGGCTAGGAGGGGGATGCAGCCAGCGGCACCTACTCCATTTAGATTTTCTTTGCTGATCTACTCGGTTCGGCAAAGAAAATCTAAGTGGTACGAGAGTAGCTGAGCAGCCACGTAGGAACCAGGAAGAGGTGAGTTGATACAGACAGCAGGGCATCCAGAATTGGAATTCCCCGTCAGAGAGGAGCAAAACCTAATGAAGTGAAATATTTGGGTTCTGCTCTTCTTATTAATAACATTTTTTAAAATATCCATTATTGTGAGCCAAAAGGTGCTGAGCATATTTGTTGTATGTCTGAATGTTTTTTTCTTTTTTATTTGTTTGCAGCTCTGTATTATCAAGGAAAACATTTTCTCTAGCAACAGTTTACCTTAGCTAGGTGCAAGTGGTGTGTTTGATGTACCTGGCTGAGACTTCCTGACTCTGGCTTAATAAACGCCTGCTTGGCTGAGGCAGAGAGATGACGCTTCACGCCGCTCAGCTCATGGGTTTAACCCCTCCTGCTCTAATTCAACCTTCTCAGATGAGGGAATCACAGTGTTGTGTTTCAGTAGCTAAAGGGTTACTGGCAGCGTTCTCATCTGGGGAGGTCATTAATACTGCTTGATTTATCCGAAGATGCTGATGAGCTCATCTGTCAAAGTGGAAACCTTCTGGGATTGGAAGTCAGAAACTATACGGGGAGGCTGATTCATCATTAGCGGCAGGTAGCGACAGATGAGCGTCTGTAGCAGGCATTTTCAGAGCACCCGCTAGTAGTCGCAGTGCTCGGCCGTTGGTCGCTACTTTATAGCGACTCAGTCGCTGTTCAGTAATGTTGAATACATTGTGAGGAGTCGCTATTTGACCAGTACAGCGCTGTATGGGAGCGCATGGTAGCGACTGCTCATAGCGACCGACTCACACCATATTCAGCAAAAATACAGCCTCACAAATCTCTGGCGCTGAAAAATACTTGTTTGAAGCCCAGAGCGCAGGAGGCGGTGTGTTTAAAGTGTGTTTTCAAGCATTTATCCACTAGTAACAAAGCGAAAACATATGGAATTACATTGTAATAACATTGTAACATGAACACTTTAATGCCAGACCTGTAATGTCATTTCTGAGGAAATATATAAAAAATGAAAAAATTATGAAAAACCTGCTATTTCAATGCCAGAAGAGGCCAGAAGAGAAGAAAAGGATCGTCCATTGAAATGTATGGGAGAGCGACAAGAAGTGAGAGGTCATACCTGGCGCTGTGCAAGGCTGAACGCTGGCACTGTTCGCTGAGGCTGTCAAAATGATGAATCAGACGCTACATGGCGCTATCCCAGTCGCTAAACAGGTTCTGCTTGATAAATGTGTAATTGCGTGCCGTGTCCGGCGTTCACCAGTCGCTACCTGTCATTAACCAGCCACTACCTGACGCTATCCCTTCTTAAATAAGGGCCTACGAGCTTTGCTCATGACCAGGAAAGTCGCTCCAACTTTAGCAACACAGAGCTATAGAAATATAAGAAACTTGGAAACCACATGCTGCAAAGTCTGGGGGGGGGCAAATCCTAACACAAATGATTATTTTACATTCCAGAAGAGGAAAACAATAAGGCAAAACACCAAAACCCTGACAAAAAGGGAGTTTTCCTTTAAGGCACAGCAAAAATAAAAGGCTTGGAGGGTGTTACCCCTATTATATCTAGTGGGGACAATCCAGTATGGAAGTCCTCCAGCCAGATAGTCTTTGCCCTCCACAACCTGTGAACTGGTATAGGAGTCCCTTGGATTGCAGGTCTACCGGGTCGGGCAATTGCTCCCTGTCCTACAGGCTGTGGTCATCTTGATACCGGAGAGCCACTAACTCAACCGCCCCGTCAGCATCTGTAGTGAGGGAAGATACAGGTCCTTCCTTCTTCCGTGGCATCCCACCAAGCTTATTCAAGCCCTCTGGGGCAGGGAGGCTTTTATACCACAAAGGAGAAGCCTCTATATAAATCCACCCCACTGACTAATGATATCCCTGAAAGGTAGCGACATGGACGGGGATTCCCTGGGATTCGAGCTTTGCCATGACTAATTATAACTGTGGCAGAAATAAACACAGAGCTTCCTTTAAATAGATAGTATGTATTGAAACGGTATCTTTAGTCTATTTCAGCTCTGCCGCTTTGATCTTTATTGTTATGTTGCTTAATGTTGATGTTAAAAGAAGCAGGATGTGAAAAACCTCCAGACCTCCCCCAACACCATTTGGAAAAGCTTAAAAAAGAATGAAAACAATCAACAGGCAGAATATAAAAATGCTTTGATATCTCAACATAAAAGAAAGATGCTCAGATCACAGAGAAGCGACATAAATGACTAGGGATGAGCGAACCGGTTCGGACGAACCGGAATTTGCTCCGAATTTCAGGGAAAATTCGATTCGGCACGAACCCGAATTTTTTTTGGTTCGTGCCGATCGAATTTTCCCTGAAATAAAAAAAAAAATTGCCGGCATGGTGGGAGCGTGGAGGCCGGCGCCGCTCTCAGGCGCCCTCTGATGACGCGTCCTCTGATGACAGCTGAGAGCGGCACCGGCCTCCACGCTCCGGCGCTGCTCTCAGCTGTCATCAGAGGGCGCCTGAGAGCGGCGCCAGCCTCCACGCTCCGACCGTGCAGGTAAGTGTTTGCTTTTTAAACAAATGCCGGCATGGTGGGAGCGGGCAGGCCGGCTGCGCTGTCAGCGGGCCGGCTTCCGCCGCCCACTGACAGCGTAGCCGGCCTGCCCGCTCCCACCATGCCGGCATTTTTTTTTTCAGATGAGCGATTCGTGAAAGTTCGATTCGGGCGAACCCGGGCGAATTGCCCGAATCGAACTTTCAAGAAGTTCGCTCATCTCTATAAATGACCATGGGAACACATACACATGATCTCTTTTTGGTGTTTGGAATACCACTTTTTGAGAAATGTATGAAAGTGGAACAAAACCCACCTGGGTTCTAAAAGATTCCAGGGTCGGCCGATTAAAACACCCCAGGGCGCCCATAAAAACTCACTTTTCCCAGCTCCAACGGCACATGCACAGGCTCTCATCCAATCAGATCTGTTTGCCTTACAGTAAATGGCTCTGATTGTTTACAATGGGGAACATGAGCTGCCACTCCCCTGCATCCCCAGTGTCGTGCACGCACTTCTGCTCCAGCCATTCAGACAGGCTGGGACAGGAGCGTGCAAGTGCTGGGGATGTGAGGGATGTGGCAGCGCGCGCTCCTCATTCATTTAAATCAGACCCCTTTGCCGAATGATGTAGTCAAGGCAAAAGGGCACTGATGGTATGAGAGCCTGCAAATGCCCCATTGAAGCCAAGAAAGGTGAGTTTTAGTGGGTGAACTGGGGGATTTCACGCAGTGAGGCACTCCAGTTTGGGATGCCCCAGGGGAAGGAAAAAGCCCGGGAATGTCACATTCCATGGGTTTTGTTCCGCTTAAGGGTTTTAAAAAATGTATATAATGTATATAGGATTTTAATCCTACTGCATGTACAGAGAAATCATAGGGTTGATTCAGCACCAGGTGAGAAAATTCACTATTGCCATTCATTTTTATAGGGGTGATGCGTAACCCTTTAAGTGCCAGGCTACCTATCGATTTTGTCACCCTCTGTTGCCAAACCATTTTTCACAATTTATTGCTATACATGTTCAACTGTGATTTTGAAGGGATTCCCCAGGAAAATGATATATTGTTTTCTTCAGCAGAGTCTGGGCTCTGAAATATCTTGTCTGTATATGTTTTTGTAATCACAGTATTTGTGGGTGAAATGCCAGTATTTTTTTCGCCCCTTAAGACGCACATGTCCATAGGACACACCTAGGATTTGGACGAGAAAAATAAGAAAATACATATTCTGAACCAAATGTTGTGCTAGAATACCCCCCCCCCCCCAAGAACCAAATAGGCAAGGTGCAAAATCCCCCCCATTACAGGTAGAGTAGCACCCCCCCCCCAATTCACCATGGGCAGTGTGGCATCCCCCCTCCTATTCCCCATATAGGCAATGTGGCATTCCGCTTATCTCATTTCCATAGGCAGTGTGGCATTCCCCCCTCCCATTCCCATGGGCAGTGTGACATCCCCCCCTCCCATTCCCCTAGGCAGTGTTGCATTTCTCCCTCCCATTCCCATAGGAAGTGTGGCATTCCCCCATCCCATTCCCATAGGTAGTGTGACATCCCCCTTCCCATTTCCCATATGCAGTGTGGCATTCCCCCTTCCCATTGTCATAGGCAGTCTGACACCCCCCCTCCCAATCCCATAGGAAGTGTGGCATTCCCCCCATCCCATTCCCATAGGCAGTGTGGCACCCCCCATCCCATTTCCCATATGTAGTGTGGCATTCCCCCTTCCCATTGCCATAGGCAGTGTGACATCCCCCCCTCCCATTCCCATAGGCAGTGTTGCATTTCTCCCTCCCAATCCCATAGGAAGTGTGGCATCCCCCTTCCCATTCCCATAGGCAGTGTGGCATTCCCCCCATCCCATTTCCCATATGCAGTGTGGCATTCCCCCTTCCCATTGCCATAGGCAGTGTTGCATTTCCCCCTCCCATTCCCCAAAAGCAAAAAAAAAGGAAACTCACATTTCCATTTCTCCCGCGCTGCAGGCCAGGCTGCCACAGCCAAGGGAGGACATAAAATGGAGGAGGGGCAGGTGGACGGGCAAGGCAACCGATCCTGCCAGATGTCTCCGCCAATCGCGTTGTCTCTGCCACCACCACTTCTTCTCTGTGGTGCCTGCACACACAGAGCAATCACTCTGTGGTTGTGGCTGATGCTCAAGTATCTTCTGGCTTCTTGACATGGGCGCAGGTTTCTGGAGGTAATCCCATAGGTGGAGGTGGAGTGGGAAGGCAGGGGATCAGGGTCCCTATCCCCTCCACCCTATCTTCACTGATCACCAGCATGAGGATTGTCGAGCCGGGATCGGGGTGACATCTTGGAATGATGTCATCTGCCCTGCCCACAAAAGGTGGGGCTATAGGCACCACACCAGAAGAGCCCGTGGGGGATCGGAGGCCCACTGATGAAGAGGAGACCCGGTGGAAGGGATCGCAGACATAAATTATTTTTTTTTACAGGGATGACAGTGGCAGCGGAAGTGGGGGGCTGTTTCAGGCCCTCTCCTGAAGCATGAAGGGGGGGGAATCGGAGGCCCTCAGGGTGAAGAGAAGATCGGCCAGATCAATCAAGGGGTCAGGTGAGTTTTCTACTTTTGTAGAAAACGTGAGTCTCACGTAGCTGGCACTTAATGGTTGGAGAGGCAGCTATGTGAGACTCGCGTAGCTGGCACTAAGAGGGTTAAAAGAATTTTTCAGGCAAAACGTTAAAAAAAACAGCATCTTACCTTGTCAAGCGGTCCTCCAGCTCTGTGCCCTGAATGAAAAAATACACTTCCTTACCTGCTCCTCCAGTGCCACCCTGCTGATGTGGGCCAACAATACCAGCTTAAGGAGCTAGTCCAGACTATGCACCCTATGGTCTAGGTATAGTATGCTAAATAATCTGCATAACCCATAGGGTGCCACTGTCTACAAACTTAAATTTGTCCTTAACTCTTCTGAAAAATGATGGAACTTACCTGTAAAAATGCCCCATCACAGGGGGAGGTTATTTTTGGGAACTATTAGATCAGAAAGATTTTATAGAATGTTTTTGTATGTCCAAGTAAAAAAGCTCACTCGTATGTAATCACACCCAAAGGTAAACTTGCTTCACCCGCTCTTTAGCATGACCCCATCTGTCTTCCTTGGGACCAGAGTTGCACTAGCCCACCAGAGCACCAGGTGATCCTCCGGTGGGCCCCAGGCATTGACCAAGGACCGCCATCAGACTTCTGGCTTGCCTGGAGTGTTCTCTGAGTTTGTTATGCCTTCTGGAGGTCACATTTGTATTTTTGGTCAATAAACATCAGATTTTATATATAACAAATCTAAAATCTAAACAAATCTAATTGTCTTTTAGCTGAAGGGTGGACTCCAAGTATGATTTCCTCTGCTGGGCTCCAATAACATTTTCCTCTGGTGGGTCCCAAGAATGATTTGGTGGGCCCAAGGTGCTCCAGTTCGTCCCTGCTTAAGACTGATTCAGCAACCAGATGTACATTTTCTCCAGGTGCTGAATCGCCCAAATGTGGACAATGCTACTTATTTTGTGAAGTATGTTTAACTTTGAGTGCACGTTTGGTTGGTGAACTGAAACTTACAGTACATCTCATAGAGCTTATCTTACTTTAGCACACAAAAAGTACAATGAAAAAATGCCCTTATTCTAAAATAAAAAAACACCTGTACCTGTAATAGGACATTTTTACGGGTGAGCTGTATTCTTTTTCCGGTGAAATAAGGATGATTTCTTGAAAGTTTGGTAACAACAGCACCCTATTGGCTATGCTAAAAAAAAAATGCCCCTTTGTTCTGCATACCACATAGGGGCAGTTTTCTCTCCTAAAAAGTAGTGACTTTTCTCACCTGGTGCTGAATCAACCCTATGAAAATTGGAGCTACACTGCCTGGCCAATCACACATTCTAATTTTTCGATGGACCTCTTATTTGATTACGACATGCATTAGCTTTTTAATTTTAACACACAAAAAAGGGCAATAAAAAAGGTTTGTTCTAATTTTTCCCAAAACAGAGCAGTTGAACATGCTGATTGGACCAGAGGCCATGGGGAAAAGTCAGCTGATGTGGGCGACCTGGGGGGTTTCATACAGTGGGGCAAAATCCTAGGTTTTGGTCTAGTTAGAACAAGCATTTTTTTGCATTTTTGTTAGTGTTAAAGTAAACAATGTGAGTAAACTCTGTGTAAGTGACAGGGAAGGGGGCTAGGGCAAGCAACTTTTTTTGTGTGTCTGCTTAAAACAAAGAATGAGATGATGTAACCCAAAAAGTTAACTTCCTGTAAGAGAAACGTGAATTTCTTATACAGTAATTTTCTCGATGCTGGCATACTGACAATACTAGTGGAAATCTTGAGAAAAGATGGCCTTCTACATTTACTACAATGCAGCAGGCATGTCACACCCCCTCCAATGCAATAAATGGAGAGGGCATGGCAGAACCTCTGTAACTGATGGTAGAGGGGCCCAATCAAGTGCCTCTGACAAGAGTTAGGGCCTGTCAGGCGTGGGTTTGTTGAGTTGATGATCGCTGGAGTAGGACCGATCAGCTGCTTTTTTTTTTTTTAGCAATATTTTTATTGAGAATATAGGAGAAGTACATTACGTCACACTTTACATTTTGTGGAGCATATAATTACACCCAGGGGGGTGTCGACACATTCACAAATTGGAAACAGTATCTCCAAAAACAAGATATAAGGTGCGTGTGGAAAAAGACCACGTACCTGAGGAGGGAGAACGGAAGGTTAGGAGCGGGAGGGCGAGAATGAAGAAGATAGGGGGGCAAGGGGAGGGAATTAATTGGGAGTGGGTGTCAGGCCGCCCGCAGGCGCGGGATGTGTACACTACATCACTGTGATGTGAGGAGGGAATGGTCGAAATTCTTAGGTTGGAAGTGTGTAATCAGGAAGGGGGCAAGGTCGCCTTGCATCGAGGCTGCCATCTTCTCGAAGAACATGACTTTATTGATGCGAGGGACCAGGCTTCCACTAGGGATCAGCTTCTTCTTCCAATGAGTGTGCTATGATAAGTTTAGCGGCCGTAAGAATGTGTCTGATAAGCTCAAATTGTGACCTTGTACATCCGGGGGGGTTTCAAATTAAGTAGGGCGAGTTGAGGTGAGGGGGACAGGTGTAACCCCGTTGCTTTCCTTAAAAGGTAATAGACCTTAGCCCAGAAATGACGGACCACCTTACACTCCCACCATATATGAATATATGATCCCTGTAGGCGGCATTCTCTAAAGCAATCCGGTGGGTAGGAGGGGCAAAATCTGTGGATCTTATCCGGAACAAGATACCATCGGAGTAGGACTTTAATATTGACCTCCTGGGTGCCTGTGTTCAGGAACCATGAGAATGAGTTCCGCCAAGCTATTTTCCGATATGCTTACACCAAGATCAGCTTCCTACGCGTTCGTGTAGGCTGGGAGGGGCATCTCCTCGAAATCGTTCAGCTTCCTATACACCGTGGCAATCATCCCTTTCCCAAGAGGCTGTGATCCACAAGCAAACTCAAATGATGAAGAGGGTATTGGGGTAGCCCCCGCTCTAGACGGGGAGGCCGATTCAGTAATAGCGCCAGGTAGCGACAGATGAGCGACTGAAGTATGGCGCTATGAGCGCCGCTAGCGTACGCCGCGGGCGGCAGCGATTCGCTATAGCAGGCCTCCTCAGTCGCTACCTGGCGTTGTTGGGAACAATGCCTACATTGGTGAATATGATGTTTCAGATCAGCTTTGTAGGCGCTGTCATTTTGACACACGCTATTCAACACAGCGCCTGCGCGTTTGCAACATGTTTCTTTGTTTAATTTGTATTTATTTTTTTAATTTTTTGGTTGAAAGTGACAAATTATAAATCCACTGGATTGTTATCTTGGTGCCTAAAAAAGAATAAAAAGTGCAGTTAGTATTTATATTTAATTTTGCTTTTTCGCAGTTATTGACATTTTTTGTTTTTTTTTTGGGACAGTTTTTGCCAACTTGCACAACAACCCTAATTGTTATGTTGGTCAACTCCCCCCCCCCCCCTTATAGTGGTTTTGGTCATCTTACACACCCCTTATAGTGGTTTTGGTCATCTTACACCCCCCTTATAGTGGTTTGGGTCATCTTACCCACCCCTTATAGTGGTTTGGGTCATCTTACCCCCCTTATAGTGGTTTGGGTCAACCCCCCCCCCCCTTTTATTGGTTTGGGTCATCTTACACCCCCTTTATAGTGGTTTGGGTCATCTTACACAGCCCTTATAGTGGTTTGGGTCATCTTACCCCCCCTTATAGTGGTTTGGGTCAACTTCCCCCCCCCTTTTATTGGTTTGGGTCATCTTACACCCCCCTTATAGTGGTTTGGGTCATCTTACACAGCCCTTATAGTGGTTTGGGTCATCTTACACAGCCCTTATAGTGTTTTGGGTCATCTTACACAGCCCTTATAGTGGTTTGGGTCATCTTACACAGCCCTTATAGTGGTTTGGGTCATCTTACACAGCCCTTATAGTGTTTTGGGTCATCTTACACAGCCCTTATAGTGTTTTGGGTCATCTTACACAGCCCTTATAGTGGTTTGGGTCATCTTACACAGCCCTTATAGTGGTTTGGGTCATCTTACACAGCCCTTATAGTGTTTTGGGTCATCTTACACAGCCCTTATAGTGTTTTGGGTCATCTTACACAGCCCTTATAGTGGTTTGGGTCATCTTACACAGCCCTTATAGTAGTTTGTGACAAATTATGATTGTAGCCAACAAATAGTTCCCATGTAGTGCAGTACTTGGATTAGAGTGAAGGGTAGTTAGCTTACCGCAAAAAACGAAGTGATCATGCTTTCCCTTATCTCAAAGCCAGTCTGGGTGTCCTCACTCGTTTCTGCGGGCAAGTTGGGGATTTCGGGCACCAGTGCTGTTTCTTCAGGGGGTTGGATTCTGTGGCATATGCAGAGATTGCGGAGCACACAGCATGCGAGGATAATCTTGGAGACCTTTTGTGGACTGTACAACATCTCTCCTCCTGGCCGTGCCAAACACAGAAAGCGCGCTTTCAGCAGTTCAATGGTTCGTTCCACAATGCTTCTGGTTTTGCGATGTGCTGCATTGTAGCGTTCTTGGGCAGAGGTCTGTGGGTTTCTGACCGGAGTCATCACCCACGTTCTCTGCCCATATCCCTTGTCCGCTGTGGAAAAAACACAAGGAGAGAGACAGCAATTAGTACTAGTACATGTTTTTAGTTTCATTTTTAAAAATATAGCTTACTAGGCCACATATTTGATGCAAAATACTTTGACATGGTTAATTATTTACCCAGTAGCCAGCCAGCTGGCATTTCGTTGTTCTCAAACTTCCTGCACAGGACTGACCGCTGCAGGACGTAAGAGTCGTGGCATGAGCCGGGGAAGCCAGATCTCACGGCCCGCAGCTTCATGTCATGGTCACAGACGACCATGACATTCATGGAGTGGAACTGCTTTCTGTTCCTATAATGTAGCTCCTGTGCACGGGGAGGGCGGAAAGGGATATGTGTACCATCAACGCACCCTAGCACATTCGGGATCCCTCCCATGCGATAGAAAGCATGTTTTATTTGGGCAACCTCATCCTCAGGAAACTGGATGTAAATAGGGATCAGGTCACAAATAGCCAGTACTACCTGGAAAAATATGCGGCTCATTGTAGCCTGGCTGATCCCGCTGAGGAGGGCAGAGGTTGCCTGGAAGGTCCCTCGTGCCAAAATATTTAGACTGGCACATAGGCGTACTATGCCTGGAATGGATCTGGTGCGTTTGGTGGATGGCTCGATTTTGTGCTTAATCTGATCATATAGGGACTGTAGTGCAGCACGATTCAGACGGAAGCGGCTCCTGATCTGCTCGTCACTTAAATCCCACACTGAAAGGCGGATTCCAAAGGATCGGGGTTCCCTAAGCCTCACAGCACCCTCCTCCCTGGCCTCCTGCTCTTCCAGCATTCTCACACATCCCTGCACCCATAACCCATACATCACCCTCTTATCCATCTCACACTCAACAGATATACAAAAGAAGCAAAACAAAAACCACAAACACACCACACACACAAGCAAGCACACTACTCACACACTCACTACAATGCAGCTCACCACAAAACCAGAAGTATAGTGGTCTGAACCACCAGACTGCTGAAAGTCAGCTTTCTAAGTTAGGCACAACCAAGAGGGGAGTTGCTGCACAGCCCACAAAAGGCCCCAAAATCAAGCCTCACTTGCTGTATGCTCTACAATATTTGCACATGCCAACAAAATCAATCTCCTAAAGAAACAGCACTGATGTCAGAAATCACCCAACAAGCCACAGAGAGTGAGGACCAAACCCAGCCAGACATTAAAATGAGCTAAGGGACCAAAGCACCACACCACAACACCACAGCCTTTGCCACAGTGTAACAATACCAGAAGGTTGGCAAATCCAGCCATTTATACTTCACTTTGAAAAAGGACAGGTCCGCTTTGCCGCCTTTAGCGTTGCTCTGCTATTTCCTGTCTCCAATTAGCTGACCCAGGTGTGCGTGAAACGGAGTGCGCACGCGCACGCTAGTAGCGCTACTAGCGTACGTGAGCCTAAACTTGCGTGCATTAACGGACATGGCTGAAAATTCTGTGGTGGACCAATGAAAGGTAAGCTGCTCTTTATTTAAATAGCCGTTTGTATAGCCACATGTCACAAGTGTTTAATATACATGACATTGTTGTCTTTGGTTGTGTGTTGTTTGTTTAATGAGCTCTGTAATTAGTTAATTGACTACCACACATGGTTCAATCAGTGCAGTGGAGCTGTGGCTACAAGCACCTGGCCAGTATGTGTGAATCAATTAAGTGGACCTGTTTGTGATTGGCTGTTAGAGCACATAAAACCTGCCAAAACCAAAAAGACGGTGATACCATTCTGTAGTCTGCATGCGTGCTTATTGGTTGTGTATTGGTGTGTGTGTGCAGCTACAGGATGGAGCCAAATTCTGGGCATCTGCCGGCCACAGCTGGCTCAAGTAGGAGTGTGGTGGGTGCTGTGTGCAGACCTCCCTTAAGGAAAAGTGCCCAGCCTGAAGGTGATGCAGCACCCCAGGCTAAGCGCCCAATTGCCAAGAGGGAGCCAGAATTTAATTTGGCGGAGAATAATACTCTTGTGCGTCTTACACTTGCAAAATGGGAGCTGATATTTGGCTCCCAAAGCAAGTCTATAGGCAAACAAGAAAGGAGCAAATTGTGGGATGCCATTGGTGTTGAACTTACTAGCAGTGCTCAACAGCCACGTAGTGGCCCATCCTGCAGGAAACGCTTCTACACTTTGAGAAGGGCCCTTATGCAAAAGATGAATCATGATCTTGAGGTCGAGAGTGGGACCATCCAGGGTCCAAAGAGTACCTACAGGCCATATGAGGAGATGCTGAAGGCCAAAATTCCACTCGTTCAGCTGCAGGGTGTGGATGCTGGGGATGACACCACGGGTTGGACTGAAGGTACATATTTTCGGCATATTTTTTGCTGGTAATGTTAATGTATGTGATTTGCTTTGTCTCTTTCTGGCCAACTAACAGTAGGACATGTGAAGTAGTACATTATACCTCATAAATGTTTTACTTTCCTGTCTGTTGCTTTCTGCATAGGTGCACATGGTGATGTCCATGAGTCGGGGGAGGAGGACACCCCAACTCCTGCCCTTCAACCAACCTCAAGCCTAACCCAGTCTGCCATTGAAGGTATTTATCACTAATTTAGGGGCTGGTTGTTTCTGGACAAAATGGGTGTGGGAGCACCTCAAACAATAGATTTGACCACTGTAGAGGATTAACCCTTCTAGTGCCAGCTACGTGAGTCTCACGTAGCAGCCTCTACTCCACTTAAGTGCCAGCTACGTGAGACTCACGTAGCTGGTTTGAAACCCCCACAGTAAAAAAAATATAACAGTAAAATACTCACCTGACCCCTCGTTGGATCCAGCCGGGTCTCCTCTTTAATTTGGTGCCATCCGATCCCCCATGGGGGGTCGGATGACTCCAGGAGAGCCCCCGGAATAGGCCGCCCCCCCCGCTTCTGCAGCAGCAGCTGCTAACTGTAAAAAAAAAAAAAAATAAAAATGACATTCACTTACCTCCATGTGCACTGGCTCCCGCTGTCCCTCCTCTTCACCTGGGGGGCCTCCGATCGCCCCCCAGGACTTACCGATCTTCAGGAGAGAGCCCGGGGGGCGGGGCTATGACGCCACCCCGGTCCGTCTCCGCGCCAAGCCCCGCCCCTTTTGTGGGCGGGGCTATGACGTCATCCCAGCCCCGATCACCGGCTTCAGCGTTCTCAGCTGTCAGATGCCGGTGATCGGCAACGGGGAAGGAGGTGGCAGGAGATCCTCTGATCTCACCGGCATCTGTCAGCAGAGCGGCGCGGGACAAAGGAGCTTACAATCGGAGGTAAGTACAGTAAAAAAAATTTTTTTTTTTTTAATAAAATACTTTTGTGTGGTGTTTTTATTTTCATTTAACCCTTTGTGAACTGGTAAGGGGTCCATGAGACCCCTTATACCAGTTCACAAGGCTCTGGGTATGGCAGGTCACCTGCGGCAAGCGGGTGACTTGCCATAACCCCCAGCCCCCCATTACCTGCCTCCCCAACGGCCAGGGGGGGGCAGAAGGGCCCGGGCCACTTAGTGGCTATGTGGGCTAGTAGCCTGCAGGGCCAGGGGCCACCAACGCTGGCCCCTGCGCCCTGTTCTACAAGCCCCCATAGCTGGCCCGGGTCGGTAATGCTGGGTAGGGGGGACCCTACGTCATTTTTTGGGGGGATTTTTAAGGGTTTTTAACCCTTAAAATTCCAAAAAAAAATGGGGTTCCCCCCCCCCCTAGGAGGGGGAACCCTATGTCATTTTTTTTTTAATTAACCCTTTTGTTTTCTGTCATCCAGCAGCTATAAAAGGCTGAAAGAGTGCTCCACTATGGATGGGAGGTAAGTATTAAAAAAAAAAAAATAATAAAATATTTTTTCTCTTTGTGTGTCTGTGTTTTTTTTTTACATTTAACCCCTTGTGAACTGGTAAGGGGTCCATGACCCCTATACCAGTTCACAAGGCTGGGGGAGGTGGCAAGTCACCTGCGCTAGCCGTTGACTTGCCATTAACCCCCGCCACCCCCATTACCTGCCTCCCCAAAGCCCAGGGGGGGCAGAAGAGCCCGGGCCCACGGGCTATGCGTCATGTAGCCTGCAGGGCCAGGGGCCACAAAAGCTGGCCCCTGCGCCCTGTTCCTCCAAACCCTGCATAGCTGGTCCCGGGCTGGTTACTTTGGGTAAGGGGGGACCCTATGTCATTTTTTTTTTGTCGATTTAACCCTTTGTAGTGTGGATGGTAGTTGTATTTTATTTGTAAATGTTAAAAATTACTTGTTTCAGTTAGGGGGGTCTCCTGGGCAGGAACAGGGGGCTACCGATAAATATGTGGTACCGTTCTAATCGGTAGAAATGGGGCTTTCACATGCAATATGGTTTTCCCTAATCAAATACATTTTTTATTTAAAATAAAGGAGGCAATTTTCTAAAATAAATTTTTATTTATTTTTTTTTTTTACGTAATAATAAATAAAATTAATAATAAATAAAATTTACAAACAAGACATTTCATGTTAAAGCCTAAACTCTGCTGCAAAAAATATATATATAATTTTCCTGAAAATTCCAGCAAAAATGATGCAAAACATGGCGCAAAATGTGGAAAAATGTCAACAGAGGGTGACAAAACCTCAAGTAAGCTGGCAATTAAAAGGGTTAATAGTACCTCTGCATGTTGGGTATTGTTCTGTTCGGGGGACCTTGCGCTTTCAGACTTAGCTTGTTTTTTCTTTTTTGCATATTTATATTTTAGGAAAAGGTGTTTTTTATTCTGCTTTTTTATACATTTTTTAGGGAAACTCTGCGCAACCAAAGAGTTCTTTGAGGGATTAATTCCAGAAAGATGAGCCCACTACAACAAGCTGGGTACGCTTAGAAAGCTTAACATGTGTACTTTCAGGGAATATATGGTTTATGGGGGATATTCCAAATGTAAAGGGTTGTTTTGGTTGAAAAATCGCAAGGTGCGCACTTTGTCTGCAGAGCTGAAATTTTCAAGAAAAATTACCGTTATGTTCATGCTTTACTTTGGGGTGTTTGGCAACTCTTCCCTTGACAGAACCTATGCATGTTGGGTATTGTTCTGTTCGGGGGATGTTGCTTTTTCAGATTATACTTGTTTTTTCTTGTTTGTATATAGTTTTTTTAGGAAAATGTGGCTTTGATTCTGCTTTTTTATCCTTTTTTTAGGGAAACTCTTTGCAACCAAAGAATACATTGAGGGATTACTTCTAGAAAACTGTGGCCACATCAACAAGCCTGGTACAAATAGAAAGCCTGAGGTGTGTACTTCCAGAGAATATATAGTTTGTGGGGGGTATTTCAAATGTAAAGGGTTGTTTTTCTGGAAAAACTGCAAGGTGTGCATAGCGCATATCACAGTTGTGTTTTTTCTGAAAATCCCCTAAAGCTCTGTTTCAGTTTGGGGGAGTCTCCTGGGCAGGAAAAGGTGTTTACCTATACATATGTGGTACCGCTCTAACTGTGAGAAATTGGGGTTTCACACGCAATAAGATTTTATTGACAAACTTACATTTTTTATTACAAAAAAACACTACAAATTGTAAAAAAATTGATTTTTTTAATTTTTTTGCACATATTTCGCCAAAAAATATTGAGAATACACCTAAAAAATGACAAACAAGACATTTCATGTTAAAGCTCAGACTCTGCTGAAAAAAACAATATATAATTTTCCTGGGAAATCCCTGGAAATCCCTTCAAAAATCACATTTGAACATGGGGAGTGCAAAATAGTGCAAAATGGTCTGGCAACAGAGTGTGACAAAAACTCCAGGTAGGCTGGCACTTAAAGGGTTAATAATATGGGCCTGAGGACTATTTACACGTCCACTTTAACCCTCTCTGCAACTAACTAACAAGGCCCTAACATGTGTAGCTATGTTGGAAGCCAGAGATGTGTGGCCATATATCTGCATATACATGTGGAAGCCACACTGGCCTTGATTAGGGAATATTAGTGATTGAGCTGCTCACACACACCTTAATGCATGGTTTATTTTGTGCCGCACATTACCAATGGCTAAATGTTTTCTTTGCTTTTGCCTAGCTGCACCGCCATTGGCACCAGCATCTCCTCAGGAGCCAAGGTACTCTTTGGATGCCGGTAAGTGCATGTGTCAACCTTGCTTTAGCCGCTTTAACACAAGTGCATGTCTTTCATTCCTCTTTTTTCTTTGTAGGCCAAGTGACTGGTTCATCATTGGACACCACTTCCGATGTTGCAGGTCAACAGGACCCTGTTGGTGTGTATTGCCAAAAAAAATGTATCCTTTATGCTGTTCATGTTACACTGGTTCGATTTGGTTAGTCTAATAATCTACATGTTTGCTAGGTCAACTTGAAGATGCCTATTTGGAGTGGATTTGCCATCCCCAGGCTCATTATTATAGTTTTTAGAGTGATTGCAATGCATTTTTTGGGTCTATTTAAAGACAAACATTCACCCGAGTAGTGTTAGGAATATTTAGAGACATTAATTGTGTATTTTAGTTGGCCGGAATATCGGAAGTGGCTGTCCGGAAAGGGCCCTTCACGTTGAGGCTGCCAGAGATGAGGGTAAGTTGGTTTTGCTTGATTATCTAGTAAGGATTTTTGCAATCCTATTTTTGTAATTTAGTAGGCCAACTTGTTTTTAAACATGTATTTTCAAGGGCAAAGCTCGAGTGAGGGCCCAACTCCAGACATCTGGAAGATTGCGGGTATGTGTAATTTGAGCAATGTGTCTGTTATTTTTTGGCCCAATTATTGGCTCATCTTCCTCTTACATACATGTTAGCAATCTGAGTTTACAAGATCCCTTTTGGCTAGTGTGTAATCTGGCACTTTGTGGAGGTATGGCCTCGATAGTCTATCCATCTTACATTTGAGTTTGGTCCACTGACCTACTAACATGACTTTCCTGTTTAGCATATGCCAACTTGCCCCATCTCTCAGATGTGGATTTGCCCCTCTCTGGCAGCCAGACCCCGGACCTACTTCGGGCGGACGACACAGAGGTAACATGGCTGATTTGGAGGAACAATAACCACATTGACATGTTGGTGGGTAGTCCAGGAACCAACATGTCACATGTTTTTCTTTGTTGTTTTGGCAGGAGGCCGGACCTGAACCCCAAGCTGGGACCTCTTCCCAAGTGCCATGTGGCCAAGCTACAGAGGCTCAATCAAGGGTAAGTTGGATTGTTACATTGTTACAATGATTTGGAGGGGCATAGCTGCATTGTTTCAGCTTCACTACAATCTTTTCTTTTGGTTTTTTAGCCTGAACACAGGACAAGAGGAGGTGTGGCACCGACCAGTGCGGATTTTTATGAACTAGGGGTCCGGATGCTGGAGGACTACAGTCGCCAATAGGCACGTGATGGAAATAATGAGCGCATTGCGGCGTTGGAAAATCAGGTACTGATGTGTCGGCAACAAATTGAGGACCTGCAGCGCCAGCTCCAGGATGTGAGACAAGGCCACCAACTGCAAACAAACCGGAAACTGGATCGGCTTTCACATCTGATGGAGCAATATTTACAGCGCCAGGAACAAAGTTTGTTGTTGACACAACAGCTCATACAACAGCAGTCTATTTTTTTTACTGCACTGTTGGCCCCCAACACCACCCCTAGCAATGACTCACAACCTCCCAGGCCCCCAAGCCAAGAATATTGATTTGATTTTTGTTGTGTTGAATTTGTTTATAATACATTTGAGTACCCCCACCTCTAAATTGTGTTTTTCCTAAGACATAGCTAAGAACACAGGGATGAGTCTCTAGATCTAGATATGTACATGTAGCCAAAAATGTATGCCACACATTGGTGACCATATCTTACTATGGTTTACACATTAAATGGCTACAAAGGTACACCAACATTTTCCAAATAATGGGTTTGTAGACACTTAAACTATGCTTGACAAGGCACAACACACTGTAATTACAAAAATACAAAATATTTATTTGCCAAGGCGGGCAACAGGCCCAACATTTGGCCGCACAGCGGCTCAAAACATCCCCCCCACCCTAACGACGCCTCTTCAAGGCCAGCAGCATAAGGCGAAGACGCCGGATCGACCGCCACAGTCTGCGATGCTGGTTTGCACAAGTTGTAGAGAGTAGAAAAAAAACATATTCAAAAGATAGAATGTGACCTCAACAGACACAGATGTAGCAATGTAATGTAAGTGGCTAAAATTAGCTGACGCTCACATTCACATTGTTGGCCACTGTGCCCTTAGGTGTTACCATTATATGAGTACTAGTGGCTGCCTTAAATGTGGCCACAACATCCCAAGCATACATTTACTCTTAACTCTTGGGAATCAAATAAGGTATAAGTCCCAGTGTGGACATTTATTTGTTTAGTTACAGCCAAACATCAGGGCCTAAGTCCTAACGAGTAAACTTGTTTGGCCAAGAATCTTAGAGGTCACCACCTTAGCAGGCCAATTTTGTTTGCTAGAAACCACAATTTGCCACTATGTGGCGAAAACAAGAATGTGAGCCAACAATCAAGCATGCAGACATGCATTTAGGATTGTTGGACAAACACATGTAACCTAGATGTGTGTTTATTAAACACATAGGTACATTGTAAATGTCTCCAGAATTTACTATAAGACATAGGGGTCACAAGTCTTTAGGCATATGAAGTGGGATGTACTCACCATCGCAGCTGTTGCTGGGGCCCATGCTGCTGGCCATCCCGGGAGCTGGGGTGGGGAGGATGGTCACCGGCTCCATCTGCGTGGCAACATCTGTCAGGAGAAAGCAAAAGAGAAAACCAAAATTAGTGGGCCAATGACACATGACTATTTGACAGCCATCTGGTTATGGAGTCTGCCCAAAAAAATGCTTGCATGGTTACACACATGTTGTCCGACATTAGCATATTTCCTGGTCCATGAGTTCATGTAAATTATTTATGGTTGCAACATGGACACATAAAGATAATGTGCCAATAACCTTGACAGTGCAATGGTAAGGACTAATTTGCAGTTGATTGTAGAATCTTACTAGTGTGCAACATGTGTTAGCCGGAACAACTTACAAAAATAACACATTTACTAGCCTCCATCATGTTGTGGGCTGAAACATAGGGGTGGTTGCCAGTTGGATTGCACTGTAGTGGGGTTTGTGATGTTAATGTACATTAGAAAACCAGCTTGGCCTATGGACCAGGAAACATGTGTATGTTAAAAGTGGCCCAAGACCCAGGATTTATACTATCCTGTGTTTTGGTCCACTTTGGCAGGGCACAACAATTGGAGAGAGAGCCCGTCCGCCGCCGCTGCCTTCCGCGCGTCACTCCTCCAGTGCGTGCGCACGCGCAGGCCATTCTGAAACAGAGAGCGCGGGCGCACACACATCTAGAGGGGCACGCAGGAGGCTGTGGCGGTGGCTTCTGCCACCCCCAATGAGGTAAGGAATTTGTGGGCTTTTGGGGGGGGGCCCGCGGTGAGGGAGCTGATTGGGCAGGGAAGCTTATAGATTCCAAGCCCAATCAACAATGGGTGTGGGTCCACTTTAAGGAATGTCATAACATAGGGAATGTGAGGGATAACAACAAACACTTACCATGACTATGCCCATGGATAAGGCGTTGCCAAAAGCTCCTGGAGGTGCCGCCTATATGATGCGCTGCAAATTAGAGAGGAATGGCAAGGGCTAAGTACAGATGGCCATATGTAACCTGTCACAGACTAACACTGACTAAATCTGCACTCACCAGGGGATGAGCTGCCACTTAGGTGGGGGAGGTGAGGTAGGTGGGGGAGGTGGGGGAGGGGTGGGGGGTTCAGAGTCAGAGGAGGAGCTCGGGAGGCGCAGCACACATCGCCTGGGCATCATGGTGGAAACGCAAAGGAGGAAACCGGAAGTGGATATGACGAAAGCGACACCAAAAAAAAAAAAAAAACGCTCCGCGCACTAGGAAAAAGCTAATATCCGCTGCGTGCAAGCTAAGTGGCGGAAATAGGATTTTTACGCATTACAACAAGCTATTGGCCAAGACGCCATTAATTATTAGCTTGATTTAGCTGGGAAACGCAAAGGAGCAAACCGGAAGTGGATATGACGAAAGCGAAAAAAAAAACACGCTCCGCGCACTAGGAACCAGCTAATGTCCGCTACGTGCAAGCTAAGTGGCGGGAATAGGATATTTACGCATTACAACAAGCTATTGGCCAAGACACCATTAATTATTAGCTTGATTTAGCTGGGTGTTCAATATCCTGTAATGCATAGGTCAGAGCAAAAACAGAGCAGGTTGCTTACAAATAACAATCTGATTCCTTAATAAAATAATAACACAATAAAACTATCCAACTACATGATAATGTGGCACACAGGAGAATGCATAACGGGTTGTTATGAGCTTGTACGCCTGAACAAATCCAGCAGAATGTGGACATGCACGCTCAGAACTACAGTGTATTCATTAAGAACGACTGGGGTCGCTGCAAGTGAATTCAGGGAAAAATGCAGAAAGGCACATGTATGAACAGCACAGCGCAGCACAGCGACGCTAGCGCCGCTACATAGCGAATCACAACAGCGACTGCACAAACACTGACCACCACAGATTCAACAAAGGACAGGGCTGCAGAATAGCTTGGGCGCTGACAATTTCAATGAGCGAATGTGAGCGCCAACCATGACTGACTAAAAAGTAGCTTTACAAGCCATGCGTGTTGGGAAAGCAAGCTTATTTGAGGCTAATGTGTTTTGTGGGAGGAGATGCATTTTAGATTTCACTCACAACATTCCAGTGTAAAAATTACATCTTTCATCAAAAAATCAATAAAAACAAGACAGATTAATCCAACATATCCTAAACAACATGTGTTTAATTTTTGCAAAAAGAAAAGAACACAAAAACCACTTAAAAAAACATTGCAGTGTCTGCCATTGAAATGTATGGGAGAGCGCCAGGTAGCGAGAGGTCATACCTGTCGCTGTGATGGGATTAGCAGCGGCGCTGTTCGTTGCTGTCGGCTACATGATGAATCCCGCGCTAGCTGACGCTTTCGCCGGCGCTAGCCCCATTTAGCGTGATAAATGCGTGATTGTGTTCGCAGCCTGGCGTTCTGTAGTCGGTAGCCGCCGTTAGCTGGCGATACCTGGCGCTAGTGAGACACTACCAGGCGCTATCACTTGATGAATAAGGCCCTTAGTAGCTATATAGTGGGATCAGCTGCTTTTTTTATTTGGGTGGTCAATCACTTCAAGTGTCTGTCTCTCATTCATTCAGGTCATGGTATATTTGTAGAAATAAATGAAAGCAACTGGGCTTGCTGTGTAATATTCTTGAAGTTGACACGGCAAGTCCATTTGCCTTAATTTATTCCTATAGATACAACAAACTGTTCCAAAAACTCTTTAAATATATTTTTATGGTTATGTTGTTATTACAAAAGTGGGATGGGATGTAAAACCTTTGGATGGGCTATCTCTGCTTCCTGCTGGGACTATGGGTCATTCTGAAAAGCCTGTCAGCTCCCTGCTGAGTGGTCCATTATTTAAGCCAAATAGCTATTCATTTATCTTAATTGTTTCTAGTGTAATATAATGTAATCAGCTGTAATAGCTGCATTCATGAGCTAATTAATGACATTTATTTAGCTTACAGTGCAATGTGATGTGTGCATAGCACTGTAGAGAAGACTCTGTAAATATTGTCTCCTCTGTATTTTGCAGAAGTGTGGGGTTTGCAGTCTGGGGTGATGTTTATACTGTTGCACACTTTTCCACATTAAAGTGGACCAACACCCTCCCCTGATCGGCCCGGGAATCTATAAGATTCCCGGACCGATCAGCTCCCTGACTGCGGGGCACCCCGCTGTGTGAAACCCCCCCAGATCCCCGAAAATCCTACCTGATCCTCATTCCAGCGGCGTATGCGCGGGCCGCCGCCGCCTCCCGCGCGTCCCTCTAGCAGGGCGCGCACCCGCGCCGGCCGTTTGTGAATGGCCTGTGCGGGCGCGCTCCCTGTAAGAGGGACGCGCGGGAGGCGGCAGCGGCCCGCGCTCAGCTTGTCCGGCGCTGCCTCTCCTTTTCCGGCGGTGGCGATTGGATGAGCGAGTCACGTGGGAGCGGGGTCAGGTGAGTTTTCGGGGCTTTCTGGGGGGTTACACACAGCGGGGCACCCACGATCGGGGTGCCCCGCGGAAGTGGACCAATACCCAGGATAGTCAAAATCCTGGGTGTTGGTCCACTTTAAAGGATGTGTATGCATGCTCACAACTCAGGACTCCATTGTTGAAAAAAAGTTGAAGCTCATTTACATTTTCCTCAGCAACATATGGAGCCTGATTTAATACTAGCACACGTCTATGTAGCGACTCTCTAGCATAGAGCGCCAGACGCTGTGTGCTAAAAGTCTATTTTTCAACACATATACATAGTACCAGAGCAAAGAACATATGGAATGACATTGTTTTAACACCGTGACAATGACACTGCAGCGCTAGACCTGCACATACAATTCTGCATAAAAAAAAAAAAAATTTTACAGTTTACTTGGCCAACATGCTATTTATACACAACCAAATGAAACACCATTGAAATGTATGGGAGAGCGCTACTGAGCGACAGGTACTACATGGCGCTCCTGAACCTAGAGCGCTGGCGCTATACGCTGAGCCACCTCTGGTAATACATGTGACGCTACATGACGCTGTTAGAGGCACTCACCAGATTCGCTTTCTTAAATGTAGTTTTCACATACAGCGCCCAGCGTTCACCCAACGCTACGTGCCGCTACGTGGCACTACCTGTCGTTATCGCTTCTTAAATAACCCCCTTAGACAAGCCTGATACTGGGAGAATGTAGTCTGGTCAGATGAGGCCAAAATTGAACTCTTTGGATGCCACAATACCATGTTTGGAGGAGAAAAGGCAGCATTGCATATCACTCCAAAACAGTAACAGTGACATCTAGAGGTGGGATCATCATGGTTTGGGGCTCTTTTTCAGCATATGCCACTGACATTCTTGATAAAAAAAAAAAACAATCCTGCCATTGACAAGGATGATGAAGATGAAACGAGGGTGGACATTGCAGCAAAACAGTGATCCCAAACATAGAGCCAAGGAAACTGGTTTCAGAGAAAGATAATAAAGCTGCTAGAATGCCCCAGCCAATCACCTGGCATGAATGCAATTGAAAAGCTATGGAAGGAACTAAAGCTCTGAGGTCGCAGAACCTTCAGGGTTTGAAGAGCGTTTGTGTGGAAGGATGGGCAGCCTCGCACCTGAGCAATGCATGTGACAAATTTCTCCAAACAGGCTAGACTTGGCTGGACCCGAGTCCTTAGAGATGCCTAGACGAGCTCACGGCAGAGCAGTTGGGCCGGGCATCCACTTGGCTAATGAATGTGGAGAAATGTAAAGTCATGCGCTTGGGGTCTAAAAACCTGAAGGCCATATATAACCTCGGGGGAATAAAACTGGGAGAAACACTTGTTGAGAAGTATCTGGGGGTACTGGTAGATCACAGGCTAAAAAACAGGATGCAATGTCAAGCAGCTGCTTCCAAGGCCACCAAGATGTTATCATGCATTTAAAGAGGCGTGGAATCACAGGATAGGGATGTAATTTTGCCTCTTTACAAGGCACTGGTGCGCCCTCACCTGGGATATGCCGTCCAGTTCTGGGCACCCATTCATAGAAAGGACGCTCTGGCTATGGAAAGGGTGCAGAGGAGAGCCACCAAACTAATAAAGGGAATGAAGGATCTTAGTTATTAGTAAAGATTACGAGAATTAAATCTGTTTATTCTTGAGAGGAGACGACTGAAGGGGACATGATTAACTTGTATAAATATATAAATGGCCGATACAAAAAATATGGAGAAACACTATTTCAGGTAAAATCCTCTCTAAAGACAAGTGGGCGCTCCCTTCGACTGTAAAAAAAGAAATTCAGTCTCCGGACAATTATTCTTTACCACTATAAATCTGTGGAATAGCCTCCCACAGAAGCTTGTTACGGCATCAACCACTGACAGCTTCAAAAAAAGGATTAGATGCTTATTTAGAAGAAAATTACATTAACGGTTACTATTAGCTGTTATCAGTAAAATAAAATAAAATAAATAAAAAATAACTTCCCCAACACCCTTAGTTGAACTTGATGGACATATGTCTTATTTCAACCGTATTCATTATGTAACATACATAAAGGGAACCCTTTAACCAATTCACAGGGTAGTGGTGACCGGGATGCCACCTGCCAGCACCAGTGGTTGGCATGTTTGATAATATGATCTCGTCTTGCTGCCTTCCAGGACGGTGTGAATAGGACCTGTCGGGCTGAATTTGAAACCCATAACTAATTATAAACTTTCAGGCTGAACCTTGATACCTTTAATCAGTTTTCTCATAGCTGTAGTAAGCATTATGTATAGTCTGTGTCCTGGTCACACGCACAACAATCATCATGTACTGAAAAGCAAAGGGAAAAACAAATATGGAGGTCATTGCTTTGGCTTACCGTAAAAGTGGGTGACTAACAGATTCTGAATGCCGACTATTCAAAAGCAAGCAATCCCACATATTATCTCCTCGGTGACTGGCTGCGGTAAACATAGCATAGTGGCGGCACCTCATGCTGTTCTGGAATAACAAATGCATTTATTACTCAGAAACAGTGTGGTTCAGTGATTGCTGCTGTTTTTACTGTATGTAGAGCGTTGACATTTACATAGGTCGTTTGAGCTTGCTCTATGAGTCTGCAAACAAATGATGGGGTCAGCTAGCAGTCATTTGTTAACTGGACCAACACCCTGCTCACATGCATCCCTTATCAGGGCAATTAAGATTGCTGCATGTAAAAATGAATTTGTTTTATAACTCCTGCTGTGGCGTCCTATGGTCCAACAGCGCATGCGCAGGCTCTCGTCTAAACATCCTTTGCCAAAGGATGCAAACACGACAAATGCCACAGATTGGACAAAAGCGAGGAAAGGTGAGTTTTACTGGGCAATGCCTCGGGGCCATGGAACAAAGTCTAATTCTTGTTTTTTTCTGTTTTAATGCGGTGTGGAAGATTTCTCTAATTCACTGAATCTCTTTACCCTGTATGGAGAGCTTTTATTATTCTTATGCTGCAACCCAGCAGGAAGATCATTCCTCCACAAATCAGATGTACGAGATCAAATAAGTAATTTGGCCAAATGGAAGGGGATTGAATAGTGTGCTGAACGTCAGTGCCATTAGGAGGGTTCCTGGTTATAACAGAGGGCCAAGGCCAGTGTTAGGGGTGGACAAACTGGGCATTTGGCTAGTGCCCCTATTGCTGCATTAGGGCCTGCAGTCATGTGGCTGCTGGATTTCTTTTTGTGCACCTGCATGAAATGCAGCTGCTGGTCATCTGTGAACTATCTCAATGGATATGAAAGAGAGGTGGCAGCCGCTCAGACCACTTGGGAGGTGCACATAACAGGAAATCAGAATGCACAAATCTTAAATGGACCACGGCACTCAACCATGTTAGTCAGCAACCAATCCATGACTCTGTCTCTAAAATCTGGTTAAAACAGGGGACTCTGTATAAGAATGCTGCATCACCAAAAACCAGGGGTTATAGGGCAAACGCAGGTAAGCTGCTCCTAATTTATCCATTGCATTGTATGTCCCAATGGGCCCCTAATAGATTAGAGCTAAGAGTGCCCCTACACAGAGGCACATTGGCATTATGTAGTGCAGCTTCACTACACTGCATCTGCAGATGTGTGTCAACTGAGACCTCTGTTTTTAACAAAATCACGTAATGGCTAAAAGGGTTGAGCGCAGTAGAACTCTGCACCCCAGCTGTTTTGCATTGGATTTTCCTAGGGGCCGTGGCTGTGAAGATCAGGGGTTATTTGTATTCTGGTTTTCCCTGCATAGGCCGCTTTTCATCCTAGAGACTGTGGCGATGAAGGTCAGGGACCCTCTGCATTCCGGGTCTCCCTGCTCGTGAAGTCTGCCTTTTATCCTAGAGACTTGCTGCTCCTCTGACGTCCAGCTGTTCTTGACCACTGTCACTGCTACCCACTCCTTTGGGCCTCATCTTCTGGACCATGCTTCTGTACCAATCTAGGAACCCAGCACTAGAGGGCGCTGCTCTCTCTCCAAAAGTCTGGTCATTCACAGGTACATTGTGACTTGTGTTTTGGGTGTGTGGCCATCATCAGTAAAAGGCTGGAAGTGAAGGGTGTATGGTAGGTAAGGCTTCAGAGCACAGTAACGGAGGGAACAAGCCACTTAAGGAGATGCCCATGTTAGGCTTAATATAATGAGCTAAAGGAGAACAGAAAACTCTATTCAAGGGTAAAGAGCACTCTACTAAAAGTATTTACTTGGCACTAGTGATGAGCGAACCTGCTGAAGTTCGGGTTCGAGAAGTTCGGCCCAACTTGCCGCAAAAGTTTGTTTCAGGCCCCCAGACTTGACCCAAACCCGAACCTCATTGAAGTCAATGGGGACCCGAATTTGGGGACCGCAAAAATGGCTGTACAATGGGGGTAGTATGGGCTAGAGGGCTACAAACTGGGAGAACACCAGGGAGATTGCACAAAATGGGCTAGGGAAAGTACTCAAAATAATAACATTACATAAAACAACAAAATAAAATAAATAAATACATTAAAAATAAAATATGACTTTTTCACTCAGAGGCCATTTTGAAGGTAACACCAGAGTGATTTCCCTGCACAAAATGGGGTGGGGAAACTACTCAAAATAATAGCAGAAAACAAAAAAAAATAGGATGTATGTCTGACTAAAGAAAAAAAATCTATGTTTCTCATTAGTAAGGGGGTAAGGCAATTTCCAAAGGTAACTGTCCATTTCAGTTGCCCTTCTATGGACTGGTGTCTCACATACTGTGGGACAGCTAGGGACAAAGTAACCTCTGCTAATTGTCCTTTTCAGGCCACCTCCCGGGACAGGCTGCTCATATACTGAGGGGGGGGGGGAGAAAAACATCTGCTAATTGTCCTTTACAGGTCACTTCCAGAGACATGTGTTCTTTATACTGAGGGGCACAGGCCACAAAAATAAAGAAATCAGCAAATAAGGGACAGGGACTTGGTCGTGGTGCTGCTGCTGCTGGAACTGGTGCTGCAGGGAGGACGTGTTAGATAGGTGCCTGATACACCGTCCTCTGCTAGCAGGCTCCAGCCTTTGCAGCGTATTCTTGTAGTCCCCAATACTGCTTCCAGAATGGTAAGGCAAATCCAAGTTGAGGCATTGATAGATTAGATGACACACAGTGCTTCAAGTTCTGTCAGATTGTCTTCAACCCACTCCACTTCTTCCTAAGTGTAGAGCCCTCCACCTCACCCCTCTTTAAATCAGCAAGGACGTGTCAGCCACAAGTCATTGAGCAGTCATTAATGCTCTATGCTGACACTCCTAGCTGGGATTCTGTGAGGCATCCACCTGCTCCTTCCCCAGTTGCATGCATAGGGGTTCCCAGATGCCCAACAACTTGTGTTGGGGGATGAGGATAAGGACATCGGACCATCGCAGGACATCTATGATGAGGATGAAACCCAAATGCCGACTGTTGTGGCTTTTTGTATTGTGGAGGCTGCAAAGGAGAAGTGGACAGAAGAGGATCTGAGGGGTGATGACGAAGTCCTAAACCCAACGTGGACGGAAGGCAATCAGATTTCGGTGGAAGAGGTGGTGGCCATGCAGGTCCAGGCAGCCAGCAGACGAGGGAGAAGGGTGCAAACCATTAACGGTCAAACCCTTGCTACTACTGTCCTCCACACCCAGGGACTGAGCACTGAAAAAGCTGGTGCAAAGGATCTCACCAACACGGCTTTTTTTCAAACAGTGCACAGATGACTTGGGTCATCGCACGCTGTGCCACCAGTCACTGTAGAGGAAAATTTGTGAATAATCTCTGCCACTCTCTGTCACCAGGGACTTACAAAGCAAACAAAAAAAAAAGAGTGCTATTGTATTCTGTGACGTTTTGCAAACTAAGAATTACAGGAGGGTGGGACATTTTCACCACACACATGGCCAGGAACCTGCAAAGCAAACAGAAAACATTGTTAGTATTCTAATCTGCCTCCACTTTTTGCCTCCTACTCCGCTTTCTTCTCTCCTGCTTCCTCATCCAATCAGCATGGCACCTGCAGCACTATTTTGAGCCCAGCTATCCCGAAATAGCATCAGGCAGTGCTGAAACGTATCTGTCTGGGCAAAAGACCACACTCCACCCAGGAGCTGTGGACTGGGATCCAGGAACAGACAGATGGGTGGTTGCTGCCACTGAGCCTAAAGCTCAGCAAGGTGGTGTGAGGCAACAGGAGCCAAGTAGCAGCCTTGAGTTGATCTGGGCTATGGCACATCCGTTGGCTGGCGCATGTGGAGTTCCAGCTCCAAAATGCCCAGGTGAGTCAAAGTACTTAACCACCAATGAGTGGGGCTCCATGAGTGACATTTGTGCCATGATGCAGTGCTTCCAATAGGCCACCAATATGGTCAACCCTGATTTTGCCATTGTCAGCGCTTCCAACCCCATCCTTCATCTGCTAGAAAAAAACACTTCAGGCCATGATGAAGAATGTAATGCAGGCACAAGAGGAAGCAGAGGAGAAAGAGGAGGGCACATTTACACTGATGTCATGCCAATCCACACGTGGCCTACAGGGTGGGTTGCTGGACTGACAGCGGCCAGCCAAAGGACATTTTGGGAGGCTTCAAGGAGGCCTTTTCCTCACAGCGGGGTGGTACACAGTGCAGATAAAGGGCATTACTGAAGCGTAGCTGGGGGGATGTGGAGGAGGAGACACCTCCCACTGAGGACAGCTTCTCCTTGCCTTATGGCAGCCTAGCTCACATGAGCTACTACATGCTACAGTGCCTGTGGAACAACCACAGAGTTGCCCGCATAGTGCCTACGACCAAACCGGTAATTAATGTTTCTGTGTGTGTGTATATATGTGTGTATGTATATGGACCTTGGCTGACTCCTCTGCTCCTCTGTATACCTCTCCTCATGTCTCCCCCGCCTACCTGCCTGCCATAAAACCCCCTGCATGCACACAGGGTCAGCTGAGATGACCTTCTCCCCTCATAAAACTCCCCAGCATAAACAAAGTAATGGACTGAGGCCATTGGACTGATCAGAAATCACCCAGCCATAGAATATGGCTAAGCCATTATCCTGCCCCTGCCACCCTTCCATGGAATGTTCTCCTCATCACCCCTCCCTGTGGAATCCCAGATCAGATGGGGGATATCATATGGACCAACTTTCAGGTACCCAAAGATGAGAATTCCAGATGCACCAATCAAACAGTGGGTGATTCCAATCGCTCTGCCCAATAGGAGGGGGTCAGAAACTGACCCCTGGTTAGAGGGAATAAGGTGAGCTTCAGAATGGCCAGAGAGACTTGAATCTTACCATCAAGAGCTCCCTTTTAACATCTAAGGAGGAGACAAGGAACCGTGGGTCTTTGGGAGACATGTGAGGACTGAGAGACAATTGATTTGATCGAACTGCAGCCTAGACAGACTCTTAAACCGGACCTTCACCATGATTTAATGAAAAGCCCAAACTCTTAAAAAACAATTCCTCAGCATCTAAAATTAATATATTTTAAATGTTTAGTCACTAATTTATTATACTTTCCCCCACTGGGCTGCAACTCTGTTCGGGAATTTAGGATACGGGCGCCGCCATCTTGACTCAGAAGCATCACACTTACTGAGGAGAGGAGAGTGGGATAAGGTACAGGGAGGCGGGTTATAGCTGTGCTATGCTCAGACAGAGCAGAGCTGGGGTCAGGGAAAGGTCAGCAGTCCCAGAATGCAGAGCAGCACAGTCACTTCCTGTTTGCAGGCACTTCCTGTTTGCAGGCTGCCTGCAAAAATGGCAGCTTCCATAAGCCGCCATCTTGGATGTTTAAAGGCTTATAAAATGCAGTAGATGCAGGTAGGATGATTTTTAATGTGAGCAATCTGTATGTACAGGGTGTGGGAAACATATAAGATAGACTCTTATTTAGAGTGAAGGTCCGCTTTAAGTTTTCCCCTCTTTTACTTGTATTGCTGTCTATTTATCTGTACCATGTTTTATAGTCCTGTTTTATCATCTTGCACCACTTTTCTTGTTTTTGTGCTTTTTTAAATAAATTCTGAAAATACAGCGGGGGGTATCTGATGCTCTGAATTAAGGATCTAAAAAGCTCATGCTAGTTCTGAAGAGCCTGACTACCTTACTTGCCTAGGACGCTCAATCGACCTTACTTGCCTAGGACGCTCAATCGCCCCCTGCCTGGAAGTAGTTGTGGGCCTGATTCGTTCGATCTGATTGTGTTATGTGTGGCTTAGATAGTGAATACGCCACTTTTTTTCGTATTCTGGTGGCAGCATTTTTTTTAGCCGTGTGTCGCCAATTGAACTACGCCTAACATTGTGGTGACACACGTGAAGTATGATTGGCTGGTTTGATAAGATGAACGATCAAGAGGTCTGATCAACCCCGTGCAATAGCCACAGTGCCTATTACTGGGTGTCCAGCCTGCTTGTTCCCTGCTATAAATATAACATCACATCCTTTATTCCACCACTAGCATGCTATTCCACCAGCTATGTTAGAAAAATTAGAGAATACAAATGCGACCTGGCAGAGGCAATACTAGCGGAGTTCCCAAATGACATTGACATTGAGGGCTCAGTGGCACCACGAGACTGCGGCTGAGGAGGAGGAGAAAGACACAAGTCATTTTCATCCTTTGTCACCAGTCACTGAAACTAAGGAAATCGTTGTTCGACGTCCATCACCAGGGACCTGCAAAGCAAACAAAAAACATTAGTATTATTAAAAATTGTATTACTGAAAGAAAAAACATGCAAACACCTGAGGCTCCCTCTGATGCTTCTGTTGTCCCCACCTTTTAGTCCAATCATGGGGAAACAGCAGCAGGCTGTGCTGAAACTACTCACACACCACCCAGGAGCTGTGGACTGGGATTACAGGAGCAGAAAAATGAGTGGTTGCTGTGGCTGAACCTAAAACCTGGCAAGGTGGTGTGAAACAACAGGCACAACCTAGTAGCAGCCTTTAGCCGATGTGGGCTGAGGCACATCCTTGGTTGGCGCATGTGCTCAACGTTTGTTTTGAGCTTCCTTGACAATTATCCAGACATGCCGTAGCTGCTACATAAAGTGAGTGCTGTGTGCACTCGCACACTGCTGCTGCTCGCCTATCTGCACTACAATGATGATGCCATTGTCAGCGCTACCATCCCCATCCTTCACCTGCTAGAAAAAAACCCTATAGGCCATGATGAAGGATGTAATGGTGCCACAGAAGGAAGCTGAGGAGAAAGAAGAAGGCCCATTTACACAGGTGTCAAATAATCTCTGCACGTTTGTCACCAGAGACCTCCAAAGCAAACAGAAAAACATTGTTAGTATTATGGTATTGATTCCACCACTGGAGCATGTTAGAAAAATTAGAGTACAAACACAACCTCAAAGGCACAAAGTCCCCATGTGACACTTTTGCCTCAGTGGCGGCACAAGGCTGGGTAGGAAAGGAGGAATTTGCTAATACAGCAGGGGCATCAGCACCACCTCAGAAGGAAGGACAAGTATGCCTACTTAAACAACTGCATAGAAGGTCGGTATGGCAGGGTTACACTTAAATATTTTAAAAAACAGTAGAAAAATTACAAACAAGACATTTCATGTTAAAGCCTAAACTCTGCTGCAAAAAAAATATATAATTTTCCTGGCAATTCTGGCAAAAATCACGGTTAAACATGGCGCAAAATGGGAAAAAATTACCTGTCAACAGAGGGTGACAAAACTTCAAGTAGGCTGGCAATTAAAAGGGTTAATAGTACCTATGCATGTTGGGTATTGTTTTGCTCGGGGGACCTTACGCTTTCAGATTTAGCTTGTTTTTTCTTGTTTGCATATTGATATTTTAGGAAAACATGTTTTTTATTCAGCTTTTTTATAAATATTTTTAGGGAAACCCTGTGCAACCTTAAAATTCTTCGAGGGATAACTTCTAGAAAGATGAGCCCACTACAACAAGCTTGGTACGCTTAGAAAGCTTAACATGTGTACTTTTAGGCAATATATGGTTTAAGGGGGATATTTCAAATGTAAAGGGTTGTTTTGGTTGAAAAATTGCAAGGTGCGCACTTTGTCTGCAGAGCTGAAATTTTCAATTAAATTACCTCTATGCACATGCCTTACTTTGGGGTGTTTGCCAACTCTTCCCCTGACAGTAGCTATGCATGTTGGGTATTGTTCTATTCGGGGGATGTTGCTTTTTCAGATTTTACTTGTTTTTCTTGTTTGCATATAGTTTTTTTAGGAAAATGTGGCTTTGATTCTTCCTTTTTATTCTTTTTTAGGGAAACTGTGCAATCAAAGAATTGATTGAGGGATTACTTCCAGAAAACTACGCCCACATAAACAAGCCTGGTACAACTAGAAAGCTTGAGGTGAGTACTTCCAGAGAATATAGTTTGTGGGGGGTATTTGAAATGTAAAGGGTTGTTTTTCTGGAAAAACTGCAAGGTGCGCAAAGCATATCACAGGAAAATCTCTTAAAGCTCTGTTTCAGTTTGTGGGAGTTTCCTGGGCAGGAAAGGGTGTCTACCTATACATATGTGGTACCATTGTAACCGGGAGAAATTGGGGTTTCACACGCAATAAAATTTTATTGACAAACTTACATTTTTTATTACAAAAAAACACTACAAATTGCAAAAAATAGATTTTTTTAATTTTTTTGCACATATTTCACCCAAAAGTATTGAGAATCCACTAAAAAAGGCCATACAAGACATTTCATGTTGAAGCCCAGACTGCTGAAAAAAACAATATATAATTTTCCTGAGAAATCCCTTCAAAATAGTGAAACATAGTCTGGCACTTAAAGGGGAAAAAGGATGTCCTCCACTGTGCGCCCTGCCGAGATATCAGTAAGCCTCCTCACCTGCCTATCTGCATATACACCCACCTATCTGCCTGCCAGCCATCATGCATGACTGCATGCCCACCTATCCATCCACCCACCTGCCTGCCCATCTACCTACCATCCCAAATGCCTATAGCCCCATCTACCCACCTGCCTGCATGCCAGCCATCATGCATGACTGCATGCCCACCTACCCACCCATCCACCTGCCTACCTTCCTGCATGTCCACCTACCTACCAACCTGCCTGTCTGCTCACCCATCAGCCTGCCATTATGCTTACCTACCTCCCTCACCATCCATTCACCCATCTGCCCATTCACCTCCCCTCCTACCTGCCCTACCACCTACCTACATGCCTGCCTGACCACTGGAACACGGAGGAGGGACAAAATGTACTGATTCTGAGGCTAAAATTAGGTGGGTCATTAAGGGGTTAAAAAGCTCCACCTTTATTCATATGTGACAGATTCCAGATCTGCAATAAAAAACAGGGCATTTTTGGGACCGCTTTTTCAATTTTTATCTGTCAGTTAAGGGGTTAATAGAAATGTTAATGGTATACAAACACCCAGTACAAAATACAACACACATTACACCCCCCCCCCCCGGCATTAATAAAAACAAGGACAAAGTTGGGGGGGGCACTTGCATGCCCCTGCACACACTTGCCACACCAGACACCCCATACTCATTCGGTGCCGGATGGTTAGAAGTGGGTTAATCCCCTCAAATAATTGGCTGTGTACCATGGGAAGAGTGACAATGAGGTTTTTTAAGAGGCAACGTTGTTCTTGTTTTTATTAATGTAGGGAGGGTTTTTGTAATGTGTGTTGTATTTTGTGCAGTATTCCATTTAACATTTCTTTTAAATGAGTTTACAAGGGCCATAGCCACAGTGACCTAACTGTCCTTTTTTGTGTAACCCATTAGTATCATTAGGGTTGATGGCTAGCTCATCAGAATATGAAATTAGCTCAGCTTTAAGAATTTTAAGTCCCACTTTGTGTTGCTGTATTTTCTGGATGTGGAAAATTGCTTGTTATGGCATAAAGATTAGACGAGACTCATTTAACAAATATTCAGACAGCTTTCTCAGTGTCTCGAAATGCCGAGCCTGGTGGTAATGATAATATAAGAAACACAAAACAATGGTTATCAGTAGAGATGAACAGTTCAGGTTCGTACCGAACTCTGTGAGTGCGGATTCCCAAACCTGAACACAGACTTTAGCCATGTTCGAGTTCGGATGCAGCAGCAGGAAGCTGCTGGAACTCACCTCAGCCCGATCCTTTTCCAACAGTGGAAGTGGCAGTGGCAGTGGTGTTTTAAAAAGATTGTCTCTGGCGTCCATCTTTTTGTAGCCCCGTCTGGGGCCAAATTGGCACCGGTGGCGCTGCAGCAACGCTTTACTCTGCTACTGCTACTGCTGCTGCTGCTGAGTAAGAGGGGTCCCTGCTGAACTTGTCGGACCTGAACTTTGGGGGGGGGGTTCGTCCATCTCTAGTCATCAGGCAACTAAAAAGAATTGGAAGGAAGTGTCCAGTGACCTTTCAGGGTGGGGAGACTGAGGCATCTGACGATAGCCCACCTTGAGCACAAAGAGACACTGTGTCTTTTTTAGATCAGATCACAAAGAAAGGAAAAGGAAAAGTCGAAAGCAAAAGTGTGGACCACAGAGTAAAAAAGTTAAGAGGGATTCAAAACATACAGAACAAAGAGGTTTGATTTCTGGTGGAGAGAGTAGCACAATGAATGTAATAGTTTTGAGTTACAGGAATATTATTTGTCATTGTTGGGCAAGGGTCTTTCCCTCTCTCCGAAGGTGGGGGGAAATGAGATTGAACTCTATAAGGATATCTTATTTCTTAAGGAAGGTCCTCTTTAGAGTGATGTATTCCAGAGGCGCTGAAGGAGATGTGATTGGTAACTCTGATGAAAGGCATACATCTGTTATGATGTGTAGTTTGATTTGAGTTAAAGTTTGGAAATAGAAAATGGTGATAAGTTAGAGTTAGAGTTCCAAGCGTTCTAGAGTTAGATGTTCCTGACCTTGTTCCAAACCAGTACCTTCAAAGAATTTTCCTCCACCAACTTTGAATAAGCACATTTCACTTTTCTTGCAACTAGTTCAAAGACATCTGATAGAGTGTAGGCGGAATCCCAGGGGTGATAGAGTGTAGGCGGAATCCCAGGGGTGAGGACAATTTAACCCCCCTGGAACGACGTGCATTGAATGGGTTGGCCAACCCAAGCCTGGCATTATAATACGTCCCAGTGATAAAGGGAGGAATGTTGTCCACCTTCCTGTGGATTATTATGTATCAGAGATAAAGAGACAACTAGCTAAAATAGATACTTATCGTAGACTGTCGGCCAATTCTTTTCCCCAAGTGGCTGAATTATTTAATGATAAATTGGATTGGCCTTGTGAGGAGCATTAAATTACCTCTAAGATGTTCAACCCTACCTCTAGGGTTATACCTATTTTGTATACTATCCCCAAGATCCACAAGGATACTGCCTGCCCTCCTGGCAAACCTATTATTTATGGAGTTGGAGGCACCCTTGGGTCTATCTCATGATTTATGGACAAACATTTAAACCTCTGTGAGGATCCTTCCGTTGTTTGTACCCGACAGCAGCAACGTCCTCCAAAAGATCTCTGGTTTGGAGGTTGAGGAGGCGTGGCTGCTGGTGAACATTGACGTACAGAGTTGGGAATATGGGCTGGAGCCACAAATAAATTCATTGTGGAGCTTTTGGAGTTTATTTTGATGCATATTTATTTCAGATTTGATGGCCGGTATTATCAGCAGATATGGGGTACAGCCTATGTCTCGATAGTTTGGAGAGTAAGGAGTTGTTTGGGCGGGCTGACTTTGGGGCACGGCTTCGCTACATAGATGTTGTGCTTCTTCTTTGGAAGGACACTGAGGCCCATCTATATGATTTTGTGCAGTCTCTGAATAAGGAATGGCCGTAACATTCATTTTACTCTGAAAGTTTATTCTTGGGAAATTTAGTTTTTGGATCTACGAATCCATAGAGAAGGGCAATTTCTGGCAACCAATACATTTCGCAAGCCTATGGCCGGGAATACTCTCCTCCATTTTCAAAGTCTCTGCCCTGCTCCTCTCCATAGAAGTATCCCCCTAGTACAATTTTTATGGATTCGTAGGAATTTTAGCTCTGTAGCTGAGTACAAAAAGGAAGCAAGGGACATCTTTAAAACAGACCAAAACCCACATTTTTAACTAGAATCCCCTAAATTGATCCCCCTATGAGGAGTAACTTCTGCCAATTTTCAATGTACCTGTTTTACTCTAATCCCAAATAATGCCAACTGTTTTAGCTGTAAGTCTCTGCCTCCTTCAATTCAGACCCCTGTTCCAAACAGTTTAGAACCCATACCAGCATAACGGGTTTTACGGGTTCAGCGGAACGAACACCGAACTCAGGCACTGGCTTCTTGCTGGATTCTGTGCTCGGGTTTGTGAACCCGAGCTCGCAAAGTTTTGTACGAACCCGAACCTTGCAGCTTGGGTTCGCTGATCCCTACTCGGCACATACAGTACAGACCAAAAATAACAGAATTTACCTATGATTAGCAATAGGTGGGTCCATGCATTTCTTTTCACCTTTGTGATATCCCAAGTGCCAAGAAAGGACAAGTCGGGTGTGCAATGCTTAAGTATATCTTCTAATATTTGAATTTGGATAAAACAATAACTTTCCTTAGAAGACCTACACAAGTGTGCAGCTATCATTATTTTGCTCCCTGACTGTGCAGAATAATATCCAGCAAGGAAGGATGTTTTCTGCATTTTAATATTTCATTAGCTCCTATTGTCTTCCCACACTAAATAGATTTATACATTCAGCAGTGACATATATCATTTTTTTGAGTAATTTCTTAGTACGAAAAGAAGACTTTTCTTTTATTACAAAAAAAAAAAAGCCCTAAAGATTTACAGTGTAAAAATATCTATACACGTTGAAATATTTAGTCATTAAAGTGGACCTCCAGGACCAGATTTTCACCCCTTTTACTAGTGCTGGGTTTTGGATTCAGGTCAAAGGTAAATTCGACCAGAATTTAGCAAATTTGGCTCGATTCAGCCAAAATAGAAAATTGGCAAAATTTAGGACCAGCTCTGTTTTTTTGGTAAAATGCTTTTAAAGCCAGTAATGTATCTATAGACAATGTCACAATTAACTATATACCAAATAAAGTACATTAAAGAGGCCCCCTTTAACAGAATAATTTGATTCACAGTGGTGCTGCAGGAGGCTCATGGAAGACACTTTCATCACTATAGCAGCTGGTTTGTGACCAAAGTGTAACTTATTACATAGCCAGGGTGGAGGTATCTACAGTACATGGCTTCCAGCAATGGAAAGGGGAAACTCCTCAAAAAGGGGAGGTAGGAATATTTTTAATTTAAAATTTGAAGTAGGGGTTAGGACATGGAAAAGAGGTTTAGCAAAAATGGCTTTAGGTCCACTTTAGGGGTGAATTTATTTATTGGGGGTAATATTTCTAAACAATTCAACAGGCATTCGAAAGGTATTCGATGGGTTTTTCGCTAGTTTTCCTGTAGATCCGAAGTTATTTGTAAAAGTATTAGAGCATTGGGGATGCAGAGAAAAAAATGAGGAGAAACAGCTGGCGTGGCAACAGCGATGTGATATAAGCACACTGTGTGCTTTACATATATCATAGTAAAAAAATACATGTATTGTTATGCCTCTAGTTATTACTGCCAGCACACAGTGTAGCCAGAAACAGGGGCTGAGAGATGGTACAGGCTAAGAGCGTCTCAAGTCCGCTAGCACATAGTGTGACCTGAGAGGAGAGAGGAGGGTGGAGTTTCAAAACTGCAGAGAGAGGCAGCCAATCAAGATGTCTGAGCTGGGAGTGGGTTTTTTTTCCATTCTGAAGGTTGATTGGAGGACCAGATCAAAGGGGTGGAGACTGAAAGCAGAATGAGGAAGTGATTGCCTCACTAGGGAGACCGATATAGCAGAAGAAGGAGAGTGCTGATGGGACTCATTGTAAGGTAAGCTACTGATATTTATTCACATTTATTATAACATCTTTACGTTTTGAAAACAAGTATTAAAATCTGTTTTTACATTACTTTTCACATTTTTCTAAAACTCAAAAAACACGAAATAATTTGAAAAAAAGTATTATAAGCAAGATTGGGGTAATTTTATTAACCATTTCGCCCACATTGGTTTCCACCTTTTATATTTTATGTGAATTCTACTTTTTCTGCAAGGTTAACTAGCAGCGTAGACCAAGCAGACGACCAGCAAATAATCAGTTGCGCGAATTATAGGGCAGTATGCGGCAAGCTAACCCAATCACGGGATACGCAGTGCACCAGGGGAAGGTAAAAGTCGACCTGTGACTTTCGGAATTTACACTCACAGTGGAAATGGACTCATCATTTTCATGTTTGTCACTCCTACTACAATTACTACAAATTTCTACTACTTTCTACCCCACTTCATTAGTCACTCCGCACTTTCTTTATCAAATTTTAAATGTATTAAACTCTATGTGTGCAATGTGATGGCTGCTGTGGCCTTCTGCCTTTACCTGGGTCAGACATGGGCTAATTTTGGAATGGGGGAGCCCTGCCAGGGCCCTCCGCACTTTCCTTATGTTGGCAATGTGGACCTCTGGCTGTACTTGGGTGGTTTATTATTGTGCTGTGTGCTTCATGTAAGGACACTCTGTTTTTGTAATTTTGCTCTAGTGTGGTGTCTGGCTAACTGACCTAATAGCAAAGCTCAATAAAAACCTTCAGAATAGGTGGTAGCCTTTTGGGGTTCCTGTACATTTTTGGAGCAGTGCTTTGTTCCATGTCAAGAGACCAGGATACATATCATAGACCATAATGGGATCCAGGTTTGGATGTACATGAGACCCGGATTTATTATATAGTGGTTGTTTTGGCTCATCACTACACATAACCAAATAATTTTGGGGGTATGTGATTTCTGTAGGATCTGGGACATATGCAACATTGCTGTGCTTGATTAAGTACAGTTTACATGTAAGCACATAATAGAATTGGTCAGTTACATGTTTTGTCCAACATTTCTTCTTAAGAAAGTGGGTTGAGCGAGGGTTGAAATTAAAGCACATTTGTCTGTCATTACTCACTGGTTCTCTGTAGTGCTGGGCTTTAGAGTCAGGCAGAATATTGGCAGAATTGGTCTCCAATGCACCCAGTTCTGTTTTTTTAAAAAAAGCAAAACACCAATAATCTATAGACAAAGGCAGAGGTCAACATTAGACATCGAAGGCTTTTGAATTTGTAAAACAATGGAAGGCCCCGACTTTTAACTATTGTAAACACAATTAATGTTAGAGGGTCCCCTTTAAAAATACATTATTCTGTTACACTGAAAGAATAATTAATCTTTAACTCCTTGAAATCATCTTTATTTAAAGCCAGAGGGCTGTTTTAACAGAATAATGTAAGTTTAGATTGGAAGAATTTCCCTTTTCTTTATGTGAAAAGAGTTGAATATAAAGCCAATGATACAAATGTACCAGTAACTGTTTTAACATTTTAGAATTACGTTCCAGAATTGTAAATAAAGATGAGCAAACTGAACTTTTCGAACTGAAATTCGGTCCCAATTTTAGGTAAAAAATATTTGACATGAATCTAAATTTCTTTGGTATTTGTGCCAATTTTTCCCTGAAATAAGTGAGAAAACAAATTTAAAAACTTGCCTGCATCCTCATAATCTACGCCACTCCTTGCTCTGCAACCCAATCACCAGTGCTCCCTGGCTTATGATGCTTGACATCACTGTGAGTGATGGGGAAGGGGAGATCCCTACCTCCTGTCACTCACAGTGACATCAGGCATCAGAAGCCAAGTCCACCCAGAAGCCAATGGGACCTCCCCCCTGTGAGGATGAAAAAAAATAAAAAATGATTTGTTTAAAACAGTGTTGTATGGGTAACCTTGGTTGTGGTATATATGATCCCTGGCATAGCAAACCTTCTATGTGAATGTCACTTTTTCTTTTCTCATTAGGCTGGCAACCTAATGCTCTAGCTTTTCCCCCTCTTTCTAGTTGTGCCACATCAAGGAACTTGCATAGGATTGTGGGAGATTTCACTTGTATAAAAGGGGCACAGTTATGTTTAAACATGATGATTGTAAATATGTGCATATTCCTGCTGCCTTAAAGTGGACCAACACCCAGGATTTTGACTATCCTGGGTCTTGGTCCACTTCGGTGGGGCACCCCCGATCGGGGTGCCCCGCTGTGTGAAACCCCCCCTAACCCCCCGAAAAACTCACCTCTCCCCGCTCCCAGCGCCGACGTACAAGCCAGGTCCAGGAACGTCTAAGCGGCTGCCGCCGCCGCCGCCTCCCGCGCGTCCCTTTTGACGAGCGCGCGCCCGCGCCGGCCATTCGCAGACGGCCGGCGCGGGTGCGCGCACGCCTACAGGGGCGCGAGGGAGGCGGCGGCGGCCGGCCGCCGCCGAAGATTAGGTAAGGTTTTTCGGGGGTTTTGGGGGGGTTACACCCCGCGGGACATCCCGATCTCGGATGTCCCGCGGGGTGGGGGGTGATCGGCCCGGGAATCTTATAGATTCCCGGGCCGATCACCCGTGGGTGTTGGTCCACTTTAAGAAAATTGATTCTGTTTTATACAATGTATGGACTTTTGCAAGCACTTTTTCTTTGATGGCAAGAAGGTTGGCTTGAAATAAATTATTTTGGATTATTTTGCATCAATCAAGGTCTGCTTGACCTTCTTATAAAATCCCATGCCCCACACCCCCCTCCATCGATAAACCACCCACCCTCCTGCCACCTGCAATGCCAGCCAGAGCGCATCCCCAACCAGCTATCTGAGGCGCATCCAACTCCCCCACATGCATAGAAGCTGCTGGAAACCTCAAGCTTTTCATACAGATGTTCTACAGGAGCTAAAGAGGACCAGCCACCTATTTGCCTGCCCTGGAGCTCACCTCCTTTTTGGATCCAGCAGCAGGGTTCTCCTCTTGCCCTGGCAGGGCCTCCGACCACCACCCTGGGTGCCCTTCAGTGAAGCAGAGAACACCTGTTCCCTGGCCCATGCTGGGGGGGGGGGGGGGTTCTGTCAGCTCACTCACTGCTGCGGGGAGGGGCATTAGACATCATCATCTCACTCAGCTGGTATAATAGGCCCCTCCTGTCAATGAGCGCAGAAGCCAGGGTGATCGATGGAAGCCGGGTGCGGGGCCAGGGGATCGGAGCCAGCTTCTGACTGTCAGAAGCAGCGGTGGACGGTGATGGATCAGAGGTAAGTTAAAAAAAATAAAAAATAAGACTTTTTTTCCCTGTGTTTTTTTTTTTTACATTTAACCCTTTGTGACCTGATTAGTCTCCTTGAGACCACTATACTAGTTCACAGGCCAGGAGGTGCTGACGAGTCACCAAACACCCCCCCCCCTTTACCTGCATCCCCAAACCCCATGGGGGGTCCATATGGGCTATGCCAGCTGATCAGCCTCCGTGCCCTTGTATACCAGCCCCCATAGCTGGTTTTACTAGGGAAGAGGGACCCCATGCCAATTTATTTCTTAATTTGTAAGGGTTTAACCATTGATGGTACACATAGTATTTGAATTTAATTTGAAAATCTCAGAAAATGCTATTTTCAGTCTGGTAGTCTCCTGGGCAGGAACTGGTGTCCACTGATACATGTGTGGCACCGTTGTAATCATGAGAAATTGGTCTTTTATATGGTTCTTTTGAAAAACCTACTTTTTTATTTAGAAAAACAGAAACAGAGTGTAAAAAATATAATATTTTTCTTACATATTTTACCCCAAAAACTGAAAAAATTACAAACACGACAATTTATGTTAAAGTCAAGACAGACAATATATAATTTTTCTGGAAATTACTGTAAAAATCACAGATTGGGGTGATGCAGAAGCAGAATATAGCGCCAGAACAGGATAGAGGCAGATTCGAACCATCACTAGTTTTCAGTAGACTAAACTATTAGATATATAAGCATATTGGAAAAGAATACTAATAATATCAGTAACAAAACAAGTCTTTTCTCAGATCATTTATATTCTTTATTCAACTAGTCAACTCAGTTGTAGTGACTTTGATGTGTTGAATAAGTAATGGTAAAGTGGTTTTAAAACCTCAATGCTTTGTAACTGATTCCGCTAGTTTGAAAGCCTTTTTGAAGGAAAACCTTCCCGTATAGAGGTCCTTATAGCTGCTAAATCCGCTTAGAATTTCTAGCGGCAGCAGCAGTTAATACTGACATTTCATGTATTCTCCGCCTGCGTCTGCTTTCATCTTGAATGGCTAATGCTGCAGAAACATACTTAGATGTATGAATTCATAAACCAGGTTTATTTTTCGGCGGCAGAAGCCTTTTTTTATCAGGAGAGTTTAAGAAGCTTGCTGATGGTGGAAAGCTCGCTCTTCTCACTCCCAGATTCCCCTCTGATCTTTTAATCCACAGAGGGTTAGAAGATAAGAAAGTGGAACTAAAGACCTTTTCGTCTTTTATTTTCTACTCTACCTAATAGTTTTGGAAGTTCCTTTAATGTCTTTGTTAAAAAGAAATTACCATTAAGCAGCATATACATGTTTAGTTCATTATTCTTGCAGGACATCTCCATAGTCTACTTCATTCCAAATGGAAGCAGTGCTGTTCCTGCTTTAGTCGCATGTTTTAAAATGGAAATGTTATAGATAATATTGATCAGCAGTTTTACTAAATTTTTATTATCTAGGTGTAAGTACCCATAAATCAGCTGCTACAGGGCCTTAGGACATATTTCAGTAAACCAATAAAGGCAGGGCAAGAGTAAGTGTTGTGGAGGCCCCTGGACAGGAAATCTGGTGGAGGCCCCAGTATTTATTTTCCTTAACCCCCCCTCAAGTGATCTCCCCATTCCCAGCAAATTTGCAGGGAATGGCCTTGATTCACTAAAGGTAGAAAAAAACAATTAACGCTTGGAAAATACATTTGCATGAGATCATTTTTCAAACTTAGGAGTGATTTACAAAGGCAGTTGAATTAAATTTGCGCGCTCAAATTTGCAGGTGAATTTTTTTTGTGTGCAGTTGAAAATCACTTTCCATACCCAAATGCTGTGTGTGAGATTTTTTTTTCTACTGCTTACTAATTTGTAGCAGGGCAGTATGATCCCTTGTTGCCCTTTTGTTCTTTTTTTTCTTTTTTGCTTTGTGTTTCTGGACTTTCTAATTAATTTGGAATGGTAAATGTCATTGTTAATGCTGAATTATGTTTAATTTTGCCCTTTGCATCGGTTCGGTGCATCATTGGTGATGGTGGTTTAGGTTCCCTCTTGTGCCAGTGTTGCTTTGTATTGCTTTACATCTATTGTTATTGGACCCATTTAATTAGGGTGGTTTATAGATTAACAGTTCTTAGTTTTGGCTTTGCTCTTTGGATCCATTTATATGTGAATGTAAGTGTTTCCCTGAGTGTCAACATTAGCATGCAGATATTTGTAACGGTGCTAGTTTGGTCGCTCCATATAGGCCTGGTGTACTTAAATTTCCAAACCGCATTAAATGTTTCCTAGCTGTTGCATCCAGGACCTGCTCCAGGGTTTTGTGGGACCCTAGGCCCAGTGGGACCCTTGCGTCATGTCACTTGTTTCGGCTCTGTGAATTCCCCTGAGATGACTTATCACACATAATCGATTTGATTATGGTAATCGATTTGGGATGACCCACTATGTGAAACCCCCCAATTTGCCTTTAAAACTTACATGACTGCCAACCCAACGGCACATGCACAGGTGCTCAGACAGTGCACTTTCTGCAGTGCTCCATTCTGCTTTGCTCAGCAGTCGAGAGCTCTCCTCGGATAAGGCCCTGATGAAGGCGAGTGCACCGACGGCTGCATCCCTGTTAGCCTCCAGCTGGGGGCATGCCCGTGTCAGCTATTCAGAAAATACTTAATCGGGAGGCCACAAGGAGAGGGAATCAGGTGGCCCTGGAGTCTTATAGACTTCATGGCCACTTTTGGTCCACTTTAATGCAGGGCATAGAATTCTGTCCACAGAGCATGGCATAAATAGCGGAGAGTGAACAGCGATTTGCCTCTGACTGATGTGTCTGGCACAGTTACTGCATGAACATAAACTGTGGTAAACCAGGGATGTGCTGTGGGATCACAAGCAAGGTGAATATACAGGTGATTCCTAAAGGTTTTACACAGCAGGATGGCCCAAGGTAAGGGATTTGGCCACATTAGGAGTTTGTTAGACTTCAGAGCCAGCTAAAACGGGTTTGGGTTCACTTTAACGCGGATATGTTCTGGGCATCAAACGTACGCTGGCTTTCCCCCACGGCAGGGCCAGGTTTATGTAGGTCCTTGGGCGACAGGGTTACGGTCGGCCCCCTTGTGGTGGCGAGTCGAATCACATCTCTCCCCTCCCCGAGCACTGAACATACTATTAGCCAGCTGCGAACAGGGATAGCAAAAAAAAAGCAATTCTATGAGTACTCACCTGTAGAATTGTTTTTGTTCTTGCATGGCCAGTTGGGTTATTCCGCCACAAGGTGGCGCAGAGGTACTGCAGAAAGCGGTGGCATCTTCCGGCTCCCTATAAAAACGGGATTAACCATAGAGTTCCCCAGCGTAGACAAGCAGTGAGACAAGAAGCCGGGAGAGAATAAAGTAAAAAATGTGAAAAAGGTAAAAAACCCCAATTAACTTTGAACAATCACCATAAAGAGGCAAACAAGAAAATCGATAACAAGTGTGAGGCGAAGCGGGCCGTACCATGCAAGAACAAAAACAATTCTACAGGTGAGTACTCACAGAATTGCTTTTTTCTTTATTGCATGGCACGGCCCGCCTCGGTATTCATAACAGTTGGGACATCCAAAAGCAGTGTCCAAAGTAGGGTGGGATCCCCAAAGAGTAACGGCCAGTAGTTCAAGTCACTACCGCCTGAAGCACCTTGCGGCCAAAAGCAGCATCCGCTGAGGCCTTAACATCAACCTTGTAAAACTTTGAAAAAGTATGAACAGAAGACCAAGAAGCGGCCTTGCAAACTTGTTCAACAGAAGCTTGGTGCTGAAAAGCCCAAGTGGCACCAATAGCACTAGTGAAATGAGCAGTAATCCTAAAGGGAGGTTCCTTCCCCTTAGCAGAATAGGCTTAAACCACCGCCTGACGGATCCACTTGCTGATAGTGGATTTAGCCGGAGGCAAACCCTTTCTAGGTCCAGAAATGGGAACAAAAAGAGCATCAGACTTCCTGAAAGTCTCAGTAGCGACCAAATAAAACTTCAGAGCTCTGAGCAGTGTCCGCTCCTCGGAATTAGCAGGATTAGGGCACAGTGAAGGCAAGACAATGTCCTGATTGAGATGAAAGGCAGACACAACCTTTGGCAAGAAATCCGGCTTAAGCCGGAACACCGCCTTATCCTGATGTCTCTCAAAATAAGGAGGTTTGATGGAAAGCGCCACTAGCTCAGAAACTCACCTTACAGAAGTGATAGCCACCAGAAAGGCTATCTTAAGAGTCAAAATAGACAAGGCAGCCTCACTGATAGGCTCAAAGGGAGGCCCTTGCAGAGCAGACAACACCAGATTCAAATCCCAGACTGGTAGCAAAGGCTTACGGGGTGGACGCACATGGGAAACACCCTGAAAAAAGGTTTTAACCTACCGGTGATTGGCAAAAGATCATTGGAAAAAAATTGCCAGAGCTGAAACATGGCCATTTAGGGTACTAAGTTGAAGGCCCAGATCCAAACCATGTTGTAAGAATTCCAGAATCCTGGGAATAGAAAACACCCGACAGGGAAGAGACTTGGACTTACACCAGGCAATGTAAGCATGCCGGACCCTGTAATAGATAAAGGATGAGGACTTCTTCCTAGCCCGAATCATGGTATCAACAACAGAGGCAGGCAACCCCTTTTCCATCAATATTGAGGTTTCAGCAGCCAAGCCGTTAAAGCCAGCGTTTGTAAATTGGGATGGCGTAGCTGCCCCTGGGTGAGAAGATCTGGATCCTTGGGCAAGATGTGCCGGTCTACTGCCAACTGCACGACGTCTGCGAACCAAACTCTTCTTGGCCAACAAGGGGCCACCAGGATGGCTGGTACCCGCTCCTGGGCTATCTTGCGCATGACCCTGCCCAGGAGAGGAAACGGAGGGAACACATAGAGAAGCTGAAACTCTATCCAAGGTATTGCCAGGCATCCGTGGTAAAGGCCAGAGGATCCTGAGACAGTGAGACAAATCTGGGAAGTTTGTGATTGTGACGGGACGCAAACAGGTCCACATCCGGCTGACCCCAGCGGTGACAGAGGGAGAGAAACACCCGGTTGTTGAGAGACCACTCCCCCAGACGAGACGTCCCCCTGCTCAGGGAGTCCGCCACCTGTTTCTCCACCCCTGGGATGTAGACTGCTGAGATGCAGGGAACATACTGTTCCGTCCAAGACAGAATAAGGGGCACTTCCTTGAAGGCTCGCTTGCTCCGAGTTCCTCCCTGATGATTGAGGTAGGCCACCGCCGTCTGGTTGTCTGAGCGGATCTGAACAGCCCGACCCCGAAGGGGAGTGGATAGGCGAGAAAGAACCAACCTGATCGCCCTCAGTTCCAGGACATTGATGGAAGAATGGGCCTCTTGTGGGCCCCACCAATCCTGGAACCTTAGGGACTTCCAGAAACCTCCCCAGCCGGTCAGACTGGCATCCGTGGTGCCCGTTTCCCAGGACGGGGGCAGGTCCTCCAGAAGGTTCCTTGAGTCCAGCCACCACGAGACAGAACAAATTCCTGATCCAGGGACACAGGATCCCGATCCCAAACTGACAAGAGGTGCAACTGAAGAGGTCTCACGTGAAACTGAGCAAAGGGGACTGCCTCGAAGCAGGACACCATCAGGCCCACCAACTGCATCCCCTGACAAATGGAGGGATGAGGACACAACAGCAGACCCCAAGCCTGCAGCTGAACACCTTGACCTGAGAGGTATCCAGAGTCATGCCCAGAAAGGACCTCACCAAGGACAGAGACAGAGAAGACTTGGGATAGTTGATCACCCAGCCGAAAGACTCTAGAGTGGATGTCACCATTTAAGTGTCCCGCTCGGCCTGAGGAAAAGACTCGGCCACAATCAGGATGTCGTTCAGGTAAGGAATGATGCAGATGCCCTGGTTCCTTAGCAGAGCCATCACTCCCGCCAGCACCTTGGTTAACACCCGAGGTGCCGAGGTGATACCGAAGGGTAGAGCCACAAACTGGTAATGCTGATCCTGCAGCTCGAACCTTAGAAATCTCTGATGACCTGGGAAGATAGGCACATGAAGATAAGCATCCTTGATGTCCACGGTGGTCATGAAGTCGCCCCGGGTGAAGGGTACTGACAGCAGAGCGCAGCGTCTCCATGCGAAAATGCTTGAATCTGACAAATTTGTTGAGGCCCTTCAGATCCAGAATGGGCCTCAGAGAGCCGTCCTTTTTGGAAACCGTGAAAAGATTGGAATAGTACCCCTGACCCCTTTCTTGATGAGGCACCAAACAAATGACTCCGGACTCTAACAGGCAATGAACCGCCAGAAGCAACCCTTGAGCGGACAGGGGGTTTAAAGACATCCGGGATCTGATGAATCTTGTGGGGGGGCAGGATGCCAACTCTATCTTGTAACCGGAGGACACCACCTCCTGAATCCACTGGTCTGAAACATGAAGCCTCCGGACGTGAGCAAAGAGCCGAAACCGTCCCCCCACCCGGATGGGTGAGGGCGCCCCTTCATGCCTGAGGGGGCTTAGGAGAGGGTTTGGGCTTAGGATTCCAGGAGAGACCGGGACGACCACGGGGTCTACCATGACCCCAAGAATCTCTGCGACCACTGGAGAGGAGGGAGCCGCGGCCCCCCTCTGGGAATGTGAAAGAAAGGGAGGGGGGCAGAGGACCCCCGAAAGGGCTGAGACTACCTCCTATGCTGAGGCAGCCTTCCATCCTTGGCTAGAACATCAAGACGCTCCCCAAATAGCCGCAGCTCCACGAAGGGGAGGCCAGTGAGAGCTTTCTTAGCCGCAGTGTGAGCTGCCCACTAGCGCAACCAGACAGAGCGGTGCATAGCCACCAAGAGCGCAGAGGCCCTAACACACATCCGCACAGCATCATCCATAGCAGTAAGGATAAAGGCCACAAAATCAGAGCAAAATAAGAGCGTCCTATATTCCTCCCCCACACTACCAGCTGTTGCGCCATCAATGAGACACTTGAGCAGCTTCTTAAGGGCAATAGCAGTAATGGCGGCAGCACATACCGGGCGCAAGCCAGCCCCCACACAGGTAAAAGCATGGCAGGCCAATTGATCCATGCGCCGGTCCTCACCATCCCTCAGAGTGGTAGTGTCAGGGGAAGGCATGACCGAAGTATTGGACAAGCTTAGCATGGGAGCGTCCACTTCAGGGGGAAATGACCACCTCTTAACAAGATCAGCAGGAAAGGGATACCTTTTATCCAAACCCTTGGGCACAGCAGGCATCTTGTTAGGACGTTCCAATTCTTGAAGCACCAAGGTGGTAAAATGTTCCTGCTCAGGGAACTCTAGACGCTGTTTACCAGGGCGAAAAAGCTCCCCCTGCTTTCTCTTAGCTACCTCAGGGGCAGCAATGTGCAAAATTTCAAAAATATGTGACAGCAGATTATCAGTGTCCTCAGGGAACCATGATTTCTCTCCGGACGCAGACCCAGGGTCACTATCGCAACCCTCCTGCTGGTTCCCAGAGGAGTCAGAATCCTGGGAGAGCTCCCCCATCTCAAGGGGGTGACAGCCACCAAGATCAATCCCCACATACATCTCAGTAAGGGGAGCAGGCCTGGGATCCAGGTGTCTCTTCTTGCCAGAGGCCTTCCTATGAGCATTCCTGGCAAGCTGCCAATTTTCAATGTTAGCCACCCAAAGAGCCAAATCAGATTTTGACTCCCTGCCAACATTCCCCTCACTGGGGCCCAATTGCAGGAGCGGGGGAGTAGGTGAAGTCCAGTGAGGCGCAGAGCTGGGAAGCGAAGCAGGCAAACCAGCTTGAAGCGCAAGGACACATCTCGGAATCTAAAAGATTTTTGGGCCAGGTGATCCCCATGGGCATCCTGATTTTGAATGCCCCTTTGTGTGACCCCCCCCCCCCATACGGTTTTCTCATTACTTTCCTTGAACTGGGGACTTGGTCTGGGGGAGGTTCTTTTACAAACAGGGGCATCCCAAATTTAGGTGCCCCTGTAAAGTGGACCAAAACCCGGGGGTGGACCAAAACCCAGGATTTTGACTATTATGGGTTTTGGTCGACTAGAACTCCCATGACACATGTACAGGCTTCCAGCAATTCTGAATGTTTTGGGTCACAGGGCAATCGATTCTGAATGATTGAAGTGCCAGGAACCTCCTGCTGTGCATGCCTGCACTGGCCATTTAGCCGCCAGGGAAATGCCACCTCTGGCTTTGCATGCTATGTGGGATCGATGGAAAGGTACTGTATTCTACACCCCATAAGGGAAATGGAGGAGAGGCATGTGGGGGGCATCCCAAAATACAGGCAGTGTGCGGGGGCATCCCCAATACAGACAGTGTGCGGGGCATCCCAATTACAGGCAGTGTACGGGGGCATCCCAGATACAGGCAGTGTGCGGGGGCATCCCAAATACAGGCAGTGTGTGGGGGCATCCCAAATACAGGCAGTGGGTGGGGGCATCCCAAATAGAGGCAGTGTGCAGGGATATCCCAAATACAGGCAGTGTGCAGGGGTATCCCAAATACAGGCAGTGTGCAAGGGCATCCCAAATACAGGCAGTGTGCGGGGGCATCCCAAATACAGACAGTGTGTGCGGGGGCATCCCAAATACAGGCAGTGTGTGGGGGCATTCCAAATACAGGCAGTGTGTGGGGGCATCCCAAATACAGGCAGTGTGCGGGGGCATCCCCAATACAGGCAGTGTGCGGGGCATCCCCAATACAGGCAGTGTGAGGGGGCATCCCAAATACAGGCAGTGTGAGGGGGCATCCCAAATACAGGCAGTGGGTGGGGGCATCCCAAATACAGGCAGTGTGCAGGGGCATCCCAAATACAGGCAGTGTGCAAGGGCATCCCAAATACAGGCAGTGTGCGGGGGCATCCCAAATACAGACAGTGTGTGCGGGGGCATCCCAAATACAGGCAGTGTGTGGGGGCATCCCAAATACAGGCAGTGTGTGGGGGCATCCCAAATACAGGCAGTGTGCGGGGGCATCCCCAATACAGGCAGTGTGCGGGGCATCCCCAATACAGGCAGTGTGAGGGGGCATCCCAAATACAGGCAGTGTGAGGGGGCATCCCAAATACAGGCAGTGTGCGGGGGCATGCCAAATACAGGCAGTGTGTGGGGGCATCCCAAATACAGGCAGTGTGTGGGGGCATCCCCAATACAGGCAGTGTGCGGGGCATCTTCAATACAGGCAGTGTGCGGGGGCATCCCAAATACAGGCAGTGTGTGGGGGCATCCCAAATACAGGCAGTGTGTGGGGGCATCCCAAATACAGGCAGTGTGTGGGGGCATCCCAAATACAGGCAGTGTGTGGGGGGCATCCCCAATACAGGCAGTGTGCAGGGCATCTTCAATACAGGCAGTGTGCGGGGGCATCCCAAATACAGGCAGTGTGCGGGGGCATCCCAAATACAGGCAGTGTGCGGGGCATCCCAAATACAGGCAGTGTGCGGGGGCATCCCAAATACAGGCAGTGTGCGGGGGCATCCCAAATACAGGCAGTGTGCGGGGACATCCCAAATACAGGCAGTGTGCGGGGGCATCCCCAATACAGTCAGTGTGTGCGGGCATCCCCAATACAGGCAGTGTGCGGGGGCATCCCAAATACAGGCAGTGTGCAGCATGCTCCACAAAACAAAAAAAAACTCACATCCCCTAGCTTCCACTACACAGCCACCTGCCACCAGCCTAAACACATAGAGAGAGATACACACACACAAATATACCACACCCCACTGCCCTTTCCTGCTGTTGCCCGCTGTCACCGCTGCTGTTCGCCTCCTGCAAATAAGCAAGCTCACAAGCCACGCCCACCTGGTTGCTGGTAGAACCGACGCCCAGGCAGTGGGGAGCAGTAATGTATTTTCTGTGTGTGTGTCTCTTTCTCCCTATGTGTTCAGGTCAGCGGGAGACGGCTGCAGTGCGGGAATGTGAGAGGCGGCATCCCCGAATCCTCAGGCTGTGTGCACGCTGCCACCCGGGCGCAGGGCAGCAAGGGATGTGGCCACTCTCGCTCCCCATTCACATAAATCAGAGCTGTTCACCAAATTACGTCATTTCAGCAGGCAGCTGTAATTGGACAAGACGCAACGCCTGTGGACCAGGAAGAGGTGAGTCTGCACACAACGATCTGGAGGGTTTCACAGAGCGCGCTATCCCAAATCGAGATTTGCTGCCAGTCTCACTGTATCCCCCATGTCTTCTCTGTTGTAGCCTCCTCTACTGGTTCTTCCATTTGGTTGGGGGGGCATAAGTACAAATAGTGCCTAGGGCAGCATGGACCCTAAATACAGCTCTGCCTGCACTGCCTCCCAGCCAGCAGGTTGGGTCAGCGCAGTGCACAGCTTATTAAAGTGGACTAACACCCAGGATTTTCACTATCCTGGGTTTTGGTCCACTTCCGCGGGGCACCCCGATCGGGGGGTAAAACCCCCAGAACGTCCGGATTAATTCACCTCACCCCGCTCCTACGCGAGCGCTCGTCCAATCAGAGCGCTCAGAGCCGCTGTGGTATGTACGGACAAGCGACGGACAACCACAGCGGCTCTGAGCGCGCTGAAGGCCGTGTCTCGCGCTTCCTTTCAACAGGGAGCGCGCCCGCGCTGGCCATTCACAAACGGCCGGCGCGGGTGCGCGCCCTGCTAGAGGGAAGTGCAAGATGCGGCCGCGCCCCGCACATGCGCCGTTGGAACGGGGATAAGGTAAGGTTTCTGGGCGTCCTGGGGGGTTTCACCCCACACGGCATCCCGATTTCGGATACCCCGCGGGGAGGGATCTGATCGGCCGGGAATCTTATAGATTCCCGGGCCGATCCCCCCTGGGTGTTAGTCCACTTTAAAGCCGATGCTGCTGCGACCTCTACCACCGACTGACAGCCACTTGTAACATTTGATGAAAAAAAAGAACACAGGGAATAGCATTGGGTACACATGAAAGACATGACACAGCTTTCGCATGGCCCAAATCACAAGTTTTCAGCACAAAAGGGCAAAAAATACTTCTAAAACAGACCAGGGATACTGTGGCACTTGCATTAGCCCCAAAAAAATGAAGGGGGTTATTAAAAGCGGACCTTCACTCTGAATAAGAGTCTATCTTATATGTTTCCCACACCCTGTACATACAGATTGCTCACATTAAACATCATCCTATCTGCATCTACTGCATGTTATGAGCCTTTTAACATTCAAGATGGCGGCTTATGGAACATCAGGCAGCCTGCAAACAGGAAGAGCCTTTTGACTGTGCTGCTCTGCATTCTGGGACTGCTGACCTTTTCCTGACCCCAGATCTGCTCTGTCTGAGCAAAGCACAGCTATAACCCGCCCCCCTGTAATTTATGCCACTCTCCTCTCCTCAGTAAGTGTGATGCTTCTGAGTCAAGATGGCGGCACCCATATCCTAAAGTCCTGAACAGAGTTGCAGCCCAGTGGGGGAAAGAATAATAAGTAACTAAAAACGTAAAATATATTAATTTTAGATGCTGGGGAATCGTTTTATAAGGGTTTGGGCTTTTCAATAAATCATGGTGAAGGTCCAGTTTAAGAACGGATAGCGGCAGGTAGCGCCTCGTAGCGGCAGGCTGCCTCTATTGAATGCCAGATGCTGTACGCAAAACCACATTCAAAAAAACGAATCTGGTTAGCGCCTCTAACAGCGCCATTTAGCGTCACATGTATTAAGCTTAGCATAGTGCCGGCGCTTTAGGCTCAAGAGCGCCATGTAGTACCTGTAGCTCTGTAGCGCTCTCCCATGCATTTCAATGGGGCTTCATTAGTTGTGTATAAACAGCGTGTTTGGCAATTTTAATTTTTTTTTTTTTGCTCAAATCATTGTGTGACGTCTCCTGGCTGCAAACAAACACTTTTATACATTTTTTGGACTTTTTATATTTTTATGCAGAATTGTATTTACAGGTCTGGCACTAAAGTGTTATTGTCCCAGTGTTAAAACAATGTCATTCCATGTGTTTTCGCTTTGTTACAGGTGGATATGTGTTCAAAAGCAGACTTTAATCACACTGCCTCTGTCGCTCTATGCTAGAGCTCCCGGCTTTAGAGTGCCGACGCGTGTGTAGTTTTTTGTTAAATATGGTGTGGAGCGCCGAGTGGCAGACACACTGAGCTGGCGATACCTCTCGCTCGCTGCAGCGCTGTATTATTGTTAGAGCGCCCAACACACATCATATTCATCAATGCCGGCCAGGTTACTAGAGTGACCGAGATTCTAGGTTACAGCGCCCGATACCCGCTTACAGCATCTACTAGCGATCGCACTAAGTGCTAGTAGTGAATCAGCCTCCACCTAAAGTGGCCAAAATAATTGTAACCATCCCAGCCTATTGAATTGTATGGGATAAGGCCACACAGTGCAGGATGAGCACCTGGTGCTGCAGGGAACTCAGCTGGCACTCATCCCATCGCCGGCGCTATTGATAAAAAACTACCTGCCACTATAACAGGCGCTCTGGATTTTTGGCTTGATAAATACACTATTTGCACTGGGACCTGACACTCACCTGACACTCATCTGGCACTATGTGGCCTTAGCGTTTCTTAAATAAACCCCTAAATGTTTTTTTTTTATATATTTTGGGAGGGTCATTATTTTTCTGTCTGGTATATTTATGTTATCATGGCATTATGTATTGTTTATATCACATTTATCAAGTTGTGCAGCGGCATGCAGTGTTACTGTGATTGGCTCATGTGTCTTGCTTATGATGCGCCAAGATAGTTGTAACCACGTTGTACATACAGAAAGCACATTGAGCCTCATCCATTCTGTTCCTCTGTCCTGTGTGTGCCACTATGGTTTATTTCATATAAATATTTTTGCTAATATTTGTGGCAGCCTATATTAAATATCATTTTACACATTTTCATGTTCATAGGCCTCCCTGTGGTGCACTATGGGCTTTTTCCAGACACAGTGGATAGAAGGGCTCCATTGCGGAAACCAGAAAACAGATTTTTCTCCTCCTGAAAGCTGCTGTAAAAAATTTGTGTGAAACACTTGAATTTAACTCATGTGTGAAGCCATTCAATGGCACCTGAATCACTAGAATTATTTTTCACATGAAGAATTATTTACGAAGATCGAACTGTGTTCGAGTGCCTTTTCTCTGACTCGAATTGAATTAGCAAAAACCAAAATGAAAACATCTTTCAAGGTTGTTGAATCGCGTGTAGATTTTTCGAGCGAAAAATCGCACCTTTTTCTCAAAAAAACACACAAAAATTTGAATTCGACCTTTAATGAATCAAGCCCGATGTGCGCAAACTGCTCAACCTGTGCTGAGCATGGGGAGGACAAGGGGGGTTTCCCAAGTCCCTGGAGGGACTAGTGCAGAGGTGGAGCATACTGAGGGCTAGCATGTGGTGTTAAGCAGACGAGACAAGTTTTTTAACTCACCTATTCCCCCTCACTCCTGTGCTGTAGCAGGTTTTCCGCCCCTCCCTGTGCTGATCCACGGCAGTGTCTGCCACCGTGCTTTCACTGAGCCGCTCACCTACCACTGCGTCAGCCAACCCGCCTGACCACCGTGTCACCACCTGCACACCTTGTTGCCACTTGTCCGCCTATTGTATTACTGCCCGTCTGCCATTTGCTGATATCCAGCTGCCTGCAGGGCAAATATCTGGACACAGCAGGTGGGGGTAGTAGCTTTACAATGGACGGCCAACATGATGGCCCTGACCATCCGCTGAGATGCTGTTGCGAACACCCACCTCACCCCTGGCTAGCCGGGCACCCTCTGCGGCCCCACTCTGGCCACACTCACTCCCACCAGACACTGTTCACCTGCCCAGGCCTCACCTATCCACCTGCCTGCCAACCACCTACCTACCTAAACGCCCAGCTGCTGTAGTAGCCTGACTGCCCAGCCACCCAACCTACTGCAGCCTACCTGTCTGCCAAACCGCCCAGCCACCTGTCTACCCACTAAACTGTCTGTCTGCCTACCTACCTACCCAACCACCTGCATGTCTGCCAGCCCACCTACCCGTTCATTTGCCCACCTTTCTGCCCTTCAAGCAACCTACCTGTCCACCTACCTATGTAGCTACCTGATGATTCATCCATCTGTCTGCCTACATGACGTCTGTAACACAAAGAGGGACAAAAATGTACTGATCCTCAAGGCTAAAATTAGATGGGTCATTAAAGTGGAACAAAACCCACGGCAAACATCCAGGGAATCTATATGATTCCTGGGCCGATCGATTCCCTCCCCTTGGGGCATCCAAAATTGGGATGCCCAGCTGTGTGAAACCCCCCAGGTCGACCATTCACTTACCTTCTTTCCCGGTCCAACGGCACATGGGCGAGCCGTGACTGCATCCCCGCTATCCCTCTAACAGGGCGCGTGCCCGCACCAGGCATCTGGCATCTGTGCCGTAGGACCAGGAAGAGATGATCTGGGGGTTTCACACAGCGGGGCATCCCCGATCGGGGTGCCCCGGGGAAAGGACCGAAACCCAGGATCGTCAAAATCCTGGGTTTTGGTCCACTTTAAGAGGTTAAATGCATTTCAGCAACCTGCCACCTGTCACTCATTCTGTGATAATCTGGGGAATCCTGCTGCCCTAGCCACTCAGACTCCGCTTCTCCTACTCGACTCCTGTGCTCACTACTGCTGCTCCGGGTCTCCTCCCTCTGGCCGAAGAGACGCTAGCAGCTTGTTTCCAGTGTTACTAGTATTTATGTTCCACCCTGCCCAATTCCTGGCCAAGAAAAGCTCTTGTCTTGCCAGACATACTGCTCACCCTGGTCCATTGATTGCTGCTGTGCAGTAGAAGCCATTTCTGGAGCAGTAAGAAGGAGCTCCTTTCTACCTCTACTTAGAGTCTGATGTTTACTGTTTTACTGATGCAGGCATGCAGCCATGGGCATCTTTTCTGCCTTGACCACAAAGAAGAAGTGGTGAAGCACCCCTTGACATAGCAAATAGTAGAGGCCCAGGGGCACACCCTCCTTGGGCTCTGCCTATAATCTGGCCCTGAATTAACCAGTTGACTTAGTTTAGAAGGCAGAAACATGCCCTCTAACCTTTCAATTCTCGAAGGGACCTGCTGCCTTGTTTCCTGAAGGGAGTTGCACCATATAAAGCCTGAAAGACACACCCTGTAGTTGGCAGCAGCATGAGGAGCCCATATATTGCCTGAAAGGCACACTGGAGTTGGCAGCAGCATGAGGAGACCATACATTGCCTGAAAGACACACTGGAGTTGGCAGCAGCATGAGCAGCCCATATATTGCCTGAAAGACACACCCTGTAGTTGGCAGCAGCATGAGACCATATATTGCCTGAAAGACACACTGGTGTTAGCAGCAGCTTGAGGAGACCATACATTGCCTGAAAGACACACTGGAATTGACAGTAGCATAAGGAAACTATATATTGCCTGAAAGACACACTGGAGTTGGCAGCAGCAAGAGGAGCCCATATATTGCCTTAAACACACACTGGAGTTGGCAGCAGCATGAGGAGCCCATATATTGCCCGAAAGACACACCCTGGAAGGCAGCAGCATGAGGAAAACATATAAAAATTTAGGGTACATATATGTTATCCTAAGAATAGTATTAAAAGTTAACTTTTACCGTAATGCAGTACCTCAGTACTTACTTGAGGTCTGATGTGGAGTAATGTCTGTAACTGGGGAACAGTGCTGTAAATCTGTTTTGCACTATCCATATTTGTGAAGTGTTGGTGTGGACAATGATCAATCTACTCTGATGCAGTGTATAGAGTTCCGTTTGAGGTTACTATGGCCCTGCCACACTAAACACCACTCTGATGGCACACTACTGGCCGGGCAGGATAGCTTTCCCAAGGCAAACTCTGCTAGTTGTGGCCACAAATTAAGTTTGGCTGCCCAGAAGTCCAACGGAAACTCGAGGTGTGTTGGCATGGTCATGTCAAGGTATGCCACCACCTGAAAATGCTCTTTTCAGTTTGGGGGGTCTCCTGGACAGAAACAGGGGGGCTACCGATACATATGTGGTACCGTTATAATTAGGAAAAATGGGGCTTTCACATGCATTTCACATAGTTTTTTTTAGTAAAATAAATTGTTTATTTAAAATAAATGAGACAATTTAAAAGAAATAATATTTTTTTTTAAGTTTTTTGACTTAAAAATATTTTAAAAAACAGCAAAAAAATTTACAAATGACACATTTTATGTTAAGCCTAAACTCTGCCTCAAAAAATATATAACATTTTCCTGGAAATTCCTGCAAAAATCACAGTTAAATATAGCACAAAATGGTGAAAACTTACCTGTCAACAGAGGGAGCCAAAATTTCAAGTAGGCTGGCAATTAAAAGGGTTGAAAGTAGCTATGCATGTTGGGTATTGTTCTGTTCAGGGGATCTTGCGCTTTTGGACTTAGCTTGTTTTTTCTTGTTTGCATATTGATATTTTAGGGAAAGGTGTTTTTTATTCTGCTTTTTTATACATTTTTTAGGGAAACCCTGTGCAACCATAGAATTCTTTGATGGATCACTTCCAGAAAGATGAGCCCCCTACAACAAGCTGGGTACACTTAGAAAGCTTAACGTGTACTTTCAGGGAATATTTGGTTTGTGGTGGGTATTCCAAATGTAAAGGGTTGTTCTGGTAGAAAAAGCGCAAGGTGTGCACTTTCTCAGCAGAGCTGACATTTTCAAGTAAAATTATTCTTACGCACATGCTTTACTTTGGGGTGTTTGGCAACTCTTCCCTTGACAGTACCCATGCATGTTGGGCATTGTTCTGTTCGGGAGATGTTGCTTTTTCAGATTTATTTTTTTTAGGGAAACCCTGTGCAACCAAATAATTCATTGAGGGATTACTTCCAGAAAACTGCACCCATGTCAACAAGCCTGGTACGCCTAGAAAGCTTGAGGTGTGTACTTCCAGACAATATAAAGTTTGTGGGGGGTATTTCAAATGTAAAGGGCTGTTTTTCTTGAAAAACTGCAAGGTGCGCATAGCATAGTTGTATTTTATCTGAAAATCTACTAAAGCGCTGTTTCAGTTTGGGGGAGTCTCCTGGGCAGGAAAGGGTGTCTACCAATACACATCCAGTACCGAGAGAAAAGGGGCTTTTACACGCAAAAAGACTTAATTGACAAACATATTTTTTATTGCAGCAAAACACTACAAATTTTAAAAAATGTATTTTTATTTTTTTGCACATATTTACCCCAAAATAGTGAAAATACCCCTAAAAATTTTCAAACAAGACATTTCATGTTAAAGCCCAAACTCTGCTGAAAAAAAACAATATATCACTTTCCTGGGAAATCCCTGGAAATCCCTTTAAAAATCACAGTTGAACATGTGGAGCGCAAAATAGTGCAAAATGGTTTGGCAACAAGGGTGACAAAATCTCCAGATAGGCTGGCAGCGAAAGGCTTAAAACAAGGTTTTGGTACAAAAGCAAGAGGTGGATATTTTTGGGCAGGTGTCTAGTTTTGTGTGGCCTTTAACATTAACTGCATAAAACAAAATGCAAAAAATGTGTTTAAATCGGATGCCCTGGTGAGGGCCAGTTAAATCGACTACAGCAGGATTAAAAACAGGGATTTGTTACAAGAAGTGGATTTATTTGGGCAGGTGTGTGCTTGCATACTAACAGCCCCATGAACACTTGAACATCAAACAATATGCAAAAACTCTCAGATGCACTTAAATGGGATGCCCTGGTGAGGGTCAGTTAAATGGACTAGAGCAGGCTTAAAAACAGAGATTTGTTGCAAGAGGTGGATTTATTTGGGCAGGTGTGTGGCCTTTCACACTAACCACCCCATGAACACTTGAACATAAAACAAAATGCAAAATCCCAGTTAGACTTACCTGTAATGGATTTTTCATGAATGCTTCAGGCTGACCACACAGAGGAAGGAGGAAACACAAAATGAACAGAGTTTATAAGCCCCACCCCTTCCTGCCTACCTCAGTCTTTGTAAAGTAACCCATGTAACCCTTTGGACTATGGGCGGGTAATATGTGGTCAGCTTGAATTATTCAAAAATCTGTTACTGGTAAGTCTAACGTTTTTCCATTTCATACTTCAGTCTGACCCCATGGAGAAGATTAGGCAAGTAATTATACCTTATGGGTGGGGCACTGCAAGTAGTACCCTTCTACAAAAGGCCTGATGTTATGCAGATAGTGAATCAAGTCTATAATGTTTCAGTAAGGTGTGGGGTGATGACCACATTGCTGCTTTGCAATGTGTCTAGGCCAGCACAAAATGGGGGACTTTTTTACACTCACTGAGAGGGAGGACAAAATGACCTACTACAGAGACATCCCACGTAGTCAGCCGATTCCTATCTCTGCCATTGTCCATAACTGACTTGAAAAAATGATTGATAAGTTCATTCTGTCTTAGTTTCTGTTCAAGAAAAACTGAAAGGGCAGAAGTCTGAGACTTTAGAGTACTTACTGCTAGCCCTTCCTCAAATCATTACTGTAGGAATTAGAGTACTGTAGCTATCTTTTTTTCTTCAACTACAATACGAAGAAAAACATTTCCATACCTTTCCGTAGATTTTTCTAGTGGTTAATTTTCTGCTGCCTAGTATTGTTTCGATCATTCTAGTTGAACACCGCATACTCTTTGGGTGGACCTTTCAAAATCCATGCTGTCAGTTGAAGTTTTGATAGATTCGGATGCAGAATATTGCCCTGATGAATAATGGTCGGAAGGTCTGGAAGCCACCAAGGACCCTCCTTCACCATTCTTCTTAACTCTGCGAACCTTTCCTTTTTTCGGCCAAAACGGAGCTACCAGGATGACTTGAATCTCTTCCTGTGCTATCTTGTGGCAGAATTCTGAAAAGAGGAAAAGCATAAACAAGGTGAAACCTCCACAGCTGAGCTAGAGAATCCACTGCTAGCGCACCTTCTCCCGTTGCCAGCCCAAAAATTTGGGGTCCCTTGGGAGCTTGGTCACTAAAAAAGAGGAGTGGGGGAGGGAGGAAAATTCAAACCGATAACCCTCTAGCAGTTACTGTAGCACAAACTGATTTTGGGTGACTGTTCTCTAAGCGGCTACAAACCTGAATCTGCCCCCCCTGGCAACTAATTGTCAGGATTGAGGCTTAGGCCCCTCTGCAGGCTTAAACTGAACATTTAAACTTCCTTTGGGGCCTCACCTGAGTTCCCTGCCCCTTTGGTCAGGTTGTCTGGGCAGAGTAGTACATACCTTGCCTCTATTCCTTATCCGAGCACTAAACCCCCCTCCTTCTAACAGCAAATCTCTTACCAGTTTCATTTGACCTGGATAAAATGTTATCCAATTCCTCTCCAAAGAGGGAATTACAATGAAAGGGGATCCCACACAGCTTGGTCTTAGAAACCTTATCCCCTGACCAGGTTTTTAACCACAGGGCCCTCCTAATACAGGAAACTAAAGCCAAAACCTTTGCAGTGGCCCTGATGTTCTCCTCAGAAGCGTTAGTAAGGAAAGTAACAGCTCTGTAGAAGGTTGGAAGAACCTTGAGAAGGCTTTTCCCTGGAGTATTGCTTTCCATGTAACTTTTTAAGTTATTAAGCCACACGACCATGCTTCTTAGGATACCATTGGATGCCAAAGCAGGACTATATGAAAGAGGCCACATCCCAAGCTCTTTTATCCAGAACCTCAACTCTATGATCCATGGGATCCCGTAATGTACCCATGTGTTCAAAACTCAAGTCTGCCGCCCTGAACATCTGACCCAATGATGCATCCACCTTAGGACACTTGCTCCAAAGTTCTTTGTCCTGACAATTAAAGGGAAATTTTCTTTTTAAGGACTAAAAAATGTCTTCTCTGGCTTTTCCTATTCATTGATAATTAATGCTGAATGGACAGGAAAAACCTTCTTTTCCAACAACTTCTTATACACACCATCCTGAATAAATAGGGGCTTCCTGCTGGATTCCCCAGGTTGCATAAGGATCTCCTAATAATTTTTCAAGTTCCGCTGACAGCTTATCAGAACCATCTGGAACCTCATCTTCCAGGTTCTCTTCATTAAATGAATCCTGAGAGGACAGGTCCTCTTCGCCAGATTCTGGTTCGGCATTAATCTGCAGCGGGCCCACCAAAAAAATATCAGGATGCCCCAGCACCTTCCCCCTGACCTTCCACAACTAGGTTAACAGATGGTGCTGTGGCAATGGATGGCTCAGGATGCCCCCTTTCTTTCTGAGCATCCTGCATTGAAGCAATCTGTTGCTTCATTAATAGGATCTCCTTTAATAGGAAAGCAGTGTCTGCGTCCCTTTTTGCTTCCCTGCATTTCCGGCACAGAGGCCTCTGCCAAGTATCCGGAAGCACAAAACTACAGTCTTCGCAGCGTTTAGACTTTTTGACTGCTTTAAGCTTGGGTTTGGGAGGCTCAGAGTCCTTAACTTTTGTTGTTTTCGAGAAACAAGAAAAAATGTTTGGTGATAAGCTCAGCACCTTGAGGACATTATGGCACACAGTAAAGGACACTTTTACAACATGCCATTAAAAGTGGAAGTACCCTTTAAGTGCCAAGCACCTGAAATTGTCGTGGCTACTTATCCTACCGTTAAGTGCCAGCCACATGAATTTCACTTGCCTGGCTTTTCCCATTTGTGGGACAATAAAAAACGCTCACCTCTATCCTGGATCCAGCATCCTCTGCTCCGGGAAGCCTTTGATCTCCCCCAGGTATTCAGCAGGGCAGAGAATGGCAGCTTCTGACAGCTAGCTCCCGCCGCAAGAAGGGGCCATCTCATACCAAGAGTGAGCCAGCCCTTCCCTGCAGCGGGAGTGATCAGAGAAGCCAGAGTAATCAGTAGAAGCAGGGTACAGGAGCAGAGGACACCGATCAGCCAGTGTGGGATCAGCAATGGGAGGAAGTAAGTAGAAAACAAAAAATTAAAGATTTTAAAAGAGAGTGTGTTTTTACATTTAACCCTTTGTGAACTGGTATGGAATTCTTAAAACCCCTATACCAGCTCAAAGGACAGGAGGGGTCAGCAAGCGGGTGCCTTGCCATAAGCCTCCACCCCATCACCTGTACCTCCAAAGCCCAGGGGGGGTGCAAAAGAACACAGTGGCCGTGGGCTATATGGGTTGGTAGCCCTCAGGGACAGGGTTGGCCACTCTGCCACTGCACCCTGGTCTACCTGCCCCAATTGCTCATGCCGGTTTTGCTGGGGTTTAACCCTTGAAAATGCAAATAGTATTTGAATTTTATTTGAAACACTCATTAAAGCGCTATTTCCAGTCTCCTGGGCAGGAACCGTTGTCTACCAATACATTTGTGGTACTGTTGTTTTCAGGAGAAACAGGGCTTTTACATGCCATACGCTTTTCTTGAAAAACTGAAAAAAATGATTTGTTAAAATAATTTCCACAAAATTTCACCCCAAAATATTGAGAAAGCACTGAGAAACTACAAACAAGACTTTTCATATTAAAGCCTAAATTCTGCTGAAAAAAATCCCTGTTAGACTTACCGGTAACGCCTTTTCTAAGAATCCTTCAGCATGACCCACAGGGAGAGAGAGAGGCTCCACCCCTTGGGAGGAAACACAAACAGAACAGAGGATAAAAACCCCACCCCTTCCTCCCCATATCAGTCTTTATCAAGTAACCTAAGTTAACCCTAGAACTATGGGTGGTATTAAGGGGTCATGCTGAAGGATTCTTAAAAAAGCCGCCAAGTGGGCTCCCCAACCTCAGTTGCTTCTATCTGTTGTGATCACTCCTGGGTTTGTTTGTCTCCATTTTCTTCCCTTTTCTAGTACTCCTGGATCTGTCCATCACCTGAGGTCCTCTAGGACACTCGGTCGTATATGGACTGGCCGATCCAGTGAGTCCTGTTGCTTGTCCCACTGTTCTAGAAGGAATTTCTGCAGTCATCTCTCGTATGGAAACCTGAAGGACAGTGAAGAGTCTCTGGGACTCTGCTCTGATCCTGTTCACCTTTTCCTGTGGATGAAAGATCTTTTGGCGAGTGCCATCTATATTGAAACTCAAAAACCTGCATAGATGACTGGGTTTCAGCATAGATTTTTCTGGGTCGATCACCCACCCCAGGCTTTTCAGTAAGGACAGGGTCTTCTCTAGATCTGCTAGGAGTGATTCCCTTGATTAGAAGGAGGAGATCATCCAAATAAGGGATCCTTATGATTCCCTGTTGTCTGAGATATGACATCAGTTCTGCTAGGATCTTTGTAAAGATCCGTGAGGCTGAGGACAGACCGAATGGCAGTGCCCTGTATGGTAGTGAAAAGTTTCTTGATCTGTCTGAATCGCAAATCTCTTACTTGCGGTGTGAGTTCAGAATGGTATATGCAGTTAAGTGTCCTGTGAAACCTAAATTAACCATCAGGGCATTCTCTATCAGAATGTTCCTGACTCCATCCTGAACTTTTTGCATTGAATTAACTTATTCAATCTTTTCAGATTCAAAATCATTCAATATTTTCCTGGTTGCTTCTGAACTAGAAAAACGTGAGTTGAATCCCGTTCTTAGGGAGGGTGGTGGCACAGCTTCTATCATGTTTTTCTGTAAGAAGTTCCTGAAGTACTAGAGGGAAATCCTTATGATTCCCTGTTGTCTGAGGTATGACATTGGTTCTACTAGGATCTTTGTAAAGATCTGTGGGGCTGAGGACAGACCGAATGGCAGCCAACATATTCTGTGGCAAGTCACATTTTGTTACATATAATTCATACATTTTTTTTTTTTATATATTCTTTATTTATTAAAGATTTTTCACAAATAAACAAACATAAGACCAGCAAGACAAAAATGACATACACATTGCACTCTGTCCTAATGTTCCGTACATAGAAAGAGAACATACATAATAAATGTACCCAATGTTTCCAGCATTGTAGGTCAAGAAAGTAACTGCCTAATCAACAGGTGCAACTGTGGTCTTATTACAACGGGGTGGGATGGGGTGGGGTGGGGGGGGGGGGGGAGGGAGAAGAACAGAAGCGGGGTGGGCTTGATAATAAGAGTTCCTATGCCAGGCCTAATAGGCTCTTCCCCTCATCAGACTCAGTAAAGGCCATCCATCCGCGCCATGTGATAGCAAACTTCTCGTAGGTGCCATCCCGGGAAGCCATCATATTCTCGAACCTCATCATGTCATTCACCCGTTTAAACCAAGTAAGTATGCTCGGGGGATCCTTGCTCTTCCATATCTGTGGAATGCAGGCCTTTGCTGCATTCAACAGACGGCACGCGATAGATTTACGGTACCTTTTTATTGGAATCTCCGTTCTATGGAGGAGACACAGAGCAGGGTCGTCAGGGACCTCCAAGCCCGAGACCTTTTCTGCCACTAATCTCACCCTATCCCAGAATTCCCTCAAACCTGGGCAGGACCAGAACACATGCAACAGGTCCCCTCTCCCGACTCCGCACCTCCAACACTCCGCGGGCGTCTCTGGCGACCACTTGTTTAGGGTCGCTGGGACCCTGTACCACCTAGATAGCAGCTTGTAGCCTCCTTCCTGGTATCTGGTGCATATTGACGATTTGTGAGGGAGTTTTAAGAGTTTTCGGCGCTGCTCGGGTGTCCATGTTTCGTTGAGGTCCCTTTCCCATTTCACTAAATAAGAGGGGACTTCGTCGTCTGGGGGGTCAATAAGCAGCTTATATATCCTGGAGAGGGTGTGTCTCTCTACCTCCTTACTCTGGCACATTGTCTCAAAGGCCGTGTTGTTCCGCCTACCCTCTCTAAAATCCTGTAAGGAAGCCATGAAGTGGCCTATCTGCATACCCTGCCAAGGAGACCACTCAGGGACCCCATGTCTCTGTGCCAGCTCCGCAAGTGGGGCCCACCCCTCCTGCACCCTGAAATGACCTGCCCTGTACACATTCGCTCTAGACCATGCCATGGCTGTTGGGCCACTACATCCCGGCCTAAAACTCGGATTTCCCAGGATAGGATACATGGGGGACGGGAAAGGTGAAATCCCCTCACGATGCAGCGCCGCCTTACACGCCCTCAGTGTCGGGCCAATAGTAGGGTGTTGCAACGCCTGTGTCCCCCCCTCTCGAAGCAGCCAGGGCGCACCCCCAATTGGATATGTCAAGAAGCTCTGCTCTAGGCCGACCCATCGCTTGTGCCGTCCATGAATGCACCAATCGACCACCCTATTCAGGTGCACAGAGAGATGGTACATTGCCGGGTCAGGGACACCCACACCCCCCTTCTCCTTCGTCCTCATCAGTAGGCTCCCGCTCACCCTTGGCCTCCTCCCAGCCCATATAAATTTAATAAAAACAGCTCGCACCTTCTGAAGGTAGGAGCGTGGTATCAGTACTGGCAGAGCCTGCATAAGGTAAAGCAAGCGGGGCAAGAGGGTCATCTTGACCGCGTTGCATTTCCCGAACCAAGAGAGCTTCCCCTTTGCCCACCTATTGGTTTCTTCCTCAAAATGCTTCAATAATGGGGGGAAGTTGAGGGCAAATACTTTGGTGAGATCGCTGCTGATCTTAGTTCCTAAATAGCCCACGCAACCCTCAGCCCATTTAAACATAAAGAAATCCCGCAGCTTCCCCAACCGCGTGGCAGGGATACCAACATTTAAGGCCTCCGATTTCTGATAATTTATCTTGTACCCTGACAAGTTCCCATACTCTCTCAGATCCCGCATGAGATTTGGCAGGGTCACCTCTGGACAAGACAAGAAGAAGATTAAATCGTCGGCATAGGCCGCGACTTTATAGTGCCCCGACGCATTCTCAATTCCCCTAACATCCGGGTTCCCCCTCACCCTGCACAGGAGAGGCTCCAATACTAATATGAAAATTAACGGAGACAACGGGCATCCCTGTCTTGTCCCATTAGCGATCCCAAAGGATCCAGACGAGTGCCCGTTTACTCCCACCGACGCCGAGGGTCCCCTATACAGGCTCCCGATCCAGCTCAGCATGTTCGGGCCCAGGCCAATATGTCTTAGGACCGAGTCCATGAACTGCCAATTGACCCTGTCGAACGCTTTCTCGGCGTCGGTAGAGAGCAGCAGGGCAGGCGTCTTTTGTTTCTGGGCCAGATGGATCACATTCAACACTTTAGTAGTGTTGTCCCGAGCCTCCCTCATAGGCATAAAGCCCACCTGGTCGGGGCCAATCACTAAGTGCAGGTGAGGGGCAACCCTTGACGCCAAAATCTTGGCAAAAAGCTTAATGTCTGCGTTCAGGAGAGAGATGGGCCGGTAATTAGCACAGAGGGTGGGGTCTTTTCCCTCCTTGGGGATCACCGCAATGTGAGCCCTGAGCGTGTCTCTGGGGAGCGGGGCCCCCTCTATTATGGCATTCATCACGGATAGGAGTTTAGGACCTAGGATCGGGAAAAACTTTTTGTAGTACTGCAGATGGAACCCATCCGGGCCAGGGGCCTTCCCCCTTGCCGAGCTAGCCAACGCTCCCTGCAACTCCAACAGGGAGATCGGTGCCTCTAGCTCCGCTATCACCTGTTCCGGGAGGGTCGGCATCCCTGAAAGCCTAATGTAGTCCACACATCTCTGCTCCAGCGCAGGCTCCCGAGCCTCTGGCAGGTTATACAGGTCTCGGTAGAATACTCGGAACGCCTCTGCTATTTCCTCCGTAAGGTGTGTGACCCTGCCCCCCTGGTCTACCACCCTGGGTACAAAGGTCCTAGCCCTTTCGGCCCGCAAGGCGTTAGCTAGCAGTCTGCCGCACTTGTCCCCGGACTCGTAAAATGCGCGCCGGCATTGCACTAGCTGCGCTTTGATCTTGTCGCAACAGACCGTCTTCAGCTTCTCTCGCAGCGCAGTCAGGGTGGGCAAGTGAGCGGCAGACAGGGACTTCTTATGTAGCGCCTCCAGCTTACCAATCTCTCCAAGTAGGTTCATAGTACATTCCATCCTTTCCTTTTTCATCCTAGCTCCATGTCCTATGAACAGCCCCCTGACAAAGCACTTATGCGTCTCCCATAGGGTCCCGGGTGACACCCCCGGGGTGGAGTTTATTTCAAAGAAGCTTTTTAATTCCTTCTGGACATCCTCCAGCACCCTCTGGTCATCCAACAGTGAGTCATTAAGGCGCCAGGACCAGCTCCTAGGGGCCACGGAACGTCCCCTAAAGGTGAGGGTAATGGGGGCATGGTCAGACAGGGTAATGTTGCCTATCGTTGAGTCTTCCACGCGGGGCAGCAGCGAGTGCGGGACCAAGAACAGATCAATTCTGGAATAGGAATTATGGGGGTGAGAGAAGAAGGTGTAATCCCTTGTCTCCGGGTGCAGTATTCTCCAAGGGTCAACCAGCTGGTGTGAATGAAGGATCTTCCTGACTTGTTTTATTTTAGCGTATGCAATATGGGGCCCCCCTCTGGAAGTATCCAGCAGAGGTTCTAACGCCAAATTAAAATCTCCACCAATTATCAGATCTCCCTCCCGAAAGCCCACCAGAGCCTCTAGAAGGTTCTCCATAAAAGAAACCTGTCCAGCGTTCGGGGCGTACACATTCACCAACGTGACCCTTTCAGAGGCTATCTTCCCCTTGACAAACACCCATCTACCCTCAGCGTCCGTCTTGTAGTCCTCAAGCTCCCACATGAGGGATTTCGCTATCACAATACTGACCCCTCTGGACCTGGAGTCAGGAGAGTAGCTGTTGTATGACCTAGAATAGAACCTGTCGCCCAGCGATGGAGGGTTTGAAGCCCTAAAGTGCGTCTCCTGCAGAAAGCCCACTTGGGCTCTAAGGCCACTCAAGTTTCGTAGAATCATGGAGCGCTTTTCAGGGCTATTAAGCCCCTTGGCGTTCAATGAGACGATTTTGGTACCCGCCATTCTAGGTAGCCCACTAGGGGGGGGGGGGGGGGAGGGGGGGTTAGGTGGGGGGGAAGTGGCGGGAGATAAGCACTCCCTTCCCAAAAGACAACTAGGGGGGGGGAAGGAGGGAGAACTCTAGACAAGTGGGGGTTCGCCTCCTCCTAGAGGGGCTTAACGGGGGTCAGAACACAGGAACAGTAAACAATAAACACAAAACTTTTACTCTATCCACTAAGGAGAAAGTCAAAACCCAACAGGTCAGGTAAACCTGCGGGTCGGCCCTAATGTGGGGTAGGGTGCCTGTCGGTACTCACCGCAAGTCTAACCATTCCCTCCCACATCGGGTCAGCCAGCAGATCAACGTGAAAAAATAAGCAATGAGCAGCAAACCTATAACAACAATTAAGCAAGTGATAATAGTAACATTAACAGCATTAATAAGACATGTCAAGGCCATTTCGGCCACAGCTTCATTTGACGTGAGGCGCCCGGCCACCCCCCCCCCCCAGGAGGAACCCCACCACCAAAGGCGGAGGCAAGCGCGTCACCCAAACCGCAGGCCCACGACGGCACGCGCCGCCCAGCACCCGAGTCGTCCAAGGGCGAGTAGGCTCCCCCCGGGGGAATGGAAGCGGCCGGGCCACCCCACCCCGCCGGCAAGTTCACGTCTCGATGTTGTACGGCCTAGACTGCCTCCTCACGCGGCGCCGTCTGCCAGGGCCTCCAGGGCCTCCCCGACCCCTCCCAGAAGCCCCCACAGGCTGAGCGGGGGGGAGCGCCACCCTCGCCGCCAGCCAGTCCGGGACCTCCACCGGGTCACACCGAAGGAAGAGAAACAAGTCCGACAAGTCTCCCGGCGACTTCAATAAGAAAGTGTCATGGTTCCTCCTAACGATGAGGTGGAAAGGATATCCCCACCTATATGTCGCTCCTGCGCGCGTCACTGTTTCCAGCACTGGCTTCAGGGCTCTGCGCATGAGCAATGTTCTGCGTGAGAGGTCCTGCAGAATCTGGATGTTGGCTCCGTCAAAGCTGACGTCCCCCCTCCGCCATGCGGCGCGGGCGACATCCTCTTTCAGCGCGTAGCGATGCACCCGGCAGACGACATCCCGTGGTCTGGACGGATCTGAGCTGGGGGGACCAAGCGCTCTGTGAACTCTGTCCAATTCAATCGGGGTGCCCGGATCCCTATCCAGCACCATGTTGAAAATGACTGTGACGATGCGTTTAAGGTCTTCCCCCGACGAAGCTTCTGGGATGCCCCGCAGCCGAAGATTATTTCTACGGCTACGATTTTCAATATCGTCAATGTGCAGCATCTGGGCCTGGAGTAAAGATTCCTGACGGTCACATCTCTCCTCTAATATTCTGAGGCGATTTGCAGTTGAAGGGCCCTCCGACTCAAGCACCGCCACCCTCTCCTCCACTGCGGAGACTTGCTGCTTGACCTCTCCCAACTCCCGCCTATGCGCCTCTTCGTACTTTGCAATAAGACCCTCGATGTCGGCTCTGGAGGGCAGATTCCGCAAGAGCGAGATCGTTTCCTTATGAATATCGGCGCCGCGGGAGGGCCCGGGATCTCCAGATTCTGCAGACGATCTGGGAGTAGGGTGCGGCTGCAGCTTGCTCTCGGCGGGGTCCGGCGTCCATGGGACCCAAGGCTCCGGTCTGGGCTCGGGGGAGAAGCAAGGCTGATGCGGGGACATCGGGGTCGGGCTGTGCTGACCGGCGGGCCACGAAGCCTCCGGCGAGGGCTGCAGCGGAGGTGAACCCGGACTCAGGGGTGCAGGCCCCCGCCGCTGAACCAGGATCTCAGGCTCTAGGGGGGGGGGTTCCGGTGCTCTGGGGTTCTCTGCGGCAAAATCAAAGGGGAGCACGCGTCAGCCCCCAGCCGTCCCCCCGCCAGCGACACCCCGTCACCGCTCGTCTCACGCCGGGGCAAAAAAGCAAATCTGGCCAGAGTCGGCTGCGTCACTGTCCCTGGTTTGTCCCCCTGTGCACCCATCGTATCAGTGTGTGGTATCTCCATGCCCAGATCACGGGGGGCATGTGCTTGTCTGCGGTGGGCAGGGAGAGCACCTGTCTCAGAGCAGGAGGGCCGGGGGGGGGGGCGCAGGCGGATCCCGCAGGGTGTGACACGCCCGGTCCCCAGATGCGCTGGCTGTCTGACCGGGCTCCCCGCCTGTCCCCCGCCGCAGACCCACCTTTTGTGCAGTGCAGCGCTGGCTGGGCTCTTTCTGCCCCCGCGTCTGGTCCGGGGAATCCCGGCCGGCGTCTGTAGCCCCTCCCCTCGGCGTCACCGCCCCAGAGTTCCTTGCGCCGGCGGGCGCCATCTTGGGACTCCCAGCAACAGCTCCTCCGTCCGCCATATTGGTACACCCATCGGTGCACACAGACCGCATCTCCGCCACCGCCGCCGCTTCTTCCAGCACAGAGACACCCGGCGCCTCCTCCTCACTCAGCTCCGCAGACGTCTCTCCTCTGCACGGTGAGCGATTCCTCTCCCCGCCGCGCTCGCCTCCGATCCCCGCCAGGTTCCGCTCGGCGATCTCTGATGGCAAACCGCTGGTGCATCCAGCCGTCCTCTCGGTCCCGGGCGGTCGCTGGGGCTCAGGCCCGCCTCCTGCTCCGGTGGCCCGCGGGGGGTCCGCTGTCACTGTGGGAACCACCGTCTCTCCCACTCCCAGCATGTTCCGCGCCATCTTGGACCTCCGGTCCTCAGCCCTTTCCCTCCGGAAATCCGCAATCGGGGGGTGCTGGGGGCCCCTCCGCTGTCCCCCTCCACTTCCCCGAGGGATCTTCTTCTTGGCCATGTCTTTTTAGGATAGGTTTGCTGCTTGCAAAGTGGGCTATAAGGCCGCCGATGTGGGAGCTCGAGGATAACACTTCCTCACGGCTCCATACCTAGGACACGCCCCCTAATTCATACATTTTAAGGTTGTTCTTTGCACTAGATTTTGTAATAGCAGTTTTCTACTGGGATACAAATGGTCAGAGAGATTTTGGTCACAGAGGTCAGATGATGTGTTATATCTAGACACTACTTTCCAAATTTTGGTTTTCCATTTCATTCTAAAATGTGTAATGTGTATTCTAAGTTTCCTCAGTGTCTGGTCTTCCTATTCAGGTCTGTTGGAAGAAATCAAGGCCTGTAATTATCTTGGGTAGCCCCGGGGTTAGCAAAGTGAAACCAGAGATTTTTGGCTTGTTTAATGTCAGCGTAATAAGCATCTGCATAAGGTTAAACATCCGACTCTTTCCTGGTTAAACACATTGCCTTCGTAGAGAGGGAGGAAATGTTTGTTGGAGGAGACAGTTTGTCTGCAGCCATAAAAGGAGGATCTCATCCCTTCCCTGCAGGCTTTTAGCCTCTGTGAAGACTATTATATCATCCACTCCGTTCGCGGCTTTAGAAACACAAAAATTTGCTTCTTTTTTTAGAAACGGGATATCCTTTGTAGTTTATGACAAACCCTTTACCAATGAAAGAGAAGTTGTTTTGCTGCAGTAAAATGAGAGCGCAGTATTTGAAATATGTCTCTGCAAATTTAGTATTAAAAAAGGTGAAAATTTTACTTAAACCGGACCTTCAGCGTGATTTAATGAAAAGCCCAAACTCTTAAAAAACGGTTCCCCAGCATCTAAAATTAATATATTTTACATTTTTAGTCACTAACTTATTATTCTTTCCCCCACTGGGATGCAACTCTGTTCAGGAATTTAGGATACGGGCGCCGCCATCTTGACTCAGAAGCATCCCACTTACTGAGGAGAGGAGAGTGGGATAAGGTACAGGGGGGCGGGTTATAGCTGTGCTTTGCTCAGACAGAGCAGAGCTGGGGTCAAGTAAAGGTCAGCAGTCCCAGAATGCAGAGCAGCACAGTCAGGAGGCACTTCCTGTTCGCAGGCTGCCTGATAAGATGGCGGCTTCCATAAGCCGCCATCTTGGATGTTTAAAGGCTGATAACATGCAGTAATTGCAGGTAGGATGATTTTTAATGTGGACAATCTGTATGTACAGGGTGTGGGAAACATATAAGATAGACTCTTATTCAGAGTGAAGGTCCGCTTTAAGAGATTATATAGTGCCAAAGGTTTTCTCATGCCCTACTCAAGAGTTTGGTATAAGCGCACAAGAGGGGGGGGGGCATCCTGATTTGAGATGTCTCCCTTCTGCATACAAGGCCACAGCCCCGTTTTCCTTGTGAAATCCAGCCACCAGCAGGAATTTCTCTTTTGGGATTCCAGACGCCGAAAGAAAACCTTGACCACATGGCCGCCAGTGTCAAATTTTGAGGCAGAATTGAGGTGGAGGAAAGGGGTAAGGGCAAGAAAAAAAACAGGTCTGACGGAAGTTAATATGAGGGGAAGCACCCCCCACAGACTTGTAGCCATACCCATTGTGAATATGGCAAAATATAATCTATGATCTTGCTTCTCATGTCCGGTCAGTAAACAATAGCCTTCCAGTGCCCTCCTTGGTTTCAAAGACCTATCCACTGCTAAGAGTAACACCTAGCAGGCATGGAGACACAAGGACTGTAACTAACACACCCCCACTGGCCACATTGCTTGAAAGAATTTCTCTCAGACATGCCGGGCCAGGATTTAATACAGAATTTTGAAGCCGCAGTGCACATTAATCATAAACCAATCTCATCTTTGGAGTATGCAAATCCTAACGTCCACATACATAGGGTTCTATGGAGTTAGGAGCCATATCAAACAGTGGTGTCTGGTACCATAGGGTGTTAGATTATCCTTTAGTGTCCTGACTACTGCTGCCATTATGTAAGATTCGCTCTGAGCATACCTTTGCACTGATGGCTTTATTTGCAACAATACTATATAGTCATATAAAATATGTACTATATAGAAACATATAGAGCCCCTATGGTCACCTTGTAGGCAATGAAAATACAGCAACATTTATGGGCTTAGAGGCTTACAATGATTGGGAAACTAGTCAGGAACTAGGTAGTCAGCAAATATTTTGCACAAAATGAAATAATATGCCTCCCCAGCAAAAGCAGTGCCTTTGGCTTCATCCTCTCTGGGTTCATGAGCCACCGGTGAAAGGGGATCCATTAGCCTCCCTTACTTTTATTAACTCTGCTGGCTTGTCTTGCTTTTCCCTGATAAGGATTTTGATGGCAGCAGCTCCTTTACCAATAAGCCTTAACTTTGCTTCATTGACCTCTCTAATAAGGCAGTGGACAAGGGGTGATTTTCAATTAGGAGCACCAGATGCAGTTTAGTGAAATTCCATCAAATAGGTACACTCTTAGTCCCTATTTGCTCTTTCTTTGGCTGATCTCCAAACACATTAAAGTTGGGGCAGGTCACTAACCATGCAAACAAGTAGTGGCAGTTAATGAAAGCCATGGCACCAGAGACCTCTGGAAATCCATTCCAACAACATATGATCATTGCCATGGATTGTTACAACAGACAATGTAGTACTAGGAACATAACGTATTCTAGGTTCACTAGGGATAGTCTCTCCATGTCTTTTTATAACCATGGTGTGTCATTCCATTGGCATTAAACTACCATTCCCTATTTGAATTTTGTTCCTATTTTCCATGATTAGCTGAAGGAAGAGCACGCCTTTGGCAGATAACTTAGCATGTAGGATTCCCAGTATGACAGTCACCTTTGAACGTGCACAGGCTGTGGGTCTTTTGGGCCAATGAGCCACTTTGATGAGCGTTGCTCCTGACCACAGATTGGCCTAAAGCCAAGTTGCTCCTGTGTTCAGTACCGATTGCCTATGATAACAGGTGTGTGATTTGTGTGTGAGGTGTGTGACTTGATTGAATAGTACTTTAGTTAACCAGTTGCTTACTTTTCACCTTCTCAAACTCAGTTTGACCACCGCCTGTTTATGACTTCAGCTCTTTCCTGACCTAAAATTTTTGGTTACACCCTGTCTTTTGCTTACTCCTTAATCCATTAATTTAGAGATTTCATTAGTCGGATTAGTCACCAATTGCTGACCTTGACTCCTGTGCTACCTCGATTCCTGTTCCCGCTCCTGACTAAATGTGTTATTTCTTTTGGCAAATAGAGAATTGCATGTGTGAGCCAGCATTACTAGATTGGGGTAAACATCCATTTCAATAGAATTTTTGAAAGTGTATACTTTTTGTGCACCAAAATATATGTCCTCAAGGTGCTGTGCTCATCTAGTATTTTTTTCTTATGTTAGAAAATGTGTGTTTTATGGAAGCAGTTTCCACTACCTGCAGTCTGTTGCTATTGGCAGCTGTACACCAAAGCAATATAGTCAGCTAGAACATAGAATTGGGGCAGAGTGGTGGTAAATGGACATGGACATAATTTTGGCACACAAAAATATACTCTTTCAAAATTCCATAGTAAACTAAACTAAAACTAAACAAAGGTCAACAACCAAGCAGAGCATTACAATGGTTCAAATTAGGATATCACTCTGGGGACTTCTACTTTGTAGTTTTGGCCCACTCTAGATCACAATTCCATGTTTTAAAACAACCAGTGAGTCACCGATCAAGACCAGTGTTTGTTTGCAGCCAGGAGAGGTCACACAAGTATTTGAGCAAAAAAAAATTCATTTTAATTGCCCAACACACTATTTAAACATCAATAAATGAAACCCCATTGAAATGTATGGCAAAGCGACACTGAGCAAAAGGTAATATGTGGCGCTTCTGAACCTAGAGCTCCGGCGCTATATGCTGAGCTGTCTGTAGTAATACATGTGACGCTGCATGGAGCTGTTAGAGGCCTCACCAGATTCACTTAATTAAATGTGGTTTTACGTACAGCACCCAGTGTTCACCAGACGCTACATGCCGCTAGGTAGCATTGCCTCAGTAATTTTAACATTATATCCATGTGGGCATCCTAAATAATCAACTTGGAAGAAGTAGAGAAGAATGCATGGCAAGCATTAAAGTGGTGAAGGTATGCTTTAGGAGAATAAGAATACATGGCATGCATAGCATACTAAGTAGTTTGGAACAGAAGAGAGTTGGCACAGCAATAAGTAAGTAATAGGCTAGCAGGAACAGGGTATGTGAAACGCTAGTGTCTGTGTATAAATCTCACAAAAATGAAAAGTTCACGGAATTTAGGGGCTAAATAAAGGTAAAAATGGGAATTTTTCTATGCAAACTAGAAGAATCTCACCTGACATTCACACAAAATATGTTAAAAAAACGCTCTAAAAATGCTACGAGTGAGAATTTCACACCAACATACACAAGAGCCTCGTCTGTGAAATTGGCTTTGAGAGAGATTCTCACAGTGTTCTCAATGGCTCTCACATCATCAAGAACAATACGAGATACTCCCGATGGAGGCTCTGAATCATGTGAACGCTCCAACACTGACGAAAGCCATGTGTAATGTTCACACGGAGAGATAAAAATGCGAAAGAATGTAGAAGGCTGTGAATCGACACCTATTTGTTGGTGAGATTAGGCCTGATTCAGAGTCGCCTCAAAACCGTGTCCTATTAGACTTGTTTTGTGTATTTTACACTTTTTTTCCATATGCGTATGAGCTTACGCATGATTCAGAGCCTCCATCGGAAGCCTTCCTGTTCGTAGCTGCGTACGCCAACAAGAATGGCATTTTCTGCCTCACGTTGCGTCCTCGACAGGACGAGTGTTACGTAAATGTTGCCCCGTAATCCTCGTATACTACCGTTTTTCAGCGTTTTCCAACGTAGCTTCCCACTAAGAATTTCCGTGTCCCGTTAGATTCAGCATGCATCTTTCTCCCAATATACGTCCAAACGGCAATTTCTGGGAAATTTGCTGTGTTTGTTGCATGTACGCATGCGCGCAGCTATTTACCTCATTCATATCAACTATTCTCTCACTCACTTCTGCTTCCATGCTTACCTTGGGCCTTATTTATCAAGGGCTAGCGCCAGGTAGTGTCTGACTAGCGCCAGGTAGCGCCAGCTATCGGCGGCTACCGACTCCAGAACGCCAGGCGGCGGACACAATCACGCATTTATCACGCTAAATGAGGCTAGCGCCGGCGAGAGTGTCAGCTAGCGCGGGATTCATCATGTAGCCGACTGCAACGAACAGCGCCGCTACTAATCCCATCACAGCGCCAGGTATGACCTGTCACTCCCTGGCGCTCTCCAATGCATTTCAATGGAGCAATCTTTAAATATTCATAATAATTGATTTTATTTATTATTTTTTTTTTTTTTTAACTGTCAAAAATTCTGTGACCACTTCTGCAATGTTAGATATTTTTTTTAAGGTAAAAAAAAAAAAAATTGTGCAGAATTGATATTACAGGTCTGTTATTAATGTATTCATATTACAAAATGTTTAGAAAAACTTGTTTAATTTTTTAATCAAAAAATATGGTTGTTTGGGGGTTAAAAAAATACTTTTAAGCCATCGCTGCCAGCGCTCTGGGGTTTAAACAAGCATTTCACAGCGCGAGAATTTTTTGAGCGTGATTTGTTAATGAATATGCTGGGAGCCATTCGCTCTGGCCATTCGCTGTCAGGCGCACCCATACAGCGCGGAACCTGTGAAACAGCGACTCCTAACCCCGTATTCAACATTACCGCACACCTGTCGCTGTCAACAAGCGAACAACGGCCAAGCACAGCGAATACTAGCGGGCGCTGTGAAAATCACGCTACTGGCGCTCATCTGTCGCTACCTGGCGCTATTAATGAATCGGCCTGCCCAGCTCACTCGCGTTTCCACTTTTTATCATCTTTTTATCATCTCCCGTCCTTAATGCTTACCTCAACTCACTCGTGGTTCCTGTTTTTAAGATCTCCCGCCATTCATGCTTATCTTAATTTCCTTTAGTCTATATATATTTAGGAATTCCTTGTGGCTTTTATGGGATTTATGTGCATAGGTGTATTTGGAAACTAATTAATATATAATAGACATAATAAACATTGTAAATGTTTTAATTTTTTATTTAAATTTTTATATACATATTTTTTTGGTATAGTATAATTTTCAATATTAGTTATTTATAAGTGGCAATCTTTAGATAGATTTAGATTTAAGTCTACATTAAAATACGCAATGCAAGGCAAAATTACTATAAATGTGCCAAAAAAACAACAAAAATACAAATTTTATATTATTTTAAAAATAAGGAAGGATAAGCATAAAGGATAAACATAATACCTGTATCTTCAGCAACCTGAAATCCGAAAGACAGATGCGTAGCTGCAAACGCTCATATTCCTCCATGTAGTCCGCCTCCATAACACTGCAACTCACAACACGATGGCACACTTTCACCAGCAAAATGACACCATAAGTTGAATGGAAACAAACCCGTTTTATTGACGGGTTGTCATTGGCAATCAAGGCTCTGAATCATGTGCAAGCCCATAACAATAACGTAAGTTGCCCGACATAATGGAAATTTGACGATAAACATGCGATCATCGAAAGGGCATATTTGCGTTTGCGTAAATGCATATACACATGAAAACAGTAACGAAAATTCAGAAAAAGCATGGAAAAACTCACAAAACTCACAAACACAAATGCGAAAGTGCATGTGAAAGAGGCTCTGAATCAGGCCTATTGTGTTTTTGTGGTGTGTGAGAAAACTGAATGGAGTTCTTAAGGCACTGGGAGGCTGTCACCTTCTTTAAACACCCCCCAAAATAAAAATGTTTAAATATTTTGAATAAAATGTGACCGATTTTTTGATAAGGTATAATTTTTTTTAATTTTATATTTTCTAAAATTACATTTTCAAAAACATTAACCATCCCCCAAAAAATATTAGAAATACATAAGGAATAATAATTTAATAATGCAATATAAAATAAAAATTACACAACAAAAAATTAAGAGGATGATTTTAGACTAGCGCCACATTTTAACATTTGAGTGTCTATGTCGCAGCGCTTAGAACGGCCGCTAGTGAACGCTGCAAGCGGGGTATCTGAAGCTATAACCTAGCATAGCGGCCGGACAAGTGACGTAGTATCCACTTTTACATTGATAGATGTGATATATTTGAGGGCACTGTGGAATGCTGCTATTAACACCCATTGTTTCTAAAACTGTAGAAGTGTATTTTTCCACCCACATTACACAAATGGCTTAGATGACACCTGAGTTATAATTTATGTTTATTTATTTATTTTTTTTAAATGTGGTTATGTTTTTATTTTGCACTATTTTGCCTGTAAGGGAGACAAAAGTGTTCTATGTTTATTTTTAAACTTGTATACATTAGGCTCGATTCAAAGACACATTTGTCCGGACTTCCGTAGCTGTCTGTGAAAGTTTCCAAAGGAAACCGGAAGTTTTGCGGAAGTTCGGAACATTTTCCAATCCAAATCTGGAATTTTTTGTTCGTTCAGATAACTTCCGTTATTGGGATGGGTTTCCTTCTGATTCAGAGAGCTGATTTCCGACGGACCACCACCCTATAAATCCTTTTCATTTCCGATCCACTTACGGGACCTTTGAGGGCTCGGATTGCTATTGTTGAACATGTTTTGCGGCTATGTGGAGGAGTCTGCGCGCCTTTAGCTCCAAGGCATTGCATGTATCAGCATGGCCGAGGCCATAAATTGTATAGCAATGCATACCTGAATCAATAAATTTCATGTATGCCTTATAGAAGCATTTAATGCTGACCTTAATTAGTCCTTAGCATGTAAACCTTTATTTCCCCACACATCCATATAATTGCTAAATTTTGTTAAGACTTATGTCCTTTGTGAATTATATTTGGATTGTTGAACTTGAATCTTAATTTGTTGTAGGAGTTATTGTTTTAGTCGGTTACCTTTGCTTTGTGTAATTATTTTATATTTGGTTGCAGGAACTGCAAGATGTGCCACTCTCAAAACATACAAGCAGTGTTTGGTCCAGCTATGCGATTCCTCAGTGTTCTTGCAGGGCATCCAGGGTCGTCCCATGATGCTTATATATTGCAGAGCTCCGGCTTATTTCGTCAGTTTGAGTCTGGAGAATTATCTGGTGGATGGCTCCTGGGTAAGTTTGCTCACATTAATCCATTTTCACTGTATGGCAATGTATATAGTTGATGTCTTAACCTATGGCTGTTTTTAGGCCTTGATGACATGTTAAACAATATTGTAGCTTAGAATGTGTATTTTATGTTAGTATTTTTAAATACTTTCAGGAGATTCTGGATATCCACTCCTGCCCTTCCTCTTGATGCCCGTTCTTTGCCTGCAGAATGTGGGCCAGGGGTTCTCTAATCGGGCACTATGCAAAACCCGGGCCGTGGTGGCGAGGGCCCTCTGGCTTTTGAATTCCAGATTTAGGTGTTTGGACCATACAGGGGGGGGGGGGGACCTCAGTATGACCCCAACAAGGTTATACCAATATTTTAATTTACGTTTTTTAACAGGGACCACACGTGCCATAGTGGCACAACTGAGTGTCAGGGTCCTTCAGTTGGTGGGCGAGATGCAGGAGCTGCACAACTCGTTGGGGACCACAGATGAAGAATAATGTTCGGTGGCCTGCCATCGCTGTGTATTTTGTTTTTTATAGTTGTAAAAATTTGAAATTTTCCAAATTTTTTACAATTTTATATTTTATGATGGAATAAAAAAAAAATGTTACAGTGTCATTTCATTTACAAAATACATTAACACAAAACTAATGGGCCCAGAAATATTTAAAGATTAATATTCACATGACCGAGAAGTGATTTGGGTAAGTTTTAGGGGGCTAAAATGGAAGAAGAACCTAACCGCGAAGTGGTTTGGGTGAGCTTTAAGGGTCCAAAAGGGGAGATGGAGGACAGTGCTAAGTGATTTAGCTAAACATTGTAGTAGAAGTGAGGGTGGCAAATATGTAGGCCAGCACTTTAATGAGTTAAGTTTGTAGTGCGCAGGCGCAAGATTGTAAGGATTTCCGTCTGGACGATTATTTATTGAAAAAGGGAAACAGAAACTAACGGGAAACGTAAAGGATTCGTGGGAGGATACGATGGGAAAAGGGCAAAAACGAAAGCCTACGTTGTAACATGTGAAAATGAAACGGAAAAGTCACGATGGAAAATTACATTCTCGTATTCGTAATCTGCCATACGAACAGACGGAAACTTTACAGAAGGATTGCAATGCATGCATAGAATCGCTCGTACACTCATACGAGAGCGGAAACATTTCCAAAAAAAAACAGATCGGCACTAAAACGGAAGGTTTTTTTTTGTCTCTCTGAATAAAGCCTATTGTCCTCATTAATTAATTTAAAGTTAGCTAAAACTGGTTCTGGCCTTAATTTTTTTAAATCTTTTGTTATTGTCATGTTTTTATACAGCTCTTAAGGTCTGTTTGAATATTATCAAATTGTCCTCATTTGTTTATTTACATTTTTGGTCACACTGCTTAGGTGACTTACCTGGAAAAAGGAATGTTTTATTTTTCTGAGGAGCAGGGGGAAACTTGGGCCTGGTGCAACAGGTCAGGGAGTTAGCATTTTTTAAATCATTTTTTTATTATTTATTTTGTTTTTTGTTAATAATTTTTTTAATATAATATATATATATATATATATATATATATATATATATATATATATATATATATATTTTAACCCAGGTGCAAGAAAAAATACCAAAAATACCAAATGTGTTATAAAAGTGTTTGTTTGCAGGCCAGGAGAGGTCACACAATGGTTTGAGCAAAAAAAAAAAAAATCATTTTAATTGCCCAACACGCTTTTTAAACACCAACAAATTAAACCCTATTGAAATGTATGGCAGAGCGGGACTGAGCAAAAGGTAATACATGGCGCTCCTGAACCTAAAGCACCAGCGCTATACTCTGAGCTGCCTGGATTAATACATGTGACGCTACATGGCGCTGTTAGAGGTGCTCACCAGATTTGCTTTCTTAAATGTGGTTTTACAGACAGCGTTCACCAGATGCTACATGCCGCTAGGTATCATAACCTGGCGCTAACCGTTCTTAAATAAACCCCATAATAAACAATCAAATTAATTTTTACATTATATCCATGTGGCCATCCCAAATATTTAACTAGGAAGAAGTAAAGAAAGGCAAACATTAAAGTGGTTAAGGCATGCTTTAAGAATAATAAAAAAGAATGCATTAAAGTGGTTAAGGTATGCTTTAGGAATAATAAAAAAGAATGCATTAAAGTGGTTAAGGTATGCTTTAAGAATAAGAAGAATGCATGGCATGCATGACATATTAAGTACTTTGGAACAGAAGAGAGTTGGCAAAGCAATAAGTAAGTAATGGGCTTGCAGGGCCATGGTATGTGAAATTGTTAAAAAAAAAAAGAGGTTTTCATGTGTGTAGAAGCCAGCAAAAAAGCCAGCGTATGTGTATAAATTTCACAAAAACGAAAAGATTACGGAATTTAGGGGCTAAATGAAGGTAAAAACGAGAATTTTCCGATGGAAACTGGAAGGATCTCACCTGACACAAAATACGTTCACAAACGCTCCAAAAAAGCTACGAGTGAGAATTTCACATCAACGTATACGAGAGCGTCATCTGTGTAATTGACTTTGAGAGAGATACTCACAGTGTTCTCAATGGCTTTCACAGCTACGGGAACAATACGAGACGCTCCCGATGGAGGCTCTGAATTATGTGAACGCTCTGATACTGAAGAAAGCCACAGAGAGATAAAAACGGGAAGGAATATAGAAGGCTGTGAATCGACCCTAATGTGTTTGTTAGCATTGCACACCAAAGTGGTGTGTTTAGTGTACATAGCAGAGACATCCTAACTCTGGCTTGCTAATCATTAACATCTTCTGCTTTAATTTAGCATCTTCAGATAAGGGGATCGCAGTCTTGTGTTCTAGTAGCTGAAAGGTTACTGTCAGCATCTTCACCTGGGGAGATCATGCGTGCTGCATGATTGAGCCAAAAATGAGCTCACCTGTTAAAGAGGAAGGATTCTGGGACTTGTAGCCATTAGTTTTTTCTCATGGCCAAGAAAACCGCTCCCACAGGAATATAGGAAACAGCATGGTCATAAGTAAATCACAGGTCTGGGGACACAATCCTTACACAAATGTTTATTTTACATTCCAGAAGAGAAAAACAATAAGGCAGAACACCAAATACCTGACAAAAAGGAGGGTTTCCTTTAATGACCGATACCATCACACAAGGCGCAGGATTTAAAACTCGTGAATTGACAGATTCAGCAAACTTTTTTGTTTTGCATTTTAAATAATTTGCATTTTAGAATTTGCTTAAAAAGGTGCTTTAAAAAGTGCATAAAGCAAAACATTTCTTCTGAAAAACTCTTAGTATAACTTTACATTTCTGTTTTTTGTGCGTAACCTTTATACCTGCCTAGAGCTGGTCTAAAATCCTGTATGTTTTTTTTGTGAATGAGAAAAGCTATGACACAAATGCCAGCATGTTTTATTCAATAAAAAAGACATTCAGGAGTGGAACTTTTTAAAAAAAATACATTTAAAAGCATACCCCCCACCCTGAGCCAACCTGCCCCAGGTACAAGGCATAGGGGTTGGTAGCCCAGGGCTCAGAGGCTGAGCAGCCCCCCCCTGGCCCTGCCATTTCACCAGCAGGTGTCTGCTTTAGAAGCCGCAGCTGGCACTGAAAACTGCAGCCGTTGGACCAAGAGGAAGCCCTTGACCCAGTGGACCAGGAAGAGGATGCTACCCAGCAGGGGAGAGTTATTTTACTACTGTTTGTGAACTGGTAAGGGATTCAGAGACTGAAATGTGGCATCCCAGTGTGGCCGCCCTATTACCCGCACACTTTCTTTGGCCCCAGTGGTGGGGAAGAGCCATGGACTATTACCAAATGGCATAGGGGCTGGTGGACCGACAGGGCCAGGGGCAGGCCCTTTGTGCCTCTGGGCCTCGGTTACCAGCCTTTATGCCTTGTACCCAGGCTTATTAGCTCAGGGAGGGGGTGCAGTCCTGTCCCATGCTGAATTGACCCAAAGGTGAATTCAGCATGGGACAGGAGTGCAATTTCCTTTGCACTCTATTCCATTCACCTCTCACATTTTCTCAATTAGCAATTTAAATATGAACAGTGTTCAGTTTTGTTACCCTGTTCAGCTCTAATAACATCACCATGGCCTATTCCTCTTTATATACTGTATCACAGTCTAGATCAGGGTTTCCTTACCTTTTTCATGAAGTACCACTTCCCATTTTGCAGTTATCTTGAGTACCACCCACATCACCACATTACAGACTTCCTCAGAATGGTGGAGATCCAATACTGGCCCAACAATGTAAGGTCTGCCAAGGAATGCAATCATCCCAAGATGATCCACTCCTACAGATTGCTGATTTGGCCACTTGGCACATGCTATTGGAGCAGTAGCTTGTCTGCAGTGCTTCGTGTTCCTGCACTTTCTCTTCCAGATGGGCTTGAGTACCATCAGAGAGGAGGTAGACCACCAGTGGCAGGGTCTATGCTGCCTATGGAATGAAAGCTTTTCTGCCAGCAATGCAGTCATCTCAAAGATGCTCCACTCATGTAGCTTGTTGACTTGGCTCCTGGCACATGCAATTGGAGCAGTAGCTTGTTTGTTGTGCTTTGTTTCCCCACTTTCACTACTAGTGACCTTGACTACCACTAGAGGGGAGTTTGAATACCACCAGTACTATTACCATTGGTTGGAAAACCCTGGATAAGATACAATTGTTGGCTGTGATCCAATGAGACCATTCCCTATTTCGTGTTACATTTAACTATACCCATACTCTATAGATTTTAGTGGCATTATGTTTGCTTCAAGTGGCACCTAAATGGCTGCATAGACCAGGGGCTCCTTGGCAAGGAGACATTTTTCCCATTCTCAATGTTCCTAATCCTATTCTCTTTTGTAAGCTTCTGCAACTGCTCACCAAGGTCTATAAATGTTAAATGTTTTTTTCTTTCTTGCTTTATTTAGTTTATTGATCAAAGACAGACATGCCTTTGAATCTGTTGTTCCTCCACTAATATAATATATATGTCGGAGTTCCCTGCTCTAGCTGCCTCTCTGCAGACTAGCAGCACTATGGCCACGGCCTCTAGTCAACCAAACCATGCCTTCAGTCTTCACAAAAACTCTTTGCTGCAGTGCTCTCCATAGGCTGGCCGCAGATGTAACCTGCACCTCACCAGGCCATACAGCAGTCACCTGTGGCTTGTCAGCATTTTTCTAGGCCTCCTGGAGTCCTGAAGTAGAGTGTATGGCCAGTAGGACCTACCCGGCTTCCCTTGGTGGCCAGACTCCAGGGTCCTACTGGCAGCCCCTCAAAGAGATAGTAACTAATTAACACCCCCATGACCTCCCTTACCCCACTTAAAGTGGACCAACACCCACGGGTGATCGGCCCGGGAATCTATAAGATTCCCGGGCCAATCACCTCCCTCCCCACGGGACATCCGAGATCGGGATGTCCCGCGGGGTGAAACCCCCCCAAACACCCCAAACTTCCTACCTTATCTTCGGCGGCGGCCGGCCGCCGCCGCCTCTCTCGCGCCCCCCTAGGCGTGTGCGCGCCTGCGCCGGCCGTCTGCGAATGGCCTGGGCGCGCGCGCGTCAAGAGGGACGCGCGGGAGGCGGCGGCGGAGGAGCCGCTTGTCCGCGGCTTGTCCGTCGGCGCTGGGAGCGGGGAGAGGTGAGTTTTTCGGGGGGGTTTCACACAGCGGGGCACCCCGATCGGGGGTGCCCCACCGAAGTGGACCAAGACCCAGGATAGTCAAAATCCTGGCTGTTGGTCCACTTTAAGTATTCCAGCACAAAAGTCAAACTTGTTTACAGTAGTTTTGCTATTTTGGCAGACAACCTATTACAATATATGTCTATATCGTATCTCATAACGTTCTTTTTACTTTGGACTATGTCCTCCTGTGTATTTCAGTGTGTCTCCTTCAAGCCTGGTTACTTGGTGCTTGTGACAAATGAGGTTAAAACAAATTGCTTTTCTGCATGTTCTTTTTCATCATCCACACAGACAACAAAAGATATACATGCCTTTGGGCAACTTATGCTGCTTTTTTGTTGAGATTTTTTTTTTACAAAGCCTGTCTGCTGACAAACCTTTGCTTTTCAAATATAAGTCTTCAAATGAAATCTTTTTAAGTATATGAAAAGAGGAACATACTTGATTTTAATCTCTTTTATTATTATTTATAATATTCTTTTTCTAACAAGCAACTGATAATCTAGATAGTTGAATGCATTAACATGCTAAGGTCATCATCCAACATCCAAGGTTACATTTTTGAAATTGCGCCCCTGTAAAGGTTTTAGTTAACCGCGTTAATAATCAGCTTAAAGCAGAGCAAAACTCACAATTTTCCCACAATCTGTGGGAGCCAGGGTAATGGTGAGTTCACACAGCGTCCTATCCCGATTTGAGATACCCAGGGGGTAGACCAGAGGCTAGCAATGGAGTCCTTTAGATTCCAGGGCCAAATTGGTTGGGTTTGTTCTGCTTTAATGCTGAAAGTTAAATAGCTTTTCTTTGTTGATTTGGTCAGAAGTTATGGACAACACAGACTTACAGGATTTACTCAGTAGAACAACTCTCTGTCCCCAAGATTACAAAAGTCCATAAATAGCTCCAACCCCAAAAACAGTAGAAGATGTGACGATTGCACGGGTTGATCAGACCTACTGATCGTTCATCTGATCAGACCGGCCAATCGTACCCCAAGTGCGTCACCGCAATTCTTCAATTGGCAACACACGTGGCTAGAAACTGCTGCCACCAGAGCACAACCAGTGCTCAACTCTATAATATAATACAGGCCACACACAATACAATCAGATCAAACGTATCGATCGACCCACAACCACTTCCAGGAAAGGGGCGATCGAGCGTCCTAGGCAAGTAAGGCAGCCAGGCTCTTCAGAATAGCGTGAGCCTTTTTATATCCTTAATTAAAAGCATAAGTGAACCTCTGCTGTTTAGAATTTATTTAAGCAAACAGAAAACACAAAACGACAAGAAACACGATGCAAGGTGCTAACAGCAGAATTTACTATAAAACACTGTAAATAAGATAAATAGCAATGCAAAAAAAGAAAAGGTGAAAAATATACTTAAGAGTCCGTCTGGGCTGGGTTCTGTTTGATAGTAAATTGTCCCCACATGCTTTCTGGTCTTCTTTTGCTTGGATGTTAAAAGCAGCGTGTCTGTCACTCTTGATGGTCAGATCGAGTGTCTCGCCAATCTTCCCAGCCATGCTTATAGCCCCAGAACAGTGGGTCTCCCTACCCCTCACATTTCTGCTATATGATACCAACTGACCACATTCCAAGGGAGGGGTGACAAGCATGAGAGGGACCTAGCTGGTATCTATTTGCAATTTGTTTATTTAGTTTCCACACTGGGGGGGTTTATTTCCCCCAACTACTCTCGTATTTATTACTAGGTGGGAGGGGGGAGGAAGGAGGAGAGGGTTAGATAGAGGTGAGAACCAAGTGGGAGGGGGGACAAGAAATGAGGGGTTTACACCAAGCAGGCAGGTCAGCTAAAGTGTATATATATATATATATATATATATATATATATATATATATCTATATATATATATATATATATCCATACACACACACATTACAGTTTTGGTCACAGAAGAGGTCTGCAAAATCATTAAAGCTGCATCCTATATTAAATCTCCAGGTCTGGACAGGTTTATAGCCGAACATTACAAGGTTCTCTCCCCAGAAATTGATCCATTATTAAAAGAACTCCTAAGTCACATTCTAATAGGTGGAACACCATCATTTTCTTTTGATCAGGCAATAACCTCTTTATTTCTTATGCAGAACAAGGACCCCTCAGCATCTCATCCCCTCTTTCTTTGGACCAAGCCTATTTATTAAACATGATGATAGCACTTCAATATTACCCACAGAGTGTCTATTTTGCTGTCACACAAAGACATTCTAAAATTAAAAAGCTTGTTCAGAACCTTTATTTGGGGAGAGAAGAAAATGTGCAACTAGTTTTGAACAGAAGTTATAGATTAATACTGATATATTCACATATTTCTTTTTTAATAGCCTCAAATAATATCACCAATAAAGTCATGCACTTGCCTACATGGGGCTGGGTCGAGTTCATTTTATTATGGTTGCTCAAGAGATGTTGTATTCCTTCAGGGGATACATTAGGCCCACAGTGACAAATAGAGATGAGCGAACTTTTGAAAAGTTCGATTCGGCCGATTCGCCGAATTTCACAAAGAAATTCGGGTTCGGCCGAATCGAACTTTTACGAAGTTCCCCATCAAAAATGCCGGCATGGTGGGAGCGGGCCGGCCGGTTCCGCTGTCAGCGGGCCGGCGAAGCCGGCCCGCTGACAGCGGAGCCGACCGGCAGGCCAGTAAAGCCGGCCGGCGGGCCGGTAAAGCCGGCCGGCGGGCCGGTAAAGCCGGCCGGCCCGCTCCCACCATGCCGGCATTTAAAAAAAAAAAAAAAAAAAAAAAAAAGCATTTTTGCCGGCATGGTGGGAGCGGGCCGACCGGTTCCGCGCTGATGACGCGCCCTCAGATGACAGCTGAGAGCGGCGCCGGCCTCCACGCTCCGGACCTGCAGGTAAGTGTTTGCTTTTTTTAAAAATGCCGGCATGGTGGGAGCGGGCCGGCCGGTTCCGCTGTCAGCGCGGAACCGGCCGGCCCGCTCCCACCATGCCGGCGAAAATGCTTTTTTTTTTTTGTTTTGTTTTTTAAATGCCGGCATGGTGGGAGCGGGCCGGCCGGCTTTACCGGCCCGCCGCCCGGTTCCGCTGTCAGCGCGGAACCGGCCGGCCCGCTCACACCATGCCGGCAAAAATGCTTTTTTTTTTTTTTTTTTTTTTAAATGCCGGCATGGTGGGAGCGGGCCGGCCGGCTTTTCCGGCCCGCCGGCCGGCTTTACCGGCCCGCCGGCCGGCTTTACTGGCCTGCCGGTCGGCTCCGCTGTCAGCGGAACCGGCCGGCCCGCTCCCACCATTCCGGCATTTTTTTTTTTTTAATTTCAGGAAAAATTCGATCGGCACGAACCACAAAATATTCGGGTTCGGGCCGAATCGAATATTTCCTGAAATTCGGATCGAATCCGGGTTCGTCCGGATCGATTCGCTCATCCCTAGTGACAAACTTACAACTCAAAGCGGACCAACAGTCAAACACAACAAACAGTGCTCATATGCATCACCTCCCCGGAGCAATTTAGATTGCTGCACATAAAAATTAATTTACCTTTTTTTTTTAACTCCTGCTGTAGTAAATTTTAGAAACAAAACTGAGGCTCATGGATGTGCGGGCCACCTGTAAACAGGAAGTGCTGCTAGGTCTCTTGTTACTGTGCATTGTCAGGTATGCCAGTTGCATCCAGGCAGAAGCATGGCTGAGATGCTGGAAGAGCCAGCTCCAAAATGGCCACTATCTTTCCTTCCAACTGTGCCAGTCTCTTAGTGCAGTATAATGAAAGATGAGTGGGTAATAGTTAAGGATGTGGACAAGTATGACCACTACATCAGTAAAGTGGACCAAAATCTGGGATTTTCCCTATCCCGGGTTTTGGTCCTTGGGGTGCCACGATGTGTGAAACCCCCCAAAATGCTACGCTAAATCACCTGTCCTCGAGCCCACGGAGCAGGTGCAGCCGCCCATCCAATCAGCATCTTCCTCTTCACATATTAATGTGTTGCTGGAGAAGCTGAGTGGAATCCCCAGCCACACTTACAAGCGGGTGCACCGCATCACTTCCTCCATCTGGCTGTGCGCTGCCATGTACAGCCATTTAGTTGCAGCGGACGGGGCCGCACACAGCCGAGAAGGGAGGGGAGTGATGCCGGCACCATAGGCTTAGGGGAAAGATGAGTTTACTGGGTATTCTGGGGTGTTCCACATAGCGGGCAGGCTTGCCCTTGTAATAATAATAGGTAAAATGGCAACCTGGTGGCCATCTTGTCCGCCATTTTGTCTGGGTTTTATCCACTATTTTGTCTAAATGTTATTATCATCCGCCATTTTGTGTTCTAAGATGGATGCCACTGGTGGACATTTTGTGCTCATAGTGTTATAGCATAGAAAATGTAAGTCAGGAATATGTCCTGACATGTCCAGGATGTGAAAAACAACTATGATTTAGCAAATTTAAATGAAAAACATGTTTGTCAAGAACAAAGTCAAAAACATGTTTTTCAAAATTGAGTTAAAGATGTGTTTTCCGGATCATAAACATGTTTTTCAAAATGTACAGCTGTGACATGGCATGGGGGGCTTATCAGTATAGCATATGGATTTGTGACATATGTTCCTTGTTTATCTTACCTGGGAATTTGGCAAATTCTTGGGTAAGATAGGTATGGACGATTAGATAAACTCTCATCAAGAAACAGGTTGCTTGCACCCCTTGGAGTTTGGCCAGCTTTTTGGCCATAAATATGAGGGGCACGCTACTGCGAATCAGGAGACTCGAGAGCCATTGACGAGGGACGCCTGTCATGGACAGTGATCTGTGGGGCTGTTAACCCACTGACCTTTCAAGCTCATCCTAATCTCCCTGTGCCTCATCGGCCATGGAGCTCCTCAGCGACCGGGACTCATGATTAACCATATGCATGCTGGGTAGGTAAGTCAAACATTCCATGGAATAGTTGATTATGTTTAGATGTGTCTGAAGGATATAGGATACAGTTTGAATAAATGAGAGGTACCATTAAGCAGTGTTGATTAAAGCTATAATTAAGTGTTTTCATGTTCTGTGTTATTGTATAAGTATTCGGGGGGGTTGAGAGTTCCACTATTACCTCCTGTGGTGTCCATTACTTTGCTCCACACACCTTTGTTTTGAATGACTGTGTTCTCAGTTCTATATTCTGAAGTAGTTTTATTGTTACACAAAATGCAGTAAAATTTAAAAGAAAAATATTTTCAGTGCAGCTTTATCTATGCAAACATTTACACATATTTCACCTATATATATAAACTCAATGGTGTAGAACAAAAATAAGGGAAACAATTTTCACAATTCAATCTTGGAAAAAAAAAGGGGGAGGAGGAAAAAGGAGGGGGGAAAAAAAGTATTTCGGGGATTCCCCTTTGGGGAATTACCCCGGATCCCTAAGTGGGTTCTTCAGTCTGTAGCAAGTTTTGGGTTATTAATTGTAGCAAGATTTGCCCTTCCTGGTTTGTAGCAGGTAGATTCTGTTGAGTGTGTGGACCCTTTGATTTGTAGCAAGTTATTTTTGGGTTGTTTGTAGCAAGTTTAGCCCTCTTTGGTTTGTAGCATATGCAATTCTGGATCCGTCACAGATGCGTTTCGTCTAAAGGCTTCATCAGTGTGCGGACCTAAACCTGTGTAGGGTAGTTCATTATTGGCGTTTAATTCGCTACATTGTGTATTGTTAAGAAATAGTACTTTTTACGGGTTCTTTTTGCTGGTACCTTTATCAGCGTTTAGCTGCTTAAAAGTGTAGGATCTCCCTCTGGGTCCTCTTTATTCCTTAGTGTAAGTGAAAGTTTTTAGTCGGTGATTATGTTATTTCTATTATGGCTTATAGTTGTTATTCTACAGTCCCCATGGGTACTTACTTGTTTTTGCTGGTGCAGTTTTTTGGCATGTAGCTGGTTCTCAATATAGGGTCTCCCTTTGGGTCCTCTTTAATGTTTAAATCTGTGTGGAGATATTCAAACAGATAATGTCCCTTGTGTAACTAGTGTTGATGGTCTGAGGTTAGACTTACTTGTGTAGCCATTTGCGGGTGCGCTCGTCGTTCGGCACCCTCCCTCTGGGAGGGTGGTGCGCAGCTGAAGTGTTCTTTGGCGTGCCTGTGGCCGGGTCTGTGCCTGCGTTGTTCCTCTTGTGTAGAGTTGCTGCGCGCAACGGGGCCGGTGTCGGAGGCGTTTGCTGAGAGCCGTGTACTCTGGCTCTCAGTAACGTTCTCCAAGTGAGCCTCCTGTTCTTTAATTGGCGGAGGTTCTGAGGTGTGCATGACGCACTTCCGCCCGGTCGGCGGCGTCAGTTCCGCCTGTATGTCAGTGTTGTGGTGGTCTTTTGGGCGACGCCATTTTCTTAGTATTACGTGTACTGTTAAGGGGCGTTGCCTGCTGCGTGCTGTGTCGTGCCTCTAGGTAGGTACACCCTCCCGGTCGGCGGCGTCTGTTCCGCCTGTCTACTGGTGTTGTGGTGTCGCTCAGTAGGGCGACGCCATTTTTGGGGTTGGGATATTGCACTCAACTTTGGGGGGGCGTTCCCTGCTGCTAACTGTGTCATGTCATTGATACTTTTACATATTGTGCTTGTTTTGGGAAGGGAGAGCAGTAATGGTTAATTGTGTTATATTTGATTGAGCGTTATCCACATTGTGTGCTCTAATCACCTGGTTAATTCTTTTAATATCTGTGCCACATTTAGTTGATTGTTTGTTTTTAGCTACAAATAAGCGTTTTCTATTCTCTAAAATGGGAACCTTCTATCTTGTAATCCTGTACGTTTGTTATTTTATTTAGTTGATATTCAAAGCCCTGTATTGGGCAATTTTATTGTATTTTGAGAGTGAGTTCACTAGGGGCGGAGGTTTTTGGTGGGGGGTAGTTATGTGTAATGGTGTTCAATGGTGTTTTTTGCTATTTATCTGGAGTTTATGGTTCCGAGAGTGAGTTAACTAGGTAGTGATATTACTCCTAGGTTGTTTGTTAAAGAAATGGGGTAAAACTGCATGTCTCATTGAGTCCCGGTGGTCTAGTTGCCCTGAGTTTTGTTATCCACATTGTTTCTATTTGTAGTGTACGTTTCTGTATGTTTCCTCCCCTTTGATTGTCGTGTATTCTGTCAAGTATCTGGAATCTGATGTTGTTGGGGTTTGATGCGTGTTTAAGGAAAAAGTGTCTTCCTATGGGTGTCATTATGTTCTTGTTTTTTATGTCCCTTACATGTTCATAAATTCTGTTTCTAAGTTTCCTGTTTGTTTTGCCTATGGCTACCCTTCTCGTTCCATTCAGAAGGATCATTTCTTTTCCTTGTTGTATATATCTGCATGTACTGCAGCTTTCGCATCTGAAGAGTCCCTTTATTCTGCAACATTCTTTTGGGGTTTGTCCATTGTCCATTGTAGTTGCTCCTTACCAAGGAGTTTTAGTGGAGGTTTAGTGGAATCTGTGGGTTTGGGTTTGGGAAAGAGTATAGTTTGTCTGTCCCTTGTTGTTGCTTTCCTATAGGCCCGTTTCAATAATTTCTTTGAGTAGCCCCTTTGTAGGAGTCTTTCTCGGATCCCCGCTGTGGCCTGCTGGAAGTCTGAGTCTAGGGAGCAATTACGTCTTGCCCGTAGGTCCTCCCCTTATGGGATGCTCCGTTTTAATGGGTTGGGATGTGAGCTGGTGGCCCTCAAAATGTTGTTGGCCTCTGTTGGTTTCCGATAAAAATTGGTATAGATGTTGCCTTTCTGATCTATGCCAATTTTCAAGTCCAGAAATGAAATCTCCTTTGTATTGTAATCAAGTGTAAACTTTAAATTGTATGGGTTTTGATTTAGGATTTCGTGGAATGTTTTTATTTCTGTTTCTGTTCCTTGCCAGAATATGAGTATGTCGTCTATGTATCTGTACCAGGAGAGGACCCTGGTTAAGTATGGACTCATCCTGGTACAGATTGTTCTCCCACCAGCCCAGGTATAAGTTGGCATAGGTGGGCGCACAGGTGGTCCCCATGGCGGTCCCCATGGCGGTCCCCTGTGCTTGATGGTAAAGGTTTCTATTGAACAGGAAGTTATTGTGGGTTAGTATGAATTGTAAAAGTTTTATTAAGAAGCTGCTGTGTTCATATTGGTTGATGTCCAGTTGGTCAAGGAATGACTTAACTGCTCTCAGTCCCAAGTGGTAAGGTATGCTTGAATACAGTGCTTTAATGTCAAGGGTTGCTATGAGAGTTCCTTCTTGTAATGTAATATCCTCAATTGTCTGTAGATGGGGTGTGTCTCTGATGTATGATGAAAGGGCCTGTACGTAGGGTTGCAAGTGAGTGTCTATGTATTCACTAGCTCTGCTGGTGAATGATCCTATCCCTGATACTATCGGTCTCCCCGGTGGGTCTGTCTGTGACTTGTGAATCTTAGGTAGGGAGTAAAAATTTTGAATGGTTGGTTTATCAATTTGTATTCTGCTGTTTGTTTGCTAATTATTCCCTTCTGTAGGGTGTGGTCAATCAGTGTGTTGTATTCTTCTTGGTCCTTGGCCAGTTGTGTCATTGGTATCTTATGATACCAGTCCCTATTTTTGAGTATATTTCTTTTAAATTTGACTGCATTTTGTGTAACAGTAAAACTACTTTAGAATATAGAATTGAGAACGCAGTCATTCAAAACAAAGGTGTGTGGAGTAAGGTACTAGAGAGCCCACCCTTACCCCCTGGTGTGGACACCACAGGAGGTAATAGTGGAACTCTCAACCCCCCCGAATTGTTGCACCAGTACTCCAGTTGGAGTACGGAATACCAACCCACACCATAGAATTTGGAACCAAACAAGAGTGGAATAGCTGTCCTGTCCCCACCCCCCCGGAATATTGTATAAGTGTTATGCTACTTTTGTGCTTTAAGCTGTAATTATATCTTTGCTATTAAAGTTATATGTGTTGCAACATTTTGGAGTTGTAGTGCTTCCTTCAGGGTGGGAATCCGAACAAGGGTCCCGGCTAGTGGGCCCCTTACCAATTGAGAACGTCATATCCTGTCCGGCTATTTCTGGTTCTGGTTCTGACTGATCCAATGGGCAAAACAGCCCACTCCAGGGTGGGTTTTGGTCCGCTTTATGTTGTAGGTGGTCACTGTGCACATTTATATCTGGACGAATACAACATTATTGGTATCTATCTTTCAAAAGGAAAATTGGAAATTCTCCTCATATCTAATAAACAATAATGAATTCTATGAATTCTTAAAACATGAGGGAATTTTATGGATGACAACAAAACTCTTAAGCCACATTCTAGCAGATGGAACACCATTAGGGATGAGCGAATTGAATCTGATGAATCCAAATTCATTACGAATTTCAGGAAAAAATTGATATGCAACAAATATGATTCGCAAATCTCTTTAATAAACTCTGTTTAGTGTGGTCCAGGCTCCAGGGCATCTAAAATGATGGATCCACATGTCAGGAGGAATCCTGGGAAGGCGGCAGGGCGGGACGACCCTGAATCACATGCAGCCTATCAGCAGCCAGCCACTCTGGTGATGTCACAGCCCTATATAATCAGCAGCCATCTTGTGGCCACTCACTTCAGCTTTCTATTGCAGAGAGAGAGGGACAGAGAGAGGGACAGAGACACAGAAAAGCATTTTTACAGCAGTCATTCTCCTCAAGCCAAATTCCAGCCTAGAAGCACTGATAGGGAAGGGAGAGAGATTGTACTTGTGGGTGTATTACAGCAGCCAACTTACCTCAAGCCAAATTCCAGCCTAGAAACACTGATAGGGAAGGGAGAGGGAATTTAGACAAAGTGACAGTGTCCTGCAGCACTGGTGTGTACAACAACTGAAAAGCTAATAGTAGCCAGCCAGTTAGAGTGAGCAGAGCGCTAAAAGTGTATTGTCCTCTATCAAGTGTAACCTGTACGTACATCTAAGTGGTGTACCATTTTGTTCCTGTCAAAGTCTCAAGGGACTATTTACTGTGAAAGGCCAGCCGAAAGTACACACCTGCCCAAAGGTACACACCTGCTGCTATTGTGGTCAAATACTGTTTTAAGCGTACTGGAGCGAATTGAACTCCCCTCATAACTGCACACCACATAAGTACATCTAAGTGTTGTACCATTTTGTTCCTGGTAAAGTCTTCAGGGTCTAGTTACTCTGAAAGGCCAGACAAAATTACACACCTGCCCAAAAGTACACACCTGCTGCAGTTGTAGACAAATACTGTTTTAAGCGTAGTGTAGCATATTGTCCTCTCCTCATATACGCACAGTCCCCTCATATCCCCTCAGTATGTCAGGCAGAGAAGTGCCAGGACATGCACAGAGGAGTGGTAGAGGCCTAAATTCATCAGGCAGAGGTCGCAGCAGACTAGGGGCGAGTGGCAGCTGGAGTCGCAGCGAGAGGCCTGATCTCCCGGTATCAGATAGCGGTCGTAATTCGACCAGCAACCTATCTGCTGTCATTGATTGGTTAACACAGTCATCCACTTCTGTGACATCTGACATCTGACACCCCCAGTCAACAGTCGGTGGGTTTCTCAGACACAACCCTCAGTTGGCATGGCCCGGGAGCAGTTCCTGTCCTTCCATTGCCACTGTCTATGTTGTTCCTTCCCCCAGAGAAGTATCTTATGCTTTGGGTTCAGCTCCACTATTCCTGAAGCAGACACCGTTGAGGAACCTGAGGAAGACATCAGTGACATGTAGATGATGAAGCCGATTGCACTTGGGAGCCAGGTGCAGAAGGGGCTTCATCATCATCAGGAAAAGGGGGTTGCAGGTTGCCTATGAGGCAGTAGCTCGGCCAGCAAGGTGGTAGCATGGTTGGCAGTCAGCTTGGTTGGCAGTAGTGGAAAGTCTAGACCAAACGTGCCCGGGGTAGACCACCTGCTTTGCGGCAGCCAACCTTCCCAGGAGGTAGTAGAACAGGGGTTCCTGCAGTTGGAGGCAGTAGCAATTATTGCAGACCATTGGTGGTAAATATGGCCACATCCAAGATGTGTCGGCTGAAGGTGAAGCGTGGCCAGGGTCCCAATGTTGGCACCACGGTTCTGTGTCAACATATGCATCGTCACTGTAAAGCATCCAGGGAGAACCATGGCTCTGATGTGGTGGTCAAGCCTGCTGCATCACCCAGTGGCACGTCGCTCCCTGTTTCAGCCAGCCAAGGATCCACCAAATCAGCCGAAGGGAGCTGTGTGTCAAACCCATCATACCCATGCGAAGGAGGCAGTACCAGCCCTGCAAAATTTTGTTGAACAGAAGGTGGGCCAGTCCTTGAACCTGTTGGTGTGTACCAAATTCCACTGCAGTGCTGATGTGTGGAGCTGTAACTAGGGTCAGGGAAAACATATGTCCTTTATGGCTCACTGGGTGAATATGGTTCCTGCACAGCCACAACAGCAACTTTGACAGGTCACGCCACTTCCGTTTCCATGCTCTCAGGTCGTGGTTTGTGTGGCAGGGTGCGACTCCACGTCCTCATCCTCCACTGCACTGACAAGTCTTAGTTCCACTCCAGCATATCATGTGTGCAGGGCACGGCGGTTTGCCTTGATGAATGGGGTCACAGGTGAGGAACTGCTAAAAGTCATTAATCAAGAAGTGAAATCATGGCTTACTCCACGAAAACTGGAAATGGGAACCATGACCAACAACAGGAAGAACATCTTGTCTGTGCTGCGTCGCGGAAGCCTGAGCCATGCGCCCTGCATGGCACACATGTTCAATCTGGGTGTCAAGCGTCTCCCCCATCTGCAAGACATCCTAACAATGGGAAGGAAACTTTGCATGCACTTCAGCCACTCGTACACTGCAAAGAACACCCTGATGTGGTGCCTATATCTCATGACCACATGAGCCCTGTGGGGGCTGAACTGGAGGAGGGGGAGAGGCACAGTGAGCACAGTTTAGGTTTTGCAAAATGGGCAGTTTTTATAGTCATCTGACAGGTGATAAGGAGCAGGAGCAGCCAAAGGAGCTAGAGGGTTATGAGAGTTACAAAAAAAAAGGTATTTAAATGTTTAAAGCAGCAAGGGACAGTGAAAGCTTTAAAAAACTATAAAGAAGAAAATAAACTAGGTATAATAATAAAAATAATAAACTATGTAAAATATTAGAAATAAACAACAGATAAAGGCAGCAAAGCTGGAGACAGAAATACTGAACACCAAAGAGAGTAAAACTAACCCCAAATTATTCTTTAGCTATATAACAGTAAAAGATACAAACCTGAAGGTGTGGGCCCACTGAAAAGCAAGGAGGATACACCTACATAGGCGAATGAGGAGAAATCAAATTTACTAAGCAACCTCTTTGCCTCTAAATTCACAAAAGAATGTGACATGCCAAGTGAAATGCAGGGCAATAACCCAAACCCTTTATTTAATGTCACTGGTCTAACAAGGGAAGAAGTCTAGTGCCATCTCAAGCAGATAAAAATCGATAAATCACCGGGACCAGATGGCATACATGCCCGTGTTTTAAGGGAGTTATGTACAGTAATAAACAAGTCGTTACTTCTTTGCAGATGATACTAAGCTGTGTGAAGCAACAAAAACAAAAGAGGACAGCGGGCAGCTACAAACAAATTTAGATAAATTGGAAGCATGGGCAGTTAAATGGCAAAAGAAAATGGGAAGGGGAAATTTGTGCCATGATTACACACTCTTTATTTAGTGTGTAATCATGGCACAAATTTCCCCTTCCCAATTTCTTTTGCCATTTAACTGCCCATGCTTCCAATTTAGTGTGTAAAACAACATTGGAAAAGAACCTAGGGGGTTTTAGTTAACAATAAACTTAACTGTAGTAATCAATGCCAGGCAGCAGCTGCCAAAGCAAACCAGATCATGAGGTGTGTCAAGAGGGTCATAGGGGCTCATGACCAGAGCATTATTTTACCCCTGTACAAGTGACTGGCCAGACCCCATATAGAGTACTGTGTAGAGTTCTGGGCACCTGTGCTTAAGGACATATAAGAACTGGAGTGCGTTCAAAGGAAGGAAGCTAAGGGTCAATACAAAGATCTGTCCCACAATCTATTCATACCCTAGAGTATAACCATAACCCGAGGGCATCCACTAAGGTTAGAGGAAAGGTGCATTCTCCATTGACATAGGAGGGGATTCTTCTCTGTAAGAGCAGTGAGACTATGGACCTCGCTGCAGGAGAAGGTAGTAATGAAGGATACAGTGAAAACATTCAGAAGTGGCCTGGATGCTTTCCTGGCATGTAATAACATTTCTGGCTATGGCTACTAGACCACTGGAAGGAGATAAACAGGCTGGAGGAAAGTCTGGGTGGACTAAAGTCTATTCAGCCTTACCTAATATGTTACTATGAGGAAGGTGAGACAGAGGACCCAGACACACCGTGGCAGTATTCATTGGATATGGAGGCAGGTAGTCCCTCCGAGTCACTTGCACAAATGGCACGATGCATGCTCACTTTCTTAGTGACCGCCGAATTGTCACAATTCCGCACCAGGATGACGTCTGGCTCTCCACCTTATTCCTCCACATAAGACCACAAGTAAGTATTGAAGATATGCATTACGTAAAACTTAACTTTTAATAATATTCTTAGGATAACATATATGTACCCAATTTTTTTTAAATCAAACAAAAGGAAAGGTGTGCAAAAAACACCATTTGCCACCTACACCACCAAGTATTGATATGATGCAAAGACCTCTAAAAGGTGGAAGGGAACAACGTATAGTCCATTGTAACCGGTGGGGGTAAATACTTCCCCTGTAAGGCCCTACTCTTGCATTATTAATTCCTCAATACTTACTTGCATATCCTCAATACTTACTTGTGCACACTAACCCTTTTACAAAAGAGAGTTTTCTTCTGCCTACCTGCCTCAGCTACTTTTCTAATCCTGCCCCTCGCCTGATGCCACACATTTGATGCCAAGTTCTTTTTTCACCCACTTTCATCACCGGGTACTGGTATTGCCACCCACACCAGGACTCCTGATGCTGCTGCTGCCACCTCCAGGTTGTGTCATTCAGGCACTATATGATCTCCTCATGTAACCGCCACCTCCACGCTTGGTCGTTCAGCCACTATATGGTCTCCTTATGCTGGACTGTGTCATTGAGCCACTATATGCTGCTGCCAACTCCAGGCTGTGTCATTCAGCCACCAAATTGTCTCCTCTTGCTGCAGCTACCTCCACGCTGTGTCATTCAGCCACTATATGGTGTCCTTATGTTGCTGCCACCTCCATGCTGTGTCATTCAGCCACTATATGCTTTCCTCATGCTACTGCCACCTCCGCGCTGGGTCATTCAGCCACTATATGGTCTCCTCATGCTGCCGCCACTTCCAGGCTGTGTCATTCAGCCACTTAATGCTGCAGCCAACTCCAGACTGTGTCATTCAGCCACTATATGGTCTCCTCATGATGCCGCCAACTCCAGGCTGGTTCAGTCAGCCACTATATGGTCTCCCCATGTTGCCACCAACTACACGCTGTGTCATTCAGCCACTATATGGTCTTCTGATGCTGCCACCACCTTCACGCTGTGTCAGTCAGGTACCATATGGTCTCCTCATTGCTGCAGTCACCTCCATGCTGTGTTATTCAGCCACTATATGGTCTCCTCATGCTGTTGCCACCTCCACGCTGTGTCATTCAGGCACTATATGGTCTCCTCATGCTACCTCCACCTTCAGGCCGTGTCATTCTGCAACTATATGCTGTCGGCATCTCCAAGCTGTGTCATTCAGCCACTATATGGTCTCCTCATGCTGTCGCCAACTCCAGGCTGTGTCATTCAGCCACTATATGGTCTCCTCATGCTGCTGCCTCCTCCACGCTGTGTCATTCAGCCACTATATGCTGCTGCCAACCCCCGGGCTGTGTCATTCAGCCACTATATGCTCCCGCTACCTCCAGGTTGTGTCATTCAGCCACTATATGCTGTTGGCATCTCCAAGCTGTGTTATTCAGCCATTATATGGTCTTCTCATGCTGTCGCCAACTCCAGGCTGTGTCATTCAGCCACTATATGGTCTCCTCATGCTGCTGCCACTTCCACGCTGTGTCATTCAGCCACTATATACTGCTGCCAACTCAAGGCTGTGTCATTCAGACACTATATGGTCTCCTCATACTGTTGCCACCTTCACGCTGTGTCATTAAAACACTATATGCTGCCGCCGGTTCCAGGCTGTGTCTTTCAGCCACTATATGGTCTCCTCATGCTGCCGCCTCCTCCACGCTGTGTCATTCAGCCACTATATGGTCTCCTTATGCTGCCACCACCTCCACGCTGTGTCATTCAGCCACGATATTGTCTCCTAATGTTTTCCCCACCTCAACGTTGTGTCATTCAGCCACTATATGTTTTCCTCATGCTGCCGCCACCTCCACGCTGGGTCATTCAGCCACTATATGGTCTCATCATGCTGCCGCCACCTCCACGCTGGGTCATTCAGTCATTATATGCTCCTTCTACCTCCCGGCTGTGTCATTCTGCCACTATATGCTGTCGGCATCTCCAAGCTGTGTCATTCAGCCACTATATGGTCTCCTCATGCTGCTGCCACCTCCAAGCTGTGTCATTCAGCCACTATATGCTGCTGCCAACTCCAGGCTGTGTCATTCAGCCACTATATGCTCCTGCTACCTCCAGGCTGTGTCATTCAGCCACTATATGCTTTCGGCATCTCCAAGCTGTGTCATTCAGCCATTATATGGTCTTCTCATGCTGTCGCCAACTCCAGGCTGTGTCATTCAGCCACTATATGGTCTCCTCATGCTGCTGCCACCTTCATGCTGTGTCATTCAAACACTATATGCTGCCGCTAATTCCAGGCTGTGTCTTTCAGCCACTATATTGTCTCCTTATGCTGCCTCCACCTCCACGCTGTGTCATTCAGCCACTATATGGTCTCCTCATGCTGCCACCACCTCCACGCTGTGTCATTCAGCCACTATATGCTGCCACCACCATGATGCTGTATGATTCCGCCACTATATGGTCTCCTCATTCTGCTGCCACCTCCACTCTGTGTCTTTCAGCTACTATATGGTCTCCTCATGCTGCCGCTACCTCCAGGCTGTGTTATTCAGCCACTATATGCTGCCGCCAACTCCACGCTGGGTCTTTAAGCCACTTTATGGTCTGCTCATACTGATGCCACCTCAAAGCTCTATCATTGTTCAGCTCTGAGTGATTCTAATAGCGAGACTTCTTATCTGCATGTCATACTGAATAAGTATTATTTCAATAACCCAGCACACACCCTATGTGTGTTACAGCAAGGCAAAGTGTTCTACAACCCAATTGAGGCTCTCTGCCGGCCAGAAACAGCCATTTTTAATGGTGATTCACTGCCAAAAAAAAATCGGACTGAAAGAATTTTTGGAAAATTTGGCAAAGAGTCTGATTCACATTTTTCAAAAATTCGCTAATCTCTAAACACAATTATCAACATTTTAATCAGTCCATGACCTCATTAATTCTAAAGTAAACCAAGGACCTTTTATATGTAGCCTTATATGTACACCAATATAATTATTAAATGTAGGCTATTGGGTTGATTCAGCACAGGACGAGAATAGTTTTTCACATACTTTTGGAAATTTGCAAATGTAATGTTGACCAAGCATAATCACCAGCCCCTATACCCATCGGCAAAGATCCGGTGCTTATCCAGGGGGGGCGCAGGCAAGTACTTTGATGATGTGCTCCCTTATATTTCTAACCTAAGGGAAGGCTTCCATTTTGGGACTCCTGGGGGACCCCAAAGTAAGTCAGCAGCTCTAAACTTACAAAGCTGGACAAAACTTACACGGAATAATGAGATTTTATTTTATTTAGGTGTCTCCATTACAAATCATTCACGTCTGCTATATGAAGCTAATATGGTTCCTTTGCTGAAGAAGATAAGGAGAGAGATGAAGGCACGGCAGCATCTCACCCTCTCTTTTTGGGCCAAGCCTATTTATTAAACATGGTCGTAGAGCCTGTCCGTACTCCTATCCCCCAAATATATTCAGGATATAGCGTGGAACATGGAACTAGTTAGTCAACTCTTCAACATGCCCCTTAAATAGAGGGGTTGTTATTCCCAATCTGGAGTTTTGATCTTGGAGAGTTCCTTAGACTGGATCCATGGCACTTCCAAGTTCACCCATGGTGAAAGGTTACTTAGGTGTCTCCATTACAAATCATTAGCGCATTTTTCACCACATAAGATGCACTTTTATTTCCCCAAATGTGTGTGTTTGGGGATGTGCACGTGTCTTATGTGGTGATTGTAAAAAATAAAGAAAAATAAGGAAAAAAGTATACTCATGTACCGGCACCCCCGCGCTGCTGGTTGGCTGTCAGGAGGCCAGAAGATCAAGGAGCGGTGGGCGGGCAGGGTAACTGAGGTTACTGCCCGATGTCCCCGCTGCCTTCCCAAAGCCACCTCCCCGCTGCCGCTGCTTCTCCCGGGGGTGAGCGCACATGCAAACACCCGGCTCCGTGCAGAGGGTGTAGCCTGGATGCTCAGCGCAGGCCATGCCCTCCCCCTACACAAAGCTGGATGTTTGCATGTGCCCGAGGCCCGGGGGAAACAACAGTGGGCAGGCAGCAGGGACAGTGTGCAGGCTTCATCTATCCTGTCTGCCTATCGCTCCAGCTGTGGCAGCCTGGAAAGCAGCGCCTGTCCATGTGAGTATACTTTTTGTTTTTTTTTTACCAGGGGAATGGGAGGGATGAGAATGCCACACTGTCTACATGGAATGTAATGGGAGAATGCTAGACTGTCTGTATGGAATGTAATGGGAGAATGCTACCCTGCCTATAGGGAATGGGAGGGAAAAAATGCCACACTGCCTATGGGGAATGGACGGGGGGAATTGCCACACTGCCTATTGGGAATGGGAGGGGGGGAATGCCACACTGCCTATAGGGAATGGAGGGGGGGAATGCCACACTGCCTATAGGGAATGGAAGGGGGGAATGCCACAATGTCTATGGGGAATGGGAGAGGGCATGCCACACTGCTTATAGGGAATAGGAGGGGGGTGCCACACTGCCTAAGGGGAGGGGGGAATGCCACACTGGCTATGGAAATGGGATGGGGATTGCCACACTGCCTATAGGGAATGGGAGGGAGCATGCCACACTGCTTATAGGGAATGGAAAGGGACGCATGCCACACTTCCTATGGGAATAGGAGATGTGAATGTCACACTGCCTATATGGGGAATGGAAGGGGGGGTGCTACACTGCCTGTAATTATGGAATTTGTGCATTTACACATGAAAAAGCATGTGTATGTGTATTTTTTTCTCGTTTCTCATCAGCTTTTTTCTTTGCATTTTTCCCAGTTAGCCTTCAGCTTGACCACATGGAGATATTATGCTCCACCCCCTGGGAAGAAACACAAAACAGGAACAGAGGTTAAAAGCCCCACTCCTTCCTTCCCACTTAGTTCTTTGTGTTTCCTCTCTGGGGAACCTTGGGACAGAGGTACCTGGTTAGACAACGGCGAGTTTGCTATTTTAATTTATTTTTTTTCATACCCTCCAGAGTCTGGAATTAGCCAGCTGCACCAGACAGTTACCACAGGAGTCCTGTGAGAGCTGGTTGCACCTGGGGCTATTCCCTCATAGTCTTTATTCAGGCACTAGTTGTGACCGTTTTCACTTCTAAATCCTACTCTGTAACTCAAACTGGACAGCTAGATTTGAAGAGACGGTGAAGCGTGGCCAGGGTCCCAATGTTGGCACCACGGTTCTGTGTCAACATATGCATCGTCACTGTAAAGCATCCAGGGAGAACCATGGCTCTGATGTGGTGGTCAAGCCTGCTGCATCACCCAGTGGCACGTCGCTCCCTGTTTCAGCCAGCCAAGGATCCACCAAATCAGCCGAAGGGAGCTGTGTGTCAAACCCATCATACCCATGCGAAGGAGGCAGTACCAGCCCTGCAAAATTTTGTTGAACAGAAGGTGGGCCAGTCCTTGAACCTGTTGGTGTGTACCAAATTCCACTGCAGTGCTGATGTGTGGAGCTGTAACTAGGGTCAGGGAAAACATATGTCCTTTATGGCTCACTGGGTGAATATGGTTCCTGCACAGCCACAACAGCAACTTTGACAGGTCACGCCACTTCCGTTTCCTGCTCTCAGGTCGTGGTTTGTGTGGCAGGGTGCGACTCCACGTCCTCATCCTCCACTGCACTGACAAGTCTTAGTTCCACTCCAGCATATCATGTGTGCAGGGCACGGCGGTTTGCCTTGATGAATGGGGTCACAGGTGAGGAACTGCTAAAAGTCATTAATCAAGAAGTGAAATCATGGCTTACTCCACGAAAATTGGAAATGGGAACCATGACCAACAACAGGAAGAACATCTTGTCTGTGCTGCGTCGCGGAAGCCTGAGCCATGCGCCCTGCATGGCACACATGTTCAATCTGGGTGTCAAGCGTCTCCCCCATCTGCAAGACATCCTAACAATGGGAAGGAAACTTTGCATGCACTTCAGCCACTCGTACACTGCAAAGAACACCCTGATGTGGTGCCTATATCTCATGACCACATGAGCCCTGTGGGGGCTGAACTGGAGGAGGGGGAGAGGCACAGTGAGCACAGTTTAGGTTTTGCAAAATGGGCAGTTTTTATAGTCATCTGACAGGTGATAAGGAGCAGGAGCAGCCAAAGGAGCTAGAGGGTTATGAGAGTTACAAAAAAAAAGGTATTTAAATGTTTAAAGCAGCAAGGGACAGTGAAAGCTTTAAAAAACTATAAAGAAGAAAATAAACTAGGTATAATAATAAAAATAATAAACTATGTAAAATATTAGAAATAAACAACAGATAAAGGCAGCAAAGCTGGAGACAGAAATACTGAACACCAAAGAGAGTAAAACTAACCCCAAATTATTCTTTAGCTATATAACAGTAAAAGATACAAACCTGAAGGTGTGGGCCCACTGAAAAGCAAGGAGGATACACCTACATAGGCGAATGAGGAGAAATCAAATTTACTAAGCAACCTCTTTGCCTCTAAATTCACAAAAGAATGTGACATGCCAAGTGAAATGCAGGGCAATAACCCAAACCCTTTATTTAATGTCACTGGTCTAACAAGGGAAGAAGTCTAGTGCCATCTCAAGCAGATAAAAATCGATAAATCACCGGGACCAGATGGCATACATGCCCGTGTTTTAAGGGAGTTATGTACAGTAATAAACAAGTCGTTACTTCTTTGCAGATGATACTAAGCTGTGTGAAGCAACAAAAACAAAAGAGGACAGCGGGCAGCTACAAACAAATTTAGATAAATTGGAAGCATGGGCAGTTAAATGGCAAAAGAAAATGGGAAGGGGAAATTTGTGCCATGATTACACACTCTTTATTTAGTGTGTAATCATGGCACAAATTTCCCCTTCCCAATTTCTTTTGCCATTTAACTGCCCATGCTTCCAATTTAGTGTGTAAAACAACATTGGAAAAGAACCTAGGGGGTTTTAGTTAACAATAAACTTAACTGTAGTAATCAATGCCAGGCAGCAGCTGCCAAAGCAAACCAGATCATGAGGTGTGTCAAGAGGGTCATAGGGGCTCATGACCAGAGCATTATTTTACCCCTGTACAAGTGACTGGCCAGACCCCATATAGAGTACTGTGTAGAGTTCTGGGCACCTGTGCTTAAGGACATATAAGAACTGGAGTGCGTTCAAAGGAAGGAAGCTAAGTTAATAAAAGGAGTGTGGGGACTAGAGTACCCTAAAAGATTGTCAAAGTTAGGTTTATTTGTTTTAGAAAGAGATGCCTGAGGGGTATTCTAATAACTATGTATAAATATATTCGGGGTCAATACAAAGATCTGTCCCACAATCTATTCATACCCTAGAGTATAACCATAACCCGAGGGCATCCACTAAGGTTAGAGGAAAGGTGCATTCTCCATTGACATAGGAGGGGATTCTTCTCTGTAAGAGCAGTGAGACTATGGAACTCGCTGCAGGAGAAGGTAGTAATGAAGGATACAGTGAAAACATTCAGAAGTGGCCTGGATGCTTTCCTGGCATGTAATAACATTTCTGGCTATGGCTACTAGACCACTGGAAGGAGATAAACAGGCTGGAGGAAAGTCTGGGTGGACTAAAGTCTATTCAGCCTTACCTAATATGTTACTATGAGGAAGGTGAGACAGAGGACCCAGACACACCGTGGCAGTATTCATTGGATATGGAGGCAGGTAGTCCCTCCGAGTCACTTGCACAAATGGCACGATGCATGCTCACTTTCTTAGTGACCGCCGAATTGTCACAATTCCGCACCAGGATGACGTCTGGCTCTCCACCTTATTCCTCCACATAAGACCACAAGTAAGTATTGAAGATATGCATTACGTAAAACTTAACTTTTAATAATATTCTTAGGATAACATATATGTACCCAATTTTTTTTAAATCAAACAAAAGGAAAGGTGTGCAAAAAACACCATTTGCCACCTACACCACCAAGTATTGATATGATGCAAAGACCTCTAAAAGGTGGAAGGGAACAACGTATAGTCCATTGTAACCGGTGGGGGTAAATACTTCCCCTGTAAGGCCCTACTCTTGCATTATTAATTCCTCAATACTTACTTGCATATCCTCAATACTTACTTGTGCACACTAACCCTTTTACAAAAGAGAGTTTTCTTCCGCCTACCTGCCTCAGCTACTTTTCTAATCCTGCCCCTCGCCTGATGCCACACATTTGATGCCAAGTTCTTTTTTCACCCACTTTCATCACCGGGTACTGGTATTGCCACCCACACCAGGACTCCTGATGCTGCTGCTGCCACCTCCAGGTTGTGTCATTCAGGCACTATATGGTCTCCTCATGTAACCGCCACCTCCACGCTTGGTCGTTCAGCCACTATATGGTCTCCTTATGCTGGACTGTGTCATTGAGCCACTATATGCTGCTGCCAACTCCAGGCTGTGTCATTCAGCCACCAAATTGTCTCCTCTTGCTGCAGCTACCTCCACGCTGTGTCATTCAGCCACTATATGGTGTCCTTATGTTGCTGCCACCTCCATGCTGTGTCATTCAGCCACTATATGCTTTCCTCATGCTACTGCCACCTCCGCGCTGGGTCATTCAGCCACTATATGGTCTCCTCATGCTGCCGCCACTTCCAGGCTGTGTCATTCAGCCACTTAATGCTGCAGCCAACTCCAGACTGTGTCATTCAGCCACTATATGGTCTCCTCATGATGCCGCCAACTCCAGGCTGTGTCATTCAGTCACTATATGGTCTCCTCATGCTGCTGCCACCTCCATGCTGGTTCAGTCAGCCACTATATGGTCTCCCCATGGTGCCACCAACTACACGCTGTGTCATTCAGCCACTATATGGTCTTCTGATGCTGCCACCACCTTCACGCTGTGTCAGTCAGGTACCATATGGTCTCCTCATTGCTGCAGTCACCTCCATGCTGTGTTATTCAGCCACTATATGGTCTCCTCATGCTGTTGCCACCTCCACGCTGTGTCATTCAGGCACTATATGGTCTCCTCATGCTACCTCCACCTTCAGGCCGTGTCATTCTGCAACTATATGCTGTCGGCATCTCCAAGCTGTGTCATTCAGCCACTATATGGTCTCCTCATGCTGTCGCCAACTCCAGGCTGTGTCATTCAGCCACTATATGGTCTCCTCATGCTGCTGCCTCCTCCACGCTGTGTCATTCAGCCACTATATGCTGCTGCCAACCCCCGGGCTGTGTCATTCAGCCACTATATGCTCCCGCTACCTCCAGGTTGTGTCATTCAGCCACTATATGCTGTTGGCATCTCCAAGCTGTGTTATTCAGCCATTATATGGTCTTCTCATGCTGTCGCCAACTCCAGGCTGTGTCATTCAGCCACTATATGGTCTCCTCATGCTGCTGCCACTTCCACGCCGTGTCATTCATCCACTATATACTGCTGCCAACTCTAGGCTGTGTAATTCAGACACTATATGGTCTCCTCATACTGTTGCCACCTTCACGCTGTGTCATTAAAACACTATATGCTGCCGCCGGTTCCAGGCTGTGTCTTTCAGCCACTATATGGTCTCCTCATGCTGCCGCCTCCTCCACGCTGTGTCATTCAGCCACTATATGGTCTCCTTATGCTGCCACCACCTCCACGCTGTGTCATTCAGCCACGATATTGTCTCCTAATGTTTTCCCCACCTCAACGTTGTGTCATTCAGCCACTATATGTTTTCCTCATGCTGCCGCCACCTCCACGCTGGGTCATTCAGCCACTATATGGTCTCATCATGCTGCCGCCACCTCCACGCTGGGTCATTCAGTCATTATATGCTCCTTCTACCTCCCGGCTGTGTCATTCTGCCACTATATGCTGTCGGCATCTCCAAGCTGTGTCATTCAGCCACTATATGGTCTCCTCATGCTGCTGCCACCTCCAAGCTGTGTCATTCAGCCACTATATGCTGCTGCCAACTCCAGGCTGTGTCATTCAGCCACTATATGCTCCTGCTACCTCCAGGCTGTGTCATTCAGCCACTATATGCTTTCGGCATCTCCAAGCTGTGTTATTCAGCCATTATATGGTCTTCTCATGCTGTCGCCAACTCCAGGCTGTGTCATTCAGCCACTATATGGTCTCCTCATGCTGCTGCCACTTCCACGCCGTGTCATTCATCCACTATATACTGCTGCCAACTCTAGGCTGTGTAATTCAGACACTATATGGTCTCCTCATACTGTTGCCACCTTCACGCTGTGTCATTAAAACACTATATGCTGCCGCCGGTTCCAGGCTGTGTCTTTCAGCCACTATATGGTCTCCTCATGCTGTTGCCACCTCCACGCTGTGTCATTCAGGCACTATATGGTCTCCTCATGCTGTCGCCAACTCCATGCTGTGTTATTCAGCCACTATATGGTCTCCTCATGCTGTTGCCACCTCCACGCTGTGTCATTCAGGCACTATATGGTCTCCTCATGCTACCTCCACCTTCAGGCCGTGTCATTCTGCAACTATATGCTGTCGGCATCTCCAAGCTGTGTCATTCAGCCACTATATGGTCTCCTCATGCTGTCGCCAACTCCAGGCTGTGTCATTCAGCCACTATATGGTCTCCTCATGCTGCTGCCTCCTCCACGCTGTGTCATTCAGCCACTATATGCTGCTGCCAACCCCCGGGCTGTGTCATTCAGCCACTATATGCTCCCGCTACCTCCAGGTTGTGTCATTCAGCCACTATATGCTGTTGGCATCTCCAAGCTGTGTTATTCAGCCATTATATGGTCTTCTCATGCTGTCGCCAACTCCAGGCTGGGTCATTCAGCCACTATATGGTCTCATCATGCTGCCGCCACCTCCACGCTGGGTCATTCAGTCATTATATGCTCCTTCTACCTCCCGGCTGTGTCATTCTGCCACTATATGCTGTCGGCATCTCCAAGCTGTGTCATTCAGCCACTATATGGTCTCCTCATGCTGCTGCCACCTCCAAGCTGTGTCATTCAGCCACTATATGCTGCTGCCAACTCCAGGCTGTGTCATTCAGCCACTATATGCTCCTGCTACCTCCAGGCTGTGTCATTCAGCCACTATATGCTTTCGGCATCTCCAAGCTGTGTCATTCAGCCATTATATGGTCTTCTCATGCTGTCGCCAACTCCAGGCTGTGTCATTCAGCCACTATATGGTCTCCTCATGCTGCTGCCACCTTCATGCTGTGTCATTCAAACACTATATGCTGCCGCTAATTCCAGGCTGTGTCTTTCAGCCACTATATTGTCTCCTTATGCTGCCTCCACCTCCACGCTGTGTCATTCAGCCACTATATGCTTTCGGCATCTCCAAGCTGTGTCATTCAGCCATTATATGGTCTTCTCATGCTGTCGCCAACTCCAGGCTGTGTCATTCAGCCACTATATGGTCTCCTCATGCTGCTGCCACCTTCATGCTGTGTCATTCAAACACTATATGCTGCCGCTAATTCCAGGCTGTGTCTTTCAGCCACTATATTGTCTCCTTATGCTGCCTCCACCTCCACGCTGTGTCATTCAGCCACTATATGCTGCCACCACCATGATGCTGTATGATTCCGCCACTATATGGTCTCCTCATTCTGCTGCCACCTCCACTCTGTGTCTTTCAGCTACTATATGGTCTCCTCATGCTGCCGCTACCTCCAGGCTGTGTTATTCAGCCACTATATGCTGCCGCCAACTCCACGCTGGGTCTTTAAGCCACTTTATGGTCTGCTCATACTGATGCCACCTCAAAGCTCTATCATTGTTCAGCTCTGAGTGATTCTAATAGCGAGACTTCTTATCTGCATGTCATACTGAATAAGTATTATTTCAATAACCCAGCACACACCCTATGTGTGTTACAGCAAGGCAAAGTGTTCTACAACCCAATTGAGGCTCTCTGCAGGCCAGAAACAGCCATTTTTAATGGTGATTCACTGCCAAAAAAAATTCGGACTGAAAGAATTTTTGGAAAATTTGGCAAAGAGTCTGATTCACATTTTTCAAAAATTCGCTAATCTCTAAACACAATTATCAACATTTTAATCAGTCCATGACCTCATTAATTCTAAAGTAATCTGGAGTTTTGATCTTGGAGAGTTCCTTAGACTGGATCCATGGCACTTCCAAGTTCACCCATGGTGAAAGGTTACTTAGGTGTCTCCATTACAAATCATTAGCGCATTTTTCACCACATAAGATGCACTTTTATTTCCCCAAATGTGTGTGTTTGGGGATGTGCACTTGTCTTATGTGGTGATTGTAAAAAATAAAGAAAAATAAGGAAAAAAGTATACTCATGTACCGGCACCCCCGCGCTGCTGGTTGGCTGTCAGGAGGCCAGAAGATCAAGGAGCGGTGGGCGGGCAGGGTAACTGAGGTTACTGCCCGATGTCCCCGCTGCCTTCCCAAAGCCACCTCCCCGCTGCCGCTGCTTCTCCCGGGGGTGAGGGCACATGCAAACACCCGGCTCCGTGCAGAGGGTGTAGCCTGGATGCTCAGCGCAGGCCATGCCCTCCCCCTACACAAAGCTGGATGTTTGCATGTGCCCGAGGCCCGGGGGAAACAACAGTGGGCAGGCAGCAGGGACAGTGTGCAGGCTTCATCTATCCTGTCTGCCTATCGCTCCAGCTGTGGCAGCCTGGAAAGCAGCGCCTGTCCATGTGAGTATACTTTTTGTTTTTTTTTTACCAGGGGAATGGGAGGGATGAGAATGCCACACTGTCTACATGGAATGTAATGGGAGAATGCTAGACTGTCTGTATGGAATGTAATGGGAGAATGCTACCCTGCCTATAGGGAATGGGAGGGAAAAATGCCACACTGCCTATGGGGAATGGACGGGGGGAATTGCCACACTGCCTATTGGGAATGGGAGGGGGGGAATGCCACACTGCCTATAGGGAATGGAGGGGGGGAATGCCACACTGCCTATAGGGAATGGAAGGGGGGAATGCCACAATGTCTATGGGGAATGGGAGAGGGCATGCCACACTGCTTATAGGGAATAGGAGGGGGGTGCCACACTGCCTAAGGGGAGGGGGGAATGCCACACTGGCTATGGAAATGGGATGGGGATTGCCACACTGCCTATAGGGAATGGGAGGGAGCATGCCACACTGCTTATAGGGAATGGAAAGGGACGCATGCCACACTTCCTATGGGAATAGGAGATGTGAATGTCACACTGCCTATATGGGGAATGGAAGGGGGGGTGCTACACTGCCTGTAATTATGGAATTTGTGCATTTACACATGAAAAAGCATGTGTATGTGTATTTTTTTCTCGTTTCTCATCAGCTTTTTTCTTTGCATTTTTCCCAGTTAGCCTTCAGCTTGACCACATGGAGATATTATGCTCCACCCCCTGGGAAGAAACACAAAACAGGAACAGAGGTTAAAAGCCCCACTCCTTCCTTCCCACTTAGTTCTTTGTGTTTCCTCTCTGGGGAACCTTGGGACAGAGGTACCTGGTTAGACAACGGCGAGTTTGCTATTTTAATTTATTTTTTTTCATACCCTCCAGAGTCTGGAATTAGCCAGCTGCACCAGACAGTTACCACAGGAGTCCTGTGAGAGCTGGTTGCACCTGGGGCTATTCCCTCATAGTCTTTATTCAGGCACTAGTTGTGACCGTTTTCACTTCTAAATCCTACTCTGTAACTCAAACTAGACAGCTAGATTTGAAGAGACACTCGTCTCAGCCTAGACCCCAAAGAAAGGTACCCACTCATTTGTAAGACGTCCAAGGGGCCTAGGCAGTAATCCTGACAAACAATTACCAGTGGAGGAAAGACTTTCTGCTTGGAAAGAGACTACCCAAAATCAGTTTGTGCTACAAACTCTAGAAAAAGGGCATCGGTTAGTATTGCCCCCAGTCATCTTTCTAATAACCAGATTACCAAGGGATCCAAAAAAGAGGGAATCCTTCCCTTAAGTACTACAGGAGCTTCTACAGAAGGATGTGATAGAAGTAGTACCTCCATCCTCGGGTTTGGAGGGATTTTACTCTCACATATTTCTGGGACAAAAGCTGTCAGGGAAAGACAGGATGATTCTGAATCTAAAGAGATTAAACAGAATTGTCCAGTACAAAAAGTTCAGGATAGAGTCAACTACTCTGTGAAACGTATACTGCTGGAGGGGGCCCTGATGGTGAATCTAGATTCACAGGATGCTTATTTACATACACCAATCCTGGTAGTCCACCGAAAGTACCTGAGGTTACAGTAACAAATATATCAGGAGACACTTTACCTCCAGTACAAAGCTCTCCCCTTCAGTTTATCCTTATCCCCAAGAATATTTACAAAGAGTCTGGCGGAACCCATAGCCTATCTCAGACAACAAGGAATCAATGTGATTCCTTATCTGGACCTAGACTGTCAATGCTGAAAAAAGTACAGTGGGTGATAAACCTAGAAAAATCCAGTTAATTCCCTCTCAGCAACAAGTTCTCAGCCCCCAGTTGTCATTCCTTCCAAAAGAAAAAAAGGTAAAAAAGTTACTGACACAAATTCTGGTCCTAACAAGAAAGCCCCAGAGTCTCCCTAAGGTGATCATCAAAGCTCTAGGATTAATGACCTTAGTCAGTCATACCGGCAGTTCACTTGGCACATTTGCAAGGGTTCTTCAAAGATTTCTCCTGGAGAACTGGGACAAGAAACAAAAATCACTAGATCAGGTGGTTCATTTAAATCCAGTAATCCAAAAGGAACTGTTTGGGTGGGGCTACGGCCATGCCAGCCTGAATGCGCCTGATCTCATCTGATCTTGGCAGCTAAGCAGGGTTGGTCTTGGTCAGTACTTGGATGGGAGAACACCTTGACAGTGGAACCAGCCCAACCCAGTGATAGTCACTACAGATGCGAGCAGCTGGAGTTAGGGGCTCACTTTAGAACCCTACAGTTCAAGGGAAGTGGCCCAAAAGAATAATGGTAAGATCCTCGGAACCTTCTGGCAGTAAAGCTCGCACTGAATCACTTTCAATTGGAAATTCAAGGGAAGGTGGTACAAGTAAGGTCAGACAATGCAATAACACTAGCATATTTAAATCATCAATGGGGAACCAGGTCCTGGAATTTAATGATGTTAGCACAGGACTTCCTAATCCCTCTGCAGGGTCAAATCTAGTCATTAACCGCAATTCATATGAGGGGGACCCTGAATACCCTGGCAGATGCTCTAAGTCACAAAAAAGTTTGCAGACACAGTGGTATTTGAATCAGTCAGTTTTCCAGCTGATTAGAGGAGTTTTCGGTCAGCCTCAGATATATTTGTTTGCCAACAAAAAGAATTAAAATGCAAAAAAATATTTTCCCTGGGCAGAGAGGAAGGTGCGGTAGCAATAAATGCTCTGGTTCAAAAATGGGACTTTCACCTTGCTTATGCATTACCTCCGTTTCAGAATTCTGCCTCAAGTGGTACAGAAGATCGTCCAGGAAGAAGTGACGGTGATTCTCATTGCTCTTTTTTGGCCAAAAAGAGTGGTTCGGGCAGTTAATTAAGATGACAGTAAAGGGACTGTGAAGTTTTCCAAATATTCCAGAGATCATCCATCAGGGAATCATCCTGCATCCAAATCCGACAAGACTACAGCTGACAGCCTGGGTACTGAAAGCTCGTTATTAAGAAGGAAAGGTTGCTCCTCCAAAATTACTGAAATACTACTTAAAAGCCGTACGTTAACTACGAAACTACAGAAAGGTATGGAAACTATTTTATTCTTGTTGTAAAGTTAACAATTTGAAGAAAAAAGCAATAGTCACAGTACTAGAGTTTCTACATGAAGGTTTTGACAAAGGGACTGGCTGTAAGTACTTTGAAAACTCAAGCATCCGCATTAGCAGTTTTTGGGGGGAATGTAAATTTAGACAAATTGAACTTGTTAATCATTTTTTCAAATCCATCCTGCGTAAGAGACCAATGCCTGTCAAGGGCTTTCCTACCTGGGATGTTGTCAAATGTATTAAAAGGTTTAATGAAGCCTCCATTTGAGCCACTAGAGAAGATTTCAGAAAAATGGAGATCTTTGAAATATTGTTTCCTGCTAGCTATTACTTCTCCCATGAGGGTGAGCTCCAAGCACTCTCTAGCAAGGAACCATATTGTGCAATACTCCCAGACAAGGTTATACTTCATTCATCCATTGTTTTGGCAAGCATAGAGACTTCGGATAGCAGGTCGCAAGAGATAGTTCTTCCAACACTGCCGAATGGCAGGAGATTGGTAGATCAATTGCTAATAACCTTTAATGGGGAAAAATAAGGGCTCAGCAGCTTCTAAATCCACTATTGCTATGTGGATAAAACAGTTTATTGCAAAGACTTACTCTACTAGGGGAGTCTCTCCCCTAGAAGTTTCTGCTTACTACACAAGGGCAGAAAGGACAGGTGCGTTGATAGATGAGGTCTGCAAAGCAGCCATGTGGTCGCCCCACACCTTACTCAAACAATATAGACTTGATTTACTATCTGCAAAGCATAAGGCCTTCAGTAGAAGAGTACTACTTGCAGCTTCCCACCCCTAAGGTATAATTACTTGCCTAATCTTCTCCATGTGGTCAAGCTAAAGGATGACTTGGAAAAACCACCGTTGGACTTACCAGTAACAGATTTTTTAGAAATTCTTCAGCTTGACCGCTTATTACCCGCCTATAGTCCAAGGGTAGGTGTATGATTACTGTTTTATTACTAAGGTGGGGAGGAAGGGGTGGGGCTTTGAACCTCTGTTCCTATTTTGGGTTTCCTCCCAGGGGGTGGAGCATAATATCTCCACGTGATCAAGCTGAAGGATTCCTAAAAAATCAGTTACCGGTAAGACTAACGGTGGTTTTTGTGGGTACGTTTAAGGCTTTTTTTTCGCGTATGTAATGTGTAATTGCTTCACATTGTTTTCTCGTAGATGCGTATAAGCCGCGATTACTGAGGGCTTGCGCATGATTCAGAGCCCTGATTATGAGGCCATAAATTGTGACCATGTGCGAGTGAGTACCTTATTAAATCATCTGGGGGCTGTACCTCTTTTGATGTAGAAGTCAGGCCTGATTGTGAAAGAAAGTTTCCGTTTTTAGTAGGGGGGATTAGTAGTACAATTTAATACTCTTTACTCTCACATGGTCACAATTTGGAAATATCTTCACTAATGCCATTACTTATTTTGACTTATTGATACAGTACTGGAGGACCAATGCTAACCTTTCCCATGGATGGTGTTATAAAATCCCCTGGCATCTGGGAAGTGCATCTAGGCCCTACAAAATACTCCCAACAAGGCTTGTCTAGAAAACCAGAATTAGGTGGATAATGCACAAAACCTAGGATTTTCTAAGACTAAGCTTCCCCCCTCAAAAAAAAAAATGTATTCAGCCCCTTCCTTGTTTTTTTTTACACACAAGTTAAGGTCCCCCACCTTACACTATCAGACTGTAATATACTAAGCCAAATAAGCCAATCTTGCCAGTGGTAGTCCCTTCCTGCATAGCATCTGTTCAGTCAGTGTAGGTGTGCTTTAATGTAGCTTTGGTTTTGAACGGTGTGTTTTGTGTCTTTTGTGTAGGAACCGTAAGCTTTGACATTCCATCAATGTTCAATGTGTAGCGGGTCCTGGCCTTAGGTTTCTGAGTGTGCTGGCTGGATTCCCGGGCTCCACCCATGATACTTTTATTCTGAGGAATTTAAGTTTGTATGGTCGTTTTGAGTCGGGCGAGTTATCTGTAGGGTGGCTACTTGGTAAGTCTTAACATTATAGTCCCTTTATTATTTTATGTTTAACTAGTGGATTTGTCAATGCATCCCCTGTTTCCCTCCCTGCCCCTATGTATTTGGTGAGGTTTTTTTTTTCAGGTGAGAATGTGAGTCTGATGTATGTGGTTCCTAATTTTTACTTTTATTTTATTGTAGGCGATTCTGGCTACCCCCTGCTACCATGGCTCATGACGCCTATTCAGCGGCCACAAACTCAGGCACATGCTGCCTACAACTGGGCACGAAGACCAGGGCTGTTACTGAGCATGCATTTGGCTTACTGAAGACTTGGTTCCGTTGCTTGGTTCACACAGGGGGGGCCCTGCAGTGCCGGCCTGAGAAAGTCATCAAAATAATTGTGGCATGCATGGTACGTCACAATTATGCCCTCCCTCAGAAGGTCCCCGATATATGGATGTCTCCCTGTCTCCACCTACGTTGGAGATTCCACAAACTGTTCATCAGGGCACACGTAAGTGTTCATAGGTGCTTGTGACCAGACCACCATTTACCTCTGTAGAAGTCACTGGTCAGACCCCATATGTATTACTGTGTACAGTTTTGGACACATGTGCTTAAGAAGGATATAGCAGAACTGGAGCTCATTCAAAGGAGGACAACTAGGTTAACAAAAGGAGTGCGAGGAATAGAGTACCGTGAAAGATTGTCAAAGTTAGGTTTATTTCGTTTAGAAAAAAGACGCCTGAGGGTTGATCTTATAACTATGTATAAATATATTCAGGGTCAATACAAAGATCTGTCCCACAATCTATGTATACCTCGGAGTATAACCATAGCTCGAGGGCATCCACTAAGGTTATAGGAAAGGTGCTTTCTTCATCGACATAGGAGGGGATTCTTCTCTGTAAGAGCAGTGAGACTATGGAACTCGCTGCCAGAGGAGATAGCAATGAAGGATATAGTAAAAACGTTCAACAGTGGCCTGGATGCCTTCCTGGCATGTATTAACATTTCCAGCTATGGCTACTATACCACTTAGGAGATAAATAGGCTGAACTGGATGGACTAAATTCTTTATTCAGCCTTACATACTATGTTACTTACAGAGTGCCTCTGACCAGCCGGTCAGAAATCACCTTGTCTCACCTCATTTTGTTAATTTCTGTATAATTATTTTTTCCCCCAGTGTCTTTTTTGTGGTGTCTCTATGTTTATATGTGTATGTGTTAATTTGCATTTCATGCAAGACTTGCCCTTTAAGGTGTGTTATGTTTGCTTAAAAGCCTATTTGCATTGATTCAGTGAGATTAAACTGAAAAACAAATGCATTTAATAGCCAACTGAAAAAAATGTTAAACATAATCTAGAAAATTCAAACACAAAATATGTCTAAGCAATAGGGTGGTTGGCCAGCAAACTATGCTGGTTGTTTGTATTGTTGTAGTGCCACCAGCTGGGACAGGTTGTCATTGAGCATCTGCAACTGCCCTACCCTCACTGCTTGGCCATCCAAGCCCACTAAAACCAAGAGTGGGAAGGCAAAGCAGAGCAGTGGGAGGCCATCTAGTAGGTCGACCACTGTTGTACCACTGACGTAGTGGACGTCAAGCCCAGAGCTCCTCCACCAAAAGTGCCAAAGCAAAGGAGAGCAGAGGCAGCTCTATTACTCGGGCAAGCACTGCTAGCACAGACATAGTGCTGGCCCTAGCCAAACATCTGGCAGGAGTGTGAAGAAGAGCAAAGGGAAGGGTAAGGGAAAACACATCAACCCCCCCAACAACCCCCTCTTCCACTGAAGCTCAGCAGGACAGCTTTATTATGGAGAGCCCCATATCCCCATCACCATCCACTCCTGCCACATCATGGGCCACCCAGGACAACACATCGAGCCCCCAAGCTAGCCCTATACAGTAAATCTAGAAAAGTCAAACACAAAGTATGTCTTATCATTGGTAGGGTGGTTGGCCAGCAAAGTATGCTGGTTTTCTGGATTGTTGTAGTGCCACCAGCTGGGACAGGTAATCATTAAACATCTGCAACTGCCCTACCAGTGTTTCCCTCTGACGGGTGTTATTGGTAGCCTACATCAATGAATGGATCTCTTGGTGGATCCTGCTTAAATTTTGGTCTATGGTTTGCCTGAATCGAGCACTGGTTTGCCTGTAGGCTTGGCTCTCATCTCTCCAATCAGCTTCCATCATCTGCATTCTCCTCATCAGGGGAAGGTGGCGGCGTGCCTGAGCCCATAGACCTCTTCCCTGGGTAGGGACACTTGCTGATGGAGTCTGAGTTGGCCTTTCAACATGGGTATTGCTTGTTGAGGGTGAGGCCCAATCCTCTACAACAGAGCTGCTCCATGGAGATGAGGGGTGCATCTGCTTCTCACACCACCTGCTATTCATGCTGCAGCTGTAAATCCAGCTGCTGATGCTCAGGGAGTGGTGGAGGCTGCTGCTGCAGTGGCATATGTAGCTGCTGTGGCATATGTATGTGCTGAAGCATTGGCATATGTTGGTGCTATAGCATTGGCATTTGTTGTTGCTGCTGCTGCTGTAGTGGCATCTGCAGTGGCAACTGGTACTGCATAGATTGTTGATGCTGCTGTTGTGTTCAAGGCTGATGCAGTGGCTCATCCTTCTCAAGATCTTGTATGGCAGTCAGTAGTGGGGTTGTCTGTAGGGGCAGACAAATCCATTTCATAGTTGTTATGATATCTACACATTCAAGCTTTTATTTAAATATGCATGTTTTAGCATGCATCAGCAGTTCACCATATCCAAATCTTCATTTGCTGCACTCCTTGAATAGGCAGTTCTTGAAGTACTTGCACCAGTACTTGCTAGTTGTAGTTCCTGGGTGCTAATGTGTGAATGTTGTTGTTTTTATGCAATGATAAGAGGACTTAATGTTAATCTAGGCACATACCTTGTGTGTATAAGCAATGGCTAATCCATCTGCTTCCATATTGGGCAAGCTCAGCCCAATCCATCCATGTACCCTCAGTTCTGCCCCATCCATCCATGTTCCCCCAGCTCAGCCCCATCCACCCCTGTCCTCCCAGCTCAGCCCCATCCACCCATGTACCCTCATTTCTGTCCCATCCATCCATGTCCCCTCAGCTCAGCCCCATCCATCCATGCCCCCCCAGCTCAGCCCTATCCATCCATATACCCTCAGCTCTGCCCCATCCATCCATGTAACCCCAGCCCAGCCCCATCCATCCATGTACCCTCAGTTCTGCCCCATCCATTCATGCCCCCTCAACTCAGCCCCATCCATCCCGGTCCTCCCAGCTCAGCCCCATCCATCCCTGCCCCCCAGCTCAGCCCCATCCATCCATTCATGACCCCCTAGTTCTGCCCCATTCATCCCTCTGCCCTCCGCTCTGCCACACAGCCCTGTCCCCTCAGTTCTATCCCATCCCCCCTCTACCCTCAGCTCTGCCACATCCATCCATGCCCCCCCAGCTCAGCCTCATCCATCCCTGCCCCAATAGCTCAGCCCCATCCAACCATACACCCCATGTTCTGCCGCATTCATTCCTGTCCCCTCCATTCTGCCCCACAGCCCTGTCCCCTCAGTTCTGTCCTATTGACCCCTCTACCCTCAGTTCTGTCATGCCCAGAAGACTCCCCCAAACTGAAAAGAGCACTTTATAACATTTACAAATAAAATACAACTACTATCCACACTATAAAGGGCATAGGGTCCTCCTTCCCCGAGAGGACCCAAATCTTTGGGGAATTTTAAGACTTAAAAAGCCACAAAAAATGACGTGGGGTACCCCCTACCCAGCATAACCAGACCGGAACCAGCTATGCAGGGCTTGTAGGAACAGGGCGCAGGGGCCAGCTTTGGTCGTCCCCCACCCTGCTGACTACAAGCCCTCACAGCCAAATGGCCTACTAGGCATTGGGGAGGCAGGTAATTTGGGGGGTTGGGAGTTAATGTCAAGTCACCTGCTAGCCGCAGGTGACTTGCCAGCCCTTAAGCCTTGAAAACTGGTAAAGGGGTCTCTTTTTTAATACTTACCTCCCATCCATCCCAGAGCACTGTGTCTCACGCTGATCACTGCTGGGTGATGGGTAACAAAGGGTTAATTTAAAAAATGACATAGAGTCCCCCCTCCTGGGGTGGGGGACGCTATTTTTTTGGAATTTTAAGGGTTAAAAACCCTTAAGAATAAAAAAAAATGGCCTGAGGTCCCCCCTACCCAGCATAACTAGCTATGGGGGCTTGTAGAATAGGGCACGGGGGCCACTGCCCTGCATGCTACAAACTCCAAAGCCTAATATCTTCAGGGCGCTTCTGCCCCTCGGGCTTTGGGGAGGCAGTAAATTTGGGGGGCCGGGACTTAATGGCAAGTCACCCGCTAGCTGCAGGTAACTTGACAGCCCCTAAGCCTTGCAAACTGGTATAGCCCTCTCCTCACCACGGAAAAGCCTGGGGGGGATCGGAGGCGAGGTGAATAAATGTTTTTTTTACACATAGCTGCGGGGGCATCTATTTTTTTCCCCCTCCTGAAGCCAGAAGAGCCCTGGCGGGTAATCGGATAACCCCAGAATGAAGAGAAGACCAGGCCAGTTCGAACAAGGGGTCAGGTGAGTATTTATTTACATTTTTTTTTACCCTAGCAGGGGGAGAAAGCCAGGCCCTTACACTTAATGACAGGAGAAGCAAACTGGTAGGGCCTACGGGCATGGCACTGGCAGGGTTAAAACATATTTGTATTAAAGTGGGCTACTACTCCCACTATTGGATTGGGACATTTGGGGTGTGTCAGACTCAGAAGCTTTATGCAAATAAGGAGGTAGAGTGAGTGTAAAAAACACCTAACCCCTTAAAAAAAGGAGGTCTTTACCCCAAGTAGCACCTCAAACAATGAATTACATAAACATTTTATTTCTTATATAATAGAATTGCTGGCATGTTTCATCAGAACCATAGAACCCTCTTGCAAGAAAGGTATATATCCCTTCCAAAAGGGTTTTATTATTTGAGGAAGTCGGGTTCTCTCGATAAAATGCGTTAGAAGGACTGGAAATCGGATATTTAGTTTGATTTTTTTGGTATTATATAATCAAAAAATACAAGGTCAAAGCAGACCAACACCCGTTTATTCTTTAACGGGTGTTGGTCTGGATTAACCTTGACCGCTCACCGGCCAATCGCACTGGCCCAAGCTTGTTCTGATTAGCTGCCTGCGGGATCAACATCAGTTAATGGAAGAAAGCAGTCTACATTTCTTTTGCGTGCGCATTTTTAATCTACGGTGTTGGATTTCTTGCTTACACTGATGGCTAACACAGTGCAACAACTTATGAACATTGGTATTATATAATGATTCTTTTATGCAATTCACGGTGTGTGGTGACTTAACTTGGGGTGCAATCCCTCTTTTCTTCAAGGGGTTAGGACTAGATGTTTATTACACTTACCCTACCTACTTATTTGCATATAGCACGCAAAGTATTAGCAACTTACCAGACCCAAATTAGATTGAAGTGTTCATGATGGTTGAGTAATGTCCCGGTTGGCATAAAATATTCTTAATTATTTTATCATCTCCGGCAAAGGACATGTAGTTGGAATCAAAATTGTCTTTACCAGTAAAACCATCTTCTGAGCCCCCGAATAAAATCAAGAAAGCCGAGAACACCTGAGAACAAAGAGCCAGGAGAAGAGAGCCCTGACATTCGCCCCTCTGTACACAGGAAGACAGGCCTTTCTTTTCATTAGACAGCTTGAACTGCAGATCAGACAAGAGGGAAGATTAAAACAAATATGAATTTAATCAAGGGATCAGCCTATTTTCCTATTGTAAAGAGAAATAAGCGCAGGACGGACCCCTGGGACATCTGTCTCAAATCAAAGACCCTTTGCTTACCACTAACTGCTCTGATGATCCACATGATAACTAACTAATGAAAAACAATTATTTATGCTTTTTGATGTTGAAGTTGTGCATTTACTTTCTTTTATACAACAAAAACATGGTCATTTCTAAATAGATTTTCTAAAATGAAACTTTATTTAGTAATACCAGGCAGATGATACACCATGTTCCTTCTAAGCCAAAGCAGCTATTGTAAGGAGTAACGAGAGAGCTGGGCAATGCCTGATGAAAAGTGGGCAACCGAAAAAAAACTAAGCTAAAACACTGGTACATCTACTAAAAAATATAATAATGCATTAATCATTTAAGGGCCAAGCCCATAGACCCTACAGGTTTGCTTCTCCTATAGTTAAGTGCCAAGCCTACGGGCCTGAATTTCCCCACTGCTAGTTTAAAATGAACCCCTCGTTGAAACCAGCCAGGTCTTCTCTTCACCCTGGGGGGATTCGGGAGGGGGCAAAAAACAGCCCCCTCTCTCACAGAGAGCTCAAAAGATGCCAAGTCCACCATTTATGCTGCTAGCCCGCTTCTTGTGGGTGGGCTCCAGACTGTCAGAAGCCAGGGCTGATCACCGGAGGCAGGTTGGAGGGCCAAGGGGCTGTGGTCCCCTGCCTCCCCAGCCCCCTCTCCATGAGACCCCTATATCAGCAAGCGGGTGACTTGCCATTAACCCCTGGCCCCCCATTACCTGCCTCCCCAAAGGCTAGAGGGGCAGAAGAGCCCAGGGATATTAGGCTTTGGGGCTTGTAGCTGGCAGTGCGGGGGGCACCAAAGCTGGCCCCTGCACCCTGTTCTACAAGCCCCATAGCTGGTCCCTGGTCTGGTTATGCTGGGTAGGGGGGACCCCACATCATTTTTGTGGATTTTTAAGCCTTAAAATTCCTCAAAAAATAGGGTCCCCCCAGGAAGGGGGACCCTAGGCCATTTTTTGGTTTAACCCTTTATAGTGTGGATAGTAGTTGTATTTTATTTGTAAATGTTATAGAGTGCTCTTTTCTGTTTGGGGGGTCTCCTGGGCAAGAATGGAGGGGGCTACTGATACATGTGGTACAGTTGTAATCAGGAGAAATGGGGCTTTCACATGCAATATGCTTTTCTTTAATAAAATAAATGTTTTATTTAAAATAAACCAAAAGAAGGGAAAAGGGAAATGGAAAATCAAACCGACCAGATTATAACCTGGAGTGTGCCCACGCCGGGATAGGGACACAATAGATGTGCACCAACAACTTTTTTGAAACAAGGGGTCCCACTACTCCTCAACCTAACCCCACCACAAATGCGTGGCACCGATATATATATATCAAAACATATAATTTTTTATTGAAAGATGTATCTACGTATATTCAGACATATTAAAAACATAAAACAATTAAAACATAGCCTTAGAGGAGGGGGGAGAAACAGAGATGACAAAAAACTGCTTTTCATGGCCATTCACAACTAATATATACACATTTGTGGTTATGAGTCCTCTTGACCCAGCTGGAAATATTGAAAGTGCTATATACCTAACTACAAAAATATAAATTGCCTATCCAAATAATTAGATTATATATAAAAGTGCTATGTGCTGATGTGCAATAAGCAACAGCTATACTAAAGTGCCATAAATAAACAATTAAGGACCAGCCGGGAAGAAGCATAAAATCCAAAGATGGCAAAAAATCTTACATATCCAAACTTATTTAAAATAAAGGAGACAATTTTCTAAACATTTATTTATGTTTTTTATTCAAAAATATTTTATAAAACAGCAGAAATACTACAAACAAGACATTTCATGTTAAAGTCTAAACTCTGCTGCAAAAAATATATATTTCTTCTGGAAATTCCTGCAAAAATCACAGCTAAACATAGCGCAAAATGGTGAAAAATGACCTGTTAGCAGAGGGTGGGGGAGTTGCGCTTGTTTGCATATTAATTTTTTAGAAAAATGTGTTTTTATTCAGCTTTTTTATATTATTTTTTTTAGGTAAACCCTGTGCAACCTAAGAATTCTTTGAGGGATTACTTCTAAAACAAGCTGGAAATTTTCATGTAAAATTACCCTTACACACATGCTTTACTTTGGGATGTTTGGCAACAATTCCCTTGACAGTACTTATGCATGTTGGGTATTGTTCTGTTATGGGGACTAGAGATGAGCGAACTTTTGAAAAGTTCGATTCGGCCGATTCGAAGAAATTCGGGTTCGGCCGAATCGAACATTTACGAAGTTCCCCATCAAAAATGCCGGCATGGTGGGAGCCGGCCGGCGGAACCGGCCGGCCCGCTCCCACCATGCCGGCATTTGAGAAAAAAGGCAAACACTTACCTGCAGGTCCGGAGCGTGGAGGCCGGCGCCGCTCTCAGCTGTCATCTGAGGGCGCGTCATCAGAGGGCGCCTCTGATGACGTGCCCTCAGATGACAGCTGAGAGCGGCGCCGGCCTCCACGCTCCGGACCTGCAGGTAAGTGTTTGCCTTTTTTTTTAAATGCCGGCATGGTGGGAGCGGGCCGGCCGGCCCGCTCCCACCATGCCGGCAAAAATGCTTTTTTTTTTTTTTTTCTTTAAATGCCGGCATGGTGGGAGCGGGCCGGCCGGCTTTACCGGCCCGCTCCCACCATACCGGCATTTTTTCTTTTTTTTTTCTTTGTTTTTTAAATGCCGGCATGGTGGGAGCGGGCCGGCCCGCTGTACCGGCCCGCCGGCCGGCTCCGCTGTCAGCGGAACCGGCCGGCCCACTCCCACCATGCCGGCATTTTTTTTTTTTAATTTCAGGAAAAATTCGATCGGCACGAACCACAAAATATTCGGGTTCGTGCCGAATCGAATATTTCCTGAAATTCGGAACGAATTCCGGTTCGTCCGAACCGGTTCGCTCATCTCTAATGGGGACCTTGCATTTTCAGATAAAACTTGTTTTTTCTTGTTTGCATATTTGTTTGATTCTGATTATTTTCATTGAGGGATTACTTCCAGAAAACTGTGCCCACATTAACAAGCCTGGTATGCCTAGAAATCTTGAGTTGTGTACTTCCAGAGAATATATAGTTTGTTGGGGGTATTTCAAATACAAATGGTTTTTTCTTAAAAAACGGCAAGGTGCACATAGCACAGTTGTATTTTATCTGAAAATCTCCTAAAGCGCTGTTTCAGTTTGGGGGAGTCTCCTGGGCAGAAAATGGTCTGGCAACAGAGCGTGGCAAAAGCTCCAGGTATGCTGGCACTTAAAGGGTTAAACAACAAGATATTTTTTTTACTAACAAGAATTTACTATTGTACTTCATATGGTTTAGTATTATTCCTTACAGACTACTTGAGGTCTACTGGTATACAGTAGAGGGTCTGTAACATTACTGAGCCTGTTTGTATGTAAACTTTAAAAACCTTCTTGTTTCCTTAATGCTGGGAGGGAAAGGTAAAAAAACTAGATATAAGAAAGACAGATTTATCGGTAGTGAGTCTACAAAAGGTCTAGCCTTAGCCCTTGACTCTGCTTACCATACAATACAGACAAGAGTAAAATCTCTCCTTTCGAACAGAAGGCGAGATGTTAAGTATTCACGTATTCTTTATTGCAAACAAATTTAGGCAACGCCAAAATATTTATATAGTAGGGTCTATAATATTACTGATCTTGTTTTTAGATAATCTTGAAAAACGTTTTTTTTCCCAGGAGGTAGACGTAAAATACCCAGAGGGAGAAAAAAAAACACATCTATACAACTAAAGTTGCTCCACAACAACAAAAAGTCTAGCCTGTCTATACTCTACTTAGCAGGTAACACGAGGCAATAATCTTGTTTCTAATAGATGACTAGACATCAAGCATTTTTTTATTCTTGATTACAAACAGGTCCACACAATTTAGGCAGCACTGAACAGTTAGCAGAGGATCTTTACCATTAAATTGTATATACATTTCAAAAATCTTCTAGTTCCCTTAATGCTGGAAGGGAGAAGCAACAGGAAATGCCTAGTAGAGGTAAGGAGGAAGGTAAATCTGTAAAACCAAAACCAAAACCATAAAGAGTCTCTCTATTTTACTTACCAAACAAGGTGAGGAAGCAATCTTTTAATTGTTTTAACAGATAATTAAACATCAAGCATTTTCTCATTCTTCAAAGCAAACAAATCAACCTAGGCAACGCAAAAAAAAAAAACAGAATATAGTAGTAAGAATCACCGAACTTGTTTTTTTACAAACTTCAAAAAAATAGGTTCTCTTTTTGCAGGGAGATGGATAAAAAAACCTAAAGGAGAAAAAGGGTACATCTTTAAAACAATGTAAGGTAACACTCTTATTCCTTGCTAAGTCGATCCTTTGCTGTTGCCCATTTTGAGTCACTCTGTCAAGATCAATCCATAATCTGGAATTCAGGTAGAATTTAATTTAATACTCATGAGTAGGGATGAGCGAATCGATCAGGACGAACCCGAATTAATTCCGAATTTCAGGAGAAATTAGATTCTGAAAGAATCCGAATTTCCCCGCGATTCGATCGTTCGAAGTTTTCCTTTAAACTCCATTTATTTCAATTACAGCCATTGTAAAGTGGTGGATGGACATGTCCGGACATGTCCCCTGGGGCAAGTTATCATGGGAAGGTCACATGCAGCCTATCAGCAGCCAGGAAGCCCGGTGACGTCACAGTGCTATATAAACGGCGGCCATCTTGCTTGTGCGCATTTCAGCCTTGCATTGCAGACAGAACGGAGGTTGCTGCAGACAGGGAGAGACTAACAGACAGGCAGGGAGAGTCAGGGAGGCCCACAGAGACTCACACTGTGCCAGGGTGAGCCAGGGTAAGATAGGGAAAAATCGGGAACGATCCAGACAAGGACAGCAGAGAAAGTGACAGGGAAACTTTTTTTATTTTCACTTCACTTCATTTGCCAGATCAGATTTAAATAGCTTTATTTTGTGTTGCAAATATTCCTGGCCACTGTGCATTCCATCTTGGCAGTGGCATATTTAACCCTATCTGTTACACACAAGCATTTCTTATAACTCGATTAGTTTTAATTTTTTTGTATGCTGTAAAAACCCCAGCCCACATGGGCATACTATTTCAGCACATTTGACCCTATCTGTTATACTAAATCATCTTCTAAAGGCTCTGTTTTATTAATATATTGCATTTTGAATTGGTTTTGTGCATCCTGTAAAAACACCAGACCACATGGGCATCCCAAACCAGCACATTTCACCCTATCTGTTATACTAAATCAGCTTCTAAAGGCTCTGTGTTATTAATATATTGTATTTTAAATTGGTTTTGTGCGTCCTGTAAAAACACTAGACCGCATGGGCATCCCAAACCAGCACATTTCACCCTATCTGTTATACTAAATTAGCTTCTAAAGGCTCTGTTTTATTAATATATTGCATTTTTAATTGTTTTTTTGCGTCCTGTAAAAACACCAGGCCGCATGGGCATCCCAAACCAGCACATTTCACCCAATCTGTTATACTAAATCAGCTTCTAAAGGCTCTGTTTTATTAATATATTGCATTTTGAATTGGTTTTGTGTGTCCTGTAAAAACACCAGGCCGCATGGGCATCCCAAACCAGCACATTTCACCCTATCTGTTTAACTAAATCAGCTTCTAAAGGCTTTGTTTTATTAATATATTGCATTTTGAATTGGTTTTGTGCGTCCTGTAAAAACACCAGGCCGCATGGGCATCCCAAACCAGCACATTTCACCCTATTTGTTATACTAAAGCAGCTTCTACAGGCTCTGTTTTATTAGTATATTGCATTTGGAATTGGTTTTGTGCATCCTGTAAAAACACCAGGCAGCATGGGCATCCCAAACCAGCACATTTCACCCTATCTGTTATACTAAATCAGCTTCTACAGGCTCTGTTTTATTAATATATTGCATTTTGAATTTTTTTTGCATCTTGTAAAAACACCAGCCCGCAGGGTATCCCATATTGCCAATTTACATAGTATCTGGTGCAGAGAAGCAGTATCTCACTTTATTTAGCTTCTGCTTTTTAAAGTAAATACATTTTTTTAAGTGCCTATTGCGCATTTCAAATACATAAAAATGTCAGGCAGACAAGTGCCAGGATGTTCAAAGAGGAGTGGCAGAGGCCAATATTCTGCAGGCAGAGGTTGCAGCAGACTAGGGGCGAGTGGCAGCAGGAGTCGCGGTGAGAGACCTGATCTGCCAGTATCTGCTAGCGGTTGTGTCTCCACCAGTAACGCATCTGCCGTGGTAGATTGGTTAACGCAGTCATCCACATCATCACAAGTTACATCTGACACTCCCAGTCTAGGGTCGGTAGGTTCCTCTGACACAACCCTGAGTTGCCATGGCCTGAGAGCAGTCCCTGTCCTCCCATTGCCTCTGTCCTACGCCGTTCCCTCCCCCAGCGACGTATCCTATGCTTTGGGTTCAGCTCCACTCTTTAGTGAGAAGGACAATCAGATAGAGGACAGTCAGCAGCTACTGCCCAGCCAAGAAATGGAAGTGGCTTCCTTCGCTAGGCAGAAAAATAGTGATGTGGAGAGTGGCGTGGGTGTTGTTGCAAGCGTTCCAGCTCCTGCGCCAGACACTGTTGAGGAAACCAAGAACATCAGTGACGTGCAGCCACAACTCGGTGATGATGATGATGAAGCCGATCGCACTTGGGAGCCGGGTGCAGAACGGGCTTCATCCTCATCATCAGGAGAAGAGGGGCGCAGGTTGCCCCAGAGTCAGCAGCTGAGGCAGCAAGGTGTTAGCAGCATGGTTGGCAGTCAGCATGGGGGCAGAATTGTAAAGCCTGGAGCCAAACGGGGCCGGGGTAGAGCACCTGCTGCGTGGCAGGCTACCTTATTGGGAGGTAGTGGAGCAGGGTTTCCTGGAGTTGGCGACAGTAGCAGTGAATCAGTTCGGGCTGTTGGTGGGAAAAGAAGCTACTCGGCAGTGTGGCAGTTTTTCCTCAAGCATCCGCAGGAGGGTAACATGGCCACATGCAAGATATGTAGGCAGAAGGTGAAGCATGGCCAGGGCCCAAATGTTGGCACCACGGCCCTGCATCAACATATGATGCGTCACCATAAAGCGGCCTGGGGGAACCGAGGCTCCAAAGAGGTGGTCCAGGCTGCTTCCTCACCAAGTGGCATGCCGCTCCCAATTTCTGCTAGCCAAGGCTCCAGCACCTCAGCCGAAGGCAGCTGTGCGTCATACCCATCCTCTGTCGCTGCAGATGCTCCTGCTCCTCCTCCTCCAAGTCATGCATCCCACCAGCAATCCATCAGTGAAGCCATGTCCAAGAGACAGCAGTATGCGCCCACTCATCCTACGGCGCTGAATGTGCTCCTGTCCAAGTTGCTGGTGCTGCAGTCGCTCCCTTTTCAGGTGGTGAACTCTGCACCTTTCAGAGAACTGATGGCTTGTGCCGAGCTGAGGTGGAGAGTCTCAAGCTGTCATTTCTTTGCCAAGAAGGCAGTACCAGCGCTGCACACTTTTGTTGAACAGAAGGTGGGCCAGTCCTTGAGCCTGTCGGTGTGTAGCAAAGTGCATGGCAGTGCCGACGTCTGGAGCTGTAACTACGGTCAGGGACAGTACATGTCGTTTAAGGCCCACTGGGTGAATGTGGTCCCTTTGCAGCAGCAGCCGCTTCGGCCTCCGCGCTCCCTGCCAGTTGGGCCTGTGACACCGTGCGACTCGGCCTCCTCATCCTCCGCCATCTCCTCACCCTCCACTGTAGGCTCAAGTCTCAGTGCCCCTCCAGCCGGGGCACGGAGGTGTCACGCTGTGCTTCACATGGATTGTCTTGGCGAACGAAGTCACACAGGGGAGGAACTGCTTAAATGTATTCATCAAGAAATCCAAACATGGCTTACTCCAAGAAAACTGAAAATGGGAACCATGGTTACTGACAATGGGAAGAACATTTTGTCTGCGCTGCGACAAGGAAGGCTGACCCATGCGCCCTGCATGGCTCACGTCTTCAATCTGGTTGTGAAGCGGTTTCTGAAGTCTTCCCCCCATCTGCAAGACATCCTAACAACTTCAAGGAAACTTTGCATGCACTTCAGCCACTCATACACCGCCAAGCACACCCTTCTTGAGCTACAGCGTCAGAACGATAGCCCTCAACATAGTCTGATTTGCGATGTTTCCACCCGTTGGAATTCCAACCTGCATATGTTGGACAGACTATACGAACAGAGAAAAGCCATCACGGATTTTTTGATGATCCAAGCGCATAGGGGGACTCCCCTGTGTAACTTCAATGTCAACCAGTGGAAGCTCATACGTGACACCTGCCGTTTGCTCAGGCCCTTTGAGGAAGCCACTTTATTTGTGAGTCACCAGGATTACGGGATGAACAACGTGATTCCACTGCTTCATGTACTACAGCACATGTTGGAAACCATAGCTGGTCAGGGCACTGGAGACATGTCGTCTACATCTTATGGCCACATGAACCCCGTTGGAGCTGAACTGGAGGAGGAGGAGGAGGAAGAGGAGGAGGAGTGGCACAGTGCACAGTTTAGGCTTGGCGAAATGGCTGGTATATCTAGTCAGCGGACAGGAGAGGAGGAGCAGGAGCAGCCAGAGGAGCAAGAGGGTTGTGAGGAAGGCGAGACAGGACCCAGACACACCGTGGCAGTATGCAGTGGAGATGGAGACAGGTAGTCCCTCCGAGTCACTTGCGCAAATGGCAGGAAGCATGCTCACGTGCTTGCGTAGTGACCCCAGAATTGTTACCATTTGTCAGCGGGATGACTTCTGGCTCTCCAACTTATTGGACCCTCGCTTCCAGCACAAAATGGGGGCATTTTTTAAACCCGCCAAGAGGGAGGACAAACTGACCTACTACAAAGACATTCTACGTAGTCAGTTGGCCGATGCCTATCTGCGCCATGGTCCATACTCTCGCAGGTCTGACTCGGGGGGACCTCTGCGCTCACCTGCCACTGCCATGGCTGCTGGGGGGGTTGGCAGGAGCAGCAGCTCCATCAGCAGCAGCCTCAGTCTTCAGTCGCTAATGAGTAGCTTTCTACACCTGCATAGTGAGTCTACTCAAGAGCAGCAGGAAGACCTGGAGCAGGACCTGAGCCAGCTGGTCATGTCATAACTTGACATGACCATGCCAACACACCTTGAGGATCCGCTGGACTTCTGGGCAGCCAAACTTGACTTGTGGCCGCAGCTAGCTGAGTTTGCCCTGGAAAAGCTGTCCTGCCCGGCAAGTAGCGTGCCATCTGAGCGGGTGTTTAGTGCGTCAGGGGCCATAGTTACGGCGAGGAAAACTCGTCTGTCAACTAAAAATGTGGAGAAACTCACCTTTGTGAAAATGAATCAGGGATGGATCAGCCAGGATTTCCACCCACCAATGCCTGATGCATGCGACTAGATTCAGCATGGTGCCACGTTTTACACTTTCCAAATGGTGCAAAACATATTTATGTCTTTAGGCCAATTTTTGGGCTCCTGCTGATGCCAACTTCAGGGTGTGCCTTTCAGCCAAATTTTGGCCTCCTGCTGCTGCCAACTGCAGTGTGTCTTTAGGTCAATTTTTGGGTTCCTGCTGCCAACTCCAGTGTCTCTTTCAAGCTATGTTTGGGCTCCTGCTGCTGCTGCTTGCAACTCCAGGGTGTCATTCAGCCAATTTTTGGGCTCCTGCTGCCAACTCCAGTGTGTCTTTCAAGCTATGTTTGGGCTGCTGCTGCTTGCAGCTCCAGGGTGTCATTCAGCCAATTTTTGGCCTCCTGCTGCTGCCAACTGCAGTGTGTCTTTAGGTCAATTTTTGGGTTCCTGCTGCCAACTCCAGTGTCTCTTTCAAGCTATGTTTGGGCTCCTGCTGCTGCTGCTTGCAACTCTAGGGTGTCATTTAGCCAATTTTTGGTCTCCTGCTGCCAACTCCAGTGTCTCTTTCAAGCTATGTTTGGGCTCCTGCTGCTGCTGCTTGCAACTCCAGGGTGTCATTCAGCCAATTTGTGGGCTCCTGCTGCCAATTCCAGTGTCTCTTTCAAGCTATGCTTGGGCTCCTGCTGCTGCTGCTTGCAACTCCAGGGTGTCATTCTGCCAATTTTTGGGCTCCTGCTGCCAACTCCAGTGTCTCTTTCAAGCTATGTTTGGGCTGCTGCTTGCAACTCCAGGGTGTCATTCAGCCAATTTTTGGTCTCCTGCTGCCAACTCCAGTGTCTCTTTCAAGCTATGTTTGGGCTGCTGCTGCTACTTGCATCTCCAGGGTGTCATTCAGCCAATTTTTGGGCTCCTGCTGCCAACTCCAGTGTCTCTTTCAAGTTATGTTTGGGCTGCTGCTTGCAACTCCAGGGTGTCATTCAGCCAATTTTTGGGGCTCCTGCTGCCAACTCCAGTGTCTCTTTCAAGCTATGTTTGGGCTCCTGCTGCTTGCAACTCCAGGGTGTCATTCAGCCAATTTTTGGGCTCCTGCTGCCAACTGCAGTGTGTCTTTCAAGCTATGTTTGGGCTGCTGCTGCTTGCAACTCCAGGGTGTCATTCTGCCAATTTTTGGGCTCCTGCAGCCAACTCCAGTGTCTCTTTCAAGCTATGTTTGGGCTCCTGCTGCTGCTGCTTGCAACTCCAGGGTGTCATTCAGCCAATTTTTGGGCTCCTGCTGCCAACTCCAGTGTCTCTTTCAAGCTATGTTTGGGCTCATGCTGTTGCTGCTTGCAACTCCAGGGTGTCATTCAGCCAATTTTTGGGCTCCTGCTGCCAACTCCAGTGTCTCTTTCGAGCTATGTTTGGGCTCCTGCTGCTGCTTGCAACTCCAGGGTGTCATTCAGCCAATTTTTGGGCTCCTGCTGAGAACTCCAGTGTCTCTTTCAAGCTATGTTTGGGCTGCTGCTGCTGCTGCTTGCAACTCCAGGGTGTCATTCAGCCAATATTTAGGCTCCTGCTGCCAACTCCAGTGTCTCTTTCAAGCTATGTTTGGGCTCCTGCTGCTACTGCTGCTTGCAACTCCAGGGTGTCATTCAGCCAATTTTTGGGCTCCTGCTGCCAACTCCAGGATGTCTTTCAGCCAATATTTGGGCTCCTGCTGCTGCAAGCTCCAGGGTGTGTTTTTCAGGCAATATAGGGGCCCCTCATAATGATGCCACCTCAACTCTCTGCAATTGTGCCTCTCTGCGATTCTAATAGCGATGCCTCTGATCTGCATGTCATAATTATTTACGGTATTATTTCACTAACCCAGCACGCATCCTATGCGTGTTACAGCAAGGCAGAATGGTTTACAACCCAATTGAGGCTCTAGGAAGCTCAGAAATCGCCGTTTTTAATAGTGATTCGTGAATAAATTCGGACCGAAATGAATTTTGTCGGAAAATTCGGCGAATCAGCCGAATCGCATTTTTCAAAAGTTCGCTCATCCCTACTCATGAGCATCTCCAAGTGAGACTTTCCATTAGATTTTGACCTTTTGTTTTGACTGTATTCATTAGCCTGAAGCCATGCTCACAGTCAGAACTGGAAGTAAGAAAGGTTGCACAGATATCTACAAAAGCTGCAACATCTTTAAACTGTTCCTCGACAAACAAAATATACGATATATACGAATATACCCTGAAAGGACTTTACAAAACCAGATATTGCTCTGTAACTTTGTTTTACTATATCCCAGTCAATGCTTTCATATGGCAAGACTCCACCAGAATATCTTGAAACAAGTGTTGCAATTTCTTGACAATCTTTGTCAAAAGGTAATGTCAACTTAAAGTTGGACAGCTCAAAATTTCCCCACTCCTTTAGCTCATTTTCAGGAAAACAACACTTCAGATGTATGCATAATCTTTCAACGATTGGAGCCATAATGATTGCACTTTGACTTTCTTCCAGTATTTTGCGTATTTGCTCATTCCAATATAGTGTCTACATTTTGCCTCTGACATATTGATAAGTGTCAAGAGTTGTAAGATTACTTCTTTGTAAAATTCAATTCAGCTGACAACTTCATCAAAAAAAGTGTAAAGCAGCACAAAACTGAGGGTCCAACAATTTCTTCATACAATATTTATTAACTGGGTCATTATGTTCCTCTATTTTTGCAATGGGCAAGACATCAAGGTTTCTCATCACTGCCCTAAGAGCAAAGTGGTGAGGTAGCTATCTTTCATCATTTAATGGTGTAAAAGCCACTAACTCACATTCTGCTAATGCTTTAAACTCTGCTTTCCTGACAGATGACCAACTAAGCATGGTATAAATAGTTCTGAGAAACATTTCAATATCCCCCATTAAGGAAACTTTCTTGCAGGCATCCTCAATTCCTAAGTCTTCTCAATGAGCAACACAATGTTGTTCTAGCAAATAAGGTATATCCTTGAGGATTTGATCCATTTTGCTTTCTGAGCATTGCAGAAGCCCCATCAGATGTGAACATCACCATTTTTTGCATATCCAAATCATTAGGGTTGATTCAGAGCCTCCTCAAAACCGTGTTGTATTTGTCTCGTAATGTGTATTTTTCACTTTTTTCTGTATGCATAGGTGCATACGCATGATTCAGAGCCTCCATCGGGAGCCTTCCCTTTACTGTTTGTAGCTGCGTACGTCATTTGCCAGCTCTCGTTGCGTCCTCGAGAGGACGAAGTTTCTGTTTAAGTTACTTAGTAAACCTCGTATACTACCGTTTTTCAGCGTTTTCCAACGTAGCATCCAACGAAGATTTTCAGTGTCCCGCTATTTTCAGCATGCATCTTTCTCTAAATATACGTCCAAACAGAAATCTGACGGAAATCTGTTGGAAAGCTACTATGTTTGCATGCATGTACGCATGCGCGCAGCTATTTAACTCATTCATGTCCCCCGTCTCAACTATACTCTCACTCACTTCTGCTCTAATGTTTACCTTAACTCACTAGCGGTTGCAGTTTTTATGTTCTCCAGCGATGAATGCTTAGCTTAACTCACTAGCGGTTGCTGTTTTTATGTTCTCCCGTGATGAATGCTTACCTTAACTCACTAGCGGTTGCTGTTTTTATGTTCTCGTGCGATGAATGCTTACCTTAACTCACTAGCGGTTGTTGTTTTTATGTTCTCCCGCGATGAATGCTTACCTTAACTCACTAGCGGTTGCTGTTTTTATGTTCTCCTGCGATAAATACTTAGCTTAACTCACTAGCGGTTGCTGTTTTTATGTTCTCCCACGATGAATGCTTACCTTAATGTTCTGCATTCTGTAGTTATTTTTCTATTCCTTCTTGATGTCTTCAGATTTATGTTCTTTAGTGGATGTGTTCATGCATGACATTTTTGGTTGTTTACAGAAATGAAACACGAAACCTGGTTAAGTTTAAATATATTTATTATGAAATCAAAAATAAATTTTTTGTATATACATTTTTAATACCCTTTGAATTAAATATTATTAATTTTATAGGCTAGGGGTTAGGCCATAAATTAAGCTAATTTTATAGTTTATTCAATTTGAATACCTGTTGATGAAGGCATGTTATTGTCAATCAACTAAGAAGACAACAAACTTACTAGGCTGGTGGATGACATGATCCTGGGGGACCAGCCTCCTCGCTGGGGCCTGCCACTCCTCCTGGTCTGAGTCTGTTGAGAAATCAAAAATATGGTTACTTCGAATTTGTTTAATGAAGAGATTCTAATTAGAATGTGTGTGTGACATCACCCACTGTCTCCATGCAACTCAGGGGCTTGTCCTTGTTGCATCTGTAATCCCTCTTCACCCGCTACATCATCATCTAAAAGAATATAAGCAGGAAATGAGTGTGTGTTTACAGTGCATGTACCTGTGTGTGCTTCTGTCTGATAATCATACCTGAGTGGTGCTGCTCGGCCAGATGTTCTTGCTCCCTGGCGAGCCGCTGATGCCCCTCCTCTGTAGACAGGTCCAGTGGCTGGTCGTCGCCACCTACAGAGGAGGGGGAAGACCTTGGGCCAGATCTATCACGCACTGGCCGGACTGCTCGCCTCCAGGTGGGTTGAATGCGGTAATCCCATTCGCTCACTAGAAGAGAATAGCATTCATAAACAGAGGCCTGCCTAAGGGCTTTTGTAGTTATAACATGTAATAGTAATGTGCTTACTTGGGAAATGTTTCCCGAAGAATCGCCTCACCCGGGGCCTCTTCCTGTACTTCAGGTCCGACCAGTGTTGAATGATCTGTGTATAAGTGAAGGTGGTGTCACTGTCTTCGGCTATTTTGGCCACTATCTCCAGTGCCAAAGTCTACTTTTGGAAGTCGCTCGCCAGGAAGTCATACCTGTTCGACATCATCATCTAAAAGGTGAAAGAAAAACAGATTTACTTAATTTAAACATCATACAAATGTAAATGATAGCAGTTTCATTAGTTACATTCCCCATAACATTTCAATCCGTGAGCTATCCTTCTAGATGCCATTTTGGGGTTGCGCACATGTGTGCACTAACTTTCGCTTGGCACAGTGGTTAAAATCAAATTTCGTCCCCACTGTTCTGGGCTGCGCTGCCTAATCGCATATGCATGCATTTCGCGTGCAAATAAACGCCTGCACAAACACTTACTAGCATGATAGTCTTCTGTTGCTTGCGGGTGAACAGCGTAGGTGCCATCTTGAATTACATTATCCGCAGATGTGTTGCGCCCAAGCGGTTTTCCGGAATGTGCACAGCTGTATGCACACGTACGCGTAAGCGTCATACACAGTCATAACTATTTAAAGAGTACTTGGACACACAGCTGAGTGTCTTTACAGATATCGCCATGCCTGCCAAGAAAGGTAGCCGCCAGACCCCCAAGACCCCCAACTTCAGCCAACTTCAAGGACATCCACTCGCCACATGAAGGATCCATTGGACCACACTCCAGCCCCCTCCAAATCCCGGAATGCGAAGGAGACTTCCTCCAGGAAGAATGCTCCGCGGCCCACAACGTCCAAAACCCAAGGGAGCACTACTACTAAGGGCAAGGGTAAGACTAGGCCTAGAATCCATAGCCCTCCAACAACACCCTCTCCTGCTCGTGCCAAATTTCACCATTCCAACGTGGAGAGCCCTGAGTCACCGGGCAGCTCAATGGCTGCAACTTCTTTGGCCAGCCAGCCTATGACACCCAGCCCCCATGCAAGTACAGCACAATCATTTCTGAGCGAAAGGTCTGGCTATTCCACGGCTGAAAGTCAGCCAAGAATGTCACCAACTATTCCACCGACCCAGGAAGAGCCAGGCAGGACATCATTAGCCAGAAACCTGCTGCGTGAGACCTTGAGCGGGAGCTTTACTGAGCCCCAAACTATGGCATTGGCAAGTGGGGTATCTGACCACTATGATGAGCTGTATGGGAGAAATTCTAAAGCCATAAGCAAAGTGTGCAAGACACAAATCTGGGAGGACATCACCAGACAGGTGAATTGTGCTGGGACTGAGAGGAAAGATGTGGAGCAAATCTAGCGCAAATTTTCAGACCTAAAATATGCCGTCCGCCAGAAGCAAAATAAACACAGGTAGCACAGGTACAGATGGGTGTTTGAGTTGGGCAGGTTGTTGTTGTGCATGACCTTATAAGTAATGTTTTTTCTTTGTTTTAAAGGTTGCAAACAGGAGGTGGATTTCCATCTAAACTCCAGTACAGCGCAGCTGAGGAGCTTGTTCTGGGCCTAATACACCCGTCTTCACTACAGGGCTTGTCCGGGGCCATAGACACTGACAGCAATGTCATGCCAGAAGGTTAGTATTTAAAGGAATGGTTCTTTGGCTTTGCCTTTAAAAAATGTAGATTAAAAGCCTAGGTACACGCAGGACCGTAGCTAGGAGGGAGCGGGGGGGGGCAACGCTCCCCAGGTGCAGCAGTTCAGAGGGGCGCCAAAGGGAGTCCTGAAAACAGGTGGGGGAGTCCATTTTGAATCTTTGCCCCGGGTGCCATAAAGCCTAGCTGCTCCTATGGGTACACAAGGTATGTTTATGTGTTAACTTGCCTTTACTTTTACATTCCAGCACCTCAAACTACTCAAGCTACTGTGCAACCCTCCACCTCTTTGCCCACTGCCACCACATCCCACCAGCCCTTAACAACATCTCCTATACAGGAACAGCTCAATCTGGTAAGTGTACTCTGCACTAACTGGTGATGCATGTGAAGCAAGATGACTACTTGCCACGACATATATTTGAGCAACTATCTCACACATTTTTTTTCCTGTCCCTACAGACACCACCCATAATGGAAGCTATACACCATATAGAGGAGGAGAACATTTCCATGCCCCCCCAAATGCTAACCCAGCATCATCATCTGCCACTGCACCAGCAGCAGCTGCCCACAAATCCTCTGCAGCAGAGTCAATCACGCCCTCTGCTGGCAGACCAGCATGGCCAGCAGCAAGAGACAGAACCAACTGTCCCATGTGCTAGCTCTGCTGCAGAGGATTTACCTACAACATCTGCTCCTGTTGCTAGGCCTAGACCTCCATCAGCTGCACGCGACCAAACCCGGAGAGGAGGAGGACACCCTCATCCACGTCGCCATGTCACCCAGGTGAGGCATGTGCAGATCCTGGAGACAGCATGGAGAAATGATAGCCGCTACTTCAGGGAAACAACCCAAAGATTAAACGAAGAGCTGGCTGGACAATTACAAAACATCAATAACAACTTCAGCACCCTGCTGGATGAAATTAGGACTAGCAACAGGCAGAGGGAGGCTATGCTGGAGCAGTGGCAGATGATGAATGCCACCCATGCACAGGTGTTGGCCATCCTACAAGGCCAACAACAGCCTTATTATGGGAATCCACCATATTAAGAATTTGCTGTTAGACTCTTACCTTGTCGCCGTTCCGGGTCCCACGACGCGCTGTTGCGTGGGCCCCAGCGGGCTTCTGTTCGGCGGTCCCCGGGTCTTCCGTCCCCTCGGTGCCCCCGTGGGGTCCAGGGGCTGGCGGCACAGGACGCGGCTGATGGCCGCGTCGCAGCCCGCTCCGCACGGCTGCGCCGGCCTGCTGGGCTTCCGGGCGGCGTGACGCTGCCTCCTCCAGGCGGGGGCGCGCCTGTCTCATATCGTGCTCGCGCGCGCGCGCGAGCACGTCTCTCTTATGCCTCCCGGCGGCGCTTTCTCCAGCGCGCCCGCCGGGGGCGAGTTTAAAGTGACCTATCGGCGGCTGGATCCTGGGATCGGACCCAGGGACTGGTCGGCCTGTCTGGCCTGGGCCGTCCAGCTCCTGGGACCGATCCCATTTAGTTTATATGCACCAATCATTGTCCTTCCCTCCTATTGCCCCCTTCCCTATTGGCCAGCATTCCTTATAAGGTTTCCCTGCTCCATCATCCCAGTGCCCGTTATAGCCTCTGGGTTCTGGATGTGCGTTGCAGTGTCTTTTGTGATTATTTGGCTTTTGGACCTCGACTACCCTTGCTTGCTGCCTGCCCTGACCTTTCGCTTTGCCTGACCACGTTTTTGCCTGACCCCTCTGATACCTCGCCCCGTGACCTCCTGGTTTGACCTCGGCCTGCATTTCGGACTTCTGCCATCTGGCATCCTCATTCGGGATTCCCTGCCAAACATCTATCTGCACCTTAAGCCGGTATCCTTTGCGCCTTATAAGTCCTGGGGGCAACCGACTGGGAGAGGCATTACCCGCGTCTCCTACAAGCGGGGGCTTGTCTATAGGCAGAAGCGGCGGCGGAGATTGGGGGATACCAGCTAAAGACAGACGGGTGTTCGGTACAGTCCTGACATTATAACGGGCCCAAAAAAGAATGGACCAAATCCTGGAACAGGTGCAAGCCTTGACAGTGGCGGTGGAGCACCTGGCTCATCGGGTTGCGGCCCAGGAGAACCGTCCTGCTCCTAACGTCCCCAGTCCTCAGGGGACTCCGGCCGCAATGTTTGTGGAACCTAAGATCCCACTTCCTGAAAAATTCCACGGCGACAGGGCAAAATTTGCCAACTTCCGGGACTCTTGTAAATTGTACTTCCAGCTCCGTCCTGTCTCCTCAGGGTCACAAGAGCAGAGGGTCGGCTTGATTGTCTCCCTCCTTCAAGGAGATCCTCAATCCTGGGCCTTCAGCTTATCAGCTCAGGACCCAATCCGTCTCTCTGTGGATAGTTTTTTTTCTGCGATGGAGGTTCTTTATGATGATCCCGACAAAGGGGCCACAGCTGATGCCAAGTTACGTACTCTTCGCCAGGGACGCCGTCCAGCCGAAGATTATTGCTCAGAATTCCGTCGCTGGGCGGTAGATTCTCGCTGGAACAATCCTGCCCTCTGCGGCCAATTCCGGCTAGGATTGGCTGATACTATCAAGGACACCTTGGTGAATTATCCGGAACCTCAGACCCTAGACGAGTTAATGCACCTTGCCATCCGCATTGATCGTCGGCTTCGGGAAAGACGCCAAGAGAAAGGGTCGCAGGCTGAGACAGCTTCAAGGTCTGAGGTCCCAATTGTACAACCTTCGGAAGAGCCCATGCAACTAGGTGCCACAAGGCTCACCGAAGGCGAGAGACGACGACGCTTATCCGAGGGGCTTTGTCTGTACTGTGGTGGAACCGGCCATATGGTCAGACTATGCCCAAAGAAGCCGTCGGGAAACTCCAGAGCCTAGGGGGTTTCGAGGGGGCCCTCCTAGGCTGTAAGGTATCACCTCAAGTATCGTCTCCAGTTCTTATTCCAGTTCAGATTAAGATTAATTTTAAGTTTTTGAATCTAAAGGCTCTCCTAGATTCGGGAGCAGCTGGGAACTTTCTAGACTCTGAGCTAGCACAGAGTCTAGGAATTATGATCCAGCCCTTGCCGACTCCCATCCGGGTTTCAGCCATTGATGGCACTCCAGTGGCCGGGGGTTTAGTTCGGTCCCGAACCCCTCCTATACAGTTCAAAGTGGGAGCCAATCATTCTGAAGTCATCAGTTTCTTGGTATTGAGTATGCCTAGTACCCCTTTAATCTTGGGATTGCCATGGCTGCAGGAGCACAATCCCCAAATTGACTGGGTCTCAGGGCAAATCACTAAGTGGGGACGCCAGTGTTTTCAGAGCTGTTTAGAATTTCCACTCAGGGTTGCGCATCTAGCCCCGGTTGGAGTCCCCACTCCGTACTTAGAGTTTGCTGACGTCTTTTCTGAAAGGGCGGCAGACAAACTTCCTCCCCATAGACCATGGGATTGCCCTATTGAACTTCTCCCCGGCACCATGCCTCCCAGAGGGAGAATATTTAATTTGACCCGAGCTGAAACCCTCGCCATGCGGGAATATATTGCCGAGAACTTAGAGAAAGGATTTATCCGGCCATCATCTTCCCCGGCAGGGGCAGGGTTTTTTTTCGTGGAAAAGAAAGATGGGGGACTCCGCCCCTGTATTGATTATCGGGGTTTAAATAACATCACTGTAAAGAATAAGTATCCCCTACCACTTATTGAGGGACTATTTACTCAGGTGGTTGGGGCGCAGGTCTTTTCTAAACTCGATCTCCGGGGGGCCTATAACCTCATTAGGATTAGGCAGGGGGACGAGTGGAAGACGGCCTTCAATACCCTGGAAGGGCATTATGAGTATTTAGTAATGCCTTTCGGCCTGTGCAATGCCCCCGCGGTCTTTCAAAGTTTCGTTAACGAAATTTTTAGGGACTATCTTGGCCGTTTTGTGGTCGTTTATTTAGACGACATTTTGATTTTTTCTTCATCCCTTGAGGAACATCGCAGACATGTGTGTTTGGTCTTGCAAAAACTTAGAGAAAACTGTTTATATGCAAAGCTAAAGAAATGTCAATTTGAAGTGTCAGAGGTTCCGTTTCTCGGTTACATTATCTCTAAACCTGGTCTGTCCATGGATCAGTCTAAGGTGAAGGCAGTCTTAGAATGGGAGCAGCCCAGGGACCTGAAGGGCCTGCAAAGGTTTTTGGGCTTTGCTAATTTCTATAGGAGGTTCATTAAAAATTTTTCTGCCCTTGTTACACCATTAACCAATCTTACCAAGAAAAGCGGGTACCCCTCAGTTTGGCCTGTTCAAGCGGTCCAGGCCTTCGAGAATCTTAAAAGGGTGTTTAGTGCCGCTCTGGTCCTAGTCCATCCTGATGAGCAACTACCCTTCTTCGTGGAGGTGGATGCTTCTGAAATCGCAGTAGGGGCGGTCTTGTCACAGTATCGCGGGTCACCTGAACGCCTCCATCCATGTGCCTTCTTCTCCAAGAAATTCTCAGGGGCCGAAAGAAATTACGATATCGGCAACAGAGAATTATTGGCCATCAAGTTAGCCTTTCAGGAATGGAGACACTGGCTGGAGGGGGCTCAGTATCCAGTCACGGTCTTTACGGATCATAAAAATCTAGAATACATTCAATCTGCAAAGAGACTAACTCCTAGACAGGCTCGCTGGTCCTTGTTTTTCTCTCGATTTGACTTTTCTATTACCTACAAGCCCGGATCCAAAAACGTTAAAGCTGATGCCCTGTCTCGGAGTTTTTCTTTTCCCGACTTACCTGAAAGGTTGGATTCTCCCATTTTACCCCACTCCCTAGTGGTAGCCGCTATCCAACCCCAACTTCCTGATCTTGCTCAGTTCCAGGCCCAAGCTCCTCCTGGAAAACCTGACTCAACCCAGTTTGTACCTTCTACTTACCGTACTGTCTTTTTGTCCCATTTTCATGATACCAAAACAGCGGGTCATCCGGGGGTCAAGAAAACCATTGCTTTATTAATGCGCCAAGTTTGGTGGCCCTCTATTAGGAGGGACGTTCAAAAATTTGTCTCCACCTGTAAAGTCTGTGCTCGAAGCAAATCTTTAAGACATTCTCCTGAAGGCCCACTCCTACCATTACCCATTCCCGCCTCTCCATGGACCCATCTGGCCATGGACTTTGTTACTGATCTTCCCCCTTCCCAGGGATATACTGTTATCTGGGTAGTTGTGGACCGCTTTAGCAAGATGGCTCATTTCATTCCTTTAAAGAAACTCCCCTCAGCCCAAACATTAGCTCAACTCTTCATCACTCACATTTTTAGAATCCACGGTATTCCCATAGACATTGTTTCGGATAGGGGGGTCCAATTTGTCTCCCGGTTTTGGAGGGCTTTCTGTACTAAGCTGGGTTTCACTGTCTCCCTTTCCTCGGCTTTCCATCCTCAGTCGAATGGACAAACCGAGAGAACAAATCAGTCCTTAGAACCGTATTTGCGTTGTTTTACGGCTGATACCCAAACCGACTGGGCCTTCTTCTTACCATTTGCGGAGTTTGCATTTAACAACGCTGCACATTCTTCCACGGGAGTTTCTCCCTTCCATTGTGTTTATGGCAAAGACCTGAAGTTTTCCGCCCTTCCGGACCAACCCTCTAGAGTTCCCTCCGTGGATGAATGGGTTTCCAAATGGCCAGAGGAATGGGATAAGATCCAACAACATCTAACTAAGGCCGCCCTTCAACAGAAAAAATTTTCAGATCGCAAACGTTCCTCTAACCCTGGTTATAAGGTGGGAGACTGGGTTTGGCTTTCAACTAAGAACTTGGCATTACGCCAGCCCTCCGCTAAGTTAGGGCCTAAATTTATTGGTCCCTTCCCCATAGTACGGAAAATCAATCAGGTCACGTTTCAGTTAGCCCTCCCTTCCTCCATGAAGATTTGTAGATCTTTTCATGTTTCTCTTCTTAAATCTGCTAGAAACCATGAACCCAATAGTTCCCCCAGTCCTGTGTTAGTCGATGGTCATCAGGAATTTGAAGTCGCACGAATTCTTGACTCCCGCCTTTTTAGGAACTCTCTTCAGTATTTAATTGACTGGAAGGGGTACGGCCCGGAAGAAAGATCTTGGGTTCCGGCCAGAGAGGTTCATGCGCAGAATCTGGTGAAGAGATTTCATAAGGAGAATCCATTGAAACCCAGCTTGGAGGGTCCAGTGGCCCCTCCTCAGGGGGGGGGTAATGTTAGACTCTTACCTTGTCGCCGTTCCGGGTCCCGCGGCGCGCTGTTGCGTGGGCCCCAGCGGGCTTCTGTTCGGCGGTCCCCGGGTCTTCCGTCCCCTCGGTGCCCCCGTGGGGTCCAGGGGCTGGCGGCACAGGACGCGGCTGATGGCCGCGTCGCAGCCCGCTCCGCGCGGCTGCGCCGGCCTGCTGGGCTTCCGGGCGGCGTGACGCTGCCTCCTCCAGGCGGGGGCGCGCCTGTCTCATATCGTGCTCGCGCGCGCGAGCACGTCTCTCTTATGCCTCCCGGCGGCGCTTTCTCCAGCGCGCCCGCCGGGGGCGAGTTTAAAGTGACCTATCGGCGGCTGGATCCTGGGATCGGACCCAGGGACTGGTCGGCCTGTCTGGCCTGGGCCGTCCAGCTCCTGGGACCGATCCCATTTAGTTTATATGCACCAATCATTGTCCTTCCCTCCTATTGCCCCCTTCCCTATTGGCCAGCATTCCCTATAAGGTTTCCCTGCTCCATCATCCCAGTGCCCGTTATAGCCTCTGGGTTCTGGATGTGCGTTGCAGTGTCTTTTGTGATTATTTGGCTTTTGGACCTCGACTACCCTTGCTTGCTGCCTGCCCTGACCTTTCGCTTTGCCTGACCACGTTTTTGCCTGACCCCTCTGATACCTCGCCCCGTGACCTCCTGGTTTGACCTCGGCCTGCATTTCGGACTTCTGCCATCTGGCATCCTCATTCGGGATTCCCTGCCAAACATCTATCTGTACCTTAAGCCGGTATCCTTTGCGCCTTATAAGTCCTGGGGGCAACCGACTGGGAGAGGCATTACCCGCGTCTCCTACAAGCGGGGGCTTGTCTATAGGCAGAAGCGGCGGCGGAGATTGGGGGATACCAGCTCAAGACAGACGGGTGTTCGGTACAGTCCTGACATTTGCGTTGTATTTGCTCCACATCTTTCCTCTCCATCCCAACACTATTCACCTGTCTGGTGATCTCCACCCATATATGTGTATTTTTGCCTTTGCTGGTGGCTTTAGAATTTCTCCCATACAGCTCGTGATAGTGATCAGAAACCCCACTTGCCTAAGCCATAGTTTGGGGCTCAGTAAAGCTCCCGCTCAAGCTCCCACGCAGTAGGTTTAGGCCTAATGAAATCCTGGCTGCCTCATCCTGGGTGGTTGGCATAGTAGGTGACATTCTTGGCTGACTAACACCGCACTAATAGCAACAACTTTTGCTCTGAAAGGATTGTGCTGGACTTGCTTGGGGGCTGGATGTCATAGGCTGGCTGGCCAAATAAGTTGCAGCCGTTGAGCTGGCTGCTGATTCAGGGCTCGCTATATTGCAATGCTCAAATTGGCCTTGAGCAGGAGAGGGTGTTGTTGGGGGGCTATGGATTCCTACCCTACTGTTCCCCTTGCCCTTAATACTAGTGTTCCCTATGGTTCTGGATGTTGGTGGACGGGGAGCATTCTGGCTTAAGGAAGTTTCCTTGGCCATCCTGGATGTGCCAAATTTTGAGGGGGCTGGAGTCTGGCCCAATGGATCCTTCCTTTGCCTAGTGGATGTCCTTGTATGCTGCGAGTGCCCTTCCCCACCTAATTTCTCTATGGAATAGAAAATTATTTAAATTAAGTTTCTCTGTTCTTTGTTATTTTTAGGCATTTTTGATCTGGTTGGTTAAAAAAGAAGATTGTTTGAGTATTGTTAAAGGAAATCTTTGTAAATAAAAATTCATTAAGCTTAAATCTGTTCCAAATGTTTTTGTATTAGTTTTTGACCATAAGCAAATCAAAGTATAAATAATAGAAAATTGTTCAATCACAATGAAATAACATAAATCATGACACCAAAAATTAAACAAAATGAATAAAGTTTATGTGAAATAATTGGTAATAAGGTGGGTCCAGACTAACTGCCCAGAAGCACTCTGGGTGCCCTCATATAATTCACCCGGAATGTCCATTACTGTTGGAGAGGGGGACACGTCGACATATCAGGGGGCCTTCTGCATTATTGCAAAATTATGCAGAACGCAGCAGGCAATAATGATCTTAATGACCTTGCTAGGGTCATATTGCAGGGCCCCCCCTGTATGGTCCAGGCATCTGAATCTGCTCTTCAGCAGGCCAAAGGCCCTCTCCACCACAGCCCGGGTCTTCCTATGTGCACGGTTATAGCCCCCCTGTGGCTGCATCTGAGGCCGCAGGATTGGTGTCATGAGCCACGGCAGCAAAGGGTAACCCGAAAAAAATTAGTGTGTACTTCACATTGTATATCATGTCATGAGAGGGAAAGAACATCATATGTTGAGACAGGGTTATTCACAAACATTCCTAGTCATACAGTGAAACCCTTATGAAACTATTTGTAAAAACATACCCAGTAGCCAACCACCAGACAAGTTTCCTGATTCAAACCGACCATAGAGGCTGGAATTCCTCAGGATAAACGCGTCTTGTGTGGATCAGGGAAACCCTGCCATGACACTGAGGAACCAAAGGTCCGGGCCAACCACAGCTTGCACGTTAATAGAGTGGCCCATCTTCCAGTTCCTGTAATAGCAGAAATACAGGTTTTTAGTACCCCAAAACAATCCATCAAATAACCAGGTAAAAACCAAAAATATAAGGGAGCCTTATTGTTTAAGATTGTTTGTTTCGAATTAATATTTATTACTACAACCAATAATTAATAGTTGGTCACTCGGGATTAATTAAAGTCTACATGAAAATGATTAATTAAGGGCTACATGATAATGATTAATTAAGGGCCACATGATAATGATTAATTAAGGTCTACATGAAAATGATTAATTAAGGGTTACATGAAAATGATTAATTAAGGGCTGCATGAAAATTATGGATTTAGATATACATTAAAACATACTGTGATTCAGAGTTAATACAAGTCAGAATGTTCACCTAAACCCCATACCTAAAGAGATATTCGTCAGCCGCTGGAGGCACCCACGCAACATGCGTACAATCGATCGCACCCATGGAAAGTATGGAGTTGACCTGATGTATCTCAAATTAGCCATCACACCATAGTAACTATATGCTAAAGTGAATCTTTTTTATACAATTATAGGTGGTATACAGTATAGAAACAAAGTAAAATCCTATAGGCAAAAGTAGATAAACATATACAATAGAAACAATAACATTTAAAAGTAGATCAACAGCTGTAATGTGCATGAATTCATACTAGCTTATAACTATGATCCAGAATAGCAATTGAATCTATGGCAGAATTGAATGCCTGTGGGTGAATGCACATATATAGTGAATGTAGCAGAGGACGCAGAGAGGTGCTGCAGCATAGAGTAGGCACCACTGGTAACTATTCTATGCTGTGCCACCTCACAACATCACCTGCTACACTATATATCAGCATACAGACATTAAAGCCGCACAAAAGCCGTGCCAGTTGGCCCTGGAGTCTAAAAGTCTCTAAGACCAATCGCTAGCTTGTCGCTGGGAATTCAAAATGGGATGCCCAGCTGTGTGAAACCCCCAGGTTAATCAGTAAACTCACCAGCAGCTCCCATAACTCTGTCTTCACCAGGGGGAGCATTTCCCTGTATCTGAGGTGCGCTCAGCCATTCAGATAGGGGTGTGGGTGGGAGTGGGGTGTGGTGTGGTGGGAGTGCTTCTCATTCTACAGGGAAACCTGGGATGTGGCAGCGGCCATGTACAATAGTGTGTAAAAAAATGTCTAAAGTCCTAGGCTCCAGCTTCTCTGGTGCACAGTGAGGGAGATAAAAATTCACCTGGTCCTGGCAGCAACAGCATCCAGGCTTACTTTTCTCCGTGTGCAACAGCTGTATCTGCCAACCTAATGGACTGCTGGTGGTGACAAGCAGAGACAGGGTGGATGCCAGAACTGCTGTGGTGCTGTGTTTAAACCAGACCAAATGCCTGGCACAGTTGGAAAAGAAAACTCCCCAAAACTCCCTTGCCCTATCTGCATGCATGATGCTGAAGCATTGTCAGCGCTTTTGGAGCTTCCTTTCCCAGCATCCCAGCCATGCTGCTACCTGGATTCAACTGACAATGCACAGTAACAGGAAACACAGCGGTACTTCGTGTTACAGGCGACTTGCAGCTTCAGGAGATGCCATTTTGTTTTTAAAATTGACCCCAGCAGGAGTTAGAAAAGGGTAAATGAATTTTCATGTGCAGTAATCTGAATTGCCCTGGGGGTGGGATGCATATGAGCACTGTTTCTTGTAAGGGTTTTGGTCCACTTTAAAAAACCTTACTGACATTTTATGCATTTGCATATTACTGACATTTTAAGCATTTAATGCATTTGGCCCTAAGTGTAAAACCCCCACAAACAACAATTAACTCCGCTTGATCCAAGCTCCCATGGTGGATTCTACAATTAGAATTCACTGTTGTGCATAATAATGGCCGGCAATGAGTTCTGAATGGAACAGATTGCCAGGGACCTGCACATGCATGCAGCATGGGATGGAAAATCCCTCATCTAAAGGGAAACTGGAAAACTCACTCCCAATGCCAAGCTTTGTCTAGACAGAGCCGTATGCCAGGCATTAAACCGGAATAACACCCTAAAATAAACTTTTCTGCATCTGGGTAGAGCTCCCGTGCTGCAGTGAAATGCGCTCACCCTTTTTTGTATTTGAGAAGAATCCACAGTTATTACCATAATGGCGGCTCCTGGGGAGGAGGAAGCCACTGTTGCCAGAAACCCAGAAGCACCTCTAACCTATGGAACGAGTGGAGCGCACTCGGAGCCATTGAAAGCACGGCTTTGCACATGCCCAGTTAGAAGGGGACAGACCTGGCCTCTCAATGAGTGATCATCAGACTCGACTTCAAACTGGACATGTGCAAGACAGCTTGTGCTCCAGATCGCAGAAGGGGGAATGGTGTATGGACAGCTGACAGCTCTGATTGAATGAAAGCCCACGCAAGTGCCATTGGACTGGGAAGAGGTGAGTTTTACAGGACAATTTAGGGGGTTTCACACAACGGGGCATCCCAAATTGGGATGTCTACAAAGCCGGAGATGTCAAAATTCCAATGTAACACAGCATGTCATAAATTATGAACATGCTAATATCCTGGGTTGGCTGGGATGATGATGATGCTGATCTCACACTTCTCAGAGAAATGACAGGCTCCCTCTCTTAAATTATGCTGCACTAGGAGGGACACCCATACTGGTTGGCATTGTATACTTGCCAACTGCTGGGGAAAGACCCGCAGACGTGGTCTCCCCAATACATCATCGGAGGGGTTTGGAAAGAATTAAACTTTTGGACTTTTCAGCCATTATAGTGTTTGTGGTGTTTTACATTGCACGTACAGTGTATACCAGCTTTTGGCCTGCCTAATAAATTGTTTTTAAGGATACAGCAGGCAAAGGCAATCGTGTTGGACCTCATTTGGCACAGTCCTAAACTGTTTTCTGTTTTTAAATTAAAGAAGAAAGGCTAATATATCGAGGTTTACAGATTCACCTTATGATTTCTTTTTTAAAGCAAGGGGGCACGGCCCTTGACTTGTGATGTTGCATAATAATTAGCATAATAGACCACAAGCACACAGGCAGGCACAAATGATTTAAATGCTAATTAGATAACATGATGATTGAATCACTAATTAGGTACAACGGATATACATATGCTAATTAGATATGTACACTATACTTATGCTAATTAGCCTCACAGCTGAGTGTAGGAGGAACAAGGCTGTGCTGTGATGGCTCAGGACGCATAAAACTAGTGTACTTGTTCTTGCTAAACTGACAAATGGGGCGGAGCTATAGACCACCAGTCCAGCTCTATGATTGGTGGTCTATGACAAAGGAATTCAGGGGTTGTGTAACTACTCTTGTTTCTAATTCCAGGAGCAGCTGCGTTCTGGCAAGAAGGGAGAGGGCCGCCATGACAAGGTGAGCCAATGAATTGATTTTATTCAGTTCTGAATATAAATTTAATCCACCGATGCACCCTTCATTTTAGTCACTGTTACCTTACCTTAAACTGGACCAAAACCCTGTTTAACCTCCACCTTAGTTATAAACCCTCCCCAAGGGTCAGTTGGAAAATGACCCTGCTGTTTACTTAAGCCCTCCCACAACACTCCCACAGTGCTTCATTGCTTCACAGCAGCTTCCCTTCTCCTAATGTGTAATGAGGTAGCGTAGGCTTCAGACTTAGGAACTGCAGCAAGGATGCTATAGATCTAAAATGCTTCCCTGCTGTAGGGGGTTATGTTTAGACGCAAGATTAGGGCATACTTCCCAACTTTTGAAATCAGTAAAGAGGGACGTGAGAAGCAGAGATTTTTTGCCCTTAAACTATGCCCTCAGCCACACCCTTAGAAGGAAATACCACCTCCACAACAACCAGTGAGGAGCATCCCTTAATACAGTCAGTGAGGGGCACCCCTCTATTACAGCCAGTGAGGGGCACCCCTCCATTACAGCCACTGAGGGGCATCCCTCCATTACAGCCAGTGAGGGGCATCTCTCATTATAGCAAGTGAGGAACATCCCTCATTACAACCAGCAAGGGCATCTCTTCATTTCAACCAGTGAGGGGCATCCCTCCATTACAGCCAGTGAGGGGCATCCCTCATTACAGCCAGTGAGGGAAATCTCTCATTACAACCAGCAAGGGCATCTCTTCATTACAACCAGTGAGGGGCATCCCTACTTTACAGCCAGTGTGGAACATCCATCCATTACAGCCATTGAGGGGCATCCCTCCAAAACAGCCAGTGAGCAACATTCCTCCATTACAGCCAGTGAGGGGCATCCCTCCAAAGAAGAAAGGCCAAAATATCGAGGTTTACAGATTCACCTTATGATTTCTTTTTTAAAGCAAGGGGGCGCGGCCCTTGACTTGTGATGTTGCATAATAATTAGCATAATGGACCACAAGCACACAGGCAGGCACAAATGATTTAAATGCTAATTAGATAACATGATGATTGAATCACTAATTAGGTACAACGGCTATACATATGCTAATTAGATATGTACACTATACTTATGCTAATTAGCCTCACAGCTGAGTGTAGGAGGAACAAGGCTGTGCTGTGATGGCTCAGGACGCATAAAACTAGTGTACTTGTTCTTGCTAAACTGACAAATGGGGCGGAGCTATAGACCACCAGTCCAGCTCTATGATTGGTGGTCTATGACAAAGGAATTCAGGGGTTGTGTAACTACTCTTGTTTCTAATTCCAGGAGCAGCTGCGTTCTGGCAAGAAGGGAGAGGGCAGCCATGACAAGGTGAGCCAATGAATTGATTTTATTCAGTTCTGAATATAAATTTAATCCACCGATGCACCCTTCATTTTAGTCACTGTTACCTTACCTTAAACTGGACCAAAACCCTGTTTAACCTCCACCTTAGTTATAAACCCTCCCCAAGGGTCAGTTGGAAAATGACCCTGCTGTTTACTTAAGCCCTCCCACAACACTCCCACAGTGCTTCATTGCTTCACAGCAGCTTCCCTTCTCCTAATGTGTAATGAGGTAGCGTAGGCTTCAGACTTAGGAACTGCAGCAAGGATGCTATAGATCTAAAATGCTTCCCTGCTGTAGGGGGTTATGTTTAGACGCAAGATTAGGGCATACTTCCCAATTTTTGAAATCAGTAAAGAGGGACGTGAGAAGCAGAGATTTTTTGCCCTTAAACTATGCCCTCAGCCACACCCTTAGAAGGAAATACCACCTCCACAACAACCAGTGAGGAGCATCCCTTAATACAGTCAGTGAGGGGCACCCCTCTATTACAGCCAGTGAGGGGCACCCCTCCATTACAGCCACTGAGGGGCATCCCTCCATTACAGCCAGTGAGGGGCATCTCTCATTATAGCAAGTGAGGGACATCCCTCATTACAACCAGCAAGGGCATCTCTTCATTTCAACCAGTGAGGGGCATCCCTCCATTACAGCCAGTGAGGGGCATCCCTCATTACAGCCAGTGAGGGAAATCTCTCATTACAACCAGCAAGGGCATCTCTTCATTACAACCAGTGAGGGGCATCCCTCCTTTACAGCCAGTGTGGAACATCCCTCCATTACAGCCATTGAGGGGCATCCCTCCAAAACAGCCAGTGAGCAACATTCCTCCATTACAGCCAGTGAGGGGCATCCCTCCATTACAGTCAGTGAGAAGCATCCCTCCATTACAGCTAGTAAGGGGCATCCCTCCATTACAGTCAGTGAGGAGCATCCGTCCAAAACAACCAGTGAGGGGCATCCCTCATTACAACCATGAGGGGCGTCCCTCATTACAACCAGCGAAGGACATCCCTTTTTACAGCCAGTGAGGGACATCCCTCATTACAACCAGTGAGGGACATACCTCTTTACAGCCAGTGAGGGGCATTCCGCATTACAACCAGTGAGGAAAAAAACCTGCTTGGACAGACTCCTGGAAGGTGGACCAGGTAGGAGAATCAGTGAAGGTGGGCGCAGAGAAGAACCCTATGTAACAGGGGTATTGGAGATACAATACAATACAGACTGCACTTTATTGTGTTGTTATAAATTGCCTATGTGTAGTCTCTCTATGCACTTTCTACAGTATGTTGTATTTCCTGTATATTGAGCTGAACTCGATGTCTTTTGCCTGTCTGTCACCATGTTAATGATTTCTTACTTTACGCATGTTCCAGTAAAAAACATTTTATGTTCCTGAACAATGAAGATCTAGATTTACTCTGCTGCATCCGGCATTGATACTCTGCACCAAGGTGCCCCTTGCTTAAATGGGAAGCTTGCTTGAACCTTACATGGATGGCTTGTGGAATTTTTATTCTTTCAAGCTGGCCATGATTCATCTGGGACCCTGCCTGTGGACTTAGTCGGTGGCCTGAGTGATTACCTCCTATTTCACTATCCAGACCCTGGAGAAACCTCTCTTACAGGAACCATCCTTCCCCCTAAAGCAAACCCTTTGAGTAGGGTAGGCATCCCAAAATCCCGAAGACTGCGAGTGCGTCTACTATAATGTTCTGTTCCTCCTTTGTGGGAAGAAGGTGAGTATAATAAGTTGAGTATACAACAAGTTAGGGTAGTTTTAAACTGGGTAAGGGTCTGACCCAGACTAGAGTCTTTCGGTCAAATGTGCCAAGGCAGACACTAATGTCAGCGAAATGGCACAGAATGGTGCACTTTATAAATCATGCTCAATGTGTTATTTCTTGAAGGTTCTAGATTAGATATACCATGATCAGAAAATGGAACAGTCTTTAAAGGGAAAGTCCATCAACATTACCTAAACCTCTGTTGTGTAGAACGCTCCACGCTTACCTGCAGCCACTCCCAAGTGGTCTATCATTCTCCTCAGCGTCTGGTGCCTTTGTGATCACTCCACCAAATCACCTGGTTCAGGCTTCTGGCTTAAAGGTGGACATGTGTGAAGACTGAGCACCTAGGCCAAGTTACACATTTACCAAAGCCAGAAGAGTAGGACACAGAACACTGAGACCCAGGCCCTAATAAAAGCAAGAGATGCAATGGTGATTCTGGCCTGGGTGTCTGTTGTGAAAGTGGATTTTCTTTTAAATATTCAAGTGACTGGATCAAGCCATGATGCCACATCCTAAAAATAATGGTGATTTGCTTGATGAATTATCTTGAAGAGATAGTGTTTGCAGCACTTCTTGTTTGTGCTATAAACGCTGGAATATTTAGTACGGTAAACTCTCTCTGCCGCACTGCCTATTATTGGGCTCTGGGGGGAGCGGGAATCTGTCACACTGCCTATTTGGATCTGGGGTGAGGGCTCTGCCACACTGCCTATTAATGAGTGTGGGGGGAGTTGGGTCACCCTGCCTACTATTGGACTGTGGTAGGGGGTGTTCTGCCCTGTTGCCTATTAGGCTTTTGGGGTGGGGATTCTACCAAATTGCTCTGCAGGAGGCCCCAGTGCAAAGTTTTGCTCCTCCTGCACCCTGTAAGACCAATTTTGGCTACCATACTCTTACCTCCTCCTTGCTCCCTCAGTGAAATTGGTCACATTATTGACCGTGGGTAGTCACGTAATCCGGAGTCCTTGCGGCGTTCGGAAACTGACTTCTCGACTATGTGACTGCCAGGGGCCAATCCAGTTTTTGCAAGAGAGTGCGGGAGGATATTCTGGGCCTGGAAAGTAAAAGCCTAAACTTTTTGTTATAGATTAGATGTAAAGGGAGTTATTGCAAGAATTGACTTTCATATTATCTAGTGGCCCTTTCAAAAAGGATTACCCTATTTTTCTCTCCATAAGAAGCACTTTTCCCCCCCAAAGTAGTGGGGGACATCTTTGTATCTTTTGTAGCAAATATGTGGCTGGTAGTATCCACATACTTTACTATCGCTCCCACACCGCTATGGGGTGATTGGAGATTCTGCACACTGCCTGTTATGTGGTGATTGAGGGGTTCTGCACACTGCTTGTTATGGGGTGATTAGGGGGATTCTGCACTTTGCCTGTTCTGGGGTGATTGGGGTGGTTCTGCACACTGCCTGTTATGAGATGATTAGGGAAATTCTGCACTTTACCTGTTACGGGGTGATTGGGGTGGTTCTGCACACTGCCTGTTATGATTCTGCATGCTGCCTGTTATGGGGTTATTGGAGAGGATTCTGCACACTGCCTGTTTTGGCGTAATTGTGGGGGTTCTGCACACTGACAGTTATAGTTTGATTTTGGGGGGGATTCTGCATACTGTCTGTTATGGGCTGATGGGGGGAATTCTGTGAGTTGCTTGTAATAGAGTGATTGGGTGGATTCTGCACACTGCATGTTATGCACACTGTCTGCTATTGGGTAATTGGGGGGGGCGGTGAATGCTGCACAATGCCTGTTTTGGGGTGATTGGGGGGTCTGTACACAGCATATTGGGGTGATTGTAGGGGGATTCTGCACACTGTCTGTTATGTTGTGATTTGGGGGGAGATATGCCCACTGCATGTTATAGGGTGATTGGGAGGGAGGTCTGCGCACTGCCTGTTATGGGGTGATTGGGGTAGGGGATTCTACACATTGTCTGTTATGGGGTAATTGGGGAGGATTTTACACCCTGCCTGCCATGGGGCTCTTTAGGGGGGTTGTACCCTGCCTGTTATGGGGTGATTGGGGGGTTGCACACTGCCTGTAATGGGGTTATTTGGGGGGAGTCTGCACACTGCCTGTTATGGGGTGACTGGGAGTGATTTGGAACACTGCCTGTTATAGGGTTCTTTGGGGGGGGGGGTTCTGCACACTGCCTGTTATGGGGGGATTGGGGGGGGATTCTGAACACTGTCTGTAATAAGGTTGTTGGAGGGAGGGGGATTCTATACACAGTTTGTTATGTGGTTCTTGGGGAAGATTTCATACCCTGCCTGCCATGAGATTCTTGGGATTCTGTACCCTGCCTATTATGGGGTGATTGGGGGGTTCTGCACACTGCCTTGTAATGGGGTGATTGGGGGGATTCTTCACATTGCCCATTAAGGAGTTATGGGGGGCTCAGCAAACTGCTAGTAATGAGGTTCTGGGGGGAAGGATCCTGCTTAATGCCTGTTGTGGCATTCTGGCGTGGTGGGGGGGGGGGTTCGGCACACTGCCTGTTATTAGGGTTTTGAGGGAGGAGGGTATTTTGGGACACCATTTGGTTCAAGATTTTTTATTTGACCCCTTGGTGCATCTTATGGTCAGGTGCATCCTCTAGTGTGAAAAAATGGTATGATCTGTTAATTACTCTAAAGTTAATTGTTTAGTCTGTACTTTCTGTCCACAGCAATTTCTAAATGACAGGGACAACCTGCTCACACTTCCTTGCTGCGATTAATATAGTTTTAGTTTGAGAAAATCTGATCTGATCTATCGAAAAGAGTTATATAACAATTATTATTCTGCCCTTTCATGAGCAGGGGAATGTAATTGTGAAAGAACAATTAAAAGCCATTTATGCTCCAGAGATAAAAAGAAATAGAGTGATTTTCAAAGGTCCATTGAAGATAAGACGGCCAGCTTCAAAGGAAGCTTCACAGTACTGTATGTTTTTGATCTATCAAGTTGATTTATTGAGCAGAGGTAAGTTCAAAAACACAAAAGAAAATAATGCTGAAACAATTGGAAAACTGTGATCTGTTGATAAATCGCTGCAGTTCTGGAATAATTTGCAGTAGTAAAAAGAATCATGTTTCATATTTCTTCCCTACTGGGTGGACATGATCACCCTTCCCCTGGGTTATTATTGGTATAAATGTTGAATATTAATGATTTTAGTGCACCTAACTGTAGGATTGTCTCTTCATCATCCTAAACAAAATGGCAACTTGGGCACCTAGTTTGTTTTGTTGGAGAGCTGGGTCATTATGGTATAGTAAAGGTCAATAGCCTCGATTCATAGACACGTTCGTCTGGACTTCCGTAGCTGTCTGTGTATGTTTTTGTGTGTGTTTCTAATTTTTTTAGGTTTTTCCATTGCATTTTCATTCGTACGTTCGTTCTAGCTCATGCGTATATGCGCTTTCGATGAACAAAAGTAAATCGGATCCTTTTCATTAGTTCTGATCATTTTCCCATCTAAATCTGATATTTTGCGTTCGTTCAGATAACTTGCGTTATTGGTATGGGCTTGCGTCTCATTCAGAGAGCTGATTGCCGAGGGACCACCACCCTATAAACCCGTTTCATTTGCCATCCCCTTACCGGACCATTTTGACCTCGGATACCTTGCAATCACCATGTTTTGTGTCTTTGTGGAGGAACATCACCAACTCCAGCTAAAGGGGATTGAATGTATAAGCAGGGCCGAGGCCAGATTGCGACGGCGACGCATGCATATCGATGGCATGCATGACGTTGAGCTGTTCGAGCTGACCAGACTTAACCGCGCTTCCCTCCATAACCTGTATAGTGAGCTGCGGCCATGGTTAGCCCGCACCACAAGGAAGGGGCAAGCAATCCAAGTCGCGCGCTATCCAAGTTTTTGGAAGGCATGGCTACCATTAGTCAGAAATATATTTATTTTCCTGACGACATGCACAACGTCATGGGTGACATTGATTGCACTCATGTTGCATTGGTCCCTCCGGCAGCCGACGAGTACATCTATAGGTAAGTTCAATCAGTCATTTTTTTATATAGTTTACATAAATTGTATTTTACCTATCTATTAATCCCTCCTTGTAAATTGTCCCCTGTGAAATAGCTTAGCTTACCCTGTATATCTGTTAATCCCTCCTTGTAAATTGTCCCTGTGAAATAGCTTACCCTGTATATCTATTAATCCCTCCTTGTAAATTGTCCCTGTGATACATTTGGCCGTCTTTAGCTTCATTGATGTTTTTCATGTCGGCCAAAGCCAAACATTTTCATGTGGACCTTAATTAGTCATTTTAAAGTTAATCTTTAGTTGATCCAACATACATATCCTTTTTTGGGCTAAAAACTACTTAGGTACTTAGTTAGTGTTATTTGTATTGCCCAACATGTTTTTTGGAGGATGTTAGGAGTTATTGTTTGAGTAGTTTACCTTGCCTTGCTAATTTTTGTTGTTTTTATTTTTTCCCAGGAACCGCAAAATGGGCCACTCACTGAATGTCCAAGCAGTGGTGGCCCCGGACATGTTCCTTAGCGTCCTTGCCGGGTTTCCAGGCTCATCCCATGACGCGTACATATTACCACGATCTGGGTTGTACCGTCGGTTTGAGTCTGGAGAATTCTCCGGTGGATGGCTCCTTGGTAAGTTTCCGCAAATTACGTCATTCACTTTTCAATGTATGCCTATGAATATAGTTGATGACCCATGTTTGAACCTATGGCTGTTTTTACCCCTTGATGACATGTTAAACCGGACCTTAACCATCATCTTTCACAAAGCACACACCCTTAAAAAATGATTTGCCACCATTTAAAAATAATATATTTCTACTTTCTAGTAAATTACTTATTATTCTTCCAAACACTCGGCTGCAATTCTGTTCTTGACTTTATGATAGGGTCTGCGCCATCTTTGCTCAGAAGCAGGACACTTACTGAGTAGTGGAGAGCAGGATAAAGTGCAGGGGGTGGGTTAGAGCTGTGCTTGGCTCAGACAAAGCAGATCTGGAGTCCTGAAAAGGTAAGACATCCAAGAATGCTGAGCAGCACAGTCCTAACCCAATTTTTGTTTGCAGTCTGCCTGATTTGCCCTTATCCGCCATCTTGGATGTTTAAAGGGTCAGAACATGGAGTAGATGGTGTTAGGCTGTTTTTTTAGCAGAGCAATCTGCATGTACAGGGTGTGTCTAAAATATAAGATAGGCTCTTAGTCAGGGGGAACGGCCACTTTTCTCAAAATTTTTTGTTGTAATGTGTAATTTGTTATTATTTTCTTATTCTTTCCGGGGAATCCGGCTATCCGCTACTTCCTTGGCTGATGACGCCCGTCCTTCAGCACAGAATGCGGCACAGGACGCCTACAATTGGGCCCACCGGAAGACCTGGGCCATTGTGGAGAGGGCCTTTGGCCTGTTAAAAACACACTTCCGGTGTTTGGACCATACGGGGGGCACTCCAGTATGACCCCCAACAAGGTCATCAATATCATACTGGCCTGCTGTGTCCTACATAACTTTGCCATCATGCAGCGTGTCCCCTGGTATGTGGATCTGCCCCCCTCTCCACCCAGCCAGGACCCAGAAGACCACTACCGTGGCACACCTAGTGCCTCTGGCCAAGCTGTTCGGACCAATTTGATTAATACCCATTTTGCCTAATTTGTTTGTCCTGTGTTTGTTTGTTGCATGTAATTCTTATTTTATATTATAATTTGGCTTTGTAAAAGCTTTAGTATTGTTTTTTGTATCAAATAGTAATAAGTTAATTACTAAAATATTCACACATGATCTGAGACTCATGCATTTTATTGTGCCCTGTTTGTTTTGAAAATCCTTCAGTAATGTCAAAATAACCCAAACATTAATGCATCAACTTAGTCAACAACAGCTAAAGTCACATTCAATATATTTTTTGGAAATATGATAAATTCGAGTTGAAGGGCACTCGCAGACTTTATGTACATACATAGTACAACAAAAATATACATTGGTGCTGAATCAGGGCACGTAGCAATTGGCCACATCCAGGAGTTTTAAAGTAACGCACTCCAGGCCGAAGTTTAAATAACAAATAAAATAAACAGACATAGGGAGCAAGTATTTGCATGTCAATATTGGGCCAGTAATACATAGGGTCACATACACACCCTCTCTTGCTTGGCCACATTTGCCACAGGCACAGGTGGAAAGCAGCCATACCTATGCCCCATCCACGCCTGTAAGTCAGTGGCCCACCCAAACAATAACCTCCAGTCCAATGTTTGCCAGGGTTCAAGATAGTAGTTTGCCAGGCCAGAATGTCCCCCAATCATGCCTAGAAACAGGATGAGCCAGACACAATTTCATTAGACTAAAGCCTGCAGCGTGGCAGCTTGAGCGGTAGGTTCAATGAGGCTTTATCTCAGGCATTGGCTAGTGGGGTATTAGAGCACTCTAATGAGCTATATGGGAGAAAATCCAAATCATACAAGCAAACCCATAAAAAAGACAATCTTGGTAGCTCTCACCAGACAGGTCAATACAGTGGGGATATAGAGGAAAGATGTGGAGCAGATACAGGGCAAATAGCTGTTAAAATGGGTGTTGCCCATAAAACCCTGGTGGTGGGCCTTGGGGATGGCCCTTCACCTGGGCATGTGTGGCATTCAGAATCTGCCACTGTTTCAACATGAATCTATTGCTATATCTAACTTTCTCGAGCATGCCTGTCAAATTATTAGTTAAGGTGGCCATGTGGCTGTTGCTTGTCCAAAATTCTGTCAGCATGGAGGTGAATGTATTATTTAATGTATCTAATTGTGCAGTAAGCTGCTCTGTGGATCTTTGAGTCACCTGGCGAAATAAACGCCTCTCATGGTGCCACGCTGACTCCAGGATCGGCACGCGCCTCCCCTGGGAAACTGGTTGACGTTGCTGACTACGTCTCCCAATTCCCCGGATTTGAGCGCCTGCAGATGCTGTAAGTCTAGAGCGAGCAAGAGTCGCAGATGTGCTCGGCAAATCCTCTGCAGCAGAGCTACCACTGGGGACTGTAGGCTCAGTCTCTGCATGCTGCCCACGATGGGCTGGCAGCATGCGTCCAGCTTCACTCTGCTGCAGAGGATTTGGTGCAGTAGCATGTTGGGACCGTGGCAGATGTTCCAGGGGGGTCAGTTGTGAAGGTCCCATCAAGGTGGCATCCTCCTCCATCTCCTGGATTTCATCCATCAGTGTGTGGGACTGTTGGGACATGTGCAAAAAAAGGTTACGTTTGGTCCCTAAATATATTAATTATGCAAATTAGTCATGTTCATTCACATGCATCAGCAGAATCATCAAAATACACTTAGCGTATATATGTGCTCCTGACTCCTAGGCAGCACGGAAGTTGACGGCGTGGTCCAACTGGATGAGGCTTCCACACTTGCTGCGGGTTGATGCTGGGCTGTATTGTAAATAAAAGGCACATAAACACCCAAATATCCATTGATGATCTGGATTACTACATATGCTTCAATAAAACACGTGGGCAAGCAGGAATGGCAACTCCCCCAACGGTCCAAGGTGACCTTCACTATGAATGTCATTATCTGTTATATGTATGACTCACCCTGTACATACACATTGGTCACCTTAAATAATACAAACATGCATGTACTGCATGTTATGAGGCTTCACACATCCCTAAAGGGCCATTAGGGACCTACACTCAGCTTGCAAATAGCATTTGGCTTAAGAGTATGCTGGTGGGCATTCTTCCGATGTAGACCTTTCCCTGACCCCAGATCAAATATTTGAGACCAAAGCACAGCTAAAACCCAAGTGGCCTAAAGACAAAGAAGGAAGTGTTGGATATGATTGAGTAGAATCACATAACAGGCAGTGCTTTGCTAATATTAAGACTTTAATAGTGACCATAAGTACTCTCCAAGGTCGTGTATGGCCTAGCAAATTTGAAAATGAACATTCCGCAGACATTACACACCCTGCTAAAACTGTAACCTCCCCTACAAGCCACTCCCTAGGGGCATGTGTTCATATATGCCTGTGAGCCTCATTTTACAGGTTTAAAACATTTCACATACACACTAACATTACTAACCTGCAGGAATAGTAATGATGTCCGTGTCCCATCGCCCCAAATGACCCTCTAATGCCACGGGATGTATCAGCGCCAGCACCATCTCCTCAGCTCGGGTAAACTGTAATTTTGTGGGGAAGCCTCCGCCAGTTTGTAAGCTGAAAAATATAGGTTGACAAATTTAGGAAATTGGGCACAATACAAGAAGCAGACAAATGCACAACTCAAATATGTACCTGTAATTGCGCCGTTTATTTTCTTTCTTTTGTGCTGCATACTTCAGGTCAGACATTTTGCGCTGGATCTGCTCCACATCTTTAAGCTCCTCCCCCGCTGCATTGGCCTGTCTGGTGAGCTCCTCCAAGATTTCATTTTTTCGCATTTTGCTTGTATATTTTGATTTTCACCCATATAGCTCGGCATAATGTAGGGTCAGCCCACTTGCCAATGACAGAGTTTGGGGCTCACCAAACCTGCCAATCAACTGTCCTCGCCATAATGTCCGGCCTATTGCTTGCTGCTCGGGCTCATCTCTTGATGTAGGCAATTCGGGAGACATTCTGGGCTGGCTCTGTTGTGTTGAAATGTTGGACAGGTGGCTGGAAAAAGAATGGAGTGGACTTGGAAATGGACTGGGGGTCCTTGCCTGGGTGGCCACTGAACTTGCAGGCGTGGATGTGGCATATGGATAGTTGCTTGCCACCTGTGCCGGTGGCAAATGTGACCGAGGAGCAGAGGATGTGCTTGAGGGTGTGGGGCGTCTGGCCCTGTGCCTCTTTGTGCCCTTGCCACTTGTGGTTCCATGCCCCTGGGAGGTACTTGCACGTGGTTCTGGAGATGCTGAGCTGGCTGTGCTTGGCCTTCTGAGCCTGTGGGTCTTGCTTTTTCCATGTGCATGGGTGTGTTTCCCACGTGGCTGACTACATGCTGAGCTGGCTGGGCTGGGGCTTCTGGGCCTGTGGCTCTTGCTCTTTCCATGGCCATGGGTGTGTTTCCCACGTGGTTCTGGAGATGCTGAGCTGGTCGTGCTTGGCCTTCTGGGCCTGTGGCTTTTGCTCTTTCCATGTGCATGGGTGTGTTTCCCACGTGGCTGACTACATGCAGAGCTGGCTGGGCTGGGGCTTCTGGGCCTCTGGCTCTTGGTGGTTCCATGGCCGCATTTCCCACGTGGCTCAGGAGATGCTGAGCTGGGTCGGCTGGGGATTCTGGGCCTGTGGCTTTTACTGGCCTTGCCAGTGGAGCGTTCTTTCAGAACGGATGTGGTAGGCCGGGGAGGAGGGGATGGTGTTTTTTGGGGGCTGGGGCTTCTCACCCTCTTAGTGGCCTTTTTTGCGGGCGTACCTGCCTGCTTGGTTGTGGTCTTCTTCTTCGCCGCTGCCTTCTTTGCTTTGCTGGTTGTTTAGGGCTTAGCGGACTTAGCGGTGGGTATTGTCACCTTGGCCTGGCCACTGCGGCTGCGCGTTTCCTGCACGTTCAGCGTTGGTATTTGTGACCGAGCGGTCGGCCGTGAAGAAGCCTCCTCAGGCCGCTGTGGCATTTTGCTGGTGGCCTCATTGCCTGGTTTGGCCTTCCCGACTGTTTTTTTGGCTGGCATGTTGAGACTCTCAAAGAGAATGAGCTGTGTGTCCAGGACCCTTTAAATACTAATGCCTGGGTATGACTCTTATGCGTTCGCGTACGCGTGCGTACGCCCGTTCGTCCGGCCGTGCGGAACCCAGAAACTGCTGGGGCATTACTTATCTGCTGCAGACAAGAAGAAAGATGGCGCCCATGATCTTCACCCGCCAACAAGAAGAGCTGATTATGGTCGTAAGTGTATTGTAATTACTTTGATTTGCCATCTAAATGCATGCCTAGGCCTAAAGGAAGCGCAGGAAGAAACAGTTATGTGTAAAAGTTTGTAAAACTCCGTGGCAAACAGAAGTTAGTGCGCACATGTGCGAACCAACTCACTAACATCTAGAATGATAGTTTGAGGCTAGAAATGTGTCTGGGAATGTCATTTAGTCAACTGATCTAATTGTGACAGATATTTGTATGCAGTTTGATCTAAAAAATATGTTTATTTTGTGTTTTTTAGACGATGCTTCAGCGCAGGTATGACTACCTGCCCAACTCTTTTGAGAAAAGGACCGTCGCCCTGGAGATTGTTTCCAGGATCCAGCACAAGACGGACACCACCTTCACCCACACGCAGATCATGCAGCATTGGTCAGACCTGAAACGGCTCTACATGCCCCGGGTGCGGCGATTTTTCGGGCTCTATTTCCCAAGTAAGTACATAGCGATTGCATGGTAGATGTAACTAATACAGAAGGTAGGCCTTTATTTATAAATGCTTTTCTTTTCTAGTGCTGGAAATGGAGTACTGAATACGACGCACCCGGAGGCGCACAGGCCGACCAGTGCTGCATGAATCTGCAGCACCAAGTGAAGGTGGTGGATCTCCAGGGGCGTCACGGCGTGAGCAGGGAGTCGTACCAAGCGACGGAACCCTTAGCCTTGGGTATGTGACTCTCAATGTAACCGCAAACACATACATGCTATTTAAACAAAAGCTGATTCCCTTAATCTCTTATTCTAGATGGTTTGTTAGTGAGTGAAGGATCTGGAGCAGGGACTGCAGCAGATCATGCCCAGGAGGCACATGGAGAAGGTGGGTGATGTCACACACACATTCAAATTGTCATTTGCTTACTGTTTACTCAGACATTAGAAGTGACCCTATTTGACATGTCTCTACAGCCTCAACTTCCCAGCAGTGGCAGGTCCCAGAACCCAGGGTGGTCCCCGACGCAGACGTTGGCCACCAACGAAGTAAGTTGTAATGTCATTCTTTTGAGTATGTGGTAATTGACATGATCACCAAGATAGCTAAAGCCATAGTCAATGGCATTAGCATAATGACATATGCCCTCTTCCTTAGATTAATTAATTAGAATAATGACATATGCCCTCTTCCTTAGATTAATTACTTAGCATAATGACATATGCCCTCTTCCTTAGATTAATTACTTAGCATAATGACATATGGTGTCATGAGTTAGCTTGCCACCTAAAAAACATTCCATCCACAGCTGAGAAACATGTATTTGCCAACAAATAATGTTTGTTTCTTTTTTATACAGGGACCACACGTGCCAGAGTGGCAGCAATGAGTGAAAGGGTCCTTGCGTTGGTGGCCGACATGCAGGAGCTGCGCGACTCGTTGGGGACCACAGATGAAGACTAATGTTCTGGGTCCTGCCATTGCTTTGTATATAGTTTTTTGACAGTTGATAGTTTTTAAAATTTTAAAAAGTTTACATTTTTATATTTTGTAAATAAAAAAAAAGGTTTAGAAATGTTTATGATCAAAAATTTTAAAAAAAGCCATAAAAAAATGGCACTTTGTATAAACCCCAAAAAAACAAAAACTGTTTCAGTGTCATTATATTTTCTAAATACATTAACACAAAACGAATGGGCCAAGAAATATTTAGAGATGAATATTCACATGACCGCGAAATGATTTGGGTAAGTTTTAGGGGTTAGAAATGGAAGAAGAACCTAACCTCGAAGTGATTTGGGTAAGTTTTAGGGGTGAGAAATGGAAAAAGAATGAGAGCGCGAAGTGATTTGGGTAAGTTTTAGGGGTGAAAAAAATGGAAGAAGAACCTAACCGCGAAGTAATTTGGGTAAGTTTTAGGGGTCAGAAATGGAAGAAGAATGAGAGCGCGAAGTGATTTGGGTTTTAGGGGTGAGAAATAGAAGAAGAACCTAACCGTGAAGTGATTTGGGTAAGTTTTAGGGGTGAGAAATGGAAGAAGAATGAGAGCGCAAAGTGATTTAGGTAAGTTTTAGGGGTGAAAAATGGAAGAAGAACATGACCGCGAAGTGATTTGGGTACGTTTTAGGGGTGAGAAAAGGAAGAAGAACCTAACCGCGATGTAATTTGGGTAAGTTTTAGGGGTCAGAAATGGAAGAAGAATGAGAGCGTGAAGTGAATTGGATAAGTTTTAGGGGTGAGAAATGGAAGAAGAACCTAACCGCGATGTAATTTGGGTAAGTTTTAGGGGTTAGAAATGGAAGAAGAATGAGAACGCGAAGTGATTTAGGTAAGTTTTAGGGGTGAAAAATGGAAGAAGAACATGACCGCGAAGTGATTTGGGTAAGTTTTAGGGGTGAGAAAAGGAAGAAGAACCTAACCGCGATGTAATTTGGGTAAGTTTTAGGGGTCAGAAATGGAAGAAGAATGAGAGCGCGAAGTGAATTGGATAAGTTTTAGGGGTGAGAAATGGAAGAAGAACCTAACCGCGATGTAATTTGGGTAAGTTTTAGGGGTCAGAAATGGAAGAAGAATGAGAGCGCGAAGGGATTTAGGTAAGTTTTAGGGGTGAAAAATGGAAGAAGAACATGACCGCGAAGTGATTTGGGTAAGTTTTAGGGGTGAGAAATGGAAGAAGAACTTAACAGCGAAGTGATTTGGGTAAGTTTTAGGGGTCAGAAATGGAAAAAGAACCTAACCGCGAAGTGATTTGGGTAAGTTTTAGGGGTCAGAAATGGAAGAAGAATGAGAGTGCGAAGTGATTTAGCTAAGCATTGTAGCACATGTGAGTGAACCAAATATGTAGGCGAGCACTTTAATGAGTTAAGTTTGTAGTGCGCAGGCGTAAGATCGTAAGGATTTTCGTCTGGACGATTACTTATTGTAAAAGGAAAACAGAATCTAACGGGAAACGTAAAGGATTCGTGGGAGGAGACGATGGAAAAAGGGCAAAAACGAAAGCTGATGTTGTAACATGAGAAAAAAAAACGGAAAACGAAAGCTGGAAAATGACATTCTCGTTGGCATACGAACGGACGAAGACTTTACAGAAGGCTTGCAATGCATGCATAGAATCGCTCGTACACTCATACGAGAGCGGGAACATTTAAAAAAAAATACAGATCGACACAAAAACGAAAGTCTTTTTTTGTCTCTCTGAATCAACCCTAATGTACTGATAAACAATCATTTGAGCACTCACTGTCAAACAGGCCTCGCCTTGCATGTGGAGGACATAGACATAGACTGGAGATGGTGCAAAGGAGGGCAGCGGGATAAATAAATATGAGGCAAAGGTGCCAGGGATAAATTGAATCTTAGGGTGCAGTTCCAATTTATCACCTGCTGGTAGGAGTTCAGCAGCAGGTTGATCTCACAGGGTGATCATCCTATCCTCAACCAGCCGATTAGATAGCTCCACAGGCAAGGGGCCAGTGCTTTAGCATTCTGTGGCCTTCCATGCTCAGCTGCTGTTAATCTCTTGACTGCCTCCTTGTGTCTACATTCCCAGCTCCTGTTCCTCCGGTCTCTGTGTCGGTTTCTAACCTTGGTCCTCAAACCTAATTTCCAGCTCTTGGCATTCTGTTACTGTGGTTCCTCCGGTCCTCCAGTCACCCGCCTGCTTCTTCCTCAGCCTCCAATCCTGGTTTCCAGCCCCCTGTCATACTTGGTCAATGGTTTCTCTATCCATATCACCCTGTACCCTAATCTATGGAGCCGTTTCAGTTATCTTTTATATATTTAAAGAGGAGCAACACCACCCTCAAGCCTCCCTCCTTGCTGTACCTGTGATTGGTGATTAGTTAATGTCTCCCATCTCGGTGGGGAGTGCTGCTGGCATATAGTCCAGTCCGAGGGTCTACCGATGTCACCAGCCAGTATTCATCCCTCTGGTGAATGATTTTAATTTGGATGCCACTCTGCAAGCATGCCAGCAGTCAGGCAGCCATTTGCATGAGCACTGGGCTGAATCCCCTTGCCAATGTGACATTGCAGGACATCCTCCAGTACATGGAGCAAGGGAATGACATTGTTAAGACTGTAGCCTTCCCGGCTGAGAAGCTTCCTCGAATGGCCTTAGCAAATGACAGGCATCACACATCATTTGCCAGTGGATCAGTTGGAAATTGCACTGCGGTGTGAAGCTGGCCAGCTGCTGAATGGGGTAGTCATTAATTGCCAGTCTCTGCTCGTACAGCCGGTCCAACATATGGAGAGATGAGTTCCAATGAGTCAGCACGTTGCAGATCATGCAATGTTGTGGTAAGCTATATTGCCTATGCAGCTTCGGGAGTGCATTCCTTGAACAATACGAGTAGCTAAAGAGCATGCACAGTTTGTGTAACATTTTCTAGCAGCTGCTCAAGCCCAATAAAGGAAGCTGTTTACAATCAAATTGAAAACATGCGTCATGCATAGTGCAGCCCTCCCTGCTGCAGAGCTGACACAATGTTCCTCCTGATGGTTCCAATGTCCAGTTTGTGAGGACTAAGCCAAGTGGAAATTTCCTGGTCTATGCAGTTGAACAGTTCATGCCTGGTGTGGCTGTGTTCACCGATGGTTGTCAGGTGTAGCACCACAATGATGGGACTGGCAATGGTGGTATGAAACTTGACCACGGTGAACTCTTGACAGATGGGAGGGTGTGGAGAAGATAGAGGAGGCAGAGAATGCAGAAAGCTCACAATAGCACCACAGAGGCGGCACTGCTGTGACCTGGCCTTTGGAAATACAGCGGTTGGTGGATCCTGTTGCACAAGCTGTTGGAAATGATTCTCCCAGGCAGCACCGCGGTGGCATGTGCAAACATGGAACTAGGACCCTTTCACTGCTTTACATGTTCCTGACAGTCTACACACCAGATAGGAACTGGAAAATGGCTTGTCGAATAACTGACACTTAAAAATAATGTGTTTTTTTGCTGGTTGCAGCGGTTCCTGCTTCTGCTTGGGGGGTTTCACTGCCAGTGCATCCCAGCAAGTTAGGCCGCTAACTAGCAGACTACGAATCCCTCCAACGTTTTGCCCAATATCTCTGATGGATGCCACCATGCTGGGTTAGAGGCCCATTGCCACTACACAGTGTTTTTGCTATGCTGCCACCCCCATCCCCTGATGAGGATGATGCAGCCTCATAAGGCAGCCACCACATGCAGTAGCCGATATCATTATCTGTGCACGTTTCATTGTCATTGCTGTCTCCATCAACTGGCTGGCACAGTGTTTCCCTGAATTCGCTTGACTTTTCCCCTCCCAATCTCTCACGGGGAGTGTTATGAGGTCTAGGGGTCTCCTCATAATGACTGCTGGCCTGCAAACACTGACTATCCACTGAAACTTCTTAATCAGTGAATATCCGTTCAGAGTAAGAGGTGAAGCCGGACAGTAGTTTTCGGGCAGATGGAGGAGCAAAGGAGAAAAGCAAATTCAGAACAGGAGGGCCCAGAGGAATGTGGCTGCCCTCGCCATGGAACAGTGGTGTCTGAGTCTGATGCCTGGCTGCATGATTGGCTTTTTCAACTGTGGAGGTCTGTGTCAACCAGTCAAAGACTGCTGGCTGTTAGGTCAACGCATGAGCACTGGATGATAAAGGGAGCTCCACCCTGTTGCCACTACTGCTGCTGACAACACCACCAATCTTTCTAACACTGCTTCTCCTCCTTGGGCTGGTGGTTTTTCCAATGCCACTCCCACTGGACATATCGCCAGACCCCTTAGTGATTTGGTAACTGCATACCAAGAATGTACACCAAGATCTACAAAAAAAAACAGATGGAAGTCCTGTACCCAAAGAACACTGCTGCTAGACATGCAGAGCCCATAGCATCAGTGTTCTGTGTGTACAGGGCTTAACTTTTTCTTCTTGTTGTACTGTTGCCAATAGAAACAGACCAATATGTTTTAGAATCAAGTTCACTTAGGAGTTTACCATTGATATGTAGAGGAGTCTCAGAATACCTTATATCCGGCAGTGCCTAGGCATGTGAAGACAAGAATTAACTTTGCCAAAGTAACAACACGGCACAACCTTGAGCTTTGATGAGGCAAGTAGAGATGAGCAAATTTCCTAAAGGGACAATCCATTCTAAATAACGTTTGTGGTTCATGAGAGCAGCCATGGTGGGCCTTACTGCATCTACCACCCCATTGACTCGTAATGAGACTAGAAGGGAGTGGGGAGTACTTTGTCTCATACATATAGATTATATAGATGAAAAAGGGATGGCAAGCCTCAGATATTCCCATCAGGGTTGCTCCCATGAACCTAAAGAGTTATTTAGACTGCAGTGTCCGATTTAAAAATTTGATTCAGAAGATTTTCCCCTAAAAATGTAGTTTGTTCTGATTTTTTTTATGAATCTTAAAAATAAAAAAAAAAGTACCTTCTTCCACTATCCAGTGCTAGGCGATGTCCTAATTGTCTGGCAGGTCTTCCGTGGCAGCTCCGGTGTCCTCTTCATCTTGTAAGCGAGCCTCTCCTATATCTTCACCTGCCGAAGTGCATCCTCTGGTATCCAGTGCAGTTCTCAATAGTCTTCAGCTGGAGGTCAGCAGCCGATTAGGTGCCAGGCCACTGGCAACTTACACACAGGAGGAAAGATCTCTAAAATTACACCACATTGTCCAATAAGTTCATTTGTCAGTAACTACAAGGAAAAGCTAGATGATGCACTTTAAGGAGTCATTTTTATACCTTGCTTGCAAAAATACAATTCTGTGACACTCACCTGTACAATTTTTTACTCTTCTACATCCATTCCAGGCTGTCAGCTTCAGTAACGAATGGGTTAATTCCTGCTCAGAGGGCCTGGACTGAAAGATAGAAAGGTGTGGCTCCTCCCCGCCCTATATACTTCCAGTTGCCCCATCACAACTCAGTAATTGAAAAGCAATATAACCACCAACCGGGAGGCTATGGCAACTATGATTTGTAGGAGACAAAATGTTAATCCACATCCTTCTCCGCGTATTTTCTTTCTCAATTTACCTCTTTTTTTAAATGCTGGATCACTATTTACATACAGTATATACAGACAGGGCTGTTTTTACCATTAGACAAACCTAGGCCTGTGCCTAGGGTGGCCATCTGCAAGGGGGGGGGGGGCTGATGTTGCTACTATAGTAAAAAGAAAAAAAAAAGAAGTTGTTTCCACATTGAAGTGATCAGCAAATCAAGAGTTAAAAAATAAATATTGGTAGCTTACATTATATTGAGTCCCTCCAGTGCTCTCCTACCTGCTATGTCTGTTTACTTAGTGAGAAAATCACTCAGCTTTCAGTCCACACCCCCCTGACCTGGTCCATCAATCAACCTTCAGTGGACCAAGAATGGAAACACCCCCACTCCCTGCCCAAACATCCCAATTGGCTTCCTCTCCGGAGCTCTGAAACCCTGGATTGCGACGTCAGGGCAAGTGTCAGCACTGGGCATACGCAGGCAGGTGCCGGGGCCCTGCACATTCGGAGGGCCCACCTCATTTCCTCTTCCCTGGGCAGCCCCTATGCAGGGCTGTGCAGTAACCAGGGACCGGGGGCAAATTAGTCATTGGGAGAGACTTACTTTCTGTCAGTTCTTTTTTTTATTCATTTCTCCTGTTCTATTCTTTCCTTCTTGTCATCTTTCTAACTATTATTTCTTTCTTTCATCTGTTATGCTATTCCTGTTCTTCTTTCCTTCTATTTTTTTCTGTAATTTCTTCTATTCTTTCCTTCCAACCTTTTATTCTCACATTCCTTCTCTGTCTTACCAGATTTTTCCCCAGTCTTTCCATTTATTCTATTTAATTCTATATTTTATTCTTTTTTTTGTCATTAATTTTGTGCTTTCGTTCACTTTGCATTTATTTTTTTGTTGTTCTTTTTTCCGATTCCTTTTCTTTTTTTTCTGCTTACATTTTTTCAGTTATTCCTTCTATTCCTATATTCCTTATTTCTCTTTTTATTCTTTAGCAGTATTTACCTTGCATGGAATCATACCACACCGCAATGGACCCATTGATACTCTATCACCCAAGGGCACGCATAAAACCCGGAGCCAGCCCTGCTCAGCCTTATTCAAGGGGGCGCCGGCACTTGAAGTGCCTTGGGCAACATGAACACCAAATATGGCCCTGTATACAGATTCACCAGGACTAGGCATATGGAGTAGAAACCGTATCCCAGTAGAAGGGTGTGTAATGGATGTAGAAGGGAATCAATTCAGGTGACTGTCACAGAATTGTATTTTCTATCCCAATCCATTCCAGGCTGTCAGATTCAGTAACGAACGGGACTTCCAAAAGCAGTGCCCCACGTCTGGGTGGGATCCCGAAGCATAAAAGAGTAGCAGCTACCGAAAAATGCATCCGAAGCTCTAACATCTACCTTATAGAACTTGGTTAATGTATAAACTGAAGACCAAGTAGTGAATTTACATACCTGTTCCACCAAGGCCTGGTGCTGAAATGCCCAGGAAACGCCAATAGCTTGACTGGAATGAGCTGTAACCCAATAGGGAGCCTCCTTTCCCTTGGAAGTATAGGCCCTTACTACCACCTGTCTAATCCATCAACTGATGGTAGACTTAGCCGGCGGAAGACCCTTTCGAGGACCCTCGGCTATAACAAATAAGAAGTCTGACTTACGGAAGGGATTGTAGCAGAGATATAATATCTTAAAGCTTTTACTACTTCCAAAGAATGAAGGACCCTTTCCTTGGGATTAGCTGGAGCCGGACATAAAGACAGTTAAACTACCTCTTCATTGAGATGAAAAGGAGAAGCCACCTTGGGCAGAAAATACGGCTTAAAGCGGAAGACAGCCTTATCCCTGTGTAACTCAAGATAAGGAGGTTTATCCGATAAAGCTGCTAATTCAGAAACCCGACGTACCAAAGTAATAGCTACTAGAAAAATAACCTTAAGAGTCAAAAAGGTCAGAGAAGCATCTACCAAAGGCTCAAAGGGAGCACCCTGGAGGGCCAACAATACTAAGTTCAAGTCCTGAACCGGCAAAATAGGTTTACGCAGCGGGTGCACATGAATGACTCCTTGGAAAAGGTCTTAATAAGTCTATTCTCGGCAATGGGCTTCTGAAAAAAGATGGATAAGGCAGATACACGCCCTTGGCGATTAGGGTGGTAGTCCAACCACATACTTGTGGTGTCGCAGATGTTCCTGTGGGCCATGTGAATCCTTATTTCCTTGACCCACTTGGACTAGTTATGATTAACCCTGAGGATATGGAACAGTGGGTTGGTGGAGGAGTGTGTGCTGTTTTATGCACTTGCCCAGGAATATAGTATAATTGGCATCGGTCATGCCCAACAATGCCCTATTGATAATCCCTTCCGGACTGCCCTAACCCCAGATGCAAGCATGTCCAATGTTTAACTGTCAAAACCTCATGAGGGTGATCAATATATGTGATGTACCACTTGGGATTGTTTCACGTTGAATTTATATTTCCAATTATAGATTTAAATTGATTATAAGTAACATGGCCTGACATTTGTCTTTAGATTTGTAGTGTTTTATTTAATTCTTATTGTGCGTCTTGGCAGCTGGCCAGTTATTGTGGGGGGATTGGTTTGGCTCAGCTGCCTGTTTCCTTTTGTCACTGTTCTCTTTATCTTATTCAGAGGCACTGCTCTTATACTTTCATACTTGTACTCACCTATCCTGATCTGGATTTCATCCGCGTGTCGGCCTGCAAGAGCGCGCGCCGGTCTGGTTTGCGCTGTGCTCGGGCATGCGCATTACATCCGTGACGCGTCATTGTCCAGGCAGACATGACGTGTCGGCGTGCTCTGGGTCAGGGTCGGTGAACAGGACGGAAGTGCCTCCTGATTCACCGGCTCCTTGTGACGCGGCGGACAAGCTCAGTATGCCCGCCTCTTGAAAGTGCCTCTTGATTTGCCGACTCTTAGTGACGTGGCAGACAAGCGCGGTATGCTCATTTATTGGAAACAGGTGACCGATCCTTCCCTCCCCCCCTCCATAGGCCCACTCTCATCATATTTAAAGCCAGCTCACAACATGACAATTAGTAGTTAGTAAACTACGCAACGTGTCGGTGTTGTCGTCTGGAGCGGCTGTGTGCTGGAGGATCTGGGATGTATTGAACCATTCGGTGATGTACCATTTTAATATACCTCTATGTGTATGATTATCATTTAATATATGCCAGCATTTTGGAGCTACTGCTCACGCACTAACACTTTTTAGCTTCCCTTGCACGTTACTTTTGTCGTTTGATTTCTTCTTTTTATGCTAATACACAAAATCTTCTTTGCCTCTCCATTGAGCTCATTGTACATCAACTTAGAGGCTATTTACTTTTGCTCATTTATGCACATTGCACTTTCTAGCGTAGCAGCGGTTTGTGACAACATACTGGCATATTGCATGTGGCATAATTTGGGCTGTTTTAGTAGAGGCCCATATATTATTCATATAATTAGTGCGCTACATTGCACATTTTTTAGATTCCATTGATACTCATCCCATATATCCCTACAGCCCCCCCTCCCCTCTCCAGTCATTATATGTTTTGTGTATGTCCGATTGTCATTGATTGTTTTGAAGTGTTAGTGTCTTATACACGTCACTTATGTCATTGTTAGTTTCAGGCATGTGCAGCCTTGTTTCATAATGATTGTGCATTATTAAATGTATTAATTTTTAATTAATTATTGAGAGTGCGGCAATTTTCTTCTGGATCTTTGGGGAGGTAGCTTCAGAACCTCTCCTATTGTTTGTGCTGTTTCTATATTCACACTAGGCGATGAAAGCATGCCAAACTCTGTAGTAAATCTCTGAAGAAGTCTGCTTCCAGGCCTGAATCATGGTGTGAGAAACCTTGGCCGATAAACCCCTCCCTCTTAAGATCGAGGTTTTAATAGCCAGGCCGTCAAAGCCAGGACTTGTCCACTACCGGAATGTGAATTGCTGAGATGCAGGGAACATTCTCCCTGGCCCAGAGAATGATCTGCCTTATATCCCTGAGAGTTCTCTTGCTCCTAGTGTCCCCCTGGTGGTTGATGTATGCCATTGCCCTCAGGTTGTCTGACTGAATCCTGACAGGATGTCCTCTCAGACTGGTAGTCCAAGGTAAGAGGACTAAAAGAACTGCTCTAAATTCTAGGATGTTTATAGGAAGCAAGTTCTCCTCCAGACTGCACTGTCCCTGGATTGTCTGTGACTTCCAGACACCTCTCCAACCCGTCAGACTGGCATCCATGCGGAAGCGGAAGAAAGGATTTGCCTACCAGAAAATGTAGGGGGTCCAGCCACCACAGTAGGGATTGTTTGACTAAAGGTGTCAGAACAAAAGGGTGATCCAGAGACTCCGAGTACCGATCCCAGACCAACAGCAACTTCGTCTGTAGATGCCTTGTCTGAAATTGTGCAAAGAGAATTGCTTCAAAGCTAGATACCATCGGACCTACTAGCCGTATCAGCTAATGGATTGTTGGCCGATGGCAGGCCAAGAGAGTCTGTATTTTGGTCTGAAGCAGTAATATCTTCTGCTCTGGAAGAAACACTCTGGCCTGCGCCATGTCTAATAACATCCTCAGAAAAGACCTCACTGTTGATGGAACTACGACTTTGGATAATTGATTATCCAGCCGAACCTCTCTAGTGTCGACAACACTGTCTTGTGCCCTCAGGAAGGCCATGCGTCCTGCTAAAACCTTGGTAAACACTCTTGGGGCTGAAGACAGGATGAAGGGCAGAGCCACAAACTGAAAATGTAGGTCATCCAGTGCAAAACACAGATATCTTTGATGACAAAATCGGGATCCTTTATATCCATTGTGGACATCAAATCGGCCGGCTGAACTGACATCACAGTGGATCTTAAGGATTCCATGCGAAAGTGTCTTAGACGGACGAACTTGATGAGACCCTTTAAATTTAAAATTGGGTGCACTGATTCGCCTTCTAGGGGATGGTGAATACATTGGAGTAAAATCCCTGGCACCTCTCTGGGAGGGAAACCAGACGAATAACCCCCATCTGAAACGAATGCATAACAGCGGCACTCAAGGCTTCTGCCTTTACTGGATTTCAGGATGCCCTTGACCAAAGAAACCTTCAGGAAGGTCTGGCTGTAAATTCGCTCTTGTAGCCTGAAGACATCACTTCTTGTATCCAGCTATTTGATACTTGGTGCCTCCAAACAGAAGCAAACTGCAGAAGCTGTCCCCCCACCTGCAAGGTTGGGGTCTTCCCCTCATGCTTGAGAGGACGTAGAAGGGGCCTTTGACTTGTTTCACCAAAAAGTTCTTGCCTTGGTTTGAGATTTAGGTCTGCTCCAGAATTCCCTGAAGTGGTACCTCTACCCCCTCGAAAAGGCCTGGAACCAGAGGACCTGTGAAAAAGGGGGGTGGACCTCTTCTTCGCTGGAAATTTAGTTACCTCCTTTACCATTATATCAAGATGATCCCTGAACAGCCGACCACCTAAAAAGAAGAGACCTGTCAATGAACTCTTAGAAGCAGCATCTGCGGACCATTGCTTTAGCCATAAAAAGTGCAGTAATGCTACAAGTAAGGCAGAAGCCCTGGCACCTAATCTAACCAAATCATCCATAGCCGTAATGACATATTGGTTAATTTCCAAACAAGTCTGGAATAACTAGTACCCCAAGTCTCGAGACCTCAGGACGTAGTCTTCGCAACAAGCTGTTATAACAACCTTCCTTTTGCCAAAGATGCTATAGAAGTAGCACGTGCTGGCTGTAAAACCGACCCTACTATAGAAAAAGCGTGACTTGTCAACTGATTAATGTGCTTTTCCGCAGGATCTTTCAAAAAAGCATTGTTGGCAGAAGGCATGACAGTGGTGTTAAAAAGAACAGACAGGAGCATCTACCACAGGAGGAAGAGACCAAAACTTAACTAAATTAGAGGGAAAAGGATACGTATTATCTAAAACCTTAGGAATGGGAGGAAGCTTATTTGGCTTCTCCCACTCCCTCTGGAACATATTGGAAAAATTAGATTGTTCAGGGAAAATTTGCCTCTGTCTCCCATTTGGCCATCTCCCTTTTTTCTCTTGGGAGCTTTGGGAGGCGAAATGTGCAGAACCTCAAAAATGGCACCAATGAGGCTCTCCATTTCATCTCTGGCCAGAGAATACTCCGCAAAGGGGAATCAAGATCTGAATAACTGTCTACCCTACTGTCACCCTACTGTCACCCTCAGAAAATTCTTCCTCTTTCTCCTCAGAAACGAATGATGCGTCTAAATCCCCCTCAGAATTAGAGGAATTGAAATGATCCCTCTTCTCTGAGACTTTCTTGGGGGCTGACGGAGCAAGCTGCTTCTCAAGGCGAGCTAACCTCTCCGCAATATCAGGCAAAGTCTCTGCCGACACACCAGACAAAGGATAACCCTGTCTGTTGGGATACCAGATCCGCTATCTCCAAATGCCTCTATCATGGTGATTTACAATAGTCTAAATAACCCTAAAGGTCCTAAGACTGAAGCATATAAGTCCTTGATAGTCACAAGTGACTACTTCGACAGACTAGGAGGAACCACAACAAACTATCCCTCTTCCCCAAATCTACAATAAAACCAAAATAAAAGCTAGTTAAAATGACAAAAAAATGACATAGCTTAAGCAATAATAATAAATACACTAACCATCCGAGAGGACCCCGAAGGCAGGGTTGTGGAACAGAGCTGACCAGAAGCGGTGTGGGCCCAAAGGCAGGAGCAGGGCTGTGATCCGAATGGTGAGCCCCACTGGCTGCTGAAGCAGCGGCAGAAGGCAGTGAGGTGTAGCGGCGGCAGTGACCAAGCGGCAATGAAGGTCGCAATCCCCAAGCTAAGGTACCAAGCAAAGTTGGTGAGCAGCGCCGCTTCAGCGGTGAAGAGAAGCGCGACACGCCACCTGAGCAGCCGATGAAGAGTGGAGCGACTGCACACACCGCCAGCCACTTTCTGGCAAGAGAGTCCGCCCCCTGCCAAGTTCCTGCCCCCTTAAAGCAAAAAGAAGCGAAATGTAAAAAAGTAATGTAAAAATTAAAAACTTGTGGAAAGGAGATGAGGGGATATATCAAAATATACCCAGGTTACCCCTGCAGGTTCACCAGAATGAAACCTGCGGCTGATTGCTTTTTTAGTGAAAGACTTCAGCCCAGAGTGCTATGACACCCTAAAGCGCCCCAAGACCCCGGCACTTCCTTTACTACCAAGATCCCATAATTCAGCATAGCTGGGGAGGCATAGTGAGTCCAAGGAACAGTGGGAAATAAGGGCCTGGAAGACAGACAGGGTAAAATCCCCCGCTTCCTGCATAAATCCTAGAAAAAAGCAGAAAGTAAATCCATGGAACCTTCATAGTTCAGTCCAACTGCAAGAATGAAACAGTTGTGATGGGGAAGCCGGAAGGAGCCACACCTTTCTATCTTGTAGTCCATGCCCTCCGGGCAGGAATTAACCCATTCTCTACTGAAGCTGATGGCCTGGAATGGATTCGGAGAGAAAAAAGTACAAATACAAAAACTCTACAGGCCTAACAGGGCAAAAGCATATATTAAAATGGATTACTTATCTGTTTAATCTAGTCCATGCAGAGATCAGCAGGCCTCATCCAATCTCCAAACAAGATGGCTATTGTTTTCAAGTACACAAAACAGGTCTCAGCAAATCTCATCATCATCCATCGGTGCCCATCTCCATTGAAGACACGACTCCATGTGTTTCCTTCAGCTGCCCCAAGAAAATCTCCCTGTCTATCACCAGCCCAGCTTTTTTTTGCCAGGCTGACCCCTTTGTTTCATTTGAAATAGCGCAGGTGATCTCTGATTGACCCAAACTAACCCAGGGGATACTCTGATTGGTTCAGTTAAAACTATCACAGGTGATTTTCTGCTGGCGAACTTAATCTGCATACGAATGCACACATGGAACTAAACTAAGGCCAAGCCAGTCTTCAGAACAGAGGAAGGTCTCTCACGATGCTGCCTTTTAATTAAGGAACCAACCATGCTGGCTAAAAAAAGGGATCATGCGGCATACAGTGTAAATTTTGATTGTATAAGATCTTTACAATTTCTTTGGGACCAAAATATTTAAAAAATATCATATGATCATAGCAGTATAGAAATAACGGCATTGGAAAAGGTGAGTAAAAACCCCCGGGGGGGGGGGGGGTGATTTCAAGAAGATTCTACAGCAGAAAAAATCACGCTGGATTTTCAACTTAGGCTCTCAGGCACCCAACGGACTCAATGAAGACGTCTTGTTCACACCTTTTTTGGGCTAACTAGTATACATTAGGACCCACTTTAGTTAACCATGAGGACACACATAGGAAGGTTTGGGATGTATGGGGGGGTTGTTTAGGGGGCCAGAGTTAACTACTCTGGTTGCACTGATGGGATTGGGGTCACAAATTCCAGCGCGGAATGCAGGCCGGACTTAGGATTATGATGACTTCTTGTTTTGTCGGGAGACTGATGATGCACTTCCGGCCGGAGTGCAATCATTGGTGCCCCGACAGTGAGATACAGCTGCTGCTCATTAGGTGAGTCAGGGTTTACTTATAAAAAGAGGCGATATGGGGCCTGCTGGGTGGATCTTTTGCCCCGAGGAAGTGACGCTTGTTTGCCGTTGTCATGGAACACGTGGGAGGCGGGCACTGTACATATCCTGGTAGTTAATAATCTATAATATACTCATTCCATTTTTTGGTCATGGTCTTCCCTCTGGATAAAGTTTTTGCACAATACATATGTATTTTTATGGTAGATTAGGTTAGCACATTGCACCTTGTGGGCCCCCTGTTTTTCTGGGGGAGCTGGTGATCTACATATGTATAAGTGATTATATTATCCTGGTTTGCACAATATAGTTTGCACAGTTAATAATTTGTGACAGTTAGCACATTGCACTTTATAGGAGGTTTTAGTAAGAGGGATCATTGTGTGAGGGGGATTAAGAAGAGGGATAACTCAAAGGGACATGACAACAAATATTGTTCTTTGATTCTTTAATATCCAGGTATTAATAGAGAATCGCACAGTGCCCAACCAACTTTTTTGTCTAGATTGTGTTTTTAAATGGTTTTAATCTTTAGACTGTAAGCTCGCAAGGGCAGGGCACTCCTCCCTATTGTCTCCTGTGCTCACAACACTTGGTTTTAACCTGTGGCATCTAATTTTGTATTGTTCTCTGTGCTATATGTTTTACCTTGTCTGTATTCTTAACTTGTAAAGCGCTACGGAAGTTGATGGCGCTATATAAATAAACATTAATAATAATTAATAATTAATAATTGTGTTTGTAAGCTCTATGTGAAACATGAATAAAGAATGTAATAAGGAAGATTAAGCAGTGGTGCAGTGGTGCCATTTGTTTGGCTGTGGGGAGCAGAGGCTCTTCCCACGTGGTGGGTTTTTATATAACAATATCATGGCGCTACAGCAGAATCACCCCTCCCAATAACAGATAGTGTGCAGATGCAGAATTCCCCCAGTCACCCTATAACAAGCATTGTGCAGAATCCCCCCCCCCCACAGCATGTTGCGTGCAATACCCCCCAGGAACCCCATAACAGACATAACAAGTCTGCTCACCCTACCTGCACTCTCATGCTGCTGATCGTGCTCCTGCATCCGATCATACTCCCACATCCTCTGATGGGTGGGCGTGGCCTGTGTACAGCCAGCGACCATTGTTTTAAATGACACAGGCCATGCCCAAATGCCAGCTGGAATCAAGGCTGCAGAAGAACAACCAGATGCAGCAACCCTTTAGCCCCCTATAAGGTAAGTAGCCTTTTTCCATCCACATATCCGTTCCTTTACTTTTTTTTGGGGGGGGGCTCCTTATGGGGGGTGAAAATCAAGATGTCTATATCGACATGTGTCATGTTTGATTTTACTGCCCTTTCAAGAGTAACTTCTACAGTTTTTTTTTTACCACAAATAAAGCTACATACAATCAAATTGGGTATGCACCACTAAATACAAATGGGAAAAATGACAAGCGATGCTGGCATCGAGGTGAAAATTAGAAACAATGACCAAAATGGTGTGGACCCTCAGTATAGCCCACAGGCACACTCACAAAAGGTGCAGCACACTCAAACCATGTAAATTAATTTATATTTATTGATTAAAAGATAGCTGATCAAACAACAAAGATGAATTAAAAACACATAAGACAAAAAGATGGTGGGAATGACAATGGGCTAAATAAGTTGATATATATGCGCTAAATTAATGGGCTCCCATACTAGACAAATAGTGTAAAAAAAAAAAAAAAAAAATATATATATATATATATATATATATATATATAAATATATACCAGAGCAATATAGAGCTAGTCCAATTACAAAAGACAAAGTGCCTGTGCTAAGTTGTAAACAAGTGAATCAAATACAAATATTGAGCTCCAAAGAATTACATCACCTATTATGCAAGTCCCAATCCCATCCAATCTAGCTTCGCCTGGGTGAATGTGGCCACTACAAGTGAATACTCACCTTTTAAATTCCTGTCCATAAGGCTGCTATCCAATGGCAGACGGAAGCGAAAGAGTGCCAGCCGAGCCCGTCCGAAGACGTAAGGGGAGTGTACTCCCATCACATCACTTCCACCTGCCTGGGTTCGCCTGTGGTTTTGATCATTAAAACAGAAAAAGATTCATTTTGGAGCAGAAAGCAAGAAACCCATACGTAAGTGAAATAGGCCTTGAATTTTCTCACTGCTTAGCCTGACAAAAAATATATATTTTTAATGTTTCTTATACAAGGCATTTGATATTTTGCAAAAACTATATAAGAATAAAACTCAAAAAAAATTTTATGCAACTGTTAGAAGAAAGAGTTGGCGCCGCTGGCCTTTCCCCTTCTTGTACATACTCTGTTCCTTTTGCCTTTATCTGGCTTTCATTACCGGACCTGCATGGACTCTTTTGTATGAAAGTCTTCAGGGAGTTAGACACTTTCTCAGCTCCTGTGATGTTCCTGAAGATTAAAAAGCAGCTTTGAAGCTTTAACATCTCAGTATAACCCCCATTGGTAGAGGGACCTTAGAAAGAGCTGAGCCATCTGGCAAACTGACATGAAGACAAAATCAAGTGATTGAAACACTTTCTTCAAAGCTGCAATGACTGGTTGGCAGATTTGTTGATTTGGGCTTTGTCTTTTATGTGTTTCCGTCAGAAGTTACAAGAACACCTATCCAATTGCACAGGGACTGATTGGAGTTAGAGCTTCACAGTTCTATTAGATGTCAGAGCTTCTAGTCAGCTATAATGAACACAGATGACTATTTATGAATACAGGGATTAGACACTGTACCATTTTGCTTCTAAAATAGGAGAAACAATTTCTTTTAAATCATGGAAAATGTTTCTTTTTTCTCCATCCACTAACTTTTATACCAAGTGTAAAATAAGCAATTTAAATACATCTCCAAATCTCCTATTATAGGAGATGAGTTGGAGCAGGGACAATCCAGTTAGGAAGCCCTCCAGCCAGATCCCTAATATCTGGTACTCGGTACTCCCTAATATCACATACAATAACTCCAGTCACCACAATGTGTACAGTGTTACAGGACCTCTTACCAGTTCAGTGAAGCTAAAAAAAAAGACACTCACCAGTGCCACTTCTTCCTTCATCTGTCCCCCACCTGTCAGCGTCCTTTCTGTGGGTCCACCTGGTTGCAGTCTCCCTCCTGGCCTGAGGGATCCCATTTCATGTCCCTCCCATCTAGTGATGTCACTCACATGCAGGGATTCCATATAGGCAGCTCCTCTGGAGTATAAAAGCCTCCCTGTCCTAGCTTGGGGGAACACCAGTGAAGGCATCAAAAGAATCAAAGCCCACTGGACCAGGAGGGAACCCCAACCTGGCAAACCTGCAGAGAGGATGCCTTCCAGCAGGGGACAGATGTAGGATGAGGGGACTCATATACCAGTTCACTGGGTAGTGATGGCCGGTCACAAGCAACATGTATCTGCCCACCGCTAAATTTAAGGTGCCCGACCGTAGGTGGTCCCAAGCCCACTTGGAATCAGTGGAAAAATTAGATGATCTGCACTTCTTTAAGTAAAACTTCACTTTTAATCGGTTAAAAACATCTCCATAATAATAACATGCCAACCTTAAAAGCAGTGATAGAAAAGGTCCTGGTGCACATGGGTAGGGATGAGCGAATCGATCCGAACGAACCCGGATTCGATCCGAATTTCAGGAAAAATTCGATTCGGATCGAATCCGAATTTCCCCGCGATTCGATCGCTCGAAGTTTTCCTTTAACATCCATTCATTTACATTACAGGCATTCTAAGATGGCGGACGGGACATGTCCAGACATGTAAGCTGGGGCAGTGTATGCTGGGACAGTCACATGCAGCCTATCAGCAGCCAGCAAGCCCGGTGACGTCACAGCGGTATTTAAGGCCGGCCATCTTGCTTTCCTGCCTCATTTCTCTATTGCATTCGTGAGAGACAGAACGCTGTGTAGCTGAGGGAGAGACAGTTAGACAGTTAGACAGGCAGGGACAGACAGGGACAGGCTGGAGACAGGCAGGAGACAGACAGGAGACAGACAGAAAGTCAGCGGAAAACAGGGAAAGGAATGGAAAATCGGAGGCTGTCAGTTTTTTTTTTTTTTTCATACAGCCTGACAGGCTTTGTTAGCGTTTTCAGGCTGCTTATACTAACTAACTGTGCATATATACTGAACTGATCTTAAGTCTGCTGTGAGGCATCCCATTCTGTGACTACAGCAGCCTCTGTTTAAGACCATATAGCCATTTGCTCTTATTATATTTGAAATTAGCCTGATAAAGACACTTTTGCTGGGCATAGTACTACTGGATCTTTTTTGGGGGCATCCCATTCTGTGACTAAAGCAGCCTCTGTTTAAGACCATATAACCATTTGCTCTTATTATATTTGAAATTAGCCTGATAAAGACACTTTTGCTGGGCATAGCACTACTTGTCCCTGCCAGGGCATCCCATTCTGTGACTAAAGCAGCCTCTGTTTAAGACCATATAACCATTTGCTCTTATTATATTTGAAATTAGCCTGATAAAGACACTTTTGCTGGGCATAGTACTACTGGATCTTTTTTGGGGGCATCCCATTCTGTGACTAAAGCAGCCTCTGTTTAAGACCATATAACCATTTGCTCTTATTATATTTGAAATTAGCCTGATAAAGACACTTTTGCTGGGCATAGCACTACTTGTCCCTGCCAGGGCATCCCATTCTGTGACTAAAGCAGCCTCTGTTTAAGACCATATAACCATTTGCTCTTATTATATTTGAAATTAGCCTGATAAAGACACTTTTGCTGGGCATAGCACTACTTGTCCCTGCCAGGGCATCCCATTCTGTGACTAAAGCAGCCTCTGTTTAAGACCATATAAGCATTTGCTCTTATTATATTTGAAATTAGGCCTGATAAAGACACTTTTGCTGGGCATAGCACTACTTGTCCCTGCCAGGGCATCCCATTCTGTGACTAAAGCAGCCTCTGTTTAAGACCATATAACCATTTGCTCTTATTATATTTGAAATTAGCCTGATAAAGACACTTTTGCTGGGCATAGTACTACTGGATCTTTTTTGGGGGCATCCCATTCTGTGACTAAAGCAGCCTCTGTTTAAGACCATATAACCATTTGCTCTTATTATATTTGAAATTAGCCTGATAAAGACACTTTTGCTGGGCATAGCACTACTTGTCCCTGCCAGGGCATCCCATTCTGTGACTAAAGCAGCCTCTGTTTAAGACCATATAACCATTTGCTCTTATTATATTTGAAATTAGCCTGATAAAGACACTTTTGCTGGGCATAGTACTACTGGATCTTTTTTGGGGGCATCCCATTCTGTGACTAAAGCAGCCTCTGTTTAAGACCATATAAGCATTTGCTCTTATTATATTTGAAATTAGGCCTGATAAAGACACTTTTGCTGGGCATAGCACTACTTGTCCCTGCCAGGGCATCCCATTCTGTGACTAAAGCAGCCTCTGTTTAAGACCATATAAGCATTTGCTCTTATTATATTTGAAATTAGGCCTGATAAAGACACTTTTGCTGGGCATAGCACTACTTGTCCCTGCCAGGGCATCCCATTCTGTGACTAAAGCAGCCTCTGTTTAAGACCATATAACCATTTGCTCTTATTATATTTGAAATTAGCCTGATAAAGACACTTTTGCTGGGCATAGTACTACTGGATCTTTTTTGGGGGCATCCCATTCTGTGACTAAAGCAGCCTCTGTTTAAGACCATATAACCATTTGCTCTTATTATATTTGAAATTAGGCCTGATAAAGACACTTTTGCTGGGCATAGCACTACTTGTCCCTGCCAGGGCATCCCATTCTGTGACTAAAGCAGCCTCTGTTTAAGACCATATAACCATTTGCTCTTATTATATTTGAAATTAGCCTGATAAAGACACTTTTGCTGGGCATAGTACTACTGGATCTTTTTTGGGGGCATCCCATTCTGTGACTAAAGCAGCCTCTGTTTAAGACCATATAAGCATTTGCTCTTATTATATTTGAAATTAGGCCTGATAAAGACACTTTTGCTGGGCATAGCACTACTTGTCCCTGCCAGGGCATCCCATTCTGTGACTAAAGCAGCCTCTGTTTAAGACCATATAAGCATTTGCTCTTATTATATTTGAAATTAGGCCTGATAAAGACACTTTTGCTGGGCATAGCACTACTTGTCCCTGCCAGGGCATCCCATTCTGTGACTAAAGCAGCCTCTGTTTAAGACCATATAACCATTTGCTCTTATTATATTTGAAATTAGCCTGATAAAGACACTTTTGCTGGGCATAGTACTACTGGATCTTTTTTGGGGGCATCCCATTCTGTGACTAAAGCAGCCTCTGTTTAAGACCATATAAGCATTTGCTCTTATTATATTTGAAATTAGGCCTGATAAAGACACTTTTGCTGGGCATAGCACTACTTGTCCCTGCCAGGGCATCCCATTGTGTGACTAAAGCAGCCTCTGTTTAAGACCATATAACCATTTGCTCTTATTATATTTGAAATTAGGCCTGATAAAGACACTTTTGCTGGGCATAGCACTACTGGATCTTTTTTGGGGGCATCCCATTCTGTGACTAAAGCAGCCTCTGTTTAAGACCATATAACCATTTGCTCTTATTATATTTGAAATTAGCCTGATAAAGACACTTTTGCTGGGCATAGCACTACTTGTCCCTGCCAGGGCATCCCATTCTGTGACTAAAGCAGCCTCTGTTTAAGACCATATAAGCATTTGCTCTTATTATATTTGAAATTAGGCCTGATAAAGACACTTTTGCTGGGCATAGCACTACTTGTCCCTGCCAGGGCATCCCATTCTGTGACTAAAGCAGCCTCTGTTTAAGACCATATAACCATTTGCTCTTATTATATTTGAAATTAGCCTGATAAAGACACTTTTGCTGGGCATAGCACTACTTGTCCCTGCCAGGGCATCCCATTCTGTGACTAAAGCAGCCTCTGTTTAAGACCATATAAGCATTTGCTCTTATTATATTTGAAATTAGGCCTGATAAAGACACTTTTGCTGGGCATAGCACTACTTGTCCCTGCCAGGGCATCCCATTCTGTGACTAAAGCAGCCTCTGTTTAAGACCATATAAGCATTTGCTCTTATTATATTTGAAATTAGGCCTGATAAAGACACTTTTGCTGGGCATAGCACTACTTGTCCCTGCCAGGGCATCCCATTCTGTGACTAAAGCAGCCTCTGTTTAAGACCATATAACCATTTGCTCTTATTATATTTGAAATTAGCCTGATAAAGACACTTTTGCTGGGCATAGCACTACTTGTCCCTGCCAGGGCATCCCATTCTGTGACTAAAGCAGCCTCTGTTTAAGACCATATAAGCATTTGCTCTTATTATATTTGAAATTCGGCCTGATAAAGACACTTTTGCTGGGCATAGCACTACTTGTCCCTGCCAGGGCATCCCATTCTGTGACTAAAGCAGCCTCTGTTTAAGACCATATAACCATTTGCTCTTATTATATTTGAAATTAGCCTGATAAAGACACTTTTGCTGGGCATAGTACTACTGGATCTTTTTTGGGGGCATCCCATTCTGTGACTAAAGCAGCCTCTGTTTAAGACCATATAAGCATTTGCTCTTATTATATTTGAAATTAGGCCTGATAAAGACACTTTTGCTGGGCATAGCACTACTTGTCCCTGCCAGGGCATCCCATTCTGTGACTAAAGCAGCCTCTGTTTAAGACCATATAACCATTTGCTCTTATTATATTTGAAATTAGGCCTGATAAAGACACTTTTGCTGGGCATAGCACTACTTGTCCCTGCCAGGGCATCCCATTCTGTGACTAAAGCAGCCTCTGTTTAAGACCATATAAGCATTTGCTCTTATTATATTTGAAATTAGGCCTGATAAAGACACTTTTGCTGGGCATAGCACTACTTGTCCCTGCCAGGGCATCCCATTCTGTGACTAAAGCAGCCTCTGTTTAAGACCATATAACCATTTGCTCTTATTATATTTGAAATTAGCCTGATAAAGACACTTTTGCTGGGCATAGCACTACTTGTCCCTGCCAGGGCATCCCATTCTGTGACTAAAGCAGCCTCTGTTTAAGACCATATAACCATTTGCTCTTATTATATTTGAAATTAGCCTGATAAAGACACTTTTGCTGGGCATAGTACTACTGGATCTTTTTTGGGGGCATCCCATTCTGTGACTAAAGCAGCCTCTGTTTAAGACCATATAAGCATTTGCTCTTATTATATTTGAAATTAGGCCTGATAAAGACACTTTTGCTGGGCATAGCACTACTTGTCCCTGCCAGGGCATCCCATTCTGTGACTAAAGCAGCCTCTGTTTAAGACCATATAACCATTTGCTCTTATTATATTTGAAATTAGCATGATAAAGACACTTTTGCTGGGCATAGCACTACTTGTCCCTGCCAGGGCATCCCATTCTGTGACTAAAGCAGCCTCTGTTTAAGACCATATAACCATTTGCTCTTATTATATTTGAAATTAGCCTGATAAAGACACTTTTGCTGGGCATAGTACTACTGGATCTTTTTTGGGGGCATCCCATTCTGTGACTAAAGCAGCCTCTGTTTAAGACCATATAAGCATTTGCTCTTATTATATTTGAAATTAGGCCTGATAAAGACACTTTTGCTGGGCATAGCACTACTTGTCCCTGCCAGGGCATCCCATTCTGTGACTAAAGCAGCCTCTGTTTAAGACCATATAACCATTTGCTCTTATTATATTTGAAATTAGCCTGATAAAGACACTTTTGCTGGGCATAGTACTACTGGATCTTTTTTGGGGGCATCCCATTCTGTGACTAAAGCAGCCTCTGTTTAAGACCATATAACCATTTGCTCTTATTATATTTGAAATTAGGCCTGATAAAGACACTTTTGCTGGGCATAGCACTACTTGTCCCTGCCAGGGCATCCCATTCTGTGACTAAAGCAGCCTCTGTTTAAGACCATATAACCATTTGCTCTTATTATATTTGAAATTAGCCTGATAAATACACTTTTGCTGGGCATAGCACTACTTGTCCCTGCCAGGGCATCCCATTCTGTGACTAAAGCAGCCTCTGTTTAAGACCATATAACCATTTGCTCTTATTATATTTATATTATAAGACACTTTTGCTGGGCATAGGCTTACTGCTGCCTGCCAGGTGCACTTCTGTTGAGGCATCCCATTCTGTAACATAGCATACCCCTCTTTATTTACACTAAGCAGCTCTCTTATTTACACTAAGCAGGCCTGTTGGAGGGTGAGTGTTACTGCTCACTTTTGGTGTGCATTATATTCTGTTTCATATAGACCCACCGCTGCCCAGGGGATCTTAAAATATCACCTACTACCACGCCAGTTAGACTATGTCGGGCAGACAAGTGCCTGGAAGTGAAAAGAGGAGTGGCAGAGGCCAAGATTCCGCAGGCAGAGCTCGCATCAGACTGGGGGCCAGTAGCAGCAGGAGTCACGCTGAGAGACCTAATCTGCCAGTATCTGCTAGCGGTCGGGTCTCCACCAGTAACGCATCTGCCGTGGTAGATTGGTTGACGCGCTCATCAACAACATCATCACAACTTACGTCTGAGACCCCCAGTCTAGGGTCGGTAGGTTCCTCTGACACAACCCTGAGTTGGCATGCCCCGAGAGCAGTCCCTGTCCTCCCATTGCCTCTGTCCTACGCCGTTCCCTCCCCCTGCGACGTATCCTATGCTTTGGGTTCAGCTCCACTCTTTAGTGAGGAGGACGATCAGATACAGGAGGACAGTCAGCAGCTACTGCCCAGCCAAGAAATGGAGGTGGCTTCTTTAGCTAGGCAGACAAATAGTGATGTGGACAGTGTCGTGGGTGCTGCGAGCGTTCCAGCTCCTGCGCCAGACACTGTTGACGAATCCACGAACATCAGTGACGTACAGCCACAACTCGGTGATGATGATGATGATGACGATGAAGCCGATCGCACTTGGGAGCCGGGTGATGAAGGGGCTTCATCGTCATCATCAGGAGAAGAGGGGCGCAGGTTGCCCCGGAGTCAGCAGCTGAGGCAGCAAGGTGGTAGCAGTCAGCATGGGGGCACAATTCCAAAGGCTGGAGCCGGCCGGGGCCGGGGCCGGGGTAGAGCACCTGCTGTGCGGCAGTCTACCTTATCGGGAGGTAGTGGAGCAGGGGTTCCTGGAGTTGGCAACAGCAGCAGTGAATCAGTGAGGCCAGGGGGTGGGAAAAGTAGCTACTCGGCAGTGTGGCAGTTTTTCCTGAGGCATCCGCAGGAGGGTAACATGGCCACATGCAAGATATGTAGGCAAAAGGTGAAGCGTGGCCAGGGTCCAAATGTTGGCACCACGGCCCTGCGTCAACATATGATGCGTCACCATAAAACGACCTGGGAGAACCGAGGCTCCCAAGGGGTGGTCCAGTCTGCTTCCTCACCAAGTGAGCTCCCAATTTCTGCCAGCCAAGGCTCCAGCACCTCAGCCGAAGGCAGCTGTGCGTCATACCCATCCTCTGTCGCTCCTGCTCCTCCTCCTCCTCCTCCAAGTCATGCATCCCGCCAGCAATCCATCAGCGAAGCCATGTCCAAGAGACAGCAGTATGCGCCCACTCATCCTACGGCGCAGAAGCTGAATGTGCTCCTGTCCAAGTTGCTGGTGCTGCAGTCGCTCCCTTTTCAGGTGGTGGAATCTGCACCTTTCAGAGAACTGATGGCTTGTGCCGAGCCGAGGTGGAGAGTCCCAAGCCGTCATTTCTTTGCCAAGAAGGCAGTACCAGCGCTGCACACTTTTGTTGAACAGAAGGTGGGCCAGTCCTTGAGCCTGTCGGTGTGTAGCAAAATACATGGCAGCGCCGACATCTGGAGCTGTAACTACGGTCAGGGGCAGTACATGTCGTTTACGGCCCACTGGGTGAATGTGGTCCCTTTGCAGCAGCAACTTGGACAGGTCACGCCGCTTCGGCCTCCGCGCTCTCTGCCCATTGGACCTGTGACACCGTGCGACTCGGCCTCCTCATCCTCCGCCATCTCCTCACCCTCCACTGTAGGCTCAAGTCTCAGTGCCCCTCCAGTCTACCATGTGTGCAGGGCACGGAGGTGTCACGCAGTGCTTCACATGGTTTGTCTTGGCGAACGGAGTCACACAGGGGAGGAACTGCTTAAATGTATTCATCAGGAAATCCAAACATGGCTTACTCCGAGAAAACTTAAAATGGGAATCATGGTTACCGACAATGGGAAGAACATTTTGTCTGCGCTGCGCCAAGGAAGCCTGACCCATGCCCCCTGCATGGCTCACGTCTTCAATCTGGTTGTCAAGCGGTTTCTGAAGTGTTCCCCCCATCTGCAGGACATCCTAACAACTTCAAGGAAACTTTGCATGCACTTCAGCCACTCCTACACCGCCAAACACACCCTTCTTGAGCTACAGCGTCAGAATGGTATCCCCCAACATAGTCTGATTTGCGATGTTTCCACCCGTTGGAATTCCACCCTTCACATGTTGGACCGATTATATGAACAGAGAAAAGCCATCACGGATTTCCTGATGATCCAAGCAGATAGGGGGACTCCCCTGTGTAACTTCAATGTCAACCAGTGGCAGCTCATACGTGACACCTGCCGTTTGCTCAGGCCCTTTGAGGAAGCCACTTTATTTGTCAGTCGGCAGGATTACGGGATGAACGACGTGATTCCACTGCTTCATGTACTACAGCACATGTTGGAAACCATGGCTGGTCAGGGCACTGGAGACATGGCGTTTACATCTTACGGCCACATGAACCCCGTTGGAGCTGAACTGGAGGAGGAGGAGGAAGAGGAGGAGGAGGAGTTGCCCAGCGAAACACAGTTTAGGCTTGGCGAAATGGCTGGTTTATCTAGTCAGCGGACAGGAGAGGAGGAGCAGGAGCAGCCAGAGGAGCTAGAGGTTTTTGAGGAAGGCGAGACAGAGGACCCGGGCACACCGTGGCAGTATGCAGTGGAGATGGAGACAGGTAGTCCATCCGAGTCACTTGCGCAAATGGCACGAAGCATGCTCACGTGCTTGCGTAGTGACCCCAGAATTGTTTCCATCTGTCGGCGGGATGACTTCTGGCTGTCCACCTTATTGGACCCTCGCTTCCGGCACAAAATGGGGGCATTTTTTAAACCCACCGAGAGGGAGGACAAACTCAACTACTACAAAGACATTCTACGTAGGTAGTTGGCCGATGCCTATCTGCGCCATGGTCCATACTCTCGCAGGTCTGACTCGAGGGGACCTCTGCGCTCACCTTCCACTGCCATGGCCGCTGGGGGGGTTGGCAGGAGCAGCAGCAGCAGCTCCATCAGCAGCAGCAGCCTCAGTCTTCAGTCGCTAATGAGTAGCTTTCTACACCCGCATAGTGAAGACCTGGAGCAGGACCTCAACCAGCAGGTCATGTCATACTTTGACATGACCATGCCAACACACCTTGAGGATCCGCTGGACTTCTGGGCAGCCAAACTTGATTTGTGGCCGCAACTAGCAGAGTTTGCCCTGGAAAAGCTGTCCTGCCCGGCAAGTAGCGTGCCATCTGAGCGGGTGTTTAGTGCGGCGGGGGCCATAGTTACGGCGAGGAGAACTCGTCTGTCAACTAAAAATGTGGAGAGACTCACCTTTGTCAAAATGAATCAGGGATGGATCAGCCAGGATTTCCACCCACCAATGCCTGATGCATGTGACTAGATTCAGCATGGTGCCACGTTTTACACTTTCCAAATGGTGCAAAACATATTTATGTCTTTAGGCCATTTTTTGGGCTCCTGCTGCTGCTGCTGCCAACTTCTGCCAACTCCAGGGTGTGATTCATCCAATTTTTGGGCTCCTGAAGCCAACTCCAGTGTATATTTGGGCTCCTGCTGCTGCTGCTGCCAACTTCTGCCAACTCCAGGGTGTGATTCATCCAATTTTTGGGCTCCTGAAGCCAACTCCAGTGTATATTTGGGCTCCTGCTGCTGCTGCTGCCAACTCCAGGGTGTGATTCATCCAATTTTTGGGCTCCTGAGGCCAACCCCAGGGTCTCTTTAATGTAATATTTGGGCTCCTGCTGCTGCTGCTGCTGTCAACTCCTGCCAACTCCAGGGTGTGATTCATCCAATTTTTGGGCTCCTGAAGCCAACTCCAGTGTATATTTGGGCTCCTGCTGCTGCTGCTGCCAACTTCTGCCAACTCCAGGGTGTGATTCATCCAATTTTTGGGCTCCTGAAGCCAACTCCAGTGTATATTTGGGCTCCTGCTGCTGCTGCTGCTGCCAACTTCTGCCAACTCCAGGGTGTGATTCATCCAATTTTTGGGCTCCTGAGGCCAACCCCAGGGTCTCTTTAATGTAATATTTGGGCTCCTGCTGCTGCTGCTGCTGTCAACTCCTGCCAACTCCAGGGTGTGATTCATCCAATTTTTGGGCTCCTGAAGCCAACTCCAGTGTATATTTGGGCTCCTGCTGCTGCTGCTGCCAACTTCTGCCAACTCCAGGGTGTGATTCATCCAATTTTTGGGCTCCTGAAGCCAACTCCAGTGTATATTTGGGCTCCTGCTGCTGCTGCTGCCAACTTCTGCCAACTCCAGGGTGTGATTCATCCAATTTTTGGGCTCCTGAAGCCAACTCCAGTGTATATTTGGGCTCCTGCTGCTGCTGCTGCCAACTCCAGGGTGTGATTCATCCAATTTTTGGGCTCCTGAGGCCAACCCCAGGGTCTCTTTAATGTAATATTTGGGCTCCTGCTGCTGCTGCTGCTGCTGCTGCTGCTGTCAACTCCTGCCAACTCCAGGGTGTGATTCATCCAATTTTTGGGCTCCTGAAGCCAACTCCAGTGTATATTTGGGCTCCTGCTGCTGCTACTGTCAACTCCTGCCAACTCCAGGGTGTGATTCATCCAATTCTTGGGCTCCTGAAGCCAACTCCAGTGTATATTTGGGCTCCTGCTGCTGCTGCTGCCAACTCCAGGGTGTGATTCATCCAATTTTTGGGCTCCTGAGGCCAACCCCAGGGTCTCTTTAATGTAATATTTGGGCTCCTGCTGCTGCTGCTACCAACTCCAGGGTGTGATTCATCCAATTTTTGGGCTCCTGAAGCCAACTCCAGTGTATATTTGGGCTCCTGCTGCTGCTGCTGCCAACTTCTGCCAACTCCAGGGTGTGATTCATCCAATTTTTGGGCTCCTGAAGCCAACTCCAGTGTATATTTGGGCTCCTGCTGCTGCTGCTGCCAACTCCAGGGTGTGATTCATCCAATTTTTGGGCTCCTAAAGCCAACCCCAGGGTCTCTTTAATGTAATATTTGGGCTCCTGCTGCTGCTGCTGCTGCTGCTGTCAACTCCTGCCAACTCCAGGGTGTGATTCATCCAATTTTTGGGCTCCTGAAGCCAACTCCAGTGTATATTTGGGCTCCTGCTGCTGCTGTCAACTCCTGCCAACTCCAGGGTGTGATTCATCCAATTTTTGGGCTCCTGAAGCCAACTCCAGTGTATATTTGGGCTCCTGCTGCTGCTACTGTCAACTCCTGCCAACTCCAGGGTGTGATTCATCCAATTTTTGGGCTCCTGAAGCCAACTCCAGTGTATATTTGGGCTCCTGCTGCTGCCAACTTCTGCCAACTCCAGGGTGTGATTCATCCAATTTTTGGGCTCCTGAGGCCAACCCCAGGGTCTCTTTAATGTAATATTTGGGCTCCTGCTGCTGCTGCTACCAACTCCAGGGTGTGATTCATCCAATTTTTGGGCTCCTGAAGCCAACTCCAGTGTATATTTGGGCTCCTGCTGCTGCTGCTGCCAACTTCTGCCAACTCCAGGGTGTGATTCATCCAATTTTTGGGCTCCTGAAGCCAACTCCAGTGTATATTTGGGCTCCTGCTGCTGCTGCTGCCAACTCCAGGGTGTGATTCATCCAATTTGTGGGCTCCTGAGGCCAACCCCAGGGTCTCTTTAATGTAATATTTGGGCTCCTGCTGCTGCTGCTGCTGCTGTCAACTCCTGCCAACTCCAGGGTGTGATTCATCCAATTTTTGGGCTCCTGAAGCCAACTCCAGTGTATATTTGGGCTCCTGCTGCTGCTGCTGCCAACTCCAGGGTGTGATTCATCCAATTTTTGGGCTCCTGAGGCCAACCCCAGGGTCTCTTTAATGTAATATTTGGGCTCCTGCTGCTGCTGCTACCAACTCCAGGGTGTGATTCATCCAATTTTTGGGCTCCTGAAGCCAACTCCAGTGTATATTTGGGCTCCTGCTGCTGCTGCTGCCAACTTCTGCCAACTCCAGGGTGTGATTCATCCAATTTTTGGGCTCCTGAAGCCAACTCCAGTGTATATTTGGGCTCCTGCTGCTGCTGCTGCCAACTCCAGGGTGTGATTCATCCAATTTTTGGGCTCCTGAGGCCAACCCCAGGGTCTCTTTAATGTAATATTTGGGCTCCTGCTGCTGCTGCTGCTGTCAACTCCTGCCAACTCCAGGGTGTGATTCATCCAATTTTTGGGCTCCTGAAGCCAACTCCAGTGTATATTTGGGCTCCTGCTGCTGCTGCTGCCAACTCCAGGGTGTGATTCATCCAATTTTTGGGCTCCTGAGGCCAACCCCAGGGTCTCTTTAATGTAATATTTGGGCTCCTGCTGCTGCTACTGTCAACTCCTGCCAACTCCAGGGTGTGATTCATCCAATTTTTGGGCTCCTGAAGCCAACTCCAGTGTATATTTGGGCTCCTGCTGCTGCTGCTGCCAACTTCTGCCAACTCCAGGGTGTGATTCATCCAATTTTTGGGCTCCTGAAGCCAACTCCAGTGTATATTTGGGCTCCTGCTGCTGCTGCTGCCAACTCCAGGGTGTGATTCATCCAATTTTTGGGCTCCTGAGGCCAACCCCAGGGTCTCTTTAATGTAATATTTGGGCTCCTGCTGCTGCTGCTACCAACTCCAGGGTGTGATTCATCCAATTTTTGGGCTCCTGAAGCCAACTCCAGTGTATATTTGGGCTCCTGTTGCTGCTGCTGCCAACTTCTGCCAACTCCAGGGTGTGATTCATCCAATTTTTGGGCTCCTGAAGCCAACTCCAGTGTATATTTGGGCTCCTGCTGCTGCTGCTGCCAACTCCAGGGTGTGATTCATCCAATTTTTGGGCTCCTGAGGCCAACCCCAGGGTCTCTTTAATGTAATATTTGGGCTCCTGCTGCTGCTGCTGCTGCTGTCAATTCCTGCCAACTCCAGGGTGTGATTCATCCAATTTTTGGGCTCCTGAAGCCAACTCCAGTGTATATTTGGGCTCCTGCTGCTGCTGCTGCCAACTCCAGGGTGTGATTCATCCAATTTTTGGGCTCCTGAGGCCAACCCCAGGGTCTCTTTAATGTAATATTTGGGCTCCTGCTGCTGCTGCTGCCAACTCCAGGGTGTGATTCATCCAATTTTTGGGCTCCTGAAGCCAACTCCAGTGTATATTTGGGCTCCTGCTGCTGCTGCTGCCAACTTCTGCCAACTCCAGGGTGTGATTCATCCAATTTTTGGGCTCCTGAAGCCAACTCCAGTGTATATTTGGGCTCCTGCTGCTGCTGCTGCCAACTCCAGGGTGTGATTCATCCAATTTTGGGGCTCCTGAGGCCAACCCCAGGGTCTCTTTAATGTAATATTTGGGCTCCTGCTGCTGCTGCTGCTGCTGTCAACTCCTGCCAACTCCAGGGTGTGATTCATCCAATTTTTGGGCTCCTGAAGCCAACTCCAGTGTATATTTGGGCTCCTGCTGCTGCTGCTGCCAACTCCAGGGTGTGATTCATCCAATTTTTGGGCTCCTGAGGCCAACCCCAGGGTCTCTTTAATGTAATATTTGGGCTCCTGCTGCTGCTACTGTCAACTCCTGCCAACTCCAGGGTGTGATTCATCCAATTTTTGGGCTCCTGAAGCCAACTCCAGTGTATATTTGGGCTCCTGCTGCTGCTGCTGCCAACTTCTGCCAACTCCAGGGTGTGATTCATCCAATTTTTGGGCTCCTGAAGCCAACTCCAGTGTATATTTGGGCTCCTGCTGCTGCTGCTGCCAACTCCAGGGTGTGATTCATCCAATTTTTGGGCTCCTGAGGCCAACCCCAGGGTCTCTTTAATGTAATATTTGGGCTCCTGCTGCTGCTGCTACCAACTCCAGGGTGTGATTCATCCAATTTTTGGGCTCCTGAAGCCAACTCCAGTGTATATTTGGGCTCCTGCTGCTGCTGCTGCCAACTTCTGCCAACTCCAGGGTGTGATTCATCCAATTTTTGGGCTCCTGAAGCCAACTCCAGTGTATATTTGGGCTCCTGCTGCTGCTGCTGCCAACTCCAGGGTGTGATTCATCCAATTTTTGGGCTCCTAAAGCCAACCCCAGGGTCTCTTTAATGTAATATTTGGGCTCCTGCTGCTGCTGCTGCTGTCAACTCCTGCCAACTCCAGGGTGTGATTCATCCAATTTTTGGGCTCCTGAAGCCAACTCCAGTGTATATTTGGGCTCCTGCTGCTGCTGTCAACTCCTGCCAACTCCAGGGTGTGATTCATCCAATTTTTGGGCTCCTGAAGCCAACTCCAGTGTATATTTGGGCTCCTGCTGCTGCTACTGTCAACTCCTGCCAACTCCAGGGTGTGATTCATCCAATTTTTGGGCTCCTGAAGCCAACTCCAGTGTATATTTGGGCTCCTGCTGCTGCCAACTTCTGCCAACTCCAGGGTGTGATTCATCCAATTTTTGGGCTCCTGAGGCCAACCCCAGGGTCTCTTTAATGTAATATTTGGGCTCCTGCTGCTGCTGCTACCAACTCCAGGGTGTGATTCATCCAATTTTTGGGCTCCTGAAGCCAACTCCAGTGTATATTTGGGCTCCTGCTGCTGCTGCTGCCAACTTCTGCCAACTCCAGGGTGTGATTCATCCAATTTTTGGGCTCCTGAAGCCAACTCCAGTGTATATTTGGGCTCCTGCTGCTGCTGCTGCCAACTCCAGGGTGTGATTCATCCAATTTTTGGGCTCCTGAGGCCAACCCCAGGGTCTCTTTAATGTAATATTTGGGCTCCTGCTGCTGCTGCTGCTGTCAACTCCTGCCAACTCCAGGGTGTGATTCATCCAATTTTTGGGCTCCTGAAGCCAACTCCAGTGTATATTTGGGCTCCTGCTGCTGCTGCTGCCAACTCCAGGGTGTGATTCATCCAATTTTTGGGCTCCTGAGGCCAAGCCCAGGGTCTCTTTAATGTAATATTTGGGCTCCTGCTGCTGCTGCTACCAACTCCAGGGTGTGATTCATCCAATTTTTGGGCTCCTGAAGCCAACTCCAGTGTATATTTGGGCTCCTGCTGCTGCTGCTGCCAACTTCTGCCAACTCCAGGGTGTGATTCATCCAATTTTTGGGCTCCTGAAGCCAACTCCAGTGTATATTTGGGCTCCTGCTGCTGCTCCTGCCAACTCCAGGGTGTGATTCATCCAATTTTTGGGCTCCTGAGGCCAACCCCAGGGTCTCTTTAATGTAATATTTGGGCTCCTGCTGCTGCTGCTGCTGTCAACTCCTGCCAACTCCAGGGTGTGATTCATCCAATTTTTGGGCTCCTGAAGCCAACTCCAGTGTATATTTGGGCTCCTGCTGCTGCTGCTGCCAACTCCAGGGTGTGATTCATCCAATTTCTGGGCTCCTGAGGCCAACCCCAGGGTCTCTTTAATGTAATATTTGGGCTCCTGCTGCTGCTACTGTCAACTCCTGCCAACTCCAGGGTGTGATTCATCCAATTTTTGGGCTCCTGAAGCCAACTCCAGTGTATATTTGGGCTCCTGCTGCTGCTGCTGCCAACTTCTGCCAACTCCAGGGTGTGATTCATCCAATTTTTGGGCTCCTGAAGCCAACTCCAGTGTATATTTGGGCTCCTGCTGCTGCTGCTGCCAACTCCAGGGTGTGATTCATCCAATTTTTGGGCTCCTGAGGCCAACCCCAGGGTCTCTTTAATGTAATATTTGGGCTCCTGCTGCTGCTGCTACCAACTCCAGGGTGTGATTCATCCAATTTTTGGGCTCCTGAAGCCAACTCCAGTGTATATTTGGGCTCCTGTTGCTGCTGCTGCCAACTTCTGCCAACTCCAGGGTGTGATTCATCCAATTTTTGGGCTCCTGAAGCCAACTCCAGTGTATATTTGGGCTCCTGCTGCTGCCAACTCCAGGGTGTGATTCATCCAATTTTTGGGCTCCTGAGGCCAACCCCAGGGTCTCTTTAATGTAATATTTGGGCTCCTGCTGCTGCTGCTGCTGTCAACTCCTGCCAACTCCAGGGTGTGATTCATCCAATTTTTGGGCTCCTGAAGCCAACTCCAGTGTATATTTGGGCTCCTGCTGCTGCTGCTGCCAACTCCAGGGTGTGATTCATCCAATTTTTGGGCTCCCGAGGCCAACCCCAGGGTCTCTTTAATGTAATATTTGGGCTCCTGCTGCTGCTGCTGCCAACTCCAGGGTGTGATTCATCCAATTTTTGGGCTCCTGAAGCCAACTCCAGTGTATATTTGGGCTCCTGCTGCTGCTGCTGCCAACTTCTGCCAACTCCAGGGTGTGATTCATCCAATTTTTGGGCTCCTGAAGCCAACTCCAGTGTATATTTGGGCTCCTGCTGCTGCTGCTGCCAACTCCAGGGTGTGATTCATCCAATTTTGGGGCTCCTGAGGCCAACCCCAGGGTCTCTTTAATGTAATATTTGGGCTCCTGCTGCTGCTGCTGCTGTCAACTCCTGCCAACTCCAGGGTGTGATTCATCCAATTTTTGGGCTCCTGAAGCCAACTCCAGTGTATATTTGGGCTCCTGCTGCTGCTGCTGCCAACTCCAGGGTGTGATTCATCCAATTTTTGGGCTCCTGAGGCCAACCCCAGGGTCTCTTTAATGTAATATTTGGGCTCCTGCTGCTGCTACTGTCAACTCCTGCCAACTCCAGGGTGTGATTCATCCAATTTTTGGGCTCCTGAAGCCAACTCCAGTGTATATTTGGGCTCCTGCTGCTGCTGCTGCTGCCAACTTCTGCCAACTCCAGGGTGTGATTCATCCAATTTTTGGGCTCCTGAAGCCAACTCCAGTGTATATTTGGGCTCCTGCTGCTGCTGCTGCCAACTCCAGGGTGTGATTCATCCAATTTTTGGGCTCCTGAGGCCAACCCCAGGGTCTCTTTAATGTAATATTTGGGCTCCTGCTGCTGCTGCTACCAACTCCAGGGTGTGATTCATCCAATTTTTGGGCTCCTGAAGCCAACTCCAGTGTATATTTGGGCTCCTGCTGCTGCTGCTGCCAACTTCTGCCAACTCCAGGGTGTGATTCATCCAATTTTTGGGCTCCTGAAGCCAACTCCAGTGTATATTTGGGCTCCTGCTGCTGCTGCTGCCAACTCCAGGGTGTGATTCATCCAATTTTTGGGCTCCTAAAGCCAACCCCAGGGTCTCTTTAATGTAATATTTGGGCTCCTGCTGCTGCTGCTGCTGTCAACTCCTGCCAACTCCAGGGTGTGATTCATCCAATTTTTGGGCTCCTGAAGCCAACTCCAGTGTATATTTGGGCTCCTGCTGCTGCTGTCAACTCCTGCCAACTCCAGGGTGTGATTCATCCAATTTTTGGGCTCCTGAAGCCAACTCCAGTGTATATTTGGGCTCCTGCTGCTGCTACTGTCAACTCCTGCCAACTCCAGGGTGTGATTCATCCAATTTTTGGGCTCCTGAAGCCAACTCCAGTGTATATTTGGGCTCCTGCTGCTGCCAACTTCTGCCAACTCCAGGGTGTGATTCATCCAATTTTTGGGCTCCTGAGGCCAACCCCAGGGTCTCTTTAATGTAATATTTGGGCTCCTGCTGCTGCTGCTACCAACTCCAGGGTGTGATTCATCCAATTTTTGGGCTCCTGAAGCCAACTCCAGTGTATATTTGGGCTCCTGCTGCTGCTGCTGCCAACTTCTGCCAACTCCAGGGTGTGATTCATCCAATTTTTGGGCTCCTGAAGCCAACTCCAGTGTATATTTGGGCTCCTGCTGCTGCTGCTGCCAACTCCAGGGTGTGATTCATCCAATTTTTGGGCTCCTGAGGCCAACCCCAGGGTCTCTTTAATGTAATATTTGGGCTCCTGCTGCTGCTGCTGCTGTCAACTCCTGCCAACTCCAGGGTGTGATTCATCCAATTTTTGGGCTCCTGAAGCCAACTCCAGTGTATATTTGGGCTCCTGCTGCTGCTGCTGCCAACTCCAGGGTGTGATTCATCCAATTTTTGGGCTCCTGAGGCCAACCCCAGGGTCTCTTTAATGTAATATTTGGGCTCCTGCTGCTGCTACTGTCAACTCCTGCCAACTCCAGGGTGTGATTCATCCAATTTTTGGGCTCCTGAAGCCAACTCCAGTGTATATTTGGGCTCCTGCTGCTGCTGCTGCCAACTTCTGCCAACTCCAGGGTGTGATTCATCCAATTTTTGGGCTCCTGAAGCCAACTCCAGTGTATATTTGGGCTCCTGCTGCTGCTGCTGCCAACTCCAGGGTGTGATTCATCCAATTTTTGGGCTCCTGAGGCCAACCCCAGGGTCTCTTTAATGTAATATTTGGGCTCCTGCTGCTGCTGCTACCAACTCCAGGGTGTGATTCATCCAATTTTTGGGCTCCTGAAGCCAACTCCAGTGTATATTTGGGCTCCTGTTGCTGCTGCTGCCAACTTCTGCCAACTCCAGGGTGTGATTCATCCAATTTTTGGGCTCCTGAAGCCAACTCCAGTGTATATTTGGGCTCCTGCTGCTGCTGCTGCCAACTCCAGGGTTTGATTCATCCAATTTTTGGGCTCCTGAGGCCAACCCCAGGGTCTCTTTAATGTAATATTTGGGCTCCTGCTGCTGCTGCTGCTGTCAACTCCTGCCAACTCCAGGGTGTGATTCATCCAATTTTTGGGCTCCTGAAGCCAACTCCAGTGTATATTTGGGCTCCTGCTGCTGCTGCTGCCAACTCCAGGGTGTGATTCATCCAATTTTTGGGCTCCTGAGGCCAACCCCAGGGTCTCTTTAATGTAATATTTGGGCTCCTGCTGCTGCTGCTGCCAACTCCAGGGTGTGATTCATCCAATTTTTGGGCTCCTGAAGCCAACTCCAGTGTATATTTGGGCTCCTGCTGCTGCTGCTGCCAACTTCTGCCAACTCCAGGGTGTGATTCATCCAATTTTTGGGCTCCTGAAGCCAACTCCAGTGTATATTTGGGCTCCTGCTGCTGCTGCTGCCAACTCCAGGGTGTGATTCATCCAATTTTGGGGCTCCTGAGGCCAACCCCAGGGTCTCTTTAATGTAATATTTGGGCTCCTGCTGCTGCTGCTGCTGTCAACTCCTGCCAACTCCAGGGTGTGATTCATCCAATTTTTGGGCTCCTGAAGCCAACTCCAGTGTATATTTGGGCTCCTGCTGCTGCTGCTGCCAACTCCAGGGTGTGATTCATCCAATTTTTGGGCTCCTGAGGCCAACCCCAGGGTCTCTTTAATGTAATATTTGGGCTCCTGCTGCTGCTACTGTCAACTCCTGCCAACTCCAGGGTGTGATTCATCCAATTTTTGGGCTCCTGAAGCCAACTCCAGTGTATATTTGGGCTCCTGCTGCTGCTGCTGCTGCCAACTTCTGCCAACTCCAGGGTGTGATTCATCCAATTTTTGGGCTCCTGAAGCCAACTCCAGTGTATATTTGGGCTCCTGCTGCTGCTGCTGCCAACTCCAGGGTGTGATTCATCCAATTTTTGGGCTCCTGAGGCCAACCCCAGGGTCTCTTTAATGTAATATTTGGGCTCCTGCTGCTGCTGCTACCAACTCCAGGGTGTGATTCATCCAATTTTTGGGCTCCTGAAGCCAACTCCAGTGTATATTTGGGCTCCTGCTGCTGCTGCTGCCAACTTCTGCCAACTCCAGGGTGTGATTCATCCAATTTTTGGGCTCCTGAAGCCAACTCCAGTGTATATTTGGGCTCCTGCTGCTGCTGCTGCCAACTCCAGGGTGTGATTCATCCAATTTTTGGGCTCCTGAGGCCAACCCCAGGGTCTCTTTAATGTAATATTTGGGCTCCTGCTGCTGCTGCTGCTGTCAACTCCTGCCAACTCCAGGGTGTGATTCATCCAATTTTTGGGCTCCTGAAGCCAACTCCAGTGTATATTTGGGCTCCTGCTGCTGCTGCTGCCAACTTCTGCCAACTCCAGGGTGTGATTCATCCAATTTTTGGGCTCCTGAAGCCAACTCCAGTGTATATTTGGGCTCCTGCTGCTGCCAACTTCTGCCAACTCTAGTGTGTGATTCATCCAATTTTTGGGCTCCTGAAGCCAACTCCAGTGTATATTTGGGCTCCTGCTGCTGCTGCTGCCAACTCCAGGGTGTGATTCATCCAATTTTTGGGCTCCTGAGGCCAACCCCAGGGTCTCTTTAATGTAATATTTGGGCTCCTGCTGCTGCTACTGTCAACTCCTGCCAACTCCAGGGTGTGATTCATCCAATTTTTGGGCTCCTGAAGCCAACTCCAGTGTATATTTGGGCTCCTGCTGCTGCTGCTGTCAACTCCTGCCAACTCCAGGGTGTGATTCATCCAATTTTTGGGCTCCTGAAGCCAACTCCAGTGTATATTTGGGCTCCTGCTGCTGCTGCTGCCAACTCCAGGGTGTGATTCATCCAATTTTTGGGCTCCTGAGGCCAACCCCAGGGTCTCTTTAATGTAATATTTGGGCTCCTGCTGCTGCTGCTGCTACCAACTCCAGGGTGTGATTCATCCAATTTTTGGGCTCCTGAAGCCAACTCCAGTGTATATTTGGGCTCCTGCTGCTGCTGCTGCCAACTTCTGCCAACTCCAGGGTGTGATTCATCCAATTTTTGGGCTCCTGAAGCCAACTCCAGTGTATATTTGGGCTCCTGCTGCTGCTGCTGCCAACTCCAGGGTGTGATTCATCCAATTTTTGGGCTCCTGAGGCCAACCCCAGGGTCTCTTTAATGTAATATTTGGGCTCCTGCTGCTGCTGCTGCTGTCAACTCCTGCCAACTCCAGGGTGTGATTCATCCAATTTTTGGGCTCCTGAAGCCAACTCCAGTGTATATTTGGGCTCCTGCTGCTGCTGCTGCCAACTCCAGGGTGTGATTCATCCAATTTTTGGGCTCCTGAGGCCAACCCCAGGGTCTCTTTAATGTAATATTTGGGCTCCTGCTGCTGCTACTGTCAACTCCTGCCAACTCCAGGGTGTGATTCATCCAATTTTTGGGCTCCTGAAGCCAACTCCAGTGTATATTTGGGCTCCTGCTGCTGCTGCTGCCAACTTCTGCCAACTCCAGGGTGTGATTCATCCAATTTTTGGGCTCCTGAAGCCAACTCCAGTGTATATTTGGGCTCCTGCTGCTGCTGCTGCCAACTCCAGGGTGTGATTCATCCAATTTTTGGGCTCCTGAGGCCAACCCCAGGGTCTCTTTAATGTAATATTTGGGCTCCTGCTGCTGCTGCTGCTGTCAACTCCTGCCAACTCCAGGGTGTGATTCATCCAATTTTTGGGCTCCTGAAGCCAACTCCAGTGTATATTTGGGCTCCTACTGCTGCTGCTGCCAACTTCTGCCAACTCCAGGGTGTGATTCATCCAATTTTTGGGCTCCTGAAGCCAACTCCAGTGTATATTTGGGCTCCTGCTGCTGCCAACTTCTGCCAACTCCAGTGTGTGATTCATCCAATTTTTGGGCTCCTGAAGCCAACTCCAGTGTATATTTGGGCTCCTGCTGCTGCTGCTGCCAACTCCAGGGTGTGATTCATCCAATTTTTGGGCTCCTGAGGCCAACCCCAGGGTCTCTTTAATGTAATATTTGGGCTCCTGCTGCTGCTACTGTCAACTCCTGCCAACTCCAGGGTGTGATTCATCCAATTTTTGGGCTCCTGAAGCCAACTCCAGTGTATATTTGGGCTCCTGCTGCTGCTGCTGTCAACTCCTGCCAACTCCAGGGTGTGATTCATCCAATTTTTGGGCTCCTGAGGCCAACCCCAGGGTCTCTTTAAAGTAATATTTGGGCTCCTGCTGCTGCTGTCAACTCCTGCCAACTCCAGGGTGTGATTCATCCAATTTTTGGGCTCCTGAAGCCAACTCCAGTGTATATTTGGGCTCCTGCTGCTGCTGCTGTCAACTCCTGCCAACTCCAGGGTGTGATTCATCCAATTTTTGGGCTCCTGAAGCCAACCCCAGTGTCTCTTTTAAGTAATGTTTGGGCTCCTGCTGCTACTGTCAACTCCTGCCAACTCCAGGGTGTGATTCATCCAATTTTTGGGCTCCTGAAGCCAACCCCAGTGTCTCTTTAAAGTAATATTTGGGCTCCTGCTGCTGCTGCTGCCAACTCCAGGGTGTGATTCATCCAATTTTTGGGCTCCTGAAGCCAACTCCTGTGTATATTTGGGCTCCTGCTGCTGCCAACTCCAGTGTGTGATTCATCCAATTTTTGGGCTCCTGAAGCCAACCCCAGTGTCTCTTTAAAGTAATATTTGGGCTCCTGCTGCTGCTGCTGCCAACTCCAGGGTGTGATTCATCCAATTTTTGGGCTCCTGAAGCCAACCCCAGGGTCTCTTTAAAGTAATATTTGGGCTCCTGCTGCTGCTGCTGCCAACTCCAGGGTGTGATTCATCCAATTTTTGGGCTCCTGAAGCCAACCCCAGGGTCTCTTTAAAGTAATATTTGGGCTCCTGCTGCTGCTGCCAACTCCAGGGTGTGATTCATCCAATTTTTGGGCTCCTGAAGCCAACCCCAGGGTCTCTTTAAAGTAATGTTTGGGCTCCTGCTGCTGCTGCCAACTCCAGGGTGTGATTCATCCAATGTTTGGGCTCCTTCTGCCCCTCATAGTGATGCCACTTCAACTCTCTTGAATTCAATTGTGCCGCTCTGCGATTCTATTAGCGATGCCTCTGATCTGCATGTGATATTTCTTCAAAGTATTATTTAACTAACCCAGCACGCATCCTGTGCGTGTTACAGCAAGGCAGAATGGTTTACAACCCTATTGAGGCTCTAGGAGGCTCAGAAATAGCCGTTTTTAATAGCGATTCGTCGCGAATTTATTCGGGTCGAACCGATTTTTGTCGGAAAATTCGGCGAATCAGTCGAATCGAATTTTTCAAAAGTTCGCTCATCTCTACACATGGGTGAATGGTAAAGTCACTAACGCATTTCGGACGCCCAGTCCTTAATCATAGTAACCTTAACAAATATCATTCACGTTTATATAGACTAAAGGATGTAAGTAAATGTTAACATAATAGGAATTGTTCCTACCTCCGTGTTTCCGGTGAAGCCGCCAGCCGGGTACAGCCGCAGCAGCGTCTACAGCAGCAGCAGGGGCAGTGTACCTACGCTGCACGTGGATTTCAACCAATCAGAGTCAAAGCTCCCCATTGGTCAGCTAGAGGTTGCAAAGCAACCCAGACAAAGTCAAGTGGAAGCGCTCACCACCGCTTAGTTTAGAAATCGCGGTGGGGGAGCTCCCAAAAACAATGACGGCTGTAATACAGTATAGTACTCTCCGCCAGGTAGAATGGAAGCCCCGGTGGGGGTGCTCCGGGAAAGACACCTGGCTCACCGCGGTCCAATCCCACAGCGCCACCCCCCTAGCCCGATGACTAATTGGGCCATGGAAAAAATGAGAGTGACAGCGGGAGACTAGGCAGCGGCGAGACCTGGGTCTCCCAGGTGCGCAACTAACAGGCATAAGCAGATACAAATCCAAATTACCTTCAAAGACATATTTTAAATATAAAATTGTATGCAAGTCATCTCCTGGATTTGCACGTAAAAAATACATTAAAGTAATAAACAATGCAAATATAAATATAAATAATAATAATGATAATATGTTGAAGGTACTAATGTCTCCAAATAGCAGTAAATTAATATCTTATTCATCTAACTATACATCTAAAGTTATAAGCAGCATGTTGTACGCATTATTTAGACATATTAGTACTATTATACACATGTTATACAGTATAAACATATTATTGAATGAATCCAATCTAATCAGACCTATGTAATTGTAGGTAATCATCAGCTTTATCTCGTGCAAAGAGCCTCTTTAAAGGATCACCCCCTCTTGGGCCTGGTGCCACCTTCTCAATACCAATAATCTGTAATCTCGGGGGAAGGTCTGCATGACATTCATTATGATGTCTAACCACATTGGAATTACGTGCTAGGTCACAGCGCCCCACCCCTTGTACATGTTCAGAATATCTCATCTTTTTCGTTTAGTACACCCCACATATTGTTTGTGGCAATAGCCATAAGTGATTAGGTAGACTACCCCTTTAGAGTTACAGTTAATGATGGTACTGATTGTGTATTTTTTCCCAGTGATAGTAGAGGTAAAGTACTTAACTTTCACAACATTGATACACATTCTACACCTGTTACCACCGCAAGGGATTTTCAGGGATTTTCCAGGAAAATTATATATTGTTTTTTTAAGCCTTGAGTCTTCAACATGAAATGTCTTGTTTGGCCTTTTTTTAGTGTATCCTCAATACTTTTGGGTGAAATATGTGCAAAAAAAAAAAAATCTATTTTTTACAATTTGTAGATTTTTTTGTAATAAAAAATGTAAGTTTGTCAATAAAATTATATTGCGTGTGAAACCCCTATTTCTCCCGGTCACAGTGGTACCACATATGTATTGGTAGACACCCTTTCCTGCCCAGGAGACTCCCCCAAACTGAAACAGAGCTTTAGGAGATTTTCAGATAAAATACAACTGTGATATGCGCTATGGGCACCTTGCATATTTTCCAGAAAAACAACCCTTTACATTTAAAATACCCTCAACAAACTATATATTCTCTGGAAGTACATGCCTCAAGCTTTCTAGGCATACCAGGCTTGTTTATGTGGATGTAGTTTTGTGTTTTCCCTAAAAAAGAATAAAAAAGAAGAATCAAAGCCACATTTTCCTTAAAAAAACTATATGCAAACAAGAAAAAACAAGTAAAATCTGAAAAAGCAACATCCCCCGAACAGAACGGTACCCAACATGCATTGCTACCGTCAAGGGAAGAGTTGCCAAACACCCCAAAGTAAAGCATGTGCGTAACGGTAATTTTACTTGTAAATTTCAGCTCTGCAGACAAAATGCGCACCTTGCAATTTTTCAACCAAAACAACCCTTTACATTTGGAATATCCCCCATAAACCATATATTGCCTGAAAGTACATATGTTAAGCTTTCTAAGCGTACCCAGCTTGTTGTAGTGGGCTCATCTTTCTGGAAGTAATCCCTTAAAAAATTCTAAAAAAACAGAATAAAAAAAATGTTTTCCTAAAATATCAATATGCAAACAAGAAAAAGCAAGCTAAATCTGAAAGCGCAAGGTCCCTTGAGCAGAACAATACCCAACATGCATAGGTACTATTAACCCTTTTAATTGCCAGCCTACTTGAAGTTTTGTCACCCTCTTTTCCCCATTTTGCGCAATGTTTAACCATGATTTTTGGAAAGGGCTTGTGGGGGAAATCGTTTGATATCCTCCAAAAAGGGGTGACCCTATTATGGCCTGCCTAAAGTTTGCAATCAACATTGATTATTCTATGGGATGGGTTCCTGACTGGTTCATATGTGGGCTCATGCAATGCACATTCAAGATCAGAGGCTAGGTTTGCCCTGGTATAGGTTTTGAGCCATTACACATGACCTCCTATATCATTAAAAACCGTTTTTTTTTAAACATTAAAAACTTCTTTCCACTTTCATACTATTCAAGTCACATGATAATAATTAAACATATGAATATATCCAATAAACAATTTCTTTCACCATTATGGTTCAACCTATAACCTAGATGTTCTAGTTACCAAAGTGAAAATGGTAGTACGTCTCACAATGATTAATTGAGTCTCATGTAGCTGGCACTTAAGTGGAGTAGAGGCTGCTACGTGAGACTCACGTAGCTGGCACTAGAAGGGTTAATAGGAAATCAGCCTGTAACAATGGTAGGTGTTTTTTTATTATGGCAGAAATGTTTCTAAACTCTAGTGAATAGGGGGTACTAAACGTTACCTGTCGTTGAAGTCTGTGGGTATCCAGCTTCGGTTGTACCTTATGGGCATCTATATTCTCTCTATTCTTTACTATATGCTCTGCCCTAGTTAGCATCCATTTCGGATAACCCTTAGAGCACAAACGAGATTTTACCTCCTCCGTTTCCCTATTGAAATCTACAGTTTTTGAACAATTCCTGTGGCTACAGTTCGTTTCCTCCACCGTTATTGATTTTATTGTATGTTGAGGATGGCAACTGGATGCCAATAAGATACTGTTCCCTGCTGTAGGTTTTCTATAGGAGGTGGTACAAATGTTGCCACAATGCTGACTGCCAACCATGCTACCACCTTGCTGCCTCACGGACAACCTGAAACCCTCTTCTACTGATGATGATAATGAAGCCCCTTCTGCACCTGGCTCTCAAGTGCGACCGGCTTCATCATCATCGAGTTCTGTCTGCATGTCACTGATGTCCCCCTCGGGTTCCACAACAGTGTCTGCTGCAGGAGCCGGAACACTGGCAACACCACCTCCCACGCCACTCTCTTCATCTTTACTTGGCCGCCTAGTGAAGGAAGCAGCAGATGTCTCCTCCACTTCTTGGCTGGGCAGTAGCTGCTGACTGTCCTCTATTAGATCATCCTCACTGAATAGTGGAGCTGAATCCAAAGCATAAGATACGTCGCTGTAGGTGGGAACGGCATAGGACAGAGGCAATGGGAGGACAGGGACTGCTCCCGGGCCATGCCAACTGAGGGTTGTGTCCAAGGAACCTACCGACTGTTGACTGGGGGTGTCAGATGTCACCTGTGATGAAGTGGATGACCGTGTTAACCAATTGATGAAGGCAGTTGCGTTGCTGTTTGAGATGGCTGCTAGCTGATACCGGATGGCTCCTTCTGCCACTTGCCCCCAGTCTGCTGTGACCTCTGCCTGATGAATTTAGGCCTCTGCCACTCCTCTGTGCACATACTGGCACTTCTCTGCCTGACATACTTTGTTTCTTTTTTTGAGGGGAAAACAATAAGCTACACTACACTTAAAACAGCATTTTTGATACATCTGCAGGTGTGTCGTTCTGTGTGGCATTTAACACCAACTAGGCTTACAATACCTGGGCATAAAACAAAATGCAAACACTCTCAGATGCATTTCAATGGGATACCCTGATTTGCCAGTTAAATTTGCTACAGCAGGCTTTAAAACAAGGTTTCGATACAGCAAGGGCTCTATATTGTTTCCAGGTGTGTAGTTTTGTGCGGCCTTTAACACTAACTAGGCTTTCAACACCTGGACATAAAAAGATAATTCTGTGAGTACTCACCTGTAGAATTAATTTCTCTTTCATTATTACTTCAGGACATCAGACTAATTCAGTCACAATAGGGTTAACCTCTCGGCCGAAGGGCGTGGACTGCAAGAACAAAGGCATGGCTCCTCCTCCCAGCCTAAATCCTTCCGGTTGACTTCCTTTAATCCAGTTTAATTGAAAAGCAGTAGAACCAGCTGCCCAGAGAGGCATACCTATATATCTTGTTGGAGACAAAAGGCTGGAGACAAAATACAAGGCTCCTCTCCATTCAATTTTTTTATGCTGATTAAACTATTTACATATTTACATCTCCACTAAGACTAGGCATCCAAGGCATGGATATAGCAACCTATATATATGAAATGGGAAGAATGAACACCAAAAGGAGTTATGCGATAAAGTAAATATTTTAATTTGCATAAATAAGGTATACAAGAAGAGTGAAAAGCAATTATATACAGTTTATACAAAGGTTCCATGAACAGGCAATATTTTCCCAGATCAGGGGGTACTAGTATGCAGCATGTACAAGGAAGCATACATAACCTTTACCCATGAGATCAATTAGACAAATGAGTTAAAGCAGGAAGAGATATTTCATAGGTGTATGTCCCTTTAACATAAAACTCAATAGCATAACCATAGATCACAAAGGTAACAAAAAGTTGCAAAGGTTAAGGCTTGCAGGGTGACCGCAGGCGATAAGGAACCTCAACGTTTTGGTCTAATGGGACCTTTCTCAAGAGGATGCGGTACCCGGCACCCGGTACCCGGTACAAGCAGCTATTTATGCTACGCAGGTCTCCAGTTGATAGAAAAAATGGCGCCAGGAGTGGCGCGCTTGCGGGCGCCGACTCCTGACGTCATTGGCGACACCTGGCTAGCGTCCCGATCACTCCACCCAATCGAGGGAAAACACCCTCCAGAAGAGGCAGTGACGCGCGGGGCATTGCCAGGGTCGCGAGTGTGGGAAATGCAGAGAGCGAGTTCAAAGATGGTGGTACTCAGCGGAGCAACCACAACCAAAAAGATGGCGGCCGTCATGCAGTATAGACAACCAACAAGATGGCGGCCGGCTTCAGTGGCGACATGTGGAAACCGGAAGCGCCGCTTCCGTTCGGCAGTAGAGGGCGAGATGTGCGTAACGGACGTCACCAGAAGATTGACTGAGGAGAGCTGGAGATCATTAAGCGCTTACTTATAAACTGCTGTCAAGGGAGATAAAAAATAAAAATAGAACCATGAGTGAGTTAGTAAAAAAAAAAACTGGATACTAAATGGGGATGTGGGAACACTCCCACCCCCATATCTGATTATTGCACAACATTCCAGAAAGACAGATCACTGAACGTAATAATAAAGAACAGAATAGTTCAAAAAATACTGAAAAATCCAATTCCTCATTGAGGCCATTGGAACTTTTGGTACCTAATTGAAATATCCACGATAGTTCTCTCCGTAGGAGCTTTTTCTCAATGTTACCCCCTCTATAGGGCAATTTAACGACATTTTAGGAGGAATATAACATTTTTTATGGAGCAATCATTAAAGTCCTGTATGGGTTATTTTTTGCCCGAGCTCGGGTGGGTGAAGTTGCCTGTCTTATAAGTGTTTCTATTCATTCTATTATAAAGTGCACAATAGTAAACCATTTCAGCTAGGCAAGGTACCTAGCAACAAAAAAATCAAGGGCCAAGAAATTGCACACCAGAGAGCCTTAAAATTGAATGCAAAAAATTGTGTGTATTATAAAGTGCACAATAGTAAAAAGGTTTATATACAAATAATCTCCTATACAGAAATCGCTTTCAAAAGCATTAAGTTGATATGAGGTATATATGATATGAGTTCTGACCCAAATGATGCTTAGGAGGTGAACAAGAGGCTTATAAGCAATATCCAAAATTCATCACAAGGTGGCGCTAGAGTAGTTCCATGTGCGAAGTTCCATATCAGAAATCATATCCATATATATGCTTACATTTGCACACATGCATTAAAGTGGACCAACACACAGGATTTGAGTGGGCAGTGGGTTAAATTTCTTTTTTCTCTATTACTTTATTACACAAAAATATTTTAAAAAAGTAGAAAAATTTGAAACAAGCCATTTAATGTTAAAGCCTAAAGGCCACAAAAAAACAATATCATATTCCTGAAAAAAATCAGTTAAACGTGCAAAATGATGAAAAAATCTCAAGTAGGCTGGCTGTTATAAGGGTTAAAAGTATCTATGCATGTTGGGTATTGTTCTGTTCAGTGACCTTGTGCTTTCAGATTTAGCTTGTTTTTTCTTGTTTGCATGTTGATATTTAAGGAAAAAAATCTGCATTTTTATACACTTTATTACAGAGGCCTCATGCAACCAAAGAATTTGTTGACGGATTACTTCCAGAGAGACAAGCACACTATAACAAGCTGGGTACACCTAGGAAGCTTACCGTCTGTACTTTCAGGGAATATATGGTTTGTGGGGGGTATTCTAAATGTAAAGGATTTTTTTTGTATGAAAAAGCACAACCTGCACCCTTTGTCTGCAGAGCTGAAATTTTCAAGTAGAATTACCGTTATGTGCATACTTTTTTGGGGGTGTTTGGCAACTCTTTCCTTGACAGTACTATACATGTTGGGTATTGTTCTGTTTGGGGGCCAAAATGTGGCTTTGATTCTGCTTTTTTATTCTTTTTGTAGGCAAACCCTGTGCAACCAAATAATTCATTGAGGGATTACTTCCAGAAAACTGAGCCCATATCAACAAGCCTGGTACGTCTAGAAAGCTTGAGGTGTGTACTTTCAGAATATAGTTTGTGGGGGTATTTTGAATGTTTTTTTTAAACAAACTGTATGAAAATTTTCTAAAACACACAAAAGGGGACTCCAGATCTAATGAATTTAAGTGTGAAAAAGATAGATGAAACCTAACTTAGCTATAGTAAACAATAATAAGTAAACTTCACAATTACTGTTACAGTGAAATAATCATTCCTCTTTAAAGCAGAACAAAATGTGCCTATGTAATTCAAAAAACAGCTTTGATTCAGGTGATGCAGAACCAGAATACTGGAACCAGAGTTCAGCAGAACAGCCCCAGAACAGAAGTTTTTTCACTGTTGAGGCCACACTCACATGCCATTTTTGAGGTTGCCTATTGGCTGATCTTCAGAATGCTGGCTAATGTGACTCAATCTGCTGGCCACAATCCCAGCTTCCCTGTAGGCTGGGGAGTGTTCTGGCCCCCAGCCCATCTGAATGGCTGAGGCAAGAGCGCAGCTCAGCTAAGGGGGAACAAGGGGATGCAGCCGCAGGGCTGGTGGTCTTACACTGCAATTTGGATGCCCCAGAGGCAGTCTGCTTTACACTCTACCATTCATCTTTAAATGGTTTGTTTGACAAGTGGCCTATTACATCTGCCTCTGCAGGCTGACAGCGGCTCAGCAATTCATGTCCTAAAGTGGGCCACACAAGCTCCTGTGTCTTCAAATGGACACTTTGCCAACATGCACCTCATCAGCCCATACAGCAGCCCCTGAATATTTATGTCCCTTTACTGGCCAGACTCTGAGGCCTACAGGGCACCTTACCATCAGACCTGAAAGGGCTGGTAACACGAGATATGGCACTCTTTCCTACAGTCTTTTTGCAGCCCAGGCTAGCACTTTCCATTAAGGAACTCCAAGAAAAGGCATTTTTATGCCTTTTGGTAGACAGCCTACCGCAATCACTGACAGCTATTCAGGCATTCATGTCCTTCAGTCAGCACATAAGACCCTCCATCTTCACAGGGACACTTGGCTGCAGTGCTCTCCATAACCTAGTTGCAGGCACCACTTGCACCCCATAAGTCCATACAGCAGTCCCTGTTTGAAGCATATCAGCCTCCTTATAGCACTCCTGGCCTGGGCTACTTGGCCTGCAGAACTCACTTAGATTCCCTTACTGGCCAGCCTCCAGGTAGTACAGAGCCCTGGGGTGGTAACATAAGACATGGTACTCTTTCCAGGTCTTTATGTAGTCCAATACAGTACTTTCCATCCAGAAATGCCAAAAAAGACCCTTTGGAAGATGACCTTGCACCTCTGATTGTGATTCAAGCCCTCCAGTCAGCCACACAAAACTTGGCTGCAGTGCTCTCCATAGTTCGGCTGCAGGTGCCATCTGCACCTCATCAGCCCATACAGCAGTGCCTTTCTGAAGTTTAACAGCCTCTTTATAGCACTACTGGTCTGGATCAGAACTGGACTGGGCTACTTGGTCAGCAGGACAAACTTAGCTTCCCTTACTGGTTAGACTCCAGGACCCTATAGAACAGCTTACCAGCAGCTCCTTTAAAAGGGCAGGTAACATAAGACATGGCACTCTTTTGGAATCTTTCAGAGTCTTTTGTAGCCCAGTCTTGCACTTTCCATCCAGAAATGCCAAGACAAAACACACTCTCTGAAAGCGATTCAGTCAATCATGTCTTCCAGTCAGCCACACAAAACCCTCTGTCTTCACATGGACACTTGCCTGTAGTGCTCTTTGTTACTGAGTTGCAGGCAAGAGCATACATAGTCCATAGCAGGGCCCACATCAGTCCCCCAGGATAAACACTTACCAGCCGGGCCCGCACATCTGCTGGAGGTGCAGGGGAAGCTCACACATGTGGGTGAGGGAGTGAGCAGCTTGTTCACAGCAGCAGTGGAGGCACATGCATGTAGTCATGTGGCATGCATGCAGTGGTGATGCATGTGCACAGAGGAGGGGGAGGTGGGCTGCACACACAAGAAGGTTGGGGGTGGTGCAGGGAGCACATGGAGGTGGTGGAGGCATGCACATGAGAGCGAGGGAGCCATTGCACAGAAGAAGCCAACGTTGAGGAAGGAAGCGGCATGGCTTGGTAGATAAGTATGAAGTTCTGGCATCGGGCGTATATTCTAAAGATGCAGTGGAGGTAGCTTTCACCAGCCCCACTGAGTCATGGACCCAGGGGCACCTGCTTTCACTGCCTCTATGGTATGTATGCCCCTGGTTGCAGGCACCTCATTAGCCCATACAGCAGCCCATGTTTGAAGTGTATAAGCCCTTTATAGCACTGCTCCATTTATTTGTATTTTTGTGCAGTGTGTTGACATGCTTTTCTATGCATTACATTTTTAAAGTGGTCCTATACCCATGTGATAACCACTTCCTCATTCACATATGCCTAATAATTATGTGACTTTAGGTGACCAATCTGGATTTCCCAGTGGGCTTGCACCTCAAACATGAATGGTTTCAGTTAGTCACCTGATTAACTGCCATTTGGTGCCATGCACCATGATTTAGGAAGTGGTGATTTGATTATAGTATCACTTTAACTAAAGAAGACAAGTTAAAAAGAAAAGTCTTTTCACTGGCCTTTCATAATGCGTCAGAATGTAATAGATCTGATGTGAACCAGCCCTTTAGGAAAAAATGAATTCAAAAATGGATGGTCCACTACGTTGGAAAATACATTGAAACAGATGCAGCTTCAAGCAGCCCTTAGCCAATAAAATATATCACATAACCTTTCTTTACTATACTGTAAAACGCAGAGGAACAGGTCAGTGTTTCAGGTTTTTGATCTAAAGTTTGAAAACTTCATGAAACAGAAGTAATTTAGCCCTTACTCTGAGCTCTGGGGAATTACTAGATGCCAAATACCATAAGCTGCACAAAGAACAGTTTATTTTTGACCATCTGTTTAAATGCTTATGCCGTTATTATACTGGATTATGCCAAATAATTTCTCCAGGTATGTTTTTAGATGTTTTGCCTATAAAGCTCAACAAAAACTACATGAAAAAAGAGCAATTAAAGGTCACTGATGATATAATACAGCCTAATTTACCAGGAATTTTGGGCTTGTTTCCTTCCCTTTTGTGAAAGTCATCACTGCCCCCCTTGTCATTAATTTTGTTTTGCTACTTCAGAACTCAGAATTAAAATAGATTTTTTTTTCAGGGTTTGCATCATTTTATTTAAAACGGAACAAAACACAGGGTTTAGGGTGCCCCACTATGTAAAACCCAAAAGATTGCACAGAAAAAAATGCTGTCCTAAGGTGAATGCGCAGGCTCACATCCAATTAGGGCTGTTTGCTGTGCATCCTAATGTTTGGCAAACATCTGTTTGTAGCAATTGGGAGCGAAAGTGGCCATATCCCCAGCAGCGGGCATGTTCATATCCCAAAGATGAAGGGGGCAGGGAAGGCATCAACACTGGGCATACCTGGGCAAGTTCTGTTGACCTTGCACCTTGGGATGGCCCACCAAATTCCCTCTACCATGGGCAGCCTCTATGCAGAATGCAGGGCCTTGGAGTAACCTGGACTAAGGACTGTCAGCCAGGGCAGATTGTCCATTGTAAGAGGCTTTCTTTCTATTAGTCCTTCTATTCTATCCCCTAAACCAGGGGTCCCCAACCCTGTCCTCAAGGCCCACCAACAGGCCAGGTTTTGCAGATCTCCACAAAGATGCACAGGTGGAGTAATTAGAGATCCAAGAAACATGACATGTTGGTGGGCCTTGAGGACAGGGTTGAGGACCACTGCCCTAAACCACTTGAGTGTTGCTTTAGTAGTATGCTTTGGGTCATTGTCCTGTTGCAAGGTTAATATCCATCCCAGTCTCAAATCACTGACAGACCAAAACAGGTTTTGATCAAGAATATAGCACTCTGCACATTCCCCTCATCTCAGACCAGTTTCCCAGTCCCTGCTGCTGAGAAACATCCCCATAGCATGATGCTACCACCATGTGTCACTGTGGGGATTGTATGGTTGAAGTGATGAAATGTGGTGGTTTTGTAAATTTTCCTTGGTGGCTAAATATATAAATTTTGGTCTCATGTAACCAGAGTAAATTCCGCCATACATTTGGGGAGTCTCCCACATTATTATTATTGCTTATTTATAAAGCACAAATACATTTTTATGTACCACATTGTTTGTGTAGACCATAGTTTACAATTTAGTACTGTGCTGGCTCCACCAACCTTACAATCTGGTTGTACAATCAAATGTTTTGCTGTCCGCCACCCATGCTAAAAATGTTTTTCAGTTCAAAAAAATAATTTATTTTGTTAGCTGTGTTAAGCAAATAATAGGCAAACTCTCACAAGAAAAAAAATTGATAGAGGGACCCTGCAGACTAAAATTATTTAAAATGTCTTAAATCTGCTCAAATGCATACCCATAAGCTGTATACCATGCAGCTCAAAAACAGAATATATAAAGAGTCCAATAAATTGTCAAACTGATTGCAGAGCATTTTATCTTACACCACGTGCACTCACTTCTTATCTGTGGTCCCGTCACCAATAATGAACTCTTACCAGATGTAGCTAGATAGTGTGCCTTGAGTATATTCCCAGATCTCTCAAATATCGTCTTCAAAATTATTTCAGCTCTTTCCAATAATTGTCACAAAGATCCCTTTCACATCTGAGAATACAGATCTTACTGGATTAGATCTCCTTTAGATTCAGATCTCTTGTGCACTCATCAGTTCCCATGGGGGTACACACAGCGGGGCATCCAAATTGGGGGTGTCACCGCACGGAGGAACACCACACAGGAAAGGGAAATTCCTGTGTGTTGTTCCTCTTTTAGGGCTTTGATGTCTTTATAGTCCATCTTTATACCATTTGTTTTAGCAATAAAGTTTTGCAAAAGCCACAATCAGCCCTTTATATATGGTTATACTTCAAAGCTAAAACAAATATTGTCTTCTAACCTGTTTAATTATTCTTATTGCCAGACTAGTTAAACTAAGCTATAGAAGTCATATCTGTTCCATATTTACATATATAGGCCGATTTGCCAAATTTCCCCCCTCCCCCAAAAAGTTTCGATCTATATTTATTCGTGGTGCTTCGCTATTTCTGGCCCACTGAGAGCCTCAATAAGGTTGTAGAACATTTTGCCTTTCTGTGACATGCTTAGGGTGCATGCTGGGTTAGTGAATTGATACTGTAATGCAGAATGACATGCAGATCAGAGGCGTCGCTTTAGAATCCATGTAGGACGGCACAATGACAGAGCATTGAGATGGCATCAGTATAAGGAGACCATAAAGTAGCTGAATGACAGTGTGGAGTTGGTGGCAGCATGAGGAGACCACATATTGCCTGAAAGACACACTCTGGAGTTGGCAGCAACATGAGGAGACCACATAGTGCCTGAAAGACACACCCTGGAGTTGGCAGCAGCAAAGCAGTCCATATAGTGGCTCAATGACACCTTGCAGTTGGCAGCAGCATGAGGAGACCACATAGTGTCTGAAAGACACACCCTGGAGTTGGCAGCGGCATGATGAGACCACATAGTGCCTGAAAGACACACCTTGGAGTTGGCAGCAGCAAGAGGAGACCACATACTGCATGAAAGACACACCCTGGAGTTGGCAGCAGCAAGAGGAGACTACATAGTGCCTGAAAAACATAGCCTGGAGTTGACAGCAGAAAGAGGAGCCCACATAGTGCCTGAAAGACACACCCTGGGTTCGGTAGCAGCATGAGGAGAACACATATTGCCTGAAAGACACACCCTGGAGTTGGCAGCAGCAAGAGGAGACTACATAGTACCTGAAGAACACAGCCTGGAGTTGGCAGCAGCATGAGGAGAACATAAAAACATAAAAATTTGAGGTACATATATGTTATCCTGAGATTATTATTATATGTTAAGTTTTACGTAATGCATTTCCTCAATACTTACTTCTGATGCGGAGAAATGTCTGTAACTGGGGAACAACACCATAAATCTGTTTTGCACTTTCCATATTTGTGAAGTGTTGGTGTGGCTCCATGATCAATCTACTGTGATGCATCAGGCATTGGTGGGTGGAAATCCTGGCTGGTCCATGCCTAATTCATCTTTACAGAGGTCAGTCTCTCCAGATTTTTCGTGGACAGACGAGTTCTCCTTGAGGCTACTATGGTCCCCGCCGTAATAAACACCCGCTCTGATGGCACAACACTGGCCTGGCAGGACAGCTTTCCACAAATCAAGTTTGGCTGCCCAGAAGTCCAGCGGATCCTCAAGGTGTGTTGGCATGGTCATGTCAAGGTATGCCACCACCTGCTGGTTCAGGCCCTGCTCTAGATCTCCCTGTTGCTCATGAGTTGCCTCGCTATGCCGGTGAAGAGAGCTACTCATCAGTGACTGTAGACACAAGCTGCTACTGATGTAGCTGGTACTGCTCCTGCCACCCCACCAGCCATGGCAGTGGGAAATGAGCACAGAGGGCCCCCGAGTCAGACCTGAAGGAGGATGGACGATGACGCAGATAGGCATCGGCCAAGTGATTACGTAGGATGTCTCTGTAGTAGGTCAATTTGTCCTCCTCTCAGTGGGTGTAAAAAAGGCCCCCATTTTGTGCCGTAGCGAGGGTCCAATAAGGTGGAAAGCCAGAGGTTATCCCACTGCCAAATGGTGACAATTCGGCAGTCACTACGCAAGCATATGAACATTCATTGTGACATTTGTGCAAGTGATTCAAAGGGACTACCTGCCTACATCCCCACTGCATACTGCCACAGTGTGCCTGGGTCCTCTGTCTCGCCTTCCTCACAAACCTCTAGCTCCCCTGGCTGCTCCTGCTCCTCCTCTGTCAGATGACTAGAAAAACCGCCCATTTTGCAAAACCTAAACTGTGCTCCACTGTGCCCCTCCCCCTCCTCCCCCAGTTCAGCCTCCACAGGGTTCATGCGGCCGTGAGATGTAGGCACCACTTCTCCAGTGCCCTCACCAGCCATGGTTTCAAACACATGTTGTAGTAGATAAAGCAGTGGAATGACATTGTTCATCCAGTTATCCTGGCAACTGACTAATAAAGTGGCTTCCTCAAAGGGGCTGAGCAAACGGCAGGTGTCACATATGAGCTGCCACTGGTTTACATTGAAGTTACACAGGTAAGTCCCCCTATCCCCTTGGATCATCAAGAAATCAGTGATAGCTTTTCTCTGTTCGTATAGTCGATCAAACATATGGAGGGTGGAATTCCAATGGGTGGAAATGTTGCAAATGTTGGGGGATACAGTTCTGATGCTGCAGCTCAAGGAGGGTGTGCTTTGCTGTGTACGATTGGCTGAAGTGCATGCAAAGTTTCCTTCCCATTGTTAGGATATCTTGCAGATGGGGGGGAAAACTTCAGGAAATGCTTTACAACCAGATTGAACAAGTGCTCCATAAAGGGTGCATGGCTCAGGCTTTCTTGTTGCAGCATAGACAATATGTTCTTTCATCACCATGGTTCCCATTCGCAGTTTTCATGGCATAAGCCATGATTTGATTTCTTGATTAATTAATTTTCCTTCCCATATGAAGAACAGCATGACACCGCCGTGCCCAGCACACATTGTAGGCTGGATGGTCACTAAAACTTGTCCATGCAGTGAAGGCTGAGGAGACGGTGAAGGATGAGGAGGCGGAGTCACACACTGTTACAGGCACAACGGCCTGAAGCGGCGTGACCTGTCCAAGTTGCTGATGGGCCATAAAGGACATGTAATGTCCCTGACCATAGTTACCGGTCACTATGTGATCGGTCTCTGGCGGTGACAGAGTTGTGCCCCAGTGGCACGCTCCGACGGCTTGGTGAGTATTTTTCATTCTTTTGATTAACAATTTGTGTTTTTTGTCCATTTAGTGTGCTACAGTTTGACCCTCTGACGTCATACCACGTCAGGTGGTAATCACAGCACCTCTGACCTTTAAAAGGCAAGCTGCGGTCTTGGCACTGTTGTTTGTCTGCCCTGAGGAAGGGGGTTTTTTACACCCCCGAAACGTCGGCTTATGGACACTGTTCTGCTATCACCTACCCTATCTTATGGACTTTGATGCAGCTGAATGGTCTGTATGTACCTCATCTTGCTGGATATCATTTAATACAAGTCTATTTGATTTAACTATTGGTGTGCTGGCCCTTTATCTAACTTGTTGTAAAGCGGCGCCACCGCGGCCTTGGCACCCGACATACTCAAGGTAAGTGTGCACCTGCCCTCCTGGACTGTTCTTGACCATAGTTACAGCTCCACAAATCAGCACTGCCGTGCACTTAGGTACTCACTGACAGGCTCAAGGACTGGCCCACCTTCTGTTTCACAAAATTGTTCAGGGCTGGTACTGCCTTCTTCACAAAGAAATGACGGCTGGAACTCTCCATCTTGGCTCAGCACAAACCATCAGTTCTCTGAAAGTCGACTACCTGAAAAGGAGGGACTGCAGCACCAGCAACTTTGACAGGAGCACATTTAGCTTCTGTGCCATTGGATGAGTGGATGTATACTGTTGTCTCTTGGACATGGCTTCGCTGATGGATTGCTGGAATGACTGACTCGGAGTAGCAGGAGAAGGAGCATCTGGAGCGACAGAGGATGGGTATGACACAGCTCCCTTCGGTTGAGTTTAGAGATAAGCGAATCGAATCTGATGAATCTGAATTTGTTACGAATTTCAGGAAAAATTTGATTCTAAACGAATCCGAATATCGCCGCGATTCAATTCCTCGAATCGCTTTCTTAAAACCCTATTTACTGCCGTCCAGGTCATCTAAAATGGTGGATCCACATGTCAGGACATCAGGCTGGTTACTTCGGGTAAGGGGGACCCCATGTCATTTTTGTTGGGGATTTTTAAGGGTTTTTAACCCTTAAAATCCCCCCAAAAATGGGGTCCCCCCTACCCTGGGAAGGGGGACCCTATGTCATTTTTTTTCTCGATTTAACCCTTTGTAGTGTGGATGGTTAAAAATTACTTGTTTCAGTTTTGGGGGTTTCCTGGGCAGGAACGGGGGGCTACCGATAAATATGTGGTACCGTTCTAATCTGTAGAAATGGGGCTTTCGCATGCAATATGGTTTTCTTTAATAAAATACATTTTTTGTAAAGGCACAGAGCATAAGGGGAAAGCAATGTTCTTTCAATCAATAAGTCTTCAGTCGCAGAGAGATATCCCGCGGTGCATGCACAGCAAACAGGCTTTCTTAACACGCGTGCCCACCACCTCTTGGAAATAGGCTTACCATATGTCTGTGATTAAGATGCGTTAAATAAATTTCCACTGATATAGATCAACCACGTAATTTCTATCCTCGGTTCATGTATTAACAATCACTGGGGCAGGAGACGGCGGCCTCTAAACTATGGATCTCTAACTGGGTCATCCCTTATATGAAATAATCCCCCTACGGCCGTGGTGGAACAAGAAAGAGGGGACTCTTTAGAGTTTTAAATTCTACATGCGATTTTACCATCTGGAAATCTGACATAATCTGGATATGCATGAGTGATTGTTAATACATGAACCGAGGATAGAAATTACGCGGTTGATCTATATCAGTGGAAATTTATTTAAGGCATCTTAATCACAGACATCTGGTAAGCCTATTTCCAAGAGGTGGTGGGCATGCGTGTTAAGAAAGCCTGTTTTCTGTGCATGCACCGCGGGATATCTCTCTGCGGCTGAAGACTTATTGATTGAAAGAACAGTGCTTTCCCCTTATGCTCTGTGCCTTTACATATATATATTGTTGTGGGACTTTATGTGGATGGAAAGTCTGGCACGTTGAAGCAAAATAGAGGTTCAGGAATTGTAAAATCACTGATTGACTTTTAGGATTGTAGCGCTGTGTTTTTATATCTAAAATACATTTTTTATTTAAAATAAAGGAGGCAATTTTCTAAAAGAAAATGTATTTATTTTTTTTTCTTACTTAATAATATTGTAAAAAAACTGAATAAAATTTACAAACAAGACATTTCATGTAAAAGCCTAAACTGTGCTGCAAAAAAATATATAATTTTCCTGAAAATTCCAGCAAAACATGGCGCAAAATGGGGAAAAATGACCTGTCAACAGAGGGTGACAAAATCTCAAGTAGGCTGTCAATTCAAAGGGTTAAAAGGAGCTATGCAAGTTGGGTATTGTTCTGTTCGGGGGACCTTGCACTTTCAGACCTAGCTTGCTTTTTCTTGTTTGCATATTTATATTTTAGGAAAAGGTGTTTTTTATTCAGCTTTTTTATACATTTTTTAGGGAAACCCTGCGCAACCAAAGAATTCTTTGAGGGATTACTTCCAGAAAGATGAGCCCACTACAACAAGCTGGGTACGATTAGAAAGCTTAACATGTGTACTTTTAGGGAATATATGGTTTATGAGGGGTATTCCAAATGTAAAGGGTTGTTTTGGTTGAAAAATCGCAAGGTGCGCACTTTGTCTGCAGAGCTGAAATTTTCAAGTAAAATTACCGTTACGCACATGCTTTACTTTGGGGTATTTGGCAACTCTTCCCTTGACAGTAGCTATGCATGCTGTGTATCGTTCTGTTTGGGGGATGTTGCTTTTTCAGGATTAAACTTGTTTTTTCTTGTTTGTATATAGTTTTTTTAGGAAAATGTGGCTTTGATTCTGCTTTTTTATCCTTTTTTTAGGGAAACTCTTTGCAACCAAAGAATACATTGAGGGATTACGTCCAGAAAACTGTGGCCACACCAAAAAGCCTGGTAAACCTAGAAAGCTTCAGGTGTGTACTTCCAGAGAATACTAGAAAACCACAAAAACCACAAGGGTGTGAGTTGGCACCAACTAATTCATAAGTTATTTGTGGTGCAGTGCTCTGGATAAAAGCCTACAATTGCATATATACAGAAAAGAGGGGAAAGTGCCCAACAATTCCCCCAAGATATTTCCAGAGACGTATTGCACACACACCAGAATATGTAAAATAATGTATATATTTATTCAATCAATATTACATGAAATAACACAGCTAAAACGTTATTTTAAAAAACATGCAAGACAAACTAATTCCTAATCTGCCAGAAGGGGGGGCTGTTGTTCCGGGCTGAGCTGGGCATTAATATACACCTATATATTGAACAAATTAACAGCTCCCATTATCAATATAACGTGCTAAAAGTAGACAAGCTACATAAAGTGCAATGTGCAACAAACTAAAGTGCATCAATCAAAAGCAGAAGGAGACACAGTGTAAACCATATTCAAGTCATTTTAAGCGTATATACATGTAGAGGACAACCAAACATCAAGGAAAAATAGTGCTACTTATCTCAATGTAATGCAGTTCAGCAGGTACGCCCCCCTTCCTCTCTTCTCTGAGCTCTCCTACTTCCAGAGAATATATAGATTGTTGGGGGTATTTCAAATGTAAAGGGTTGTTTTTCTGGAAAAACTGCAAGATGCGCATAGCGCAGAAATTGGGATTTCACACGCAAGAAGATTTTATTGACAAACACTACAAATTGTAAAAAATAGATTTTTTTTATTTTTTTGCACATATTTCACCCAAAAATATTGAGAATACACCTAAAAAATGACAAACAGGACATTTCATGTTAAAGCTCAGACTACGCTGAAAAAAACAATATATAATTTTGCTGGGAAATTCCTGGAAATCCCTTCAAAAATCACATTTGAACATGGAGAGCACAAAATAGTGCAAAATGGTCTGGCAACAAAGGGTGACAAAAACTCCAGGTAGGCTGGCACTTAAAGGGTTAAGAGTACCTGGCTACTTACTTTTTCCATTTTGTAACGAAAGTCACATTGTAAAGTTTCCAGCAGCCATTGCCTTTCACCGGGGGGGCATCCCGAATGCTACCATTCATCTTTTAAGAGTACATGGCTACTTACCTTTTCCATTTTGTAACAAAAAACACATTTTAAAGTTTGATGTAGTGCTATTAACTAACTTTGAGCACGGGCCATCCTATTTCAGGCAATCTGGCAGTGTTTGCATTTGGTTTTATCTTCAAGTGCTGATGGGCTAGTTAGTGTGAAAGGCCAGACACCTGCCGCTGTTGTGTAAAAATTGGGTTTTTTTTACACCCACTGTCAGTTGGCCAATGCCTATCTGTGCCATTGTCCATCCTCTCCCAGGTCAGACACGGGGGCCCTCTGAGTCTTCAGTCGCTAATGAGTAGCTTTCTTCACCTGCATAGTGAGGCAACTCATGATTAGCTGGTAGATATGGAGCAGGACCTGAACCAGCAGGTGGTCTTATGCCAACACACCTTGAGGATCCACTGGACTTCTGGGGATCCACTGGACTTCTGGCCTGCCAAACTTGATCTGTGGCTGCAACTAGTAGAGTTTGCACTGGGAAAGCTGTCCTGCTCTGCCAGTGTTGTGCCATCAGAGGGGGTTTAGCGCGTCAGGGGCCATAGTAATCACAAGGAAAACTTGTCTGTCCATTAAAATGTGTCTGGCTTTTCACAGTAACTAGGCCCTGAAGACTTTAACAGGAACAAAGTGGTAAAACTCTTAGATGTGCGTATGTGATGCACTAATGAGGGCAGTTCAATGTGCTCCAGAACACTTGAAATTTTTTTTTTTTGAGAGACTGGCCTGCGTGGAAATAAGTCGGGCATGGATCAGCCAAGATTTCCACCCACCAATGCCTGATGCATCAGAGTAGATTGATCATGCTGCCACACCAACACTTCAGAAATATGGATAGTGCAAAACAGATTTAAGGCACTTCTCTACAGTTACAGACATTCCTCCGCATCAGACCACAAGTAATTATTGAGGAAATGCTTTATGTTAATCTTAATTTTTATTAATATTCTTAGGACAAGATATATGTGCCCAAAATCTGTATATGTTCTATTCACGCTGCTGCCAACTCCAGGGTGTGTCTTTAAGGCAATATATGGGCTCCTTATGCTGCTGCCAACTCCAGGGTGTGTCTTTCAGGCAATATATGGGCTCCTTATGCTGCTGCCAACTCCAGGGTTTATCTTTTAGGCAATATATGGGCTCCTTATGCTGCTGCCAACTCCAGGGTTTATCTTTTAGGCAATATATGGGCTCCTTATGCTGCTGCCAACTCCAATGTGTTTTTCAGGCAATATATGGGCTCCTTATGCTGCTGCCAACTCCAGGGTGTGTCTTTCAGGCAATATATGGGATCCTTATGCTGCTGCCAACTCCAATGTGTCTTTCAGGCAATATATGGGCTCCTTATGCTGCTGCCAACTCCAGGGTCTGTCTTTCAGGCAATATAAGGGCTCCTAATGCTGCTGCCAACTCCAATGTATCTTTCAGGCAATATATGGACTCCTTATGCTGATGCCACCTCAAGGCTCTGTAATTGTGCCGCTCTGCAACAGCGATTCTAATAGCGATGCCTCTGATCTGCATGTCATACTTCTTTACAGTATTATTTCATTAACCCAGCATGCATGCTATGCATGTTACAGCAATCCAAAATGTTCTAAAACCCTATTTAGCCAGAAATAGCCATTTTTAATAGCGATTCGCCGCGAGTAAATTCGGAACTAAACACATTTTTTCCGTAAAATTCGGCGAATCGCCTGAATCAAATTTTTCATAAATTCGCTCATCTCTAGTTGAGGTTGTGGAGTGTTGGCTGGCTGAAACTGGGAGTAGAGTGCCACTGGGTGATGCAACAGGCTGGACCACCACTTCGGAGCCGTGTTTCTCCCAGGGCACTATATGGTGATGCTGCATATGTTGACGCAGGGCCACAGTGCCAACATTGGGACCCTGGCTACTCTTTACCTTCTGCCTACACATTTTGCATGTGACCATGTAAACCTCTTGTGGATGCTTGATGAAAAACTGCCACACCGCCAGCTAGCTGATTTTCCCACCAACAGTCTGCACTAATTCACTGCTACTGCCGCTGTCTCCAGGAACCCCTGTTCCACTGCCTCCCGGGAAGGTAGCCTGTCGCAAAGGAGGTGGTCTACCCAGGCCACGTTTGACTCCAGACTTTCCAATTCTGCCACCATGCTGACTGCCAATCATGCTACCACCTTGCTGCCTCAGCTGCTGACTCAATCTGCAACCCTCTTCTCCGGATGATGATGAAGCCCCTTCTGCACCCGGCTCCCAAGTGCGATCAGCTTCATCATCATCAAGTTGTGTCTGCACGTCACTGATGTCCTCCTCAGGTTTCTTAACAGTGTCTGCTTCAGAAGCCTACACACTCGCAACACCACCTCCCACACCACTCTCCTCATCACTATTTGTCCGCTTAGCGAAGGAAGTGGTGGATGTTTCCTCCACTTCTTGGCTGGGCAGTAGCTGCTGACTGTCCTCTATCAGATCGTTCTCATTGAATAGTGGAGCTGAACCCAAAGCATAAGATACTTCGCTGGGGAAGGGAACAGCATAGGACAGAGGCAATGGGAGGACAGGGACTGCTCCCGGGCCATGCCAACTGAGGGTTGTGTCTTAGAAACCTAGCAACAGTTGACTGGGGGTGTCAGATGTCACTTGTGATGAAGTAGATGATCGTGTTAACCAATTGATGATGGCAGATGGGTTGCTGGTCAAGACACGATCAGGCCTCTCGCTGCGACTCCTGCTGCCAACTGCACCTAGTCTGCTGCGACCTCTGCCTGATGAATTTAGGCCTCTGCAACTCCTCTGTGTATTTCCTGGCACTTCTCTGCCTGACATACTTAATGCGCATGTGAGGGGAGGACAATACGCCACACTGTGCTTAAAACACTATTTTTGGACATCAGCAGGTGTGTAACTATGTCTGACCTTTCACAGTAACTAGGCCCTGAAGACTTTAACAGGAAGAAACTGGTACAACTCTCAGAAGTACTTATGTGATGTATTCTGATGAGGGCAGTTAAATGCATTCCAGCAGGCTTTAAAACAGGATTTTAGGACAAGGGCAAGTGGTGGGTACTTTTGGGCAGGTGTGTAGTTTTGTCTGGCCTTTCATACTAACTATTCCATCAACATTTTAACATAAAAGAAATGTTTAAACTCTCAGATGTACTTATGTGGTGTGCCCTGATGAGGGCAGTTAAACGAACAGGAACAAATTGGTGTGACGGATGGATACAGTGGTCAGCACTACACTTAGGAAAGATTAGAGCCCTGTCAGAAGGGTAGTCCCTGATTGAGGTAGGAACTTTAATAATAATAGTTAAATGTGGGACTTAGGTGCCATTGCGCAATTATTCCATATGATAGCAGTGTTGCCTAAGAAATAAGAGTAGATAATATTAATTAGTCTAGCGTACCCCTTAACACTTTCAGTGCCAAGCAGATTCTACGTGCTCGCTTCCACTCCACTTAAGTGGCAAGCACGCAGAATCTACGTGCCTGACTTTCCCCCCTGCTGCAGTAACAGTAAAGTAAAAAAAAAACACTCACCTGACCCCTGGTTTGATCCGGCCGGGTCTCCTCTTCATCTGGGGGGGCTTCGATCCCCCACCCAGGCCCCCCCAGGTGCAGGGGAGGGCCCGGAATAGGCATCCCCCGCTGGAATTACATGTAAAAAAAAAAAAAAAAAAAGACATTTACTCACCTCATTGTTCGATGACTCTCGCCGGGTCTCCTCTTCACCAGGGGGGCCTCCGATCACCCCCCCCCCGGCTCTACAGCTTCAGGGGAGTGCCTGACAGGCCTCTCCCTCTCCTCTTCCGACGGGTGTGGGGGGCGGGGCTTATGACGTCACTCACCAGGTGTCGTCCTGGCTGTTGTTCATTCAGATGCGATCATGCTGGCCACAGGAGCAGAGGGGCAGGCGATCATCTGATCACCTACCCCTCTGCTCCTGTGGCCAGCATGATCGCATCTGTCGTCACATCGAGGGACACAGGAGATGACGATCGGAGGTAAGTAAAGTAAAAAAAAAATTTTTTATTTTTTAATAAAAGTCATTTTTAATTTTGTGTCTGTGTGTTTTTTACTGTTAACCCTTTGTGAACTGGTAAGGGATCCATGAGATCCCTATACCAGTTCATAAGGCTGGGGGCTGGCAAGTCACCTTGCCATTAACCCCCGCACCCCCAATTACCTGCCTGGGGGGGCAGCCCGGGGGGGGAGAAGAGCCGGGCCCACACAGAATATGCGGGCTTGTAGGCTGCAGGGTGGGGGGCCACAAAAGCTGGCCCCTCCACTCTGTTCCTACAAGCCCCCATAGCTGGTCCTGGGCTAGTTATGACGGGAAGGAGGGACCCTATGTAATTTTTTTTGGATTTTTTAAGGGTTAGGGTTAGCCTAACCCTAACCCTTAAAATACCCAAAAAAATGGGGTCCCCCCCTTTTTTTAATTAACCCCTGGAGAGCAGAAGCCAGATTGATCAGCGTTGGACACAGTGCCCAGGGATGGATGGGAGGTGAGTATAAAAAATATATATATTTTTTTTTCTCCATGTGTCTGTGTGATTTTTTTACACCCAACCCCTTGTGAACTGGTAAGGGATCCATGAGACCCCTATACCAGTTCACAAGGCTGGGGGCTGGCAAGTCACCTGCGGCTAGCGGGTGACTTGCCATTAACCCCCGGCACCCCCAATTACCTGCCTCCCCAAAGCCCGGGGGGGGGGAAGAAGAGCCCGGCCCACGGAGCTTGTAGCCGGCAGGGCGGGGAGCCACCAAAACTGGCCCCTTCGCCCTGTTCCTACAAGCCCCCATAGCTGGTCTCGGGCTGGTTATGATGGTTAAGGAGGACCCCACGTCATTTTTATTTTTATTTTTAAGGGTTTTTAACCCTTAAAATTCCAGAAAAATGCCCCCCCCCCCCCCAGGAGAGGGGACACTATGTGTAAATGAAAGGAGACAATTGTCTAAAAAATATTATTTTATTTATTTTTTTGTTTCTTTACGCAAAAATATTTAAAAACAGTAGAAAAATTACAAACAAGACATTTCATGTTAAAGCCTAAACTCTGCTGCAGAATATATATATATATATATATATATATATATATATATATATATTTCTGTACATTCCGGCAAAAATCCTGGTTAAACATGACGCAAAATGGGGAAAAATTACCTGTCAACAGAGGGTGACAAAATTTCAAGGTATGTACTTCCAGAGAATATATATAGTTTGTGGGGGGTATTTCAAATGTAAAGGGTTGTTTTTCTGGAAAAACTGCAAGGTTGCGCATAGCGCATATCACAGTTGTATTTTATCTGAAAATTTCCTAAAGCGCTGTTTCAGTTTGGGGGGAGTCTCCTGGGCAGGAAAGGGTGTCTACCAATACATATATGGTACCATTGTAACCGGGAGAAATGGGGATTTTACACGCAATAGGATTTCATTGACAAACTTACATTTTTTATTGCAACAAAACACTACAAATTGTAAAAAATAGATTTTTTTTTAATTTTTTTGCACATATTTTACCCAAGAATATTGAGAATACACATAAAAAATTACAAACAAGACATTTCACGTTAAAGCCCAAACTCTGCTGAAAAAAAAACAATATTTAATTTCCCTGGGAAATCCCTTCAAAAATCACAGTTGAACATGTGGAGCGCAAAATAGTGCAAAATGGTTTGGCAACAAGGGTGACAAAATCTCCAGATAGGCTGGCAGCGAAAGGGTTAAAGTAAGTAAATAGAGACTCAGCCAGGTTGCATTGGCAACATCACCTGCCCTGCCATTGGTTGAGCCTAGCAACATAGTTGGTAAAGGCAATATTTCAGAGGTTATATAAGGGAGAACCCAACGCTACTAGAGTGTTCTGTTCTAAGTACTGCTTAGGTTTGAAGAGGGACATTGTTAATGTAGTGGAGGAGCTGAGCAACAGGAGCCCATGGAGAGTAACTGGAAGCTGTAAAGACTGTTTGCTGTAATTGCCAAGGAATATTGCCTGTACTGAATACGCTGTTGAAATGGATGGAAGCCCTCAAATAAAGACCCTGTGACGGCTGAATCAGTAAGTGCACCTCCATCCCACACATGCCACACCAACCTGAGTCGCCCTACCCTAGGTCCAAAAACCCCCCTCACTCCTCAGAGCGTGTGCCACTGGCCAGGCACGCGTCCAAATACATTTGGTGGCCCGTACAGGGATCTAAAGGGTTAAAAAAAAAGAGTGTCAAAGAGGTGTCGGGACCCCAATGGACCAGTGTGCCAAGTTTGGAAGAAATCTGAGGATTTTTGCTGTTGTACCTTCCTGGAAGTAAAAGGACTGTTTTCACTGTGTGTTGGTGGTGTCCCAAGGTGCCAGAAGCCCCCAGAGACTGTTTAATTTGATCCAGCTAGAATTTTGTTTTTTGGTACTGTCGCTTTAACAAAAATCAAAAAGTGTGTATTTTTGGCTGAAAATCGTGGAGAAGTGTCAAGGACCCCTGCCCTGTTCGATTGCCGTGTTTGAGCATGATTGGACTGTTTTTGCTGAAGTTATGACCCTTCGAAATCGGCACAAAAGACACTGCAGCTTAGACCCAGTGCTGAATCGGTTAAGTGTGCCTCAGATGTTTTCCCGCCACTCTACCTCAGCAGTTCCTACCACTTCTTGCTCACTTGCCGAGAACCTTCTAGCGCTGAGGCAGGAAGCAGTGCACCCTGGGAGGCGAGGGGGCGGAGTTAGATAACAGGCCGCCACGAGGTCGCCCTGGGGAGCAGATGCAGAATGGTGAAGGAAGCAGTGTGAGCAGCGACTTGGAGAGATGGAGATCCCGAGCCCAATGTCAGTGGAAGGCCGCCAGATTCCCTCCAGCGAGAGCCCAATGGATCGTGCAACTTTGATTACAGATATGGGGATGCTGTTCCGTTTGGTGCCCAGGTTCACCCTGTGCACAGCAGTTGAACAGGAAGAGCTGTTTCCCCTGTGCCCAGAGTGTGGACAAATTGTGGCCCTAAAAACTGGACTGTGACAGTGCCCTTTCTGCCACAAAAGCTTGTGTGAACTGATCGAGCAGGGAGTGGGCTCGTGCAGTACCGCCGCAACCCAGTCACTGGGTTGTTGTGGAAGGCCACAGCACAGGCTGCTGAAGCTTCCACACTAGCCGCCCGGACTGCCGTCACCCCGCCGGGAGCCCTCAAGGGGACAGCCTCCCTGGTGACGCGTGTCATGGGTGAGAAGGGGATGCGAGCATGTTATGTGCCCCAGCGGAGGAAGATACAGAGCCTGTTGTTGTGCTCATAGAGGAGTTGTTTGAGTAGCTGTCGGAGGACGGGTCGGAGCTGATGGTTGCCAGCCTCGTATCACCGCTGTCATCCGAGGGTTTGGAGCCGGACAGCCGCACCATGGGAGAGAAGCGTGACACTCGGATTCAGGCATGGGGTGATTCAGCGATGAGGAGACCCGCTGCCGCCGCCACTGCTGTGGTGCCCCAAGAAGGTACTGTAAACCCATGCCCCAGGGCAGACCATTGCCCCAGCCTTGTCCCGGGAAGCCGCTGCTCGTCCATAGCGAGCATGTGGAAGGAGGAGGGCCCTGTGTACCCTCTCCCCATTCATCCAGGGCCCCAGTACAAACACTTTACGGTTAGAGCCAAGGACCCCTATGTGTTGCCTGGGATGGTAGACCCTGCAAGACTGTCAAGCTTGTCCGAGGCGGAAAAGATGGGTACACGTGCAATGTGCACTCAAACTCTGGCTACATATAATAGAGTTTAAATAATGTTGATTTAGAAGTGTTTAAGTTTTGAAGTTTTTTATTGCATTTAAGCTGAACACTGGTCGAGTGTGGTGCAGTGAGTGAAGCTACTTATGTAAGAGCCAAACTCCTCATCACAGGTCCGAAGTTTTGCCTGGCAGAAGTAGAGTAAGTCAAATGCCTGGCCCCCTAACTGGTAATACAATCATTGCTGCCGAGAGTAGAACTATGTCATTACTGGGTTTAAGGAGAAAATGTGAGACCGAATCACTGTGCTGTCAGTCTGGGTGCTCACTATCTCTACAGGGTTATAGAAGGGGGAGAGCCAGCGGAAGTAGTGTAAGACTAGTTTGACTTTCCGAGGAAGTAAGTGCCGGTGAGAGTGGTCAAGTGGAGCACGCAGCAGAGAGAAAGAAAAGACGTCATTGCGGCTGTAAAGTACTGAGAGTACAGAGGGAAAAAAAGGGAGAGAATGCTGACTTGGAAGGTAGTAGTTATGGCCAGATGCTCCTTTCATCATCACATTCAACAGGAGGGGTTAAAGGTCTGAGAGACCAGGGGTTCTTTCCAGAATGCCCACCTATGGTGTTTGAGAACTGGCACTGATTGGCCCTAGTCTTATCCCATAGTCCACACAGAGGTGAATCCTCTGAGTATTACCGTAAGTCTCCCACTAATTAAAATTAGTAGGCGAAGCCGCATGTGCACTCTTAAAGAGACACCAACCTTGAAATTGTAAATAATGTACATATGTTTAAGATATGACATCTTACCACAAAAGGGTTAAGAGATCACTTACTCTCAAGTGAGTGGTGTGAGGTAAAGCTTAAGATGTGACTAAGGTACTCCACTCATGCTGCCCTGCTGTGTGCTGATAGTCATGTTGTTTAGTCAATAATTAAATAAAAACGTAGGAATTGAACAATAACCTGCGGGAGTAGGTAAGAGAAGAAACCTTCTCGAGTATGATGCGTAGGGTAAGGCCTATTGTGCATTCCTATGCTACATCTATAGGCGCTGGCTCATACTGCCTAGCTCTTCCCTGGAAGTTGTGGATCACCTAATTACAGTAGTTTTGTAATGTAATGTTGAACCATTTCACATATCTCTGTACATACCAACCAGCCCCGTACAAGGGTTGTCCACCCCAAAATCCCTTTACACACCTTGTAGGTAGGTGACCCTGATGCTACAAGCTATGGGGGCAAGAGACTTACCAGTCTCAGGGGATCAGTGCAAGGTAAAGCCTTGAGTGACAAGAGTTGCAAACACAAGGTGCTTGACTGATGCTCCCCTCCTATACTAGTAGTAGTGTTCAAGGTTGAACAAACTAACCTTGTGGGATCAAGATGAGTATGCCGTAAAACGAGGGTGCTTTAATTAAAAGCAGGGGAGGATGTGACGGGTGGATACAGTGGTCAACACTACACTTAGGAAAGATTGGAGCCCTGTCAGTGGAGTAGGCCCTGATAGTGATAGGAACTTTAATAAATGATAGTTAATTGTGGGACTTAGGTACCATTGCATCACAAATCCACATGATGGCAGTGTTGCCTAAGAAATCAGAGTAGATAATATTAATCAGTCTAGTGTACCCTTTAAAGTAAGTAAATAGAGACTCAGCATTGGCAACATCACCTGCCCTGCCATTGGTTGAGCCTAGTTACATAGTTGGTAAAGGCAACATTTCAGAGGTTATATAAGGAAGGACCCAACCCTTCTAGAGTGTTCTTAGTTCTGAGGTTCCAAGCTCAAGAGGGGAAGTGTTAATGTAGTGGAGGAGCTGAGCAACAGTGAGGGGTGAAACCAGGTTGTGATCATTGGAAGCTGTAAAGACTGCTGTAACTGCTAAGGAATATTGCCTGTACTATGCTGGTGACATGGATGAAAGCCCTCAAATAAAGACCCTGTTGCTTGCTTCAAGAAGTGTCATCATTGGAGACCAGCAACGGCTGAATCAGTAAGTGCACCTCCACCCCACACATGCCACACCAACAGTCGCCCTACCCTAGGTCCAGGAACCCCCCTCGCTCCTCAGAGCGTGTTCCATTGGCCAGGCACATGCCCACTACAGTATTAATTTCCCGGTTCAATTAGCACAGCTGTGCCCTCACTTCCTCAATAACCAACAGCATATAGTTTAGTGAGTTCCCTCACAGAATTCAGGCTTATTCCTGTCGATGGTGGGTTGGTTTTTATCCTGAAGCCACGGGGATCTTTTTAAGTCAATAGTATTCCGAGAGTGTTAGTCCATGTAGTGCGAGGTCAGTCCTTTTCTTTTTCAGCTTCCACATCCACGCCTGAAAAAAATCTCCATAGATGCCCCACAATGGGATTCAGCGTATTGAACATGTACAGTGGTAGGTGCATTCAATGGTTGCCAGGAATCCACAGAAATCCACAGGAAAAGTCCCTCTTAGTACTATCCCTCTATGGATTTGATCTCTCTCTTCATTGTTCCTCTCTTTGTTATCCCTCTTAGTCTGCTTCCTTTCATTTCCTCTCCCTTTCCTCTTCTTATCCCCCTTTTCATCCTGTCCCTCTCTTTATTATACCTTTCTTTGGTATCCCCCTTAGCCTGTTTCACTTCATGTTCCTCCCCCTTTTCTTCTTCTTATCCATCTCTTTGTTACCCCTCTTAGTCTGTTTCCCTTCATTGTCCTCTCCCCTTTTCTTCCTCTTTTCCCTCTCTTTGTCATCCCTCTTAGTCCATTTCTCCCCCCCTCTCTTCTCATTTATCCCTCTTAGCATTATTCCCTGGGTCTCTGATTATTCTAATACCCTCATTGCATTGTCATCCCACTTAGCATTATCCCTCTCTTCATTGTCTTTTTTCCTCCTCTCCATATTCCTTTTCTTCCTTGTGTTTCTGCTTTTGTTGTCCTTTTTTTTATCTTTTTCCTTTTCCCCTTTTCCTCACTTGCCACCTCTTCTTTTTCCCCCTCCATTTGGTTTTCCCCTCTGGAACTTTGCCCTATATTAGTTATTCTACCGTCTCTGCTTTTTCCCTCTGCTGTCCCTCTGGCTTCTCGTCTCTCTCTCTCTCTCTCTCTCAATCCTCATTTCCCTTTCCCTGCCCTCCCTATGCCCAGCTGTCATGGGGTCACAAACGATCCAAGGACAGTGGGGACCAGGGGAGAGCAGTCTTCCTATAAATATCCTGGAACTCAGAGCGATTCTTTTGCCTCTCACGCACTGGACCTCCGATCTGAGGGGTCAACCTGTCAGGGTTCAAACCGACAACCTGACGGCAGTGGCGTATATCAATCAGGGGGCACCAGAAGCAGCAGAGCTCTCAAGGAGGTGAGCCGGATCTTACTCTGGGCTGAGAAACATGTTCGGTGCATTTCAGCTATCCACATACCCGGAGTGGAAAATGTGCAGGCTGATCATCTAAGCAGAGCAACCTTGGATCAGGGAAAATGGTCCCTCAGAAAACGCGCAGGTCCAACATCTAAGCAGAGCAACCTTGGATCAGGGAAAATGGTCCCTCAGTCAGGGGATCTTTTGAGCCCTGTGCATGCGTTGGGGGCTTCCAGACCTGGACATCTTCGTATCTCGGCACACCCTCCATCTGAAGATTCTAAGGTTTGTCTCCTGGCCCAGGGACCCTCTGGCTATAGCAGCAGATGCCCTAACCCTTCCTTGGTCAATTTTCAGGCTCCTGTATGCATTCCTTCTGTTTCCACATCTGGGTGAAGTACTAAAGAAGATGGCTCAAGAGGGGATCCCAACCATTTTGGTGGCACCCTGTCGGCAAAGCTGGTTTTCAGACATAGTAAGGATGTTGGAAGGTGAGCATTGGTGGTTACCTGACGATCCAAACCTCCTCACAGAGGGGCCTCTATGGCAGCCCAATTTATGAGTTCTGGCTTTGATGGCCTGGCTATTGAAACCTCCATCCTGGCAGAGAGAGGCTTATCTGCCAGAGACATTCAGACCATGATCCAAGCCCAGAAGCAGACTTCGTCAAAGAGAGTCTGGCTAGTCTTTAATGCTTGGTGCAGATCCAGAGGTTTCACTTAAAGAACTTTATCTGTCTCTAAAACTTTGGAATTTTTGCAGAAAGGTCTCAAAAAAGATCTTCAACTGATCACTCTAAAAGGACGGGTATATACCTTACCCATCTTTTTTTAGAAACCCATTGTGGAAAATAAACTTATAAAAACATTTTTGCGGTGGTCACTTATTATGTGCAACCTCCCGGTAAGCCTCTTCTGCCTGTCTTGGACTTGAACTTCAGGGTCCTCCCTTTGAACCAATGTCAGAAGTTTCACTAGGGTTGATGACACTTAAAGTGGACCAACACCCACGGGTGATCGGCCCGGGAATCTATAAGATTCCCGGGCCGATCACCTCCCTCCCCGCGGGACATCCGAGATCGGGATGTCCCGCGGGGTGAAACCCCCCCAAACACCCCAAACTCCTTACCTTATCTTCGCCGTCTGCGAATGGTATGATAATGGAGAAATGGTCACTTGGGATGAAGAGAAGGCGGAGCTGTTGAATGGACTCTTTAACTCTGTGTACACAAAAGAGGAGCAAGGAGCCAACATAGGAGATGCCACTGATAGCAATAGCCCAAGTATAATACTTAACAAGCTAAACATGGATATCATCCAAGAAAGACTAAATAAATTAAATGTGAATACGAATGCAGGGCCAAATGGACTTCACTCAAGAGTTATTCACCCAAGAACCCCTGTTTTTGATCTTTAAAGACTCACAACAACTGGTATAGTGTCAAGAGATTGGCGCAAGGCAAATGCAGTGCCCATTTTTAAAAAGGGCTCTAGGTCTTCTCAGGGCAATTACAGACCGGCAAGTTTAACATCCATTGTGAGAGAATTGCTTGAGGTGCTATTAAGGGACTATATACACGAATATGTAACTATCCATAATATTATAAGTGACACCCAGCATGGTTTTACTAAGGGCAGAAGCTGCCAGACTAACCTGATTGGCTTCTATGAGGAGGTGAGTAGAAGCTTGGACAGAGGGGTGGCTGGATTTTGCAAAAGCATTTGACACTGTCCTCCATAGATGCTTATTGGGCAAGATTAAAAAATGTGTAACTAGATTGAAAACTGGCTGAAGGATCGTGTGCAGAGGGTTGGAGTTAATGAAACCTACTGAACAGTTACCAGTTGTAAGCGGTGTACCCCAAGTTTCAGTGCTGGGCCCACTTTTATTCAACTTGTTTATAAACGGCATAGAAGATGGAATTAAAAGCACTATTTTTGCAGATGACACAAAGATATGTAGCACAGTGCAGTCTATTGAAGATGTTCACAAGCTTCAGGCTGACTTGGACATTTTGAGTGTCTGGGCATCCACTTGGCAAATGAAGTTCAATATGGAGAAATGTAGTCATGCACTTGGGGTCTTACAACCTGAAGACCACATATATCCTTGGGGGAGTAAAACTGAGAGAAACACTTGTTGAGAAGGATCTTGGGGGTACTGGTAGACCACAGGCTAAACAACAGTATGCAATGTCAAGCAGCTGCTTCCAAAGCCACCAAGATAATATCATGCATTAAAAGAGGCCTGGGATCACAGGATAGGGATGTCATTTTGCCTTTTTACAAGGCACTGGTGCTCCCTCACCTGGAATATGCCGTCCAGTTCTGGGCACCTGTTCATAGAAAGGACGCTCTGACTGTGGAAAGGGTGCAGAGGAGAGCCACCAAACTAATAAGAGGATCTTACATTGCCCCCCTATACATTGCCTGTACATGCACGCACATTTTTACATAATTGCCCAAACTGGTTTATGCATACATTTAGGGGTCTACCATCTTCCGTGGCACCATCCCTTCTTCAGGGTCTGTAGAGGGAAGGAACATAAGTTAGTATTTATGGCCAAGATCTAAGTTATGAGGAAAGATTACAAGAATTAAATCTGTTTAGTCTTAGGAGGAGACGACTGAAGGGGTACATGATTAACTTGTATAAATATATGGACAATACAAAAATAGGCGGAAACACTATTTCAGTTAACATCCTCTCTAAAGACATAGGGACACTCCCTTCGACTAGAAAAAAATAAATTCAGTCTCCAGTGGCGACAATCATTTTTTACCATAAGAACTAAAAATGTGTGGATTAGCCTCCCACAGAAGCTTGTCACAGCATCAAATACTTATTTAGAAGAAAATAACATTAACAGTTACTATTTGCTGTTATCAGTGGAAAAAAACCAAAAATTAAAATAACAAATAACTTCCCCTACCCCAACACCCTTCGTTGAACTTAATGGACATATGTCTTATTTGAACCGTATTAACTATGTAACTATGTAACATCTCATCTCTCCTGTTTTCCAACCAACTTGAGGCTTCTTTTGATGCCTTATCCTCCTGGGCGGCTGGGTCTACTGCTTTTCAATTACAGGAGGAACCACACCTTTTTATCTTGTAGTCCCTTCTTCATAGGCTAACCCATTTGCTAACACCCTGGAGTGGAAGAAGAGAGAAAACAATTTTACAGGTGAGAATCACAGAATTGTATTTTTTCACCTGCCAAGGGGGGGGGGGGCAGCTCTGTTTTAGCTTTGATGGCCCTGTCTCTGTCTAAGTTAGGGTCCACGGTGCCTCTTTGTTAAATGCAGTTGAAAAAAACAAGGGGGGCAGCTTTGTTTTAAGTGTGCAGGCCCTGTCTCTCTCTAAGTTGGGGTGAATCTTTTTCACCAGCCAAGCAGTTTTTAGGGCACATCTGTCTGTTTTAGCTCGGCTGTGAAGGTGTGTAATTTTGATGTGTATGCTGCTCTGAGTAATTTTTTTTAAATACTAAATAAAATGTCTGGGAAGGGAAGGGGTGGGAAAGGGCAGGCTAGAGTTAAATACATCCCAGCAATTCCTTCTGCCAACAAGGTTGCCAGTACCAACACTGTGGTCTGCAGCCATGTGCCCAGGCCTAGTAAAAGTAGCACCAGCAATATGCCCAGGCCCAGCCATAGTAGTGGCAGCATCCATTTGCCCAGGCCCGCCACTGCTAGTAGTAACAGCAGCAGCAGCAATGTACATGGTAGTAGTACCAGCAGCAGTAATGTACATGGTAGTAGTAGCATCATCAGCAGGCCAGAGTTGTCCATTTACTCCAGTGAGCGTGTTATTTCGGATAATGCATCTATTGTGGATTGGTTGACTCTTGCTCATCTCAAGAGGAGGAAGATTCTGATGCAATGACTTTGAGCCAGGTTTCAGTGGATTCTTCATCCACTACAGCTACACATCACAGTATAAGAAGCCTTTCCCTTTAGTACCTCTCTCTCTTTACAGCCTACTCCTAGTGGGGTGCCAATTTTACTCAGCAGCCTTGTTTCTATGGATAGTGATGGGGAGAACTTGTTTGCCGGCTGTCAGCCTTTGAAGTGTTGCGGAGGAAAGCGGTGTCCGAGACTCATGGCTGTGGCTGTGGGGGGGTGGTGGTAGACATGGACATACAGGAAGTTATTAAGGTGGTTGTAGTGTGGGGGGAAGTAGACCACGATGAAACATCAGAACAGGGAAGTGGTGGGGATCAGGATGTTGATGTAGCTTTGGACAGGCAACACAGAAGGGACATCGTCAGAGCAGGAGGGTACCTCTGGCACTGGCAGTGACAAAAGTTAAGCCAAGGTAGGGCCAGATCATCTGCAAAATGGCACAGGGTTAGGACTGTTGGTATGGCCTTCTCAGGAGCAGGTGACGGCAACACTGATGCTGCTTTTGCAGACTCCATAAAAAAAGCTGCCAGCGGAGGAAGAGGATAATCAGGTGGGGGTGGACAATCACATGGTATGCTGCCATGTGGCAATTTTGCCATGCCTTCCCTGGAGAACAGAACCTAACACAGTGCCAGATCTGCAAGTAAAAAGTTAGCCATAGCCAGGGCACAAATCTAGGACTAGGAACTACGGCTCTTCATAGGACCCTACAGTGGCATCACAAAGCTGTGTGGGACAATTGAAATGGCCTCCTTCAATTTACAGGAAGCCAATCCTGTTGCTACCCCTCTAAAAATGGTATAATTTGGTCAGCTACTGCCAGTACCAGGCCTACACAAGGCCTACACAACAACCATAGGTCTCCTGCCCTTTGGCCTAGTCTAAAATCTGTGCTCCTGCTAATGCTACCACTACCAACACCCCTGCTGCCGTCTACTAACACCAGCCCTGCACAACCACTACAAGTCTCCTGTCCCTCGGCCTAGTCTTGCTAGTGCTGCTAATGCCACTACTACCAGCAACAGCACCTCTGCTGCCAACCTCTGCTACTTCTAGGCCTACACAACTGCAGTTTAGCCCGGTAATTGCCTGGATGGGCACATTTTTCAAGGCTTGCAAAAAGGCATTGTTTCATCTTTTTCAACTAAAATGTCAAGATGCCAATCCTGCTGCTAACTCCCTTTACACATGGGATCAATTTATGAGGGTTTGCCCGCTACTGTCAGCCCTACACAACCACCACAGGTCTACTGTCCATCTGCCTAGTCTTTAGGTACTACTAATACCACTACTACCACCAACAGCGCCTCTGCTGCCACCCTCTGCTAGTACTAGGCTTACACAACCGTAGTTGTCCTGTGATACCCAAGATAGGTACATTTTTCAAGGTTCGTAAAACACCATTGATTCGTCTTCTTCAACTAAATTGTCAAGATGTCAATCCTGCTGCTGCCCCCCCTTTACAAATAGGATCATTTTTTGAGGGCTTGCTCGCTACTGCCAGGTCTATACAACTGCAGGTCTACCCCTTTTCAGCGCTTGTAAAAAGCCACTGCTGCTTCTTCAGCTAAATTTTAAGGGTGCCAATCCCACTGCTAACCCCAGTTACAAATGGGATAATTTTTGAGGGCTTGCCCACTACAGCCAGGCCTACACAACCACCAAAGGTTTCATTTGCCATGGCCTAGTCTTTCTTCAACATCTGCACCCCCTGCTAATGCTGCTACTACTACTACCACCAACAGCACCTCTGCTGCCAACCTGCACCCTCTCCTACTGCCAGGCCAACACAACCACAGTTTAACCCTGTGATGCCCAAAATGGGCCAGTTTTTCAATGTTTGTAAAATGCCATTACTTATTTTCACTATCCAGAAATTCCAACCCTGTTGCTTATCCCCATTTTTTTAATATGCTTTAAACTATCAAAGACAGAGGCAGGCTATTGAAATGCTAATATTGTTGAAAGAGACCATTAGTTATTAATTAGGCTTGGGGAGATAACAGTCCTTAGGTCAAAGGTTGATTTTAGTTTGTTCACAAGATGGAGGACTAGACAATAGAGAGAACTTAGGAAATAAATAAGATCCATGTGGCCAGTTGGAAAGGGGTGAGTATCTACAAAAGGGAAAGATTAAAGCCCTCTCAAAGAAGTAACTATGTGAGAGGCCCTGTTTACTTAAAGTGGACCAAAACCTGGGATTTTGACTATCCCCAAGAAAACTTGTAAAGTTTAGTAAAATTGATATAGAATCGGTTCACCGACGCACGTTTCGTCGAGGACGTTGTCAAGATGATAGCCTTGACAACGTCCTCGATGCGCTTTGGTGAACTGATTCTATATCGATTTTACTAAACTTTACAATAATTAAAATCAAGAATGACCTTTACTGCTTTTTAGCCTCCTTGCGGCTACATTTTTAAACCAAGACGCGAACTGGCTCTCTCCGCCCGCCTGCCCGCCTTACCTACGATTGCCAGCTCCGATCTGACTACCCAAGGCAGCCAGACCAACGTCCCCTACACCTTTCCAAGCCCAGAGGGAACCCCAGCGCTGCTCCCGCCTGCGCCCTCTGCAAAAAACGGCTTTTCCATCTTTTCCACCTGCGTCCTCTGCACTACAAATACCACAGCCCATCCAGGCTGTGGCGGTGAGTAATAAGCACCGAGCATAAACTGTACTAATTGGTCTATCAACATTGATCAACTTACCAGAACTGAAAGTCACACAATCTCCTTATATTCATTTTATCATTAATTAAAAGGATTTTCTCATTTCCTCTACAACGGTTACAAGCCTCACAACACATCTACAATCAGAACATTAAAGCAGACCTCAACCAATTAATCTGCACTAACCACTAGAACCTTTTTTGACACTACAAGCCTCTCAATCCATCCAGAACAATCATTTACCCCAACCTACACCGCTGACTTGGACTTCAGGAACACTACCTATTTCTGTACAACGGCAACCTACAACCTCCAGATCATCTAGGATCACCCACCACATCGCTCCACCCCGTCAGAAACTCACCTCACCCTGAACAAGGACCCATCGACCACAAACCAACTCAAATAACTTAAAATACAGGGCCAACAGTGTACCTAACACTGACCAATCTGTATAATGCTATCTGACAGGAGAAATCCCTCAGACAGCAAGATTAAAAATTCCAACAATTTTTGAGGCCTAATTAGTCAGAGGCAATGATACCTAGTTGTTTCTGATTTAATTAACAGGTGGAAACACCCTCCTCAAACAAAACTTTACTCTGCTAATATTATTGCATAGTATATTTATTTACATATACTAACCTATTTTCCCTCACAGGATCACAGAGAACAATTAACCCTTGATTTATGCTCAAGTAGGAGCTGCTCATATTATCTAATTGCGCTTTCCTCAAACCAACTCCTTCAATTTAAGTACATTGTTAGTGTGGTAATTGTTTCCTAGGGCTGTGCTGGGGGAGCAGTTTGCATTTGGTAGCCAAATGGCTGGGGGGGGGGGGGTAGAAGCCACTCTTAGCTCTAGTGTTTCTGCATGCTGGCATACTGAAATGCCTCCCTGGAAGAGGGGCAGTCCATGACCTAGATGGGAGGGATCTGAGATGAATGGGAGAAATGCATACCTTCCAATCCTGCTTTCCTGTTTGTCCCTGCATCCCCGGCGCCTGCACATGTCCCACACCACCGCTTTCCGTCGGAGGCTGCAGCAGCATCTCAGATGTTCGGCTGCCGCCGGCCTCGAGTGTGCAGCCAAGCGCTCACACTCGGACTGGCTGTTTTTTTTCTCTTTAAGCTCATTGGTGGTTCAGTGGTTGGTGGGACTCCATGAAGGAGTCTGGTATGCCCCACACTGGCTATAATGAGGGATTCCCCACACTGGCTGGAATAGAGGGATGCCCCTCACTATCTGTAATGAGGGATGCCCTTCACTGGTTGTAACAGAGGAATGCCCCTCACTGGCTGTAACGGAGGGGTTCCCCTCACTGGCTGTAATGGAGGGATGCCCCTCACTGGCTGTAATGAGGGATACCCCCTCATTGGTTGTAATGGAGGGATACCCCTTTCATTATAGACCCTGGCTTTGCGGAGGCCTTGCCTTCTTTTTTTCTTAGGTGATTTTTCTCTTTAAGGGTGTGGCTGGGGCGTGGTTTAAGTGTAAAAAAATGCCCCTCTTTATGGCCTTCAAAAGTTGGGAGGTATGGAAAAGGGAGAGATAATACTAGAATGTCAGTTAGAGCTCCACTGTAAAATAGCAGTGAGAGCAGCAGACCAGCAGCTGATAGGAAAGGAAGACCCCTGGCAACTCTAAACTATATGTATGGAAATTGAAAGTCCAGCAGTGAGTAGAACACTGGAGGAACATATTTAACACATGCATATTCGCAGCCCTGAGAAAGGGGCCGGAGGTCCCGAAACGTTGGCTACAGACCATGCGATCTTTGTCTCTATGACTTGGTAATGACACACTTTCATATATGATGAACGTCATGATTTCAAATGCTTGTTGTTATATCTGTAAGGCACCATTTATCCTGTTCTCTTCTGGCATGATGTGTAAAACTGTATTAACAAACCGACCAGGAAGAGATTATTAATATTTACTATGTTTACTGTTGTGAACTGTTCTCCTTAACTTACTATCTCCTGGCCAGTTTATAAAGAAGCCTGCACTTCAGGACTCGTGTGATAACCCCTCATTAGATTTCTTGGTAATGTTTTACCAGTTATGTAGTCTTGCTTATCTATATATGCTAATGTTACAATATACATATTTCTTTCTCTGAGGTGGCCCACGATTCTGGGGATGTATGATATGGCTATATACTCAAATATCTACGTGGTATCCTTTACTGTATAGCCCATAAATGTGTTAATGTGCATATTCTCTATAGAAATACCTTTGCAAACAAATTCTTGACTCTGGTGTGCGTATATCCGCCACTCATTTAAATATTGTATGATGATTTTAGGTACCAGGTGGGGAGGTACCTTGGATATAATGATTGCACCCTAAAAATTAGATACATTGTGGTAACTACCCGAAGCATAGAGGTGTGCTGTAAACCTATAAATAGAATTAACACATGCATATTTAAAACATATTTCCCTGATGCAGTGGTTTAATTAACACGGAACACGTGGGCTACTTTGATGCTTGCCGACTGGAGAACCAGACGCCACTATCTTAGTTAAAGTGTAAGTTTAGTCAAATGTGCCCCCCCACCCTTCCACTCTACCCTGCCGCTGAGGCTGAACAGGGGGTTAGAAAGAAAAAGACCCTTTACCATATCCAGGGGCCGCTCAACCAGCGCTCCAGAACCTTGGCACCATGGCCACATCACCCAGCTCTGTGCATGCTCCCGTCCACCCATTCAAATGAATGGATGGTTGGAAGCATGTGCGGACCTGGGGGATGTGGCTTTGTGCTTTCTCTGCGAATCCTGGACAGAGATCGGGGGGTCGGTGCTGGCCCAAGAAGAAAGGGGTCTTTTTCTTTCTAACCCCCTCGTCCTGCCTCAGCGCCAGGGTAGGGTGGCGGGGGGGGTCAACTTTTGACTAAACTCCCAATTTAAGCTGAGTATCTTAGTGCTTTATCTCACTCCCTTTTCTATGGCGTTTTTGTGCTTTTATGGGAATGATTGATCAGCATTGGCACTTTTGGGAGTCACATTATCAGCATTTTATTTTTCTTGTTGTAGCACTTTATTTGCTGTTGCAAGTCCCAGCTTTACTATATTTCCTCCAGTGTTCTACTCAGGTTGTGTTTTTATGAGTATATGTAGTTTTGTCATATAATTAATGTAAAAAAAAATTTTGATATACGAATGGTTAATATAGTTTATTTGCTGGGTGGAGATGCCATCCGGAGGCTTTTTAGAGAGTTCACACTATTTTCTTTTGACCTGCTTGACACCTATAGAGGTGAAGCCTAAGACTGGGTCTTGCTGAAGTGGAAGTGTGATCTTCCCTACTTATGATGTGTGTAACATCTGAAGCTGAATAAAAGGGTTGATCCAGAGCCGCTTTCACATGCACTTTCATATGTGTATGTGTATTTTTGTGAGTTTTTGGCTGCTTTGTCGTGTTTTCCGTTACTGTTTTCATGCGTATATGCGTTTACGTTAACGTGTATACGTGCTTTCGATGATCGTATGTTTATCGTCAAATTTCCGTTATGTCGGGAAATGTACGTTATTGATATGGGCTTACGCATGATTCAGAGCCTTGATTGCCTATGACAACCCGCCAATAAAATGGGTTTGTTTCCGTTCAACTTACAGGGTCATTTTGCTGGTGTAAGTGTGCCGTCGTGTTGTGAGTTGCAGTGCTATGGAGGCGGACTACATGGAGGAATATGAGCGTTTGCAGCTACGCGTCTGTGTTTCGGATTTCAGGTTGCTGAAGAGCATCTATACAGGTATTTTGTTTATCTTGACATCCTTCCTTATTTTAAAAAAAATTTTTTTTGTTTTGTTTTTTGGCCATTTTTTTTTGTTTATTAATATTGTTTTATTAAAAAACAATCTTAAAACAAAACCTTTAAATAACTAATATTAAAAATTAGACTAAACCAAAAAATAATCAAAATATAAAAATTAAAAAAAATGAAAAAATTTACAATATTTATTATGTCTACCATTTATTAATTACTTTCCAAATACACTAATGCACATAAAAGCCACAAGGAATTCCAAAATATATATAGACTAAAGGAAATAAAGGTAAGCATGAAAAGAGTGGGACAGAGGAACAAATACAGTGACAAGGGAGTTCAGGTAAGCATGAATGCCGGGAGATCTTAAAAACAGGAACCGCAAGTGAGTTGAGGTAAGCATGAAGGACGGCAGATGCTAAAAAGTGGAACTGCGAGTGAGTTAAGGTAAGCATGGAAGCAGAAGTGAGTAAGAGAATAGTTGAGACGGGGACATGAATGAGGTTAATAGGTGCGCGCATGCTTACATGCAAACAAACACCGCAGATTTCCAAGAAAATCCCGCTTGGAGGTATGTTTGGAGCAAGATGCATGCTGAATCTAACGGGACACACAAATTCTTCGTGGGAAGCTACGTTGGAAAACTCTGAAAAACAGTAGTATACGAGGATTACGGGGTAACTTATACGTAACCCTCGTCCTGTCGAGGATGCAACGAGAGGCAGAAAATTCTCGTTGGCTGACGCAGCTATGAGCAGTCATCGGAAGGCTTACGATGGAGGCTCTGGATCATACGTAACCTCATACGCGAACAAAAGAAATGTGTCAAATACACAGAACGAGCCACATACGACATGGTTTTGAGGCGGCTCTGAATCAAGCCTTAAGTCTGCCTTTGATTTATCATCAAGTGAGTTGTCTCTTGAGAACATGTGAAAAAGCAGCAAAGAGTAAGTACACCTCACCCCTACACATAACCCGCCCTGATTTACATCCAGATAGAACTGGTCTACACAGTACATACTGCATATTGCCTCACATTTGTGGGATGGAAGTAAGGCATGTAAATATTCCAGAGAGTATTAAAGAAAAGACATAGAGCATGGAAGTGGTTCTAAGAGACTAGGGATCATTAAACAGTCATTTTAATTGAGGAGCTAATATCAGATTGAGATGCTTAAGTGAGACATTTAGCTTTGGAAGATCTGTGGCAGCCTCGTGAGCCTCAGGTTGATGTAGATTCTGAGTACTCACAAGTAAAGGTTAACACCGGAGGTGATCATCTTTGGGCTAAGTGTGGCCCAGGTGAAAAACAGGGGTACTTAATATATTATACAAATCCCTGTACATAAACAGCCTAGCTGTGTATAATAAATAACAGCAGTTATTGCGGCCTTGTGGCTACATTTTTAAACCAAGATGCGAACCGGCTCTCTCCGCCCTTACCTACGATCGCCAGCTCCGATCTGACTACCCAAGGCAGCCAGACCAACGTCCCCTACACCTTTCCAAGCCCAGAGGGAACCCCAGTGCTGCTCCCACCTGTGCCCTCTGCAAAAACCGGCTTTTCCATCTTTTCCACCTGCGTCCTCTGCACTACAAATACCACAGCCCATCCAGGCTGTGGCGATGAGTAATAAGCACCGAGCATAAACTGTACTAATTGGTCTATCAACATTGATCAACTTACCAGAACTGAAAGTCACACAATCTCCTTATATTCATTTTATCATTAATTAAAAGGATTTTCTAATTTCCTCTACAACGGTTACAGGCCTCACAACACATCTACAATCAGAACATTAAAGCAGACCTCAACCAATTAATCTGCACTAACCACTAGAACCTTCTTTGACACTACAAGCCTCTCAATCCATCCAGAACAATCATTTACCCCAACCTACACCGCTGACTTGGACTTCAGGAGCACTACCTATTTCTGTACAACGGCAACCTACAACCTCCAGATCATCTAGGATCACCCACCACATCGCTTCACCCCGTCAGAAACTCACCTCACCCTGAACAAGGACCCATCGACCACAAACCAACTCAAAGAACTTAAAATACAGGGCCAATAGTGTACCTAATACTGACCAATCTGTATAATGCTATCTGACAGGAGAAAACCCTCAGACAGCAAGATTAAAAATTCCAACAATTTTTGAGGCCTAATTAGTCAGAGGCAATGATACCTAGTTGTTTCTGATTTAATTAACAGGTGGAAACACCCTCCTCAAACAAAACTTTACTCTGCTAATATTATTGCATTGATTTGTTTAATTATTTATTTACATATGCTAACCTATTTTCGCTCACAGGATCACGGAGAACAATTAACCCTTGATTTACGCTCCCTTTTCAGCCTGTCATCTCTAACAAACCTGTTTATCCACAGCGCACCTACACTAATCTTTTCTCCACCTAGGTTCGAACCTAAGTTGGAACATATTAACACACCTACATTTCCCCTGGAAATGCAGGTTTTTCCCTCAAGTAGGAGCTGCTCATATTATCTAATTGCGCTTTCCTCAAACCAACTCCTTCAATTTAAGTACATTGTTAGTGTGGTAATTGTTTCCTAGGGCTGTGCTGGGGGAGCAGTTTGCATTTGGTAGCCAAATGGCTGGGGGGGGGGGGGGTAGAAGCCACTCTTAGCTCTAGTGTTTCTGCATGCTGGCATACTGAAATGCCTCCCTGGAAGAGGGGCAGTCCATGACCTAGATGGGAGGGATCTGAGATGAATGGGAGAAATGCATACCTTCCAATCCTGCTTTCCTGTTTGTCCCTGCATCCCCGGCGCTTGCACATGTCCCACACCACCGCTTTCTGTCGGAGGCTGCAGCAGCATCTCAGATGTTCGGCTGCCGCCGGCCTCGAGTGTGCAGCCAAGCGCTCACACTCGGACTGGCTGTTTTTTTTCTCTTTAAGCTCATTGGTGGTTCAGTGGTTGGTGGGACTCCATGAAGGAGTCTGGTATGCCCCACACTGGCTAGAATGAGGGATTCCCCACACTGGCTGGAATAGAGGGATGCCCCTCACTATCTGTAATGAGGGATACCCCTCACTGGTTGTAACGGAGGAATGCCCCTCACTGGTTGTAACGGAGGGGTTTCCCTCACTGGCTGTAATGGAGGGATGACCTCACTGGCTGTAATGAGGGATACCCCCTCATTGGTTGTAATGGAGGGATACCCCTTTCATTACAGACCCTGGCTTTGCGGAGGCCTTGCCTTCTTTTTTTCTTAGGTGATGTTTCTCTTTAAGGGTGTGGCTGGGGCGTGGTTTAAGTGTAAAAAAATGCCCCTCTTTATGGCCTTCAAAAGTTGGGAGGTATGGAAAAGGGAGAGATAATACTAGAATGTCAGTTAGAGCTCCACTGTAAAATAGCAGTGAGAGAAACAGACCAGCAGCTGATACGAAAGGAAGACCCCTGGCAACTCTAAACTATATGTATGGAAATTGAAAGTCCAGCAGTGAGTAGAACACTGGAGGAACATATTTAACACATGCATATTTCAAACATATTTCCCTGATGCAGTGGTTTAATTAACACGGAACACGTGGGCTACTTTGATGCTTGCCGACTGGAGAACCAGACGCCACTATCTTAGTTAAAGTGTAGGTTTAGTCAAATGTGCCCCCACCCTTCCACTCTACCCTGCCACTCTACCCTGCCGCTGAGGCTGGACAGGGGGTTAGAAAGAAAAAGACCCTTTACCATATCCAGGGGCCGCTCAACCAGCGCTCCAGATCCTTGGCACCTCCTTCTTGCTTGAAAGCACATCCCCCAGCTCTGTGCATGCTCCCGTCCACCCATTCAAATGAATGGATGGTTGGAAGCATGTGCGGACCTGGGGGATGTGGCTTTGTGCTTTCTCTGCGAAGCCTGGACAGAGATCGGGGGATCGGTGCTGGCCCAAGAAGAAAGGGGTCTTTTTCTTTCTAACCCCCTCGTCCTGCCTCAGCGCCAGGGTAGTGTGGCGGGGGGGTCAACTTTTGACTAAACTCCCACTTTAAGCTGAGTATCTTAGTGTTTTATCTCACTCCCTTTTCTATGGTGTTTTTGTGCTTTTATGGGAATGATTGATCAGCATTGGCACTTTTGGGAATCACATTATCAGCATTTTATTTTTCTTGTTGTAGCACTTTATTTGCTGTTGCAAGTCCCAGCTTTACTATATTTCCTCCAGTGTTCTACTCAGGTTGTGTTGTTATGAGTATATGTAGTTTTGTCATATAATTAATGTAAAAATAAATTTTGATATACGAATGGTTAATATAGTTTATTTGCTGGGTGGAGATGCCATCCGGAGGCTTTTTTGAGAGTTCACACTATTTTCTTTTGACCTGCTTGACACCTATAGAGGTGAAGCCTAAGACTGGGTCTTGCTGAAGTGGAAGTGTGATCTTCCCTACTTATGATGTAACATCATAACATCTGAAGCTGAATAAAAGAGTTGATTCAGAGCAGCTTTCACATGCACTTTCATATGTGTCTGTGTATTTTTTGTGAGTTTTTGGCTGCTTTGTCGTGTTTTCCGTTACTGTTTTCATGCGTATATGCGTTTACGTTAACCCGCATACGCGCTTTCGATGATCGTATGTTTATCGTCAAATTTCCGTTATGTCGGGAAATATACATTATTGATATGGGCTTACGCATGATTCAGAGCCTTGATTGCCGATGACAACCGCCAATAAAATGGGTTTGTTTCCGTTCAACTTACGGGGTCATTTTGCTGGTGTAAGTGTGCCGTCGTGTTGTGAGTTGCAGTGCTATGGAGGCGGACTACATGAAGGAATATGAGCGTTTGCAGCTACGCGTCTGTGTTTCGGATTTCAGGTTGCTGAAGAGCATCTATACAGGTATTTTGTTTATCTTGACATCCTTCCTTATTTTTAAATAATTTTTTTTTGTTTTGTTTTTTGGCCATTTTTTTTTCCGTTTATTAATATTGTTTTATTAAAAAACAATCTTAAAACAAAACCTTAAAATAACTAATATTAAAAATTAGACTAAACCAAAAAATAACCAAAATATAAAAATTAAAAAAAATGAAAACATTTACAATGTTTATTAATTACTTTCCAAATACACTTATGCACATAAATCCCATAAAAGCCACAAGGAATTCCAAAATATATATAGACTAAAGGAAATAAAGGTAAGCATGAAAAGAGTGGGACAGAGGAACAAATACAGTGACAAGGGAGTTCAGGTAAGCATTAATACTGGGAGATCTTAAAAACAGGAACCGCGAGTGAGTTGAGGTAAGCATGAAGGACGGCAGATGCTAAAAAGTGGAACTGCGAGTGAGTTAAGGTAAGCATGGAAGCAGAAGTGAGTAAGAGAATAGTTGAGACGGGGACATGAATGAGGTTAATAGGTGCGCGCATGCTTACATGCAAACAAACACCGCAGATTTCCAAGAAAATCCCGCTTGGACGTATGTTTGGAGCAAGATGCATGCTGAATCACTAGAGGCTGCTGAAGGTAGTGACATCACAATCAGAGGTGATATATATATATATATATTACTTCCACTTCCTGGAATTGCCAGTGTTCCAGTAGAAGTGTCCAGTGCAGAGCGGAGAACCAGCGTGTGTTCAGAGAGTGTTCCAGAAGGAGTCATGTAGTGTGGGACAGCACACCAGAGGGCCTAGTGGAGCAGCCTGTGAGACAGAGCAACTTTTGGGGAGAGAAATAACATTCACACTGAGAAGGAAGAGCGAGTTATCCTAGCAAGGCAAATGAGGATCCTTGAGGGTCTAGGAAGAGTGAGAGGAGTACCCTGAAGCCCACCAAACAAGGTAAAGCAGGAGTATAGTTCCAACACCTAGAGAGACCCCTTGGATATATAGACTGTGTTGGCTATTGTTGCTCATTTGGAGTTTGCTTGAATAAACGTTGGAGAGAGACTTTTCAAGTGTGTGTGGTGAATCCCAGGCCCAAACTCAAGTTCCCTCAGAATCTCAAGAACTCGTGACCGCTCGCCCCATGTCATCTGGCCCTGGTATTGGTGTGTGGGTTACAAAATTTGGGATTTTGAGTGGAATTGGGATACCCCACGACTCTTAAAGTGACGGAACGTGGGGACGGAAATGGCTGCACCGCGCAGGAGTGTTAGCTGGGATTGAAAGGGGTGACTACCCTGAAGACTATGTGGCCTAGACAACGAGGGAAACTCCGGGGGGCTTGATGAGGGGACAGGGCCCAAAGTTCCAGCAAGAGACCTGGAGCGGCGTGAGGGGTTAACTGTGCATGGAGAAACTTTAGCGCTGTTTGTCAGGTAACTGAGCAGCTAGCTGTCAAGTTGCAAGTGCTGAGCCGAGATCTTGCGAGAGCCTGAGCGGGAACGGCCTAGAAAGTGCACAAAGCTGCTGAAGCAGATTGCCCGCCTTCCCCTGTATATTGTAAACCAGTTCAATAGGAGTGGCCGTGAAAAGACACGCCTCCCTCCCTACAAGGAGCACCAAAAACACATCAAAACTCTCCTTACAAAATTTATTGATACATATAAATTCATAAAATACACATGCAAAACACAAGACACTTAAAAACAATTAATGGGTCCCAATTTATATAAATAAATGTAAAACAGATCGGAAAGCAGCGCTGACCCAGCAGTACCATTATCACTTGGCTGAAAGTAAAAGCAAACGCCCCACTCTGAGAGACTTTGAAAGTTCCCAACCACAGCGCAACTCCCCAGCGTAGCATCACTTAACCAGGCACTCAGCACAGCGCAGCCACGTTTGATAAAGTCAGCGTCACTGCCCACTCACCAAGAGGTGCATGATAAAGAAACATTTAATAAAGTGCTAAGGACATTTGTGACCATTTAAACTAGAAGCACCCAGCTGCAGCAAGCGACCAAGCAGCCTTAAAGAGACAGTTTGCGACCAGTGCATACTTGAACTGTTTGGAAAGAAAAGTGTATTATTTGACAAGGGGACTAGTGATGGATATGCAGCAAAAGCTAGAGGCTATTAGTGAATCCCTACTGCCATTAACCCATGCAGAACTGGTTTCAGTGGCCAACTATGCCAAGATACCAGGAGAACGGATTTTCCAGGCTCGCACCCGCTGACACCTGACCCTAGCCATTAACACAGTGCTAGATGAGGTGGAAGAAAGTGAGGATGAGGAGGTTACCATGGCCTTTCTGCAGAGATTAGCCCAATTTTTTGCAACCTTAGGGGATGGGAATGAAGAGACAGGGCCCAAGCCGGCAGGCAGGGCTGTATTTGCCACAAGGCACGTGTAGGCAAGTGCCTAGGGCAGAGCTACAAACAGGGGCGGGTACAGGGAAAACCAGAATCAATAATATTAAAAAAAAATCTTGCCTGCATTGAGGCTGCCAGCGCTGCAGGGATGGCCTCATTGGTGGTTCAGTGGGAACCCTCTCCGCCCCGCACAACCTTGCCCGCCCCACCCCAGCACCACCGCCTGTCTGCTGGTGCACCGCTCCTGTCATAGAAGACAGGCAGCGGCTGCGAGCAGGGGACAGGGTGAGGAGTGGGGCGGCAGCTTATAAAATGCAGCCCCGCCCCACTCGTCGCTCTGCCCCCTGCTCGCAGCTGCCGCCTGTTTTCTATGAAAGGTGCGGCTCACCAGAAAGTGCGCCCTGCCCCACCTCGTGCTGCCCCCCCGCCGCTCGCATCTGCCGCCTGCATCTCCCGCCCCACTACTCACCCTGCCTCCCCTCGCATCCTCACCTCACTCCTCGCCCTGCCCCCCCTCGCATCCTCCACCTCACTCCTCGCCCTGCCCCCCTCGCATCCCCCACCCCACTCCTTGCCCTGCCCCCCCTCGCATCCCCCACCCCACTCCTCGCCCTGCCCCCCCTTCGAGTCCATCTCCCTACCTCTGTTCGTAGCTGCCACCTGCCTTCTGCGGGAGTTCGGGGGCGTGGTCTTGCAAGCTGTTCAGTCCCGGAGCAGCACACAGCAGAAGACCAGGTAAGTGGCTGCTTTTCCCACAGCTCTTGTACAAATGGTGCTCCGAGCATCCAATCAGCACGCTCGGAGCTGCTGACATCACGCTGTCTAAGGCCAGCAACTCTGAGCGCCCTGGCGGCCACATGCCCCGCTTCCCTCTAACAGGGAGCGCGCCGCTCCAGCTATTCACAAATGCCTGGCGCAGACACGCACCCTGCTAGAGGGATATTGGACATGGTTTGCTCATGTGCCGTTGGACTGTAAAACAAGGTAAGTGTATGGGACAACCTTGGGGGGTTTCACACATCCCGATTTTGGATTCCCCGGGGGAAGGAATCGCACTGTGTTTTGATACACTTTAAAGCGGAACAAAACCCACCAGCAGCAGTCCTGGAATCTACAAGATTCCAGCTCCATTCGCCAACTTTTCCCTTGGGTTTCCCAAATCGGGATGCCCCGCTGTGTGAAACCCCCCAGGGCTTTGGTAAAAACTCACCTTTCCAGGCTCCAGCAGCGCATGCTCAGGCTCTCATTCAATGAGAACCGCCTGCCATGACTATGTAATTTGTCAGGCAGCTCTCATTGCAATTGGGAGCATGTGCTGCTGCATTCCCTGCATTCCCGGTGGTGTGTGCACGATATAGCCCCAGCCATTCAGATAGCTCCCCATTCAAGTCAATGAGAGTCACCTGCCAAATGACGTAGTCACAGCAGGTGGCTCTCACTGATTGAGAGCGTGCGAAAAGGTGAGTTTTACGGGTGAACTGGGGGTAATGCACAGCGAGGCATCCCAATTCAAGATGCCTCAGGGACACATAACAAAACTCTGGAAAATCTAATTCCTGGGTTTTATCCCGCTTTAAAAGCTGGTAAACATGATTGGGGATTCTCCTGTGTGTGAAACCTCAGGTAATGCCAAAACTCTTACCTCTCTCCCATGGCGCATGTGCAGGTTACAGTAATCCAGAGTATTTTGCGTCGCCTGGCAATCTATTCTGAATTAATGGAGTTCCAGGTAACCTCCCGCTCTGCTTGCCCGCACTGACCATTCAGCCAGGAAGATGCCACCTCTGGCTGCACATGCACTATGGGATCAATGGAAAGGTTCATGGCTATCCCTGGAGGTTTTACAAAGTGGGGCATCCCGAAGATGGAATTGGCTGGCCCTGGAGTCCCTTAGACTTTAGGGCTGTCCAAAAATGTATTTTATTTGCTTTCACAAGCCCAGCCGGGCTAGCCCTAGAATCTAAAAGAAGCCGCTGGCCCCCTGTGTGAAGACCCTTTTTCTGGGTGCGGCACATGTGTGGACTCTCGTTCAATGAGAGCCATTTGTTGTGATGATGTCATACAGTAAATGGCTCACCTGGATTTCAAAGAGAAGTGCTGGGGCAGGAGTGCCCACGCCGGAGATGAGGCCGCTTATGCTACCCTTTGAAGTCAGTGAGAGTCATTTGCCGAATGGCTAGTCTCATTCGATCATGTGCTGCTGGACCCAGTAGGTGAGTGACTACCACCACCCTGGGGGGTTTCACACAGCGGGACATCCCAATTTGAGATGCCCTGGGAAATGGCACAAAAGGGGGAAAGTCAAATTCTCGGGTTTTGTTCCACTTTAATTGTATGTGTGTTTTGGCACCCCTTTACTGTGCATGCATATGCGCTGTGGGATGAATGGAAAGTGGGGAGAGGTAATTGGCTGGTGCTGGGGGCTTTTAGACTACAGGGCTGGATAAAACTGGTTATGGTCTGGTTTAACAGGTGTGAGGGTTAGGTGTGGGGTTATAGTGTGTGTGTGTGTGTAGTGGAGGGTAATAGATTAGGAGTATAATGGGGATAATGTTGTGTGTTTGTGGGTTAATTGATGTGTGGGGCTAATGATGTGAGGGGTTGATGGGGTATTTGCCCTTTTCTGATTCCTCTCCCTGATTGCAGGCCCATTTCTTACCTTATCCTTGCTACCTTGGCAAAATGGAACCAAGATTGGCTGCTAGCCACCACGTCAACTCTGGACCCAATGATCGACGGTCTACAATCACAGGATCCCGGTTTTAATGAGGGAGTGAGCATCAGGTAAGAAAAATTGGGCTTGCAGCACTGTGAGCAAGTGTGAGCTGTACCTAGTTTTTGGATGGTTGTAATTGATGAATGTGGGTGGGTTAAAGAGTATTGGCTTGATGCAGAGCCTCCCCGTTCAGCTATCCCGTGCGTTTTCCCGTTGGTTTTGGGCTGTGATCGGGTCAGGAAAGGGTGCTACGTTGGTTTTTGTGTGCGTTTATGCGCTCAGGTGTGTGCTCAGCGGCCTTTCCGATTGTCGGCTCGCAAGAGGCTGTTTCCCGTGAAAACGGATGCCTCGTTCATTGGTCCGTTTTTTTCAGTGATGCAGAGCCTTGATTTCCGATTGAAATCACCCTAATAAAACGTGGCCGCTGAGCCTTCACTTACGGGCAGTCTGAGCAGCCGTATTTGAGCTCCGTGCTTTTTGGAAATGCATTCCTCTGTGGGCCAACATCAAAGGCGCCAGCAATATATACACAGGAGCAGGACGACATCATCATGGATGTGAGTAGGCAAGCGTGCGTTTATGTGCGCGCATACACTACATGTAATTTAAAAAAAACTAAGCGCAAGATTAGTCAGGAACAACTTACTTTGTAACGTCAAATACAAGCCCACCTTAGTTTAACACATGTACGCAGCTACAAACTAGGCTAGATTGTAGAATTAGGCCAATGTGAGTCATAAAGAGGATACTAAAGTGACTTTAGGTAGGGCATGAAACTTGGACATGTATTTTGGCCATTAATGCTGGGTTATTGTGTATTTTCAAAACAGATGATGCTGAGGAATCGCTACGACTTCCTGCCGTCAGATTACGAGAAGAGGACGTTGTCGCTGGCGGTGGTGGACGCGATAGTCAGAAGGACCCAAACCACCTATACCTTCACCCAGATCGCCCAACACTGGTCCGATTTAAAGAGGAGGCATAGGCCCCGGGTGAGGCGGTACTTCGCCAAACATTTTCCAGGTAAGTGTATATACTTGACATGCCAGAATCACACTGGCCTTGGCTGGGCGTGTATGGATGAATGTGTTTCTATTTCAGCCCATGAATGGAAGATGCGGTTCCGCCCCACCCGGACAAGAACACGCAGCCCAGTGTTGGGCGATTCTGGTGAAGGAATAGGTGGTTCACCGCCAGTGACAACGGCCACCCCCTCCTCTGCCAGTGAGTATGAGGAGCCACTGGACCTCAGCATGCAGGGGAGGGGGGAATCTGACGGCAGGGAGTCCAGCTTAACAGATCCACAAGCTCACTCCGGTAAAGGGAAGAAAGTTAGATATGTGCTAATACATGCATTAAATACATATACTCATGTGCACTATTGTTAGTTGTAGATTCAGACATCGCTGGGCCATCCCAAGGGGGTGTCGAGGATGGGGGCCAAGAGGAAGAGGTGGCTGGGGAAGGTGAGTGAAATGATGCATAGAAGCATAACTTAATCTGACATTCAGGAGGCACAAAGAGTAACTAATATACTTGTGTTTTGGATCCAAACAGCTTCAGAGCCGGACGTACTGGTTGACCCAGGGAGGAGCCAGCGCACCAGACGCCCTGTTGGCCAAAAGCAATGTAAGTTTAAGTTTAATTGTGGACAACTAGTTTAAACTCATGTCCCCACAACTAACAAAAAACACATAAAAAAAACACTACAAATGATGATGTTTTTCTTTCACAGATCAAAGAACACGGCCACGCTAAGCAAGGAGCCAACCATTTAGGCGACAAATGTAATTTTTTAACAGTTTTACAGTTTGAACCAAATTTTACAGTTAAACCCAAAAAAAACATAACAGTAAAAAACAAAAAATGTGGTGTGTTTTATTTCGTGACAATGTAGGTTAGCACAACAACATCATACTGATACATGTCCCAAAAGGTAAGTATATGGGACAAGGAATAGCAAGAAGAAGGAGAAGAAAACACAGAATCAGAAAAGAGATTAAGGTAAGCATTAGAGACAAGGCAGAAGGAGATAAAGAGATTCAGGTAAGCATTAAAGGCAAGGAAGAAATACAAAAAGAGATTCAGGTAAGCATTAAAGGCAAGGAAGAAATACAAAAAGAGATTCAGGGAAGCATTAAAGGCAAGGAAAAATAAACCAAAAGAGATTCAGGTAAGCATTAAAGGCAAGGATAAATAAACCAAAAATAATTTAAACTTAAATTTAGGTATGTGTCAAAGTGCCAGTTTGTGGCATATGTACATTTACATGGAGGTTTAGAGATGTGCGCTGGCGTGGACCCAGATTGACAACAGGAAATCCATGGAGATGTAAGTATACTTGGCAAAAACTTCAAAATTGGTGTGAAAAATGAGACGGAAGGCAAGCAGGTACGTTAAAAAACAAAGGAAAAAGAAGGAAAAAACGGGACGCCCGCGTGAACGTGAACGGAAGCCACGATCAAATTGCAGGCTCCCGAGAGAGAAAAAAAAACTTCCAGAGTGAAGAGAAATTTACGGATCAGTTAGGGACCCATTTCGACGGAGGCTCTGCATCACATTTGAGCCACGATTCAAACGGGACCCCCGGACAATCGGAAGGTTTTAAGGTCAGTTCAGGGGAGGCTCTGCATCAGGCCATATGTCAGCCTCCTGGACACAGACCCCTAACAGGAATTTGATTATACTGGCGATTGGTACTTGTCCCTGGGGCATCCCGATTTGAGATTCCTCGCTGTGTGAAACCCCCTGATTGGCCACTCAACTCACCTTTCCGCCACTCCCATGTGCAGGCTCTTGACCAATCAGCACTATGCTGTGCATTCTAGTGCCATTGTTGGCACTCAATTGCAGCAAGGGATGGGCTGAAAGGTAAGGGGTTTGTAGGCCATTGTGGGCATTCACACAGTGGGGCACCCCGAATTGGAATGCCCCAAGGGCCCTTTGTCAGCTGGCCCTGGAGTCTTTTAGAGGCCAAAGCTTTCTGGGCCGGTATTTTGTTCATTTAAAAAATAAAGCATGACTTACCTGGCCAGCGTCAGGCGGCCCCACCCACGCTCTGTGGCTACTGCGGAATTGCTGCTTCATTTGCTAATCATTGTGCCCCAAGGGCCCTTTGTCGGCTGTCCCTGGAGTCTTTAGAGGCCAAAGCTAGCTGGGCTGGTATTTGGTTCATTTTAAAAATAAAACATGTGACTTACCCGGCCAGGCGCCCCCCCCCCCCCCCCCATCTGTGGCTACTGCGGAATTGATGATTAATTTGCTAATCATTGTGAGACCTGGGTTGGTACTGCACTGATTGGCTGTCTAAGATGCCAGTTATGCTTGGAGTTCTGATTATAATTTGTGGGGTCTGGATAGACCTTCCTGTAATATGCCTATTAAGTTTAGTTTGGCTACGAACTTGCAAAAAGTGGTCCACTGCTTTATATCTGCATTCTATTTATTCTGTGGTTTCTTTAGGCGTGCTTTATTCTGCAATCTATTTGGGTAAGTCTTTATTCTGTAGATCCGGTTTATTCTGTGTTTTTTCTGTGTAAGTTCTCCTTTATGCTGGTCACAGTATATCTGTAGTAACCAAGGCAGCTGGAGTTAGTGGTATATTTCTTAAAGACAATTTGTTAGTCAACTCACTTTCTCAGCTTTGAATGAATTGTCTTTGTTGGCCACAGACAGCACAGAGGCCAGGGTCACCCCTGATCACGGGTGCCAGCAGAGCTTTTTTACGCAAGCAGGGAAGATGGACTAATCATGAAAGTGGGGCGAGGCCAGGGAATCATATGGGGTACCGGCACTGCCAATCTAAAACTAGAGGCAAAAATAATGGGAAGCTGAGCGCAGTGCCCCCTGCCTGTCATTCTGTTAGCCTGCCTGCCCTCAGCACTGCATTATGGTTTGGATTTCTTACACTCATCACTCCTGACTTGGCACCAGTCTCCACTAATTCTCTATTCTCTCTCCACTCACTCACTGCTGAAACTGCCAACTTTGTTTTAGTCTCCACCAGCTTTGCTGACCTGCCGCATCCCCCATATACTCCACTGTTGTAGCCCCCTGTGCTGGGTCTTCGACCCACTCTACCTCTTCCACTTGGTTGGGGGGGTGAAACACAAATAGTGCCTAGGGCAGCATGAACCCTAAATACGACCCTGCTGGCATGGGAGAGGTCCCCCCCACAGAAGGTGCTGCAAGGGTTACAAGACCAGATCCAAGCCCTACAAGAGTCTGTACTAGAATCAGCTACTACATTGGAAGGGGTATTGAGCTCTAGCCAGTCTCCTAGTTAAAGCCTGTAACGCCAGTAAAGAGACCCAGTCCTACTCAAGAGATCACCATCAGGAAAAAAATCAGAATAACTGGCCAGATCGGGGAGTGAGAGTAAAGGGAGAGACTGTCATATACCAATCTTATCCACCAGATTTAGGGGTTCTGAAGGTGTACCATGAGAAAGAAATTATTGAAGCCATGGTGAAAGCCATCAGTCCAGGGCTGCACCTCAGAAACATGCTGGAGATGAAGAACAATCTTACCTTACCCCAGCTAAGAACTATCTTAAAGGGACACTACAAAGAGAGCACTTCTGACCTTTACCACAAACTGATTAACATTTCACAAGACAGCAGAGAATCTCTTCAAGACTTCTTGTTCAGAGCTATTGTGCTTTTGTTTGCTGAGAGGATGAAGCTGAAGATTTGATCCAGGGTTAATCCAGAAGAAGTTTCTCAGATCAATTTGGACAGGCCTCTTAAGTGAAAACATCAAGTTCCAGCTGAAGTAGGATGCTGTCAGCCTTGAATCAGAGCAAAAACAGAAGTTAAAGAAGAACTCCGCCAGCAAAACAATCAGGCTGAACGCACCCAAAGCAGGAAGAGTGGGTGTGCAACAAGAGTAGGCCGAGGCAGCTGACCCTTTACCTAATCCCCCACCAGCCATCTTAAAATCACCACTTAAAGAAATAGTAACACCAAATCAGTGGGAAGCTGTGGTGAGTGATTTTCGAGCTGAGTTGGCTGAAGTAAAAAGCGCACTAAGTGCAGGACCAGAATAAAGCTTCAGAAGAACACATAAGAGTCTTTCAACGTAGACCCCCCTGGAGACAGATTACCACTTGCATGGGAAGACTGTCTGTACTCCAATCAAGGTCGAGCTTGTTGCCACTGCATAAAGTGACACTTTGCCAAAGATTGCAGAACACCTTCCCTTCAAACAGCTAAGAAGGCTGCGGTTTGCTGGTGAAGGAAAACCAGTAACCTCAACCCCAAAAGCAGTCCAAAACCAACCGAACTGTGTCTTTTGAAGCTACCCAGAATGAAGAATGGTTGCGCCAGTATTATCCACAGGTGTGTGACCGTCTCCAACGACTACAAGAAAGAGACAACTACTCAGTTAGCAGTATCGGAAGTGACAGTTCATCAATCTATACCCTGTCAGAAGAGAGTACTTTCAAAGACCAGCATAAGGTAATTAACCTCATTGGTGGAAAATGATCCAGTGTAAACTAGATGGACTTTGTGGGACACAGGAGCTCAAGTCAGTATCCTGAATGAAGACTGGAGACAACAACACTTACCTCAAACCAGACTCTGGTGCGTCAATGAACTGGTAGGGTCTGGCACACTCAGTGGCAGAGCTGCAAACCAGACAGTATTACCCTTCCTGGGATGGGTTAAAGTGACATTCCAACTCAACGCCAAGAACAGTAGACCTTGTGAACTGTTAGAACCATTCCTGGTTACCAGTTACCGACAGGTGGCATAAGAGCCAATTATCGGGTACAATGTGATTATTGAGGTGATCCACAAGACAAAGACCTTCACTCTTACTGGATTCAGTATCCACATCCTTTTCTTTACCGAACTGAGCAACGGAAAGCGTTGTGCAAGCACTGCAGAAAGGTAGGTCTGCGCCCAATAACCATTCCTGCCCATACAGCCATGGGAGTGAAGTGTGGTGTGAGAGTAGGACCTAGATCAAAACCACAGAAGATGCTGTTTGTGCTGCAAGATCCTGTACAGCTGCTGGAAGAAATCATCACCGGTGAGACTGTGGTAACTGTTCCCTATAGCGGTTTTGCAAAAGTGATGGTGTTAGTGATGAACTCTGCACCTAGAACCTCTTTGGGACACCTAGAAGCCATCAAGACTGTATACCTAGCTAATGTGAGACCAGTCCAACCGTCTCCTGACAGTGCAAGGTCATCTCCGAGAGTGAACAACTGTCAAACTAAGATAAGACCATCATCACTAAGAGAACGATGGGATCCACGAGTGTTCTTAGAACATCTGTGAATAGAAGAGCAAAGGATAGTAAGACAGATGCTGAGAGAAGAGTGTCATGCCTTTGCCAAAGATGACTATGATGTTGGTTGCATTTCCTCACTGCAAATGAAGATTAATCTGAAAGACACTACTCAATTGACCAAGAGTTACTGGTCAGTGCCAAAACCCCTGCACAAAGAGGTGAAAGAGTATCTGCAAGATCTCATTAACAGAGGTTGGGTCCAGAAGTCCAAGTCATCTCACCCATCTCCAATTGTTTGTGTCAGGAAGAAAGATGGAATTTTTCAGACTTTGCTCTACACCTTGACAAGTGCAAAGGAGGCTGCAAATATATCCACTTAGTCATGGATCATTTCACCAGATTTGCTCAAGCTTATGCAACTACAAACAAGTCTGGAAAAACTGCAGTAGAGAAGATCTTTAATGACTGCTCTGAAGTTTGGATTTCCTACCAAGCTTTTGATTTGAAAACCAACTCTTTGCTAAACTAGGAAAATACTGAAAATCCAGAGATCCCATACAAGTAGAACGCTTCAACCTTACCCTACTGTCAATGCTAAAAACTTTGACCTCTGAAGAGAAAAGAGATTGGAAGAACTCCTTATCAACATTGGTGCATGCTTACAACTGTACCAAGAGTGATGCAACAGGTTACTCTCCATTCTATCTTTTATTTGGAAGGTTGCCTAGATTACCAATTGATATCATGTTTAATACTCTAGTTTCAGACACTTACAGAGTTATCCTGAATATGTTCGTGCTTGGAAAGAATGCATGACTGAGGCCTACAACATCGCTTCAAAAGTTGTCACTGAAGGACAGCACCAAAATAAACAACACTATGATAGAAAATGTCATGGAGCAGAATTGAAACCCGGAAGTTGTGTATTAGTCAGAAACCTACATGAAAAAGGTGGACCTGGAAAAATGTGTTCATATTGGGAAGACAAAATCTATGTGGTCCTGAAAAGAAAGAGTGAAGACAGCCCAGTTTATGAAGTTAAACAAGAAACAGGGAGCACCAAAACAAGAATCCTACACAGAAACTTGTTATTACCTTGTGACTACATTCCACCAGATAAACCTCACTTTGAAGTAAGAACTCAACCTAAATCTTCAAGAAGACAACAACCTGAAGAACAACCTATCCTAGCCAACAACTCTGATAGTTCAGATAATACCTATGTTGTGAGATTGCCAACAATAAGAGGTCACTGTCAATGCACTAGGAGTGTGTGTGTGTGAGTTCAAGTTGTGAAGAAATTCCACAAAGTCCTGAAGCAATTCCAGAGTTAACTGTGTAAGAACCAACAGAAAATCCTGAAACGGTTGAGCCAACTAGGGACTTAGAACCTGTTGATCCAGTAACTGCTGAACCAAAACCTGAACCAACTCCAGAAGTTGATCCCGATGTTGCAGAAACCAAGGAAACTGAGACATCAGAAGTATTGCCAAGTAGGAACGTATCTACTAGAGAAAGAAGAAGACCTATGACCTTAACCTATGACCTTAACCTATGACATATTAGGTGAACCAAGTGCCAGACCAAGAACAGTTAATTTGAAACAAGTTTCATTAACTGTTCACTAGGAAATACAACCTGAGTGGTACATACCAACCACCTGTTTTTCAGAACACTTTTGAATCTTTAAACCCTTTTTCTCATACGTTTTGATGGACTAAGGACATACAAATGTTCTATTACTTAGTAAACTAGAGAGCAGAGAAATGAATATCTACTATCAATTGTGTATTGTTATCGAGTCCAATTGTGAACTGCTGCAACTGCAAACATGTTCTTCATGGAGAGTACAGGACCATTGTTGCTTTCAATAAAGAGGAGTCCTGTTCTGCTTTGGTGCATGGCAGCAGTGAGTAGCTTTGGGATTGCACTTCGCCTTGTCCCATGCCCAGTGGCAGACTGGGACTAAAAACCAACCATAAGGTTTACCGTCCCCCAGATTTCTGCTGCCTCCCCTCCCTATGTGCTTTCCAGACAGTCAACAATAGGGCTCCAGAGTGTACTATAGCTTTTATATTGTAGGGGCAGATGACAGAGGTGACAGAGGTGGATATGCCCCCTACAACCATGATGCTGGGGCTCTGAGTCTTTAGCATCAAGGTTAGAATATCGGCTGCGGTGTCTTGGCTGGAATAGAGTAGAGTGGGGCTTAGTCCATGAATGGCTGAGGGGGAGACTAGGCAGGCAGGAATTGGATTATGGTGTTAGAAGCAGTAGCCCAGCCGGATTCAAAGCAATGCCACCCACCAGGAATTCTACTGGGTCTCCCTATGGCCAGTCTGCCCCTGCCCCCACCACAGATAGAATCTCTGGGTATACCAGGGTCCAAAGAATCCTCCTGCTTTGATACAGCTTTTGACCAGGCATGTGTGCCTTACATATCCTCTAGACAGTCTGCCCATGCCTACCCTCATTAATGTGCTGTACTGTGTTAGCGTTAGAAAGTAAAAAAATAGGTGATACCTTTAGGCTAATTTAATTTATTTAAGATCAGCTTTTGAGAAATATTTCAAACAGTACAAAATGGGTTCAATATTCCTGCCAGCTTTATGGCCCCTGATGTCTGAACTGCGCTGCAGTGTCAGCGTGAACTGACATAAATTGTGACTTGGACAGGGTATTCATAAGACAGCTAGATGCAGCCTTGTCATGCTCCACAAATTTGCAATATATGGCTTAGCTTATTGTAAATAGCTCACTGATCTGTATCTAATCTCAGCCTCTGTCATAAAGCCTTTTTGAAGTTCACTATTCCGTGTGTACAAAGGCCAGTGATTGTTCTGCTGTTCTGCATAACTCATGTCCGATGAACTAAAGCAGGCCAGCCGCTAGTCTTGCACTGGGGCATCCAAAATTATTACTGCAAAACTCAACTTCTTCTTGGCTCCCTTGCCGATGTGAACACCGATGGCTGCACCCCTAACATTTTGGGCTGTCCGTGCTCAACCCCCCCTGCCCTTTAGATTTGCACTACTGTGGATTGTGCTCCCAATTGCTGTAAACAGCCATCTGCCGAGCATTACATATGCCTGGCAAGGGGCTGTGATTGTACAAGAGTCCACGCATGTGCCATAGGACCAGGGAAAAGTGAGTTTGTAAGGTTGATCTAGGGGGCTTCACCCAATGGGGCATCCCAAATCTGGATACACCAGGGGCAAGGAACAAAACCCAGGATAGTCAAAATCACAGGTTTTGTTCTGCTTTGAGTTCTTGCTAAATCTTCCTTAAATATATTCACTTGGACTGGACCCCAATGCATCCAGGCTTGGAGTCCAGGTCAATTTAAGGGCCCAGCCATCACATATCGGCCTCAAGGCAACCATACTGGTTTCCTAGGGGTCCAGGCCAGACAAGAGGCCCAGCCATTGAAGGGCCCAGACTCTATACAGCCTATAATGTGATGACTAGGCCCCTTATTTTAACTTCCATATATGCCGGTAGTTGGCTGTGTGTGGCTGTGCTCTCAATCCCTAGTTTTGATGTTGGCAAACCAGAAGGTCCACAGGTCTGTAACAGTAGGACAGGTACTTGTCTTTAACATGATTTGGAAGCAATGACCATGGAGATAAATACAAGAAGTTGGGAGATCACAGCATTTTACTGTCAAAATAGCTTTGGTTACTCATCTATTTTCTCATGCTTGGTTAACAACTAAACCTTTTGATGTATTTTCTGAGATCTAGTAAATGATGCTATGTGCTTGAATATGCTACATTTTGGATTGAGCGGTTGTGTCAGTCTGTGGCACTGGTAGCACTAAATTCAAATCCAAATCTTTCTGCTCTGTTGCATTTAGGACAGACCTGAAACCAAACTCATTCAAAGCTTCTTTACAAATGTCCTGTACTTGTTGAACAGTTTCAAATGGAAGTTTCATCCTCCATGCTTTAGAGATGTTCACCGCATCCCGGGATGTGATGACAAAATTATTTCCTTCCTCCATCCCGTGAGTCATATCATAAACCCAGTCTCTAAGTTTGGAAGTAAAATTGAGGTTTGCAAACTCGTACATCTGCCTGGCTTTCCCGATTGGGTCTTTGGCTATATCCTCGTAACGTACCATCATGTAGCGCCCATGCAGTCTGTTGGTTACGTTGGTGGCTGCTTTATACATTTCAACCTGACTCTTACAAATCATTTCCATCACTCGATAGGGAGCATCTTTCTTCTTATTATTTTCTTCTCCAATTAGGGTGCTGCTGTCATAGGAAAGTGTGTCCTCTGCCTTTTCGCGAGACTGGAAGACCGCACGGGGGTCCCGCACCAGATGAAGGATTTTCAAGTTTAATGATGGATCTCGGAGCAATGGGAACAGTACTGTTAAATCAAACACTCTGACTTCTTTGACCACAATATGACTGTAGGTCTTGCAGGCTTTTTCAATTGTGTCAAATGGGTATTTGCCGCAAAGTATCCTGCAGCTAGATTGTACTATGTAGTCATATCGATTGAAATGCTTACAAGCTGGAGAGGAACATAGTGCTCTGCTAGTATCCCACTGAAACAGATCTAACTTAATTCTCTGCTTAGGCATATAGGCATCAAACACCGACATGTCACAAAGAAACAAAGAACGAAGAAAATCCCGAACCACCATCTGCAGGATTTGAACATTGGTCTTCAAAGAATTCCATACATGCCATGCTGGCTCCATTAGGTAAAAGACGTTGGGGTGCTGGTTGAAGAGCTGACCAGTGAAGGAGGAACCAGATCTCCATGATGATAAAATGAGGATCTGAGTCTTATTTTGTTTGGAAACAATGGGCTCCAGTTTGAATTTCAGTTTCATGACCACACAGCTGAGGGTGACAAGTTGTATGACCACCAAGAGTATAATTATTAATTTGGCTGCATTGATGTTAAGCATAATCTTGCCCGAATCTGAGGAGATAAAAAAAAGATTCATTTTGTTACCAAGACTGTTTGCGTACATCATTCTACAGAGTGATAGCCAGTGGTGGACGGGAGCCAAACAAGGTGGCCAAGGATTTTACTCGCCCAAAGCCATCCCATGACCAACCCACAGAAGAAGTGTGCTCCATAGTTGAGGCTATAGCATTGCATGGACAGATCATAGACGGTATATGGCTGCTCCTTAATTGATGGAACTGAAGCTTTAATATTGTGACAGGGTTGAGTATGCCCCCCTCCACAGACATGATGCTGAGGCCAACATGAGCTGTGGGGCAGGGTACTGCAACCCCTCATCCCAAGCTGCTGCTGCTGTCCCATACCCATATATTTTGCTGTACCTTTTCCTTGGCAACAGGCAGTGCCTCATCCCCATTACTGAGCTTAATATGGAGGAATGAGCCCTGACCCATCTGCAGAAAACAGGATGGCTGGGATAAAGGCGCCTGCTATGGCCTTGGAGCCCAGGGTGATCGACCGGCTCACCCTCCCCTAGAAACAGCCCTGCTGATATGAGTACCATGTCCTAACTAGCCAGGGATAACTACAACATGTCAAGGCTTTATATTGCACCCCACCCACCTGCAGCCCCCCCCCCCCCCCCCCCCCCCGTGGTAAGTCTGGCCAATAATGTAATAACTCACCAAGGGGGAGTAGGCAGCACTCACCTGCTCCAGGGCTCCCTTGCCTCACTTTTCTGTCTTTTAACTCAATTGGATGCAGCTGGACAACTAAAGACTGAAACAGCAGAAACTAACTAATTGAGCTTCCTTTATCTAAATTATGGCAAGTGAGCACAAATATTATACCAAAAGGGGAAGAGCAACACTGATACAGCTGCCCTTACCTTCTGGGCCCTGGAGCCATTGCTACCCCTACCCCTATCAAGTTATGCCCTGTCTGGTCTGTTAATGCGATTATAGCAGGCCAAATGCCAGTCCTGGTCGTGTGTACTACAACCAAAATGCACGGATGAGTGGGTTCGGGATCAAGATAACAGATCAGCCTAAGATTAAGGTATATATTTAATCAATTTAAGAGTGCACTAGACAAACTAGATACAATAAATAGATATACCATATTTTTCGCTCCACCCCCACACACCCCCAAGAGAGTGTGTGGGGGGGGGTCTGTGCATCTTAGGGAGCGTATGCACCTTACCAGCACATTTACGCCACTGATTGTCCTGCATCTGCCTGGTTCCTGCAGGCTGCAGGAGGATGCAGGGCACAGCGGCGTGGGAGTGCCGAGTTAGGGGTTACAAAAAAAACTTGTGACCGCGCCCATGTTTCAGAGGCAGTCCCGATGCCAGGCGCAGCCAGCTTGGATTTCTGCTCAGAGCAGCGCCCCCTTGCTCTGTGCATGGTCCACTCATCCATTCACTTGAATGGGCAGATGGTCACATGCACCGAATGGGGAAGCTGCTGCTCACACACCCCTGACATTGCTGGATCCCTGGGTACATTTTTTTTTTAGTAACTGCCTCAGCACGGTGATTGGGGGGTTGATTCTGGCAGATGGTCTGTTATAGGGGATTGTGAGTATTCTGCACACTGCTTGTAATAGAGGGATTGTGTCACGCTGCCTGTTATAGGGGATTGGGGGGGATTATGCCACACTGCCTATTGTAGGGGACTGGGGAAGATTTTGCCACACTGGGCAAGGGGTGATTCTGCATGCTGCATATTATAGGGAGGTTGGAGGGATTCTGCACACTGCTTGTAATCTGAGATTCTGCCACACTGCCTATTATAGGAAATTGGGGGGATTCTGCCACAATGCCTGTGTTAGGAGCATTCGGGGGGATTTCTGTTGCTTCCTGTTATTAGGTTCTTCAGTTATATTTTAGCAGACAGATCTTACGCAGTGATACAAATGGTCACAGGGGGCGTGCCACATGTGACCCCCAAGAGAAAGACAAGAGGGCCTGCATTCTTCAGACCTTTATACACAGGTAGGACACTCTGCCCAGGGATGGGCCTCAACCTCCTCCCCCTGGCAGCTCCTAGCTAAAACTCCTAAAAACTAATATGTGTCATAACTTTTTGATGGAAGATCGTATAGAGATGATCCTGGTGCCAACAGACCCAGATGGGTGCTACACACACTACAAGACCAGACACCACTGCCTTATATGGTTTCTCACCTGAGTTTTCTAGATTCCAGCCCTTGAACATTCAGGGGTGACAGGGAACCCGTATACACCATTAGCCCCAGGTTTGAAAATGAAATCAATTTGTAATATGGATGTGATTTTCATAATTCTGTCCCTGATTTGGAGGGACTGTCCTTCTTTTTAATCCATGTCCCCCTGTCCCTCGTACTTCTCTGTCCTTCCTTGAGGCTTAATATGTAGATCTGCATCAATAAATGACTTGTTCACCTATTCAAAGTGTTTATATTGTTGTAACTAACACCCTATCTCCTATCCATCAATCAATGAGGGGGCGTGGCTTAATTAAACAATTGTCCCTCTTTCCCACCATGAAAAGTTGATGTAGAGTTATTATGTAGAGTACTGGAACCAGTATGTTTGGGCTTTCTACTAGCGAAGGCTTGTGGCCAGTCAGGCTATTAGAGGTGTGTGCTGTACCACCAAGAACCTTTGAAGTGGTGTCAACTCCGCTGGGACACTTGATGAACCCGGTTGAGGCCCGCATAGAAATATGGTCTGTTGTTTACTGAAATTAGCATTTCATAACCAGAAATTATATCTATATTTTACTCACATGCAGGCTAAAAGAAAAACACTGCCTATACTCACCATTTGCCCCCCCCCCAACTCATTCATGTAGTTCCAGAGTGCCTAGGCAATTCCTTCAGCACCATCATTTTCATACCTACCTTGGGTGGGGATTCTATATCCCAGAGCAGCAGACTCCCATTGTAGCATCCAGGGAGCCTTGTTTCCACTCCAACATGCCTACTAGATGTATTGCAATGGAGGGGGCTTATCTAGGTAGATTCAGTATGTCCCACCTCAGCACACATTCTACATTGCAATGAATGGAGTAGGCGTGTTAGAAGGCATGTAGCCAGGAAACTCTGGTACTCTGGTCCGGTAATGGTAGGTAAAAAATGGCAGTGCTGCATGGAGGAGCTGCAGTGGACAAAAGGGAGTATAGAGTTTTTTTATTTTAATGCCTGGAAAGAGACTTTAAAGTCCATGTCCTGGCAAACACCAACTTCAATGGGGCTTTGCTACAGCTTATATCCAGTGCTTCAGCAAATAGAGAAGTACATGGGTCAGGCATCAGATGAGCTGCTTGCTGCTTTATTGGGTTTTACAGTCACTTTAACCACTTTCTTTAAAGTGGACCAACACCCAAGATTTTGACTATCCTGGGTTTGGTCCACTTCGGGGAGGGGGGGGCACCCCGATTGGGGGTGCGCCGCTGTGTGAAACCCCCCAGAAAGCCCCAAAAACTCACCACGCTCCCACGTGACCGCGCCGTCCAATCCCCGCCGACGGACAAGCGGGTGACAGCGACGGACAAAACAGCGCTTCCGCCGCCGCCTCCCGCACGTCACTCTTACAGGGCACGGGCACGTCTAGAGGGGGATAAGGTAAGGTCTTTTTGGGGTTTTGGGGGGTTTCACCCCGCGGGACATCCCGATCTCGGTTGTCCCGCAGTGAGGGAGGTGATCACCCCTGGGTGTTGGTCCACTTTAACTGATAAATAATATGCAACAGATCTGCAGCCCTAGACCCACATTTCAGAGTATGTATATGTTAACTCAAGCCAAACTGTAGACTTTTTTATAGTTAGTGTTGGGCAAGATAAAAACGAGTCCAGACAAGAACTGAGGCAAAATCCCGCATATATTGCCCCTCTTGGGTAGCAAACAGCAGTAAGAACATGCAGTGGCCCTAACCCTTCTCCCTCCTTTTTTTTAAATCCAAAATGAAGACTGGGCTGCTGTAATCGATACCTCTACTGCTCTATCTTACCTCTATTCTTCTACCTGAAGGCTTCCACAGATGCCCTTTTCACTGCTTATTGGCCAGAACTTACAAAGAGCCTTATAAAGCAAAGAAAATGTTTTTTAGGGATGCACTGGATGAGGGTGACCTTAAAGTGGAACAATCAGTGGCATGGCTGGCAATGGAATCTAAAAGACTCCAGGTCCTGCCGACTAGGTGCGATTGAGCCTGTCCCTTGTCATGATTGTGGGCTGTGGCTGCATCTCCAGCATCCCTGCAGCTGTGCGCGCTCCCAGATTCAGCCATACAGATAGGAGCATGTGCTCTGTAGGGAAACTGGGGATGCACCTGCCCCCATTACCTATAGTGACGCTCAGTCCAAAACAACTACTTTGTGCTGTGCATAAGTATGCAGGCCAAACAAAGGAATCCCAGCTAAGTGCATTTCTTATATGGTCAGAACACTTCCAGAACCAGAGCCACAGTCTTGGCAGCAGATGCAACAACTGCCTGTCCACGAGAAGCAGAAGTGAATTAAAGCCGCGGATGAAGAGATGAAGTTATAGTGTACCGGTTTAAGGCAATATTACCTGCCAAGGGATACTCGTCATAATATAGTGGAGATTATGATGCTACAGTTTCTCCAGTTGCTAAGCAAACCACATTCAGAACTTTAATACCCGTAGCTAGCCCTGAGCAGACACCCCTACAAATTTTCCCAGTTAGCAGATGAGGAGGATGTTAGCTCAGGGGTGGCACAGCTACAGCAAGATAACACCACTGTCTACTCCAGTAAGGAAGGGAAGGGAAATGGGAGAACAGAGCAGGCAAGACAGGTGCTGGTAGTGGGTGACTCTATTATTACGGAAACAGACGGCCGATCTGTCACAAAGACCAGGATCGCTGAACGGTGTGTTGCCTTCCTGGGGCAATAGTATGGCCTGTCGTGGAGTGGGCTGACAGATTATTGGGAGGGCATATTGTCACCAATGACATAGAAGAAGTAGGTAGAAGGTTCTTAGAAATGATTTCAGGGACCTCAACTGTAGTATTCTCAGAAATACTACCAGTACCAAGAGCCACTGGGAGTTTAGGGGGGCAATGGGAGGTTAGCAATGGGAGATTAGGGGGTAACAGGTGGCTCAAAAAAGAGTAAAAAGGAGGGTTTGGGGTTCTTAATGAACTGGGCTGACTTCACAGCGGGCTACAGTTGTTGGAGAAACTGTACAACAGACTTACAGCTTAGTCTATGCTAGAATGACTTTTGCTATGTTTTATTGTAGTTTGCAGCTATTGCAGGTTATGACACTAGATGGCGCTGTTACCAATGTGCAACTGTATTTTTCTACTGTTTTGTTATTTCCTGCATATCGAGCTGTAATCTATCACTGCATGTGCTTCTCTTCCTGTCTTGTTGTTTTTCCTAAGCCACCATGTAAGGTTAAATTCTCTTACCGCATTGATGCTAAGTAAAGCCAGTTCCTGTTATACCACTATTGTCTATCTGGACTACAACTCCGCTGCACCCAGCACTCACACTCTGCAACAACAGTGGGCTACAGATTCTTTGGCAGGGATGGGCTGCACCTCAATGAGGAGAGTGCATCTTTTCTGGGGGAGAGGATGGCTGAAAGGTTGGAAGAGTGTTTAAACTAATCACTTGGGGGAGGGTATAAAAGTGACAGTGGGTGTACACATGAAACTGGGGTGGAGAGGGGGTAGGGGTTAGCACATCTAGCAGGAATAAGGACAATATACAAAATTACCAAAATAATTTGAAATGCATGCTTACAAATGCTACAAGCTTGACAAATAAAATAGATGAAATGGAACTGGTAATAACTGAAGAACAGTGTGACATAGTGGGAGTAACGAGACATGACTGGATGAAAGCTATAACTGGGAAGTAAACCTATAGGGCTACTATTTGTTTAGGAGGGACCATAAAGAACACAAAGGGGGTGGAGTCTGCTTATTTGTAAAATCCTCTCTACAGCCCACTCTGCGGGAGGATATATGTGAGGGGAATGACCATGTGGAGTCTGTATGGGTAGAAATACATGGAGGGAGAAACAAAAATAAAATACTGATGGGAATTTGCTGCAAGCCTCCAGATATATCCAAATCCACAGAACTTGATGTTAACCTGATGATAAGGCAAATAGATTAAGCAGCTAAATTAAATGAGGTAGTTATTATGGAGGACTTTACTTGACTTGACTGTACTCAGATATAGACTGAGATGCTGAAACCTGTGGATCTCATAAAAGTATTTTTTTTTTTATCTAAAACAAAAGATGGCTACCTTTCTCAACAAGTTCAAGCTCTAACAAGATGGAGTCATATTGCACTTAATACTAACCAATGTACCAGACACAGTAACAAAAGCACAGGTTGGGGGACACCTTGGAAACAGTGATCATAATATTATAAATTTCCACTTAGCAGTCACTAGGGTGTTATCATAGAGCCACAAAAACACAGAACTTCAAAAAGGCAAAGTTTGACCAGCTTAGAGATGTCCTAAACTGCATTGACTGGGAAAACGTCCTTAAAAACAAAAGCATGGATAGTAAATGGGATACAAATTTTTTGTTGTGATAGATGAATACCTTACAGTTATAAAAGGGTTAGAAACAAGTGTAAACCGATGTGGCTAAATAAAAAGGTTAGGGGGGCAATAAACAACAAAAAAAAGCATTTAAACGTTTAAAGTAGGAAGGAACAGTGGACGCGTAAAAAAAACTATAAAGAAGAAAATAAACGTAAACAACAGATAAGTGCAGCAAAGCTGGAAACAGACTGATTGCCAAAGAGTAAAACTAACCCCAAAATATTATTTAGCTACATAAACAGTAAAATACACAATCCTGAGGGTGTGGGCCCCCTAAAAAGCTAGGAGGGGACACCTGTAGTGGGGAATGAGGAGAAAGCAAATTTACACCTTCTTTGCTTCTCAAACTCTCCATTAAATTCGTCTCACAAAGGAAGAAGTACTGCGCCGTCTCAAGCAGATAGGCATACATCCCGTGTTTTAAGAGAGTTATGTACAGTAATATACAAGCCATTATTTCTAATATTTGTAGATTCAATAATTATGGGGCTGTTCCGAGGGATTGGCGCTTAGCAAATGTGGTGCCAATATTCATAAAGGGGTCTAAGGGGGAACCTGGGAACTACAGACCAGTAAGTTTAACATCTGTGGCGAGCAAGCTGTTTGAAGATTTCTTAAGTGATATTATCCTGGAGTATTTGGGGAAAAATGACCTTATTAGCATGGATTTATGAGGAATCACTCCTGTCAGCTTTTATAAGGAGGCAAGTTCAAGATTGGATCAGGGGGAGTCACTGAATATCATATAACATGACTTTTCTAAAGTTGACTCTTGACTCTTTAATATATATATTAATGCCATAGGGTACGGATTAAACCGTCTCAATCTTTGCAGATGATACTAAGCTGTGTAAAGTAATTAACACTAAATAGGACAGCAGGCAGCTACAGACAGACTTAGATACATTTGAAGCATGGGCAGTTAAATGGCAAATGCAGTTTAACACAGATACATGTAAGTGTATGCTCATGGGAAGGAAAATTACCTAGGGGTTTCAGTTAACAACAAACGTAACGTTAACAACAAACGTAGTAATCAATGCCAGGCAGCAGCTGCCAAAGCAAACAGGATCATGGGGTGCATCAAGAGGGGCATAGGTACCCATGACAAGAACATCAATTTACCCTTGTACAAGTCACTGGTGAGACCCATATGGAGTACTGTGTACAGTTCTGGGCACCTGTGCTTAAGAAGGCCATATCAGAACTGGAGAGCATTCAAAGGAGGGCAACTAAGTTAATAAAAGAAGTGCAGGGACTAGAGTACCCTGAAAGATTGTCAGTTAGGATTATTTATTTTGGAAAAGAGACTCCTGAGGGGTGATATAATAACTATGTATAAATATATTTGGGGTCAATGCAAAGATCTGTCCCACAATCTGTTTATACCCCAGAGTGTAACCATAACCCGAGGGCATCCACTAAGGTTAGAGGAAAAGTGCTTTCTCCACTGCCATAGGAGGGGATTCTTCTCTGTAAGAGCAGTGACTATGGAACTCACTGCCAGAAGAGGTAGTCATGAAGGATACAGTAAAAACATTCAAAAGTGGCCTGGATGCCTTCCTGGCATGTAATAACATTTCCAGCTATGGCTACTAGACCACTGGAAGGAGATAAATAGGCTGAGGATAGACAAAACTGCCTTTCTAAATGGCAACATTGAAGAAGAGCTGTATATTACTGAACCTGAAGGTTATATCAAAAAGAGTGAAAAACATTTGTTTGTAAAATGCAAAAATCTTTCTATGGTCTTAAACAGACTTGGCAAGAGCACGGGACACCAAAATCAGCAAAGTCTTGATTGATGAAGAAAAATTAAACCTGAAGTGAACTGAAGTGACTGAACCTTTACCCACTGAGCACAATGTTAATCCAATCCTCATAATCTTACAGACAATGCATCACCTGCTATTGGTAAATCCCTCTTCATCTCTCCCTCACTTCTACCCTCCCCACATATCTCCTCTCATGAATTTCTCTTTAGCTGATTCCGAGTCCAGTTTTTGCCTTTTTCTCCGGTTCGGCGGAGCTGCACTCAGCATGGCCGCCGAAGGTTAGTTTAAAGGGGCCAATGAGCCCGAAGATTACTGTGGGTGAAACACCCTAAAGGTTTAACCTGGGAAATAAGCCCATATGTTGTTTATTCACCAATGAGCACTATTCCCTTCTACCCAATCCCCTCCATTCCCTTCCTATAAAGGTTTTCCCCACTGCCCGTGATAATGTATAGCTGGGTGCTGTTGTTCCTGAGACTCCTGAGACTCCTGTTTGATTATCCATTGCTGACCTAGCTTGTTCCATGACCGCTGCCTGAACCGACCTCTGCCTGGATCCCAACTATGAATGCGCCTCATCCCTGGTACTACAAACTGATTACCCAGTTTGACCCTTTGCTTGACCTTCGACCCTTCCTGTGTCTCTCCCTTAGAGCTGCCAGTCGTGAGGATTATTTACCCAATCTTACCTTCGGTTCATTCGTCTTCACCCCTGTGAGTTTACAATCTTTGTGCTATCGAGTCCTGGAGGCAACCGTGTCCGGTGAGGCAAATGGGTGCTTGACTATAGGTGAAGCTAGCTGCAAAGATTGGGGATTGTGAACTCACCAAGAAAACAGGTGTCCCCAGGGTTTTACTCAAATGGGAGCTTGACTATAGGTAAAGCTAGCTGCAGAGATTGGGGATTGTGAACTCACCAAGAAAACAGGTGTCCCCAGGGTTTTACTCAAATGGGAGCTTGACTATAGGTAAAGCTAGCTGCAGAGATTGGGGATTGTGAACTCACCAAGAAAACAGGTGTCCCCAGGGTTTTACTCAAATGGGAGCTTGACTATAGGTAAAGCTAGCTGCAGAGATTGGGGAATGTGAACTCACCAAGAAAACAGGTGTCCCCAGGGTTTTCCTGACAGCATTGCAGCCTGAAACTTGTTTGGGAGTTTGGGGTTTTCAACACTGCAAATATGCCAAGTGTCATGAGCACCATCGAATGCACGCATGTGGCGCTGATACTCCCAGCCGTTCAGTAGTATATGTTTTGCTATGTTTAGGTGCACATTGGTCCTCCTTGTTGGCCACTCTCCTGTATTTATGCTAACCTTGTCTAAAGCAGTTTTCCTGTGTCCATGTTGCCCAGGTATCTGCTTTCTCTTTGCCTGTTCCAGTAGTGTTGCTAGTGTATTAACCTCTATTAACCTAAGTCTTTAGTCTTTTTTGCTTTGTCTTAACCCAAGTCTTTTCTGCTTTTTGTTTCAGCAACCGCAAGATGGGCCATTCTCTGAATGTGCAATGCAAATTTGCGCTTCTTCAGTGCCTTGGCCGCATTCCCAGGAATATCACACAATGCATTCCTCTTGCGCAGTTTAAGTTTATACACCTGTTTTTTTAATTGAGTGGCAATTGGCTGAGTTGAGCTGAGTGGCAGTTGGCTTCTGGGTAAGTGTGTGTCTTCTTGTAGTTCTGCATTTCTATTGTTAGCCTTTCATTTGCACTGGGCTCCGGTTGGTGGGTGATACAGAGTGGGCTCTGTGGTGAGGGTGAGCCCTGGGTGTGGGTCTCCCGCTGCTGTAGCTCTCACTGCTGTGGATTACCTGCTCAGAGTGGGTAGTGTGGCTGGCAGCAGAGGAGTGCCTGCGGGATGAACGGCGGGGCCTTGGGCTGGGACTACACTGCCTTGGTCATGCCTGTCTTCCAGGCTTTGAGGGCTGTGGTGTCGTCTTGGGCATAGCCACACCTGTAAGCACTGCCAACAAAGGCCTGTTGTTAGGTGTGTAGTTTTATACACAAGTGGATGGATAATTGTCCAACAGTTGAGTTTATTTAACAGGCCAACACAGTCCTAGGCTATACCATCAGGGGTGTCTGGGCAGCACACTTCTGGGGTCCGCTGGGGTGCATCGGTGCAGGGGTGTGTCACGCAGACCTTTAGGTCCTCTTTAACGTCGATGATTTTTATCTTCTTTCCAATTCGAATGACAAACAGTGAGCAAACCAGTAATTCTAGGTCTGCTTTATTGTGGATATAATAGCTCCAATTTAGCTCCACAATAACTCACTTAGCAACTCCTCCAAAACCACTTTAGTGCAAGACTCCCACATTTATTATATAATTTGATAGCTCATGAAACAAAAAGAGAAGCTAACATAGTGTGATATTGTAAAAATAAGCACACTTCAAATAGATCTTTCAGTTATGTTCACCAGAAAACAACATGTTAAAGCACTTTCAGTAAACCATAGCCACAACAGGGGGAAAGCAGGATCTGAACCTGAAAGTTTCTTGTAATCCACTGAAGTTCCCTCTTGCACGGGCACTGCCAGCCTATTTCCCGGCCGTGGGAGCCAGCAATGCTTGTGGCTAAAGTGAAAAGTGAAAATAAAAAGTTGCTTTGTTTCATACTGCCGTGTGACACCCCAGGCTAGTTTCTTCAGTATGACTTCACTGGGCGGCGCAAGGCAGGCAGTACATTTGTTAAAAGAGGGCCTGACAGATATCATGTGACCCGAGGATTTTGAAATCTGCTATGTGCACAATTTTGCTTTTGGTGATTGGGAATTACACAAAGTGGAATAAAAGAGTCCATGCACACGGTGGATTAAATGAAAATTAAATATAATACCATTGTTAATGGACTTAGAGGCCGATTTATTAATAGCGCCAGGTAGCGACAGATGAGCGGCAGTAGCGGTATTTTCACAGGGCCCGCTAGTATTCGCTGTGCTTGGCCGTTGTTCGGTTGTTGACAGCGACTCAGTCGGTGTGCGGTAATGTGGAATACGGGGTTAGGAGTCGCTGTTTGACAGGTTCCGCGCTGTATGGGAGCGCATGACAGCAAATGGCCATAGTGAACGGCTCCCAGCATATTCATTAACAAATCACGCTCAAAAAATTCTCGCGCTGTGAAATGCTTGTTTAAACCCCAGAGCGCTGGCGGCGATGGGTTAAAAGTAGTTTTTTAACCCCCAAACAACCATATTTTTGGAAAAAAAAATAAACAAGTTTTTATAAACATTTTGTAATATGAATACATTAATATCAGACTTGTAATATCAATTCTGCACAAATTTATTATTTTTTTTTTTTTTCTTTAAAAAAAATATCTATCATTGCAGAAGTGGTCACAGAATTTTTGACATTTAAAAAAAAAAATAATTCATTAATATCAATTAATTATGAATATTTAAAGATTGCTCCATTGAAATGCATTGGAGAGCGCCAGGTAGCGAGAGGTCATACCTGTCGCTGTTCAAGGTCGCTCGCTGGCGCTGTGGGGTGAGGCTGGAATAATGATGAATGCTTCGCTATCTGGCGCTCTGTCAGTCGCTAAGCAGGATCAGCTTGATAAATGTGTGATTGCGGAGGGGAGCCGGCGTTCTCGTGGCGGTGACCGTCATTACCGTTCGCTCACCATTCGCTACCTGGCGCTATCCCTTGTTAAATAAGGGCCTTAATGTGTTTTAGACATACACAACTAATTTATATGCTTGTTTGTTCATACTACAAGAAGATTGTTTATAAAAAAAAGCTATTTTAAGTGCGTGGGTTATTATATTAGCTCCTAGGTGATCTAAAAGTCCTTTTTTTAGTAATTGCTTAATAAAATGCCCTTTTCAGGACAAGATTTAGTCAGGGATAGCTGCTGATAGGTGTGGTATCAGCACTGCCGTTTAAAACCACTTCTTAACAAAGATTTTTTTGGGATGCCCTCCAAACAATTCCCAAATGGGTCCCTAGGGACTAACACTTGCACTCCACAAAAATACAAAATTAGTAAACAAACGTCTTTATTGCTGATAATCACATTAAAAACATATTAAAAATAGCAACAAATCATGGTGCCATACCGTAACAAACCACATTAGGGAGCCATGGAGCCAGAAATGTAATTATAAAGTGCTAAGTGACTAATAATAAATACCTATGTACTAAGAAAGTGCTATATCCAATGTACATCAGTATTGATGAGCAGGACCCCTAACAAGAAGCAGGCCCAGCAGAAAACTAAAGTGCAAAGTGTCAGACAAAGTACACAACAGATGATAAGAAAAAAATCTTACTGTGTTACTGGCAAGGATGGGTCCCCACGGCAAGCCCACGCGTTCCGAGCCTCAAGGGCTCTTTCTCAAGGCTATATGGTAACAGGGGGCTGTATCCACAGCTCCCCTTAAATACCCCTCTCACCATCAGTCAGCCCTCAGACCTCACGTGTGCTGGGACGGCACCGACGCGCTCCGGCCGGAAGCGCGTCGGGCCGAAACCGGAAGTGATCCTGCGCTCCAGCTTGGAGTGCAGGGCTTCAATGATGACACAAGGCGGAAACAGCGCGGCGCCACACACCCCCCACACGTCCCCCCACCCCTAATCACAGAGGGAGAGCATAGACAGGGGGGAAGGCGCGCCGCACAGCTCAGAGCATCACGGAGGCGTCGGACTGGCCCGACGGAAAGGTGAGTATTGCCCATAAGTCCCGCTATACAATTAACAATTAAAACAAACCAACAGCAAAGTTATATACATAATATGATTATCCATAACGTTAATACTTAAATATGTACATTAATTCATGGTAAGTCTAATCTATGGCAATAAACCAAATGCTGTAACCCTATTACTCATAATTAGCCCTGACGGCCAGACCGTATCAAAGGGTATATTCAACTAGAATCCATGCCTATGTACAATGAATGTACGTATGTAGGTTATAAAATGGAGACAGTAAATCTACTCCTAGTAAGGGGAGCCATGACCAAAATTATTTGTGGACCATAGAGTGGACCTAAAATACCCCACGATAATGGTCAGGAAGGCAATCCTATACATTGTACAATAAAGAGATGCCCCAATGTGAGCGGGCTCATCTCTCTACAGGGGACGTTGGATGTGGGTCCCCCCCAAAAACAACCCCCACCCCCCACACAACCTTCCACACAATAATGGTCCAAACACCATTGGACAAGAAACGGCAAGATGCCCATGATCTGAGCAATAGCTCAGTGCGGCAACAAGGCAGAGTCCAACGTTGTTACACATCTATGGCCTGAAGCGGCCAGGAACATGGACGGCTGATTTGGACTCCCAGTGAAGAGCTTACTTCTTCCCTTTCCATTCCATGTACTATGGAGAACGTCACTCGGATTGGAAGGGGGAACCTTCGGATCAAAGCACTCCCAATCTCCTGGTTCTGACGGGGAAAAAGATGCCTTTTCCTAAATGGATTAGCTAATGTAAAGACAATAATGATCTTAGTAACACCAAACACAAACCCCATAATGTGCCACCAAATCCCAAGGCACACCACAATCGCTAAAAGTGCTCTTTTATCGTGGTGTAATGACGTGAGTAATAAAAGTATGAAAAACATGCAAACACATAACCAAACAGTGCTCAAGTGAAAAAACACCAAATATCTATATCTATACTTACCTGGTACCCCCACATGTCCGTGAAAAAAGAAAAAAGACTGTACCAATGCTGTCCTTATTATACTAGCCCCATGTGAAAAGGACCCTTAACCTAAGAATGGTGTAAAGGCCACGTCCTCATTCAGGCCCCAAGGAGATTGTGTGTCCAATGCAAACATCCACCTTAGTTCTTTTTGTTGCAGAAGTTTTTTAATGTCCCCCCCCCTTGGCCCCAAGTTAACTCTCTCAAGTGCCGTCACTCTAAGTCCCTCCATGGACAACACTTTAGGCACTATTGGATTCACAGTATACGTGGTGATTGCATTTGGAGAACACGCGGGGCTGGGTCCCAACGGATGGAAGCAATAACGGCATAATCTACAAACCTATAAACATACTGTGATGGTATTCCTTTGCGGCACCACATCGGCTTGGATCCACACCTAAACCTATTTGACAAGCTACATAGCAATTTGTATATTAGAGCGTTTGGATAATGACACAGCCAATCAGCAGCTGACAGTGACATCGTCATTTAGTAATAGTCCTGCATGAGGTTTAGTTGCTTCCTTGTTCATACAATGTCCTTTTGTTAATCGGTTCGGATTCATATCTAGCATCTGGATATATTTGAAATGCTACACAGCAACTTGTTTAGCTGGGCTTTTGATAGTGATACAGTCGATTGGTAGTTGACAGTGACACCGTTATTTAGTATTTGTTCAGTATGAGGTTTAGTTTTTTCTCTTTATATAAAGTTATTCTTTTTTAGTATAAGGAAATGGACAATGATATAGGCATATTTATGCTGATATCAATGTCACATTTGATATGATATGATTGAATTTGGGTCCACTTTAGGAGTGATAGATCTACATACCCGTGGTCTTAATGTATGCGGGTCACACAAGTAACTAAGTGGTTGGGCTGGGCATTTATAAAGTTGCCAGATGTAAACACGCTTGGGTCTGCTACCGGCACACACATGTTTAGGATAGTTTATTTAATTATTCAGTCGTGCTGTGGTAGATTTTTGGCATGCACAGCCAGATTAACAGAAGTACATTTACATATTCATTTACTCATGACAGGCTTTGAGTCTATTATTGGCCATGAGAAACAAAGGGGGGGTGGCAGCCGCTCAGACCATTTTATAACTAACCTGGGAGGTGCACGTTAGCAGGGCAATTAGTACACACAAGTCTTAAAGGAGCCACAGCACTCAACCCTGTCAGCTTGCAGGCCAGCCTATAATCTGTCTCTAAACTTGGTTAAAAACAGAGGACTCGGTCACACACATCTGCAGAAGTATGCTTAAGCTGCACCACTACGCCAAAGTGCCTCTGTGGGGTGCAGTCCTAACTCTAATCTCTGAGAGCCCATCTGGGACATACAGTGCAATAGATAAATTGGGAGCAGGCTTACCTGAGGTTGCCGTAAACCTCTCAAGTGCAAGCCATGGGGTGGAAGGGTCAAAGACCTTGCAATACAGCCTAGACCCCACACACCATGTGCTTGCACAAATTCAAAAAAAACAAAGGGGGGGTGGCAGCCGCTCAGACCATTTTATAACTAACCTGGGAGGTGCACGTTAGCAGGGCAATTAGTACACACAAGTCTTAAAGGAGCCACAGCACTCAACCCTGTCAGCTTGCAGGCCAGCCTATAATCTGTCTCTAAACTTGGTTAAAAACAGAGGACTCGGTCACACACATCTGCAGAAGTATGCTTAAGCTGCACCACTACGCCAAAGTGCCTCTGTGGGGTGCAGTCCTAACTCTAATCTCTGAGAGCCCATCTGGGACATACAGTGCAATAGATAAATGTCCCAGATGGGCTCTCAGAGATTAGAGTTAGGACTGCACCCCACAGAGGCACTTTGGCGTAGTGGTGCAGCTTAAGCATACTTCTGCAGATGTGTGTGACCGAGTCCTCTGTTTTTAACCAAGTTTAGAGACAGATTATAGGCTGGCCTGCAAGCTATTATTGGCCATGAGACACAGAATTGTAGGCATTTATACGCATATCTATTATTAATTCTAAATGTATAATATACTACAGTTTTTCTTTTATTTGTGAAATGTGTATATACACCCTGGATATACGCCTGCTCTATACATTGATTAGGTCTCCCCCCTCAATCCCTTCCCCCTCCTTTCCCCATGCCCCCCTTACAGCGGGGCAGATTCTCGCTGAGAGCGTCCTGTTGCCTAGTAACGGGCTGCACGCACTGACAGATGACATGGAGCGTGATGACGTGTCTGACGTTCCTTGGTCAGACCGAGTTGCCACTTACTGTGCGCCAGTGCGTTTGCGCAGCCTGCACGGATGTCTGGGTTTTTCATTCTTCTGCTCGCTGGTAGACAAGGTATGGCGCACAGCGAGAGACGGTGATGGCTGGCAGATAGTTTGATCACGCCATGTAGTCATCATGGGCGCGATCATTACACATGGAGATGTTACCGGGCCAGTACAGGTTACACTATATTATGGGGTGGGAGGGAACTAGCGAGCATAGCTCTAATTAATCAATTAATGAGGAGATTGAAGAGGGTGGGGTGCATGGTTGGCAGGCATTATTTAAGGGCTGGAGACGACACTCACATTACCCTGACCCTTGAAGCTGCATGGGGGCTGCGTGCGCGGGTAGTTTCAACTAAGATTGGCCGGTTCGTTGCCCTGGGTGACAGCACGTGAGATCTCATTGTTTGTATTGTTTGCCGGCACTTGCAATTTTCATATTGTGGTTTGGGTTTGCATTATATGCTCCTTTGATTGGGTTTCCTGTGCAACAGCAGGTTGATAGAGAGATAATCATTTGTGATAATGGTATGCACTTGCACTTTCTTATATGGGCTTTTTTTGATTAATTGTATGTTACAGTTTAGATAGATAGACTTTATATAAATAGGTTGTTTAGTAGCACTGTAGTTCAGTTAGTTATTTATTTTGGTTCACAAACTTATACACATTTTTGCTGTGTTCTTGTGTGTGCACACATTAGTGTTTAATATGTGTTTAATAATTTTTGTATATAATTATTTTTGTATATAATTTTCGTATATAATAGTCTCTGCATATTTTTTGTATATATTTGCATTGTTATTGACATGTGATTTGGTTATTATACATATTTTCATATAACACATATTTTTGCTATATATATATATATATATATATTTTAGTTTTGTGCCGGCACAAATAGATATTAGCACATGTACAGTCTTCACCCATGGGCACGCTACACATTGGATAGCCCCTTTTTTGGGCAGTGTATATATATTAATTAATAGTCCTCGGCCATACCGATTGCTTTTAATTGTCTTGTGGTGTATATATGTTTGATTGTTTTTAAAGTGGACCAACACCCAGGATTTTGACTATCCTGGGTCTTGGTCCACTTCGATGGGGCACCCCCGATCGGGGTGCCCCGCTGTGTGAAACCCCCCCCAACCCCCCGAAAAACTCACCTCTCCGCGCTCCCAGCGCCAACGTACAAGCTCTATTCCAGGACGTCTAAGCGGCCGCCGCCGCCGCCGCCTCCCGCGCGTCCCTTTTGACGCGCGCGCGCCCCTTTTGGCCTTTGATAAACTATTACATTGGGGCACACCTGGCATTAGACCCTTTTGTCTTTTAATAAAACTATTTAAATGTGGGCACACCTTGCAAGGAGAGTGATAAAGGAGGGGCATATTAGCAAATAGAGTTGGCAGCTGAGGCTTGGAGTAACGTGGTGACATTGATAGTGCAAAAAAAAAGTAAGAGTTGTTTCAAAATGAATTGTATGTTTAGCATTAGTAGGTATTTAAAGTGGACCAAAACCTAGGATTTTGACTATCCTGGGTTTTGGTCCACTCCCCCGGGGCACCCCCAAGCTATGTGAAACCCCCCAGATCTCCCGGATCAACTCACGTCACCACGGTCCTACGCCGCATGCGCGGATGCTCGTCCAATCAGCGCTTAGAGCAGCTGAGCTATGGACGTCTAACTCGTCTAAGCTCAGCAGCTCCGAGCACGCTGGCGCCGCATCTCGCGCTTCCCTCTAACAGGGAGCATGCCCGCACCAGCCATTCACAAATGGCCGGCGCTGGCAAGCGCCCTGCTAGAGGTATAGCTGGGATGCGGACACGGCCCGCGCATGAGCCATTGGACCGGGATTAGGGTAAGTGTAGCGGGCGACCTGATTTTGGATGCCCCACGGGGAGGGAATGGATCTATAAGATTCCCGGGCCGATCCAGCTGGGTTTCAGTCCACTTTAAATAGGTTGAGTTTTGTAAATATGGTTACATTTTGGGACTGATGCCATTCTGGTCCAGTGCACTTCCAGATGTGCTGGCATTTGGTAGAAAGGCACCCTGTTCAATACTGCAGAATAGACCATGTGCACGCTGAACAACCCCCCCCCCCCCCCCCCCCCCAGGAGCCCAGCTTCTCATTTAAATGATTTTTAGACATTCTTTACATTTAAACTAAAGAGCTATATTGTTGGCTCATCCTTCCACAAAACATTGTTCCAATAGCCTTTAGTCCGAGTGACCTTTAGAATTTCCCTTTGCTCACTCCTGAATGTTGAACTCAGCAATGTGAGAAAGGCATTTGCTTACCCAAGGCTGCTACCAGGTTCTGCTCGTTGTCACACACCACTACCCTGCTGGGCTCTAGGTGCACCGGCAGCAACCACTCATCTGTCCGCTCCAGGATGCCAGTCCACAGCTCCTGGTGGTGTGTGGCTGGACTAAAAATAGTGGTCCAGGCACTGACTGGATAAGGAGGCAGGAGAGAAGGAGGTGGAGTAGGAGGCAACAAGTGATGTCCAGCAATCCTGGGTGGTGGAAGTATATGCACCAAAGCACTTCGTGGCTTGGGCCCGGCAGCCACTACATTAACCCAGCCCAGCCCATACTTATTTGCCCGCATGTCAGTTGTGATGTTGACCTTGCAATTTTTAACATTGTGCAGTGCACACCTCATTTTCTGCACAACTTGTTGATGGCCTGCCAAGAAAAGTTGTGGTGACTGGGAATTATTTATTGTGGGGCAGCCATAGCTTAATTTGCGCTACACTCCAACTAACTGAGATAACCGCCCCCTTCGCCATACGATTTTTAAAGTTTTCTGACTCCACCAGACAGAATGGAAACCTTTCAAAGGCAAACAATTTACAAATGCTCGTATTCTAGACTGAGGCTGGAAGGTGAGATGTGCCAAACTTCCACTTTCGGCCCATTGTTTGGGGAATAGGTTGGGGAATAGAAAGCTGAATGCTTTCCTGGGATGTTGTGGACAGGCTTGGTGGTGATCTCGCATCCTTCATTTGGGGGAACAGGTGGCCTGGTTGTGAAGGCGGTGGTAGAGGCTGAGACAATGGAAGCATCAGAGGGCACCTCAGTCAGCTGGAAACTCCACCTATAGTGTTTCCACCAGAGTACGTTTGCACTCTCAACTTTCTATCCTGCTCCAATGATGGAATCAAGGAGGTGATGGTATTCTTATGGTGGGTGTCCCGCAGGGTGACCACCCAGTAATCGGCACTGTTGACTGTGCAGGCAACTCTGCAGTCTTTTCACAGGCACTGGAGCATGTAGTGCTCCATGTATGTGAGCCAGGCTGTCCTGTGTCAAGGAGAAGCTGTCCTCAGTGGGAGGTGCCTCGCATCCCCCAGCCACGCTCCAGTAACGCCCGTGAGCTGTCTTGGGTGTCACCCTACTGTTAACAAAGACACGTATATTATCTACATCCAGAAGCTTTGAACTTGAAGCACCAATCCAGGACTGTTCTATCCCATCACAGAATGTTCCCATCTTTTCAATGACATCTCTTGTATGTAAAGCCAGTTAAAATGTTGGACTGAGGCAGATGCACTGTGGATATTTCTTTTTGGAGTCTACTAAGCATTGCAACCACAAATGCAGGTGTCTTTTCAGTGTCCAACTGGCTCTGTGCTATTAGATTCTGTGAAGGATCTGCTAGCATCGTAGGCAGAGCAGTTGCTTGTATTTTAGAGGGTCTGTTGAATCCGATTGCATAGACAACTTGAAGCAGCTCAGGTTTAAGGTGCAGTTCAAATAACTTAATAGAATATAAGGGAGATGCTGGGTCCCTTTGTAAAACTTCTACATTATGACAGGCTTCCACCAGGTATTTATGTATTAACTTGTTCAGCAGAGAATTGGCTGCCAAATCCTCAACTTCCTCACTTTCAAGAATGGAGGAGGAACCTGCATGAGTTCCATACTTGTAGGGAAAACCAATTTGTTATTTTTATGCCTGTCCCTGGATGCCATGCTCATCCCCTGCCGCTCATTTCCCGCCATGCTGTTGCGAAAATGGTGTGTTCTATACCCTGATGTGAGAAAAAGTCCTCCTCAGAAGCCTTCAAAACTTTCCCTTGGCTGGCTGTTGTTGGTCCAGCAGCCCACCCTGTGAGCCAGGTCTGACACCTGGGAAACAGGCCTTCCTGTTTTTTAATTTAATTTTTTTAATAATTTTTAATTGTTAAGAATACTGAAAAGAATGTTTTTTGTTTGCATTGCAGGTGCCTGGCCATGGACGTGAATTAGAGAACACATGAACATATGGTTTTACACAACATAGGAAAAATACCTTGTTCTCTACATGTATCAACTTTTAGATGACTATAAAAAGGAGATCCACATATCATGCCTGACTCTAATGAATCTCCTTCAGCAAAAAGAGAGCAAGGAGAGATTGTGAACATATATGAGGGAGATTATTCAGTACTTGAACTTGAAGTACTGTGTGCCATCTAATATTCACCCCACATGACTCCCCCTCTATTCCACTAGAGGGCAAAGAGGGCACAGAAGTAGCTGAACAGCGCGAAACACTGAACTGCAGTGAGAAGGATATTAGTGGCTTTTTAGATCCAAGTTATGATTTTGTACAATAATGTCATGGACAATACTATAAAAACTTTTTGGGAAAAAATATACATTTAATGACATGCTTTTAAAAACAGTTTGTATCAATAAAAATGACATTTAAGGTTCTAAGTGAAGTTTACGGTCTAAGATATTGGTATTTATAGGGAATAGGTCCATTCCCCTTTTGCATATTAAGTAACAGAATCTAGCCTGCTATGCCAGCTTTACTTAAATCCCTAGGGTAGAGACACACAAAACACCCTCCTTCTTTTTTCCCTTTGACCTAGCATGTGGGATACATTAGTTTGTTTATTGTGAGTCTTACAAGATGATAGCTGATGGCTTGACACAGCCACCATCAAGAGCCAAGTTTGAAGAATTCAGAACTGCAATGGGACTAACAGGATAAGTAGTTGTTGAGTGGGGGTGTTGGAATAGCTTTAATGTTGTATTTATGCTCTTGATAACGTTTGTTTAAAAGAAATAAAACAGGAAGTCTTAAGCATGTGACCATATGCATACTGTGTTTAACCTGATAACAGAAAGGAGCTGTGTTTCCTTTGATCCATGTTGAGATGTGTTGCTGATGTTCAAGTTTGTTCCTAATTGTTGTTGAATCCTACACACAAGAAGAGTGTCGTGTATCATCTGCCGCCAACAACATAAAGTGAACCAATCAGTGACAAGGCTGGCAAAGGAGTCTAAAAGACTCCAGGGCCAGCTAACTAGGTCAGGTTCAGCCCCTCCCCCATCCCCAGCATTCCTGCAGCTGTGCATGCTCCTATAGCCATCCATTCAAATAGGATAGGTGCAGAGGTGCACATGTTCCACCGGGAAACTGAAAGCCCACGCATGCACTGTGGGAACAGTGGAATGGTGAGTTGAGTGGGCGATCTGAAGGGTTTCACAGCTGGGCATCCCAAATTGGGATGCTCCAGGGACAAGGACAAATCGCCCGGATAGTGAAAATCCTGGCGATTGGTCCTCTCACAATACACTCACCTTCTCCCCAGTCCCATGGCGTCCTTGGTCGGCTGCATTAGCGGTGCCGAGCATTCCTTCCACTTGTGGCCGTATCCCCTGCTCATCTGCATGCACAAGCTCAGCTGTCTTATGCCCTCCAGCGGCGCTGCAGACAGCACCCTCACCGGGGGTTAGTTTAAAGGGCAGATGAGCCCTATTTTTTACTGGTGGCCAAACACCCTAATTGTGATTGGGGCAATCAGCCCAAAGGTTATAGCTTAGTCAATGAGCCCAAGTGCCCTGGCCCATCCTGTCCACCCCAACCCTATATAGGTTTTCCCAGCTCACTGTGTGCTGCTGGGTGTTTTGTCTTGTTACCGCTCAGTCTTGCCGCAGGTTCATCCGCCTTCACCCCTTTAAGTTCACAATCTTTGTGCTATAAGTCCGCTGTGTCCCAGCAAATGGGGGCTTTAATATAGGTGAAGCTATCAGCAGAGATTGGGGGTTGTGGACTCACTTAGAAGCCGGGTGTCTCTCGGGGCTTTTTAAAAAAAAAGGGTGGCAGTATCTACCTAACACAATCACCTTTTTCATACTGGCCATCATATATTTAACGCCAACAAAAAGACCACCCAATCAAAAAAAGAAAAAATGTTTGTTTTAGTTGGCCTTTACACTCCCTTCAGCTCCCTGCCTCCCAATTCCCCCTCCAGCACCTATCCCCCCCCCCAATACCTATCATTATAGCCCACAGTTTATGTATTGCCTCAGTATCATAGCTGTTGTTGCCATACCCACCCCTGCCAAGATATCTGGCTTCACAGATACATTTTTAGTACCATCTCAGAGACATTTCCACCCCTGCCCATGATCTGCCCCTGTAGTGCTATAGCCTCGGCTAACAAGTGTACTTTTTGCCTAGGAAGCACCCTGGGGGCTGGGCTAAGCAGCTCATTTGCTTGTCAAGGGCTGGCCAGGGTCCATAAAGTTCCAGATTTTTGGCCCCAGTTCACCCTGGAGTTTAAAGGACCTTTCCGGGCAAAAGAAACCAAAAATTATACTCACCTTTGATCCCCCAGAGCAGATGATTCCTGGTCCACATTCTCAATACATAATTGTTGACAATCCAGATATGCACTAGGTCAGTGGTCCCCAACCTTTTTTTCACCGTGGACCGGTTCAGGATTTGGTAATTTTACCGCGGCCCGGTGGGGCACGTGGGGGGGGGGGGGGGGGGGCTGGGGGTGGTGCAAGGAGAAAATGGAGGAAGAAAAAAAGAGAGGGAACATAGGGTGGGGAACTGAGAAAAAGAAAGTAAGAGCAAAAGAGGAGAAAGGAGGTTGGGAAGAAGAGTAAAGAAAGAAAAGGAGAGAAAAAAAAGTGAGAAATAGAGAGAAGGGAAAATAAAAAGAAGGAAGTGAGTGAAGCAAGGAAGAGAGGGAAAACAGAAGTGGGGGAGGTAATGAAAAAAAGAGAGAAAGAATGTATAGCAATAGTGGGTGAAAGAAAAGAGAAAGGGAAGAAGAAAGGAAAAAAGAGGGGGAGGGAGAGGGGGAGTGAGAAATAAATAAATAAAATAGAGAGAGAGTAAAGAGACGGGAAGAAAACAGGATGGAAAGAGGAGAGGAGGAATGGAGTAAGAGAAACAGGGAGGGAAGGGAAGGAGGGAGAGAAGGAAGTGAGAACCGAAGAAAGGGAGAGAGAGAAGAGCAAGGACAGAGAATAAGAAAGCGGAAGGGGGAGTGAAAAGCAAAAGGAAGGAAGAAGGCAGTATGGGAGTGAGGGAGAAAGAGTGAAAGGCAGAAAGGGAAGAATTTAAGGAAGAAAGAAAAGGTGAGAAAAAGAGAGGATGGAAGGAAGGAGTGGGAGAAGAAAAAAGAGAGGAAATGCAGAAAGGATGGGAGAGAGGGAAGGATGAAAGGAAGGAGTGAGGGAAAGGATGAAGGAAAGAGAACAAGAGAAAGAGAGAAGAAAAGTTGAGAAAGAGATAGAATAAAGTGTGGTGGAGAGAGAGAAAGAAAGGCAGGGAAGAAGGGAGAAAAAAAAGAAAAAGAGAAGGACACAGGGAGAAAGATAGAGGAAGAGAAAAAGGGAAGAAAGGGACAAATAAAAGAAGCAAGAGAGGACAACAAATTAAAGCAGGGAGAAAGAGAGAGAGAGATGGGGAAGGAAGGGAGAAAAAAAAAGACAGTGATAAAGTGAGGGAGGGAGAAAAAGACAGAGAATGGAAAGGAAACACAGAATAGAAGAGAATGAGGCAGACTGGCCACAACTAATACATCATGGGTGGAACTTGCCTTTTCTCTCCTTTACTGTTGTGTCCCGCCAGTCTGACACCTCCAGGATACTGATGATCGCAGAGCGGGGGGGGGGGGGGGTCAATCAGCTCCCGGCCAGCCAGAGATGATTAAACAAAAGTCTCCGACGGCTGGTGGGAGCTCTGAAGCTTTTTTATTTTTACCTTATCTTCCCTGTCTTCGGGAGAGCCCGGGCACACCGCAATTGTGCCCCGCCCACTCCTCCATCATTGGCCCAGCCGTGATTGGGCCTCCCTCAGCCTCTACAAAGCACCTCCTCCAGTTCTGCTGATGCCGCCGCACAGCGTGTTATTACCCTGGCCCCGGGCACACCACTCCACAGCGGGGGCAGCTGGGACATCTCTTAAAGGGGCGGGACATGGGGGGGATCCCGCCTCAGGGCCTGGTACCATTTGAGCCACGGACCGGTAGCGGTCCGCGGCCCGGGGTTGGGGACCACTGCACTAGGTAGTTAGTTGTTTTATGTTCAGCCAAAGAAGGGTGTAGAGGTAACATAGTAACATAGTATGTAAGGCTGAATAAAGACTTTAGTCCATCCAGTTCAGCCTGTTTAACTCCTTCCAGTGGTCTAGCAGCTGGAAATGTTATTACATGCCAGGAAGGCATCAAGGCCACTTTTGAACGTTTTTACTGTATCCATCATTACTACCTCCTCTGGCAGCGAGTTCCATAGTCTCACTGCTCTTACAGAGAAGAATCCCCTCCTATGTCGTTGGAGAAAGCACCTTTCCTCTAACCTTAGTGGATGCCTCCGGGTTATAGTTACACTCCGGGGTATAAATAGATTGTGGGACAGATCTTTGTATTGACCCCGAATATATTTATACATAGTTATTAGATCACCCCTCAATTGTCTTTTTTCTAGACTAAATAAACCTAACTTGGACAATCTTTCTGGGTACTCTAGCCCCCGCACTCCTTTTATTAACTTTGTAAATTTTATACATTTAAAGGGGATTTACAGTCAGCTCTGATTGGACAAGTACCCACGCATGCACCATTGGACCAGGGAAAGATAAGCATTTACTGGAGATCTGGAGAGTTTTGCACAGCAGGGTATCTCAGTTCAGGATATGCTGGGGGAAGGCCAGAAGCCCTGGATTTTGTTTGACTTCAATGTTGTCAGTTTTAAATTTATTTTTTCTAATAAAGCATCAAATCCATTTAGGAGAAAGTGCTGGCATTTTATTGGATTGTTGGGATCTGAATGGGAAGTACAGATGATCCGGACCATTCACCATCTACTACCATCAACTTCTATTATTTTTGGGGCCAGAGATTGGCTTTACTGCTTCGGATGTTTTTTTTGTTCTCAAATGATGGACGTCACCTGACAAAGCCTTCACCCCTGCCATACCATAGGACCAGAGAGTAGATCTTCCGCCAAATTGATCATTTTTTCCACCTGCGGTGGTATTTTTCACTTTAATTCTGCAACTGCTGGTCTAGAGCCAACTGTAAATTGGTTTCCATTAATACAATGCCTGATGTACCGCTCCAGAGGAATACACAATGATCCGTGAATAAGCTAAGGAACAGAAGTCGCTATCAATCCTGTTCAAGGTGTGGGCATTGTATTTAAATCAGAAGGTTGTGACTATCAATAGGCCATCTTTCAATGATGCATTTTATGGAGGCTGCTCATTATTTGTCATTCATTTTTTCCAGCTGTAGACAGAAATCCTGCAAATAAAAAGTTCCCCTCCAACTTAAATAATAAAATATATGTTGGTTTCCCATATGTAAACTATGCCGTTTGCATCCCAGCATCTCTGGGCGCTCCTGTGCCCAGCCATGTAGATATGCTGGATGCAGGAGCGCGGCCTAGTCTAAAGGGAAACTGGGGACGCTGCTGCTACCCACTCAGTATTGCTGGGCTCTGTGTATAAACAGAGACAGCAACCTGACCCATTCCTTCAGGGTGATTTTTCTCCACTGGCCATATTCCTGAACACACCTGGGCTCAGCCAATTAACTAGGTTGAATGGAAGTTCTAATTATCTTAAGTCAAGGTATGTTGGGATAAATAGTCATTGTAAAGTGTGGGAGAGGAGAAAAATCACCCTGCAGGAAAGGGTCAGGTTGACATCTCTGTTGCTACGAAGTAATATGCACAGAATAAGGCGCGGATTGGTGGAGATCCCACGTATGCGCAATGTGCATTTTTCCGACGATCCCGGGGGGTTTCACTTTGCGGTTTGGATTCGCTCAGCCCTACTTGCTAAGTTTGGGGTTTGACGTTAGGCCACTGAAGCTGGTTAAAAGGATGCTGAGCAGCCCAACAACCAAGTCTTCCCTCCTCCAGCCAATGAGGCCGGCCAATAGGCAGACCATCTACCTGCACCCATGCCCCACCTGTGTCCCACCCCCAACCAATCAGGAAGGGGAGTAAGCGAGTCGGCCCATGAGGATGGCCGCAAGCTGGCAGAACAGCTCCCAGCCCGGCCAGCAGGTGAGCACACACAGCGCTCTGCCTGCTATGGAAGATGATAGGGGTTCTGTGACAGCCTGCTATGGGATGATGGGGAATCTATATAGCACGCTCTGATATGGACTGATGGGGGCTTTTTCACAGTCTGCTATGGAAGATGATGGGGGGCTATGTCAATGTCTGCTATAGGTTGATGGGGGGTTTTGTCACACAGACTGCTATAGGAGATGATGAGGGCACTGTCACATTCTGCTATAGAAGATGGAAGATGATGATGATGATGATGATGATGATGATGGGGGGCTCTGTCACAGTCGGCTATGGGGTGATGGGGCACTCTGTAAGTATCTGCTATGGACTGATGGGGGGCTTTGACACAGTCTGCTATGGGACATGGTGGAGGACTCTGTCACAGTCTGCTATGGAAGATGATGGGGGAACTGTCACAGTCTGCTATGGAAGATGATGGGGGGCTTTGTTAAAGTCTGCTATGAAAGATGATGGGGGGCTCTGTCAAACCCTGCTATAGGTTGATAGGTTTTTTTTATCACACAATCTGCTATAGAAGATGATGGGCACTGTCCCAGTCTGCTATGGAAGATGATGGAGGCTCTGTCACAGTCTGCTATGGAAAATGATGGAGGGCCCTGTCACAGTCTGCTATGGAAGATGATGGGGGCTCTGTCATAGTCTGCTATGGAAGATGATGGGGGGCTCTGTCATAGTCTGCTATGGAAGATGATGGAGGCTCTGTCACAGTCTACTATAGGGTGATGGGGGGGGCTCTCTCAGTGTCTGCTAAGAACTGATTGGGGGCTCTGTCACAGTCTGCTATGGAAGATGAATGGGCTCTGTCACAGTCTGCTATGGAAGATGATGAGGGGCTCTGTCACAGTCTGACATAGGTTGATAAGGGCTTTTGTCACACAGTTTGCCATGGAAGATGATGAGGGGCTCTGTCACAGTCTGCTATGGAAGATCATGGGCTTCTCTGTCACATTCTGCTATGGGGTGATGGGGGGACTCTGTAAGTGTCTGCTTTAGACTGATGGGGAGATTTGTCACAGTTTGCCATGGAAGATGATGGGGTGCTTTGTCACAGTCTGCTATGGAAGATGATGAAGGGCTCTGTCACAGTTTGCTATGGAAGATGATGAAGGGCTCTGTCACAGTCTGCTATGAAAGATGATGGAGGCTCTGTCACAGTCTGCTATTGAAGATGATGGGGGGCTCTGTCACAGTTGCTATGGAAGATGATGGGGGGCTCTTTCACAGTCTGCTATGGAAGATGATGGGGGCTCTGTCATAGTCTGCTATGGAAGATGATGGGGGGCTCTTTCACAGTCTGCTATGGAAGATGATGGGGGCTCTGTCATAGTCTGCTATGGGATGATGGGGGGCTCTGTCATAGTCTGCTATGGAAGATGATGGGAGCATTTTTACAGTCTGCTATGGAAGATGATGGAGGCTCTGTCACAGTCTACTATAGGGTGATGGGGGGGGGGGGCTCTCTCAGTGTCTGCTATGAACTGATTGGGGGCTCTGTCACAGTCTGCTATGGAAGTTGAATGGCTCTGTCACAGTCTGCTATGGAAGATGATGGGGGGCTCTGTCACAGTCTGCTATGGAAGATGATGAGGGGCTCTGTCACAGTCTGATGTAGGTTGATAAGGGCTTTTGTCACACAGTTTGCCATGGAAGATGATGAGGGGCTCTGTCACAGTCTGCTATGGAAGATCATGGGCTGCTCTGTCACTTTCTGCTATGGGGTGATGGGGGGACTCTGTAAGTGTCTGCTTTAGACTGATGGGGAGATTTGTCACAGTTTGCCATGGAAGATGATGGGGTGCTTTGTCACAGTCTGCTATGGAAGATGATGAAGGGCTTTGTCACAGTCTGCTATGGAAGATGATGGGGGGGCTCTGTCACAGTATGCTAGGAAGATTATGGGGGGCTCTTTCACAGTCTGCTATGGAAGATGATGGGGACTCTGTCACAGTCTGCTATGGAAGATGATGGGGCTCTGCCACAGTCTGCTATGAAAGATGATGGAGGCTCTGTCACAATCTGCTATGGAAGATGATGGGGGGCTCTGTCACAGTTGCTATGGAAGATGATGGGGGCTCTTTCACAGTCTGCTATGGAAGATGATGGGGGCTCTGTCATAGTCTGCTATGGGATGATGGGGGGCTCTGTCATAGTCTGCTATGGAAGATGATGGAGGCTCTGTCACAGTCTACTATAGGGTGATGGGGGGGCTCTCTCAGTGTCTGCTATGAACTGATTGGGGGCTCTGTCACAGTCTGCTATGGAAGTTGAATGGGCTCTGTCACAGTCTGCTATGGAAGATGATGAGGGGCTCTGTCACAGTCTGATATAGGTTGATAAGGGCTTTTGTCACACAGTTTGCCATGGAAGATAACGAGGGGCTCTGTCACAGTCTGCTATGGAAGATCATGGGCTGCTCTGTCACATTCTGCTATGGGGTGATGGGGGGACTCTGTAAGTGTCTGCTTTAGACTGATGGGGAGATTTGTCACAGTTTGCCGTGGAAGATGATGGGGTGCTTTGTAACAGTCTGCTATGGAAGATGATGAAGGGCTTTGTCACAGTCTGCTATGGAAGATGATGGGGGGCTCTTTCACAGTCTGCTATGGAAGATGATGGGGGCTCTGTCATAGTCTGCTATGGGATGATGGGGAGCTCTGTCATAGGCTGCTATGGAAGATGATGGGAGAATTTTTACAGTCTGCTATGGAAGATGATGGAGGCTCTGTCACAGTCTGCCGGGTATGAACCCTGATTGCGGAGACTGGCTCACCTCTCGACCAGGAAGCCTGGAATCTAATGACCAACCTGGTTTTCACTAGAGACTCTAAAGGTGAGGATAGGCTGGGCTGCAGGAAGGCCCCAGGTCAGGCAACCTAAAAGTGGGTACTGCCAGGTTCTGGGTAGAGGACAGACCAGGGCTGGACTGGAGACGTGGGACAAGCTGAAGTCGAGGCTGGCAGAACTGGATCGAAGTCGTAAACAAGCTGAAGTAGTCAGGAGAACAGGAGCGTAGTCACAATCAAGCCGGGTCGGTACACAGGAGCGGAAGACTGGAACACAGAAACAGGCAGGAGAGATGACCAACTGGCAATGCAGGTCAGGGCGCGCCAGCATTCAAAGGATCCTGCACATGCGCATAATCAAGCGCAGTTTTGTGGGTTCACACATGCGCACAATCTGTTGAATCGTACGGCACACATATGCACACGCATAATTGCGCCAATTGTGCATGCGTACACGCTTACTGGCCCTACTAGGTCTTGTGCGCTAATTCGAGCGCATGGGAAACCTTGGCCCCCTCTGCTGGAGAAAAGGAGGAACAGTCCTGGTTCTATGACAGCTATGGATGATGATGGGGGGCTCTTTCACACTCTGCTATGTAAGATGATGGGGGCTCTGTCATAGTCTACTATGGGGTGATGGGGGGCTCTGTCACAGTCTGCTCTGGAAGATGATGGGGCTCTTTCATAGTCTGCTATGGAAGATGATGGGGGCTCGGTCAAAGTCTGCTATGGAAAATGATGGGGGGCTCTTTCACAGTCTGATATGGGATGATAGGGGGCTCTCTCACAGTCTACTATGGGAAGATGGGGGGCTGTTTATAACAGTGAAACGCATCAGGCGGGGCAGCGGCACCCAGGACTTCTAAGAATATCTTTTATATTGAAGCTTTTATCAGTTGGACTACCCACCTCCATTAATGGCCATAGTGGAGGAGAAGGAAATGTGAGAACAACTCATTGGATTTTAAAACATTTTGGCGCCTTTATCTCTTAGTGAAAATCCTAGGCCTTGTTCTGCTTGAAACAAACAAAGCTGAAAAGAAGAGAAATTTGTAAACGGAAAGATACTGCAGACAGCAGCAGAGGTAAAAAAGAAAGACAAAGTGGCAAAATAATAAATCTGGAGAGAAACAATAAAGATAAAAATAGAAAAATCCAATAAAAAAAAAGGCAGATTTGAACTCAAACCCCTCTGGTTTAAAATCCAACACTCTACTAGCATAGCTATACAGCCTGCTAAAGATAAGCTAAACTTTATAATTTAACAACTCTGAAGCAATGTTCCACAATACAGTCAGTCTCTTTCTCTCCCTGTCCTAGTCTCTCTTCTTCAGACTGCAGCAGAGATAATATGAGAAAACTGTTGAAATAATACATCTGGAGAGCAACAAAAACATGATGAAAACCGAGAAATACAATTGTGGAAAAAAGGGAAAATAAAAAAAATTTAATATTAGGAAGTAGGATTAGGATTAGGTTTTACACTTCTATGTGATGGGCAACATCGCACAGACAGACTTGAACTCACTTACTCTGCAACTCCCTCTCACCTCACCATGCAGCGTCTGGGTGTTCTCCCCCGCACTCGAAACGGAAGAATATACACTTATGTCCACCCTTACATTTAATGCTCAGTCCAAAATTTACGTACATTGCAAGTACCATTTTAATCTATGCTCCCATCAAAAATGTTTTAAGGTATAAAGTGGTCACCTGATGCTGTGCCTGGAAAGCCGTGCCCCATTTCCTGCCGCTGACTACCTAAGGGCTGTGAAGCCTGGGGCCTTCCTGGGAGAGCTTTCCCAGGCAGGATGAACAATTCTGGGGTTGCGTCATGCCATTACCCTAGGAGAAACATTAAATCACCAGATCCCAGGACTGTTTCCACCAGCGGCACTAGTAACACCACAGTCCCTCAGGTCGGTGAGAGTTTGTTGGCTTTTCACAGCCACGTGTGTGCCAATCTTTGCAATGTGGTGAAGGAGGAGAAGAAGCTTTGTATGATTAAGATTGCAGTGAAGAAAAAGAAAATGATACCAACAAGGAGCGGGGATCAGATCGAACCTGAATCAACATCTCGGCAGCAGGAAAAGCTGTTTGCAACCCTAAAGGCAAGCAGTGGAGCCTTTAAAGTGGACCAAAATGCAGGATTTTGACTATCCTGGGTCGTAAGCCTTTCCCCCCGGGGCGCCCCAATTGGGGGTCCAATGGAGGACACGTAGGAGGCAGAGGACAGTGGCAGAGTTGGTGGGGTTAGGTGAGTGATTGATAGGCTGCCGGGTATGAGCCCTGATTACGGAGACTAGCGGACTAGCTCACCTCTCGACCTAGAAGCCTGGAATCTAAGGTCCAACCTGGATTTCACTAGAGCTCCTAAAGGTGTGGATAGACTGGGCTACAGGAAGGCCCCAGGTCAGGCAACCTAGGAATGGGTTTGCCCCTGCCAGGGCAGGCAGAACTGGATCGGAGTGAACAAGCCAAGGTCGTGGGCGGGCAGAACTGAATCAGAGTCATAAACAAGCTGAGGTCATCAGGAGAGCAGGAGCGTAGTCAGAATCAAACCGGGTCGGTTTGTAGAGTAGAGAAAACTGGAACACAGGAACAAGCCGGAGAAAAGACCAACTGGTTATGCAGATCAGGGCTCGCCAGCATTTAAAGGCCCCTGCGCATGCGCACAATAGAGTGCAGATTTGCACGTTCGCAATGCGCATGCCCGTGCACATGTGCACGCATAATTGCACCATAACAGCAATAGTGCTGCTACTCCCGAAAGTGCATGCGTGCACGCTTACTAACACCACTAAATTTAGTGTGCAAATGCGAGTGCATGGGAAACCTTGGCGCCCTCTGCTGGGAAAAAAAGAGGACCAGTCCTGGTTCTATGAGGTTCTATAAGTGGTAGAGGACAGTGGCAGGGGTGAATGGTTTAGGTGAATGGTTGAGGACAGCGACAGGAGGTGCAGGGTTAGGTGATTGGCGGAGGACAGCAGCAGGGGGTGAAAGGGTTAAGTAAGTGGCAGAGGACAGCAGCAGGGTCAGAGGGCTGCAGCAGGGGGTTGAGTGCTTAGGTGAGCAGTAGAGGACAGCAGTAGGGGGTGGAAGGGTTAAGTGAGTGGTGCAGGGGGTAGAGGACAGCGGTAGGGGGTAGAGGAAAGAATTAGGAGGTAGAGGACAGTGGTCAGGTCTAAAGAACACGGCAGGGGGTAGATGACAGTGGCATTGTGTGGTTGACAGTGGCAGCGAGTAAAGGACGCATAAAGGGGTAGAGGACAGTGGCAGGGGTTTCACACAGTGGGGCATCCTAAATCATTTAGTCAGGCAGGGTTAGGTGAGTGGTGGAGGACAGCAGCAGGGAGCAGGGGGTGAAAGGGGTAGGTGAGTGGCAGAGGACAGTGGCAGGGGGTAAATGAAAGAGGTAGGGGGTAGAAGACAGCAGCAGCAGGGGCAGAGGAAAGTGGTCAGGGCTAAAGAACACGGCAGGGGCAGAGGACAGTGGCAGGGAGTAGAAGACATGGTGGGGGGTAGAGAACAGCGGCAGGGGGAAGAAGACAGCAGCAGGTGGTGGATGAGAGTGGCAGGGGGTTTCACACAGTAAGATCCTAAATCAGTTAGTCAGGCAGGGTAAGGTGAGTGGTGGAGGACAGCAGCAAGGGGGTGAAAGGGTTAGGTGAGTGGCAGAGGACAGCGGCAGGGGGTTGAGGAGTTAGGTGAGAGGTGGTGGACAGCAGCAAGGGGTGAAAGGGTTAGGTGAGTGTCAGAGGACAGGGGCCAAGAGTGGAGGAGTTAGGTAAGCAGTAGAGGACAGCAGCAGGGGGTCAAGGGGTTAGGTGAATGGTGGAGGACAGCGTCAGAGGGTGGGGTGCCTAGGTGAGCGGTACACGACAGTTGCAGGAAGTGGAGGAGGTTAAGTGAGCAGTAGAGGACAGCGGTAAGAGGTGGAGGACAGCAGTATAAGGTGACGGGGTTAGGTGAGCTTTAGAGGACAGCGGCAAAGAGTAGAGGACAGCAGCAGGGGTAGAGCACAGTAGCGAGGGGTAGAGGACAGCAGCAGGGGGTATATGAAAGTGGCAGGGAGTAGAGGACATGGCGGGGGTAGATGAAAGTGGCAGGGGGTAGAGGACAGTGGCAGGGGGTAGAGTACACGGCAGGAGGTAGATGACAGTGGCAGGGTATAGAGGACACAGTCCAAAACCATATGGATCCCCCCCCCCCCACAGTCAGAATCACATAGGCATCTAATTTGGGGACCTGTTCAAATGCAACCTCAGAGGGGCTTTCCTCTGCAGCAGTATCTCCACTCTCTGCTGGTCTGCTACGGGAACAAGTGATAAGGAAATATAGTTTAAAAATGTGACCAATCCAGCTTCAATTCAATTCAATCTGATCTATATAATTTCTATTCAGTGGAGTCCTACTTTAAAGCTTAAAACTGTCCTTGGAGCTAAATGTATTTATAGATTGTCTCGGCTTACACAATAGCAGTGTCATGCATCTATCACAAGTACATATGCTGATGTATGGAAATGTAAAAAAACATTATGTCATATGTACTTTAAGGTTTGTACTCTGTGATTGGCTACAACAGACTATGTGTCCATAAATGTTTGCAAGAAACACCCATCTGTTTTACTATAATAAACCTTCAGGACCTCATCTACGGACGAAAGCCCTTTGAGAAGTATGGTACTGCACGTGGTGTCTGTGTGATGGTGTTCTGAAATGACATAATCAAGATGACATGGCCAATTTCCCCAACACACTTATAGTGGAGGGATGGGGATGTGGCTACTCGTGGCCACATTTTAACAGCACAGGATCACACAATTGGTGAGCATGTTGCCGCATTGGGCCTTAATTCAAAGTAAAGTAGTGGAGAGGCAGTCTACCCTTGCAATAGAGACTGGGTATTACCCCAGTATTTATATATCCCCTTTTTTAACCCTGATGGGATCAGATGGTGCCATTGTAAATAAATGTTCATAGACTTTTTTTTCTGCAGTGGATTGTAGATCCAGAGTGTGAACTTGGAGCTATGCATTCTATCAGACACACCATGGTGCTTGGCAGCTTTCCAAGTGGATTGTGTACATATAATGTATCTCTTTGTTACATTCATCTTGTTACACTTGCCAGACACTGCTGCCTATAAGAATTTTTCATAGTGATTACCTCTGTATTATAGTATTTATTATAGTATTTATCTGAATGCCCAGATCGTATTACTCTGCTTAAAGCCTAAATACAACACACACACACACACACACACACACACACACACACACACACACACACACACACACACTGAGGGTCTGATGCAAAAAGTATATCAAGCTATTGTACCAGGGAGGTGCATGACACGAATTATAATTTTTTTTATTTTATTTTTACAAAGGAAGTTTAAACACTTCTCTGCCCTTCTGGGAGGGTCAAGACACGGGGACGCCCCTTAGATTCACTCCTGCTTGTTCTAATCCTCTGTACCACCAGCCCACTAAACAAATCTGTGTCATGTCCTGCCATCCTACATTGGCAGAAATGTAAAGATGTCATCTGATGTGAAAGGAGCACCAAATGGGGTGATACCCATATTTCTGGTCAGCAAATCAGAAATCCCATTGTCTCCAAAAACCCCATTCGTATATCTTTTCACTACTCCCCTACCAGGGGCATAGCTAGAGGAGGGTGGTGGGGGGGGGGGATGTGCCCCGGATGCAGCAGGTTAGGGGACGCCAAGGGGGGGCCCAAGCACAGGTGGGGGTGCCCCGGGTGCCAGAAAGCCTAGCTACGCCTCTGCCCCTACATTCATAAGTAACAATCCCCACATGCTAACAAGGCACATGCCGTTTGGTCTATCTCTCTGAATATATGGGTCCCATATTTATAGCCCTCCCCCATCAGTCCCACATCTTAACCATGTTCCCAATACTCAACCCATCTAAGCTCCCACCAATGCTAAGCATACAAATATTATGGAAAAGTATTTTACCAAATTATCCCACACAAGATGTCACTCAGAGGCTCTGTTGTCCCATGAATGTCACTGTGTTCCTCCAAGCCACCACCTGTATTTGCCCATGCACCCATCCTATTACTCTCTGTGCAAATTGCCCATACTTACGCTATTCAACTACCTTTACATGTAAGTTCTTTTTAACCCTCCCACTTTCCCCACAGCAGGTAAGGGGCCATATGAGATGGCCAAGGGACACATGTGGCCCCCAGGCCGCTGGTTGAGCACGTGTGACCTAGGTGTTCACAGACCATAAATAGTTAATTTAATAAATTAGTTACCATCAGCTGATTTTCCCCTATAACAACATTATAGCAAGCAAGGCGAGAGGTATGCCAAGCTTGTCATGGATTACAATAAATGTTTTAAAACCTAAGTGTATTTCTTGCAGATCAAAGCTAAAGGAGGCACAAGTAAGGGAATGGGATGAGGGGTGAGTGATCTATCTATTTCATCTAACCTAACAGTGAAATGCTATTCAGCAGTCCTCCATGCCACTAGCTCGTCACACCTGTCACCTTTGGGTCATGGTGCTGTACAAGTGCTTACTTGCCTTTGTATCGGATTTAAAATATGTGAACATTGTAAGAGAATTTGCAGCAATTGCATCACTCACCTCAACATCAAATTGGCTTAACAGACAAAACAGTGCTAGAAAATAAATCAATGTACTCCATAATCATTGAATGCCCATTTCAAGGTATCTATAATCTGCTTTGTAGTTGGCCAGACTACAGAGGGTGGGTTCAGGTGCATATCGATATATCAATATCTCTAAGGGGAGAGGGGCACGGAATGGTGGGACTTGCCCACCAGCTCCTGGGTCCAGTTGGAGCACAGGTGCATGGCAAAATGATGTATGTGTGTGGAGGAGGGGACAAAAACAAAAGTAAACCTAAATAAAACAAAGTAGAGCTGCATTATACTTTTCCCTTGGTTTCACTGCAACCCAGTGCTCTCAACGTCCCAAAGAATCACTAAAGAAAGCACAAAAATTAGACATTTCTACTCACCAGGTCTGTACTCCTATGTTGCTTTTGTGCCCCATGCGACCACTGGCAGCCAGATATTGCTAACCAGCGGAGAAGCTGCTGTGGCCTTTGGACACCAGTGGGTGAGTATTTCTCTGTATTTTTTAGCTTCCTAGGGAAATTCAAGCAGACAGTCACCCCAATTCTGAGGGTGGGGGTTGCCAGATGCCACATGAGCACCAATTGGTTAAAAAAGGTGCAGAAGAAAAATTGTGTTGCCTCCTGACATCATGGGCCCCCAATCGCTACCTATGCACCCCCTATGTAGTTAAGCACCAACACAAAAAAAAAACAGAATCATACTTGGATATACCTTCAATGACAGCTCCTTCTAACATTTCTTCACAGATGTTTCTCTTATTCCTCTGAGCTAGCCTGCCTCTTTTATATACAAGGTAACTTAGCACAAAATGCTCTACGCTCTGATTGGTTGTGAGTCACAGCAAAGTACCTTTCAGTGTGTGTGTGTGTGTGTGTGTGTGTGTGTGTGTGTGTGTATGTGTGTGTGTGTGTGTGTGTGTGTGTGTGTGTGTGTGTGTGTGTGTGTGTTTAGTACATATCCAATAGTAGCAGAAGGCACTGCAAGGTTTTGAGCAAAGACCAGTCCGTCTGCTTTCTGTGAAATTCCCAAATGATTGTACATATGACTTTTTGGATGATATAGTACACATAAAAGAGCGTTAAAGCAGGTTGGAGGACATTTTTCATCAAATTTACATAGTACTTGGCTCTGTGACCAAAGTGAAAGCTTTAGTATCATAAAAGGAAATGCACCTCATAATTTATTAGAAATGAGAGAAACTAGAGAGCTGACCTCAATACCTGCTACCAGCAATTCCCTGGAATCTATGTAAGGTGGGATATTACATTGCTCTCTATCCCCTGAACAAGGAGCATGATGCCGACTAGTGTTGAGCTTCGGATTTGCGTTAAAGCTCAATTCAACCCGAATTTTGCCTTTTTGATTTAGCCAGCCCAAAACAGATGTGTTATTTGGGTCAAACTATTCAGCCATCTCTTTTTTCTCTTTTTTTTATACTGTTTTCTTACCAGTTCTCCCAAGGCACTACTGTAATGCTAAGGAAGCGCTCGTAATCTACACCTCAGAGGTAATAAATCATCTTTCCAAGTTGGTAGGCGAAAAATGGTAGGGAGTGGCATGCCACCTGCCTGCCATGTGCAGGGGTTATTTGCCGATACAAAAGTCTTAAAGGAGCCACAGCACTCAACCCTGTTAGCTTGTAGGCCAGCCTATAATCTGTCTCTAAACTTGGTTAAAAACAGAGGACTCGGTCACACACATCTGCAGAAGTATGCTTAAGCTGCACCACGTCAAAGTGCCTCTGTGGGGTGCAGTCCTAACTCTAATCTCTGAGAGCCCATTTGGGACATACAATGCAATAGATAAATTGGGAGCAGGCTTACCTGAGGTTGCCCTAAACCTCTCAAGTGCAAGCCTTGGGGTGGAAGGGTCAAAGACCTTGCAATACAGCCTAGACCCCACACACCATGTGCTTGCACAAATTCAAAAGAAACAAGCACATGGTGTGTGGGGTCTAGGCTGTATTGCAAGGTCTTTGACCCTTCCACCCCATGGCTTGCACTTGAGAGGTTTAGGGCAACCTCAGGTAAGCCTGCTCCCAATTTATCTATTGCATTGCATGTCCCAAATGGGCTCTCAGAGATTAGAGTTAGGACTGCACCCCACAGAGGCACTTTGGCGTAGTGGTGCAGCTTAAGCATACTTCTGCAGATGTGTGTGACCGAGTCCTCTGTTTTTAACCAAGTTTAGAGACAGATTATAGGCTGGCCTGCAAGCTAACAGGGTTGAGTGCTGTGGCTCCTTTAAGACTTTTGTATCCTAATTGCCCTGCTAACGTGCACCTCCCAGGTTAGTTATAAAATGGTCTGAGCGGCTGCCACCCCCCCTTTGTTATTTGCCGATACCCCATCTGATTTCCTACACCCCTTCCCAGGGCACACCTGGAAGAGCACTGCATCCAGAAGCACAGTGGGAATGAGAGCAAATACCCAAGAATAGGAACTCTGCCTCCATGGAATATTTAAACTAAACTCATGCTCTAAATAAATTGTATAAATCATAGATGCCTAACCCTTTCCTCAAGGGTCACGAATGAGCCATGTTTTGTGGATTTCCATGTAGCTCACTCTGAACACTAAATATTTCACCAGTCTAGGTGGATATCTGCAAAACCTGGCCTGTTGGTGACCTTTGAGGAGGAGGGTTGAGCATGTGTGGTATAGATAGTTTCAAATGTTAGAGAGTCTCCCCTTTTGTTAAATAATAGGATACCTATGAATTATCCTGATATGGGACGCTCAACAACCACAACCCCAAACAGAGCCGAACACTCAACTATCTGCAACTCACCACTGTAGAAAACTTCAGCACGTGAAGGGCATTCAGCGGCATCAAGGTGTCAGGTGTGAAAAGCACGCACAACAGGAATGCCTCTTTCGTGCCAAGTATGTCCACAATGGTGCATTACGGCTCCGTAACTTTGCAGTTGGGGCATAGTGATTGCAAAGGTGGGGGGGGGGGGTCCCAAAATATAATGTGCCCTAGGAATCCTACTAAAACTAAATATATTTTAATTATTAAAGTGAGATTTCTCTCATTGGAATTATCTACTCATGTTTGCTGTCGTTAAAGTGGGCCAACACCCAGGGGTGATCGGTCCGGGAATCTATAAGATTCCCGGGCCGATCACCTCACACACCGCGGGACATCCGAGATCGGGATGTCCCGTGGGGTGTAACCCCCCCAAAACCCGGAAAAATCCTTACCTCTCCAGCCGCTGCTTCCGCCGCCGCCACCTCTCTCGCGCTCCTCTAGACGTGCACGCGCCCGCGCCGGCCGTCTCTGAATGGCCGGCGCGGGCGCGCACACGTCAAGAGTGACGCGCGGGAGGCGGCGGCGGGCGCGATCCCTTGTCCGTCGACGGACGTCACTTGTCCGTCGGCGGGCATTGGACAGCGCACTCACGTGGGAGCGTGGAGAGGTGAGTTTTCGGGGTGTTTGGGGGGGTTTCAGACAGCGGGGCACCCCAAATCGGGGTGCCCCGGGGAAGTGGACCAATACCCAGGATAGTCAAAATCCTGGGTGTTGGTCCACTTTAAATGAAGCTTTGTTTTCTCTCTGTAAAAAAAATCACTTAGCTAAGTACACTGTGCATCTTTCTAAAAAAACAAAAGTTACTTACCTTTTGTTCCCAGTACTTGATTGCTTCCACTCTGGAGCAGTGAATGGAGTGTGCTAGTATCACCTTGACTCATAGTGAGGGATGGATGTTCTTCAAGGAGGCACCATTGGATTGGACTCAACGGCATAGGACTCTATCTCATGATCTCATGGTGCCTGAGCAAGAGCTGCCGGGGCAAAAGTTGAGTATACTTTTTGTTTTTTAGCAGGCCAGACAGTCCTTTTAAAGGCAGTGTAAGACAAATTCAATTTTGAACCAAAATCAGCAGAATCATCACAATTTAATTCCAATTCAAAATACCCCCAATCTGAACAGCAACACTACCATGGAGATCCTCCTTATGTAAAGCAGCCAGACTGTGTGTATCAGAAAGCTCCTTTAACCATTATCACCAGGTGTTTGATTAAGTAAAATATGACTGTGTGTTGAATATGGGCTTCAATAAATATAGTTAGATGATAAGACAGTACAGCCTGTGAAGAGAGTATAACAGAGGGTGCCAGAACTCACCTTGCTCCATCCATTTACTCCACTTTTAACTCATTCCTGCAAACGTGCAACTACACTAGTACACGAATCAGTGAAGTGCACCAGTAAAAACACTAAGGGGGCAGTCAATGCAAACACGTGCCCAGTGCGGCTGCCCTAGCTATGGTGCCTGGGGAGCAATGGAGGGGTTATGTGCCTTGCTCAAGAGCATTTCATTCGTGCCCCAGCTGGGAACTGAGCATGCAACCCTCCAGTCACGACCAGTCAAGACTGATTCCCTAACGACCAGCCATAATTACCCCAGAACCCACAACAACTCAACCTGTGACACCATTTCACAAGCAAAACTTTGGTACTCAGGCCACCCTTAAAGTGACTGTCCATGTGAGAAATTCGGTGGTCTGGAATTGCTGCACCGATGGAAAGCCCGGAGCAGTTAGTGCTTGTGTTTATTGGTAAAAGGTGATCACCCGGAAGACTGAGGGTGATCACCCGGAAGACTGAGGGTGAACACCCGGAAGACTGAGGGTGAACACCCGGAAGACTGAGGGTGATCACCCGGAAGACTGAGGGTGATCACCCGGAAGACTGAGGGTGATCACCCGGAAGACTGAGGGTGATCACCCGGAAGACTGAGGGTGAACACCCGGAAGACTGAGGGCTCACAGGTAACCTGAGAGGGAGACTCCAGGGGTACAGACCAGAGGCAGGGCATTCCATTAGCAGCGTTTAAGGGGTTGAACGGAGCTCAGAACCAGGCTGGGAGAGACTTTCGCACCATTCCTTGTTAACAATAACTGCTTCAGTGAAATCTAAAAGCGCTGGCAAATTTCACAGCATAACACTGAGCACAGACATTAGCATACCCTTGGACAATGTAGCCATGCAGATATACAGCGCAGCCATGCATCCAGTCACATCAGCAGCACACATACACTGTCAGAAAAGTCTGACCATTGTCCAGAAAGGTGTTAATTCAACCATAAGGCCAGAGCACTGACATATGGTGCAGCAGAAGTACATTCAAGAACAAGTTATACGTATGGGCCCTTATTTATGAAGGAATAGCGACAGGTAGTGACAATTAACATGTAATTAGAGAGTAAATCCCGAAAACCAGAACTTTGGATGTTTTTTTTTTATCACACCCAGACAAGGCAAGAGATATAATAAATCGCAAATGACATAGGTGGAGAAAAAAAAAAAAAAATCAAGAAAAATGCTGGTGCGTAGGGGTTTCACACAAAATCGGGAGGATGAAAATACAGGGTTTTGGTCCACTTTGATTAAATGTTTTTTTCTTATTTTGGGATGGTCATTTTTTGTCTGGTATATTTATGTTGTCATGGCATTATGTATTGCTTACATCACCTACATTTGTCAAGTTGTGCAGCGGCATGCAATGCGGTAAAAAAATAAAATCATTGTCCTCATGTTGTGATTGGCTCATGTGTCTTGCTCATGGTGCCCCAAGCTTTAACCATGTTGTACTCAGTCATACAGAAAGCACATTGAACCTCATCCATTTTGTTCCTCACCACGACATGTCCACTGCTTTGTGTGTGCCACTATGATTTATTTCATATAAAGTGTTTTTGCTAATATTTGTGGGGACCTATATTAAATATAATTTTACACACTTTCATGTTCATGGCCTCCCTGTGATGTACAATGGGCTTTGTTTCCAGGCACAGTAGATAGAAGGACTTCACGATGGGACCTCCTGAAAGCAGGTGTAAAAAATTTGCATGAAAAACGCTAGAATTATTTTGCACTCGAAAATTCCAGACAAAATCAAATTATTTTCGAGTGCTTTTTCTCACACTTGAATTGAATTAGCAAAAACGAAAAAAAAAATGGCTTTCAAGGTTGTTGAATAACGCGTGGAATTTTTGCATGAAAAATCGCACCATTTTCTCAAAAATTACACACAAAAATTTAATGAATCAAGCTCCAATACAGTTGAACTAATCCACAGCAACAAGAAGGGACAGTCAAGGCCAGCCAGTAGGAGTGAAGCTAGCTGTTAGGGCTAGCGCTGCGGAGACGCCTCATGGTGCTTCCAGCCGTCCCTCTCCCGGGGCGAGAGCCGCGCTTCCTCCCCGCGGCTTTCCCCGCCGGGTCTCCCCTAGCCCGAGCGCTGTGTCCCTTCCTGGCAGCGCTCCTCGCTTACCTGGTGTCCTGCCCTCCGTCCGGCGTGGCTGCCGGGGCCTGCGGGCAGCTCCCTCACTTCCTTCTTCCTCCTTGCCTCTCCTGCGCGCACGTCCCCGGCCACTAGGGGGCGCGCGCTGCAATACTGTGGAATTTAAAGGGCCTGTGCATCTCTAATTGATGTCCGGCCGTCCAATCCGGTAATATCACTTCCTTTATATTCTGGCCAGCCCTTCCTCCCTTTGCCGGATTATCGGTGTGTTTCCGTGATTGTCTGTAGTTAAATCTGTGGCTTTTTCGTGTATGACCTCGGCTTACCTTTTTGACCACGAACCTCCGCTGCCTGTCCCGACCTCGGTCTGTCCCTTCGTCTGTGAACCTCCGCTGCCTGTCCCGACCACGGCTTGTCTACTCGCTGCTGAACCCTCGCTGCCTGCCCTGAATCTGGCTACTCACCGTGACCATCGTTTATCTCTGCTGTACAATACCTCGGCAAATTGTGGAACTGTGCCGCCGTTGGGGGGTAGCGACCTGGGAGTCATCAGCCGCACAAGACCAACCTGCTTCGCGGCGGGCTCTGGTGAAAACCGGTGGCTCCTTAGACCCCGCTTCCCTGACGCGGTACTCACCAACAGTTCCGCAGTTCCAGTGGGTCCACGCTTCATTAGTTTCATCCGGTTGTAACAGTATAATCCGGCCATGGATCCCGCCGAGGTGCCATTGCCAGACGTCTCTGAACTACCTGCACTAGTCGCCATGCAGTCACGGCAGATCAATCAACTTACGGCCATGATGCAGCAACTTCTGTCTATGCAGCAACCGCAGACGCCACCGCCTGCTCCGGCTGTTCCACCACAGCTTCCGGTGGCTTCCTCCGCGAGGATTCGTCTCTCCCTGCCAGCTAAATTTGAAGGAGACGCAAGACTTTGCCGTGGCTTTCTTGCCCAATGTTCCCTGCACCTGGAGCTATTGGCTGACCAATTCCCTACTGAGCGCTCCAAGGTGGCCTTTATTATCAGCCTGCTCTCTGGGAAGGCCTTAGCCTGGGCTACCCCATTGTGGGACCGCAACGACCCCGTTACCCTCATGGTTCAAACTTTTGTGGATCAGTTTCGCCAGGTTTTTGAGGAACCTGCCCGGGCGTCTTCAGCCGAATCTGCCTTATTGAATCTGGTTCAAGGTGATCTGTCGGTGGGAGAATATGCCATTCGCTTCCGAACTTTGGCAGCCGAGCTAGCTTGGAACAATGAGGCTCTCTGTGCCTGCTTTAAGAAGGGTCTCTCTAGTAGGGTCAAGGATGTTCTTGCGGCCCGGGATCTCCCTACTTCTCTGTCTGAACTAATCCAACTTGCCACCCGTATAGACATTCGTTTTACAGAGAGGCGTGATGAATTCCGCCAAGATTCTCTGCGTGCCAAGAGGGCATTCCGTTTGGCCCCTACGTTTCAGAACCCTCAGTCTACGCTTTCGTCTCCGTCTGAAGAAGTCATGCAAGTGGACCATACTCGCTTGACTCCCCAGGAAAGGTCGCGCCGGAGACTCGAAAGACTTTGTCTATACTGCGCCAGCCCAGAACATTTTTTGAAAAATTGCCCAATCCGCCCACCACGCCAGGGAAACGGGCGCACCTAGAATCGTTTGGAGAGGCTTGGAGAGGCGTCTCTGGGTGTCTGTGCTTCCTCTCCTAGGTTCACTGTGCCGGCACAACTTCACTTGGGCTCCACTTCCGTCCTGAACTTACCGGCCTTCTTGGACTCTGGTTCGGCGGGCAACTTCATCGAGTCCTCCTTGGTCTCTAAGTATGATATAGCTGTCTACCGTCTGGCCAAGCCACTATTTGTCGCGGCCGTTAATGGGGACAGATTGAACTGCATGGTGCGCTACCGCACCAAACCTCTACTTCTGAAGATCGGCCTCTTCCATCAGGAATTTCTGGAATTTTTCGTATTACCCCACTGTACCTCGCCGCTTCTCTTGGGGCTTCCCTGGCTCCAGCACCATAACCCTACCTTGGATTGGTCCACTGGGGACATCAAGTCCTGGGGCGCAACATGTGTTAAGAACTGTCTTACGTCTTTGCCAGTCCAAAGTACAGCTCCCACGACTCCATTACCGGGTCTACCTGAAGTTTATCTGTCTTTTTCCGTCGTATTTAGCAAGAGGCAAGCTGAGTCACTTCCGCCTCATCGCCCTTACGATTGCCCGATTGATCTTCTACCTGGCGCCACTCCTCCTCGCGGACGCATCTATCCGCTGTCTGTCCCTGAAACCCAAGCAATGTCGGAATACATTCGGGAGAATTTACAAAAGGGGTTCATTAGGAAATCCTCTTCCCCAGCTGGAGCGGGCTTCTTCTTTGTACAGAAAAAGGACGGGTCTCTTCGGCCCTGCATCGATTACCGGGGCCTCAATAAAATTACGGTAAAAAACCGTTACCCATTGCCCTTGATCTCCGAACTTTTCGATCGTCTTCGCGGAGCTAAGATTTTTTCAAAATTGGATCTGAGAGGCGCTTATAACTTAGTCCGCATTCGAGAGGGTGATGAATGGAAGACGGCCTTCAACACGCGAGACGGTCATTTTGAGTATCTCGTTATGCCCTTCGGCCTCTGCAATGCCCCCGCAGTTTTTCAGGAGTTCGTTAACGACATTTTTCGGGACCTGTTGTACACCTGTGTTGTGGTTTATCTTGACGACATTCTCATCTTCTCCTCGTCCATCGAAGAACATCATCAGTACGTCAGACAAGTCTTGTCTCGTTTACTGCAACACCATCTTTATGCTAAGCTCGAGAAATGCCTTTTTCATCAAACCGCATTACCTTTTTTGGGGTACATAGTTTCTGCTCAAGGTCTCCAGATGGATCCTGCCAAGTTAAAGGCGGTCCTTGAATGGCCTCGACCAGTCGGTCTTCGTGCAATCCAGCGATTCTTGGGGTTCGCGAACTATTACCGCCAGTTCATTTTACACTTTTCCACGACAGTAGCCCCCATCGTGGCCCTCACCAAAAAAGGAGCCGATCCCAAGGCATGGTCTCCGCAGGCTGAAGCAGCCTTTCTTGCATTAAAGAAGGCCTTCGGCTCGGCACCGGTACTTTCCAGACCTGACCCGTCTCGTCCTTTCGCTCTTGAGGTGGATGCCTCTTCCGTCGGAGCTGGAGCAGTACTTACGCAACGATCCTCGTCCGGCAAAACTCGAACTTGCGGATTCTTTTCTAAAACCTTCTCTCCTGCCGAGAGGAACTACACCATTGGAGATAGAGAGCTATTAGCCATCAAATTGGCGCTGGAAGAATGGAGACATCTCCTCGAGGGATCTATCTTCCCAATTTCCATTTTTACTGACCACAAGAACCTCTCTTATCTGGAATCCGCACAACGCTTAAACCCTCGTCAGGCCCGTTGGTCACTCTTCTTTGCACGCTTTAATTTCCAGATCCACTTCCGTCCAGCTGCAAAAAACATCAGGGCAGACGCTCTCTCCCGTTCCTCGGATGTCTCGGATAAGGTCTCTTCTCCACAATTTATAATTCCACCCGATCGTCTGGTTCACTCTGCTCCCGCTGCTCTAGAATCAGGTCCTCCGGGGAGGACTTTCGTACCTGTCTCTCGTCGCCTTTTAATACTAAAATGGGGTCATGCCTCCCATACTGCTGGTCACCCTGGAATCAAGAAGACCTGCGCCATCATCTCCAGATACTACTGGTGGCCCACGTTAGCAAAAGATGCCGCAGAATTCGTACAAGCCTGCACCTCGTGCGCGCGCAACAAGACCCCGCGTCAACGTCCCGCAGGTCTTCTCCAACCACTTCCCATTCCGGACATCCCCTGGTCTCACATCGCCATGGATTTTATCACTGATCTTCCGCCTTCACAGGGCAATACCGTCATCTGGGTAGTGGTGGACCGATTTTCGAAGATGGCGCATTTCATTCCGTTGCCTGGATTACCTTCTGCTCCCCTATTGGCAAAGAATTTCCTTAAACACATCTTCCGTCTACATGGGCTCCCAACCCACATTGTCTCCGACAGGGGAGTTCAATTCGTATCGAAATTCTGGAGGGCTCTCTGTAATCAATTAAAGGTGAAATTGGACTTTTCTTCCTCGTATCATCCCCAATCCAATGGCCAAGTGGAGAGGGTAAATCAAACTTTGGGGCTGTATCTACGCCATTTTGTTTCCACTCGCCAGGATGACTGGGTGGACCTGCTGCCCTGGGCAGAGTTTTCTTATAACTTTAAGGACTCTGAATCCACCGGAAAATCTCCTTTCTTTATAGTCTATGGTCGTCATCTCCTTCCTCCTCTGCCTATACTAACGCCCTCCTCGGTACCTGCGGTCGATGACCTTTCGCACCAGTTTTCTTCCATCTGGCATGAAACACAGCATTCACTGGAACAAGCCGTGTCTCGTATGAAAATCCAGGCTGATAAGAAGAGAAGGACTCCTCCTTTATACTCTCCGGGGGATAGGGTATGGCTTTCGGCCAAGTATATTCGTTTTAAAATCCCCAGTTACAAACTAGGACCTCGCTTCTTGGGACCTTTTAGGATCCAACAACGTATCAACCCTGCCTGTTACAAGCTGCATCTGCCACCCTCTCTCCGCATAACCAATTCCTTCCATGTCTCTCTGCTCAAACCGGTGACTGTTAATCGTTTTTCCCCCAAATTATTGGAACCTAAGCCAGTCGCAGGTACTGAAGATACCTTTACGGTCAAAGAGATACTTGCTTCGAAGATCTCCAGAGGAAGACGCTATTTCTTGGTGGATTGGGAGGGCTACGGCCCTGAGGAGAGATCCTGGGAACCGGAAGAAAACATCCTTGATCGGACCCTTATTTCGGACTTCCTTGGTCCTAAGAAGAGGGGGAGACCTAAGGGGGGGGGTACTGTTAGGGCTAGCGCTGCGGAGACGCCTCATGGTGCTTCCAGCCGTCCCTCTCCCGGGGCGAGAGCCGCGCTTCCTCCCCGCGGCTTTCCCCGCCGGGTCTCCCCTAGCCCGAGCGCTGTGTCCCTTCCTGGCAGCGCTCCTCGCTTACCTGGTGTCCTGCCCTCCGTCCGGCGTGGCTGCCGGGGCCTGCGGGCAGCTCCCTCACTTCCTTCTTCCTCCTTGCCTCTCCTGCGCGCACGTCCCCGGCCACTAGGGGGCGCGCGCTGCAATACTGTGGAATTTAAAGGGCCTGTGCATCTCTAATTGATGTCCGGCCGTCCAATCCGGTAATATCACTTCCTTTATATTCTGGCCAGCCCTTCCTCCCTTTGCCGGATTATCGGTGTGTTTCCGTGATTGTCTGTAGTTAAATCTGTGGCTTTTTCGTGTATGACCTCGGCTTACCTTTTTGACCACGAACCTCCGCTGCCTGTCCCGACCTCGGTCTGTCCCTTCGTCTGTGAACCTCCGCTGCCTGTCCCGACCACGGCTTGTCTACTCGCTGCTGAACCCTCGCTGCCTGCCCTGAATCTGGCTACTCACCGTGACCATCGTTTATCTCTGCTGTACAATACCTCGGCAAATTGTGGAACTGTGCCGCCGTTGGGGGGTAGCGACCTGGGAGTCATCAGCCGCACAAGACCAACCTGCTTCGCGGCGGGCTCTGGTGAAAACCGGTGGCTCCTTAGACCCCGCTTCCCTGACGCGGTACTCACCAACAGTTCCGCAGTTCCAGTGGGTCCACGCTTCATTAGTTTCATCCGGTTGTAACACTAGCTAGCGAGGTGAACTACAGAAACCCATACCTCCCAACTGTCTCTTTGGAGGGACTGCCCCTCTTTTGAGTTCAAGTTCCCCTGTCGCTCGTTGTTCTCATTTGTCCCCCTTTGAGGTGTAACATGCAGATCTGCATCAATAAATAATTTATTTACCTATTTGTTTATATTGTTGTAACTGTTACAGCCTCAAGAGGGGGCGTGGCTTAATTTACAAATGGTCCCTCAGATGGGCCGATCAGATCCCTCCTTGCAGGGCATCCGAAATCGGGATGTCCCGCGGGGTGAAACCTCCCAGGAAGCCCAGAAACCTTACCTTAACCCTGTTCCAACGGCGCATGCGCGGGCCACGCCCGCGTCTCGTGCTTCCCTCTAGCAGGGCGTGCACCCACGCCGGCCGTTTGTGAATGGCTGGCGCGGGCGCGCTCCCTGTTAGAGGGAAGCGCGAGACGCGGCCTCCAGCACTCAGAGCCGCTGTGGTTGGACGCCGCTTGTACGTGCATAGCACAGCGGCTCTGACCGCTCTGATTGGACGAGCGCCCACGTAGGAGCGTGGTGAGGTGAGTGTTTCCGGGGCGTTCTGGGGGGTTTCACACAGCAGGGCACCCCCGATCGGGGTGGACCAAAACCCAGGATAGTGAAAATCCTGGATGTTGGTCCACTTTAAAAAGCTGGAGGGTATGGAAACTTGTATATGAAATATGATTGATGCAAACTGTCATGTTGTTCTTTTTAAATGTAATTAAATGTATTTAAAAAAAAACAATATAATGGTGTGCAGAAACACCGCCATCCCTGCTGAACCACCATGATCTAGTAAAAAAAAAAACGGTCCCAGCAAATGCTCTCCCACACTTTCCTTTAGATCACTGTTTGTCAAGCTGTGCTACACGTACCACAGGGGGTACACACCACAGCTTGATGGGGTATGCAGTGATTTTCAGGGATGCATCAACATGGTAGGTCTGATGGGTTTGTTATATTATTTTAACAGTAATAAATTATTCCTTCTTATTTTAAAAGTGTTACAATGTTTGTGGCCTACTTAAAGTGATCCCATAATTGGGGGGGACTTGGATGGAATTTTTTTGTAGCTAGGGAGTACTTTGTTGGAGTTTCTTGTTGGTGTTGAGAACCACTGCTCTAGATGGTGCTGCCTGAGACGACCACCCGACCTCACTTACTAATTACAGGTGCCTGCCAGGGGGAGTACTGCCAGCCAGGATTAAGTGTGGTGGAGGCCCCCGTTGCAGGGCAAATGGGGGAGGCCCCGGGGCTAGAGCTCCTTGCGCCCCTCTCATAATCCGGCCCTGCTGCCAGCATTGAAGCAGTGGAGAGTAGTGAGCCCTCAGCCTTCAGGACTCCTTGGGATTCAATCTGCATGCTGTCAGGTTAGTATTTTGTGTTGTCTGGAAATATACTTTAAATTCCTCCAGCAGGTTCAGTTACATTTTTGTTTTATTTACTTTTGAATAAAGGGGAGTGGGAGCAGCTCAATCACTATTATTTATACAAAATTATTATTATTATTATTCAGGGCCTGGGAACTAATTTACCGCCCAGTTTAACCCTCTCATCATCTAAATATCAAGCAACAAACATGTCTAGCTGTGTGGAAAGACAGAGATTTGGTTGCATATATCTGCAGATACATGTGGAAGCCGCACTGCCCCGACAAGGCACTCTGTGTTTAGTGTGGTCCCTACTCTTAATTTTGAGTCCCCAAAGTTGGGACATGCAATGCAGACAAATATTTGAGAGCTACTCACCTGGGAAGCTGCCAGCCTCCCTATCTGCAGATATGTGCAACCAAATCTCTGTCTTTCCACATAGCTAGACATGTTTAGTGCTTAATACTTGGATGATGAGAGGGTTAAACTGGGCGGTAAATTGGTTCCCAGGCCCTGAATAATAATGTTGATAATTTTGTATAAATAATAGTGATGGAGCTGCTCCCACCCCCTTTGCTCAGTTTGAATGGCCATGAACACACACAGGGAGGGATTCAGCCACCATGGATCTCTCCCTGTGGAGTGTTCTAAAGGGAGGCTGGCAGCTTCCCAGGTGAGTAGCTCTGGCTGCATTGCATGTCCCAACTTTGGGGACTCAAAAATAAGAGTAGAGACCACACTAAACACAGAGTGCCTTGCCGGGGCATTGTGGCTTCCACATGTATCTGCAGATATGTGCAACCAAATCTCTGTCTTTCCACACAGCTAGACATGTTTGGTGCTTAATACTTGGATGATGAGAGGGTTAAACTGGGCGGTAAATTGGTTCCCAGGCCCTGAATAATAATGTTGATAATTTTGTATAAATAGTGATGGAGCTACTCCCACCCCCTTTGCTTTATTTACTTTTGACCAATATACTTAATTTAAAATCTCCCCCTCTATACTTTTACCCACATGAAGTTTGAGCACAGTCAGCAGACAGTGACAGGACTAAGGAGCCTGATAGGGGAAAGGGGCAGCAAGTGAGGCATGTGACTAGGGCCCTTATTCATCAAGCGATAGCGCCAGGTAGTGTCTGACGAGCGCCAGGTAGCGGCAGCTAACGGCGACTACCGACTCAAGTACGCCCGGCGGCGCTCACAATGACGCATTTATCAAGCAAAATGAGGCTAGCGCCGGCGAGAGCGACGGCTAGCGCGGCATTCATCATGAAGCCGCCTGGACCGAACAGCGCCGCTGCAAATTCCCTCACAGCGCCAGGTATGAGCTGTCGCTCCCTGGCGATGTCCAATGCATTTCAATGGAGCAATCTATAATTAATCATAATTAATTGGGATTAATTTTTTTTTTTATTTTTTTAATGTCAAAAAATCGGAGAACACTTCTGCAATGTTAGGATTTATTTTTAAGTAAAAAAAAAAAAAAAAAAATATGTGCAGAATTGATCTAACAGGTCTGAGATTAATGTATTCATATTACAAAATGATTCTAAAAACATGTATAATGTTACATTCAAAAAATATGGTTGTTTAGGGGTTAAAAACTAATTAATACACATCGCGGCAAGCGCTCTGGGGTTTAAACAAGGAATGGACAGCGACAGCACATTCGGAGCGTGATTTGTTGATGAATATGAAGCTAGCCGTTCGCTCTGGCCATTCGTTGTCAGGCGCTCACATACAACGCTGGACCTGTGAAACAGCGACCCCCCAGCCCGTATTCAACATTACCGCACACCGACTGAGTCGCTGTCATCAAGCTAATGCCGGCCAAGCACAGCGAATACTGACTGGCGCTGAAAAAATCACGCTACAGTCGCTCATCTGTCGCTACCTGGCGCTATTAATGAATCGGCCTCTAGGTAGGTAGGTAGGTAGGTGCTCAGGTAGGTAAGGCTTGTTTGCTATTGCAATATTGTCATGATAAAGGACCTGGGTGGGTTCTTTCAAGCGGTGAACGTTTGAAGTTTTCTCTTGCCTTTTATACACATGCCTGGTTGGATTTCTAAAACTGTGGTATTAAATGTGACTTTTTATCTTTTACTTATTTGCATCACTGCTGGTTTTCTTGTTATAAATTGTCTGGGAGTTAGAGGAGTCCCCCTGCATCCGTAAAAATGTTCTAAGGTATAAATGTGGTGTAGCTGACAATTCCTTTTGCCTTTTTTCCCTCTCAGGCTGCTCAGCCATGTCACTTTTTTAATAAAGTGTATTAGTCAAAAAAAAAAAAATTCTGTAGCCTATTATATCATAGACTTTAACGTTCACTGGTGTTTTAACCCCTAACTGTCATAGTGAAATACTTCCAAAACGTCCAGAAATGTATCTCTTAGTAGCGTCAGCTATTATCAGACGGTGCAGAGTTTGTTGTTCTGGTGCACAGCGTGAAGGGCGCTGGTCCTTTAAGGCCAGCAGCTCCATGACCGGCCTGTGCTTACTTTGGAATCTGACCAGCCATGGTAATGGGGGGAGATCAGGGTAAGTGACATCAGGAGGAGGGGGGTATAAGGGGCTTGGTTGCCCCCTTCCACTTCCTCTTTGACCCCTGATCTCCTCCTGGAATGATCTGTCGCGTGTGACACTCGTCCAGGTCCTCAGCATGGAAGCCCTCATGGCGGTGCTGCGCCGGTAGGTGGAGAGGTGAGGACTGTATAAGAAGCTTGCTCGAGAACCTGCCCACCTTGCTGCTACCTGTGTACTTCTGGCTCAGCCCCTCTCCCCCCGCAATGCTGATCAGCCGGGGGGCTCCATCTCAGCCAGTGGACCATCCCCTCGGTCATCAGGGGGGCCCAGCGAGCCATCCCTTTGTCCTCGAACTCAGGCCACCCACTCCTGCCGCACTGTTGCGGCCCAGACTGAGGTGTCATTCACCCGCCTCCGTGATCAGAGGGGGGAGGCACCAGTCACCATGTCGGGCTCCCCACCAGACCTTGCAGGGAGGCCCAAAGTCTATACCATACAGCCTCAGGGCCAAGCTGGCTGCAACCACTGATTAGAAACCTGGCATTTTTGGAGCTATTCCTGTTGGTGGTGGGGGGAGGCATTGAGGAATAAGGCAGTTTGTTTTTGATCTGACAACATGTCTGTAGTATTGGCATCAGCTGGTGCTGGCATGTTTGACAGTGGGATAGATTTCCGTGTTTGGAGCCCGAGGCGAGGAAAGTCAGTGAGGCATGCCCTGAATAGCTGATGGAGGTCGTATGAGGCACTTGTTTGAGTTGAAATGGAGGTCGGTTGCACCATCTACGTAGGAGGTTACTCAAAGTTTTGGCAGCACTGGTTTGGGCTGGAAAACGAATTTGGGGTTCCTCTTATGGAGTGAGAAAGGCGTGATTTGTTTTTGTGGTACATGGGCGAGCTGTTGGCAGGGAGGAGTCCCTAGCCTCAACAGATAAAAAGCTGGCCTTCTTGTGCTGATTTTCGGGATGAAATGACTCTACAAAAACATTCTGGGTAAGGAAGGCGCTGAAGGGGTGACACAAGGAGCACAGGAAGTTGATATGAGACGGCGTGTCTTGGGAGATTCTGCGTGGGATCATTGGTAGACTAGCACAGGTTTGCTTGTTGGAACTTGAGGCGAAGATATTCAAGGCAGCATTTTCTTTGACATTTTTTGGGGCTTTGCGAGTGGTGTAGTTAGTTAGCCGAAACAGGTGGGTGCCTTGAGGTTTATGGGCAGAAGATGTGGCTTTTACAGGAGAAGGGGTATCGATCCGGATTCAGATTTCTAATACTGGCCAGAGAGGAAAGGGGGTTAGTATTTTTCTGGGTCAGCTGGGGTCTTATGTATCGTGTCCGGGCTCCGCGTTGAGGGAATCAGGGGGCGGGCCATTGTTCATACACGAGGACGGGTCCTTTCTTGTCACGTTTTCAGTTTTTGGCAGTATTCAGGAGATGCTTGGCGGAAATGGGATTGTCCAGCAGGGAGTACGGAATGCATTCCTTCCACATAGGAGCAGCGACAGAGGTGACAAGTCTAGGCTTGCCAGTGGAGTTCGTAAAAAAAATTGGGGCGATGGGAATCGAAGAGGTTTCTGTCATATATTTGCCTGGAAAGGGGATGGCTGTGTGGGGATAATGTTTGGGGTTGTAATTAATCCTTTTATCATTTTAGATTCGGCATGTTCACGTCCTGGTTGTTGGACATTCATTTATATTCTGGGTGGCGCAGAGCATCGTTGTAGGTGAGCAGCAGTCAGCTCGGCCTTCCTGAGGAGCGAACGAAGATGGTTTGGGCCCGCGGGAACTGAGGTGGTGTGAATTAGCCGGGTCCGACATAATTAGCAGCCATCCGCATATGCAATGATTTTTATCTTGTTAGTACCAATATTCATACCTTTAATATTTTCTTCTGTATTTATCTTTTGGATCACATTTTCTAGATTAAGGTTGAACAAGATTGGAGATAGTGGGCAGCCCTGACTGGTTGCGCTTTTTATATCTAATGGGCTAGAGAAGTAGCCATTCACAACTGTGGATTGGTTCTTAAATAGAAACAGAATTTTTTCACAGATCCTAATTTTGCCCAAGTGTTTTGCTGACTATACCTCATAATTGGATTGTTCAATCTCTGTATTATCGCACTAAAACAATGAGCCCCAGCTGAATGTTAGTCCCCTTTTTCACACCTCCCCATTTTTCATTGCATTGGAGCAAAAATATGAAAGTGGGGTAAATGTCTCCCCCCCCTTGGAAAAATGTCGTCCTCGACATTATGTTCCTTACCTATGTCAAGGTTCTATCTCCCCCTTGTTGTAGACGATATTCAGACTTCTGGGAGCGTACCTCTGTCAAACACCCTTCATCACCGTAGCGGGATTTACATTGCTCTTTGGTACTTTCGGCTTCCAATATTGCCTTATTCCCTTCCATCCTCCTACACATCCAACAACCTCTCTACACTACTCTCAACCTCTACTATAACCTACTTCCCTTGTTTAACGTGGTGCCTACAATCGCCTATTTGTAGGTGGCTATTAATTTCTTATAACCTAGTTATCTTCAGCGTCTTATGGACGTGGGGTGCACTAGTTATACTATACTATACTATACTATTTTCAAGATACTTATCAGTTCCTGGGTTTAGGTGTTCAACTATTCCCATTCCCTGAACCTATCTCTGTCTCTTACCTTACAACTCTTGACAACTCTGGATCATCCTAGTACTCACCAAGTTCCAGCGATATGTACTAAGTACCACAGTATTTACTGCTTTAGGATACAGAATAGTATTTGTGAGTATGGGGCTAAGTACCCATATTCAAGCAAGGGTTTTACCTTGAGACCACCATCCCTTTGCATCATATGTTATTAACATTTTTGGTATCTCATCCTTGATCTTGAACCTTTGGATCTGGTGTATACATCACTCAGACTCCTATATCACATTTCTTTACTTCAGCTTCTTCCTCAGGCGAGACACTGTGAACTCCCATATCAGTTAAGTTTATGGGGTATTCCGTGAAATCTCCCTGGTACCTTAGGAACGTTGCGTGCGTGTCCCAGTTTCTATGGAAACGAGGGCCCCGTAGGTCATGTGCACATCTAGTTCCATAGCTATGGCAATGAAGACAGTTGCACACTCCCCTGAGATTGTGTGTACCATGGCTCTTTCAGAGTTATATTATCACACAATTAATTCACCATTACACTTTGGTTATGCACCTGTGTTGTACCCACGATGTGGTTGTTAAAAACACAGTGCCTCTACTTGTGGTGCTCACACAAACTAGGAGAAGGTTTGTTCCCACTGCCATTTAAGTGCTAGCTGGGTAACCACCACTTTTAGCTTGAGCTTCAATGTGTGTCTACTGGTCCTGGTTAAGGTACCATATCGTACACATAAGCTACTTTTTAGGGAAAGACCAGAGCCACCCTAGCCCAATTAAGTTGCATAGGGCTGCTCAATTACCCTAAACCAATTCACCACTTCCAATTTCGGTTCTCTCTGTGAACCCAACGTAAACACTACACTTAAATCAGATCCACCTCTTGCCATTGTTTCAGACAGAATAAAATCAGGTTAAGCGAACCAGCTTAATCTCTTGTCATTGTTCCAGACAGAAAATTAAATCAGGTTATTCAAACACCTTCTGAAAACTTTCCTTAGTCTCTTTCCAAAACACACTACACTTTGACCAGATCCATCTCTTGTCATTGTTCCAGACAGAAAACAGAATCAAGTTAAGTGAACCAGATCAATCTGTCTCCTGCTGCATAGCATATGATGGAGAACAACCAGGCCATTCACAGCATGGACATCTTCAGTTAAGAGATTCCATTATGAGGTAGTTTAGGTCTGCTTGAAGGAACATGCACTCAACCATAAAAATTAACCTTCAACACTGTGGTTCCTTCTCTTCTTCCTCCTGGAAGGCAAAAACTGGTTAAACACCAAACTCTCTTTTTATTCCACACACTTAAACCAGATAAATCTCTTGTCATTGTTCCAGACAGAAAATAAAATCAGGTTAAGCAACCAGTTCAATCTCTTGTCATTTTTCCAGACAGAAAATTAAAGCAGGTTAGGAAAACATTTTAGTGCAATATCAACACAACTGTAAACTATAAACTGATTCTCAGTTCAACTCTTGGCTCCACCAGGCAGTATGGAGTTAATACTCCTGGGAGTCCTCTTTAACTTTCAAGCACCGTAGTAGTCGGGATCAGGCAGCTTGATGGCTTGACCGTCCGGACCTACAGCGTTGATCTGCTTAGTAATGTCCAAATGACGTGGACCACAAATCACAACACGATCCATGTAGATGTGCCTTACCCAGCGCCATGTCTCGTAGCAGGACTGGTACCGACGGCACATGGCTGGGGGCAACTCCTCAATGTCCATCTCTTCTGAGATCAGCAAGTACTCCTTTATGGCTTCTTCAATCCACTGACCTCGCTGAGTCTCAACAAATTCCATTCCTGTCTTACACAGGTACGGGTACTCCAACTTTAGCTCACTGGCGCAGCGTTTTTGCACAATGCGCTGCCAGCGGGCAAATTCAGGAAGTTCTTTAATGTTGCCTCTCCCCGGTCTCACATGGGGACGGCTGGCCCGTTTGGTCAACCTGAAAATAGAGTCTTTCTCTGCCTCTTTGCGGACTGGACTCACAACAGGGGCTGGTTTCAGCTTGTTTGCGCCCCTAGTGGTGAGGCTCAGCACGACATTCTCGCTGATGCGCACCTGGTTCACTGTAGGTAGCGGTCTGAGCACGGCCGCGCTTCCATTGCTAGGGCTCGGCGCGCCTGCTTCCTCTGACACAGTCTCTGTAGCTGGGACTAACACTGCTGAAACAGCGGGCACTTTTCACAGGGCTCGAAGTTATGAACGGCACTCTAGGCTTCAAGTTCATCTCCTCCTGCACTGCTCTCAGGGCTTCTGTCAGCATGTCCATAGTAATATTCCATGTATGTCTCACACCCTGCTTCGGATAGATTAATTACACGTGGGTTATGGTCCAGTAGAGGGCGAACTTCTGCAGAGATGACTAGAAAAAGAAGCCCCTCCCAGTCCATAAATACCCGGGACCTCCCACACATTCCCCAGTAATCGTCTCTGCAGACGGTGAGCAAGTCAGAAGATGGCTGTCTCTTCCTTGCAGGTACGCTGGGTTCACACCCGGCCATCTTTGTCCCTATTTCTGCCCGGACCTAGTTAATTTTAAACCCCTATGCCTCCCAGCCTAGGCTGCAGGTCCGGGTGAGGGTAGGGTACACCTTAACAGGTGTACTTATAGGAGCCTTGCTCCTCCGTGAGACCCCATAACAGGGGGTAGGCGGCTACCAGGTTGGTGACCCTGGTTTGGGAAGCCCTGTCCGTTTCCCCACTCTCTACCGCTGTAGTTGGGGACCTTCCCCTTCCATTACTCCCTTTCCCGCAATGGGGGGGGCTGTGTCCTTTCACTCATGATCCTTCACCTTTTTGTTTCTGTGTGATTGTGTGGGTGTGTGGTGCTTGCACTGTACTGATGCGCCTGTTTGGGAGCCACAGCACGCCTGGAGCCGACGGCTCCGCGCTCGGTGGGGAGAGCTTCTTCCCCTCATGTCTGTCCATGTCTCACTCTCTCTCTCTCTCTCTCTCTGGCGCCCTTTGTGGTGCTCTGCATTGGCTGGGAACCGCGATGATGGGGAAGGGGCGGGGCGAGCCGCGGCGCGCGATGTGCGCTGGCCCGCCCTTCTTCTTCTTCCTCTGCTGTCTGCACATTTTGGTCGGAGAGGCGCCATTACAGCGTTGTGAGTGCCCTGCGGGGCTTCTTGTTGTTTTCATATACTTGTTTATGTTATATGCGCCTTTTTTTTTTGTCTAGCCTGGCGGCTGCCATTTATAACGCATGTATCTGTTGCACATTTGTGTTTAATTCATATATTGACATTTTCTGCATGTATGATTGCTGTGGAGAATGTGCCTTGCTTCCAGGGTTCCCCTCTCTTTTTATGTCTTTCAGGAGGACCCTGCTTAGTTAAAAGCGGGGGGGGGGGGGGTTCTCTCAGTCCTAGGGTCCCTTGGCTAAATTTGGGGCATAATTATTATTATTATTATTATTATTAAAATCCTCCCACTAACGGACTTAAGGGGCATCCCGGGTAGCTTCTAGCGTAATTCCCTCTGGTCAATGCGACTACCATAAGATTCACCATATGGAGGCTTCCCAGGATACCGGGCTCGGGCTCCCTTCGGGGCAATCCCGGCAGTGCGTGGGTTGTGGGGCGTCCCTTACGGGGGATAATGTGCTGGATTGCATACCATATGCGCAGCAGGCCATAACGCGGCAGTCGGGGTACCAGGCGTCTGGGTCAGCGCTGTCTGTCTCATCACCTACTCCACCACTCCTGATCCGTACCCCTAGTGACACTGTCATTTGCGGGGAGTCGCAATCTGATGTATGTGCTAGATTGGCCAACATCGAAAAATTGATTTCTAGCTCTGCGTCCAGAAAGGCCCCGGCTAAGAGAAGACTTTTGTCGCCGGCCGCGCCGGTTCTGGATTTTGATGATTATGATTCCCTTGACTGGTCTGATTATTCCCCACTTGAGAAAGGCGAACTGTTTGCGGAATCTGATGGCTCTGAGAATCAGCAGTTTTTGGATGCTGATGCTGTGCAGGTGCATGGGGATGCCGTGGATACCCCCAAGATCCTGGCCCTTTTATTTGAGGTGCTGGCTATTTCTCCTCCGGCGGAGTCCCCTCCGCAGAAGGGGGAATTTTTTGGGACCTCTAAGCCTAGTTTGGAGTTCCCAAATCAGATGCATTTCGAAAATCTGATTCTTTAGGAATGGGAAAGACCTAGCTTCCCGGTGTTTCTCAGGGATGGGATAGGATAAGTATCCCTTTCCGGTGGACGCAGTGAAGCGCTGGTCGTCCCCTCCCGAGGTCGATGTGCCCGTTCTGGGATTGTCCAACACATCTGTTGTGCACTCTCCAGACACCACCTCGATTAAGGATGGTGAGGACCGATGTATTGATCAAATGGCTTCGCAGCCTTGAGAAAGGGACCGGCGGTCCCGAAACGTAGGCACATTCCTGTTACGATCATTGTCTCTATACTCTGGGGTAATTGCTATGCCATTGTCTTTATGTATTTCATGCTATCTAAATATGATGCGCGCCATGATTTATACTGTGTTAGGGCGAGCGCTGCACGCCCGTCTCACAGCATTTCACCTACCTCCATGGCTGCATGCAGCCGTCATCCATCTTCCCTCGGGGCTGCTTCCAGCTGCCGCCCTTCCCCCAGTGCTTCCTCCTTGCATGCGCACAAGTCTCCGTCCACTAGAGGGCGAGCGCACAGGATCCCTGAGATTTAAAGGGCCTTTACAGCACTGATTGGTGTTTATGTCATCCAATCCTGCATCATCTTCCCCTATTTAAACAGGCACTTCCTTCCTTCAGTGCCGGATCTTGGTCTCTCCATGCTTGTTGAAAGTCAGACATTCTTGGATTGCTCACCCGTGTACCGACCTCTGCCTGTTCCCGACTCTGAACCTTTGCTGCCTGCCCCGACCTCGGCTACTCACCTTTACTGCGAACCTGTGCTGCCAGCCCCGATCTCTGCCTGTACTTACTACGCCTTTTGCCTGCCACTTGTGTACCTCACTGAACCTCGGCTGACTGTGGGACTGGGCCGCTGTTAGGGGGTAGCGACCTGGGGGTCACTCGCCGCACAAGACCAACCTGCCTTGCGGTGGGCTCTGGTGAATACCGGTGGCCTCTTAGACTCCGCTCCCCTGACACGGTACCTGCCATCGGTTCCACAGTTAAAGCGGATCCACACCCGAGTCCGCTGCACCCGGTCCGTGACAGTAAGATCCGGCCATGGATCCCGCTGAGGTACCGCTGCCGGATGCCACTGAATTGCCTGCTATAGTAGCTATGCAGTCCCGCCAGATTAATCAACTCTCTGCCATGATGCAGCAATTTTTAACGATTCAGCAACAGCAAGTTCCATCACCGGCTCCAGCATTACCGCCACAGCCCCCGGTAACATCTTCTGCCAGAATCCGTCTCTCCTTGCCGGCTAAATATGATGGGGATGCCAAGTTATGCCGAGGGTTCCTTGCCCAATGTTCCCTGCACTTGGAGTTGTTGGCGGATCAATTTCCCACTGAACGAGCTAAGGTGGCCTTTGTCATCAGTTTGCTTTCTGGAAAGGCTTTGGCCTGGGCCACTCCCTTGTGGGATCGCAATGACCCTGTCTCTTCCAGTATTAACACCTTTGTCTCAGAGTTTCGCCAGGTCTTTGAGGAACCTGCCCAGGCTTCATCTGCTGAATCGTCCCTTTTGAACTTGGTCCAGGGCGAGTTGTCCGTTGGTGAATACGCCATTCGGTTCCGCACTCTAGCCTCCGAATTGTCTTGGAACAATGAGGCCTTGTGTGCCTGCTTCAAGAAAGGACTTTCTAGTAAAATTAAGGATGCTCTTGCGGCTCGTGACTTGCCTTCATCTCTCACTGAACTCATCCATCTGGCCACACGCATTGATGTGCGCTTTGCTGAGAGGCGTGAAGAATTCCGCCAAGAAAGAGACTCTCAGCGCCCTAGGAGGGCATCCCGTTTGGCTCCAGTACTTCAAAACCCTTTGTCTGCACATGTACCTCCCAGTGAGGAGGCCATGCAGGTCGATCGATTCCGTTTGACCCAATTGGAGAGAACTCGCAGAAGGAACGAGAACCTTTGTCTGTACTGCGGTGGTTCTGAGCATTTTTTGAAGGACTGTCCTATTCGCCCTCCACGTCAGGGAAACGGGCGCACCTAGTGGCGGTGGGAGAGGCGTCCCTGGGTGTATGTGCCTCCTCTCCACGGCTCACTGTTCCTGTTCAACTTTCCATCTCACCTTCCACATCCCTGAATTTAAGCGCCTTTTTGGACTCTGGTTCTGCAGGGAACTTTATAGAGGCTGCCTTGATCAATAAACATAATATCCCTGTGAATCGCCTTGCTACACCCTTATTTATCGCCTCAGTCAATGGTGATAGGCTGGACTGTACTGTGCGCTATCGCACCGTTCCCCTCCAATTAAAAATTGGACTCTTCCATCAAGAGAATGTTGAGTTCTACGTCCTCCCTAATTGCACCTCTCAGATTCTTCTAGGCCTTCCTTGGCTCCAACGTCATGATCCCACGCTTGACTGGACCACCGGTGATATCAAGACTTGGGGTGCAGCGTGCTTTAAGAAGTGCTTGAAGTCTGTTCCTGTTCGACCTATTCCTGCTTCAGCACCATTACCTGGCTTGCCTGAGATCTACCAGACCTATGCTGATGTATTCTGCAAGAAACAAGCGGAGGTACTTCCGCCTCATCGCCCCTACGATTGCCCTATAGACCTCCTACCGGGTACCACTCCTCCTCGTGGCCGAATTTACCCTCTCTCGGCTCCTGAGACTCAAGCCATGTCGGAGTATATTCGAGAAAATCTTCATAAAGGGTTCATACGGAAGTCTTCCTCTCCGGCAGGTGCGGGGTTCTTCTTTGTGGCGAAAAAAGATGGCTCTCTTCGCCCTTGTATTGATTACCGCGGCCTCAATAAAATTACCGTTAAAAATCGATACCCTTTGCCCTTGATTGCCGAATTATTTGACCGACTGCGTGGGGCCAGGGTCTTCACCAAGCTTGACCTGAGGGGAGCCTATAATTTGATACGTATACGCGAGGGTGATGAATGGAAGACCGCCTTCAATACCCGCGATGGCCACTTCGAATATTTAGTGATGCCCTTTGGTCTCTGCAATGCACCCGCTGTATTCCAGGAATACGTAAATGACATTTTTCGGGACTTGCTTTACTCCTGTGTTGTTGTATATTTGGATGATATACTCATCTTTTCATCTAATCTAGAAGAACATCACCGTCATGTCCGGCAAGTCCTGTCTCGTCTCCGTCAACACCATCTTTACGCCAAGTTGGAGAAGTGTCTATTTGATCAAACCACCTTACCCTTTCTTGGATATATTGTCTCAGCTCGTGGCCTTCAAATGGATCCCAGCAAGTTGAAAGCAGTTCTGGATTGGCCCCGTCCTATTGGCCTGCGAGCTATTCAACGTTTTCTGGGCTTCGCCAATTACTATCGCCAGTTTATTCCTCACTTTTCCACTGTAGTGGCGCCTATTGTGACCCTCACAAAGAAGAGCACCAATTCGAAGTCTTGGCCTCCTCAGGCTGAAGAGGCCTTCATTGCTCTAAAAAAGGCCTTCTCCTCTGCACCAGTGTTGTCTAGGCCAGATCCATCTCGGCCTTTCGCCCTAGAAGTAGATGCCTCCTCCATTGGAGCCGGAGCGGTGCTCACTCAAAAATCGTCTACTGGCAGAATTCTCACCTGCGGGTTCTTTTCGAAGACCTTTTCGCCAGCGGAGAGGAATTACTCCATCGGAGATCGGGAGTTACTCGCCATCAAGTTGGCATTGGAGGAGTGGAGACACCTCTTAGAAGGTTCTGCCCATCAAGTATCCATCTATACTGATCACAAAAATCTATCTTATTTAGAAACTGCCCAGCGATTGAATCCACGACAAGCTCGTTGGTCGTTGTTTTTCGCTCGATTTGATTTTCAAATCTACTTCCGGCCAGCCGCTAAGAACATCAGGGCAGACGCCCTTTCTCGCTCCTCTGACATCTCTGGTGTTGAATCCACTCCACAACATATCATCCCGCCTGAACGCCTTGTCCACTCTGCCCCCGCTACTCTTGTACAAGCACCGCCGGGAAAGACCTTTGTGCCAGCCCGCCAACGTCGCAAAATATTAGAATGGGGGCATTCTTCCCATGTAGCCGGCCATGCCGGTATCAGGAAGTCTTGTTCTATCATTTCTCGATATTATTGGTGGCCTTCTTTTGAAAAGGATGTGACCGAATTCGTTCAGGCCTGTACCACCTGTGCTCGCGACAAAACCCCTCGCCAAAGACCTGCTGGCCTACTCCACCCACTTCCTATTCCAGATACCCCATGGACACACATTGCTATGGACTTTATTACCGACCTCCCTTCTTCGCATAGCAATACTGTAATTTGGGTGGTAGTGGATAGGTTTTCTAAGATGGCGCATTTTGTTCCTTTGCCCGGTCTCCCGTCAGCTCCTCTGTTGGCAAAATACTTCCTGAAGCATATCTTTCGACTTCATGGTCTACCTACACATATTGTGTCTGACAGAGGTGTGCAGTTTGTGTCCAAGTTCTGGAGAGCTCTTTGTAAACAAATGAAAATTAAACTGGACTTTTCCTCCGCTTATCAGGCTCGATTCAGAGACACATTCGTCCGGACCTCCGTAGCTGTCTGTGAAAGTTTTGGTGGGTGTTTGTCATTTTTTGGCTTTTTTTCGTATATTTTTCACTCGCACGAACGTTCGAGAACATGCGTATATGCTCTTTCGATAATGGTGACAAAATCGGAAGATTTTCGTTACTTCGGGAGCTTTTTCCCACCAAATCGGAAATGTTTCGTCCGTTCAGAATTTTTTCGTTATTGCAATGGGCTTGCGATTAATTCAGAGAGCTGATTGCCGATGGTCCCACACCTCATAAATTCGTTTCAGGGCAAAAACATTCCCGGCACCTTTTTGACTACGGGAGCGCGAGCCAGCCATGGACGAGGCTACTGCCTTTGAGGAGCATGAGGATCTGCAACTCATGGGCATTGAGATCGTCCGGAGGGCAGAGACCAGATTGCACCGGCGGCGACGCATGGACATCAATAGCATGCATGACACTGAGCTGTTCGAGCTGACCAGGCTTAATCGCGCTTCCCTCCATAAATTATATAGTGAGCTGCGGCCATGGTTAGCCCGCACCACAAGGAAGGGGCAAGCAATTTCAGGTATGACCAAGATGCTTGGCTGCCTGCAATTTTTGGCGAACGGCTCGTTCCAGAGGCTGGGTGCCCTCTCCGTGGGGATTTCACAGCCTACGCTGAGCCGCGCGCTATCCCAATTTTTGGAAGGCATGGCTACCATAACTCGGAAATATATTTGTTTCCCTGAGGATATGGTAGCCAGAAACGCCATTAAGCTGGCATTTTTTAATATCGCCGACATGCCCAATGTCATGGGTGCTATTGACTGCACCCACGTTGCCCTCGTCCCTCCGTCAAGCGACGAGTATATATACAGGCAAGTTTTGGCTTCCATTGTCTCTAAATATTTGTGTGTCCCTCCTTTGCTCAATCACATTATTCGTTTGCTTCATTGCCAATAGTCCCTCCTTTCCAGAAAAGCTTCCTTGTGACTAATCTCGCCATTTGTAGTAACTTTCATTGGCAATAGTCCCTCCTTTACAGAAAAGCTTCCTTGTGTCTAATCTCGCCATTTGTAGTAGCTTTCATTGCCAATAGTCCCTCCTTTACAGAAAAGCTTCCTTGTGTCTAATCTCGCCATTTGTAGTAGCTTTCATTGCCAATAGTCCCTCCTTTACAGAAAAGCTTCCTTGTGACTAATCTCGCCATTTGTATTAACTTTCATTGCCAATAGTCCCTCCTTTACAGAAAAGCTTCCTTGTGACTAATCTTGCCATTTGTATTAACTTTCATTGCCAATAGTCCCTCCTTTACAGAAAAGCTTCCTTGTGACTAATCTCGCCATTTGTATTAACTTTCATTGCCAATAGTCCCTCCTTTCCAGAAAAGCTTCCTTGGGACTAATCTCGCCATTTGTAGTAACTTTCATTGCCAATAGTCCCTCCTTTACAGAAAAGCTTCCTTGTGACTAATCTCGCCATTTGTATTAACTTTAATTGCCAATAGTCCCTCCTTTCCAGAAAAGCTTCCTTGGGACTAATCTCGCCATTTGTAGTAACTTTCATTGCCAATAGTCCCTCCTTTACAGAAAAGCTTCCTTGTGACTAATCTCGCCATTTGTATTAACTTTCATTGCCAATAGTCCCTCCTTTACAGAAAAGCTTCCTTGTGACTAATCTCGCCATTTGTATTAACTTTCATTGCCAATAGTCCCTCCTTTACAGAAAAGCTTCCTTGTGACTAATCTCGCCATTTGTAGTAACTTTCATTGCCAATAGTCCCTCCTTTACAGAAAGGCTTCCTTGTGACTAATCTCGCCATTTGTATTAACTTTCATTGCCAATAGTCCCTCCTTTTGTTTAGTCCCTCTAGGTTAATATACTCTCAGATTTTACATCTTCCCTCATTGCAATCACTCCCTCCTTGCTAATGCTCCCTCCTTGCCAAGAGTGTATGTGCACCAACGGCCCTTATTTATAAATTAGTCCCAAAGTTAGTTATTTCAAATTAAAACATTTGTAAGTGTCCTTTTAATAGAACAAGTAAGACTGTCAAGGCTTAAACATTGATCTTCTTTTACATGTTACATTTTGACATAGGCTGTTTGAAGTGTGCGTTGGATTTGTTTCCTAAACGTAATTTTTTGGTGGTTTCTGTTTCCTTTTTCACCAGAAATCGCAAAATGGGCCATTCGCTGAATGTGCAAGCGGTGGTGGCCCAGGACCTGCGCTTTCTGAGCGTCCTGGCAGGCTACCCTGGCTCAGCCCATGATGCGTATATCCTGCGCAGATCTGGATTATTCCGCCGGTTTGAGTCAGGGGAATTTGCGGGTGCATGGCTCCTTGGTAAGTTGTCTCAAATTATCGATTTGGATTGTATATGTATGGCAAAGATTTAGGTTGGATTTACCTTTCATAAACGCTGCCTTGCCCATCACCTTGTGAACATGTGTAAGCACACTGTAACCATTAGATTAGACAAAGTCCATTGGCTGCAAATTTGTTTTGCCTGCATTGTTTTAATTAATAAGTGTAATGTGAGGCCAAGTCTGAAACAGCCTTCTAAACCATTTTCTTTCTAAATCTGTTATTGACTTTACCAGAGAGTCAGCGCCATCTTTGCTTACATGCATTTAACTTACTGAGTAGAGGTGAGCGGGATAAAGTGCAGGGGCCGGCTTACACCGGTTTTTGAGTAAGGCAAGAATTATAAAGGGGCAGGTCAAGTTAGACCATACTACATTGTTCTGCAGCACAGGCAGGAAACAATAGCTGCTAACAGTCTGCCTGATTGCCCACCATCCCCAGTATTATTTGCCTACTTTTGACCCACATCTATCACATATGTTTAATTCTTGGTTTAGCATCTGCAATCTGTATGCTCATGTTTGTGTGACAATGTCACATACCTCTTTTATTTTTATTGCAGTAGTAATGTTGCGTGGCAATGTATGATTTACTGTTATTAATTTTTTGGTTTTTTTGGGCTTATTTAGGAGATTTGGGGTATCCACTACTGCCGTGGCTCATGACTCCGGTCCTCCGGCCACAGACTCCAGCACAAGAGGCCTATAACCGTGCACATAGAAAGACCAGGGCAGTGGTGGAGAGGGCCTTTGGACTCCTCAAGACCCGGTTTCGGTGCTTGGACCACACTGGGGGCTCCCTGCAGTATGACCCGAAAAAGGTCATTGACATTATAATGGCATGTGCCGCGCTCCATAATTTAGCCATTATGCAAAGGGTCCCCCGATATCTGGATTGCCCACCCTCTCCACCCTCCGATGAGGCAGACGACGCCTATGTGGGCCAGCCAAGTGCGTCTGGGCAAGCCGTGCGGGCAAATTTAATAGCCACACATTTTTCCTAATTTAGTTTTTAGTTTAATTTGTGTTTTTTTTTTTTTGGTTTGTTTGGCTATGTTTAATTTCATTATGAAGTAAACAATAATGAATTTGTGCAACCCAAAAAAAAATCTATGTTTGAGTATTTATTTGTAGACCTTGGTTATTGTTTGTTTTGGTGCCAACTTGAACTCATATTTCTATATCAAAACACCACACACATGAGCTTGTTCCAACCAAAATTTTTACTACTTAGTAAAAGGTATATGTGAGACAAACAGAATCGGAGGTGAGTGCCCCTCACATACTTTGGGCCAACACCTGTACATGCAATTATGTTCAATGCATTTGTACACAAAATAAATAGCACAAAATTAATCCCTCTCCTGCTTGCCCACATTTTCCACCGACACAGGTTGAAAGCAAACCTAGCTATGCCACATCTACACCTGTAAGTCAGTGGGCCACCCAAACCAGAACACCCAGTCCCAATCCAAATCCAGTACAATCACAGCCAGGGTCCAAGGTCTTTGATGTTGAGGCCAGAATGTCACCCAATCATGCCGCCAAACATGAGGAGCCACCACAAATGTTATTGTGGCCATGGCAGCCGCGCAACACCTTAAGTGGCCGATTCACTGAGTCTTGGACTCTGGCATTGGCTACTGGGCTACCTCAGGCCTTGAATGAGCTATATGGTGGATAATCAAAAGCAACCGAGCAAGAACAGCGCAAAATCTGTGATTTTGAGCCCTCACCAGACAAGTCAATCCAGTGGGTAGGTTTCGCAAAGATATGGACCAGATTCATGCCTAACACACCTTAATATGTGTGATGCCCATAGAACCCAGGTTGGGGCCCTTGGTGGGGGGGGGCCATAACATGGGCCTGTGTGGCATTCAGAATCTGCAACTGTTCCAAAATGTGTCTTTGGTTAGTGTGCATTTCGGCCATGCCTGACCTAATTTCTGAAGTCAAGTTGGCCATGTGGCTGTTATGGGTCCTCAATTCAGTCAGCACGGCACTGAAGGTAGTATTTAGGGACTCTAATTGGCCCCTAATATGCTCCTGATTTTGTTGGTTTTGGCGGCGAAAAAGGCGCCTCTCATGGTGCCATGCTGACTCCATCATCTGCACGCCCCTCCCCTGGGAAACTGGGCGACGTTGCTGAGTACGCCGCCCAATTCCCCGGGTTGTGGGGCGTGCAGATGATGTTGCTCGAGGACCCCCAACAGCCACAGGTCTGCTCGCCAAATCCTCAGCAGCAGATCTGAAACTGGGGACTGGAGGGTCAGTCTCTGCATGCTGCCCACGATGTGCAGGCAGCATGCAGCCAGCTTCACTCTGCTGCTGTGGATTTGGCGGAGACACATTTTGGGACAGTTGCAGATTCTGTCCCAGGGGAAGATCTTCAGAATCTCCTATGAAGCTTCCATCTTCCTCCTGCTCCTGGATTTGCTCCATCAGTGTGTGGCTCTGTTGGGGACATGTAAAAAAAAACAGGTTCAGTGTGTGGAATACCTATAAAAACCACACAAGCCAAACATGGCAAGCTACATGCATACACAACAGCCTCAAACACTTACCATAGACATCGGATCCTGGGTCCTATGCAGCGCGGAAGAAGACGGACGCGGTAACATGGCAGAGGAGTCCCCACTAGCTGAGGGATGATGCTGGCCTGCTTTGGAAGAAAAACAGCGATTAATACACACAACTATGCATAGTTTATGCTTAAGAACACATATGGTAATCCAAGAAACGTGGCAAAGCAGTAAGGGCCCCTCCCACAACGTGGCCACTTGGCATTCCCTAGGAATCCCATTACATTAGTGCATGGATTGTTAAACCAGACTAGACACATCACGTGTCTCAAACCAAACATGCAAAGAATGGCTGATGTGTGAGTTGCAACATCCCTTTAAGGGGAGGAAGTTACCACACTAAGGTGGGAAAAAACACTTACAATATGATTCTGGTGGGGAACATTTGTATGGCATAAAACCTTCCTAGAAAACCATCTTAATCAGTTGTGCAACTAAACCAGCTCCAACCAAATTGACCAACAGGCAAAGATGTTATTGGGGCGTGTGCTTCTCAATTAATACATAGCACCCATTCCTTTTCGACACTTCAAAGTGACATATTTGTCACACATTTCATTAAACATCATGTATGTGGATGTCAATTTGCACATTACCAGGCCACACCCATGACACTCCCTAGTCAAAGTGAGCACTCCTAACAAACCCACCCCCTAGAGCCATGTGCTTAGCTAGCCCTTGCTCCCACCCCCTAGAGCCATGTGCTTAGCTAGCCCTTGCTCCCACCCCCTAGAGCCATGTGCTTAGCTAGCCCTTGCTCCCACCCCCTAGAGCCATGTGCTTAGCTAGCCCTTGCTCCCACCCCCTAGAGCCATGTGCTTAGCTAGCCCTTGCTCCCACCCCCTAGAGCCATGTGCTTAGCTAGCCCTTGCTCCCACCCCCTAGAGCCATGTGCTTAGCTAGCCCTTGCTCCCACCCCCTAGAGCCATGTGCTTAGCTAGCCCTTGCTCCCACCCCCTAGAGCCATGTGCTTAGCTAGCCCTTGCTCCCACCCCCTAGAGCCATGTGCTTAGCTAGCCCTTGCTCCCACCCCCTAGAGCCATGTGCTTAGCTAGCCCTTGCTCCCACCCCCTAGAGCCATGTGCTTAGCTAGCCCTTGCTCCCACCCCCTACAGCCATGTGCTTAGCTAGCCCTTGCTCCCACCCCCTACAGCCATGTGCTTAGCTAGCCCTTGCTCCCACCCCCTACAGCCATGTGCTTAGCTAGCCCTTGCTCCCACCCCCTACAGCCATGTGCTTAGCTAGCCCTTGCTCCCACCCCCTACAGCCATGTGCTTAGCTAGCCCGTGCTGCGTATGTGTATGTTTCAATACATTTGTGTGATCATTCAGACATTACTAACCTGCAGGAATTGGTGGGTTGTCGGTGTCCTGCTGGCCCGAGTGTCCCTCTAAGGCCACGGGATGTAATAAGGACAGCACCATCTCCTCAGCCGGTGTAAAGCGCATTTTGGTTGGGAAACCTCCGCCAGTTGTTTCGCTGAAAAACATAGTAAGCATAATTAAGCGCACTGATGGACAGACAAGAATAATAAAAACCCAAACATTAGCTATGTACCTGTGCATCCGCCTTAGATTCTCTTTCTTCCGCACTGCATATTTCAGGTCCGAAATCTTCCGTTGAATCTGGTCCATATCTTTACGTTCCTCACCCGCTGCATTGACTTGCCTGGTGAGTTCTTCAAAAATCTCGGTTTTGCGCTGTTTACTGGTGTGTTTTGATCTTCTACCATATAGCTCATCAAAATGTAAGGTGAGCCCAGTAGCCAATGCCAGAGTTTGGGACTCAGCAAAACGGCCACCCAAGTGTCCTCTGCGCAAGTTGCGCCCTCTTCGGGGTGGTTGTGGCTCCTCACTGCTTGGTTGCAAATGGGGTGACATTCTGGCCTGGGGGGATGGAGGAGACCTCAAGGACTGGAGGCTGGCTGTTGATCTTACTGGACTTGGGAAGGGACTGGGTGTTCTTGGCTGGGTGGACCCTGAAGTTGCAGGTGTAGATGTGGCATAGGGTGAATGCATGCCAACCTGTGCCGGAGGATAATGTGGGCGAGCAAGAGAGGGTGTTGGCGACCTTGAGCTGCTGCTGTGGGTCTGTGGGGCCTTGGAGGTGGTTGGCTGGGTCTGTGGGCCCTTGGAGGTGGTTGGCTGGGTCTGTGGGGCCTTGGAGGTGGTTTGCTTGGCCTTAGTTTTTGAGCCACGTGCGGGGGGGGAGGGGGCCGTTGGCCTTTGGCGGCTTTTCGGGCTTCTGGAGCGTGTTCTGGTTTGGCCCCTGCGGCGCCTTGGGCCCCTGCTGCGGCTTCTGGACCGGGAGGTGGTTCGGCCCCTGCGGCGCCTTGGGCCCCTGCTGCGGCTTCTGGACCGGGAGGTGGTTCGCCCCCTGCTGCGCCTTGGGCCCCTGCTGCGGCTTCGGGACCGGGAGGTGGTTCGGCCCCTGCGGCGCCTTGGGCCCCTGCTGCGGCTTCTGGACCGGGAGGTGGTTCGGCCCCTGCTGCGCCTTGGGCCCCTGCTGCGGCTTCTGGACCGGGAGGTGGTTCGGCCCCTGCGGCGCCTTGGGCCCCTGCTGCGGCTTCTGGGCCGGGAGGTGGTTCGGCCCCTGCTGCGGCTTCGGGACCGGGAGGTGGTTCGGCCCCTGCTGCGGCTTCTGGCCCGGTGTTTTTGGCCTTTGCCTATGGCCTTGGTGCCACGTGGGGGGGGTGATGTGGGGCAGGGTGGGGTGGGGCTTCGTCCCCTCTTACCCATCTGTGGGCCAGGAGTTTTAGCAGCCTTGGTTACCTTGCTCCTTGGTTGTGGTGGTGCTGCAACCTCCTTTTTTGCCGCAGCCTTGGTGGTAGCCCTTAGTCGGGCTTTAGGCTCTTGCGACCTTGTTTGCGGACCCACGCCCTGCTCAGCCTGCTTGCTCTGCTTCTTAGCTGGAAGTTTTCTTTTTGGTGCCATTTTGTGTGGACTCTCAAAGAGAATGAGCTGTGTGTGCAGGGACCTTTAAATAAGGTCTCCGGCGTGTGACGCCTACGCGGAAACCGCTGGGGCCGTGCTTATCTGCTGCCTAGAAGAAGAAGAAAGATGGCGCCCACTATCTTCACCCGCCAACAAGAAGAGATAATCATGCTTGTAAGTGTCTTTTAACGACTTTGGTTGGATTGTTAATTGTTGCTCTACATGTTAAGGATGCGCAAAAAGTTATCTTTTTGTTAAAGCTTTGGTTCGACTACATGCACAACCAAGCGCACGCCACACACGTGCCAAACGACAGTGCTGCCATATTTGAAAGTTAACTTAGCCTAAAAGTGTGTGTGTGTATGTGTTCATGTGATTGAACCAAATAATGTATTGTTGCCTCTTCTACATATGCATTTCTGAGTTCTTGCTATGTTTGTTTTTTGTTTTGCAGACCATGCTGGAGCGCAGGTACTACTACCTGCCCAACTCGTTTGCCAAACGAAACGTCGCCCTGGAGATCATCTCGGAGATACAACACCAGACCGACACCACCTTCACCCACACACAGATCATGCAGCATTGGTCGGACCTGAAGCGACTGCACATGCCCCGGGTGCGGAGGTTTTTTGGAATCCATTTCCCAAGTAAGTACATAGCGCTTGCATGCAAGATGTAACTAGGACAGAATTTAGGCCTTTTATTTATAATGCCTTCTCTTTTGTAGTGTTGGAAATGGATTACAGAATTCGCCGCACCCGGAGGCGCCCAGGCCGACCAGTGCTTCATGATTCTGCAGCTGGGAGTGAAGGTGGTGGATCTCCAGGGCGACGGGCCGACCCCTCCTCTGTGGCCTCCTCAGACCAGCCCCTGGACCTTACCACAGAGGAGGGGCGGCACAGCGTGGGCAGGCAGTCGTACCCTGCCACGCATGCGGGATCCTCTGGTATGTCACTCTTCATGTCTACACCCAAACATATAATTGCTAGCTCCTGATATCACCAAACTGAATCCTTTATTCTGTCTTTGTAGATGTTTCTGTTGCGGGTGAAGTAGTGGGTGAGGAGGCAGCAGATAGGAGCCCACAAGACCCTGGAGAAGGTGAGTGATGTGACCCAGACTTAGCTAAAAACATTTGAGGACTGCGGAATCAGACATCCAAACTAACCATTTGGCCCATGTTTCAACAGGCACTTCTTCACAGCAGAGCCAGGAACCAGGACCTCAGGGTGTTGTCCCCAACGAGCCATCTCTCGGCCACCAACCAAGTAAGTAGTCATTGCATTATAAAGATTTCTGTCTAAATTCCCATGAACACCAAAACACATAATGCACTAGTCAATGCCAATATAAGAGGGACCTGTGGCCACTGAATTAGCTTAATTAGTTGCCCAACTGTCCTGGGGCCACTGAATTAGCTGAATTAGTTGCCCAACTGTCCTGTGGCCACTGAATTAGCTTAATTAGTTGCCCAACTGTCCTGTGGCCACTGAATTAGCTTAATTAGTTGCCCAACTGTCCTGTGGCCACTGAATTTGCTTAATTAGTTGCCCAACTGTCCTGTGGCCACTGAATTTGCTTAATTAGTTGCCCAACTGTCCTGTGGCCACTGAATTAGCTTAATTAGTTGCCCAACTGTCCTGTGGCCACTGAATTAGCTTAATTAGTTGCCCAACTGTCCTGTGGCCACTGAATTAGCTTAATTAGTTGCCCAACTGTCCTGTGGCCACTGAATTTGCTTAATTAGTTGCCCAACTGTCCTGTGGCCACTGAATTTGCTTAATTAGTTGCCCAACTGTCCTGTGGCCACTGAATTAGCTTAATGACCTGTGGCCACTTCCTAACCTTAATTCCTGTCATTAATGACATCTGTGCATTATAGTTAATTTGTTTATTAAAATACTTTAAATCCACAGGTGATAAACATGTATTGTTCTCCGAATAATTTGTTTGTCTGATTTTTTGCCAGGGACCACAAGACAGCGACTTGCTGATATGAATCGGAGGGTCCTTGAGTTGGTGGCCGATCTGCAGGCGATGCGGGACACGTTGGGGACAACAGAAGAGGAAGACTAGTGTCCTGGTTCCTGGCCCTGTAGATTTGTAAATAGTTTGATTTGTACATAGTTTTATTGGTTAAACACCCAAGTTTTTTGTATATAGTTTTATTGTTTTAAAAAATGTTTTTATTGTATCTAGTTTTTAAAGTTTTTAACAAAAAATTAGGGTATATATTTTTAAGAACCAACCAACAATTTGTATATAGTTTTTAATTTTTTAGGGCCAAAGTTGGGCCAAACATTTTTACCACAAATGGCAATTGACCAATAAATTCCAAAAAAGCAAAAAAACATGTTGTCCCATTTATTTGCACACATACATTTAACAAAAACAAGGGGCCAATGACATATTTGAAAAGCAACATTGTGATGTCCCTGAAGTGATTTGGGTAAGTTTTAGGGACCTAAAATGGAAGAAGAAACTAGGCGCTAAGTGATTTGGGTAAGTTTTAGGGTGTGAAAATGGAAGAAGAAACAAGGCGCTAAGTGATTTGGGTAAGTTTTAGGGACCTAAAATGGAAGAAGAAACAAGGCGCTAAGTGATTTGGGTAAGTTTTAGGGTGTGAAAATGGAAGAAGAAACAAGGCGCTAAGTGATTTGGGTAAGTTTTAGGGACCTAAAATGGAAGAAGAAACAAGGCGCTAAGTGATTTGGGTAAGTTTTAGGGACCTAAAATGGAAGAAGAAACAAGGCGCTAAGTGATTTGGGTAAGTTTTAGGGACCTAAAATGGAAGAAGAAACAAGGCGCTAAGTGATTTGGGTAAGTTTTAGGGTGTGAAAATGGAAGAAGAAACAAGGCGCTAAGTGATTTGGGTAAGTTTTAGGGACCTAAAATGGAAGAAGAAACAAGGCGCTAAGTGATTTGGGTAAGTTTTAGGGACCTAAAATGGAAGAAGAAACAAGGCGCTAAGTGATTTGGGTAAGTTTTAGGGACCTAAAATGGAAGAAGAAACAAGGCGCTAAGTGATTTGGGTAAGTTTTAGGGACCTAAAATGGAAGAAGAAACAAGGCGCTAAGTGATTTGGGTAAGTTTTAGGGTGTGAAAATGGAAGAAGAAACAAGGCGCTAAGTGATTTGGGTAAGTTTTAGGGACCTAAAATGGAAGAAGAAACAAGGCGCTAAGTGATTTGGGTAAGTTTTAGGGACCTAAAATGGAAGAAGAAACAAGGCGCTAAGTGATTTGGGTAAGTTTTAGGGTGTGAAAATGGAAGAAGAAACAAGGCGCTAAGTGATTTGGGTAAGTTTTAGGGACCTAAAATGGAAGAAGAAACAAGGCGCTAAGTGATTTGGGTAAGTTTTAGGGACCTAAAATGGAAGAAGAAACAAGGCGCTAAGTGATTTGGGTAAGTTTTAGGGACCTAAAATGGAAGAAGAAACAAGGCGCTAAGTGATTTGGGTAAGTTTTAGGGTGTGAAAATGGAAGAAGAAACAAGGCGCTAAGTGATTTGGGTAAGTTTTAGGGTGTGAAAATGGAAGAAGAAACAAAGCGCGAAGTGGTTAGGGTGAGCTTTAAGGGACCTCAAGGGAAAAGGCAGGATAGCGCAAAGTGGTTAGGGTGAGCTTTAAGGGACCTCAAGGGAAAAGGCAGGATAGCGCGAAGTGGTTAGGGTGAGCTTTAAGGGACCTCAAGGGAAAAGGCAGGATAGCGCGAAGTGGTTAGGGTGAGTTTAGTGATGGAAGTGAAATTATGTAGGCGAGCACTTTAATGAGAGAAGTTTGTAGTGCGCAGGCGCAATATCGTAAGAATTTCGTCTGGCCAGATATTTTAGGAAAAAATGAAGCAGGATGTAGCGGGAAAATGATAGGATTCGTGTGAGGATACGATGGGAAAAGGGCAAAAACGAAAGGCTACGTTGGTAGTTGTGAAAAATGAATCTGAACATTTTCGATGGAAAATGACAGCCTCGTCTGCGTACTCTGGCATACGAGCACACGGACGCGCTATGGAAGGTTTACGAAGCATGCATAGAATCGCTCGAACGTTCATGCGAGAGCGGGAAATTTTGAAAATCTTACGACGTCGGCACCAAAGCGAAAGTTTTTAGGTGTCTCTCTGAATCGAGCCTATCATCCCCAGTCTAACGGCCAGGTGGAAAGAGTCAACCAGATTCTCGGGCATTATCTTCGCCATTTTGTTTCAGCGCGTCAAGACGATTGGGTCGATCTGTTGCCTTGGGCGGAATTCTCGTATAATTTTAAGGATTCTGAGTCCACAAGGAAGTCCCCGTTTTTGGTGGTGTACGGCCGTCAACTCCTTCCGCCTTTGCCTTTATCCACGTCCTCCGGAGTGCCCGCCATGGACAATCTCACACAGGATTTCTCCACCATCTGGCAAGAAACACAGCGTTCCCTTTGTCAAGCTTCCGCCCGCATGAAGGTTAGCGCTGATAAAAGGAGAAGAGCTCCGCCTGTTTATTCTCCAGGAGATAAGGTGTGGCTGTCGGCAAAATACATCCGCTTCAAAATTCCTAGCTACAAATTGGGCCCCCGTTACTTGGGGCCATACAAGATCAAACAACAGATAAATCCAGTTTGCTATAAGCTTCACCTACCAACTTCACTGCGAATTCCCAATTCTTTTCACGTCTCTCTGTTGAAGCCAGTTATTGTCAATCGATTCTCTCCTAAAACTTTGGTGCCTGCCCCAATCTCGGGCACCGAGGATACCTTTTCAGTGAAGGAGATTCTGGCTTCTAAGCTCTCCAGAGGAAAAAGATATTTCTTGGTCGACTGGGAAGGCTGTGGACCTGAAGAAAGATCTTGGGAGCCCGAAGAGAATATTCTAGACCGTAGTCTCATCTCAGATTTTCTTGGTCCCAAGAAGAAGGGGAGGCCCAAGGGGGGGGGTACTGTTAGGGCGAGCGCTGCACGCCCGTCTCACAGCATTTCACCTACCTCCATGGCTGCATGCAGCCGTCATCCATCTTCCCTCGGGGCTGCTTCCAGCTGCCGCCCTTCCCCCAGTGCTTCCTCCTTGCATGCGCACAAGTCTCCGTCCACTAGAGGGCGAGCGCACAGGATCCCTGAGATTTAAAGGGCCTTTACAGCACTGATTGGTGTTTATGTCATCCAATCCTGCATCATCTTCCCCTATTTAAACAGGCACTTCCTTCCTTCAGTGCCGGATCTTGGTCTCTCCATGCTTGTTGAAAGTCAGACATTCTTGGATTGCTCACCCGTGTACCGACCTCTGCCTGTTCCCGACTCTGAACCTTTGCTGCCTGCCCCGACCTCGGCTACTCACCTTTACTGCGAACCTGTGCTGCCAGCCCCGATCTCTGCCTGTACTTACTACGCCTTTTGCCTGCCACTTGTGTACCTCACTGAACCTCGGCTGACTGTGGGACTGGGCCGCTGTTAGGGGGTAGCGACCTGGGGGTCACTCGCCGCACAAGACCAACCTGCCTTGCGGTGGGCTCTGGTGAATACCGGTGGCCTCTTAGACTCCGCTCCCCTGACACGGTACCCGCCATCGGTTCCACAGTTAAAGCGGATCCACACCCGAGTCCGCTGCACCCGGTCCGTGACATACTGTATGGTGATTCCTTATGCATATTTATATGGATTGATTACACATTTCTGGAAGGATGAAGGGCAAGCTGACCAGGAACCTTTTGCTACTTTAATATGCGCTACTGCTTGTTAAACACTTTCCTTGACATATCCTGACCAGCTACCACATCCTACTGCACTCCTCAGGACCTGTGTGGAAACTCCTCATAGACCCTGCTGGTAAAAATTATTTACCGTACTATAGCCGTGTATACAGTTACATGCTAGTATGCTAAATGACATTTTCTCTTTTTTCTGAGGAGACCCATGATCCTGTAGACTGTACCTTATTTCTATGCAACCAACAGTATCCCTTTTATGCTGAAATTGTGCTGATTAACATATTTCTGGCATAGCTGATTTGTGTATTATTAACATGTATATATTCATGTACATATACTACATAAACTTCTTTTAATTGCAAACTATCTTCTATTGTGGTGTGCATATATCCGCCGTATCTAAACAATTCTTCAGTTAGAGTGTAAAGTGGTAGAAACACTCTGGATATTTTTTGCACCCGATAAGTGTACCACACTTACCTTTCCAATATCTCAGTGAACTCTTACAGGTGTGCTTGTGACCTAAAGATATATTAATATTGATCAAATGGCTTGCCATGCCTTTGCTAGCGTGGGTTCAACTTTGCGGCCTGTTTGTGCTTCTGCGCTCACGGCTGGGGCTACCAGGCCTGTGGTTAGGGGCCTGTTTAGTGGTTCCCAGCTTAACCCGGCCAGTGATGAATTTGCAGCGCTTTGGCGGTGTGAATTGTTCATGTCCTTTGTCTTATCTGCCTTGGATGACACAATATGTATGTGTAGCAGAACTTCGGCGTTGCTGGTGGCTATTCGCCGATCGGTCTGGTTGCGCCAGTGGGTGGCTGACATTGCAGCTAAGAAGTCACTTACAGGGCTAACCTTCCTGGGTATGCGGCTGTTTGGAGATAAATTGGATTCAGTAGCGAAAGGAGGAAAGCTACCGCAACGCAAGAGGCAGCGTCGCTCCTTTCGCGGGGCAGGCTCCTTTATTCCTTCCTTTCACAGGGCCAGAGCAGGCAGAGGAGCTGCCTACTCTACCTTCAGAGGGGATTCCTGGAACAGAGGCAGAGGACGAGCCCGTCCAGGACCTGTCTGGGGTTCCAAGCCCAAGCCCGCTGCCAAGCCAGCTCAGCAATGAGGGGGCACCCTCACCCTTGCGGGTGGGGGGACGGCTGCGGCACTTCTTCCAGGTCTGGGCCCGGGAGGTCACAGACAAGTGGATCTTGGAAGTGGTCTCTTCCGGGTACAAACTGGAGTTCGAGTACCGGCCTCCTCCCAGATTCCTCAGATCTAGGGTCCCCTCGGACCCCCGGGCTGCGCAGGCGCTCCTGTTGGCAGTGCAAAATCTTCTGGACATGGAAGTCATATGCACGGTGCCTTTGTCAGAGAGAGGCCGGGGCTATTATTCCAACCTCTTCACGGTGCCCAAGAAGGATGGATCCATAAGACCCATTCTGGATTTGAAGCTTTTCTACAGAAGAAGTTCCGCATGGAGACTTTGCGCTCAGCCATCCTTTCTCTTTGTCAGGGGGACTTCATGACGTTCATAGACATCAAGGATGCTTACCTTCATGTACCGATCTTCCCAGCACACCAGGGATTTCTCAGGTTTGTGGTGGGAGATCAGCATTTTCAGTTTGTGGCCCTCCCGTTCGGGCTGACCTCAGCACCAAGGGTGTTCACCAAGGTGCTGCCGGGTATAATGGCTCTTCTCAGTGCCCAGGGTTTTAGCATTGTGCCGTATCTGGATGACCTCCTCATTACGACATCCTCTCTCAGACAGGTGGAGCTAGACACCGGGACGGTGGTGTCAACACTGGAGAGGTTCGGCTGGGTGATCAACCACCCCAAGTCTTCTCTCTCCCCGTCAAGGGAGATTGCATTTCTGGGCATGAATCTGGATACCATTCAGACCAGGGTGTTCCTACCTCAGTCGAAGGTGCGGATGGTTCAAGACCTGATACGTCTTCTTCTTCTGTCCAACCCTCGCCCGTCTATTCGGCTAGGGATGAGACTGGTGGGGTTGATGGTGGCTTCCTTCGAGGCAGTCCCCTTTGCTCAGTTCCACATGAGGTCGCTCCAGCTCCATCTACTGTTGGCTTGGGACAGATGTCTGCTGTCATTGGATCAGTCATTTCTGCTGTCTCAGGTTCGGCAGTCTCTTCAGTTGTGGCTGGAACCAAGGAATCTTCTGAGGGGCAGGTCTTTTCTGACCCCTTGTGGGGAGACGGTAACCACGGATGCCAGCCTGTCGGGCTGGGGGGGTTTCTGGAAGGAACATCTGTTCCAGGGGCTGTGGGGTCCTCGGGAGGCCCACACCCCCATCACGCTCAACCACAAGGTATTCCGGTCCCTTTGTCACAAGTGGGGGATTCCGGAGGTGGATCTCTTTGACTCACGTCACAATCACAAGCTTCCTGCATTTGTGTCTCTGTCTCAGGATCCTCTGGCCCTGGCAGTGGACGCCTTGTCTCTTGCCTGGAGGGATCTGGGGTTTTCCTGTATCTGTTTCCCCCCTTCTCCATGGTAGGCAAGGTGGTGCGCAGGCTGGCTCAAGAGGGTGCGCCAGCAATTCTAGTGGCCCCAAGGTGGCCAAGACAGGTTTGGCTCGCAGACGTCGTACAGCTGGCGTAGATCAGTACAGGTTGCCCCTGTTTCCGGATCTGATCACTCAAGGTCAACTTCGTTACCCCAATTTACAAACGCTGGCTTTGACGGCGTGGCTGCTGAAACCTCCATCTTAAAGGAGGAAGGTTTGTCTGATGCTGTGATTCAGACACTTGTTAGAGCTAGGAAGAGATCTTCCTCTAACATCTACTACAGGACTTGGAGGTCCTATATTGACTGGTGTGAGGCTAGGGCATTGCCTTGCAGGGTGTTTTCGATTCCTAGGATTTTGGATTTTCTTCAACACGGTCTGGACCTGGGGTTCCAGCTTAGTACCTTGAAAGGCCAGGTCTCTGCCCTGGCGGTCTTCTTTCAAAGGTCCTTTGCTCTGCATCCCTTGGTTAAGACTTTTTTCCAGGGGGTCACTCATGTGCGGCCCCCTAGAAAGCCTTTGTTGCCCGTTTGGGATTTGAATTTGGTTCTGTCGGACCTCCAGGGGCCTCCTTTTGAGCCGGTGCAGGATGTTGCACTTTCTATGCTTACACAAAAGATTGCCTTTTTGGTGGCTATTACATCGGTTCGTCGTGTCTGAGTTGGCGGCTCTGTCCATTCAGGCCCCTTACTTTGAGAGACACCAGGACAAGGTGGTCTTTCGCTTTAAGCCAGATTTCCTTCCTAAGGTGGTTTCTGCCTTCCATCTCAATCAGGATGTGGTTCTCCCTTCCTTGTGTCCTAAGCCTAGCAATGACAAGGAGAGGGTCCTGCACTCTTTGGATGTGGTTTGTTGTGTGAAGTACTATTTGGTGGCTACGTCTTCCTTTCTTAAGACAGACGCCTTGTTCGTGGTGCCCTCTGGGCCCAGGAAAAGGTTTGGAGCCTGCCAAGTCTACCATTAGTAAATGGATACGTCAGGCCATTGTTCGGGCCTATACTGCCAAGGGGAGGGTCCCCCCTTTTCAGATCACTGCGCATTCTACTCGTGCTGTTGGGGCTTCTTGGGCTTTTCAGCACCAGGCTTCTGTTTAACAAGTTTGTAAGGCTGCTACTTGGTCTTCTGTTCATACTTTTTCCAAGTTTTATAAGGTTGATGTGCTGGCCTCAGCAGATGCTGTTTTTGGCCGCAAAGTTCGGCAAGCTGCAGTGATTAAATTTGTGCACTATTGCCTGTTGGGATCCCCACCCTTTTTTGGACACTGCTATTGGATGTCCCACGTGTAATTAATCTATCCGAAGCAGGGTGTGAGACATACTTGAAATAATACCATTTTGTGATTACTCACCTGTAAAATGGGTATTATAAGTATGTCTCACACCCTGCTTTGTCCCACCCTGAGTTGTATCTTGGATCCTCTATATGGTAATTTTTTTTTTCTCATGGATTTTATTGGCTCTTCCTGGTCTCCTTACTGTTTTCTTATACTGGGGAATGTGTGGGAGGTCCCAGGTATTTATGGACTGGGAGGGGCTTCTTTTTCTAGTCATCTCTGCAGAAGTTCGCCCCGCTACTGGACCATAACCCACGTGTAATTAATCTATCCGAAGCAGGGTGTGAGACATACTTATAATACTCATTTTACAGGTGAGTAATCACAAAATGGTATTTTTACTTGGGGTGACCGCCTCAGGGATGACTGCAGCGATCGCCTTTACAGCTGATGGATGAAACGGTGGGCGATGGGGTGGGCACTCCTCCCAAGTTACTCCAGTTAAGGGGTTGTAACAAAGGTTTCTTCCTTTCCCCATGGCCCTACTGGCGTGGAACAGTTCCCAACCGCAATCGGCACATGCGTCGGGGGCTCGGCGTCCCACAGCCACTTTAGAACATTTCGGACACACAGGCTGCATGGTCAGTTCCTCCCCCCACACACACTCAGCAAGGGGTCCCGCAGTCACCAACCTGCGTCCGGTGTCAACCAAGCGAACGACTCCAGTTGAGTCTTTTGCTCCATAAGCAGATGGGCAAGTTTTCCCAACAGGGCTGATTACTCCTCTTCCGCTTCCGCAGCTTCTACTGCTGCCTCGCAGCTGCACTGGCTCCTCCAGCTCGTCACGGCGCTTGTGGCGGTAATGCGTAATGATAGTTTCCCAGGGTGCTGGAGACTCCTCGGCATCACTGCTAGGGGCAGGGGTGGCATTCCCACTGCTCTCACTCTCACCGGACTCGCGAGCGGCTGTTCTGCGCATGTTGTCTCTCACGAAAAATGGCGCTTAGCTCTGCCTCCTTCTTCTCACAAGGCACTGCTTCCCGCCCCAGCGTTCCCTGCTCTTCGCGCGCTTTTGCTGTTTCGGCACAAAAAGGGCTGGGGGCGTTCCCACTGGAGAGTGAGGGCACAGTTAACCCTTCCTCGGCCACACAGGAATGAACTGCGCACTTTGAATTACAGTCTCTTAGCAATTCCCAATGCGCGGCGGCATCTCCAAAAACTCTCTCAGGTGTCTCACAACACTTTTTGCAGCTAAAACAGTTCAAGGCAACTTTCTGTGACCAAGCTGATCTTTGGCACCGATGACAATTAAACACAGTCCAAATAAATGCAGCAAGATTCAGTTCCTTAAAGCGATCTTCTGTTTCCACAGACAAGCAGACTTCAAGACTTCCAATAAAGCATAACTAGATCCACAGGCCTTTGCAATCCAGTTTAAGCACAGTCTCACACACATCATGTGTCTTTCATTGCAAAACTTCTCTTCACCAGAGGAACATTTTCCAAAACTTTTACAGTCACTAGCTGGGATCCTGGCTATCCCTCCCACAGGTGTCATCAATTCAAGCCCCCACGTTGGGCGCCAATTGTAGCATACGTGTCCCTGAGGGGTTTAGCTCCTCAGAGTGTATGGGGAGTGGGTTCTTTGTTAACGGGCTTGGGGGACCTCCTGACGGGGGCTTACATCCAAAAACTCCAATGAGACCGACTTTATGAAAAGGGCACTTACTTTATTAGCAGGACTTCAGGTACACTTTAGGCTTCACAGCACGTCATACAGTCTTTCCAGAACAGTTTCCTTAGCAGCCTCCATAGCACAACATTACATCCAAATGTACTCCAACAGGTGGTGGTCACTCATTCTGATACCATGGCAGAATACTGCGGCCTTAAGCTTCCTCCTCAGCATCTTGGGTGGAATGGCTCACCTTCTCCTGTGGATACTTGTTAGGTATGAATGTGGCTCCTCTGCTCTCTCCTTCTCTCTCTGCGACTGCTACCAGTTGACCCTGCTGGTACCTTCCTCTCACTCCCGGTTACTACAATAGAGGACTACATCTTGTAGATCACTAGAACACTGCCTCATTCTGAGGTAACTCTCCATATATAGACTCTCTCTAGTGGCCTCTAGAACCTTCTCTAACTTTCTACTCACCTTAGCCAATAGCTGTTCAGCTGTACTCCTATGTGGTTAGGCTTTACGTTTGGTAGACCTGTAATGTCACAATTCATTTCTTATCTAACAGTGCCATCTTGTGGTGATGTAGTGCAGCTGCAGGACAGATATGGACCAATACATTAAAAGACCAACAAAGATAATGGCTGAATACCTTCCGCCGGCTACAGATGTCCTATCATTACAATCACTCGGCACCTTCGCATCTATGCACTGAATTTCGCAAACACAAAAGTAAAGTGCATGTGTCAGGTTTTTAGTGTTCTGCCTTATTGTTTTTCTCTTCTGGAATGTAAAATATTTGTGTTAGGATTGTGGCTCCAGACCTGTTATTTAGTTATCAGCATGCTGCTTCCAAGTTTCTTATATTCATGTGTTGCAGCAGTTTCATGGCCTTGAGTAAAAACTATTGACTGCAAGTCCCAGAATCCTTACACTGTAACAGGTGGACTCATAAGCAGCTTTGGCAAAATCACGAATCACAGAATCAAGATTGTGATTCCCTAATCTGCAGAATTTGAATTAGAGTAGATGGGGTTAAATTGGTGGTCTCTGCCTTAGCAGATCAGATGATTAGCAAGTCCAATATCTGATCTGTTCACTAACACACCACTTTGATGTACATTTCTAAGGTAAACACATTATTTGGGAAAACTGTTTTCTTTTTTAACATTTTGTTTGCAAACAAATCGAAAAGAGAAAAAAACATACATTTAGCAACTTGATGACATTCTTTTGGCACACAGTAATGGAAACTTTAAAAAATGCAGTTGAAAGTGGAATAACCCTGCCATCTGCCATCTTTCAGTCAATTGCTCTGCCGGGACTCTCATCTTCCAGCGGTGGCATCCCCAGCTTCCAGCGCCGGTCCTTGGCTTTCATTGGCGGCATTCTGGCTTTCAGCAGTTATCCTCTGCTCCCAGCAGCGGCATCCCTAGCTTCCAGCGATGGTATCCAGCATCAATTCTAGGTTCCCAGAGGCAGCATTCCCAGCTTCAAGCAGCAGCAGCATGTGCTATGAGTGGTCTGTACTCGTTCAAAACCATTGCACTGGAAGGGAGAGAGAGTGGGCGTGGCTGAAGGTTGGAGGGGAGGCACTGAGCAGACACCATGAGAATGTGAGGGGGCAGTCAATCATCCAAGATAAAGGACACCATTCATTGACAATGTCAAGAGGGAGGGAAAGGAAAGGAGGGTAATCTAGGGGAAAAAGCTATTTTTGTTATTACTTCTTGATGAAAAAGGGTCCCCTGAGGTCCCAATAAGCTGGGCAAGGGTGGTATACACATATCAGTTTGAAATATCAATTAGGTAGAGTGGCTGGAATCTTATTCCAGTTCCTGTTTGGTTACCAAATAAAAAGTTAATTTAACAGCAATGTGTGTATAAAATATGGAGCTCCTGGTCCAGTCACACCTCTTGTCTCAACTAACCCTAACTGGCCTGACAAAGCCTTGGCGATACTGGTGGCAGGACAAAAAGTGGCCATGCACCACTACAACTGATTGTGAATGATATGATTTTGGCATCTTGAGCTGTGTGGATTTACCCGAAATAGTAGCATGAATTTACTCTGTACTCTTTCCCCTGCCTTTGACTCTTTAGAATATCCAATAATATATATATTTATATATATGTGTGTTAGACTTCAGCCAATTTTTTATTTTAGTTTATTATTTTCAGACTCCAGAGTTCTGGAGAAGCCTGCTGACCATTGGATGTATATCCAGGTGGAGTTCTCCCAAGGTCTTGGTGCAGCTGGGGCTTATTCCCACATAGTTTTGACCAAGCACGAGTTGTGTGATGTCCTTTTGAAATTCCAGACAACTGAGTAAGTTATGTGTGTGCCGTGCCTTTAAAGTGGACCAAAACCCAGGATTTCGACTATCATGGGTTTTGGTCCTTCCCCCCCGATCAGGGCTGCCCCACTGCGTGAAACCCCCCAGATCGCCAAAGCCAACTCACCTTTTCCCAGTTCTACAGCGCATGCGCGGCCACTCATCCGATCAGCGTGCTCTGGTTTCACACAGCAGGGCATCCCCATTTTCGATCGGTGTGGGTTTTGGTCCACCTTAAGTACGTTTTTGACTGCCAGGCGCTGGATCAACGATGTTGGAATTTTGAATAATTTTTCCATATAGTAACTTTTTCCCTCCAAAATTTCAAATTTTGGGGGCGGAGTTAGAGATCGGTGACCCAGCGCGCCAACGTCACTTACGGTTGCGTCGATGACACATGCCGCGATACGGATGGGGAAGGACGGCATTTTCTCCCCGGCCAGCAAGCAGGTCGGAGGGAGTCAGGAGACACCGGGGCAGCAGGAGCAGCAGCAGAGCAGTGTTAACGGTCAGAGTGCAAGGGCAGCGCACCAGCAAGCAAAGTTAAAGCAGACCTGTCCTCGCAGCAATGTCAGCCACCCCGGCGTAGACAAAAAAGGGCCATAAAGAGGAAATTCCCATTCATTGAACAAGACATGGAACCGCGTAGCAGGTGTCCTAGACTGGATGAGATGGGTCAGATGTCCAGAGCGGTGGATTTAAGTTTTGATGACATGGGTACATTACGCGATCCTATGGACCGCAGAAGTGAGCAGAAGAAGAGCTTGGGACACTACCACTTCAGACCCGCTCTAGCATCTGATGGTATTCTAAGAAGCATGGCTGTATGGATAAATAATCACAAGGGTCACATGGAGAATAAGGTCCCCTCAAAAGACTTACTAGTGACCTTACCGACTCTTATCAGAGCCGTATAATTTCTTGCTAATGCTTCAGAGGAGATCATCAGAGCTACAGCTAAAGTGGCAGCCTAAATTTCCTGCACCAGAAGGGCCCTCTGGTTAAAAACTTGGTCTGGAGACAATGTTTCTAATGCCAAGCTTTGTGGCATTCCGTTTCATGGTAATATCCTCTTTGGAGAAGAGCTAGATGTTCTCTTGGCCAGGTCAAATGAAGTGGGGAAAAGATTTCCCACCAGGAAGCAGAACTTTAACCCCCGCAATTATAATAGAGATAGAGCTGCGTTACACATAACTCAACCTAGAATTACCCTAAGAGCCCCAAAAGAGAAGCATAGAAGGTTGACAGCAGAAGGGGACTATATGGTCCATCTAGTCTGCCCTTATGTGTATGCTGTATGTACTCTTTATCTTAGGATAGATGTGTGCTTATCCCAGGCATGTTTAAATTCACTAACTGTTGATTTTTCAACTACCTCTGCTGGAAGAGGTTTAGCTCACTTGGCAAACTTTCATAGGGACCTAAGCTGCAATCCTGACAATGAACACCTAGTAGGGGGCAGACTTTCCAGGTTCGTAGCTGCCTGGAGGACAGTCTCCCAAAATCAGTTTGTGCTACAAACACTAGAGAACAGTTATCGATTAAAATGTTCATCCCTCCCCCAGTCATCTTTTTTGGTGACCAAGCTCCCAAGGGATCCCAAGAGGAGAGAAACATTCCCTCTACTTCTGCAGGAACTTCTGCAAAAAAAAACATGATAGAAGCAGTACCTCCACTCTCTCAGGGGGTTTCTACTCTCACATTTTTCTGGTTCAGAAGCCATCAGGAAAGTATCGAATAATTTTGAATCTAAAGAGATTGAACAGGTTTATGCGATACAAAAATGGATACAGGATGGAGTCAATATACTCAATCAGGAACATTCTGGTACAGGATGCCCTAATGGTGAACCTAAATGCTTACAGGATGAATGGTGTCCTTTATCTTGGATGCCCTGATCATTTACTTGGAGAGCCAGAGAATGGCATATAGCCATATAGAACAACTTTTAGTAACTTTCAGCAGAAAAAAGAAAGAAAGGCTTAGCAGCCTCGAAATCCACCATAGCCAGATGGATAAGCAGACTATTGCACAAGCATATTCTACTACGGGGGTTCTCCCCGAAGGTGTCTGCTCATATTACACAAGCTATGTCAGCATCCTGGGCAAAGAGGACTGGAGCTTCTTTGGATGAGATGTGCAAGCAGCGATGTGGTCTTCTCCCCACACATTCCTCAAACATTATAGACTTGATCTACTATCTGCAAAACATCAGGCCTTTGGTAGAGGGGTACTGTTTGCAGCTTCTCACCCCTAAGGTACAATTACTTGCCGAATCCTCTCCGTGTGTTCATGCTGATGGATGACTTGGAAAAACCACTGTTCCTTTTCAGGAATCCTTCAGCATGACCACCTATTACCCACCCATAGTCCAAAGGTTATTTGGGTTACTTTACAAAGACTGAGGTGGGGAGGAAGGAGTGGGGCTTTTAACCTCTGTTTCAGTTTGTGTTTTCTCCCAGGGGGAGGAGCCTCTCTCTCCAGGTGGTCACGCTGAAGGATTCCTGAAAAATCTGTTACTGGTCTAACAGCGTTTTTTTTCAGGCTAAAAATGGGATATTTTGGGTAATGTTATTTTCCATTTTTTTATTGAGTGCTCCGGCTTTATATACTGATATTATACTTTAATAAAAAGGATTATATATATAAAATTTGTTTTTTTGGGGGGGGGGGGGGGGGGACTGTAGTCAATGAAATGCCTGCACCAAGCATGTTTATTATCTTTATTCATAAAAAAAGCAAAATAACTTATACAATTTACAAAAGATATATAGAAAAGGTTGATGGCATGTATTCAGGGAATGTGATACTAAACATAAACTGAAATCTTTACACCCATTTGCTATTATATCAAATATAACACAATAATATAAGGAGGTCACTGAGGGGTGCTGTAATGAGCAGGCTGTATTGTAAGCAAAGACAAAACTTTTCAATAAATATCCTTGTACAGGCAGGTAATACATACAAAAACTATATAATACAGCAGCATAACTTGGTTACATTTTAAACATATTAAATATAAAAGTGCCCTTTGGCCAAAGTATAGGAAGGACAGTCACCAGTCTTGGGCACTACAGCTATTCCCTATTTAATCTTGTCACCATTAGGTAAATGACCAAAACGTTATATTCCCTATTTCAGAACTGCCTCAATCAAGGGACCATATATAATTCTACAATATGACCACCTTACTAGTTCAATAAAAGAATCTGGGTCTTGTGAATTAAATTGCTGTGTCTGTAGACATTCTTAAAAGGTCCTTTGGAACTCTCTTATCTCTGATGCCCATAGGGGTGTGCCTTGTTCTAAATCTGGATTCTTTATGGTGGACAAACATGAAAGCATAATCCAAGCCTTGGACTAAGGGGATAACTGGTAATACCAGGACCAATGGTGGTTTCTGAAAGGTACCCAAAATTTACATGATATAGGAATGAAGCATTTCAGTATTGATTTTCATTTAGAAAAAAAAAACTCCAATGTTCGATTGGCAATGGCTATTTGGTAGTCTTTAATAAAGACCCCTTCCATATAAAATCTACAGGTTTTGGGGAAAAAAAGTTCTTGGGGGACCAGTGCAGAAAGACACAGGTTGGATGACCTTGTTTTAGACCATTTTAAAGAAAGAGACCACATGTCTTTTAACAATCGTTTGAAAACCCTGTGTATCTATTGTTCATAAACATTAGAAACATCCTTTCAGATTAAATCTGCAGTCTTTCCATAAAGAATCTGCATTTTGGGATGTAAAGACAACATGAACATCACTGTCAGGAAGAGCCTATTGTCTACTGGTTAAAATGTTCATATAAAAACATTCTTCTACAATAATAATTCATCCAATACTTTTGCATGTTTAAATAGCATTTGTAAATAGTTAAAATTCTTAAAATAACATATTTGTATTCTTGACATTTAAAGACTAATCATTCGCAAACAAATATTACTTTCAAGATGGAGTATAGAAAATGCATCTTTAACATTTTCATATAGTTCAAGGTAGATGGAAACAAGGTCCTGAAACTGGGTAGTGGAGTTATTGTAGAGCAGCTCACACGGTGACGATTCTGGAGGCCTTTTCACTTGTCACACTCCAGATCCTGACCATTGGACTCTCCATTTTGATAATGTTCTTGGCAGAATTCCCGTATGCGTCTGCAAGCTTCGACCATCATCTCCTCTGGGACAGTGAGGACGATGCGGAAGTAATTGGGGTATTCGAAGCACTGAAATTAAAGAAAAGAGTCAAGAGTAGAAAATGTTTGGCTGCCATGCTGTTCCAGCCCTGTCCACATCTCAGTTCATCTGCTGCATCTTGATAGGTTGACCATTGACTCACCATGCCTAGTGCCAACCTCGGTCAGTGACCATTGTCAATATGCCCACTACAGGTGCCAAACCCTGTCGGTAACCATTGCCACAACAAGTGCAACAAGTTCCAAGCGCTGTTGCCTACCAGTGCCCACATCTGAGTTCCTTGCCAGGTTGCTGACTGCCACACTTGTCACGTCTACTACCTTCAACCGGCATAGCTGCCCCATCAAGATACCTCTTGGTCTATTAGTTGCAACAGTCCATGGGCCTTGTAACATCGGGTCCACTCATCCCAGAACTGCTAATATTTCTGGCTAATATCTGTGGGACTTATCAAAGCATGTCCACCAGCGGCAGGTTGCTATTGTACTGTAGTTGTCAGCACAGGAAAGGCCCAGCTTCACTAGAACCTTAAACACAGCGTATGAGGTTACATTGACTATACTGCTTAGAGCATGGATGCACAACCTGCGTCCCGCACTGCCCTCACTGGCGACCCCCCAGCACCCCTAAGGAGTTAGCGAGCATAGCTTTACCTGCAGTGCAAGCAGCTGACCACTAGAATGCAGGGTGTCTCTAATTTTTGAAGCAGAAAGTGGTTCACCGATAAACTTCTCTGTAGAGGTGGGTGACCTCACCTGTGTCCATCGCTTTTTACCTCTGCCTTGTCCCATTTTACCTTCACTCCCCTCACCTCTCTATCCACCTCTTACTACCTCACCTCTATCCATCACTTCTCTTACTATCTCACCTCTGCTCATCCCAACTCTGCTCAACTCTTGACTCAGCTCTGCTCACCTCACCCCTTCCTGCCTCACCTCTGCTCAATTCTCCTCTCCCTGCCTTACCTCTGCCTACTCCTTCCCACCCATCACTTCCTATCTTCCCTCTACCCACATCACCTCTCTCCATTGCTTCTCTTACCATCTCACTTCTGCCCCTCACCCCGACTCACCTCTGCCCACCTTACCTCCTTCCGCTTACAGTGGACCAACACCCAGGATTTTCACTATCCTGTGTTTTGGTCCACTTCCGCAGGGCACCCCGATCGGGGGTGCCCGCTGCATGAAACCCCCCTGATCGCCCTAAATAACTCACCTCACCCCGCTCCTACGAGAGCGCTCGTCCAATCAGAGCCGCTGTGGTATGTACGGACAAGCGCCGGACAACCACAGAGGCTCTAAGCACGCTGGAGGCTGCATCTCGCGCTTCCCTCTAACAGGGAGCGCGCCCGCACCGGCCATTCACAAATGGCCGGCGCGGGTGTGCGCCCTGCTAGAGAGAAGCGCAAGATGCGGCTGCGGCTCACGCAAGCACCGTTGGAACGGGTATAAGGTAAGGTTTCTGGGCATCCCGACAGTGGGGCATCCCGATTTCGGATGCCCCGCAGGGAGGGATCTGATCGGCCCGGGAATCTTATAGATTGATCCCCCTGGGTGTTGGTCCACTTTAACCTCTGCTGAAAGACCTTTACCTGCCCTACCTTTGCCCACTCCTTCTCACCTCACCCTACCCACCTCTGGTAACCTTACCTCTTCCACTTAATTTCACTCCACCTCTTCCTGGCAAAGGCATTTGCAGCTTACGTTATATTGCGGCCCCTAGACGTAGTACAATAAGACAATGTGGCCACTAAAAAAAAGGTTGTGCACCCCTGGCTTAGAGACTGTTGTATATGTATATATAGACAATATATATATATATATATATATATATATATAGTCAAATGGTCGTGTATATAGTCTAGATTTTAGATACCTTCCTAACCCTTAATAGATCTTTGGACTTTAAAACTGTATTTTCACACATGTTCTATATAGTAAAAGACAATTTAGTGTGGGCCAAAACCAATTTTAATAACCACTCCTATTCTAGCCACAAAGGGTAATTTGGATTTGGGAACTCCCAGATCTTGCCATATACTCAACTCTTTAATCTGATGGCACATGTGCAGGCCTCTGGTGGTATCTCTGCTCTCTATGCTCATTGCACCCAGCAGACATTCAAGGGTATTGTGGCTAATCCTAGCCACAGAACCCCCCTGACATGCCTGCGCCGTACTCATATTCAGGTCTAGAGGGATGCTGAGGAGGACCATGCATGCAAAAGGTCAGGTCTCTTGCCAGCCTTAGAGTTGCCCACATGTCCTGATTTTGCCCTATGATTTCCTTTGGTTGTCGTCAACAGTCGATATTGTAAAAGCTTCAAACAAAAACTATTTTTAGAAAATATGGCCTATGCCAAGCCCTAGCCTTAAAGAAAATTGGGCAGTAAAACCTACTGTAGCTGGAAGACAGAAGACTGACTGCTCCGAGATCATTCTCTCTGTGAAATCCACATCGCTCTCAAATTCTGGAAATTGTTCCATGTCAATTCCAACCTACCAAGTAAAAGAAAAACATATCAGACTTAATTGTCTTGCCCATACTTCTCTACTGTTTTTGTGAGATAAATTAATTTTCAGGTAACAGGCAAAGCAAAGACTTTGTGGGTCTGATTTAGACTTATTGAAATAAAAGTAATTTGCCCTACTGTTCCACGTAAAACCACGTTAAAGTAAAAAAAGAAGTGTCTGGCGAGGCTTACCATTAAGTACATGGCTCCTGCTGGTCGCACGGGACAGAGTCCAGGAACGGAAGAGAGGGTGTTGTAACAAAGTTCAGCATTAGACTGCAAAAATAAAGTGTACACAGAAAAAGAACAGGATTTACCAAATAAATTCTATGATCATGTGCCAAAGTAAAGAGAAAAGTGAAATGCAAGCTGGGTTATTAGCAGATCTTGTTCTCTGTGTTAAAGACCAACACAAGTGCGTCAAACATATTGAGAAATATTTGTCAGACAGGGGCCATAGGGGGAGCCGGGACAATGCCTGGTGGGCCGCACTGCTTTGGGGCCAGCTGGGCTGCTGCTTTTAACACCGACATTCAATCCCTGCCCCCTTAGTCTCCCTCTCAGCCCACTGTATGCTATAGCCCCGGCATCATGGCTGGGGGGGAGGGGGGGCTCAGCAGGGATGTCTTGGGCTGGTCAGGGGCTGGTAAAATTCAGAGCTGACTTTTGGCCCCAGTCCACCTCTGTTATCAGGTGCACAAATGTTGTCTAGTGGGTCCCTCAGTACTCTTTTTTTGAAGTTATATATACTTTTTATTTCTAACTACGACAGGCCCCCACTCTTTCTCTTTTTCTGATTGAATGAGCATTATAGTCCCCGGAGGCCCATCCTATAGAACAGGGGTTCCCAATCTTTTTATTCCCATTTTTCAATTATACCAAATACCACCACTAATGCAACTTCCTGGGAGAGCGGGGGTCCTTTTTGAAAAGGAACTATACTGTATGTATTTCCCATGGGTCCATGGCACAAGAACAAGCTATGCCATTATCCCAAGATGATCCACAGCTGCAGATTGTGGACCTGGCCACCCAGTTTGCAGTGCTCCAGAGTACTCCAGAGCATGGCTGGAGCACCACCAGTAATACCACTGGTTGGGAAACCCCGATCTAGTACATTTGTGGTTTGCTTTGTGTTCCTAGCGTCTAACAATTTCACATCGAATATAAAACTACTACTTCCACCAAACCTCAACACAGGGAAACCGTAACAGGTTGAATGTGAAACCTACAGGGCAGCACTTTATACCCCATTTTTTTAGGCTAGACTGAGCACCCAGCAACTGTGCTCCATTAAAGCATAGCTGTCACCAATTTGTCTGCTCCCAAAGCAACCAAATGTCAATACTCTGAGCAGATCAAATTAGATATTCACTCTTGTCCAGCTGAATGTATGGTTTCATTGTGAACCATCTGTTGCACCATCCACAGACACCTCCTTTGTATTTTCTGCTGCCCTTGCTAATGTTCACGTCACCATTGCTAGTTATGGCAAAACCAAACTATGGCTGTCACTATTGTTTTCTGCTCCCAAGGCAACCAAATGTCAATATCTTCTGACTCCTTCCAAATCTCCCCTGCCCCCCTGCAGTATTGTTGTGGTTAACCCTTAACCCTTAACCAACCTTAGCCTTTCTGACCCATGCCTGGACCAGTATATACCCTAACCACATTCTCGTCTGATCCCTTGGAAACCACTTACCTCCAACTTCACTCTGGACATCATACTTCTTGACATTTGAAAGACTGATCTCCAGTCGCAGACCTGGCTATACCTGACCATCTCTGTGACACCTCTGTCTTCGGGTACCCTGGTTGTACACACCCCTTACAACCTCAGGTTCCACCCTTTGTGCTTTTAAGTCCTTGGGGCAATTGTGTCAAGGTAGGTTTATCATGTCTCCTGGCAAATGGGTGCTTGGTACAGGTAATCTAGCAGAGTTAGATTAGCAATTAGTACTTGAATGAAGATTGGCAATTAGCCAGGCTGATTTAGGCTCTTTCGAAGGCCCATTTTGGAAAACATTCAATTGGGGTTTCTCCTAAAGACTTAAAAAGTAGCTATTTCCGACACGATGGGTAGGTTTGTTAGCAACCTTATTAATGGCCTTTATAGAGTTATTTATTAAGGAACACATTTGATGATGACAGGACAGCATCAGGACATACCTTGATAAAGTTGATGGTGTTGTCGTAGAAATGCTGAGGAGTTCTGGTCATTATGTGGTCCAAAGCGCCTTGGACAATGGTGCATGGGCCAAGGATCCTCTGACTTAGGCGCACAAGGCCTTCCCTGATCTAAAAGAGATATTGCAGGTAAAAAAGGAAATGTGTACTGTGTACAGGTAAATTTATTTTCTCATCTGCTTCCATTCCGGGGCGCCACTAACAGCAACGCGTGGGTTAACCTCAGCTGAAGGCGGGGACTGCGAGAAAATTAAAAAGCAGTGCAGCCACAGCCCCAGGAGGGGAGAAAAACTAATCTACACATAATGTGCACAACTAGAAATAGTGCAACTAAACTAAAACATAGAAGTCATCAACCGCCACCGGCACAATCGTAACACAACAGTAGTACGGGTGTGGATGCACCGGAATGGTAGCAGATGAGAAAATAAATTTACCAGTGAGTATACAACTTTCCTTTTTCTCAACCCTTCCATTCCGGAGCACCACTAGCAGCAACACGTGGGACATCCCAAAGCAGTATCCTCATTCTATTCCCCTGGTCCACCATCTCCCTGCTCAAATAATGGGCCTGCATATTCTCCACCCCCCCCCCCGAATGTGAACTGCCGGGATGCACGGAACATGAAGTTTCACCCACCTCATGATGACTCACTTCCTGGGATGCCAGACAGCACCTAGTACTCCCCTGATGGTTTATATAGGACACCGCTGTGGAATCTAACTGTACCATGACCGGAAGACCCCGGAGCTGGGCTGACCAATGCCTGAGAACCAGCAGAATCACCCTCAGTTTCAACACATTAATTGGAAGGCTGCACTCCCACTAGTCCCAGAGACCCTGTATCGCCTGGTTGTCCAGAATGCCTCCCCAACCCGTCAGACGGTCCATTTCGATAGGAGCAGCCTTTGTAGAGGCCTGCAGTGGAACTGGGCATATGGGACTGCTTCGATAATAGACACCATCAGGCCAAGGAAATGCATGCACTGCCTGATCGTGGAATGTTCGGTTGTCAGCAGTGACCTCATCGCCTCCTGAAGAGCCATGCCCTTCTGCACCGAAAGAAGGACCAGTGCTCCTCGAGTATTTAATGTCATTCATAGATAAGTTGCCACCATGGAGGGAACCACCTGGGACTTGGGGTTGTTGATCACCCACCCGAAAAGTTTCAGCATGGACAGGACTGCCCGACATCCTGCAGTGCCTCTGCCAGAGATGGGGCTCGGGTGAGCAAGTCGCCCAGGTTTGGAATGCTTACCTTGCCTCCTCAGGAGGGCCATCACTATTGCTAAGACAAGTCGTGAGCACTCTAGGAGCTAAAATCCTCTGAGGACTCTGTCTGAATATGCCTAAGCTTGTCCGTAGCCTTCCCATCTGGGCAGGCAGAAACAGATTTGGGATGCCCCTGCTGAAAAAGGCCATGCTCTCCAACAAAGCCACCCTGTCCGCCACATCCAAAGAAGGAACCCTATCTGTGGGCTGACCCTTGAACAAAGACAGACCTGGCAGCCCCACCCCAAGGAGATATCCTGCTCCAACGAGTCAAAGCCTGAAGTAGCAGGGTAAAATGGACAATCCGACTGAGGCGCGGAACCTGCCAGCTGCGTAAGGCAGTGCCCCCTTCTCTCATCCTCCGCTGTAAGGCCAGAGCAGCCGAAGCCATGCCCCCCACAGACACAGCCCTCTTCCCGAATAGACAGGCCGCATGGGTGGTGGCCACAACCCCCGCGGTGTGGCGCCCCCCGCCCCAAACGTTGGCACCAAGCTCTGACCAGCATGGCTTCCTCTCTCTCAGGGTGTCATGGAATGTAGTAGTAAACACAAAACACACACACGGGAGCCGGGCCACCTAGATCAGGCCCACCACCAGCAGCCATAGGGAAGGCAGACTGCGGCCAGAGTGGGTGATAACCCAGGGGTTAGAGGGAACAGGGGCTCAGTGTGTGGCACACAACAGGGCCACCATGCCAGGCCCAATGCTGCAGCTGGTGGTGGGCTGGGAGAAACATGGATTCAGAGCCCCCGCTCAGCTCTGCACTAAAAACAAAAATATCCAGATATCTTCACAGCCTCTTGCAATTGCAAGAACAGAACTGAGGATATCCTGCCACAGCCTGCCTTATATAGGCCAGGAAGAACTAGCTTTTTTTCTACCTTGCAGTCCCCGCCTACGGCTGAGATTAACCCATGCGTTGCTACTAGTGATGCTCCGGAATGGAAGGGATGAGAAATTGGTGTTTTCACATAAGGTATTAAAAATTAGAAATACAAAGAGCCAGTTTTGAGTTATCATTTATAATATTTTGAAGGAAAAAAAAAAGACCATAATCGCCTTCCGCAGAAATCCAGTACTCCTTTATTTCTTATTAGGAGGGTGCTGAATGGGGGGGGGGACGAGCATGTGCCTTGACTGGCAACTCTAATCATTTTCAGTTTAGTGTTGTCAGTCAGAAGGAATTGGTGGGAAGAGGACAGAAATATGCATTGCAGGCAGCAGGGAGGGGATTGAGCCCCTTATAGCACCAGAAGACCTTAAAGCAAAAGTCCACCTTTATAAAACCCACCCATGACCCATCCCTACAGTGGCGAGTGGTGACCCAATTTGGTTGTAAAAAAAATTAAATGGCTCATCTGCACTATCCCCCATGAGAATCAGTATTTCCATTTTTCAAGCTGCTAAAATATCTGTATAGTAACACACACCACACTATACATATAATGCCAAAAAAGGTTTATATAAAAATACTCAATTGATAATTCTCAGTTCACATGTGATTATTACACTACAATATTATACAATGCTTGTGCCTGTTGTACTGTAATGGACAGTTTGAGATAGTGATCAGTATGGAAGGCTATAGAAAAATCAAAATCTCTATGGACTCAATAATCAATGTGTTAGAAATGTCCTTTTACAGTATATCAGACACAAGATGACCTGATGAAACTACTGAATTTGAAACTGCTTTTTCAAGCTGCTGAAATGACTGATTTCTCAGTGCAGCAACAGCATGGCTACTGTGCAGATATTGGCTAAGTAGTCAATCTCCGACAGCAGCTGATGAGCGGGGCACAAGAAGTTAGGCAAGTAAACCCTCAGGTAGGTAACTAGCCAACTATCAAAATAAAACCGCATAAGAAATAGGTAAAAAAAATGGATGGAATGCATTTTATTATTGAGCTTGAAAGGAGAGTGGGGGACATGCATGTCCTTTATTCATCAAGACCATTGACTGCAGGTTTATATTATTACCTCCTTTCCAAAAATGTCTTTCCGATCATGGATCAAGATCCATCCCAACCTCCATCCTGGTACCAACCACCGCTTGGCAAGCCCGCCACATGATAAAATTGGGACATTAGTGCTGAGTGGTGCTAAAGCTTGGAAAGCTCCATATTCAAAGGCCTGTTTGGACAAAAAAATAAATCATCAACCAAAAAATTTTTTTTATGTGGTGTATGACTAACAATATTACTAAATCAGTTATAGCTATTCATGTATTACACTGTGTCTCCCATTTATCCCAAAATGGAGCTTCTTTCTTACATGTCCCTACTTCCACTGTTATGACTCCAGAATCCATTTGGTAATTCGTCACCTGTTAATGCACTGAAACTGTATATTGTATTTCCATTAGGTTCTATTGATACCATAGTTACTTTACAGCCTTGCCATCTAGTAATGGTTTTCTGCAGGTCTGGTACATAAAGTTTTCAATATAATTTACAGAACATATAATATGGTCAGCTTGACGTGACTGAGCATGTAAACTTTTCAGTTTGTTCTTTTAGCCACAGTAGTTTTCCAAGCTCAGCCAGCTATCGCTTTCTCAGAGGTTATTTTCAAGCTATCAAGCCATGCGCCCGATGTGAAGCACACATCACCATCCCTTTTATTTACCAACACAGTAGCAAAGCGGGCAAGTACTACCAGCTCCTTAGATCAGTGCTCCTCAACCTTCTCCTCAGGAGCCACCAACAGCTCATGTTTTGTGGATCTACACACACTAGTCTTTATATGCATCTGCACTAATAACTTCACCTGTCGCCTGTCAAAGCGAGACTGTCCCACAGTTTTCAGGACATCTGGTCAGTCTAACCTGTTAGGACCTTGCTTCCTACCAGTTGTATGCGTACCACTGGTTGGGAACCCCTGGTCTGAGCCAAAGAATAATGATGACCATATATAACATCATTAATTAAATTATAAATGAATAATGACTAATTATAATTTTCTTGGGTGAAAGTCTAACTACTAGTGTTTCTGTGAAACTCAATTATTCCAAGTTGGAATGGTGTGAGTTCCCGTTCAAAAGCAATTAAGAAAATAGGGTTGATTCAGAGCCCCTTTCTCAACATTTTTTTGGAGGTATTACTGACAAACCAAAAATCACACAAAAAAAAAAACATTTCACATAAAAATTCTTGCAGAAAATTAGGCTTTGCTGAATCAGATGAGGTGGAAAAATGGACGAGAACAGAAATTTTCACACAAAAAAAAGGGACTCTGAATCAACCCTAATATGTGAATGTAATTACGAGGCCAAATCTGTTCAAAAAAATATAGCATCAAAAGGACCCAACAATCTGCAGTCATCTTCAGTAACATCTTGAATGTGCTAAGGCAAAGGAACACAGCGCGACTCACATAAGGGGCCATTTCATAGACAACAGACACACACAGCTCTGCTGCGGGCTCGAGTTAATATGTATAACTCTCTACCAGGCCAAAACAAAGAACTGGGCGAGCCATAGGGCAGGGGACAAGGAGGGATATTTTATGCATGATTCATGGGCCAAAGAAGGGGTTCTTTACTGTAAGTGAAGCTTTGTAATGCCCCACCCAATGAGGTAGTAAGGGCAGAATCGTATTATTATACACGTTACCTATTTTAGAAAATAATTTTAAAATTAATTTAACTCACCATGTCACCATAGATCTCATCAGCGAGGATAGGCACACATTGCCTTGATGCCACTATAGAAAAGACAAGTGGATTAGGTGATAAGTGGACCAGGGCATACTGCACAAATACATGTTGAACACTGTTTTGCATAGCCCACGTTTACCATTCATACTCATTTATCTGACAAGTATCCCATGATTTCTAGCCATTAAAGGATTATTCCCTTTTTGAAAAGTTTTTGGTGTTGCAAACAAATAGAACATTAAAAGAATAACAGATAAGCTTAGCACATTGAAGACATCATTTTGCCACAAAATAATCGAAACTTTAAAAAATTCCATCAAAAGTGGAATTACCCTTTAAACTTGGAGCTGTAAATTCCATACCCACATGAAACATTATCCCCCTCTCTCTCTCCCACCAGCCTAGATATATATATATATATATATGCACACAGTATATATATGAATTAGAGGCCGATTCATTAATAGTGGCAGGTAGCGACAGTTGAGCGACTGTAGCGGCATTTTCAGAGCGCCGGCTAGTAGTTGCTGTGCTTGGCCATTGTTCGGTAGTTGATAGCGACACAGTCGGTTTGCCGTAATGTTGAATATTGGGTGAGGAGTCGCTATTTGACAGGTTCTGCGCTGTATGGGAGCGCATGATAGCGACTGGCCATAGCGACCGGCTCCCACCATATTCATTAACAAATCACGCTCAAAAAATTCTTGCGCTGTAAAATGCATGTTTAAACCCCAGAGCGCTGGCGGCGATGGGTTAAAAGTAGTTTTTTAACCCCCAAACAACCATATTTTTGGAAACCAAAAAAAAACAATTTTTTTACATAATTTTGTAATATGAATACATTAATATCAATTCTGTACATTTTTTTTTTTTTTAACTTAAAAAAATTATTTAAAATGGCAGAAGTGGTCACAGAATTGTTCACATTTAAAAAAAAAACAATAACAATTAATTATGAATATTTAAAGATTGTTCCATTGAAATGCATTGGAGAGCGCCAGGTAGCGAGAGGTCATACCTGTCGCTGTTCAAGGTCGGACGCTGGCGCTGTGGGCTGAGGCTGGAATAATGATGAATGAGTGGCTATATGGCGCTATCTCAGTCGCTAAGCAGGATTGCCTTGATAAATGTGTGATTGTGGTGGGGAGCCGGCGTTCTCATGGCGGGGCCCGTCATTACCGGTCGCTCACCAGTCGCTACCTGTCGCTATCCCTTGTTAAATAAGGGCCTAAGATGAGCTTTCAGGCATGGTGTACATTTAAAGGATGAATATGTTTAGGATATATATATATATATATATATATATATCCTAAACATATTCATCCTTTAACTTCTGTAAGTTAACCAATTAAAAGAATAATTGTTTTACTAAATTACAAATGTGTCCTCGCTCAAAGTCTTTTAATCAGTATGTATTTAACTTAAATGTATTAATGTTTGATATAATTGATCTGTAGTCACAAGGGGCTGAACTTACCAGCAATAATCTTTTGCAAGTGCTTCTTGCTGAAAACAGATCCGCATGGATTGGAGGGGTTGTTGACGATGATGCAGGCGGTCTTCTCATCCACCAGAGACTCCATGTGTTTTATATCAATCTCCCAAGATTTCTCTGGCTGAAAACAAAAGAGGATGAGGTCAGGAACTAAAATAATGGAATGTCTGTAGGAGATGTTTGAGTTCCACACACTGCCACATATCCATATTTCTACAGAGGCTCAGAGGGATATGAAGACAAGCGGCTGTTGACCTGGCGTAGCTGCCTCAACAAAATACCTTTGATGTCAAAATGACCATTCTTTTTTGGACCAACTCTGAAACTTTTGAATATATATATATATATATATATCATTTTAAATGTATTTTTTATGTTCTTTTTTATTTTTAGTCCAATTCAGGTTTTTTCTTTATTTGATAAGATCCAAAAATAATCTTGTGCAAAACAACTTCTGGAAAATTTGCTCACCAGTCCCTATATTTGCATAAAATAATCATGTCCTCCCTTAAAGCAGAACAAAACCTTGGATTTTGACTGACCCCGATTTGGGATGCCCCACTGTGCACCCCCCCCCCCCCCCCCCAGATTGCCCCTTCCCTGGTCCTACTGCGCATGCGCAGGATCTCCTTCAAGAGGCGTTTGCCATGCACATTAAGGCTCTAGCCTCTTAATTTCCTAAATAGTTGAGCTTTTTTAAACTTTCCCATTAATCTCCTGCAGACCCCTAATGTATTAGTTTAACCATTTTGTTGTAAATGATTTAAAAACAAGTTAAGAAACAACAATCCCAATGGCCAGCAATGGTTTAAGGGCAGAGAGGACTGTAAGTTAACTAGTTTGTTTCGAGTTAGACATGTCTGTAGAAGGCGGTTGAATGTGGCCAAGTAGAGGTAAAAGCCTGTATCTTAAAAGGACATTTTAGACATAATGGATCACGCAGCTACTATGGGGTTCAGAAGCACAGGGATCCCTTTATGTCTAAATTGGTGTTGCGCATACCACCGGTGGTAATTTATCACCCTATTATGTGATACACAGAGGCAGCAGACTGACCTGTATCCCAACCTGATCTACTGCTAATTATGCTTTACCCAAGCCTGATCTGCTCCGTTAATACAAAACTGCTCCAAAAAAACTATTTAAGCATTTGTATGCACTTTAAATGATAGATTTTGTACATTTTTTAACTGACAGACAATCCATATAGAACACCTAGGTGATGCTTGAAAGTCTGAAGATTCCTGGTTTAGAAAAATAGTCACTTACAAAGAAAGAAATTACAGATTGAATAAGATAACTGTTAACATTTTACATCTTAAAATGCTTTTACAAAATTAGTTAAACTGAAAGAAAAAAAAAACTCACTAGTAAGTTGTACAGTTTCACCTCCACCCCCAAGGATAAGGCCAGCGTCTTGTAGAGGGAAAATCCAGGGCGAGGCACCAAGATGTTTTGACCAGGATTGGCCAACACTGCTAAAGCGAGCTCAATGGCTTGACTGCAACCGCTAGTCAGTATGACATCCTAAAAGCATAGATGATCAAAAATGTATTATGTGTGGAAATCTGTTCCATTTCCATATTTATACATCAGACTAATCCTTAACAGATATCCTGCTGCCCCAATAATTATTACTGCTACCAGCTTATCCTTACCATAAAATTACAGCCTATATTTTACTTACACCACCCCTGGCCATCTGAGCAAATCTATTATTAACTGTCTTAAAGTGGACCAACACCCAGGATTTTGACTATCCTGGGTGTTGGTCCACTTAGGTGGGGTGCCCCGCTGTCTGAAACCCCCCCGATCGCCGCAAAAACTCACCTCTCCCCGCTCCCACGTGACCTCGTCCGGCCAATGACAGCGCTCAGAGCAGCTCTGGTATGCGCGTCCAAAGCTGCTTGGACGCGCATACCAGAGCGCTGTCATTGGCCGCGTCTCTCGCTTCCCTCTAACAGGGAGCGCTCCTGCGCCGGCCATTCACAAAACGGCCGGCGCGGGAGCGCGCCCTGCTAGAGGGAAGCGAGAGACGCGGCCGCGTCTCGCGCATGCGCCGTTGGATCGCCGGTAAGGTGAGGATTGTGGGCCTCCTGGGGGGTTCCTCCCCGCGGGACATCCCGATTTCGGATGCCCCGCGGGGAGGGATCTGATCGGTCCGGGAATCTTATAGATTTCCGGGCCGATCCCCCCTGGGTGTTGGTCCACTTTAAGTAATACAAGCTCTCCCATGACATAAAAGTATGTACTTTAGTATGGCTTGTCTGCACATGCTTCCCTGCCTCAGTCATAAGGGAGCTCCAATGCCGGCCATACTGAAGACTGGCAGAGGGCGCACTGGAGCCAGCTGAGGCAATGATTGCTGCTGAAGACATTTTAAAGCATACAAAGTAGGTGCTACCTGTTGTCAGACGGAAAAAAGAAAATTGGATGCACACTGGTAATCTAAGCTGCAGTGGGTACAATGACCGGGGTATCCCACGCCCCATGTACAGTGGAAAAAGAGCTTTAAGGTCAGCACTCCATAAAACATAATTTTTAATGAAGTCCTCTTAAAAATATTCAAATACAAAAACAGAAGTAAAGCATAAAAATCAGATCCCAACAGCACTCTTACGCGTTTCGGATGCCGTTCGGTCCTTAGTCATAGATAAATAGATAATAATTTTTAAGAGGACTTCATTAAAAGTTATATTTTATGGAGTGCTGACCTTAAAGCTCTTTTTCTACCTGTTGTCAGCTTGAGTCCACTGGCCCATTGGTAAGGGAGCCAATAGGATCTGTCTTAATTTATGCCAAAAAAAGGCATAGACAATAACCTACCTTGGCTTCCAGTGGAGCTTCAGGACAGGTGTAATATTTGGCAATAACTTCCCTGCTTGACTGGTACCCTGAAAAAGACAGAAAAATTAAATGATGTTTTTGAGTATGACGGAACTATTGGGGGGGGGGGTAGAGGTTGGGACCACATTGGGCCCAGGTCAAGGATACACCATCATGGTCAGCCTTATCACTACACTGACCCTGGTGATATACAAACACCGCTCACTGCTGCATTCCGCACCGAGCAAAAGTGTCCCATAAGCTATGCTGCAGGCCAAACAAAAGACCAACAAAGCACACTGGTAGAGGGAGTTCATGTGCCATAGAGCCATGCTTCCCCTATAGGGTGCAGGTCTGCTTTAAGAACTGTGTGAGTGTATGCATCACATATAGAGCGACTGACCTATACTGGGAGCATATCCATTGTACTTATGGGAGTCAATGGCATCTTTCATTGCTTTAGTGACCTCGTCATCAGTCGGGAGGTTCCCAAACACTGTTGGATCTCCTGCAAACATAAAAATAGTTAAAAGCAATATAAACAGGGGAGCATTTACAAAGAGTAACCAATCACATTTCAGTTTCCAGTGGACTAAGACCTGTCCCGCTCCCTCCATTGCAGTGAATGGAGGGGGTACACCATAGTCCCTGTGAAAGGTGGCAGAGGCATGTCTATCGTCATTACTACTGAAGAGCTAGACAACCGCAACAGGGTGGTGCAGATCCTGGTTTGGGTAATCAGGTCAGTGTAAGAGTGCCGTACTAGGAGCAATTGTCTGGGCGGATAAAAGGTGGGTAAATTGTTTTTGTTTTGATGCCTGGACAATGACTTTAAAGGGCAATCCCATAGCTTATTAGAAAGGTCAGCTGCTTCTGCTGTGCATTTTGGACAGTTATCAGACTCTGAGAGCCCTATGAGAAGCGCCCTATGGGTGGAGACATATGTCCCATGGTAAACCCATAGCGCCATCTCTTAATTTGAGCTGGCCGGCATTACTTGACAATTGTAGGAGAGAGCCTTCAAGGCAGCCTCTGGGTAGCAGAAGGGAAAGCTAGCAGCACACTTTATCGAGCCCTAGATGTGGAATAGAAGATAAGGGGGAAAAGATTCAAATATTAAAGGCCACCTACACCCTTTAGGGTGCCAATGTAAGCCCATCCAAGCTGGGGGACAAGAAGCTATAGCACACACCACTGGCTATGATGTGGCTACCAGATGTGGCAAATATGGCAACTAGTAGGGGGATAATGAAGGAAAGAGGGGTGCTTTGTACTCCCCAAAATGAAGCCTCTTATCTTAGGGTTAGAATTCCCTTGTAAAGTATAGGCCTGCTTTAAAGTGAACCTACGGTCTTGAAAGGAAGTTTGTAAATTATGTTATGAGTGATGGGGGTGGTAGGAGGGCATTGTTTAGAATGCCAAAGTAATGCCTTTCCCATAAATCTCCCACTGGCTCCTTTTCAATAATATTTGGAGAGCTTCGGAAAATAAGGACTGTATATGCTTTATTTTGGGAAAGGGTGTGATTCAAAGTACATAAATGCAAAAAAGTGCTCATACATTGTCTATTAAAGGGGTTGTACAGACTAAGGCCTCGATTCAATAAAGGTAGAAAAAAATTATCATGGTAGTAAAAGATTAAATTCATGAGAAAATAACCTGAGAATGTCACTGTTGCTGAATCACCAGATAAGAAAACAATGAAAGTCAACTGCACTTTTTTACGCCTAAGAAAAGTAGAGAACTGTTTACTTCTTTCTTCACTGTAGTAAAAGCTGCCATTGACTTTCATTGTCTTTTTATCTAGTGATTCAGTAACAGTGACATTCTCAGGCTTATTTCTCATGAATTGAATTTTTTACTACCATCAGACTTTTTTTCTATCTTTATTGAGTCGAGGCCCAATTGTCATTTTTTGCCCACTTCCCATGCAGTGACCTGCTGAATAAAGCTGATGTTGCTAATATTCAGCCCCTTTTCTATAGTCCATCCCCTGGATTATTTATTCACGATCACCTTTTTAGCACTGCAAGATGGACCTATACGAAAACACAGGGAAATCAAAGACAAGCAAATCAGGTAACAGCTACCTCCCACACTGCACACACAAGCATTGGTGTGTTGCACAGTTTGGTGCAAGAGGGGTCCACCTCTCAGTGCTAAAAAAATGGTGGTCATGGTTAAATAAAATCCAACAGTAGATTTATTCAGTAGCATACTAAGAGGCCGATTCATTAACAGCGGCAGGTAGCGACAGTTGAGCGACTGTAGCGCCATTTTCAGAGCGCCCGCTAGTAGTCGCTGTGCTTGGCCGTTGTTCGGTAGTTGATAGCGACTCAGTCGGTTTGCCGTAATGTTGAATATTGGGTGAGGAGTCGCTATTTGACAGGTTCCGCGCTGTATGGGAGCGCATGATAGCGACTGGCCATAGCGACCGGCTCCCACCATATTCATTAACAAATCATGCGCTGTAAAATGCATGTTTAAACCCCAGAGCACTGGCGGCGATGGGTTAAAAGTCATTTTTTAACCCCCAAACAACCATATTTTTGCAAACCAAAAAAAACAAGTTTTTTAAATAATTTTGTAATATGAATACATTAATATCAGACCTGTAATATCAATTCTGTACATTTTTTTTTTATTTTTTTTAACTTAAAAAAATTATTTAAAATGACAGAAGTGGTCACAGAATTTTTCACATTTAAAAAAAAAAAAAAAAAAAATTAATAACAATTAATTATGAATATTTAAAGATTGTTCCATTGAAATGCATTGGAGAGCGCCAGGTAGCGAGAGGTCATACCTGTCGCTGTTCAAGGTCGCTCGCTGGCGCTGTGGGGTGAGGCTGGAATAATGATGAATGAGTCGCTATATGGCGCTATCTCAGTCGCTAAGCAGGATTGGCTTGATAAATGTGTGATTGTGGTGGGGAGCCGGCGTTCTCGTGGCGGGGCACGTCATTACCGGCCACTCACCAGTCGCTACCTGTTGCTATCCCTTGTTAAATAAAGGCCTGAGATGAATCCTCTGCATGGCAGGTAAGCAAATCATTTTTTACAATCCCTTTAATAAATGTTCCCCTGTTGTTGGCACCCCGCACCTTGCAATCTCTTTGTATAATTTCCATACAATCTTATCAGCACATTAGTATAGGCGGGTCCACACACAGCGCACACAGTATAGGTGGGCGCCATTGAAATCGTATAACCCATTTATGTACAGCACTGACCTATGGACAAGGCAATCATTGGCTTGTCGGGATTGGGAGCGGCTCTCATGGAGTCCACAATGGCTCGGATGGGATTGAACGTCTTCTTAGACATCTCAGAAGCTCTCACAGACCACCTAGATTTTCGGCCCTTTATCTTATCTATGCCATTTGTTCCCTGAATGTTGACGTGAACATCCAGGACCCTCGGGTGGATAGACGAGCCATTCACCTGGATGACGTAGGAGTCCATCTGCGTTTCTGCTTAAAAGGGAGAGACGTCATGTTAGCCGCTGAGGCTAAAAAAGTGGCAATGTGTGGCACTGGCCACACTATCAAACTTCTAAAATAAATATATCATTAAACCAGAATAACACACCCCAATTTTGCTGCATCTGGATTGGACAGCCTTTCTCTTTTATTTTTCTGCTTTTTTTTTTTTTTTGTAAATTCTGTTAAATAATGGTGGCACATGGGAGCTACGCAGCGGACCAAAGCTGAATCTGCTTGGCTCCCGAGGGAGTGTCGTACCCCCGCAGTCCGTAAAAGCATTTTCTGTGCATGTCCAGTCTCATTGGCAGCACTTTTACTGTCATGGGGGGGGGGGGGGGGGGGCGCTTGTTCAGGAGCCATTTTTTAGTAAAATATCCTGTGTCCCTGTGGCCGGTTGATAAACTTGGGGAACCACATTTCGAGAGGTTTTTTTTAGGGGGTTACTCAAATGAGGGCCTTCAGGTGTGGACAAATTGGTTTTATTGAGATAAAATATTTATATTTTATTTTACAAACTTGAAAATAACAACAGCCTATGGGGGGTATTCCAAAGATGTTCAAACAATTTTTAGAGCCTCTGCAATTTTTGAAGAGGCTTGGTTTTGAGAGTCTCTTATTTACACAATAAAACTTTTTTTTCTCATTTCTAAAGACTGAACCCATTTCTGAAGACCTGAACACATTAAAAATTAGCCTCTCCAAATTTGTTTGGATTCCCCATGAAATGCTGCCATTATGTAACTTCTAAAACCCCATTAATAATAATTTGCCCCCCATCTGTAGTACTGCCCCATCACAAGTTTCTGCGGATATCGGTTTTTAAACTGCATCTCAAAACTCTTCAGAAAAAGCCAAAATCCTTTCAATAAACCCCAAAATAGCTGAGGACCTGTCTATTCAAAGTTACAGGGGATTTTCTTTCAAAAATTAGAAGACAGTGTTTTTTCACTTTAATATGCCTCTTTACTAAGGTACTGGTGCGCCCTCACCTGGAATATGCCGTCCAGTTCTGGGCACCCGTTCATAGAAAGGACGCTCTGACTATGGAAAAAGTGCAGGGGAGAGCCACCAAACTAATAAGAGGAATAAGGGATTGTGGAGGCTGATTTAATACTAGCGCCACATATCGCCATGTGAGCGTATATATAGCGGCGCTTAGAACGACCACTAGTAGACGCTGTAAGCGAGTGTTGGGTGCTATAACCTAGCTTAGTGGGCGGACAAGTGGCGCTGTTCTAACCTGTCCAGCATTGATGAATGTGATGTCTGGTGGGCGCTGTAGAAGCCCTCTCCCTGATTCACTGCAGAGCCAATCGCAAATGCTAGGTCGCGTTCCAAAGTCATAGCGCCCAAAGCTACACTACATCTAACAACAGGACAACGCTAAAGCGAGTGATAGGTAGTGCCAGTTAAGTGCGTCCAGCACTCGGCGCGGAAGCCCGTATTCAACAAAGAACTACACCCAAGCAGCGCCGGCGTTCTAGCATAGAGCGCCAGACACTGTGTGAAAAAAAGTCTGTTTTTCAACACATACACACCAGCACCAGTGCGAAAACGTATGGAATGACACTGTGATAATGATACTGCAATGTCAGACCTGCACATACAATTCTGCATAAATAAAAAAAAAAAAACAATAAAAGTGTTTGTTTGCAGGGCAGGAGAGGCCACACAGTGATTCGAAGCAAGATTAAACACAACCAAATGAAACACCACTAAAATGTATGGAAGATCGCTACTGAGCGACAGGTGCTACATGGCACTCCTGAACCTAGAGCACTACATGTAACACATGTGATAATAATAATGTGGTAATACTGTTAGAGGCCCTCACCAGATTCGCTTTCTTAAAAGCGTTCACCCGATGCTACCTGCAGCTACGTGCCACTAACCTGGCGCTAGCGTTTCTAAAATGACCACATTAGTTATGAGGAAAGATGGCAAGAATTAAATCTGTTTAGTCTTGAGAGGAAACAAAAAATATGGGGAAACACTATTTCACGTAAAGTCCTCTCTAAAGACAAGAGGGCAACCCCTTCAACTGGAAAAAAGAAATTCAATCTCCAGAGTCAAAAATCATTTTTTACCATAAGATCTATAAAGCTTCAAACAGGAGTAGATGCTTATTTAGAAGAAAACAACATTAACAGTTATTATTAATAATTATTAAATTATTATTAAATAACTTCCCCTACCCCAACACTCTTGGTTGAACTTGAAAAATATTTTTCATGAAAAAAAATCAGCACCTCAGCTGTAGATATAATAAAATTAGAAGACAGTGGGTTTTTTTTTGCACTTTAAAATTATTTTATTTATGATGTACAATTATAATTATCTGGTTGTTGGGTATTTATTTACGTGTACATTGTAAATATGTATTTGATTTCCTAATATTAGACTCCAAGAAATGTACATTCAAGCAGTATTTAATTTTCTAGGTATAAGGAAGTTTGTTAATTGCTAATTGCACTAATTCACATTAAATTTTACTTAAATATTTGATTTTTAATATTATTATACACACACATAGCAACTAATAAAAGTACACTGAGTACAATTTGACATTCATACAAAATTGAATTTTCTTGCAAATAATGATTTAATAATATTAAAGTTTAAGAAGGATTGTTCAATGCTAATTGCATTAAGGTATACACAATTTTAATTTGATATTTTAAACAAAAAAAGTGATTATTATTAAACCGCAGTAATGTTGTGCTGTAACATTTATTATACTTAAATTAGTTTTTGTGGTCCAAAAAAATCACTTAATTTGACCAGTATGTTAGTTAATAATTAGTGGTTCATTTTACTAGATAATATGGCAAATCTAACGTTTTTTGGTGTCATTTTTTAAAAATGATTAATTCATTAGTTCATCCAATAAATAATGATTTTCTACAACTTTACAGTTACAGCCATCAATTGTATCTTATTTACTATATTCATCCTTTTATGCAAAAATTCTGCATTTATTACATACAAAAGTTTCTCTCATTACCTGGATGTGTCTGGCTTATCTGGCACTGGGAAATGAGGTAATCGCTTGTCTTCTCAGGAATCCAGACAAGAAGCTGACAAAGAAATTCCAGGTTCAGCTGACACTAAAATAGTCCCCAAAAAATAGGAGTTGGACCTGATTCTGCAATTCCATTGGTGGAAAACAGAGGGCTGTGTCCTGTATCTGTAACACTCCCCCTCTTCCCCAATTGCTTTATGTACCATATTGAACTGATTTCAAAGGAATTAACTGTTTCAGGAATCTTATCTGCCACAACCAACAACATGCGCTTTGCATCTTACATAACTGATGAGAATGTACAAAGTACAGTAAATGTCAGCAAATCCCAAGAAAGGAGTTAGATCTAATGAAATAGATATTTCAATAGAATTAGATTTAGAAAAGGAATTAGCTATAGAAATAACAGATAAATATATAATTTGTCTTCTAGAGCCCTGGGCAGAAATGCCCTGTATGGCATGAGAGAGAGGCTACAGGAAGCTTAAGGGCAATACAGAGGTATAAAAGAAGGACTGGGGACCAGCATCGATAGATAACCTATATAGGACACTTCTAATTGCAGCCCTGTAATATGTCTATATGTATTTTACATGTTTAAATGTGTTTTATGTGATAGGGCAACACTTGGAGGCCGATTCATTAATAGCGGCAGGTAGCGACAGTTGAGCGACTGTAGCAGTATTTTCACAGCGCCCGCTAGTAGTCGCTGTGCTTGGCCATTGTTCGGTTGTTGATAGCGACTGAGTCGGTGTGTAGTAATGTTGAATACGGGGTGACGAGTCGCTATTTGACAGGTTCCACGATGTATGGGTGCGCATGATAGCGACTGGTCAGAGCGACCAGCTCCCACCATATTCATCAACAAATCACGCTCAAAAAATTCTCGCGCTGTGAAATGCATGTTTAAACCCCAGAGCGCTGGCGGCAATGTGTTAAAAGTAGTTTTTTAACCCCCAAACCATATTTTCGGAAACCAAAAAAAAAAACATTTTTAAATAATTTAGTAATATGAATACAATAATATCAGACCTGTAATATCAATTCTGCCCAATTTTTTTTTTTTTTTTTTTTTACCTTAAAAAAATTAACTAACATGGCAGAAGTGGTCACAGAATTTTTCACATGTAAAAAAAAAACAAACATTAATAACAATTAATTATGAATATTTAAAGATTGTTCCATTGAAATGCATTGGAGAGCGCCAGGTAGCGAGAGGTCATACCTGTCGCTGTTCAAGGTCGGACACTGGCGCTGTGGGCTGAGGCTGGAATAATGATGAATGAGTGGCTATCTGGCGCTATCTCAGTCGCTAAGCAGGATTGGCTTGATAAATGTGTGATTGTGGTGGGGAGCCGGCGTTCTCGTGGCGGTGCCCGCCATTACCGGTCGCTCACCAGTCGCTACCTGTCGCTATTCCTTCATAAATAAGGGCCAAAGTAGCATGTATTTGTGAAGTGTAAAGAAAATGATACATGGTGTTTCCAAATATAAAAGAAGTTAATGTACTCAGTCCCCCTGAATCAATACTTTTTAGGACCTCCTTTAACTGCAGTTACAGCTGCATGTCTGTTGGGATATGTCTCTACCAGCTTAGCACACCTACAGGCAGACATGTTTGCCCAGTCTTCTTTGCATAATAGCTCTAGCTCAGGTCAGGTTGGATGGTGAGCTTTCAGGAGCAGCAAATTTCAAGTTATGCCACAAATTATTCATGGGATTTAAGTCTGGACTTTGACTGGGCCATTCCAACACATGAATAATCTTTGATTTAACCATTCAATTGTAGCTTTGGCTGTATGTTTAGGATGGTTGTCCTGCTGGAAGGTGAAGCTCCAGCCTCAAGTCTTCTGCAGCCCTTAAAGCGGACCAAAACCCACTGAATTTGCAAAATTCATTTGGTGGAAGCCTCTGCTGATACTTCCTTCTTAGGGTGTAGAACTAGAAATGGATTTCTTCACTTTTCGAATTTTCTTGGAACTCTGTAAGATATCAGGCATTGCATAGGTGTGGCAATGACATCATTGCCACACACAACAGGGGCGATAAATAGAGGAGGTGGAGATTTACAGCTAAAACAGGCAGTATTATCTGGGATTAGGATTATTAGGATGTATTTCGTTCTATCCATCGCCCACCCAACTCTGACCAGCTTCCCCATATCATGATGCTGCTGCCACCACCATGTGTCATGGTGGGGATGGTGGGTTGACATTTAGGCTAAAAAAGAGTTTGCTGCGCCCACTACATAGCTTGAGGCTAACAGCAAATTGGAATTCCTATGGCTTGCTTTCAAAAATGCCACTCTTCCATAAAGGTCAGATTTGTGGAGTACATAACTAATAGTCGACTCCCACCTGAGCAGTGGATCTCTGCAGCTCCTCCACAGTGACGCTGAAGAGTTTTGAAGGCAGTTGGTCATGCTGTATTTTTTTTATTTTAGGGTTATCAGGTTATAGGGGCTGAATACATATGATGCCAGGTGCCAACAACAGCCATTCAAGCCTGCCTGGCATGGTGAGCATGCACAAAGGGACTGCCAGTGGCCTGCGCATGTGCCATGGGATAGCCATTTGAGGTATGGGACTAACTGCAGAGTTCACACAGTAAGGGCAAGCTGTAAGCTGATTCTATCAATGAGTCAATGAGGGGGTTGGCCCATTGTGTGAAACACCAAGATCGTCCATATAATCACGTAGCAGAAAATCCCACAGTACTAGCTCCAGTCACATCCCCGTTATATACTGAGGTGTGTATCCACTCCAGGCATTTCTGAATGGCTGGTGGGGGTATTCGAGGATCAAGTGTGAGCACCCTCCATTCAGGTTGGCTAAGGTATGAATGGGTGTGAGCACTGATTGGCTGGAGAGACATGCATGCACAGTGGGATTTTCTGTGCGATACCAAATCAGGATGCTCCAGGGATGAGGAACCACACCTGTGCATGTGCCATGGGATCACCAGAAATGTGCGTTTCATAGCAATGCCAGGTATTTCACATATAAAGGCATCCCAAAATAGTGATTCCCCAAAAGGAGGGAGACCACCGGCCCTAGATTCTCAGTCAGTAACTGAAAATCTCTAGAATGTTCCTGGACCACCCCTACATTACAAAATCACCCAGCCAATAGCATTCAGTCAGGGGAGCGGCTACTTCAGTAAACAAGCACCAGGGCCCCTCTGAGAAGTGACCCTATAGCTTTAATAAGCCCAATAGCTACAACAGAAAGCACTTCAAAGAGGTGGAGGTCACATAGGTGTTTTCAGCGGTATGGGGTCATTGCCCTGCGGGTCTCCACCGCTCGTCATTGCAAACACGAGCTGCAGAACAGCTTGTCAGATCCTCTGAAACATTAAAACTTACAATCAACGTGTCCCAACTCTTATGCCAGAATGTCTGTAAAGCACATCTGTTCTGCAGAATTTCCGGACCATAGCCACGAATAAGAGTTTATTTTGTATCTTTCCCTCACCCTCTACATACAGACTGCTCACATTAAAAATCATCCTACCTGCACCTATTGCGTTTTTTTAACCCTTTAACATTCAAGATGTTAAAGACAGGAAGTGTCGTCTGAATATGCAGCTCTGCATCCTGGGATTGCTTACCTTTTCCTGACCGCAGCTCTGCTCTGTCTGTGCAAAGCACAGCTATTACCCACCCCCATGCACTTGCCCACTCCCCTTCCTCTCCTCAGTATGGGATGCTTCTGAGGCAAGACGGCAGCACCCGTATTCTAGAGTCCTGAACAGTGTTGCAGTCCAGTGGGGGAAAGAATAAGTAAGCAACTAAAAACTTAAAATATATTTATTTTAGATGCTGGGGAATAGTTATTTAAGGGTTTGGGATTTTCATTAAATGATGCTGAAGGTCCGGTTTAAGTATAAAGGCCTTAAAGTGGACCAACACCCAGGGGGGATGGGAATCTATAAGATTCCCGGACCGATCAGAACCCCCCAGGAGGCCCACAAACCTTACCTCGGCCCCCCTTCCCTCTAGCAGGGCGCGTACCCGCGCCGGCCGTTTGTGAATGGCCGGCGCAGGCGCGTTCCCTGTTAGAGGGAAGCCCGAGACGCGGCCTCCAGCGCTCAGAGCCGCTGAGCTGCTATGCACGTCCAAGCGGCCTTGGACGCGCATACCACAGCGGCTCTGAGCGCTGTGATTGGCTGGAGCGGTCACGTGGGAGCGTGGTGAGGTGAGTGTTTCTGGGCTTTCGGGGGGGGTTTCAGACAGCGGGGCACCCCCGTTCGGGGTGCCCCACCGAAGTGGACCAAAACCCAGGATAGTCAAAATCCTGGGTGTTGGTCCACTTTAATGGTATTGTGCAAGTGTAAAAACAAATAATTGTTTACATACATGCCATCCAGATGATTCATCCTGGTGAGTTGCTGAATGAAGCTGCTGGTGCTGAGATTCAGACCTTGTATTTTATTTATTTGTGACTACCTTTTTTATCACTGTATGTGGACTGTCATGCCCAGATGAGTTATATCTCTGGGCACACCGGAGGGGGGTTTCCAGTTTCCTGGTTCGAGACTCTGGACAAGGGTTGGGGACCAGGGAGCGAAGTAGCTGGCTACGGTAGGCAGTAAAAGTACAATCTGTCTATGCCATCAGAGGGGTAAGCTTCCCACCTCCTGCGGCATAGGTCAGCTCCCTCCTGCTATAATAAATCAGTCCCCTCTAAAGGAATTTTCCCCCAACTTGGATCATGGCACCATGACTAAGGATTAGCTAGTTTGAAAATGCATTGATGAGTTGGGATGTTAAAGCATTATATTCCTCATACTGCTTAAAGGAGCTATGTCACAAAATTGTGCAATATTAAAAATCTGAACTTGCTGGATAGTGAGAGGAAGGTTCATTTATACCACAACTGGAAAAAAATAAACTTTTACAATTGCAAAACTCTTGGAACCAGACACAGTCAATGACTGCACACCAACAACATTTCACAGGATATAAACCAAAAGATCTTTATTAAACACACATATACACAAGTCTGATTTTAAAAAATCAATTACAAAACATATACTAAAAGACAACACCACAAAACACAAATTGGGGCCCTTCAGCTGCCTGGTCCTATATAAAATATATTGTATGTTCAATCAATTGGTTAAGTATTCTATCTTTGCTCCCCTACTCAACATCTATTTTCCCTGATCTGGATCAGCATTGACAAAATAGATTCAATGTGCAATTTATGTGAATGTAAACATCTATATTACCAACCATCAAGTAGATCTAAACCTAAAAAAGTGCGTAAGTGCTATTGTCACGGACCGGGTGGAGCGGACTCGGGTGTGGATCCGCTTTAACTGTGGGACCGATGGCGGGTACCGTGTCAGGGGAGCGGAGTCTAAGGGGCCACCGGTATTCACCAGGGCCCACCGCAAGGCAGGTTGGTCTTGTGCGGCGAGTGACCCCCAGGTCGCTACCCCCCAACAGCGGCCCAGTCCCACAGTCAGCCGAGGTTCAGCGAGGTACACAAGTGGCAGGCAAAAGGCGTAGTAAGTACAGGCAGAGATCGGGGCTGGCAGCACAGGTTTGCGGTAAAGGTGAGTAGCCGAGGTCAGGGCGGGCAGCAAAGGGGACAGGCAGAGGTCGGTACACGGGTGAGCAATCCAAGAATGTCTGACTTTCAACAAGCATGGAGAGACCAAGATCCAGCACTGAAGGAAGGAAGTGCCTCTTTAAATAGGAGAAGTGGATGCAGGATTGGATGACCAGACACCAATCAGTGCTGTACAGGCCCTTTAAATCTCAGGAACCTAGTGCGCTCGCCCTCTAGTGGACGGAGACGTGCACGCACCTGAGCATGTGAGAAGGAAGCATTGGAGGAAGGGAGACAGCTAGGAACAGCCATGAGGGAAGTGCTGCAAAATGGATGACGGCTGGATGCAGCCATGGAGGTAAGTGAAGTGCTGCTAGATGGGCGTGCAGCGCTCGCCCTAACAGCTATTGCCAAATACTCACATAAAAGCACAATGTATGTGCTACTTTAATATATTAACCAATGAAATAAGCAAAATATTTATATGGAATACCACACAGAGCAGAGAGTCCCAAACTCCCCCAATCCAACCCTATAGTGAATGGCACCATTCCAATTGATTATCAATTTATGTTACTTTATTAAGATGACTTTACTATGTACATACATTATGTTAAAAGACACTAGTTAAAATACATATATTTACACACAACCCCCTACACATAGGGGGAAAACCACAAGGGAGAACAAGAATGTGTGAAGGGGAGGAGGGGGGGGCAGGCACTCTAGCCAGAGTGTCCTGATGGCATAAGCCCCTGTGGCTAAATGATTAGGTAATATCCTTTAATATAATACTGCCCCAATCCACTCTAAGGCTGTCTATTTAAGAGTGTCAAGTGTATAATTCATTACATTCATATATAGACTATGTGCATAATTAAATAAATAAATATAACTATTTCTATAAAGTGCCAAGTGCCATTAAATCAACCTATTTACAAATGATCCAAGGACAGCCGTAGGGGGGAAACAAACAAGACATGCATATACCTCATCACAATACCTTAGCTCCTCAAATGACCAGCCACACGCACCCCTCCTCACCCAAGACCGACGCGTTGCGTGACTTCTCGCATCACTTCTCCAGGGCCAGACAAGTTGTAACTGCCCTCATCCCGACCTCCCTTTTATACTCACCCCCGCTCGCTCCCCCGCCATTCACCGGCCATGTATTCCGAGAGCGGGCAGACGCGCACCAGCCGGAAGCGCGTCGCCCTGCCGTCGGTCACGTGACGCACACCGGCCGGATGTGCGTCACGAAGCTTGCGTTCCAGGCACCGGAACACACAGTTCCGGTGTCTGGGATACGCAAGACACAGGCACAGTCTGCGGGGGACAGCGATCTAGAAGGAACATCTCACTGGGCAAAATGGTACCGCCAGTGGCTCTACATTTCCTAAAGGTACATCAGAGTGACACCAGTAGTTTGCGTGTCACAGGCATCGAGAGGGTGAGTTTGGGTCCTCGGGGGGGTGACTTAAAGAGATTATTACAGCAAAAAGAGCTGCGATGGATTTATCATCTGGATTCGCAAGCCCCCACAGGGTTGAATGAGGACCTGGCGTTTACACTATTTTTAGGCACGTAGTGGATGGCACATTAATTATTTTTGGTTTAAGGGTGGGAGCTTTGCAATAGGATGCAGTGCACCTCTGTGTGGGGCAGGGTACATAATAGATCACACGTACATTGCACTTAAATAAAGTCACGCATGTTGGGTTCGATCATATACTTTATTATTTGTTATATTTTTATATTTTTGCATATTATTTTGCATGTAGTTTGGAGTAGTACACAGTTCACGATGATAACTTTTATTTTTCACTTAGTTTATTATAGTTTGTCACATCAAGTCACAGTACTGGGCCATGCATTCAAAGGAAACACCCCCTGGAATAAAGAAGAAACAACGGGGCATGAATAAGCGAGTCCTGGAGACACCATCGACGTTTAAGAGGCTGTCATAAAAATATACATAGACAATGTGGTTTGTTTCCTTCCCCCCATACTGTGCTCTCCCTCCCCCCCCCCCCCCACTCAGAGTCTGAACAGGATCTTTCTGGTATATAGAAAGTATATAACATATGGGGCAAACGGGACCCTCCCCTTAAGCATGTAAAACCCCTATGGGTAAGGATTATATCTTTATAGCTAAGTTTAGGAGAGGGGCAGTAGCCTCTAGATTGGAATATACCCATAAACTCCCCCCCTTCTTTCCTCCCTTGTGTTCCTCCCTTACCCTTCCCTTTTTCCCACCCCCCCTTCCCGTTTTCTCCCTCCCTCCTCCCAACATTAGCAAATATAAATAAAAAGAAACCTGACATATGGGGTAATGGCACCCCCCGCCAAGCATGTAAAACCCATTATGGTCGAAGAATGTGCCCTCATTTTGAAGAACAGGAGGGGTGTAGAAGCCCCTAGTTTGGGATGCCCTCCCGTTTTCCGTTCTCCCTCAGGAGTAAGAGGATAAGAGTACCATGATCCATATAGTCTTGCAGTGGACTGCTTTGTATAGTTCCCACATTGAATGGGGTTATAAAGGGTAGAGGCCTATAGGAATATCCATATACTTATGGATATAATAATAGCAATAGAAAAACAGTGGCACAAAAATCATATCATAAAAACATAAATAGCAAAAGGGAATGGGCCCAAGTTGGGTACCTACTAGGTTTCAGAAAATTATATGGTGCAGAGACTTTATATGGCAGATATAGATAAAAGCATTTAGGCAAGCATGAAGATAGCTGACAAAGAAATAGCATGCATAAATATGTTGAATATATGGGATATATATATATACATTGGTGGTTAGGGTTATAATAAATCACGCTATATATGTCTTTGTTGATTAATGCTGGATACTCACCTCTTCTAGATCGCTGTCCCCCGCAGACTGTGCCTGTGTCTTGCGTATCCCAGACACCGGAACTGTGTGTTCCGGTGCCTGGAACGCAAGCTTCGTGACGCACATCTGGCCGGTGTGCGTCACGTGACCGACGGCAGGGCGACGCGCTTCCGGCTGGTGCGCGTCTGCCCGCTCTCGGAATACAAGGCCGGTGAATGGCGGGGGAGCGAGCGGGGGTGAGTATAAAAGGGAGGTCGGGATGAGGGCCCTGGAGAAGTGACGTGAGAAGTCACGCAACGAGTCGGTCTTGGGTGAGGAGGGGTGCGTGTGGCTGGTCATTTGAGGAGCTAAGGTATTGTGATGAGGTATATGCATGTCTTGTTTGTTTCCCCCCTACGGCTGTCCTTGGATCATTTGTAAATAGTTAGGTTGATTTAATGGCACTTGGCACTTTATAGAAATAGTTATATTTATTTATTTAGTTATGCACATAGTCTATATATGAATGTAATGAATTATACACTGGACACTCTTAAATAGACAGCCTTAGAGTGGATTGGGGCAGTATTATATTAAAGGATATTAACTAATCATTTAGCCACAGGGGCTTATGCCATCAGGACACTCTGGCTAGAGTGCCTGCCCCCCCCCCCCCTCCTCCCCTTCACACATTCTTGTTCTCCCTTGTGGTTTTCCCCCTATGTGTAGGGGGTTGTGTGTAAATATATGTATTTTAACTAGTGTCTTTTAACATAATGTATGTACATAGTAAAGTCATCTTAATAAAGTAACATAAATTGATAATTAATTGGAGTGGTGCCATTCACTATAGGGTTGGATTGGGGGAGTTTGGGACTCTCTGCTCTGTGTGGTATATTGTAGTGCACATATGTGCCTCCATCCCTGGTTTGTGCACACTCCCCATATAGATTGGTGAGTGCGGTCTCTGGCTCTGTTCTGGTTCACATATTTATATGGAATGCCGGGGGTGCAGAAAGGAAATTCCACCAGCGCAGCCCAGGCGTCCCAAACCCTACCCAATCTGTGGACAACAAAAATCAGAATAGTAACCAACAAAGAATGGAAAGATAAAAAAAATCCAAATATGTATATTGTAATTTATATATATATCAGAGAGGGGAAAGCACAACCAAAAAAATTCCACAAATGAAAAAACCTGTTCAGCGACTGGATCAGAGGATGCCAGGAGCTGGATGGCTGTACCTGTAGGGCCACATGTCCTAGCTAGTCCTAGCTGCTTCCTCAGGCCAGAAATAACTAAAAAGATGGCGGCCCTCCATCCAAGGTGACAATAAACCCCCCATACCCCACCAACAAGATGGCGGCCACCAGAATGAAGGCAAGCAAGGGTGGATGCAACAGGCGGGGCATTGCAAACACCAAACATGAGTGACATGTCCCGCCCATCCTCTTATGTAATCCCCTCCCTTCTCAAGCTGCAAGCAAACCAAGGCAGACTGGAGTCTGATAGATGGATGTCACACATGAACATTTGCGACCACCAGCCGCACCAACCTCATCTACTCATTGCTAAACATTCCTCATACTTCTTACAATGAACATTAAATGCTGGGGCCGACAGGTTAGACAGCAAGTGTCCATATTTTGTGTGGAATAAGGTGCCAAAGTGGACAAACAGACAGCTGCATTCACCTAAGGCCTAGTTGGAATGACAAGAGTTAGCTTGATCCTAAAAATCTAGAAAAAACGTGCCGCTATAAGAGGCGCTCACCAGAATCGCCTTCATAAATGTGGTATTGCGTACTGCGGCCGGCGTTCACCTGCTGCTACCTGTCGCTTAAAAGGCACTACCTGTCGCTATCCCTTGAGGAATAAAGCCCTAAATCTTTCTGCTAATACCCTGGCCTCTTTTTCAAAGGTATCTTCTTGGCTGCAGTTTCTACATATGCGAAGAAATTGGCCAGTCGTTATCAAGTTTTTCAAAGATACCTGATATGCACTCTGAAATGACAAAAAACTAATTACAGAATAAGCTGGATGCAATTGTTCACCTTGATGAAACATTAAAAATCAATTCCAAAAATACGATCTGTTTCAAGATCTTAGAAGATAGGCGTATACAAGTATTTTAATGATTATCATTGAGGGCATCCAAAAATGTACCGCATAAGTCCACTGGCCCCTTCCAGATAAAGATCATCTATGTACCGGTACCAGGCCCCGATGTGTCCTTGGGACTGGCACATCTACGGGCCAAAGACCACCTCCCATTCCCACCAACCCAAAAATACATTTGCCACCGGGGGAGCACGAAGTGCTCCTATTGCCACTACGGAGACCTGTAGGTAATATGTGAGATCAAAGATGAAAAAAATGTGTTTCAAAATGAATTCCAAAAATGTTATTAACAACCCATGAAACTCATTCAGATCTGTAGGGCCGGTTCCAAGGAAATATTGTGTAGCCTCCACCGCATGTTCATGTTTGATAATAGTGTAAAGCAGGGGCGGACTGGCCATAGGGCATACCGGGACAAATCCCGGTAGGCCGCCTCCCCCTGGCCCCATAGTCGGTGATGTTGGGCCGCTGCGGCCCTAGCTGGCTGGGCAACAGGGAGCTGCCATGGCCGCCCGGCACACTGCACTGCAGCACATGACGTCTATGGGCAACACAAAGCTGCCTGTTGGGGCAGTCGGAGAGTCTACTGACAACTGTCACAGTCAATTAATTATTGGCTGTGCAGCGCAGCGGACGGGCGCCCTTCAGAGTGGGCGGGGACTCCTCTCTGGTCCCCAGCGAAGCTGGAAATGCAGGGAGGTCCTGTTCAAGGCTGCCTTCAGAGGTGAGAGGGGGGAAGTTCTTTTTGATTTATGTAATGGGTCCTGTCCATCACATAAATCATGCAGCTGCCCACCTTTGAGGCACCCGGGCACGCTGCACTGTGACAGGAGGGGCCCCAGCCAAGAAGGCAGCAGCTCAAAGCCGGCAGCTTCTGTTACCGATCATCACGGTGGTCTGTCTGCCTGACACGTGACCTCTGTGTCAGATTCCTCTGCTCAGTGACCCGGGACAGACACAGGCTGCATGCTATTGCCAGTGACAGAAGTAAGTTCGGCTTTGATGCTGCTGCAGTCAGCTTAAATCAATGGATAAGTTCACCTCCTTTTTCTGTAATATGTTATGCCTCCCCTCTGTACCTCATTCATAAGCTGCCCCTATCACCCACCCATCCCTCCATCCACACTCATCCCTCCATCCCCACTTATCCCCAGCCTACCCCTGTCACCCACTCATCCCTCCATCCACACTCATCCCTCCATCCACACTCATCCCTCCATCCACACTTATCCCCAGCCTACCCCTGTCACCCACTCATCCCTCCATCCACACTCATCCCTCCATCCACACTCATCCCTCCATCCACACTTATCCCCAGCCTACCCCTGTCACCCACTCATCCCTCCATCCACACTCATCCCTCCATCCACACTTATCCCCAGCCTACCCTTGTCACCCACTCATGCCTCCATCCACACTTATCCCCAGCCTACCCCTGTCACCCACTCATCCCTCCATCCACACTTATCCCCAGCCTACCCCTGTCACCCACTCATCCCTCCATCCACACTTATCCCCAGCCTGCCCCTGTCACCCACTCATCCCTCCATCCACACTTATCCCCAGCCTTCCCCTGTCACCCACTCATCCCTCCATCCACACTTATCCCCAGCCTTCCCCTGTCACCCACTCATCCCTCCATCCACACTTATCCCTAGCCTTCCCCTGTCACCCACTCATGCCTCCATCCACACTCATCTCTCCATGCACACTCATCCCTCCATCCACACTTATCCCCAGCCTTCCCCTGTCACCCACTCATGCCTCCATCCACACTTATCCCCATCCTTCCCCTGTCACCCACTCATACCTCCATCCAGTGGCGTAGCGACCCGGGGGCGGGGGGGGCGGACCGCCCCGGGTGACACCAGACCTAGAGGGTGACACCGCACACCCAGGGCCGGCCCTACCATGGGACCTGGTGGGCAGTGTTCCCGCTAAGCTGCGCGGCCGCGCGGCCGCGCACCCGTGCCCGCCTCCCCGCGCAGCTGCGCTCGTCTCCACTCACCCAAAGCCATAGCCTAAGCCTCTGCTGCTGCACACCGATGTGACCATGCTTCCGTCCCGTGCCGATGACGTCATGAGCAGGGAGGAGAAAGCGTCGCGCCGCCATGCTGTTGCTGTAACCCGTTTGTTGCCGGGTGACATCTGCTCGCCTCAGTGACACATCTGTTAACAGGGGAACCCCTCAGCCCAGCGCCCCGCCTGGAGGGAGCCGCCATGAACGAGACGGGTGAGGTGTTTGGTGTGTGTAATATGGGGGGACTTGCTGAATATCAGGAAACATTATAACATGGCAAGTAGTTGAAATGAGGGTGATAGAGGGGAAGCCCGAGACCATGATGCACCGGGGTACACAGTGCTAAATAGGAGAAAGAAGACATGTCAGCTCACACTAACACAAGATGACTCCTATTATTACCACCCTCTTATTTCACCCTAATGTTCAGCTTCCTGGGTGTGCCTGGCTTCACTTGCCATAGGGCTCTAAAACACGTGACCCTTATTCTGCCCCCCCCCAGCATCTGGCCCCTGCCAGCTTTTTCTTTGGGGGGGGGGGGGGGTGACACCATTTCCTACCGCCCCGGGTGACACCAGCCCTAGCAACGCCACTGCCTCCATCCCCACTTATCCCCAGCCTACCCCCGTCACCCACTCATACCTCCATCCCCACTTATCCCCAGCCTACCCCTGTCACCCACTCATCCCTCCATCCACACTTATCCCCAGCCTTCCCCTGTCACCAACTCATCCCTCCATCCACACTTATCCCCAGCCTTCCCTTGTCACCCACTCATGCCTCCATCCACACTTATCCCCAGCCTACCCCTGTCACCCACTCATCCCTCCATCCACACTTATCCCCAGCCTACCCCTGTCACCCACTCATCCCTCCATCCACACTTATCCCCAGCCTGCCCCTGTCACCCACTCATCCCTCCATCCACACTTATCCCCAGCCTTCCCCTGTCACCCACTCATCCCTCCATCCACACTTATCCCCAGCCTTCCCCTGTCACCCACTCATCCCTCCATCCACACTTATCCCTAGCCTTCCCCTGTCACCCACTCATGCCTCCATCCACACTCATCCCTCCATGCACACTCATCCCTCCATCCACACTTATCCCCAGCCTTCCCCTGTCACCCACTCATGCCTCCATCCACACTTATCCCCATCCTTCCCCTGTCACCCACTCATACCTCCATCCCCACTTATCCCCAGCCTACCCCCGTCACCCACTCATACCTCCATCCCCACTTATCCCCAGCCTACCCCTGTCACCCACTCATACCTCCATCCCCACTTATCCCCAGCCTACCCCTGTCACCCACTCATCCCTCCATCCACACTTATCCTTAGCCTTCCCCTGTCACCCACTCATGCCTCCATCCACACTCATCCCTCCATGCACACTCATCCCTCCATCCACACTTATCCCCAGCCTTCCCCTGTCACCCACTCATGCCTCCATCCACACTTATCCCCATCCTTCCCCTGTCACCCACTCATACCTCCATCCCCACTTATCCCCAGCCTACCCCCGTCACCCACTCATACCTCCATCCCCACTTATCCCCAGCCTACCCCTGTCACCCACTCATCCCTCCATCCACACTTATCCCCAGCCTTCCCTTGTCACCCACTCATGCCTCCATCCACACTCCATCCACACTTATCCCCAGCCTTCCCCTGTCACCCACTCATGCCTCCATCCACACTTATCCCCAGCCTACCCCTGTCACCCACTCATCCCTCCATCCACACTTATCCCCAGCCTACCCCTGTCACCCACTCATCCCTCCATCCACACTTATCCCCAGCCTGCCCCTGTCACCCACTCATCCCTCCATCCACACTTATCCCCAGCCTTCCCCTGTCACCCACTCATCCCTCCATCCACACTTATCCCCAGCCTTCCCCTGTCACCCACTCATCCCTCCATCCACACTTATCCCTAGCCTTCCCCTGTCACCCACTCATGCCTCCATCCACACTCATCCCTCCATGCACACTCATCCCTCCATCCACACTTATCCCCAGCCTTCCCCTGTCACCCACTCATGCCTCCATCCACACTTATCCCCATCCTTCCCCTGTCACCCACTCATACCTCCATCCCCACTTATCCCCAGCCTACCCCCGTCACCCACTCATACCTCCATCCCCACTTATCCCCAGCCTACCCCTGTCACCCACTCATACCTCCATCCCCACTTATCCCCAGCCTACCCCCGCCACCCACTCATACCTCCATCCCCACTTATCCCCAGCCTACCCCCGTCACCCACTCATACCTCCATCCCCACTTATCCCCAGCCTACCCTCGTCACCCACTCATTTGAGGGCCTTCAGCTTATTTTTGATACCCCAGTGTGGCTGCAGCACATGTTAGATGGAGTTCTGTGAGTAAAAGGCAAATACTCACCGGTTTTCAGGTTCCCACGGCAGTGTTGAGCAACAATCATTGCAAGGGGAACAAGACTCCAGTTAGAGTTTTGACCCACTTAAAATTCTGGTCTTACAGATGGCGGGATGGGTGGCTTAGAGTGCGAATGTACCAGGAATACAATATTTACTCTAACCCACCACCAGTAAGCCTTGGATGTAATAGACATTTACCTTTACTATGCAGAGCTCAGCCTGTCAGGGGAACCAGAGGTGGCTGCACACTTATGCGGCATCCACATCTTTTCAGTGATCCCACAGCACATGCACTGGCTAGGGTGGCATCGCTCTTGCTGATGCAAACTCCCACTTTAGGCCTATCTGAATGGCCGCCATGGGCATGCACAGACAGAGGAGAGCAGCCAGTGGGAGGTGTTCAGCAATTTTTTTGTATGTTAGGATTCCCAATGCTAGGCCAGCTAGAAGGGGCGCTGCCTGCACGTGATGTAACTTACTATACCAGGCCGGGCACAGTACAGCAGGGCCGGAGTGGCCCCAGTCTGCCCCTGTATATATATATATAAAATTATGTGACATTAATATACTATCCTGGGCCAGGAACAGTAAAGCAGGGCCGGTGTGCCCCAAAAAGTCCCGGGCCGTTTTTTAGTCCCAGTCCGCCCCTGGTGTAAAGTGACTCTACATCACATGTTACCAGAAGAACATTCTCAGGTAAAAGTGATCTGCTCCATTTCAATGTCTGTCTCCTGCGAAGCATCTGTATCAGTTTAAATATCTGTCCAAGGTATTGCATGATGGGTAAAGGCATCTACACACATCAGAAGAATTGCAATAGCAAAAAACTATAACGTGTCTAACAAAGAAAACTAGGTATTCTCGAAAGCTTAAAATATACTCTGTTAGCCTACAAAATGTTTTGCCTTATTTCTTTACTTGCAATAAGCTGTTATTCCAGCACATGTTGGCTCAGGAGAAAGGCCATTAGGGAAGAGCAGATCTCCCCTGCAAAAGCAAAATGGAATATTGAAAACCTGTCACCACAGATGCTCTTTCCTTCTGTTAACAGAAAGCAACAAGCTTGAGTAAAACATTTTTAATACAGGATATATACAGTATATATACAGCCCCTAGAGGCCCTTCAAGGACTTGTGGGTGTACATTGTAAAAAAAAATAATATAAACATAGAAGTTTGTCAGCAGAAAGAGGCGCACTAATGTGTGTATATTCTGTATCTCTTAGGATATGTATTTATAAAAGGCACTCACAGTTGATTTTTCACTTTGCTCCTTAGTCAATCCTTTCACATATTTAAAGGTCTCAATCAACTCCTTTCTTAAGAATGCACAAATTAAAGGAGCAGTATCGCGAAATTTGCATTAAAAAAGATAAATAATTAAATAGCCACACAATAGCTTATAACATGTGTATAAATAATCTGGCAATAGAAAAAGAAAAAAATATATGCCTCTCTTTTAAATTGTATAATTACAATGGCTCAGTCCATTTACTGAATAGGGGGATCTGCTGGCTTGTATTTAGTGAGCTGCTTCATTTAGCCCACTGGTCTCCTAGCAACACTTTACCTCAGAGGCTGACACTGTAACGGCTGTGTGTGTGTGAGGTGCTGCTTTTGTTATGAGACCAGGTGACTCAGATGTGTAAAATCTATACAAAATAAACTAAACTGACTGAAAATGACTGAAATTCTTCTTTGAATACCTGTGCAGGAAAATCTAAAGGTATTAAAGTGGAACAAAACCCCATTCTAAATCAGGATGCCCACTGTGTGAAACGACCCCTGGATAACCACCGATCCCCCCATTTTTCTGGCGCTCACGCAGATAGTCATTTAGACAGGCCGGGCGGCCAGGAAGGTTACTGCTCAGGCTCCCCATCTGTGTGCAAACAGAGCTGATTGGATGAGAGCCCGCACATGCGCTGTGGGACAGGGAAAGGTACGTTTTCACAGGCGAACTTGGGGATTTCACATATCAGGGCATCCCAAGTCGGGATGCCCCTAGGGGCACAAAACAAAACTCCAGATAGTGAAAATCCTGGGTTGGGCTTTGCTCAAAACACACAAAGTTGAAAGAAAGATCATCAAAATAAGAATATGAAAGAGAAAATGGTAAACTGAAAGATTCTGCAGCAGAGCCAACATGAAGGGAAAACTGTCAAAATCAGCTAAATGACTTCTAGAGCTTTTCTCTCTGTTTTAGATATATAAGTTCTGGCCAGGCAATGTTGCAATGTTGTTATCTGATGCTGGATGGCTGCCAGCACTGAACAGCTGAGACTTTGATACATTGTTTACCCCTCTCCTCAGCATGGAACTGATACATTTGTATCTCCCTCTCCTCAGTGTGGAACAGGCCAGAGTGTCGGGACCCGACACTGACAAGACATAAACATGAGCTATTAGACTCCAGCTGTTCAACACACACATCATTTTTTTCTACATTTGTAATTCTTACTCCAACACTTACCTACATTCAAAGTACCATTTAAATATAAGTCACCAAGAAAAATTTGCGATACTGCTCCTTTAAGTTAGTTAAAGAGGAACATCAGACCTTTTCTTGTTGTTCCCCTTCCCCACTCCCTCACTGCATTTTGGATGTCAGCGTTTTCTTCCACTCCCTTACCTCTTCGCTGCCCGTTATTCGAATCCCACGCGCTGCTCCTCATCTGAGGAGTGGCGCAGTGTCTGTCAGGAAGCCTTCGGCTTCCAAAATAGTGCCGCCCTATGGAGGATGGCGAGGGAGCGGAGGGTTGACTGCAGAGGTAAGTTTTTAATTGTTAAGTGCTAAACCGGAGGGGAAGGAGCCTAGGCAGACCTGTAATTTTCTGTTTCTTTTTCCCGTCTTTGGACTCGTTCTATAAGAATAATGTCTTTAATAATGTAGGTGAGGTCTCCAGCTGTATGCCATATTCCACATGTGGCCTCACTTTAACTCTAGGCATTATAACCTCTCTTATTCTACTGGTGATGCCTCGAGCTATGCAGCCAAGCATCCTGTTTGCCTTCCCTACTGCCTGACTACATTGTACACGTACCTTGAAGCTGTTGGTATCCCTAAACCCCTTTCCTTCAAGTCAAGATTTACAATTTACCATCTTGCTGGCCAGTCCGTTAAATTCTGACCTTAATATAATGTGGAAGGACCTGAAGTGAGCAGTTCATTGAAGGAACCCAACCAACATAATAGTCTCGATTCAGTGCAGTTCTATCAGTTCTATAAAAACTCATCTGTGTGTGGAAGCTAACTCACATGCGTAAATTCTCACACACTCGCATAATTCAGAGTACACCTGCGAGATGATTTCGTGCAGAAGCATGTGAAAGAGACGTGCAAGATCACTCGCACCATGCCCTATTTAAGCAAGAAATTACATCCAGCAGTACTATTTTTGCGAGAAATTAATGCACTCTTGCTGCTTTCTATGTGCAAATGCAGCTTCAAAGGTTCAGCTGGTGCAGGCAGAGTGGTCCAAAATAGAACAAAAAAAACTGATACTTGGGCCCCCAGACAACCCAAAATACACTCCACTTTTTTTCTACCACAAAATACGAAGTCAGCATTAACACATCAGACAATATTTTAAAAATATATAAATCCTGGGGGTATGCTTAAAAAAGCTTTAATATTCACATACATACCAGGAGTATGGGAACCCACTCAAGCTGCCTATATTACAAGGACTATAATACAGTGCTAATGCTAATATTTCAAGGATTGGTGATGAAATCATTCAACAAAGGTATAATAAACTGCTAAAGCTAATTCAGAAAAACTTATTATAAAAACAAAACATCTTATTAATAAAAAAATACATTGGTGGCAAAATCATTCAAAGGGGTAAAGACCGTGTGTAGACCAAAGGTCCATACACTGCCCTACCTGCAACAGTAAGTAATTGCTGGTAGCATATACAAAAACAGGAAGAACACCCTATTAAGCACCACCCTAAATAATTAATGAGGGAATTGGAAGTGTGCCAAATCTGTAACCCAAATTGCTACTACAATACACACACAAAGCTTATGTGGTTCCAGCCCTCCACAGACACAGTTACTCAGAAGGCACCACTCCAACCCAAAGATAAATTAATCAATAATACCGACTGATCTTGATATCCATTTTAATTAGTCAATTCATCAATAATTAAAAACATACATCAAAACCATACAACACCATAACATACATTTAAAAACATATATACACAACATATCTACAAAGCATAGCACCAGCAGGAGCAAACCACATGACCCATACTAGCCATATTTACCCAAATACCCCCCTACAAATAGAGACCTATCCCTAAGTTTAAAGTGCCAATCTCTAAAGTGACCAGTGCAAAATATGATCCTTAAACAAATATAAAACAAATTATTAAATCAATAAAGATTCACCTCAATGTGTATAGCGATCAACTCCTGCTGGGCCAATATATAAAAACACCCTAACCAGGAATCCTAACCGCTAGACCATATGGGAACTGTTCTAACCAGGAATCCTAACCGCTAGACCATATGGGAACTGTGTCTAACCAGGAATCCTAACCGCTAGACCATATGGGAATTGCTGGTAGCAGCTAGTTTTTTTCTATCTTGCACTCCCCTCCAACGGCTGAGATAAACCCATGTACTGCTAATAGTGGTGCCCCGAAATGGAAAAGATGGGTTTATATTCTTTTGCCACTCACAAATATGTGATCTTAAATCATGTTCCTCAATAAATAAATAAATTACCAGGTCTAATATTTTTGACTCACTTGTTAGATTTGATTTGATGTTTGTCGAAGAGCAGCTTCTAGGTTCCCCAGTGCACAGTCAGCTTGAGTGACTGCTAAGTCACTGAATCAGCTGCTATGGGTAGCCCTTGGAGAGGCACTGTAGGAACACACTGGAAGGTAAGCATTTTTTGTTTTAATGCCCAAATCAGCATATCACTGGGGATAGGGGCTATCAGTGGACTCTTCAACTGGTCTTCTGCTTTTTAGACTGTATATACTCCTCTGAAGTTTGCATAGTAGGTCAGACCTTTGTTCATATTTGAACCCTGGTGGTTGTTCTATGTAGGTGTCTTCTATGTAGAAAATCTGTTTTCACATAAAGTGTTTCACATGCATTTTCCTTCCTTTCCTTCCTGTCCTTATTGTAGCATGTTTGACTACTGGAGCAAAAGTCTCATTATAGTCCTCTCCACATTTTTGAGAATAACCCTTAGCTACGAATCTTGCTTTGTATCTGCATTGTACTTCAATTTAAAAATCAATTTACAGCCTATGGCTTTCCTTCTGGGTGGTAGTTCTGTACGTGTCCAGGATGTGGTATCATACATAGATTAAATCTCTTCCTTTGCAGCCTTTATCCATTTACTGGCTTCCCCTTCTGAAAGCTGAGATATGTCTTTCCAAGTTGCAGGTTCATTGGTACTGGCAGTACTTGCCTTGTATGAAAGACGTACAGGTAGTTTGTGTCTTGGTTCTGTGTCTGAGCTTGCCTGTGTCTGCTTCTTAGTACTGGTAGGTTCTGAGCTCACTTGAACTGTATGTTCAGAAGTTACAGACGACAGCTGATCAGTGTCAGTTCTCTTCTGCTCTTACTTCCTCAGTTGTCATCACATTGTCTCTCAGATCTTCAACAAAAGTTATGCTGTTGCTAATGGTAACCTTGTCTGTTTTGGATTCTGTAAGCCTTAACATTGTCACTGTATCCAACAAAAATTCCTTTAAATGCTCTGTTTTGGAGCTTGGTGCGTTTTTCCTCTGGAATGTAGATGAATGCTTTGCATCCAAAAACTCTTAGGTGTTTTACACTTGGCTTCTCATTGTACCATATTTCATATGGACTTTTCTCCACTGTTATAGAAAAGAGTCTGTTCTGAAAAAAAGGCCTCACCCCAGTATTTTTGTGTTAGTCCAGAGACTGTCAGCATACATCTGACCATTCCATTCTCCTTTAAGTACTCTTGTACCTTGTGTCCTTTGAATTCACCTCCATTGTCACTCCGAAGTATGAGAGGTTGCCTCTGAACCAATTATCATTACTACATAGTCCTGTAATTTGTAAAGAACATTACTCTTGTGTTGCATTAGGTAAGTGTCACGATCAACTCACCTTCACGCCGGTCCCGCGGCGTCTGGAGGCGGCACGGGCTCCGGCGCCTGTCTGCCTCCGTCCCCGCTCGGCGGCCGCGTCTCTGACTCAATTAAGCAATCAGCCCATAGATCACAGTCGCACCAATCACGGCCCTCTCGCCCACCACTCATGTCAGCCCCCATCAAATAAAGGTGTTTTCGTCACACTGTTCCTTGCCCGTGATAGCGTGCTGCAATTCTTCCCGTTTGATCTTGCTGTGTATTGACCATCCTGTGATTGCTGCCTGGACCGACCATTGCCTGTTTCTGACTACGATTTTGCCTGCTCCCTTGTACTGCGTACCCGTGACCTCCCGGCTTGACCCTTGGCTCGACTTTGACTACTCTTCTGTCTCATCCTTTGGTGCTGCGCTTCTGGACTGATCTCCCGTGTATGACCCCTGCTTGCCCGACCTCGCCCAGTCTCGTTCCTGGTTCATCCACCTTCCTCCCTGTAAGTCCGCATCCTTTGTGCTACCAAGTCCTGGGGGCAACCATGCCCGGTGAGGTGTATAAAGTGTCCCGGCAAACGGGGGCTTGACTATAGGTGAAGCTAGCAGCGGAGTCTGGGGGTTGCGGACTTACTCAGAAGGCGAGTGTTCCACAGGACCTGACAGTAAGTGACTGTGTACCTTGAATAGTCATCTATGAAAGTCACTATGTACTTGTTGCCTCCAAAAGTAGGTGGATTTAGGGTACAACATACATCACTGTGAACTAGGTCAAGTGGTCTTGAAGCTCTATTCTGACTGGCTTTAGGAAGTGTTGCTCTTGTAGCTTTAACTCTAAAACAACATTGACACTTAACAGTGACTGTATAAGGAGATACTGTCAGATCCTTTGTAAGATTCCTCTTTTGTAGTTCCTGTATGCATTCTGGGTGTCTGTGATCTAAACACCTGTGCAACATGTGTATATAGACATTGCGTTTATGGGTGCAAAGTCTCACCTTTTTCTTCTCGCTATGGTCTGCTTGGCATCCAGGATAGAACACTCCTCACCATGGAATTTTACAGTGAGTCCTTTGGCTGTCAGACACTTCACAGATAAGAGTCCTCCTAGATCAGGAACATAAAGCACATCCTTAACTGGTATGGCTAAATTGTGCCTGCATCATTGGGCATACAAGGTTTCCATGCTCATATCCCTCTGCATGTATTTTACTTCCATCTGCAAGATAAATAATTTCTTTATTCAGATCAAGTTTAGTGAAGAAGCTTCTATCAATTGCCATGTGACTGGTTGCTCCCGAGTCAATGCACCAGCCTTGAAATGTATGGGTACCAGTCACTATAATGTGGCATTTCAGTTTCCTTCACATGCAACAGATAACCTGATCATCTTCAACTAGTAAAGACCCATGTCTGTCCCAATCCTAATTATTGTCCTGTGTCCCGATCCCCTCCCACAAGTCATCTCTGGATAATAGCATTTCCACTTTAAACTTCCAGAGCTGATAATTGTCATTGTTCAGCTTGGCCGAGTTTAAGCTCTGAGCTGCTGGCGATTTTCCCCTCTTTATATCTAAGAACAATCTTTTATATGTGCACAGGAAATGTCTCTGTAGAGACTTCTTTATGTCTATCTCCACAACGACCGCGCTGCCTCCCGGGCTTTGCTCTGCCTGGGCCACGCTTTGTCACTGGATTTTATTACGTCGCTATGGCTTCATTCAGTCACTGGGCCCATAACCTGTTGCAGAGTGTGAGTGCTGGGTGCAGCAAAGTCAAATCCAGACAAACATTACTGGTATAACAGGAACTGGCTTTACTGGAACATGAGTGCAGTAAGAGAATGTCACTGTAACATGGTGCCTAACACAGACAGGAAGAAAAGGGGAAGTGATGGAGCACTGCTGAATATACAGGAAATACAACACAGCAGAAAAATGCATAGAGAGACTAAGCTTTGGAAACTGCATCATCTACTGTCATAACTGTAAACTGCAGTCAATCGGACAACATTTCCGAAATCACATCAGCATCCATGAATCCCCATAGAAAGGTTCAACTTCTATAGAGTTGAACACCTTGGCTGGAACATTTCTATGACCCCCAATGTCATGCCTCTTTTGTTAACAACACCTTGCCTACATGATGTTCCCCTTCCAAACACTGAAAAAGCGACAGAGAGAGGTAGAAAAAGAGTAAAGAGAGGATGAGAGAGATATGAGGAAATGTAGAAGGTAAGAGAAGAGGGAAATTGAAGAATAGCAACAATATAAAGAAATGGATAATAGAAGATGTAGAAAAGAGAGAGCCAGGGTAATGTGGAAAAGTAGAGAAATAAATAGAGAAGGAAAAAAGGGGGAGATAGAAGGCAGGTGAAAAAGAACTGAAACATAGAGAATGAGTGAAGTGAGGTGAGGGAAAGAGATTAGGAAATGTAGAAAGAGGGAGAAGAAAACACTGAAAAAAGAGGGGAATACTTAGATAAGTTGACACAAAAAATAGAATGGACAGAATGTGAAAAAGGGAGATGAGGGGGTTAACAAAAAGACAAAGGAGTGAATGTGGAAAAAACAGAGGGGGTGTGTAAAAATATGAAAACATGGGGAAGCTGAAAGGGGAAGGTGATGGAAGGACATTTGAAGATGAGATTCAAAAAGACAACAAAGACAAAAAAGATTTGAATATTAGAAAGGGCGAGACCCGGGAAGAGTAAAGGTGAAGACAGAAGACAAAGAGGCATCTCCTAGTGCCTCTTTATAGAGAGATCAGAATGCCAACCTGTGCAACCACACAGCATGCACATCCCAAAGGCCAGTCCTGCCTGTGTAGGTTTATCGATGTGGACTTCCAAGACATAAATCCTGAGCCTTATTTAAGAAGCGTCAGCGCCACATTTTTTGCCTCAGCAGCACTCAGTGTATGACTTAACAACTAAAAAAATGCAAATGCCAATGCGGCCGCCGCCTAGCTGGAGAGCACCAGGAAAATGGCAGTATAAAGTGGCGCTCATTGCGCTGGGATAATCGGTCGGCGGGTCCGACAGGCACTGACATAGGCCAGCCAATACCTAAGCGCAACAATAAAAGCTAATCAGTAGCATGCTGGCAAGCGACTGCTAGCGCCAATGTAGTCCACAGCACAGCTCCAGATAAGATGGTAAAGCTGGTGATCTGAAGCTGCCACTATAGCCACAAAAATGATGCTAACAGGCGTACATCATGAATAAGGCTGGTATCATATAATATCTAGCATAATTCCCTTCAATGGTCAATAATTTAGAGATTTAGAGAAGTGAGATTGTTACTAGATGAGGGTCTAGATGTAAGCTGACCACATTGAGGGACAAATTTGGCACGTTGTGTGCCTGTTCCCTATTTTACAGGCTTTTCATTCATTTCATATTGCAACAGGCGCTGTGCGCCTTAGCGACAAGTTCTACAGTGCCTAGGTTGGCGCTGTGGTTTATGTTGTTAAATTGTTGAATGAGAGACAGGTTTGGGGCATTCTTCAATGGCACTAGCTTTCGTCTTGTGCTGAATTCTTTCTTCATTAAAGGAGCCGGCCACTTTCTTGCATTCACTGATAGCGCTACCAAAGTACTTGCCAATCAATCCAAATTGCAGAGCTGTGATTGGTTTGAACGCTGTCAGACTCTGTTATTACTGTTCTGCTTTTGGTTTCGCTTTGTGCACTTCTGGTTGGCCTCTGCGGTGTTAAGATGCCCCCCCCCGCCCCCAAGACGCAAGGCAAACAGATTGCCCAGCAGCTCTTCAAGCAGCTCAGATGGCAGCTCACCCCCCTGCAAGGCCACCCACCAACAAGTAGACCCCCATGTGAATGGCCAGATCTTTAAGGTGTTTTTTGTCTCCCCATGTTGCTTTAGTGTCGCTGTGTCTGCTCCCTTCTTCTTTACTTTTGTCTGAGATATCTTTAGGCCAGTTTTGTGTGTGTTTTCGGCACATGTAATATCCCTGTGTGCATATATTTCTGTGTGGCCTATTCTACTTTATTATAGATTTAGGTCCCTTTTGCCAAGATTTGCGTTTTTTGCTGGCACCATTGCATTTTTTGTTAAATCCAGATGTCTTAGTGTTGTGCTTAGTGTTTTTGCATGCACCTTAAATGCGAGGTTTCCTGTTCTCATCTATTAGTGTTTAGCAATGCGTTTTTATTTAAACACACATCTATTAGTGGTTTTTAGAATTTTTTTTCATGTAGGACATGTGTCAGCAGAAATATGACACCCGACCCCCAGCCTGCAAGGTGACCATTGTGGATAAAGACCACCATGGCCTGGTGCTTTGATGTGTAGCTCTGCCTCAAGCCTGTGGCTTCCTGTTTTTGTCTCCACAGATAGCCAAACATGGCTAGGAGGTTGTCCACTGCACCTAAGGCTGCACCCTCCTAACACAGCAGCAGGGGTGCCTTCATGCCATGGTGAGCTGGAGAATCCATGGGAGGAAGGGGACAAAGAAGGTGACATCCCAGAGGAGTCAGCCAGTGAGGTGGGGGCTGTGGTGGTCATCAGCTCCTCTGAGGAGGATAAGGTAGAGTCTGGCTACTGGTGGAGCCAGTCCCAGGTGGGGACTCCCCACCCCTCCGCGAGGCTGCAGGAGGGGGATTGGAGTCTGGCCTCTCGGAGTTGGTCTCTGTTCAAATTGGAGGAGCAATGCCCTCACACCCTCTCCTCGCAGCCCTCCCTGGTTGGAGACCAGCACCTCCTCCCCTGGTGAGTAGGCTTTGTGTGTTGTAATGTTGCTGACTACTGTTGAACTGACAAATGTGTTGCACTTGTGCTTCTTGTGTTTGCTTTCATATTGCTTCGGAGCATCACAGACCGGTTTAAGCCATTGTTAATGCAGCGTGCATTACATTGTAGATTGCATAACAGTATCTCAGTTAGCTTTGTAGTGTTTTCACCAAAAAAATTTCTCTCTTTTACCCACCAAAATTAGCAGTACCTGTGATGGGCCATTTTTACAGGCAGGGTACATTACAAGGAGGTAAGGCTATTTGTTTTTAAGTTTGTAAACAACAGAACCCATTGGTCTATGCAGCAAAATTGTTGAAATCTTTAGCATAGCCCCTAGGATGCTGTTAGTTTTCAAACATAAAAGGTGATTTTAGGGTTGAAAATGTAGGACAAAGAACATTTTGGAACCTTTTTTGTGTTATAACTAAAAATACAGGTGCAGGTGTCATGGATTGCTCAGCAAAGAGATCCCTTATTATAGAATGACCAGGAATGAGGTTGCGAGACAGATACGGATATGCGACATAATGGTGACTAACAGTGAACAGAACACACATCAACCAGGCTGCTGTACAAATATATATATACATGTGGACTCAGAGTGCATACATACATAGGAATCCAAGGAAAGTCCAAAGGCAGATACAGAGCAGAAACAGGAAGACTAAATCACAAGGGCTATGACAGGAGTCCAGGTTTCAAGGTCCAGGGTTTCAATGTTCAAGATTCCAGGGTTTTAAGGTTCAAGATTCCAGGATTTTAAGGTTCAAAATTCCAGGGTTTCAAGGTTCAAGATTCCAGGTTTTCAAGGTACAAGATTCCAGGGTTTCAAGGTACAAAATTCCAGGGTTTCAAGGTACTAGGTTCAAAAGTCCAGAGTCAGAGTCCAGGTAGACAATTCAATGCTGATCCACTGCTGAATGGGTGGATCCGCTTATATAGAGCAGGAAGTCACAAAGGTGCTAACTGATTACCAACACCTGGAGGACAGAGCCATCTGCTGGTGGAACGGCATTTAGCAGGAGAAAGTCAAGCTGTGGAGGAACTCCAGACCTGACAGCAGGTTTAAATCCACGCAACAATGCACAACTGAAGTCACACTGGCTTCACTAAAAATTTAGCACATTGTGTGCTGTCCCTTACAATAACACAAGCTTGGTGGGTGGTGTAAATGATGACACGTTTCTTGACCTTGGCGACACGTTTGTTTTTAGGGTAACTGTAAAGATGCTTTGGGGTCCGCTCTTGGCCATGGTTACATAATGTGTTTTAGAAACACTAGTTAGGTTATAGCATCTAACAATTTATTTGCATTTATTTGTGTTTAAATTTGCTCTTCATGATGTTTACATGGTTTCCTAATTTTTGTTTTTGTCTCAACAGCCTGCATACCTGAGCATCACAGACTCTGGCAATATGTCCTTGAGTCCCCAGCCATGCTGCTAGATATGCAGGAGAAGATGCTTGGTGGGGGAAATAGTTTAGCTGCTGTGCAGCTGACCTTTTTTATATGGCCATGTTGGCATATTTTTGGTCTACCCTATAAAAAAAAATTGTATTTTCTAAAATGTTTTTGACTCTGTTACCTTATCTGACTTAGGTTAATGTAATATTTACATTTTGCACATAAACTACAAACACACAATTCACAGCTCCAATGGGCATAAACACATTCAAATGTATTGCTTGTGAGAACTCAACATTTATTTGCAACAATCTGCCCACAAAGGTAAAAAATACACACAAGGCTTAAAAAATACACACAATTACCAGGCCACATCATGAATATATGGTGTTGGGCATCAAGGGGTTGGCAGCCAGGAGGAACCAGTGAAATTTGTGTTGGTGTTGTTTGTCCATTGTGTGCTGGATGAGGACCTGCAGCCATTTACTGGATTGCAGCAAAAAATGCCACACGTTGTTCCTGGGCACATGCTCCCTGCTGTTCGAGCTCCACCCATTGCTCCTGTACCCCTGCTGCCTGCTCGGCCGAAGGATTCCTTTCTGATTTAAGCTGCTGCAGTTGTCCTTCAATACCTGTGACTCCTTCTGCCAGTTAGCTATGCCGTTGTTGCCTATTGAATGCTTGAAGCATTCAGGTCCCAAGCTCATATAGCTGTGCGCTACTGGGTTGCCTTTCTGGCTCTGCAACCACCACCAATGGAGCCTGAAAATTAGAGAAGGTAAATCACACAAATGGCTGTGTTTGTATTAGGGTTCTTGTTACAAAATCAGCTCACACATTGGATTGTTTTACATGTGTTTTTATGTGTTGGCCATGGGCTGGAGACAGAAGTAAAACATCAATATATGTGGCCTACCAAACCTTAAAATGAGGAAACACGCTACATTGCTGATGACAATTGGGCCTGTGTCGCTGGTTGGCCACATTAATGCAGTCCAGCCCAGTGGACACAAAGGGGCTGTTGTCTTGAATTATATGTAACCATATAACTTAACAAGGTGGACCCAGATGACTGGGTTGCTGGAACGCCCGAACCATCGGATGTTCCCCTTACAGATGCTGTTTGCGGAAGCAGAGAACACAATGGTTCGTTCTGTAAATAAACACAGGTGAAATGTCAAATGTGTGTAGTGAAGCACACATTTGAACTTGAATGTGTGTTTTTGGCCAAGATGCATAATCACTGTGCTCAAATACCTGTTTAGCCTCATCCCCTGATGTTTGTGACATATGTGGCGGAGGGGGGGGGGGGGGGGGACTGCTGGTCTTCCTCACATAATGGTCAGTAATTTAAACATGCTGGAGGATGGGCACAAGAGGAGAGGGTTGCCAACTTGCAAGTTACAAGAAAACATCCACAAGTATGTCCACAGCATAGAAAAATTACACATCCACCAGCAAGAACCAACACAAGGCCAGTCCAGCTGGATGTATTATGTGGCCCATGCCCCAGAGAGGAGACATCATAGACAATGTGGAACAAATATCAAATTGCCAATGTGCAATACAGGTGTGGTTAATTCCCAAGGGGAGGCCTAACAATAAATCAGCAAAACCGATGACATGACATGACCGAATAGGGGAGCAATAACCAGTGTGTCTAAATTGAGCAATATAAGACACTTGCCAAAGTACCACTTACACATACAGGGATTGCACGTTGAGCTGGCCTGGAGGTTTATTAAACAGCTATAGATGTTACACCCTTTAATGCTGCCTATGAACGCATGGACATGCAATTTGGCCAACATGGACAAAGAAAAAGCAAATAAGCTGACACAATGGGAAGAAAAAAAACAAAAGGCATTATCAACACAATAAGGCAATCACAAACAGGGTCAGGCCAGGTGTGAACCAGAAGCTGGGGCTGGGTGTGTAGCATGGACCAGTGTCTTACTCAAATCACAAGGCCTATGAATCGCTATCAGGAATAACAACCAGAGCATTCAGCAGGCATAGTACCAGGCAACAGAAGCATACACATTTATTTTAGGCAATGAAGAGGGCACAGGCTCCAGTTGGCTGGAGGAAGAGCTGGGTGTGGAGTGTGGACCACTGTCTACAAACCAGAGTAGAGAAAAAACAACACACAAATAAACGGCACCAGACAAAAGCATGGACCAAGGCAACTGTAACAAATGAATGAGTGAAGAGGCTGTGGATGTGTCAACTTGTTGACTAGTGCTGGCTCCCACACTGACTTCCAGCTGTTGGCTGTTGTCATGTTGTGAGTCTGAATCAACTGCACCCTCCGATCCAGATCTTGCATCTGCAGCTGGGCTGTGTCTGTGTTTGTTGTGCAGTGTCTGTGAATAAGTTGTTTGTCTGTGAATAAGATATTGCATAGCACACTGCAAGGCAGGATTGTATTGGACACCTTTTCTGGGCTGTCTAGCATCTCCCCTCTTGGCCTGGCCAAACAATGCATCTGGTTTAGTGGTGAGTGCATGTGAGTTTCACTTGTGTGTGTAAGAGTGTGGTAAGAGGTAAGAGGTTTTTGGGAGGTGTGCATTGGTCATGTGTGTGTGCGCTTGTGATGATGCCATGCCGTTTCTGACATAGTGTGCCTGTGTGCCTCCTTGAATATACTTGTGAGGGGCACTGCTGCTCTTTTAAGTGGCATTAGCCAGCCTACCATGAGCTGCAGTTTTCATCAGGTTGTCCTGACCATCTGTAACCTCATCGTCACCTACATACATTCTCCGGACAATTCTGAAGAGATGCAAAACATTAAGCTGACTTTCTATCATATGGCAGGTATCCCAAATGTTCTTGGCTGCATTGATGGGACCCATATTCCCTTTCACCCCCCCTTGAGCACAAGAGCTGCACTACAGCAACTGGAAGAGCTTCCATTCAATTAATGGGATGGGTGTGTGTGATCATGAGATGTGGCTGCATGCAGTGAGGTCAAGCTTTCCAGGATCCTGCAATAACTCATATGTGTTGCACCAATCTGTCATGTGCCGGAAATTTGAGAACAATGAAATACCCCCAGGATGGCTTCTAGATAAGTCCATGGCCACATTTTAAGACCTAGAAACAGTTGACCAGCAGAACTGGGGGGGGGGGGGGGAGGTAAGGCAAAATGCAACAAACCATGTTGGGGTCTGCAACATTACCCATGTGTTTGTATTTAGCTGATAAGGGATACAGCATAGCCACCCACATAACCCATAACCCCATACCCACATAACACAGTTGAATTGCGCGACAATGCAGCTCACCGCAAGACCAGATGCATTGTTGAAAGAACCATCGGCCTGCTGAAAGCATGCTTCCTATGTTTGGTCTGGCCAGAAGGGGAGATGCTCTACAGCCCAGAGAAGGTGTCCTAGATAATCCTCTCTTGCTGTGTGCTACACAATATCTGCATACTCCATCGAATGGAAGAGCCTGAGAAGATGCAGCTGGTGCCTGAAGTTCCAGACATGCCCGCAGACACCCAGACTGGCTTTGGCCGGTGGGCACAAATGGTTAATTCCTTTTCAAGTAAGTGACACAAACTGGGATAGGATTGCTGCAGTAGGAACAGCTAGGGGATATGGGGACCCAGCTAAAGCATACCTAAAAAGTTGTCTTAAAACATTTTTCATTTTTAAAATAACCTACTAGCCTCAATCATTAGGTGGCCAACAGAAAATGAAAAATAACCCAAAAAAGGCAAGCCACAGACTAGGGAAAAGGAGCAAAAAGGGAAACTAATAAAACTGTAAAAAGAAAACTACATTAAATGTCACTTTATTGTACGTTTTGTACGTTGAGTAAGAAAAGCTTTCAAAAACAACTGAAAATATTTGAATAACCAGAAGAATACTATAAAACCTAATCTCACTGCAACATAGCTGACAGGAATGACTTTATAGTAAAACAAAAACACCCCCCAAAAAATATGAAAAAAATGAAAAGGGAAAAAATGAAAATGAAAAAAAAGAGGGGGTGTTGGCAGGGATGGTTATTCAAATGGTTTTGGATATTTTTGGAGAGGCTGAGCTTAGAGATTCACACTCAGCATACAAGAAGCTAAAAAGTTTTCTTCTATTTTAAAATCAAAATTCTCTACACTTCTGATGGGGCAGTTCTACAGGTGAGGTGCAAACTATTTTTAATGTGACACCTTTAAATCACTTGCATCCTTTTCTCAGGCTGTTCGCAGACAAGCCCACCATAACTTAATTACTGGCATGGCTCCGCACAGCCAAGGGATGCAGGGGGTGCTGTGCATCGATTGTGAGTGCCGCTAGAATTACATTCAGCTTCTCCAGCTGCACATTAATATGCATGGTGACAGAAGATGATTGGAGGATAGCCACACATGCACTGGGAATGAGGATGAGGTATGTAGATCAGGCGTTTGCAGGAACCAGCTGTGCCCATGCCACACCCACCCACCAGCATGTTTACTGTATATGGATTTTTCAAAAAGTTTATAATAACAATAAGATTTTCTTATTAGACTATTTCATGATAGAGCTCTTGGCAGGTCTAGAGTTGCTTTAATAATTTACTGAGTATCGTCTAGTCTGAAATGTTCTGCTGATAACATGCCATACAATTCTCCGGCTGCAGCTGCCTCAGTGAAGGTTTGAGGGTGTCAGACACATAGTCGGGAGTCCGAGGTACCGCAGGAAGAAGCTCCCAACGGTGACATCCAAAAGGCAGTGCGGGAGGGAGCAGGGGTTATCTGGGAGGTACATCAATGTCTGATGTTCATCTTTAAATAGGAGCAACTATCAGTCTAGAATCTGTAAGATCCATAAAATCCCTTCCTTTCCAGTGATCCCTAAGAGCATGTGTGGGCCACAACCCTCTGGCTTTAACACCAGTCATACAGTATCTAAATGGCTAGTATGGGAACGCACAGCCAGAGAGAAGCAGCTGCAGAAAAGCCTGAGTCTCTGCTTTATTCAGATTTCTATGCTGCTCATTAATATGCACAGCATAGAAATCTGGAGAAGATCCTGCACATGCACCTAGGAATCACCGACAAGGTAAGAATATTGCCTTTTTGTTTGACACTTCCTCTTTAACCGCACCAACACCAAAATCCAAAGCTTGCATTAGCTTCGTGTCCACACCTAGGTGACGTCAATTCAAAAATTCCAGACTGTTCCAAGCTTCAGCAACAACCGACTGTATGGAGTGATGACACACCGGCCAAACTTCTGAGAAGTAAAGGTAGAGGTCACGAGACTCACCGCCATTTGGGCCCCTCTTACATCACTCGTTGCCTCATTTTGACACCTAATGTTGACCCAAGATAATAGCTCTGCACAACACATGCACACACGTCGTATCTCTGTGTCCATCTCACAGCATAACAGGCCGTGTACATAAAAGCTCCTCTGCGGTCTTCTCAAAAACAAGAGGGAGCTGCCATATGACGATTCACCAATGTACACTCCTAAGCTAAGTCAATAAACATATTGGCCTTGTAGGTCTTTGGTAAAAACACACCAATTGGCTGTTAGGGATTCTACGGCTGCTACATTTCAGGGTTATTCCAGTTAAAGATCATTAATCCATAGCTCAGAATTTATGATTTCCTGATGGTCATGTGACCAAGTGAGAGCGCTTGCCATTGTAAACGGTGCACTGTGATAAGCTTGATCTCTCTGCTCGGAGATCGCCAAGATTGTGGAAACTGAGTAAGTGGCTGACATTTTGGGTGTGCGGGAAGGGGGGGGGGGGGGGGTCTTTGGGCTTTAACTACATAAATATCTAAATCTAAAATATCTGTGGGCTAAAAAATACTAACCCCTGCAGACAGCTAAATGTTTTATCTCAAATGTTCTCCTTCTTCAGCATTTTTTCCCTCCAGCGCACACTGCCATGGAGGACTCTATATGCTTTCAATCCTTCCCTTACCCTCTGCTGCTGCAGGCTCCTTTGTTGAACTGAGAACCTGTGTTGAGGCTGGCACCACTACATTCTTTCAGGTTAGCAGTTCTGGTTCTCATCAGAGGGTAAGGTGAGTATCAATTATTTTTTTGATTATAAGATAACAGATCTTTAAAATAACTGGACTGGATTGGAAGATCACTAAACAGGCAGCAGGAAGCATCTTATTGAGGGATTCCGACAACTCTGAGCCTGCACCTGATACTCACCTACTTGCGTGTCCTACATTGGCTCGCCATCCCATGTGACTGCCACCGAAAATTGAAGCTCAGGGCATGCAGCAGCACCCCACAGTTCTGCAAGCCTTACTGGCTGCCTAGCGGCCATATGGGGCCAGATTCAGCTGCTGATACTTGTATGCGTAGCAGGCAATCTCGTAACTGGATGCCCCTCCATTGCCCTGTACAGTACCTTACAGTCTATTTTGACTTAAGGGTTTCTTTAAAGCAGAGTCAGGGGATATGTATTTCGTTCAGCCTTGCTTTACATTTCCTAATACACTCTAATGAACTCTCTTTCTGCTGACCAATTTCATCTATGCTTGAGTCATCCTGTGCTGCTCTCAGAATGATAAGGTCTCTGAGAAGTCTAATTAATTGAGAGGACTGTGTATGATGAGTAAACAAAGGGGAGCGAGTTCAGTAAGGCTTATCAAGAAAACGCACATTCTAGGGAATGAAAAATGACATTCAACATAAAATGAAGAGGAAAAAAACACAGGATTTTCACTTAATAATGAATGTCATAAAGTGCTGAATGCAAGGAAAGTGGCGAGCATACCTGCGGGGGATCAGCTCAAGGGATGTTGGGGATGCCCCACCACAGGCCACGCATGCGCTGTGCAAACGCTGGGAAGGTGAGATTCCATGCAAAGTGAGGGCTCAATCCCACTTTATCCTGTAGACTGGAGCAGTACCTTCAGTTCCTAAGCGGCATGTATGCTCCTGACCTGCTTCCACCACAAAATGCATATCATTGGTGGATGCTCATGAGATGCACCCCTACAGCCAATCAATAAGGGAACCTGCTTCCTCATGAGTGGCAAGAGGGACATGCAGTGGCATAACTAAATGTGTGAACTTTTTTTACTATCTTTTTAAGGTAGAATTTTAGTCAAAAAGTGCCCTCCCGCCCTTGGAAAGAAAAAGACCACTTACCTTCTCTGCAGAGAAAACACAAAGCTGCATCCCCCGGGTCTGCGTGCACTCCCGCAGGAGCGCGCATGAAGCCAGGGGATGCGGCTCTGTGCTTTCATGCACGATGGCAGCACCCAGGATCCTGAACGCCGGGAGAGCGGCGCAGGTCCCTGGATAAACCACGTCCCGGGACATTTTAAGAGAGGCGATTGGCTCTCTCAAAAGTGCCACTGTGACGAGGTGCCACTGGCTGGCCGCATCCCCAGAAGGCTGTTTGGGGGCACATGCACTACCGTGCCCAGCCATTTAGAAACGGCAAGAGGGACATGCAGTGGCATAACTAAATGTGTGAACTTTTTTATTATCTTTTAAGGCAGCATTTTAGTCAAAAAGTGCCCTCCCGCCCTTGGAAAGAAAAAGACCACTTACCTTCTCTGCAGAGAAAACACAAAGCTGCATCCCCCGGGTCTGCGTGCACTCCCGCAGGAGCGCGCATGAAGCCAGGGGATGTGGCTCTGTGCTTTCATGCACGATGGCAGCACCCAGAATCCTGAACGCCGGGAGAGAGGCGCAGGCCCCTGGACAAGCCACTTCCCGGGGCATTTTAAGAGAGGCGATTGGCTTTCTCAAAAGTGCCACTGTGACGAGGTGCCACTGGCTGGCCGCATCCCCAGAATGCTGTTTGGGGGCACAAGCACTCCCGTGCCCAACCATTCAGAAAGGCTTGGTGCGGGCCAAAAGCAGTGCCCAGCTACTCAGACAGGGCAATCCACACAACGAGCAGTGGACCCAAAATTCGATTTAGATCCACATTAAAATTGTAGGGGCAGATGGTAGTTGAGAGTAAGTGAGCCCCACAGCCATGAATCTGAGGCTAAAGCATTGCAGCATTTGAGGGTCAGAGCATGGGATTTAGCACTCATGTGCCACAGGATCTCCAGTACTAGTGTAGGGGCCTGGGTATAACTAGTAACATGTTAACTAATAAGAACCCTTTTAAATAGAGTTAACCAGACATTAAAGTGGACCAACACCCAGGATTTTGACTATCCTGGGTTTTGGTCCACTTCGGCGGGGCACCCCGATCGGGGGTGTCCCACTCTCTGAAACCCCCCAGAAACCCCCAAAAACTCACCTCTCCCCGCTCCCACGTGACCGCGCCGTCCAATCCCCGCCGACGTCCAAGCGGGTGACAGCGGCGTCCAAGACAGCGCGTCCGCCGCCGCCGCCTCCCGCGTGTCACTCTCGGCGTGCGCACGCCCGCGCCGGGCCGCGCCGGCCATTCACAGACGTGTGCGCGGGAGGCGGCAGCGGCGGAAGCAGCGGCAGATCAGGTAAGGAGTTTGGGGTTTTTTTGGGGGGGTTTCACCCCGCGGGACATCCCGATCTCGGATGTCCCGCGGTGAGTGAGGTGATCGGCCCGGGAATCTTATAGATTCCCAGGCCGATCACCCCTGGGTGTTGGTCCACTTTAAGCTCCTTTGTGGTTTCTACCCATGAAAGTGCATTGGGAGTGCCATACCCTAAACTAGGCTCAAGATGACAGTAGTGGGTTTAGGCCATAGACTAACATTAGGACATAGGCTATAATGGGGATTGTTCTAGAAGGTGAAGTCAGAAGGGTTGTTAGCCATAACGGGAAGTAGAGTAGTAACATAGTTATAACTAGAAGGGTAGTGATTGGTTAGAGGGTTTAGAGAGCCACATATCAGATGTCGGACATGAGGCCGAACATGTGATAGAAGGTTCTGGAAGGTAGTGAGAAGGGATATAGGGAAGCCCCAATCCTAAAGACGTGTGATTCACCTCTTGAATTGTAAGAGGAACAGGAATCCTGACTCTGACAGAAAGAGGAGGGAGAGATCCAGCAAAGGACATTATTCTCTTTGGGAAGCAATACTTTCTAATTGTACCTGTGACTATGGACAGAACCAGAGCTGTAACTGGATGCATATATTGTACCTGTTCCGTGTTTGCTGTTTGCCTGTGGATTAAATAAAGAGGAACTCTGCTTTCATCTGCTGGACTAGTGTTCATCTTTCCAAGCAGCAACAGTGAGTACTAACCTTTCCCGCAACTGCACCCTAACCCTTACCTACTCACAACACACATGTAGAGCACCCTGTACCCAGAAGAACCTGCTCCCTGCCGTCACTCGCCGACCACCCCGGTGCGTAAGGGCTGCATTTGTCCAAGCTACAGATAGGGTTGTAGTACTCAAAGCCCCTCAACTTAGCAAAGAGAACATGTCAAAATAGTGGCCACTATGCAGAGGTGTAGCTAGGCTTTCTGGCTCCCGGGGCAAAGATTCAAACAGACGCTCCCTCCTTTCATGCCAGTGCTAATTATGGACAATAGGGCTAAAAATAATCACTTTGCCCCTACGGCAGTCAGGAAAGATTGCATGACAGAACCAATTCTAGGACCTGCCATGACCTCCGATTAAAGCTGCAGCTGCATCAAGCACCACAAGGAGGATTAAGGCAGTAAGGTAAGTATTTTTACCCAATTCTCAAATTGCTCAGGGGGATCAAACAGTCTGGGGAAGGCTGACTAGGAAAAAATGGAGTCTTTGTTGTTTTTTTTTTTTTGTGGGGGGGGGGGGGTGTTGTCTATAAATGGCCATTGTATGCCTGCAAACACATAGGAATTTGACATCCACCTTTAATCTATCCATGCAGACAAACAAGCTGTGAGTGTACTAGACAGGGCAATGCAGGGAAAAGTTAAGCATCACTCTGATGTGCAGGCAGTTGAGACTATGGTAGGGGCGTCCTTAAAGCGGACCAAAACCCGCTGAACCCCCCCCCCCTGCCGTTATTCCCTTCTTAGGGTGTAGAACTAGAAAGGGATATTTTTGTTTTTCGTATCGTCTGGGAACACTGATTTTTCTTGCTGTACCTCTCTGTAAGATGGCAGGTGATGAGTCATTGCATAGGTGTGGCAATGACATCATTGCCACACACAACAGTGGCAATAAATGGAGGAGGCGGAGCTTTACAGCTAAAACAGGCGCCATTATCTGGAATTAGAGTGAAGCAGAAGCACTGAAAATTGGCAAAAGGTACTCCTCATGGGGGGAGCATGTCAGGGGACGCTAGTTAACAATTGACAGAGAGAAGCAGCTTTTTTTTCTCATGTAGTCTCTGCACTGCATCACCAGTATTACATCAGAATTACAGTAAGATGCCAGCTGCATCCAGTGTCCACTTAGCAGAGTTCGGGTGGGACGAATCAACTGCATAGGTTGCGTGGTGGCATGCCACTGCTAACAGAAGCAAATGTTATGTGTTCAGTTTAGTATATCAGTAGACCAATGGAGTAGATCAGATACTAGCCATGGTCAGGCACGGGAGAGAAGGTAATGTGTCAAGGAGCAGGTCCAATGTAGTAAACCAGTGGGGCAGTTGAAAAAACAGTTAATTGTCAGTAACGGGAGCAGGTCCAGTGTACTAAATCAGTGTTGCAGATCAAATATCAGGCAATGGTCGGTAACAGGAGCAGGTCCAGTCTATTAAACCAGTGGGAAAGATCATAAACCAGGCAATGGTCAGTCAAAGGAGCAGGTCTAGTCAAACCAGTGGGACAGATCAGATATCAGGTAATGGCCAGTAACATGAGACCAGGTCCAGTTCATAAACAAGTGATCCAGATATCAAGCAATGGTCAGTAACAGAAGAGGAGATCCAGTTAAGTAAACAAGTGCTCCAGATCAGATATCAGGCAATAGTCAGTAACAGGAGTAAGTCCAGTCTAGTAAACCAGTTGGGAAGATCAGATACCTGCCAATGGTCAGGTACTATTGGCAGGTATCCCCCCGTTTGTACTTGAAATGTCTTCCTAACGCAATTTGTTTTTGGCATTGAAGATCAAGCGAGCCTAGAATTGCTTCTAGAAAATATTTCACCATCCGACACATGGAAAGCATTTGGTTGTTTCTGTGTTTTGTGGATGGGCTCGCCCTCTCCTGACGCCCAATCAGGGCTCCAGCCTGCTGCGAGCTTTATGTAAACACCATGCTGGGACAATGTGTCCAGCCTCCCGCTGTAAGAAAACAGACCACTTAGTCATGATGAGGTTGCAATTCTGGCTCTGCTGCACGCAACTTGATGTAAGGAAGATTTGGACAGACGGGAACTGTCCTTCTCTACATGTCATGACCTCTACTGTAATCACAGGGGGTTTTCACATCTTCTTGTCAAGAGATATCAGCACTTAAATTAGATGGACCTAAACTCTAATTGGGAAATTAGTCTCAAGGAGGGGATAGGACGACTGGGAGCCCCCCCCCAAAACAAACCCCTTTTGCTGGCACCCCACCTCACAGTAAACAATCTCTTCTCCTGACAGGTGTCTAACTGATGGGGGACAGGAAGTCACCACACATAATAACCTGTCTGGTTGGATGTGCTGGCTACAGCAGTGTATGCTGTGCCTAGGGGCAGGCTGGCCACTGGAAGCACAGGGAGAATACCCAATGTTCCACACTGCTTTGAGGCCGGATTGGCTTGGTGTAGCCTCCAGGACACAGCCCACCTCACCCAGAGCCTGTCCTGGAATTAACTCTTCTAACACACCCACCACACCTGCTTCCCAAGTCTCCCCTCTGCAGAGATGTCACGGTAATGGGTGTGATTGAGGCGTGGTTTAGGGGCGTGGCTTATTAGCAGCCTTTTGTGGATAAAATATTTTTCCTCGCCCCCATAGAAATTAACCATAGATTAACCATAAATATGTTATACATGGTGCAGGGGAGATTATTAAAATACATAACTAATAAACAGCGATACTGAACATGCGCAAAATAATTTTACTATCACAGTAACTGGCACTTCAAATAAAAAAAAGAAAAACCTACCATGCCTACCATGAGTGGATAATCTGCAACACCCGGCATAACGCGCTACTCCCATTACTGAAAATGAACACCCAAATCACTGCAAAATCAGCCTTTGTCTGAACAACAAATCCTCTCCCCAGTTTAAAGTTGAACTTCAGTCAACTATGCCCTGCCACCCTACTCTGGCACTGAGACAGGATGAGGGGTTCAAGTAAAAAACTCTTACCTTCTCTAGGGGCCTGCACTGCTCCTTCAGTGCTCCAGATTCTGGGCGCCGCCATCTTGGATGAAAAGCACAGAGCCGCATCCCTCAGCTCCATGCACGCTCCTGCCCGCCGCTTCAAGTGAATGGACGGCAGGAGCAGGCATAGGCCCAGGGAATGCAGCTTTGGGTCTTTTCCTGCAGCCATCATACGACCCCTGGATAAGGTAGGGGGGTTTATTTTTGTAACCCCCCATCCTGCCTCAGTGTCAGCGTAGAGTGGCATTGCGGGGGGGTCATAGGACCCCTGGATAAGTTAGGGGGGTTTATTTTTGTAACCCCCCCATCCTGCCTCAGTGTCAGGGTAGAGTGGCAGGGCGGGGGGGTCATAGGACCCCTGGATAAGGTAGGAGGGTTTATTTTTGTAACCCCCCCATCCTGCCTCAGTGTCAGCGTAGAGTGTCAGGGCGGGGGGGGGGTCATAGTTTAATTAAAGTTCTGCTTTACCTTTTAACTGCCCGCTCCAACAGTTTAAGCCCCCCATTCTGGATCAAAACCTGCCGTAGAATCTATAAGATGATGAAGCATGCACAACCGGAAGGGAGCATCTGTGGGGAGTTTGCTGCTTTCAGCATTCTATGACGCTTATTATTGTGCACATCATAGGAAGCTGATTGGAGGAGACCCAGCACATACATGTTAACCCACCACACTTTCCTAATGTACACACACACACACACACACACACACACACACACACACACACAGAGAAACACATAGAAGGAAAAACAAATACAGTAGAGACACAGGCACATAGAGAGAGACACGCGCCCATAGAGAAAGAGACACGCTCACATAGAGAAAGAGACACACGCACATAGAGAAAGAGACACGGTCACATAGAGAAAGAGACACGCTCACATAGAGAAAGAGACACGCGCACATAGGGAAAGAGACACATAGACATTCCAAATGCAGAGCAACCCTTAAAAGGTTACCCCAGAAAGAGTGACCCTTACATGTATTTCAAAATATTTAGTTGGTGCGTGGTCAAGCACTATCCACACTTTACTGATTCTGGGTTTTAAGCATATCCCAGTTTTGTTATATTATGCTTTTGACCAAGACCTCACTATTTACGTTGTGCAAGCATTTATTTATACATGATTTATAAAATTTACATACATTAAAACAGATTCACTGAATATACATTCCTCTACAACTTTACAGAACAGTATAATGTATCATACACATCGCAGGCTTTTATATCGCTACCATATAGCATTATGCTCCCTGATTCCTCTATGTTCATGAATTCACCATGAAGCCCTTTCTTATGGGCATTGGGCAGACATGTTTCACCTGTTGATACTGGCTTCCTCAGTGCCCTTAAATAAGGAAATCCATGGGTGCTATTTATTCTTTCAATGACATTATTTTGACATGATAATCCACTGATGATGCATGATACAATGATTTCACTTATCCTCAGAGAAGTGTGGCTCAAACACCAACGGAATGTGGGATCGTCAGGTACTGGCCCTTGTCATAGCATGTAGCAGCTTCAAAACTTGATCAGCAGTTAGAAATTTATCCACTAGCTCTGTAATAAGGGCTTTAAAAAGCGCGCCTCGCACTGCGCTGCAGATGTGGTGTCCTTTCTGCACCCTCACGTGTTAGGTGTTAGGCCCAACTCTGGGCTCTCCCCACCTCCTATATGCTCGTCAGTCTAGGGGCTTCACTGCGATGTGTATGATACATTATACTGTTCTGTAAAGTTGTAGAGGAATGTATATTCAGTGAATCTGTTTTAATGTATGTAAATTTTATAAATCATGTATAAATAAATGCTTGCACAACGTAAATAGTGAGGTCTTGGTCAAAAGCATAATATAACAAAACTGGGATATGCTTAAAACCCAGAATCAGTAAAGTAAAGAGACACATAGAAAAAGAAACACATGCACATCGAGAAAGACACAGGCATATAGAGAAAGAGACACATGCACATCGAGAAAGACGCATGTAGAAGGCTACACAGGCACATAAAGAGACATACACACATAAAGAAAGACACAGGCACATAAAGAAAGAGTCACAGGCACATAGAGAAAGAGTCACAGGCACATAGAGAAAGAGACACACGCACATAGAGAAAGAGACACACGCACATAGAGAAAGAAACAGGCACATAAAGAAAGACACAGGCACATAGAGAAAGACACAGGCACATAGAGAAATACACAGGCACATAGAGAAAGACACACACACAGAGAAAGAGACACACGCACATAGAGAAAGAAACACACGCACATAGAGAAAAACACGCGTGCGTGCGCACACACACACCAGATCTCCTCACATGTCTCCTTGGTAAACATAAAGTCTAGTGATTACAGATGCACTCTTATCCCCGGCAGGTAGGTGCAATGACTGGCGCCACCGCAGAATACATAAAATTAAACAGCCACCACTCCATTTCAAGCATCGAAGTTTTATATTGTATATAGCAAAAAGTACATACATATGTTCAAAGTCCAATGTTTTGAGGTCGAATGTCAGTATGAAGAACAGTAAACCAACATGTTAACACAATAACAAACATTTAATAACAATAACAGAAAGACAGACAGGAGAAGGCAAGAAGAAGCAGACATATATGATGTCTCCTGGCACCCCTTAATTAATAGATCAGGATGGCCCCTTGTAGCCACATAGCTTGCACCCCCAAATGCAATGTGTGCTCTCCTGCTGCCAGTGGCATTCACTTCTATTGAAATTGTGAGTAGAGATGAGCGAACTTTTGAAAAATTTGATTCGGCCGATTCGCCGAATTTTCCGGGAAAAATCGTTTCGGTCCGAATTTATTTGCGATGAATCGCTATTCAAAACAGCTATTTCTGGGCGTCCAAGAACCTCCATAGGGTTGCAGAACGTTTTGCTTGGCTGTAACATGCATAAGATGCATGCTGGGTTAGTGAAATAATATTGTAAAGAAGTATGACATGCAGATCAGAGGCGTCGCTGTCGCAGAGCGGCACAATTACAGAACCTTGAGGTGGCATCAGCATGATGAGCCCATATATTGCCTGAAAGACACACTCTGGACTTGGCAGCAGCATAGGGAGCCCATATATTGCCTGAAAGACACACCCAGGAGTTGGTAGCAGCATAGGGAGCCCATATATTGCCTGAAAAACACATTGGAGTTGGCAGCAGCATAGGGAGCCATATATTGCCTGAAAGAGACACTGGAGTTGGCAGCAGCATTAGGAGACAATATATTGCCTGAAAAACACACCCTGGAGTTGGCAGCAGCATAGGGAGCCCATTAATTGCCTGAAATACACACCCAGGAGTTGGCAGCAGCATTAGGAGCCCATATATTGCCTGAAAGACACACCCAGGAGTTGGCAGCAGCATAAGGAGCCCATATATTGCCTGAAAAACACATTAGAGTTCGCAGCAGCATAGGGAGCTCATATATTGCCTGAAATACACACCCAGGAGTTGGCAGCAGTGTTAGGAGCTCATATACTGCCTGAAAGACACACCCAGGAAATGGCAGCAGCATAGGGAGCTCATATATTGCCTGAAAGGCACACCCAGGAGTTGGCAGCAGCATAGGGAGCTCATATATTGCCTAAAAAACACATTGGAGTTGGCAGCAGCATAGGGAGCTCATATATTGCCTGAAAGACACACCCAGGAGTTGGCAGCAGCAGCAGCATTAGGAGCCCATATATTGCCTGAAATACACACCCAGGAGTTGGCAGCAGCAGCAGCAGCAGCATTAGGAGCCCATATATTGCCTGACAGACACACTCTGGACTTGGCAGCAGCATAGGGAGCCCATATATTGCCTGAAAAACACATTGGAGTTGGCAACAGCATAGGGAGCTCATATATTGCCTAAAAGACACACCCAGGAGTTAGCAGCAGCATAGGGAGCTCATATATTGCCTGAAAGACACACCCAGGAGTTGGCAGCAGCAGAAGGAGCTCATATATTGCCTGAAAGACACACCCAGGAGTTGGCAGCAGCATAGGGAGCCCATATATTGTCTGAAAAACACATTGAAGTTGGCAGCAGCATAGGGAGCTCATATATTGCCTAAAAGATACACCCAGGAGTTGGCAGCAGCATAGAGAGCCCCATATATTGCCTGATAAACACATTGGAGTTTGAAGCAGCATTAGGAGCCCATATATTGCCTGAAAGACACACTCTGGAGTTGGCAGCTGCATTAGGAGCCCATATATTGCCTGAAAGACACACCCAGGAGTTGGCAGCAGCAGCATTAGGAGCTCATATATTGCCTAAAAGACACACTCTGGACTTGGGAGCAGTGTTAGGAGCCCATATATTGCCTGAAAAACACATTGGAGTTGGCAGCAGCATAAGGAGCTCATATATTGCCTGAAAAACACATTGGAGTTGGCAGCAGCAAAAGGAGCTCATATATTGCCTGAAAGACACACCCAGGAGTTGGCAGCAGCATAGGGAGCCCATATATTGTCTGAAAAACACATTGAAGTTGGCAGCAGCATAGGGAGCTCATATATTGCCTAAAAGATACACCCAGGAGTTGGCAGCAGCATAGGGAGCTCATATATTGCCTGAAAGACACACCCAGGAGTTGGCAGCAGCAGCAGCATTAGGAGCCCATATATTGCCTGAAATACACACCCAGGAGTTGGCAGCAGCAGCAGCATTAGGAACCCATATATTGCCTGACAGACATACTCTGGACTTGGCAGCAGCATAGGGAGCCCATATATTGCCTGAAAAACACATTGGAGTTGGCAGCAGCATAGGGAGCTCATATATTGCCTAAAAGACACACCCAGGAGTTAGCAGCAGCATAGGGAGCTCATATATTGCCTGAAAGACACACCCAGGAGTTGGCAGCAGCAGCAGCATTAGGAGCCCATATATTGCCTGAAATACACACCCAGGAGTTGGCAGCAGCAGCAGCATTAGGAGCCCATATATTGCCTGACAGACACACTCTGGACTTGGCAGCAGCATAGGGAGCCCATATATTGCCTGAAAAGCACATTGGAGTTGGCAGCAGCATAGGGAGCTCATATATTGCCTGAAAGACACACCCAGGAGTTGGCAGCAGCAGCAGCAGCATTAGGAGCCCATATATTGCCTGAAATACACACCCAGGAGTTGGCAGCAGCAGCAGCAGCATTAGGAGCCCATATACTGCCTGACAGACACACTCTGGACTTGGCAGCAGCATAGGGAGCCCATATATTGCCTGAAAAACACATTGGAGTTGGCAACAGCATAGGGAGCTCATATATTGCCTAAAAGACACACCCAGGAGTTAGCAGCAGCATAGGGAGCTCATATATTGCCTGAAAGACACACCCAGGAGTTGGCAGCAGCAGAAGGAGCTCATATATTGCCTGAAAGACACACCCAGGAGTTGGCAGCAGCATAGGGAGCCCATATATTGTCTGAAAAACACATTGAAGTTGGCAGCAGCATAGGGAGCTCATATATTGCCTAAAAGATACACCCAGGAGTTGGCAGCAGCATAGGGAGCCCCATATCTTGCCTGATAAACACATTGGAGTTTGAAGCAGCAGTAGGAGCCCATATATTGCCTGAAAGACACACTCTGGAGTTGGCAGCTGCATTAGGAGCCCATATATTGCCTGAAAGACACACCCAGGAGTTGGCAGCAGCAGCATTAGGAGCTCATATATTGCCTAAAAGACACACTCTGGACTTGGGAGCAGTGTTAGGAGCCCATATATTGCCTGAAAAACACATTGGAGTTGGCAGCAGCATAAGGAGCTCATATATTGCCTGAAAAACACATTGGAGTTGGCAGCAGCAAAAGGAGCTCATATATTGCCTGAAAGACACACCCAGGAGTTGGCAGCAGCATAGGGAGCCCATATATTGTCTGAAAAACACATTGAAGTTGGCAGCAGCATAGGGAGCTCATATATTGCCTAAAAGATACACCCAGGAGTTGGCAGCAGCATAGGGAGCTCATATATTGCCTGAAAGACACACCCAGGAGTTGGCAGCAGCAGCAGCATTAGGAGCCCATATATTGCCTGAAATACACACCCAGGAGTTGGCAGCAGCAGCAGCATTAGGAACCCATATATTGCCTGACAGACATACTCTGGACTTGGCAGCAGCATAGGGAGCCCATATATTGCCTGAAAAACACATTGGAGTTGGCAGCAGCATAGGGAGCTCATATATTGCCTAAAAGACACACCCAGGAGTTAGCAGCAGCATAGGGAGCTCATATATTGCCTGAAAGACACACCCAGGAGTTGGCAGCAGCAGCAGCATTAGGTGCCCATATATTGCCTGAAATACACACCCAGGAGTTGGCAGCAGCAGCAGCATTAGGAGCCCATATATTGCCTGACAGACACACTCTGGACTTGGCAGCAGCATAGGGAGCCCATATATTGCCTGAAAAGCACATTGGAGTTGGCAGCAGCATAGGGAGCTCATATATTGCCTGAAAGACACACCCAGGAGTTGGCAGCAGCAGCATTAGGAGCCCATATATTGCCTGAAATACACACCCAGGAGTTGGCAGCAGCAGCAGCATTAGGAGCCCATATATTGCCTGACAGACACACTCTGGACTTGGCAGCAGCATAGGGAGCCCATATATTGCCTGAAAAACACATTGGAGTTGGCAACAGCATAGGGAGCTCATATATTGCCTAAAAGACACACCCAGGAGTTAGCAGCAGCATAGGGAGCTCATATATTGCCTGAAAGACACACCCAGGAGTTGGCAGCAGCAGAAGGAGCTCATATATTGCCTGAAAGACACACCCAGGAGTTGGCAGCAGCATAGGGAGCCCATATATTGTCTGAAAAACACATTGAAGTTGGCAGCAGCATAGGGAGCTCATATATTGCCTAAAAGATACACCCATGAGTTGGCAGCAGCATAGGGAGCCCCATATCTTGCCTGATAAACACATTGGAGTTTGAAGCAGCATTAGGAGCCCATATATTGCCTGAAAGACACACTCTGGATTTGGCAGCTGCATTAGGAGCCCATATATTGCCTGAAATACACACCCAGGAGTTGGCAGCAGCAGCAGCAGCATTAGGAGCCCATATACTGCCTGACAGACACACTCTGGACTTGGCAGCAGCATAGGGAGCCCATATATTGCCTGAAAAACACATTGGAGTTGGCAACAGCATAGGGAGCTCATATATTGCCTAAAAGACACACCCAGGAGTTAGCAGCAGCATAGGGAGCTCATATATTGCCTGAAAGACACACCCAGGAGTTGGCAGCAGCAGAAGGAGCTCATATATTGCCTGAAAGACACACCCAGGAGTTGGCAGCAGCATAGGGAGCCCATATATTGTCTGAAAAACACATTGAAGTTGGCAGCAGCATAGGGAGCTCATATATTGCCTAAAAGATACACCCAGGAGTTGGCAGCAGCATAGGGAGCCCCATATCTTGCCTGATAAACACATTGGAGTTTGAAGCAGCATTAGGAGCCCATATATTGCCTGAAAGACACACTCTGGAGTTGGCAGCTGCATTAGGAGCCCATATATTGCCTGAAAGACACACCCAGGAGTTGGCAGCAGCAGCATTAGGAGCTCATATATTGCCTAAAAGACACACTCTGGACTTGGGAGCAGTGTTAGGAGCCCATATATTGCCTGAAAAACACATTGGAGTTGGCAGCAGCATAAGGAGCTCATATATTGCCTGAAAAACACATTGGAGTTGGCAGCAGCAAAAGGAGCTCATATATTGCCTGAAAGACACACCCAGGAGTTGGCAGCAGCATAGGGAGCCCATATATTGTCTGAAAAACACATTGAAGTTGGCAGCAGCATAGGGAGCTCATATATTGCCTAAAAGACACACCCAGGAGTTAGCAGCAGCATAGGGAGCTCATATATTGCCTGAAAAACACATTGGAGTTGGCAGCAGCATAGGGAGCTCATATATTGCCTAAAAGACACACCCAGGAGTTAGCAGCAGCATAGGGAGCTCATATATTGCCTGAAAGACACACCCAGGAGTTGGCAGCAGCAGCAGCATTAGGTGCCCATATATTGCCTGAAATACACACCCAGGAGTTGGCAGCAGCAGCAGCATTAGGAGCCCATATATTGCCTGACAGACACACTCTGGACTTGGCAGCAGCATAGGGAGCCCATATATTGCCTGAAAAGCACATTGGAGTTGGCAGCAGCATAGGGAGCTCATATATTGCCTGAAAGACACACCCAGGAGTTGGCAGCAGCAGCATTAGGAGCCCATATATTGCCTGAAATACACACCCAGGAGTTGGCAGCAGCAGCAGCATTAGGAGCCCATATATTGCCTGACAGACACACTCTGGACTTGGCAGCAGCATAGGGAGCCCATATATTGCCTGAAAAACACATTGGAGTTGGCAACAGCATAGGGAGCTCATATATTGCCTAAAAGACACACCCAGGAGTTAGCAGCAGCATAGGGAGCTCATATATTGCCTGAAAGACACACCCAGGAGTTGGCAGCAGCAGAAGGAGCTCATATATTGCCTGAAAGACACACCCAGGAGTTGGCAGCAGCATAGGGAGCCCATATATTGTCTGAAAAACACATTGAAGTTGGCAGCAGCATAGGGAGCTCATATATTGCCTAAAAGATACACCCATGAGTTGGCAGCAGCATAGGGAGCCCCATATCTTGCCTGATAAACACATTGGAGTTTGAAGCAGCATTAGGAGCCCATATATTGCCTGAAAGACACACTCTGGATTTGGCAGCTGCATTAGGAGCCCATATATTGCCTGAAAGACACACCCAGGAGTTGGCAGCAGCAGCATTAGGAGCTCATATATTGCCTAAAAGACACACTCTGGACTTGGGAGCAGTGTTAGGAGCCCATATATTGCCTGAAAAACACATTGGAGTTGGCAGCAGCATAAGGAGCTCATATATTGCCTGAAAAACACATTGGAGTTGGCAGCAGCAAAAGGAGCTCATATATTGCCTGAAAGACACACCCAGGAGTTGGCAGCAGCATAGGGAGCCCATATATTGTCTGAAAAACACATTGAAGTTGGCAGCAGCATAGGGAGCTCATATATTGCCTAAAAGATACATCCAGGAGTTGGCAGCAGCATAGGGAGCTCATATATTGCCTGAAAGACACACCCAGGAGTTGGCAGCAGCAGCAGCAGCATTAGGAGCCCATATATTGCCTGAAATACACACCCAGGAGTTGGCAGCAGCAGCAGCATTAGGAACCCATATATTGCCTGACAGACATACTCTGGACTTGGCAGCAGCATAGGGAGCCCATATATTGCCTGAAAAACACATTGGAGTTGGCAGCAGCATAGGGAGCTCATATATTGCCTAAAAGACACACCCAGGAGTTAGCAGCAGCATAGGGAGCTCATATATTGCCTGAAAGACACACCCAGGAGTTGGCAGCAGCAGCAGCATTAGGTGCCCATATATTGCCTGAAATACACACCCAGGAGTTGGCAGCAGCAGCAGCATTAGGAGCCCATATATTGCCTGACAGACACACTCTGGACTTGGCAGCAGCATAGGGAGCCCATATATTGCCTGAAAAGCACATTGGAGTTGGCAGCAGCATAGGGAGCTCATATATTGCCTGAAAGACACACCCAGGAGTTGGCAGCAGCAGCATTAGGAGCCCATATATTGCCTGAAATACACACCCAGGAGTTGGCAGCAGCAGCAGCATTAGGAGCCCATATATTGCCTGACAGACACACTCTGGACTTGGCAGCAGCATAGGGAGCCCATATATTGCCTGAAAAACACATTGGAGTTGGCAGCAGCATAGGGAGCTCATATATTGCCTAAAAGATACACCCAGGAGTTGGCAGCAGCATAGGGAGCCCCATATCTTGCCTGATAAACACATTGGAGTTTGAAGCAGTATTAGGAGCCCATATATTGCCTGAAAGACACACTCTGGAGTTGGCAGCTGCATTAGGAGCCCATATATTGCCTGAAAGACACACCCAGGAGTTGGCAGCAGCAGCATTAGGAGCTCATATATTGCCTAAAAGACACACTCTGGACTTGGCAGCAGTGTTAGGAGCCCATATATTGCCTGAAAAACACATTGGAGTTGGCAGCAGCATAAGGAGCTCATATATTGCCTGAAAAACACATTGGAGTTGGCAGAAGCAAAAGGAGCTCATATATTGCCTGAAAGACACACCCAGGAGTTGGCAGCAGCATAGGGAGCCCATATATTGTCTGAAAAACACATTGAAGTTGGCAGCAGCATAGGGAGCTCATATATTGCCTAAAAGATACACCCAGGAGTTGGCAGCAGCATAGGGAGCTCATATATTGCCTGAAAGACACACCCAGGAGTTGGCAGCAGCAGCAGCATTAGGAGCCCATATATTGCCTGAAATACACACCCAGGAGTTGGCAGCAGCAGCAGCATTAGGAACCCATATATTGCCTGACAGACATACTCTGGACTTGGCAGCAGCATAGGGAGCCCATATATTGCCTGAAAAACACATTGGAGTTGGCAGCAGCATAGGGAGCTCATATATTGCCTAAAAGACACACCCAGGAGTTAGCAGCAGCATAGAGAGCTCATATATTGCCTGAAAGACACACCCAGGAGTTGGCAGCAGCAGAAGGAGCTACCATGCATCAGCTACTCGCATGTATCAGCTATTGGTGGGTGGAAATCCTGGCTGATCCATGCCTGATTTATCTTCACAAAGGTGAGTCTCTCCACATTTTTCGTGCACAGACGAGTTCTCCTTGTCGTTACTATGGCCCCCGCAGCACTAAAGACCCGCTCAGATGGCACACTACTGGCCGGGCAGGACAGCTTTCCCAGGGCAAACTCTGCCAGTTGCGGCCACAAGTCAAGTTTGGCTGGCCAGAAGTCCAGCGGATCCTCAAGGTGCATTGGCATGGTCATTTCAAGGTATGACATGACCTGCTGGTTCAGGCCCTGCTCCAGGTCTTCCTGCTGCTCATGAGTAGCCTCACTATGCGGGTGCAGAAAGCTAATTATTAGCGACTGAAGACTGAGGCTGCTGCTGATGGAGCTGCTGCTGCTGCTCCTGCCCCCCCCCCCGGCAGCCATGGCAGTGGAAGGTGAGCGCAGAGGTCCCCCCGAGTCAGACCTGCGAGAGTATGGACCATGGCGCAGATAGGCATCGGCCAACTGACTACGTAGAATGTCTTTGTAGTTGGTCAGTTTGTCCTCCCTCTCAGCGGGTGTAAAAAATGCCCCCATTTTGTGCCAGTAGCGAGGGTCCAATAAGGTGGAGAGCCAGAAGTCATCCTGCAGAAAAATGGAGACAAATTGCGGTCACTATGCAAGCACGTGAGCATGCATCGTGCCATTTGTGCAAGTGACTCGGAGGGACTACCTGTCACCATCTCCACTGCATACTGCCACGGTGTGTCTGGGTCCTCTGTCTCGCCTTCCTCACAACCCTCTAGCTCCACTGGCTGCTCCTGCTCCTCCTCTCCTGTCAGATGACTAGATAAACCGCCCATTTCACCAAAACTAAACTTTGCTTCACTGTGCCGCTCCTCCTCCTCCTCCGCTCCCACTGGGTTTATGTGGCCGTGAAATGTATACGCCATGTCTTCAGTGCCCTGACCAGCCATGGTTTCCAACATGTGTTGTATTACATGAAGCAGCGGAATCACGTCGTTCATGCCGTAATCCAGGCGACTGACAAATAAAGTGGCTTCCTCAAAGGGCCTGAGCAAACGGCAGGTATCACGTATGAGCTGCCACTGGTTCACAATAAAGTTACACAGGGGGAGTCTCCCTATCTGCTTGGATCATCAAGAAATCAGTGATGGCTTTTCTCTGTTCGTATAGTCGATCTACCATATGTAGGGTGGAATTCCAACGGGTGGGAACATCACAAATCAGACCGTGGGGGATACCGTTCTGGCGCTGTAGCTCAAGAAGGGTGTGCTTGGCGGTGAAGGAGTTGTTAGGATGTCTTGCAGATGGGGGGAGACTTCAGAAAACGCTTGACAACTAGGTTGAACACATGTGCCATACAGGGCACATGACTCAGCCTTCCTTGTCGCAGCGCAGACAAGATGTTACTCCCATTGTCAGTCACCATGGTTCCCATTTCCAATTTTTGCGGAGTAAGCCATGTTTTGATTTCTTGATGAATGAATTTCAGGGGGTCCTCACCTGTGTGACTCCAAGGCAAACCATGTGAAGCAGAGCGTGACACCGCCGTGCCCTGCACACATGGTAGGCTGAAGGGGCATTGAGAATTGACCGTACCGTGGAGGCTGAGGAGACCGTGGAGGAATTGGAAGCGGCGTGGCACTGGCTGACGCAGCAGGCTGGACCCCCACTTCGGAGCCTCGGTTCTCCCAGGCCGCTTTATGGTGACGCTGCATGTGTTGCCGCAGGGCCGTGGTACCAGCATTGGGGCCCTGGCCACGCTTGACCTTCTGTCTACACATCTTGCATGTGGCCAGGTTACCCTCCTGCGGATGCTTGATGAAAAAGTGCCACCCTGCCGAGTAGCTAATTTTCCCTCCAACAGTCCGCACTTATTGACTGCTACTGCTGCCAACTCCAGGAACCCCTGCTCCACTACCTCCCGGGAAAGCAGACTGTCACGCAGCAGGTGGTCTACCCCGCCCCTGGCCACGTGTGGCTCCAGACATCCCAATTCTGCCACCATGCTGACTGCCAACCCTACTGCCATACTACCCTATGCCCGGGGGGCATACAAAGGCAAAAGGTTAGTAGGCAGGTACTCTTAAAAGATAAGTGGTAGCACTGACAATTGCCCCCAGTGAAAGCAATGGGTGCTTTAAACCTGTAAACCAGACTTTTTTATACAAAAGGCAAAAGGTTAGTAGGCAGGTACTCCTAAAAGACACGTGCTAGTATTTGGGATGCCCCCCGGCGAAAGGCAAAGTTTGCTTAAAAAGTGACTTTGATTACAAAATCCAACCTGTTAATAGACAGGTAGTCTTGAAATATTTATGCTAGTGTTTGGGATGCCCCTCCTCACATACAGAGTTTGGCTCCTTTGATTGTGGTAAAATGACGTTGATTACAAAATGCAACCCGTTAGTAGACATGTAGTCTTGAAATATTTATGCTAGCGTTTGGGATGCCCCCTCCTCACATACAGAGGTTGGCTCCTTTGATTGTGGTAAAGTGACGTTGATTACAAAATGCAACCAGTTAATAGACAGGTAGTCTTGAAATATTAATGCTAGCACGCTTTTTAAAGAATGACACCAGGAAAAGGAAAAGCTAAATAGGTAGGTGTGTTATTAACACTAAATAGGCTTGGAAGCTAAAGCAAACATTTTAAACTGTCCCTGTCTTTCTCTGTCACTGTCACAGGCTCTCTCCTTCTCTATCTGTTCCTCGCTTCTTCTGTTCTATCAATCTATCTATCTCTCCCTGCCTGATCTGTTCTGGCCGCAATACAGTGTCAGAATGATCTTCCGCAAAATGGCCGCCGCTTATATGGGGCTGTGACATCATCGGTAAGCCTGTCTGCTGATAGGTAGCATGTGACACCTACCCAGGATTCCTTGCCCTATGGGACATGTCCTGACATGTGGATCCACCATTTTAGATGGGCCGTATAGCAGTAAATGGAGTTTTAAGGAAGCGATTCAAGCGATCGAATCGCGGCAATATTTTGAATCGTAACAAATCGAATATTTCCTGAAATTCGTAACGAATTCAGGTTCGTCAGAATCGATTCACTCATCTCTATTTGTGAGGCTTCAGCCGTCACTAACAGAGCCATGTTGCTGGGTGATTTCTCCCTCCTTCTCCTCTCCAAGCCCTAAAAAATGTATGGAAGGTTAGCAACCCAAAGGGAGGGGAGAAGAATCACAAATGGAGACATTGCAATAGAAGTCCATGGCTGTGACAGACGGGAGAGATCATCTGTGGTCAGATAACATTAACTGCAGTCAGAGATAAGACTTTATATTACACAAAGTGTGACAGTTGTAGGGTAATTTTTTGTCTGCTTAAAGTGGATCAAAACCTACTGCCCTGAGATCTATAGGATTCCAGGGCCGCTTGATTCCCCCCAAGGTCACCTTCCCCCCCCCGGACCAACGGCGCATGTGCGAGCAACAGCTGCTCCCCGCTATCCCTTTAGCAGGGGGCACGCCCGCGTCAGATATTTGTTCCGCTCTCTTAGAAGATTCCTTTGATGAAGGGGAGAGAGCAGATCCAAGCATGCTGACTGGGCAAGAGGCTGCGCATGCGCCACAGGACTGGGGAAAAGTGAGTTAGATTAGGCAACCTGGGGGGTCTCACACAGCAGGGCATCCCTGATTGGGGTGCCCCAGGGGCAGGGGAAAAACCCAGGATAGTCAAAGTCCAGGGTTTTGGTTCACTTTAAGTCTAGTTTTGACTGGACCTCTGCTTTACCAACCTAAACAATGGGGTTTCTACACTTCTGGCTGTTAAAGTGGACCTTCAATGATAATTGACTGGAGGTCCAATTGCACTAACTGCATAGGGGCATCCATCACATCACAGCCTGGGTCCCTGAACCCCAATATTAATTTCTTCCACGTGATGTCCCATGGTAGCTGGACATTTGACTGCCGGCTGGCGAACTTGATCATTAATGTGCACAACTGCTGGGCTAGACTGATTGGCTGCTAGCGGTCACATGGGTGTCAGGGAATGCATTAGTTAAGAGCAGGGTCAGATAAAGGATGTCCATGATATGGCTTCAGATAAGGGCAGCTGAAACAGTTTCCGAATGACGTCAAGACCTGGATTTGCACCCTGGGTGATAATGGGGGCCCTTGACCTAGGCCTAGAGCAAGTGCTGCATTGCACCAGTTATAATCTGGCTCCGGTAGTATTGGGGTATGGGGATCTGGGCAATGGGGTGGAGCAAATTGGGATGTCTTCATGCTAGAAGACCTCTAGTCAAATATGATTGGAAGTCCCCTTTAGCAGAATGGCTGCTGGCATCACAGCGCCTACACGTGTGGTACTAGGGCGTGAACCCCATTTTATTTTTTGAGTGATTAAAAGGAAGACATATTCACACCCCTTTTCCACATTCAACATTACAACCACAAACTTGTAAGTATTTTGAGATTTTATGTGGTACAGCAATACAAAGTAGCAAGTAGCAAATATTTGTAAAATGTAAAGAAACCCATACATGCTTTCCGAATTAAAGTCAATACTTTTTAGGATTACTTTTAGCTACAATTACAGCTGTAAGATTTGCAAATCCTGCAAAATACTTTGCCACAACATTATCCCTGAGCTGTCTGGTGTGGTGTGCAGCACCCTTATCAGGTGGGCCGTGGCATTGAAACCGGCATGGACCAGGGCAGGGGCACAGCAGAGCAGACAGTGTGGTGACTGGAACCGACATCGGGGCTCCAGCCTACTGCCACTGCACTTTCTGTCTTTCAGTCAGTCGCAGGTGTGCATTCCCCGGCGCCCGCCCCTTACATCCGCCTCCTCTCAACCCACCAGCTTTCACTACCACTCTTTGGAGCGTGACAAGGTAAGCAGCACAGGGAATCTGTATCTGCACTGGCAGTCACTCTACAGTCACGTTAGGCCCTACTTTATGGCTGCCTGGCTAAGAGGAACAAAACCCGGGATTTTCACAGTCCTGTTTTTTGTTCCTCCGTAATGGAGCATCCTGATTTGGGATAGCCACTGTGTGAAACCGCTGGGTTCACTGGTAATTTTTAGTTTGTTTAGGACAGTGCCAAATGTAGCCTGATGCTATGGATTTCACAGAGTGGGAAATCTTGGGTGGCAGATCAGTGCTGTCAGAGGTGCATGAGGCTCCCCTACTTATCCTCACCCGGTCCTGCAGCTGTGATCAGTCTATCAATCAGTCCATAAGCCCTGGTGTCTGAAGCTAGGTGCTACACTTCGGGGTACAGACCCTCATTTATGAATCTTAGCTGCCAGCCTATAACCTCCTATTTATTTTTACAGCTCATGACCGTTGGCTTGTCTCTGCCATCCAGCTGCTGCCAGTCCATCAGTGTTAGGGAACCGCTGCTTGCCTGCCCAGACTGTTCATTCCCCACAGCCAAGCCTATCCTCCCTCTGATGGAAACAAGGGATGTCCCTAGATTCCAGTTTGAGGTTCGAGTCTTGGGTTCGGGGTAGCAGTCTTCGGTGCCAGTATTGCAGTGTGACCCTGGTGTCCCACAGACAGAACTCAATTCTTGATTGTGATACATCTCTTGAGGAAGCAATAGCGAAAAATGGATGCCTCGTACACCACACACACACACCAGCTGGAACACAGAAGTCCAATTCCCAGCTTAGAATCTTGGGGGTTGCAGGACAGCAATCACCACCACAGTATTGAGTGAATATAACCAAGGGAGCCTTGTGCCTCTGACAGTGTTGATCTGAGGTCTACTGGGAAAGTCAACTTAAGAGAACTTCCTTTAACACTTTGCTAACCTGGATTGTATGGACTTTACATTAGGACATCTGTACACCTTGGTCAGCTGACTGGAAGCTTCATTCAGGTCTGCTCGTGCTCCAGGCTAGGAGGTCTACATAGGCTTAGCACCGCACTGTGACCTCTGCCTGCAGAAGGGGTGTGTCTCTCTTGAGAATGCTTCTGCAGGTTTAGCAGCTGCATTTGTGATGGAAGTAGAGGACAGGAATTGAATTAGGACCAGGGACAGATTTGCTTTACAATTTGCACCTGACATGGCTATCTCCCAAAATTGGTTTGCTCCTCTGTGCCTGAATTCCCAATACGCTTGTGTTGAGTCTTAGCTCAAAATTTTGGCTTCCTGTCCTGACATTGGCTCCTTTACAGTTTTGATTAAATTCTGCCAGACTCAACCTCAGCCTTTTTTTATGAACTAAGGCTCCTATCTGCAATCATGTCTGATAAACTTGTGCCAAGGCCATTCCCACCATCTGGGATGTAATGATTTTGTGATCCCTCCAGAAAGTCCCTTCCTGAAATAGTGGCAGAAATTAACCCATTCATGGACTTCACTATGGAAGTACATATTAGGATTGTTAAAAATGCCAACAAGTAGCCTTTTGCTCTTTCAAAAACACACACCTTTGTGACTTTTTGGTTTTCATGTAAATCTGATATTTTTTTATTTTTGTTTTGAATATTGCATAAAAATACTAAAAGCATTACAATATACCAACTTTAGGTACTTTATTTTAACTTGCTGTAATATCATTTTGATTGTTTCATCGTAAAAAATACACCCATGTAGTACTATATAAAAAACTAAATGGTATTTTCTAAGGTTACGTTCACACCTGTCTGGTCACGTTTTGCATCTCGAATCCTATTTTGCATTTGCGTTTTTGTTTGCGTTTGCACCTGCTTTTAATAGATAGCCCTGTTTAATGGAATGTTTTTGTAGCAAGGATGCAGCAGGCAACACTTGTAGCGGTATATACGGTACCAGACAGGTGTGCATGAGGGATAAGTGTATTGTTACATAATCCTGATACGGTTTTCGAAATTCAGTGAAAAGTTTAGTAGAATAAATACTCAAAAGTAAAATTTTTAAATGTGTCATTATTTAGTGAAGCAAGTGTAACTCTGGATACACATCTGGGTGTAAAATGCAGCCCACATCTCTTTTTAAACTTTTTAACTTTAAATTAACACACAAAAAAAGGGCAATGACAATTTTTTATTCTAATCCTTCCTCAGAAATCCCCTGTATCTGCAACTAGGCATTTTTACAGGTGAGGTACATAATTCCTGTGATAAATTTGTGAAAGTTTTTTTTCTGAATAGCCCATTGGGTGATATTTTTTATATTCAGTCACAAGTTTAGTTGATTGCAGATTGCTCACCATCTTGAGTTCCCTAAGCTCAGATCTGGAGACCACCTGCCTACATAAGAGGGGTTTTGTGTAGAACCCAAAAGGAATTAATTTACTTGTAAAAAAAAAATCAAATCCGTAAACAGCAACTGTTTGTATAATTTTTACACATCTGCATCTATTTTTATGATGGTAGAAGTAGTAACTTGGTACAGCTGTAATATAAGAAGATGGCAAGGCCTAAACGCCACTGCAAGGTATATGTATATATAGGTATATATATATATATATATATATATATATATATATATACACACACACACACACTACACACAAGGCTACCATCAGGGCAGTAAAGACATTTATGCCAGTGAAATTTCTACTATAAATAGGATCCATACAGTGCTATCTTTAACCCCTTATGTCAGTGAGCACTTTCCAAGTGTGATGTTGTATAAGGCATGGGTGGGTCATACCCCATAAAAAGCACCATATATAAACAAATTTAAATAAATAAACAAAAAACAAATTTAATCTAAAAGTATGCAGAGCCAGGTTAAAGTTCTTCCCAGTTTGACATCACCTGTGTACTTACCTTGATCCCCACTTCCACAGCGCATGGGACTCCAGAATCCATAGCATCCCTCCATCAGATGAGCAGTTGGAATGACTGGTGGTGGGATGACACTAGTAAGCTGACCAAAAGCCAGGTCATATAGTGGGTGCCCACCCTTGGTTTGGTTCCCCAATTCCGTTCCAGCAGATATAAACCTGCAGCCCTTTTTCCGGTCATACATGCCAGGCTGATCCCAAATAGGCTGGCTGACCTCATCTGGGGGTGGACGCACGAACTGTGCTTCCTAGCTGATGAAATACATCTGCATGTAACTATAGAAAGGGTTACATATAATACCCAGGGGTACTGCTCACTTGGCTGCCCAGAAAAGATAACTTTCAGTGATGCCGTTGGCTTTTCCCAAATCGGGATGCCACGTTGTGTGAAACCACCCAAAGTGCCCATAAAAACTCCTTGCCTTTCAGCAAATGGCTCGGATTGTTTACAATGGGGACCGAACGCTGCAGCGGATCCACACTACAATCCCAGCCATTCATTTCAGAACACTTTGCCAAAAGTGTAAACACGGCAAAGGGCTCTGATTGGATGACAATCCATTGAATGACCAAAAAATCTAAATAGGCCTGGACCCCTAACTTCACCACGGCCTTTGTAATTCTAGTTCTTTTGTTATTAGAGACAGCAAAGGTCGAGGACAGAGGTAGGTTCTTAAAATGGACCAAAACCCAGGATAGTCAATATTTTTGACTATCCTGGATCTTGGTCATTTCCCGAGGGCACCCCGCTGTGTGAAACCCCCCAGGACATCGAAACCAACTCACCTCTTCCCGGTCCTACGGCGCGTCTAGGAGCAGTTGCTCTGACGGCAGCATCCTCCGCCTCCCTCTAACAGGGAGCGTGCCCGCAACGGCCATTCACAGGGGCAGTGTAGGCAATAATAAGGCAGCAAGGAGCCTGAAGCCTGTCCAATGAATCCCCCTCCCCCCCCCCCCCAATTTCATGCAGCAGGTTTCTTAATGTTTGCCCCTCCTCTCCTCATTTTTTAATGACCACACTTCAAATGTGGTGACCACTGTGACTTGCCGGTGCAGATTCAACATACACCTGCAGATTTGTGCCATCCAAGACTTTTTAAATTATACTTTTAAGATAGATTATATGATTGGTTGCTGGCTAACAGGGTTGACTGCTGTGGCTCCTTTAAGACATGTCTATTCTAATTGCTCTACACACGGGCACCTCTCAGGTTAGTAATAAACTGGTTTGAGCAGCTGCCACCTTTCTCTTTCGGGTAAGATATTGGGACCTGATACAGCATCTATAGAGGCGCATGGGACAGACTTAAGGTAAGCTCCTTGCTGCCTTATTATTGCCATTACCTGGACTGTTACTTTAAGTCCCAATTCAAGCATAAACACTTTCTAATTATGTCCTGTTACTGCAGGCATCTTCGCTGGGTTGCCAAGAGACAGGTCCCAACAATGTTCCTCATAATGGTCTATAGTAGCTGTAATTTGCACAGTCCACCTTGGGCTCTTCCCCCATAATCAGCAGTCGAGAGTGTCCATCTCCACTGATTTGGGGATTCGGATTCAGTTCCATTTCTCACTAGACATACAGTAATTCCTGAGACGACAATATAGATGTAACAAGGAAAAATGGTATTCTGCAATATCAGCCTTCAAAATGACAATCTTTAGGAACAATCATATTCATATTTAAAAGGAATAAAAGCACCTCCTTCAATACTTATATCCAATATGGCTCATAAGTCATATCCTGGATGATAATCGGGATCATTAATGTAATCATCTTGGGTAGCGGAAGAGTCGATCAGCCAGGCGTATGTACCCATAGAGTCCGGAGTCAGCTCAGAACCTATTGTTGAGGCAGCTGAGTCGCTTTGTACAGAGTCAGCCTGAGGGTCAACATACCTTCTAACAAGATCAGACGGCAGCGGTTTCAGGTAAACCTTCGGCTGAAACCTCAAAGATGCCAATCTTTGTGGTGAGAGTCTGCCCTCAGAATGCTGCCCCTTGTTTTTAAATCCATAAACAGAACATGTGGGGTCCAGTGGTTCATGGGCAGAAGCAGCCACATTGGTCCATCCTCTATTGTTTCGCTCCACCAGCGTTACCGGGGTCCTGCCCAGTGCTTTGCTATGTGTTCCCTCACACTGTAAGGAATCCGTATCTTGAGACTGCAAGGGGTTTGGAGGAGAAAGTTGGCCAATACTAACTTTACCATTTTCATTGCAGTCATAACGAAAGATATCAAAAAATGGCTGCTTGACTATGGTATGATTTGAAGCTCCCTTGCTACCTTGAAGGCTACAGAAAAGTTCTGGTGGACCTTTAGGGGAGTGTTCTGAATGCCCCGAATGAATCCTTCCATTAGAATCACAAGTAGCTCCCTTGTCACCAGATACAGGTTCTCTTTCAGAACTATTCTTTGCCTCCTGAGGTTGTAAACCTGTGTGGGAATCCTCTGTTGTGTTACTGGATTCATCCGATGGAAACAAGTAGTCTCTGTGCTGCTGCATAACTGTCACATCATCATCTGAATAGCCTAAACAAAAACATACAAAAAAAAAATCAAAGCAAAATGTAGTGGTATCAGATAATATGAAAAGGGAGATTTGTATCTTTCAACTCTTAAAAAGGCAATGTCCAAGCAAAAAACAAAAAATCTACGTTGCCTGCAGCTCTTCTGTCCGGCTCTGGTATTTTAAATGTACTGATACTGGAGAATGAACACCCCATTGTCCTGCACCAGTCTTCATACTCCTCCTTTTCCAAAATGGAATTCCCACCCCCTCATGCTGGGGCTGGCAAATCCCCTACACTGCAATAATGTGCGAAAGGGTGGGATTCCATCTTGATGCATGGCGTGGGACTCTGAGGAGCTTGTTTTCTGCATCTGACAAATTTGGAACTAATGGAGCTGGAGGGTGGAGGATGGAGCTGCGGGGTATAGATTTTTAACTTTTTTTTGCCTAGACAATGACTTAAAAGGGACTTTATAGGCAAAGTGCATAAACTATCATTCAGCAGCTCATTTCATCATGTCTGCCCTCTCCCTTCCTTTCAGAACACAGCTGTTTCTGAGAGTAGAAATAAGGCAAAGAGTAGTGGCACACCCCCCCTAAATTTCTTTGCCGTAAACCACCACTAAAAGAGCTAAGCTGGGGGCTCTTAAGCTCTGCGTGATCAGACTGTGGACACTGGGAGAGAGGGAGAACAGCCAGGGTGATGAGAATGCCTGCCTTACAGACCCCGCCCATTATGCTATTATACGGCATCACAGAGCCAAGGCCTACGCCCAAATATTTCAAAAGATAAATCATAAGGTGAAACTGTAAACTGTAAATATCTCGGCCATTTCTTCTTCAATTTAAAAATGGTAAACAGTTTGACAGTGCTAAATGTAGCCCAACACAATGGTGTAACAATTGTATTTTGTATCCCTTTTAGGGTATTCTAGTGACACAACAAGACTGCGCTTTATGTTTAGGGTTCAGAATTTTAGGTTCTTTAACCCTCTTCAGCCAGGCTCCATATGCATCGACTGACTGAGCTAATGTGAAGATATTCAGTGTTGCCAGTCAAGGTATGTGCACACCCCTTCAATCAGTGTAGGAACCCAGATGAGGAGGGCAGAACATACTGGGGAGAAGGGTAAATGTTCTTTTTTTGTATTTGCCTAAAATCACCTATTGAAGAACAGTCCACTTCCTGACAGATTTTCTTTAAAGCCGACCTTCAATCAAAAATGACTGGAGGTCCACTAACTCGAGTTTGGGTGCCCAGACCCACCTGCCTCTCAAACACAATTTGCAATTGCACTGCAATCTTCTCTATTCAGAACATGCTGAGCATGAATATGTGCAGCAGTGAGTTCCGACTGAACAAGAGCCTGAGTCTGGCAAATGGATCGTCAAAGTCAAACTTTGGAGCCCTGCTTCAGCAACTACAGAATGCTTCAGGAAACAGAAGAGAGGTGCGTGGGGCAGGCTTCAGGGGATCCCGAGTACAGGCACACCTGACCGCCACACAATGCATAAGTGGGTTAGGAACTTTGCCCAGTCTCAGGCATGCATCATAAATCCAGATGCCCCTAAGCTGCCAGAGGTAGTATACTTCCAGTCACTATTGAAAGTAAATTCTTTGGACCATATATGTAGTGATGTCAGTATAGGTTGGAAAAAGAGTTTAATTTTTTTTGTCATTTTTTCACCATTGCCAAAATCTACCTCATACTCAGACTTTAATGCATACACATTGCCCCCTTTATTGGTTGAGGACTACAAACAGCTTTGCAGGCCAAGCAGCGTAAGTACATGTTTAAATAAAAGTGAAGCTGCTAAAAACATAATTCTGTGAGAATTAACCTGTAGAATTAATTTCTCTTCCATTATTACTTCAGGACATCAGAGGAATTCAGTAACAATTGGGTTAGCCTCTCAACAGAAGGGCGTGGACTGCAAGACAAAGGTGTGGCTCCTCCCAACCTATATACTTCCAACTGACTTCCCACAATCCAGTTTAGTTGAAAAGCTGTAGAACCAGCCACATTCCTATATCTCTTGTTGGAGACAAAAGGGGAGAAAAGACACAAGACTCCTCTCTACGTCTCGTCGTTTAACTTTTTTTTTTTTCGATGCTGATCAACCATTTACATACTGGGGAGAAGGGTAAATGTTCTTTTTTTGTATTTGTCTAAAATCACCTATTGAAGAACAGTTCACTTCCCGACAGATTTTCTTTAAAGCCGACCTCCAATCAAAAATGACTGGAGGTCCACTAACTCGAGTTTGGGTGCCCAGACCCACCTGCCTCTCAAACACAATTTGCAATTGCACTGCAATCTCTTTTCAAAACATGCTGAGCATGAATATGTGCAGCAGTGAGTTCCGACGGAACAAGAGCCTGTGTCTGGCAAATGGATCGTCAAAGTCAAACTTTGGAGCCCTGCTACAGCAACTACAGAATGCTTTAGGAAACAGAAGAGAGGTGCGTGGGGCAGGCTTCAGGGGATCCACTCCACTAAGACTAGGCATCCAAGGAATGGATATAGTAACCTAGCAGAAAGGGAGAGTCTTATGCCCTGAAGTAATAATAATGTTAGAGAAATTAATTCTACAGGCGAGTTCTCCCAGAATTATCTTTTCTCTTCCACTTTCCTTCAGACCATCAGAGGAATTCAGTAATGATTGGGACCTCCAAAAGCAGTACCCTTACTTCAGGGTGGGATACCCCAAACCTTATTCCTTTCTACGAGTAAGACATTAAAAAATATCTAGTTTACTTCAGTTTTTAATATCTTCCTACCAAAGGCGGCATCCACCAAGGATCTAACATCTACCTTAAAAGACTTGGTGATGTATGAACTGAAGATCAAGTAGCGGCCCTGCATACTTGTTCTACTGAAGCCTGGTGCTGAAAAACCCAAGAATCTCCAATAGCTCATGTAGAATGAGCAGTAATCCTAAAGGGAGGATCCTTCCCTTTGGAGACATAGACCACTGCCTATCTAATCCATTGGCTGATAGTAGACTTGGCTGGTGGAAGACCTTTCCATGATCCCTCAGGTATGGCAAATAAGGAGTCTGACCTACGGAAAGTTTGAGTAGCATTGATATAATACTTCAGTACTCTCACGTCCAGCAAACCTTTTCCTTATCCTTAACTGGAGCAAGACATAAGGAAGGCAAAACCACCTCTTCATTAAGATGAAAAGGGAAAACCACTTTAGGAAGAAAATCCTGTTTAAAACAGAAGACAGCCTTGTTCTTAAGTAACACTAAATAACTAAATAAAGAGGCCTAAGCAATAAAGCTGCTAAATCAGAAACCTACCTTACTGAGGTTATTGCCACTAAAAAGATAGGGAGGACCCTGAAGGGCCAATAAAACAGTTCAAATCCAAGACCAGCAGAAGTGGCCTCACATGAGTAAGACCCTTTTAAAAAGTCCTAATAAATGTATACTCAGCTATGGGTTTCTGAAAAAAAGATAGATAGAGCAGATATCTATCCTTTTAAAGTCCTCAATTGAAGACCTTTATCAAGACCTTTCTGCAAAAAGTCCAATATTCTGGGAACAGAAAAAGTTCTAAAAGCGAACCCTCTGGATTTGCACCAAGCGCTAAATGCTCGACAGACTCTATAGTATATCATTGATGAAGATTTCTTCCTGGCCTGAATCATAGTCTGGATGACTGGCAGAAAAACCCCTTTCTGCCAAGATGGAGGTTTCTATAGCCAGGCCATCAAAGCCAGAACTCGTGAATTGGGGTGCCTTAGAGTCCCCTGTGTGAGAAGATCTAGAACGTCGGGCAACCTCCACGGGTCGCCCTCTGACATCCCTATGTCTGAGAACCAGCTTCTCTTAGCCAAGGAGGAGCCACCAGAATGGTTGGGACTCCCACTCAAGCTATCTTTTTTAGTACTCGACCCAGGAGTGACATCGGAGGGAATGCATAAAGAAGCCTAAATGCTGACCACTGAGTCAGGGCATCTGCTTCTATTGCTATTGCTGTCCCTGGACTGGGACACAAACTCTGGAACTGTTCGATTGTGCCATGATGCCAAAACATCTATGTCTGGGAACGCCCAGCATCTGCAAAGGGATTGAAAGACCCTCTGACTGAGGGACAATTCTCCCTGATGCAGGACCACTCTTGCTGAGATGATCGGCCTGTTCACTCCTGGTATGTATACTGCCGAGATGCATGGAACCTGTTTCTCTGCCCAAAGTAAGATCCGGCTCACTTCCTTGAGAGCTTTCCTGCTTCTGGTGCTCCCGCCATCAGATTGTCTGTTTGAATCCTGACAGGATTACCCCTGAGATGGTATGTCCAATGTTTGAGAGACAATATAATCGCTCTCAGTTCCAGGACATTTATGGGGAGGCTGCTCCCCTCCGGACTACACTGTCCCTGGATCATTTGTGAATCCATATAACCCCCAACCTGTTAGATTGGCATCCATATTGATGATCTTCCAATGTACTGGAAGTAAGGATTTGCGGATCTGAGGAAGCAGAAGAATGAGCCACCAGGTTAGAGACTGTCTTGTTGAATGTGTCATGCAAAAGGGGTGATCCAGAGTCTGTAGGTCTTGATCCCAAATCGAGAGCAATTCCATATGCAGGGGGCTTGTGAAAAACTGTGCAAAGGGCACTGCCTCGAAGCAAGACACCATCCGGCCCAACAGATATATTCCTTGAAGAATAGTCAAGTGAGAGCAAGACAAGAGCTCCTGTACCCTGGCCTGAGAAGTATCTAATGACATTCCCAGAAAGGAAATAAGTTTTGAAGGAATGACATTCAACTTTGAATAACTGACTATCCAGCCAAACTCTTCTAACGCTGATAAGACAATCTGTGTATCCTTCTGGGCCTCCTGAAATGATGGGGCCCATATCAACAGATCGTCTAAGTAAGGGATTATATGTATCCCCTGACTTCTTGGAAAATCCATGAGACCTGTCAACACTTTGGTAAACACCCTTGGTGCTGACGACAGGCTGAAGGGCAGAGCCACAAAATGAAAATGTAGGCCATCTACTGCAAACCGCTGATATTTCTGATGACACGGTAAAAATCGGAATGTGTAGGAACACATGCTTTATATCCACCGTGATCATAAAATCTCCCGGCTGGAGTGACATCACTGTGGAGCTTAGCGATTCCAGGTGAAATTTCATCAGAAGGACAAACTTGTTTAAGCCCTTGAGATCTAATATTGGGTCTGCAGAATTGTCCTTGAAGATTATAAACAAATTGGAGTAAAACCCCTGACCTCTCTCTGAGAGGAACAGGACAGACTACTCCAGTCTCTAAAAGGAGAGATACAGCGGATCTCATTGCTTCTTCTTTCTGAGGAATTCTGGATACCCCTGACCAAAAACATCCGAGGAGGTCTGGCCCCTAATTTGATCTGATTTAACCTGAGAATACAACCTCTTGTATCCGAAGATCTGTTACATGGAGCCTCCAAATATGAGCAAAATGCAGAAGCCACCCCCTCACCTGCAAGGTTTGAGGGCGTCCCTTCATGCCTGAGAGGACTTTGAAGGGGGTTTCCCTTGTTCCACCAGAAACCTCTTGCCTTACTTTGATTTATTCCAAAATTCTTTTTGGTATCCCGAGGAGGCGGAACCTCTACCCCCACGAAAAAGGCTGAGGATTAGAGGCCCTGCAGAAAAAAATATTAGACTTCGGCTTCTGTGGAAGATTAGTAGACTTACCCCCAGTAGCTTCCTTTGCCATGTCATCCAAGCACTCCCCAAACAGGCGCCCCCCCCCCCCCCCTTAAAGGGGAGTCCTGTCAGATTCTTCTTAGAGGCTATGTCAGCTGACCATTGTTTTAGCCATAAAAGTACACCTTAAAACTACTACCAGAGCTAGGCCTCTGGGCACTTAACCTGACAAAATCATTCATAGCAGAGATAACAGACCTGTTAAAGTCCAAACTGGTTTTGATCAGCATGACTTCCTGTTCGTCAAAGATGCTATGGATGTGGCATAGGTCGGCTGCAAGGTCGTTCCCATAACAGAAGAGGATGGCATAACAGAAGTCTTAGAAGACTTGAAACCAGAGCGTCCACCACAGGAGGGTGAGACCATAATTCAATCTGATCTTATAGTAATACACATCATAATAAAAATGACCTACCTAATAGCTTTAGGTCCACTTGAGAGTGGCTTCAATGCAGCCCAGTAAAACAGCCCTGCTGCCGGCCAGCAAGAACCTAGCACCCAGGCGGAAAAGTGCAGAGCGTTATCCCGCACAGCTGAAGCAGTGCGCCGCAGCAAGGATAGGCGCCGACTTGCCCGAAGAAGCGACCTCGCTCTCGGGAATGCAAGAGCGCCACAAGCCAGCAAAAAAACAGCAGCTGTGCAGGTGACGAAGCAACCTGCAAGCCGACTCCATAGACTAAGGTGGACGAGGCAGCGATCTTCCCTCGCCCCGCCCCCTCGCACAAGACCCCACCCCCTTAAAGACGTGCAAAATTTTAAAATCAAAAATGCCAACACAACACGTGGCAATAAAGGAGGGAAAATAATTCTCCTGGTCCCCCCAATCAAGCTCACCAGACAAAACCTGCGGCTGACTCTTCCTTAAAGGGGAACTGCAGCCCAGGTGTGACCACCTTTTTGAAAAACAAAAGTGACACCTCCAAAGCACCCCAAGACCCTGGCGCTTACCCTTACCATCCTGATCCGCATATAGCAAAGCTGAAGAGGCATTGTGGGTCCATCAAGATCAGAGGAATATAAGGGCCAGGTAGAAAGTTGGGGTTTAATTCACTTCCAAGGTAAAATCCTGAAAAACAAAAAATAAACGGAGAGAGGAGCTCACAGCACACCTTGCAGCCCAGTTCCAACAGCAAGAGAAAAACTGGATTGTGGGAAGTCAATCGGAAAAATATAGGCCAGGAGAAGCCGCACCTTTGTCTTGCAGTACCGGATCTCTTTGTCACCTAGGACAGAGTTTTATTTGCTCACAAAACCTATTCTATTTAAAGCAGACCAAAACCAGCTGAACTTGTGAAATATATTTGGCCAAAGCCCCTGTCGATACTCCCTTCTTAGGGTGGAGAACTAGAAATGGATATTTTCGCTTTTCAAATTGTCCTGGAACCCTTTTTTTTTTTTGCTGTCCCTTGCTGTGAGATGGCAGGTGATCAGTTATTGCACAGGTGTGGCAATGATTATTATCTGGGATGTGAAGCAGGAGCAGTGAAAATTGGCAAAGGGTATTCTTCATGGGGGGGGGGGGGGGGGGGAGTAATTCACGGGGTGCTAGCTAATAATGTGAGCTTTTGGTCCGCTTTAAAAGGTGGCCACAGATGGAAAATGGTATGGTTCCTTCATAAACTATCCTGTAAGTCTCGATAATCACAGGCATCTCTGATGAGGGGTGCCCGTCACTCCACCTTTTACAACCCCAAAGCATGATTGATCCACCCCCTGCCCATGTTTAACGGTTAGGGAGGTAATTTTGCACCTTCCAAACATGTTTGGCTCATTGTGGCCAAAAAGTTCTATTATGACCTCATCAGTTCACTTCTTGCACACTGAATTTTGTGTTGAGGATGCGGGGGAGCTTTTCTTCTGATGAATCTACCATGAAGGCCATAACTGCCCACAGTCATGAGAATAATGACTGAAGATCTTTTCAAGAGGAGGTTCTAATTTGCTCCTCTATTAATCCCGCAAGTAGTTGTTAGACATTTTTCTGGGTCCTCCAGACCTTCTCTTGACCTCCATTGTTCGTTGTTAACTACCACCGTTAGACTTACCGGTAACAACTTTTTAAGGAATCCTTCAGTGTGACCACATGGAGATAGGCTCCACCCCCCGGGAGGAGACACAAACACAAACAAACAGAGGTTAAAGGCCCCACTCCTTCCACCCCACCTCAGTCTTTGTAAAGTAACTTAAATAATCCTTGGACTATGGGTAGGTAATAAGTGGTCACGCTGAAAGATTCCTGAAAAAGCAGTTACTGGTAAGTCTAACGGTGGTTCTTCCAAGTCATCCTTTAGCGTAACCACATGGCGAGTCCTCTCTGCCCAGAATGCTGACATTTCTCTTGTAGAATGAGCAGACACCTCTGGGGGAGAGACTCCCCTAATAGAAGATGCTTGTGCAATAGTCTGTCTTACTCATCTGGCTATAGTGGATTTCGAGGATGCTAAGCCTTTATTTTTTTCACTGAAAGTTACTAAAAATTGTTCCACTATACACCATTCTCAGGATCTTTCTCCTAGCAGTCAATTTTCAGCTGGCCAGAAGAGTTTCAGTCACTCTAAACGAATAGCCCTTACAGTTTAGGATGGCCCTTTCAGAATCCAATCTGTTAGCAACAGTTTTGACAGATTCGGATGAAGAATGACATCCTGATGAATGATGTTCGGAATCTCTGGAAGCCTCCAGGGGCCCTTCTTTGCCATCCTTCTTAATTCCATGAACAAGGCTCTCTTTGGCCAGAATGGAGCTATGAGGATTACGCTGACCTCTTCTTATTCTATTTTTTGGCTCACTTGTGGCAGAATTCTGAAAGGAGGAAATGCAAAGGTAATATGAAAACCTCCATGAATGAACTAGGGCATCCATTGCTAACACACCCTCTCTGTCAGAGAAAAGAATGTCTTGCATTTTGTATTGCTGACATTGGCAAACAGGTCTATCTGCGAGAGACCCCAAATATTTATGATTTGTAGGAAAAAAAAACTCTTAGTTCGGACACCATTCTGTCTGCTAAATACTGACTCGACTAAATAATCTTGTTAGAGTATTTAGGGTCTCCTTCAGGCCGGACCTGCTCCTGTAGGGGTAGGAGAATGGCATTAGACACGTTCATTAGAGCTGAAGATCTGGTTCCCCCTTGGTGGTTTAGATAAGCTATCGTAAAGGCATTGTCTGACCTTATTTACAGGTCTCTGCCTGGCGAAACTTAATCTAGTGCCAACTTGACCGCCAGGAGAACTCTGAAATTCGAGGACCTGGCTGCCAGGCCTTTGGCCACTTTCCCTGCACCTGGTGACTTCCCAAGAGGGCTTCCCAACTCCAATTGCTTGCATCTTTAATGATCACTATTGGCCTGGTCTGTCTCCATTCTCTTCCTTTTCCTAGTACCCCTGGATCTAGCCACCACCTGAGATGCTCAGAAGTAACTGGACTAGTCGGTCGAGTGTGCTTTGTTGCTTGTCCCCCTGCTCTAGAACAAATTTCAGCAATGTTCTATGTGAAGTTGAGCCCATGGTACTGCAGGAATTGCCAAGGTCATGAGACCCAAGATCATAATCTCCTTTACGAAGACCCGAGGGACTGCGATTAATCTTTGAGCCTAAGAATCAATACGGTTGGAAAAGTATCTATCAAGTGCTCAAAGGGAGCGCCCCTGCAGGGCAGACAATACTAAGTCCCAAACCAAAACTTTCTATAAGAAAGGTTCCTAGATTCACACCAGGTGATGAAAGCCCACCAAACCCTGTAGTATATCTGGATCATGTTGTGAATAACCTTGGCCGATAAACCCCTTTTGTTAAGATCATGGCTTCAATAGCCAAGTCGACAAAGCCAGCATTCGTAAATTGGGGTGTAGATGTGTGAGAAGATCTGGGTCATCGGGGAGCCACCAATGCTCCCTGCCGACATTCTTAATATGAACCAGCTTCTCCTTGGCCAGCAAGGGGCCACTAGAATGGTTGGCACCTCTTTGCGAGCTACCTTCTTTAGAACTCGACCTAGTAGTGGAAACCGAGGGAATGCATTAAGAAGGATGAACATTGACCAGGGAAGGCTCAATGCATCCATTGCCATTGCTAGAGGGTCCCTGGATAGAGACACAAACCTCTGAAATTTCCGGTTGAGATGCAAAGAGATCTACATCCGGCCGACGCCAGCACATAAGAGACCATAACTTACCCAAATCCAAGGGAAAAGGATACCTAGTATCTAAAACCTTAGGAATGGGAAGAAGCTTATTTGGCTTCTCCCATTCCCTTCAAATCAAATTGGAAAAATAAGACTGTTCATGGAAAACGCGGCTCGGTCTATGGGGCTTATATAAATCTCCCTTCTTCCTCTTGGAAGCTCTGGGAGGCGATATATGCAGAACCTCAAAAAAATGGAAAACCTTGGCCCCAACAAGGGTTTCCATCTCGTCCCTGACCAGAGACGAATCCTCAGAAGAGGAATCAAGAGCCGAACAACTAGAGGGAGAAGCTCGCCCTCAGACAACTCTTCCTCATTAGAAACTAAATAAAATAAAGTATAAGTAAAGTAAAATAATGTATAAATCCTCGGAATTTCTTGGCTTTCTTGGGACCTGAAGGAGCAAGCTGCCTTTCAAGGCGAGCTAACCTCTCCGCAATATCAGGCTGAGTCTTGCTCCCCCCGCTAGCCTGACCAGGCCCAGCTATCAGCTGAGCTCTAGGCTAAGAGGGACCCGCATCAATAGTTACTGACGGATTAGACCTCCTACTATGCTCAGTAGGACACCTCGCCCCGAGGAAGTGATAGGAGCCGCCCGTTACGGAACGCGTGGGAGGCAGGGGCACTACATCCTAGAGGATTGGTAACCTTGGTAAAGTTGATGGCAGGTGGGTCCCCTCTGGGTCCTCTTTTACCGTGGGATAATTGTAGGGATAACTAGCACAAGCACTTTATTTTGAGGGAATCATGTTTAGAACATATAAGGTTTAGCAGGTTTGCACATGGTTATTTTGCACATGGTTTATCATTGGTATATTATGCACTTTATTAGGGATTCATAAGAGGGATATTATTAAGAGGGATTTGAAGGAGATAAACATTGTAATTTGATGGCACATGGTTCCCTTTGCACAGGGTTTAGGTTTGTTTACACTGTATTGGGTAATTGTGAAGGATTAAGAAAAGGGACTATCAAGAGGGACCGTTTAGCCTTTTCCTATCATCTTTTGTACTTAATGAATTGATTCTATTGAATTGTAGTGCCCCCAACTATTTCTGTGTGTCAAGTCTGTGTTGTATGTATTTTAATGGTTTTTAAACTGGACCTTCAGCATGATTTAATGAAAAGCCCAAACCTTTAAAAAACTATTCCCCAGCATCTAAAACTAATATATTTTACAGTTTTAGTCACTTACTTATTCTTTCCCCCACTGGGCTTCATCTCTGTTCAGGACTCTAGCATATGGGCGCCGTCATCTTGCCTCAGAAGCATCACATACTAAGAGGAGCAGGGGGGGGGGAGTGCAGGGGGGGGTTTGCACAGACAGAGCAGCCGGGGTCAGCAATCCCAGAATGCAGAGCGACACAGTCAGAAGGCACTTCCTGTTTGCAGGCTGCCTGATGATTCATGAGCCGCCATCTTGGATGTTTAAAGGCTCATAACATGCAGTAGATGCAGGTAAGATGATTTTTAATGTGCGCAATCTGTATGTACAGGGTGTGGGAAACATATAAGATAGACTCTTATTCAAAGTGAAGGTCCGCTTTAATTGTGTCTTTTGTTCTTGCCTCATTGAATAACAAAATTCATATTTCTTTAGAATATATATAGCGGTGCTGTGATTTTTTGGTGTAGTTGTGTGGAGGTTTAGGCTACCTCCACAGTTCTTTCCATACTATGCTCAGGCAAAATCAATTTAGCACAATCTGGGCATACTGTACAGAACTCGCCCAAAGGTCTTTGCTGACACATAGAACAAAGGATAACCCTGTATGCTGGGATACCAGATCTGTTATCCCCAGATGCCTCCGTCATGGTGATTTATATTAGTCTAAATAACCCTAAGGGCCTAAGACTGAAGTATATAAGTCCTCGATAGTCACAAGTAACTACTCCGACAGACCACAACAAACTATCCCTCTTCCCACAATGTACAACAGAAACACAAAAAACAAATAAAGGTTACATTAAAATAAGGTAAAAAACACATGGGAAGGAGAAGGAGAGATATATAAAAATACATCCAGGTTCCCACTGCAGGTTCACCAGACCAAAGCCTGCAGCCGATTGCTTTTTAAAAGAAAGTCTTCAGCCCAGAGTGCCGTGACATCCTAAAGCACCCCAAGACCCCCACGCTACCCTTACCACCAAGATCCCATAAAACAGCGTAGCTGAGGAGGCATAGTGGGTCCAAGGATCCAACCTTCGCAGTCCAGTCCAACTGCAAGAATGAAAGTTAGAGAATACTAGTCCATGGATACAATGACTTCAGATCACAAAACTAGGGCACCATGGGTAGTCCATTGGACAGTTCCCACTAAACATGCTGGATCAATTTGTCTCTGGGCAGATATTACATGGGTTTATGCGACAATATGACATCACCCACACATGCATACAGGGGACCCCCTGATGTAATAGTTAGTATAATGCGTCCTAGTGTCAGACGGCCCATAAGGGAGTATTTATATGAGGTGAGTGAGGGGTCCCAGGCTGGGTGACATGGTGGAGGCAAGGGGGGAAGGTTGAACTCCCCCAAACATAAGAGTGTCCACACTTCTCTGTACATCCCGTTTTGAGGTAATCTCCTGCCTCATTTCCAGGATCTAACATAGGGCATCCCATGTCTGGTATAAAGAAAGAATAAAAGAATGTTGTACCTTACCAGTTGCTTGTGGCCTTTCTGTCTCTGTGGCCGACATTGTTGTGAGGACAGGTCCGCTTTACCTAAGCTGCATGCTGTCGCTACAGCTCTGCTGTTGCTTCTGTCACCGCTCTGCTGATGTCCTTGCACCCTCTGGTGTCTTCAAGCTTCCCTCGACCTACATGCTGGCCAAGGAGAAAAATGCTGTCCTTCTGCTTCCTGGTCACGGCACGTGTCATCGCCGAATCCGGAAGTGACATCAGCGCTAGGTCACCAATCTCTTGGCTCCGCCCCAACCCCCCAAAATTGTATAATTTGGAGGGAAAAGTTTCTAAATGAAAAATAATTCATTTACCTTTAAAAAGTGTGAATAAGCCCCTGCTGTACCAAGATCTCAGGTGAACTACACCTGGATATGCATGTCATGGTCAGTGAGCTTCTTCAGAACTCCTGGAGTTAAAAACAATTAAAAACAAGTTAAAATAAAAAACTGGCGAAGTCTAACACATCTTAGCACAATCTGTCTCTGTGGTTCTTCAGGGAGGAAATACAAATAACTGAGGTGGGGAGGAAGGGGTGGGGCTTTTAACCTATGTCTCAGTTGGTGTTTCCTCCCAAGGGGTGGCGCCTATCTCTCCATGTGGTCACGCTGAAGGAGGACTTGGAAAAATAAAGTCGTCTGGGTATTTATAAAGTATTGAGATTTGCATCACCTTCCAAATGATGAATGAAACTGTGCATGATGGTGGAGTGTCTCCTAAATATATCCTCAGGATGCTTACTAAGTGGCAATCCAGATAGGTCATATGTACTTGGCAGGGGCGGTTATCTGCCTGCTGAAACTGTCAGACGGCCATAAAGCCTTAACAGAGAAGGAAGCTACCAGGTGAGCATTCTAATATAAATGAAGAGTTGCCCTCATAGGGTGTTACTGTCAGTTTAAACAGCAAAAACAAAAAGGAGATAGGATCCTGGGCTTAGCTGTAACACTGGGACTTCAATGTAGACACAGATCTTTGTGTCTTAAATGGACCAAAAACCAGGATTTTGACTATCCTGGGTTTTGGTCCTTTCCCCCAGGACGGCAAGACCAACTTACCTCTTCCCGGTCCCCCGGCACATCTAAGAGCAGCAACTCTGAGCGCCCTGCTCACCCTCCACTTCCCTTTAACAGGGAGCATGCCCACGCCACCCATTCACAAATGCCTGGTGCAGGCATGCGCCCGTCTAGAGGGATAGCGGGATGTGGCCGTGGCTTGTGCATGCGTCGTTGGACCATGAAGCGAGGTAAGTGAATAGGGCGACCTGGGGGGTTTCACACAGTGGGGCATCCTGATTTTGGAGAAACCAGACAGTTATCGACAGGATGACTTCTACATGTCAGCTACAAAAAAGATGCACATGCTGCTTTGTAGAACAAATTAGGTTTTATTATGTAACGAGATGAACATCATCCACCATAACATGATAGTAGGCAACTGCAGCAGCTTTGTAGTTATTCTTTTAAAGAACAAAAAAGAAAAAAAGGTACAAACCAATTTTCAACCTCTCAGAAGTAAATGTACACTCTAGGCACAGGCCTGGTGGTCATGAAACCATTTAATTGGTCGCCTCAAAAGTGGCTCTTTAACTTACTCGAAGTAACCGGAAGGACGGGGGTGTATCCGAGATCTTCTGTCTCTAAAGAGGACTGCTCTGTGGTTTCAGCGAGCTGTGAAATAAATAAATAAAAAAAAAAATAGGGTAAGCTAATGTACAAACAAATTATGGTTAAGAACACATTAGTTGATATAAAACTTTCCAGATTGACAATGAATGCTGCCTGCCGAGCCCATGCATGTGCCCTTGGATCACAGGAGGGGTAAGATTACTTGCAGAACTGGGGGAGGGCATAGGAAAATAGAAACGATATATAACAGAGATCATAGATGCAAGAGTACTTATAATCCCTATTACACATCTACTACAACTTTCTCCCCAGCAATGGGGCAGGCATGAGTCTTCCCAATAATTCACAAGTTTTAAGCAGCTTTCATAGTCCCTTAGTTCCTGTATCTGTGCCCTTGATTATACTTTGGAGGGCATGGGACGGAGTGGAGTTGATTTTTATACCTTTTATTGTCTCTATGTGGAGGAGCTGTTACATTGGACGCATCGAATGAAGTACATACACTGAAATTACTAAATAAAGTACTTGCACAACAGATGACTAAGCAAGATACAATTTAATAGCATAATCGCATATCTATTGAACTCTTTTGATCTTAAATTGGACCAAAAGCCAGGATTTTGACTATCCTGTGTTTTGGTCTTTGTCTCCCAGGCACCCAATCAGGGATGCCCCTCCCAGGTCGACCAATCTCACTCAGCCATCCTTGGTCCTACAGCACATGCACAGCCTCTCGTCCAGTCAGCTCGCTCTGATCTGCTGCCGCCCCTTTGCCCGAAAGCTCGGCCCTGACGGCTGCATCCCCCGCTATCCATCAATAGGGAGCGTGTCTGTGCCAGCCAGTCACAAATGCCTGGTGCAGACACGCGCCCTGCTGAAGGTATAGTGGGGGTGCAGCCCCTGCTCGTGCATGCACCATTGGATCAGGAAAAAAGGTGAGTTTTTGGGCAACCTGGGGGGTTTGACACAGTGGGCATCCCGAATCTGGATGCCCCAGGGAGAGCGAGTATGCCTGACGTGAAGTCTCATGGACTCCTGGGTGGGTCTTGGTCCTCTTTAATGGACTTGTGCTAGCCGTTTTTTAAATAGTGAAATAAACCTTAATAGTTTAGCACTATCCCAACATTGTATAAAAATGATATTATATATAAAATATATAACATCGTATAAAAATGATTGATATATTTTGTTCTATAGTTAAATGTTAAAATAATTGCATTGTTTTAGTTCATGCATTGGTATGCTGTAAAACCAATGTCCTGATTGTCTATGGAGAGAAATCTTTATTGTCTCAACACAAAGCTATATTAAAAAAAATATTGTATTATTACATGCCATCAGAGGGTTCATACTGACGTGCTGCTGAATAATTGTTCAGATTTAGACCCTTTTGTGTCGCCCAGTCCCTGTATTTAACTTTTTTCATAGCCACCTTTTTTTAGCATTCAGAGGTGAACCTATTGCCACCAATCCTGCATCAATCTGTGTGGGACACACCAATGCTATTTCACATGTTCCTCTTCATATTTAGACATTCTGTGATGGTACTGAGATAAAATGACAGGTATGAACACACTCCAAAGGTGGTTGCACAGCCACTCTTGCCTTTATCAGAGTGCTGAAGGATGTGTGCGCGTTTGTAGAATAGAATTGAAAGGAGGGCAAACTCTGGAGCCCTGCAACACCATCTACAGTGTGCTGCTGGAAGTGGAAGAGAGGAACATGGGACAGGCTTCAGGTGTGCTCCTCTCTGTCTTATTATTGACATTGCCTGGACCGTCCTTTTAAAGTGGACCATCACCCTCGAGATCGGGATGTCCCGCGGGGTGAAACCCCCCCAAACACCCCAAATCCCCTCACCTTATCTTCCCTCCCTCGCGCCCCTCTAGACGTGCGCGCGCCCGCGCGGGAGGCGGCGGAGGAGCCGCTTGTCCGTGGCTGTCAAATCTCTTGTCCGTCGGCGCTGGGAGCGGGGAGAGGTGAGTTTTTCGGGTGATCGGGGGGGGTTTCACACAGCGGGGCACCCCGATCGGGGGTGCCCCACCGAAGTGGACCAAGACCCAGGATAGTCAAAATCCTGGGTGTTGGTCCACTTTAAGGTTTATTTCTGTAAATACAATTATTTCTTTCTGCTTTAAAATCCAACCACCTGTTGGCTAAGGACAGTCTGCAGTCGGTACAGAAATTCCCAGAGCAGTTTCTCCAAAGCAGCCAGGAACTCTTCTCCATATTCAGCTTGAAGTTTGGTCTGTGAAAATGTAGAGGGAGAAGTATTTATTTTATTAATAAAGTGCATTTGTTATACGTTTCCCCCTGCTATATTGCAAATTTCTATGGAACTCTGCAGTTGCAATGGATAACACAGACCTTAGCTCCTAAGTGTAAATGGCAGCTGCAGGAACCATCAAAGGTAGTACAAAGGTTTTCCACCCCATATAGAACAGTGGATGTAAAGGTGATATAATGATAATGTAGCGTGCTGTGTGGCAAACCTTGATGCTATGTTTGTAGTGCTACCCAACCCTTGAGAGGTTCTGGTCTGTGTAAAAAAAGGGGCCAAGAAAAATAATTTTCCATGTTTAATGTGACCCAAAACTGATGATTTGACTTATTTTGGTCATGGGTTATATTTTGTCTGTAGTACTTTGTGGGGTTGTTTTTCAAAATTGATGAAAAAACAAGAAGAAAATTGGCACGGAAAGCTGCCTATAGGCCAACAGCAGCATTAAAGCATCTGCAGAGATTTTTAGCAAGTACTGGTTGCATACTGCATGAGACAACAGCATCCCACATTCTTCACTGGCTTTCAATTATCTTCTTGTCTTTTGGTCTGGGTGGCTGGCAAGAAGCCCACAGAAACAACCTGCAGGATTTTCTGGCAAGAACAGGTTGTGTACTGTATGCCACAGCAATTGTCTTTCAATTTCCTCCTGGCTTGTTATCAATTTTGGGTTGAATTGGAGGCAGAAAAGTTCTGAAATGATTCTTCTTGGTCAGATTTTCTTTTTGCATGACAAAAAAACATGCCATGTCAGGGATGTGTAGACCTCAGGAGATCTCAGAAACTCTGGCAGAGATAGTAACAAGTACACAATTTATATTATATTTCAATAGATACTACTAACATACTATGACTAACAACAGCCTAAAACAAACATTATGTGTGGTGGAAGGAGGTGCACAAATAATGAACGTTGGAGCAAACCCACACTGCTGCGCTGTGTGACCCCCCCCCCCCCCCCCCCGAGGTCACCGGCTTCCGCGACGCTGCTGTCGCCAGAGCAGCATCCCCGGCTTGTGTGTAGCTGGGCCACGCTCCAGCCAGCTCAAGCCCATCAATGCAGCGGGCTTGAGGTCAGCCAATCGGCTATCTCAAATCTGCCAGGGGGTGTGGCCTCGGGGGTGCTCACCCAAAATTGATCTGCTTTAAATTACCCTACCTAGAGCCGGATCTCCTAAATATTGCACCTGGTCGAAAGCCAATATTAAACATTAAATCTATATGAAAACATAAAATACATAATATATGAGAGCAGTGGACCAGAAAAAAACTGTTTTTGTTCGGTGCATCCTGAATTTGGGTGCCTTGCTGTGTGAAACATCAAAGAATTCCTGGGCATGCTCACCATTCCCCAGTGCTACGGCACATGTGCGGGCTCACGTCCAATCAGAGATGTTTGCTGTGCATATGTATTGCTCAGCAAATGCCTCTGTTCACATGCAAGACTTGACAATCAGGAGCGCGAGCAGTGTTCACGTTCCTGTCCCCAGTGGCTCACAGCCCAAAGATGCGGCCGCCGGTTGTTTACATCGTTGAGGGCACCAGGAAGGAGATGAGTTTTGCGGCACCCCGGGGGAGATTCACACAGCAAGGAATCCTGATCTGGGAGGCCAGTGGCTAGCACTGAAATTTCTGAGCCGGCCACCTTGGGTTTTGTTCCACTATTCTATGTCTAGCAGATCCAGATTTAGGTAGGGTAATTTCTGATTTATTTATTATACTTACAGTGCTGAAAGAACCCTAGTGTGTATCATGTGTATATAGGGATGCATTTAATTGAATATCTTTTTAAAGAGGAACAACACTCAGGTCTGCTGACAGCTAAATAGCACTGAAGGGAGCTGAGTGTGCCACCAGTCGCATCCCCTGCTAACCTCCTAGCCGTGGCGTGCCCGCTGTTCTAAAAGGCAGGGCGCAGGTAAACGGGAATGTGTCTGCAACGCAGAGATGCGGGCAAGGGCTGCTGGAGAAGGTGTGTATTCTGAGGGGTTCCACACAGCAGGGCATACCAATTCAGGATGCCCCAAGGACTGGAACTTGGAAGATCTTGGAGTCTTTTAGACTCCAGGGCCTCCGATGTTCCTCTTTAAGTTGTTGTATACTTGTTCCTATCTCTGCCAGAGTTTATGAGGTGTTTGTACTTGGTGTACACTTTAGTTTATCTAAGGACACATTCTCTGCATTGTAGACTTTTGATATGAACTGTAGGGTCTCATCTTCGTGTGAAGATCATCATATCTGCCTTGAGAGTCTGTAGTGCTACTACATTGAGAAACTCCAGTTATACCTCCAAATAGTTCTGCCGAAACCCCTCATCACGGATCATGCGAAGGACCTGTTTCCGGAAGTGCATCTTGCTCTGTTGCACTTTGTGTGCAGCTTGCAGGGGCTGAAAAAGCAGATTAAGAACAATAATAATTCTTTATATATCTTCATCAAGAAGTACAGGACAGGGTAAAACACACAATACATGGACTGTTACAAACAAGATGCTACAAAGATTAAACTGAATGCTGGGGAAACAGGATACAGTAGGAAGAGAGAGGCCTTACGAGTTTACAGGCTAAAGGATATGGGGGTGGAGGCGAAGAATCACAAGTGGTATGTAACGGACATGGTGGCGTGTGCCATGTGGAGGCTATAAGGGTTATCTGAACCAGGCCTTATACTTGTCTGAAGAAAAGTCCTGGAGGTGGGAGTGAGAGGAGGTGACCAAGTTATATATGAATTACAGATGAAATGTAAGGAGGGTCCTGTTGGAGAGAGCTTTGTAAGTCAGAGTCAGAAACTGGCAGCCAGTGGGGATAGCACTAAAAAAGCGAGAGGAGAGGTGGACCAGGCAATCAGGGGCGTTTATAACAGATTGGAGGGGTGCCTGTCTGTTTCTAGGTAAACCACAGATAATGGTGTTGCAGTAGTGTAGCAGGGATATAATTAGGGCGCGTACTAGTATTTTGCTGGTTTCAGGTAAGAGAAAACACAATTCTATGATACTCACCTGTAGAATTGGTTTTTCTGGGGATCCATTCCAGACCCTCCTAATCCTTGCACTTGGGATTACTTCCTGCCCGAGGGTGTGACTGCAAGTCAAAAAGGTGTGGCCCCTCCCGGCCCATAAGTAGCAACGGCCTTTTAACTAAACCAGTACAATGTTACCTCACACCGAACGCCGCTTGATCTCTCTCAAAATATACTTTTTTTTTTTTTTCAAAGCCAATGAAATAATAAATGGTCTAAACACCATCAAAAAGGCATTAAAAGATAGATCATGACTCAAAAAGGGTGGGCCGGAGGGTCTGGAATGGATCCCCAGAAAAAACAATTCTACAGGTGAGTATCACAGAATTGTGTTTTTTCTTCTGATCCATTCCAGACCCTCCTAATCCTTACACTTGGGATCTATAAAAGCAGTGCCATCTATGGGCGGGATCCCCAGCGAGGAACAGCAGGTAGTTTATTTAACTACTGCCTGAAGAACCTTTCGACCAACCACAGCGTCAGCTGAGGCCCTAACATCTACCTTGTAGAATTTGGTAAATGTATGAACCGAAGACCAGGTGGCGGCTTTACAAACCTGTTCCACCGAAGCCTGATGCTGAAAAGCCCAAGAAGCACCAATGGCCATAGTGGAATGGGCCGTGATCCGAAAAGGGGGTTCCTTCCCCTTGGCCGAGTAGGCTCTTACCACTGCCTGTTAAATCCACTTACTGACAGTGGATTTAGCAGGTGGAAGCCCCTTTCTAGCGCCTTCTGATATAACAAAAAGAAAATCCGACTTCCGGAAGGATTCTGTAGCCGCCATGTAATATCTTATGGCTCTGACTACATCCAAAGAATGAAGAGCCCTTTCCTTAGCATTAGCCAGAACTGGGCATAAGGAAGGCAGAACTACCTCTTCATTAAGGTGAAAAGGAGAAACAACCTTAGGTAGAAAATCAGGCTTTAACCAAAAAACTACCTTGTCTCTGTGTAACTCAAAATAATGAGACTTCATACATAAAGCGGCTAATTCGGAAACTCGACGCACAGAGGTGATTGCCACCAAGAATATCACCTTGAGCGTCCAAATGCTCAATAGAGCGTCAATCAAAGGTTCAAAGGGAGCCCCCTGGAGAGCAGATAGCACCAGATTTAAGTCCCACACTGGTAAAATAGGCTTGCGCGGTGGTCGGACATGAGTGACTCCCTGAAAGAAAGTTCTAATGAGTCTATTGTTCGCGATAGACTTCTGGAAAAAAATAGATAAGGCCGAAACATGCCCCTTGAGGGTGCCTAATTGGAGACCCAACTCTAAACCATTCTGCAGAAATTCTAAAATTCTACAATATCTTCTGCATGAAAACTTCCTGGACTCACACAAGAGATGAACGCCTGCCAGACCCTGTAGTATATCTTGGAAGATGTCTTCTTCCGGGCCTGAATCATGGTATGAATAACCTTGGCCGATAAACCTCTCTCTGACAAGATCGAGGTTTCAATAGCCAGGCCGTCAAAGCCAGCATCTGTAAATTCGGGTGTCGAAGAGACCCCTGTGTGAGAAGCTCTGGATCGTCTGGCAGGCGTCAATGGTCTACTGACATCCTTACTATGTCTGAAAACCAGCTTCTCCTTGGCCAGCGAGGAGCCACCAGGATGGTTGGTACCCCCTCTTGAGCTACTTTCCTTAGTACACGACTCAGGAGTGGGAGCGGAGGAAATGCATACAGGAGATTGAACCTTGTCCATGGGGTTGTCAGAGCGTCCGTTGCTATGGCCAGAGGGTCTCTCGAAAGAGACATAAACCTCGGCCGTTTGTGATTGTGTCTGGACGCATAGAGATCCACCTCTGGACAACCCCAGCGAAGGCAAAGGGCTTGAAAGATCTTCTGACTGAGAGACCATTCTCCCCGACGCAGAGACCCCCTGCTCAAGGAGTCTGCCTCCTGGTTCTCTACCCCCGGGATGTAAACCGCCGAGATGCAGGAACATTCTCCTCTGCCCAAACCAGAATCCGGCTTACTTCCCTTAGGGCCCTCTTGCTCCGAGTACCCCCCTGATGGTTGATATAGGCTACCGCCGTACGATTATCTGACTGGACCTGGACAGTCTGCCCTTTTAAACTGGGGGTCAGATGCTGGAGTACTAGCAAAACTGCTCTTAACTCCAAGAGATTTATGGGAAGCCGATTCTCCTTTGGACCCCACTGCCCCTGGATCTTCTGGGTCTGCCAGATGCCCCCCCAGCCTGTAAGACTGGCATCCGTGGAAACGATTTGCCACTGAGGTGTCAGAAAGGACCTGCCTACTAATCGGTGTAGAGGATCCAACCACCACAGGAGAGATTGCCTGGCTGAGGGAGTCAGAACAAACGACTGATCCAGAGATTGCGGGGCTCGATCCCAGCTTGACAACAGATTTAACTGAAGAGGCCTCATGTAAAACTGGGCAAAGGGCACTGCTTTGAAGCAGGCCACCATAAGGCCTACTAGTCTCATCCCTAGCCGAATTGTTGGCTGCTGACAAGCTAGCAAGGTCTCTATCTGGCTCCGGAGTAGCAGAACCTTCTGCTCCGGCAGAAAAACTCTGACCTGAACTGTGTCCAGAGTCATTCCCAAAAAAGACCTTACTGACGATTGGGTGATATGCGACTTTGGATAAATGATCACCCAGCCAAACCTCTCTAGGGTTGACAACACAGTCTGCTTGTATTTCTTGATCTCCTGAAGGGACCGGGCAGAGATCAACAGATCGTCCAGGTATGGGATTATGCAAATCCCCTGGCCCCTCAGGATGGCCATGAGACCTGCCAAAACCTTGGTGAACACCCTTGGAGCCGAGGATATGCCAAAGGGAAGAGCCACAAATTGGAAATGTTGGCCTTCCAGGGCAAACCTTAAAAATGTCTGATGTCCCGGAAAAAGCGGGATGTGCAGATATGCGTCCCTTATGTCTACTGTGGTCAAAAGATCTCCGGGCTAAATCGATCTTACTGCTGATCTCAAAGTTTCCATGCGGAAATGTCTCACCCGGATGAACTTGTTGAGACCCTTTAGGTCTAAAATAGGACACACCGATCCATCCTTCTTGGGGATCGTGAACAGGTTGGAGTAAAACCCCTGACCTTCTTCCTGAAGGGGTACCTGACAAATTACCCCTTTCTGAAGAAGATGCAGAACAGAGGCTCTCAGGGCATCTGCCTTTAACTGGTTCCGGGATGCCCCTGACCAAAGGAACCTTGTGGGCGGTCTGGCTGCAAACTCGATCTTGTAGCATGACGACACCACTTCCTGAATCCAAAGATCCGCCACGTGGTGTCTCCAGATTAGAGCAAACTGCAAGAGCCGTCCCCCCACCCGCCCGAGTGAGGGCGCCCCTTCATGCCTGGGTGGACTTGGCTGGAGGCTCAAGCGCCACCGGCCCTATTATGGACCCTGCCTCTGCCCCAAAAATCCCTGCGGGAACTTGATATGAAGGAGCCTCTACCGCCCCGAAAGGGCCGATATGATGAGGGCCTCTGAAAAGGACGAGCCGACCTTCTTCTCTGAGGAAGCTTGCCATCCTTGACCATAAGGTCAAGCCGCTCTCCAAAGAGTCTGCTCCCCAAAAAGGGCAAATCTATAAGAGATTTTTTAGCGGCAGCATCAGCCTACCATTGTTTTAGCCATAAAGAGCTGCGCAAGGCAATAAGAAGAGCAGAAGTTCTGGCACCTAGCCTGACCACATCATCCATAGCAGTGATAGCAAATGTGTTAAAATCCAAGCAAGCTCTAAATTCCTTGGACTTTTGAGCATGTCTGCGAGACTTAGCCCTGGCCATAAGCTGCTTTACCTTCTTCCTTGAAGCCAAAGAAACGATAGCCGTGGCACAAACAGGGCGTAATAGTGAACCTACCATGGCAAAAGCATGGCGAGCCAGCTGATCCATTCGTCTCTCTGTAGGATCTCTTAAAGAAGCGTTAGTAGCAGACGGCATGATAGTAGTGTTGGACAGTCCTGACACAGGAGAGTCCACCTCAGGTGGAAATGACCATAACTTTATCATATCAGAAGGAAAAGGATACATTGAATCTAGGATCCTAGGGACAGCAGGCAACTTGTTAGGATTTTCCCATTCCTTTAACACCATCCTGGAGAAATGCAATTGCTCCGGAAACACCTGCCTCTGTCTCACAGGCCTAAATAGGACACCCTTCCCCCTCTTCGCCACCTTAGGAGGGGTAATGTTTAAAGTTTTGAAAACAGAAGAAAGTAAACTCTCTGTTTCGTCTGAGAGTAAGGGATCTTCATCAGAAGAAAATAAGATAGAATTACTGTCCTCCTCACCGGAGAGTAACTCACCTTCTGGGAGTGGTTCATCAATCTCTTCCTCCTCCTCAGAACCAAAAGAGGCAAATAAATCCTCTCCATCATAAGCAGGCTCCAAATGCCTCTTCTTATTGGCGGCCTTTTTAGGGACGACCAAAGAGAGCTGTCTTTCCAGGTTATCCAACCTGTGTGCCAAATCAGCCTGCGCTCAACTGCCTTCCCCTTCTCTAGGGGCTACCTGAGAAGGCTGAGCTTCAGAAGAAACCAAATTTAATGCTGGACTGGATACAGGAGCAACTATCCTATTATGGTCTGAACCAATTCTCCTGGCGCAAGCAGAACAAACCGTGCTGAAACCACCCAGTGGATTTTGCTTACATAAAGAGCAGAGCCTGGCTTGCTCAAGTGGGATGCCCGACTCACTATCCCCCGATGCCTCCGTCATGGTGTTTTTAATTTTGCAAAAAAGACCTAAGGTCCTAAGCCTATACCAATCCCCAGGAGGACTGGGAGGAACCACAACCCTATTATCCTTCTTCCAAATCTAAAAAATTAACAGGAGTAAAACATTTTTTTTTTTTTAAATAGCATAATACCAACTATAATGATTATAATACAAAAAGACATAATATTACAATCGAGGTCCACTTACCCCTGCAGCAGCCCAATGACCTCAGAACTGGCGACCACACATGCACCACGAACTCCACACAATGCGCCCTAGACCCAGAGTAAAAAAGGTGGAGCAGGGGTTAAATTCTTTAGGGGCCCACACCTATACCCCACCCTCGGGTGCACCTGCTCAAGAGCCCCCCCATCGATGCCCTTAGGGCTAGGGCAAGATACAGCAGTGGGGTCTGCGGAGGAGCCCCGACCATGGCCGTACCCCGCCCCCACTACTAACTAGGAGAGCAGCTGCTGCTAAGCCTAAGGGCAGCAAGAAGCCGCAGCGTGGTCTGTGGAGCAGCCCGGCAAATGGCCGCTCCCCAGCAGCTGCTGTCGTACGTCGGGGGTCCAATGCCACCTACCTCCCCCTCCATGCAGGGGTATGCAGCGAGGTCTCCCTGAGGTCTCGGCGGCGGAGAGTGCGCTCTTTCTCCTCCTTTAATGGCGGAGAGAGCGCAAATGAAAGCCACATCGCGCTTCCGTCCCCAGCTCCGCCCCCGACATGACATCACCACAGAAAAACACGCCCCTTAACCCTTCTAGTGCCAGCTACGTGAGTCTCATGTAGCTACCTCTCTATCCGTTAAGTGCCAGCAATTCTCTTCAAGTATCACCTGTTCAATTTCCGCCCCCGGGCGTCTTATCTTCAGGAGGGGGCCCAGAATAGCCCCCCCCCCCCCCCCCCCGCTTCCGCTGCGCCATCTGAAAGAAAAAAAAAAAAAAAATTAAAAATGACACAAACTCACCTGACAGCCCGATCGCTCCTCTGATGTCTTCACCAGGGGGGGCTCCGATCCCCCCCCTTCGGGTGAGGACCCAGCAACGGGCCCTCACCATCCTCTTCGGGCGGCGCTGGCCCAGCCCCTAGCCCCGCCCACTTGTCGGATAAGCGGGATGACGTCATCCGGCTCCTCCTATACCGGCACCCGGCTCCGATCTGTCACTTGTCGGTAGCGATCGGAGCAGGGAGGGTGGGAGGCAGGGAGGCTCTGATCCCCTGCCTCCCACCAGTCCTGCTCCGATCACTACCGACAACTGTCATCTGCAGCGGCACGGGACACTGGATGGGAGGCAAGTATAAGTGAAAAAAAGAATAATAAAATATTTTTTGTCTGGTGTCTTTTTTACTTTTAACTATTTGTGAACTGGTAAGGGGTCCATGAGACCCCTTATACCAGTTCACAAGGCTTTGGGGCTGGCAATCACCTGCGGCGGCTAGCGGGTGACTTGCCATAACCCCCAGCCCCCCCATTACCTTCCTCCCCAACGGCCAGGGGGAGGCAGAAGGGCCCGGCCACTTAGTGGCTATGTGAGCTAGTAGCCTGCAGGCTGTTCTACAAGCCCCCATAGCTGGTCCGGGTCGGTAATGCTGGGTAAGGGGGACCCTGCGTCATTTGGGGGGATTTTAAGGGAGGGGGGACCCTATGTCATTTTTTTTTTTTTTTTTTACATTAACCCCTTACAACTATGCAATCATATTGCATAGTTGTATCCTATCTGAAATCTCCTAAACTGCTGTTTCAGTTTGGGGGAGTCTCCTGGGCAGGAAAGGGTATCTACCAATACATATGTGGTACCGTTGTAACCGGGAGAAATAGGGCTTTCACACGCAATAAGATTTTTGTTAAGAAACTTACATTTTTTATTACAAAAAAATACTACAAATTGTAAATAATTTATTTTTTTTTATTTTTTTGCACATATTTTTACCCAAAATACACTAAAAAAAAGGCCAAACAAGACATTTCATGTTGAAGCCAGACTGAAAAAAACAATATATAATTTTTCTGGAAAATCCCTGGAAATCCCTTCATAAATCAAGGTTGAACATGTGTAGCGCAAAAAAGTGAAAAGTAGTCTGGCAACAGAGTGTAACAAAAAATCTAGGTAGGCTGGCACATAAAGGGTTAAAGCCGAAGGGGCAAAATTTTAAAAATAAACCTAAAAACACGTGGGAAGAAGGGTGGGTAGTATATAAATTACACACAGTTCCTCAGCAGGTACACCAGACAAGAACCTGCGGCTGACGTGCTTTTCAAGGAAAGCCTGCAGCCCAGAGCGTATACACTCTGCAAGCGCCCAAGACCCCCGCGCTTCACCTTACCTTCACGGACCCCTGAACAGCAAAGCTGTGGGAGGCAAATGGGTCCGGGGGATTCGTGGGAATAAGGCTGTGCAGGAAGCCGACAGGGTGCATTCCCCCGCTTTGCCAACCCTTAAGAGAGAACTTCAAGCAACCTTCACAGTCAACTCAACTGCAAGAATGAAACTGGTTTAGTTAAAGTGGACCAACACCCAGGATTTTGACTATCCTGGGTCTTGGTCCACTTCGGTGGGGCACCCCCGATCGGGGTGCCCCGCTGTGTGAAACCCCCCCGATCACCCGAAAAATTCACCTCTCCCCGCTCCCAGCGCCGACGGACAAGCCGTTTGACAGCCGCGGACAAGCGGCTCCTCCGCCGCCGCCTCACACACGTCACTCTTGAAGCGCGCGCCCGCGCCGGCCATTCACAGACGGACAAGGTAAGGGGATTTGGGGTGTTTGGGGGGGTTTCACCCCGCGGACATCCCGATCTCGGATGTCCCGCGGGGAGGGAGGTGATCGGCTCGGGAATCTTATAGATTCCCGGGCCGATCACCGGAGGGTGATGGTCCACTTTAAGAGGCAGCTGCTACTTATGGGCCGGGAGGGGCCACACCTTTTTGTCTTGCAGTCACACCCTTCGGGCAGGAAGTAATCCCAAGTGTAAGGATTAGGAGGGTCTGGAATGGATCAGAAGAAACAGAGCTTTGCCCTAAGTAGCCTACAGGAATGCACAAAACAGCCATTTTAAGTGAAAAAATATAGAAAGATGCACATCAAATGTTAAACACTTTTTGAGGCAGTTTTGTAGACCAAAACCCACTGAACTTATGAAATACATTTGGCCAAAGCCCCTGTCAATACTCCCCTATTAGGGTGTAGAAATATAAATGGGTATTTTCACTTTTTGCTCCCTCTCTGCAAATTTGGCATCGTAAGCATGTCAGATATGACAAAGGTGCCACCTAGCTGGAATCTGTTGTATATGCTTAACAAAGAGACAATGTATTTGATGTGGTTTAGAAATAGAGCCATTTGAAGTTAAGAAAAGTGGTACCAGATGTTAAATATATCAGATATTCCAGATCTTGGGGTTACTGTAGGATATACCTAGAGTAAAAATACAATCACTGCTCATAATAACAGAAACCATATATCTACTTTAGTGAGTCATAAAAGCTGTGGCAAGATGAAGTCCTGCAGAATGTGGGCAGCTGATTATTCCTAGATGCCATCCACCATTTTCAAGCAAATTGTGGACAATGCTGGACCATGCCACTGGGTTTGGGAGCACTTTACATGGATTTGGAATGCCCTTGTGTAAAACCTCCATAAATAACCCCCTGAAATATTACCCCAATCCTGCACGCCACTCCTAACAGCAGTGTTTATCGTGCATGTTAATGTCCCGTCAATCAATGCTGAATGAATACTATATTTCTTGCCCAATAAGATGCACCTAAGAGTTGGAGGAAACAAAGAGATAAGAAAAAAAAGTGGAACCAAATGTTGTCCTACGCCCCCCCCCCCCCCCCCCAAGACCGAAATAATAGGCTAGCTGCAGAATCTCCACATTACAGTCAGAGTAGCGTTCTTCCCCCATCCCATTCCCATAGGCAGTGTGTCATTCCCCCATCCCATTACAGGCAGTGTGTCATTCCCCCATCCCAAACCCCATAGGCAGTGTGCCATTCCACCCATCCCATTCCCACAGGCAGTGTGGCATTTCTTCCATCCCATTCCCATAGGCAGTGTGGCATTTCCATATCCAATTCCCCATATAGACAATGTGGCATTCCCCCATCCCATTGCCCATAGGCAGTGTGACATTCTCCCATCCCAATCCCCATATAGGCAATGTGGCATTCGCCCATCCCATTCCCCATAGGTGGTGTGGCATTCTCCGCTCCCATTTCCATAAGCAGTGTGATATATCCCCCATCCAATTCCCATAAGCAATGTGGCATTTCCCCCATCCAATTCCTATAAGCAGTGTGGCATTCCCCCCTCCCGTTCCCCATATAGGCAATGTGAAATGCCCCCATCCCACTCCCCATAGGTGGTGTGGCATCCCCCCCTCCACTACCATAGTGTGGCATCCCCCCCATTCTATTATCATAGGCAATGTGGCATTCCTCTATCCCATTCACATGGGCAGTGCGACATCCCCCCATCCCATAGGCAGTGTGGCATTCCCCCCCATCCCATAGGCAATGTGGCATTCCCCCCTCCCATTCCCATAGGCAGCATGGCATCCCCCCATCCTATTCCCATAGGCAGTATGACATTCCCCCCATCCCATTCCCCATAGGCAGTGTGACATTCCCCCGCATCCCATTCCAATAAGTAGTGTCACATTCCCCGCCATCCCATTGCCATAATCAGTGTGACATTCCCCCCATCCCATAGGCAGTGTGGCATCCATCTCCCCATCCCATAGGCAATGTGGCATCCCCTCATCCCATTTTCATAGGCAATGTGGCATTCCTCCATCCCATTCCCATAGGCAGTGTGACATTCCCCCCCATCCCATAGGCACTGTGACATTCCCCCTATCCCATAGGCAGTGTGGTCCCCCCATCCCATTTCCATAGACAGTGGGACATTCCCCCATTCCATTCCCATAGGCAGTGTGGCATTCCATAAATAATAATAATAGATAAAATAGACAAGATTTGAAATGGCTTCACCCCTAACAATACCTCTCCTCCCAACTCCCCCCCCCCCCCCGCATTTCACTCAGCTAACTGTACAGGGACACTCCTCTCTTGTTTCAAAGGCCCACCTGCTCCCTTGATCCTATTTTATCACACATTATCCCTCAATTGTCTCCATCTGTCATTCCAGTCTTAATTAACCTCTCCCTCTCCATTGGTACATTTCCTTCCTCATATAAGCATGCCGTTATAATCAAAGAACCCTCTCTGGACCCTTCTGCCCTCCCCAGTTCCGCCCTTACTCGCTGCTGCCTTTCTCATCCAAGCTTGAACAACAAGGTGAAACCATACAGCTACCAAATGGAAACACTTTAAAGCCTCAACCCTATGTGAATTGTACATCTCAAAAATATAATTCTGTGAAACTCACCTGTAGATTTGTTTTTGAATATATCCAGTCCAGGTCATCCCAGAAGTGATGACAGTTGGGTAGTCTGCCACCAGGTGGCGCAGTTACTGCAAGATCCAGAGCTGTAACCCCTATAAAATGAGCTGTCTCAATAGAATTCCCAGTGTTCAAAAAGCAGTAATAAAGAGACAGGCCGGGAGGCCAAGAAACCATGTTAAATCACATAGCTTCAGCATGTACTCTCTCCAACAGACTAAGGAAACGGTCCATATAAAAGTAATCACCATAACAGGCAAACAAGAGATAATGAACCAAGGGCGAAGTGGGACGAACTGGACTGGATATATTCAAAAACAATTCTACAGGTGAGTCTCACGGAATTGTATTTTTCACTATATCCAGTCCAGGCTGTCCCAGAAGTGATGACAGTTGGGACATCCAAAAGCAGTGTCCATTAGGGCGGGATCCCCAGTGCGGAACAGCATGTAGTTCATTTCACTAACCCCTAAAGCACCTTTCGGCCAAAGACAGCATCAGCTGAGGCCCCAACGTCAACCTTGTAAATGAACAGAAGATCAAGTAGCGGCCTTACAAACTTGTTCAACAGAGGCCTGGTGCTGAAAAGCCCAGGAAGCACCAATAGCTCTAGTAGAATGAGCTGTAACACGAAAAGGGGGTTCCTTCCCCTTGGCAGAATATGCTTGCACCACCGCCTGTATGATCCACTTACTGAGAGTGGCCTTGGCCGGAGGTAAGCCCTTCCTAGAACACTCAGTGAGGACAAAGAGCAAATCCGATTTCCTGAAGGATTCAGTCGCAACCAGGTAGTACTTAATGGCTCTGACCACATCCAAGGCATGGCGGGTCCTTTCCTTAGAATTAGTCAGTGCTGGACACAAGGAAGGCAAGACAACTTCCTCATTAAGGTGAAAGGGAGAAACGACCTTAGGCAAAAAATCAGGTTTAAAGCGAAACACAACCTTATCCTTATGCCGCTCAAAGTAAGGAGGCTTCATACAAAGCACGGCCAGTTCTGACACGCGACACACCAAGGTGATCGCTACCAAAAACACCACCTTTAGGGTCAAAATAGACAATGCAGCATCGCACAAAGGCTCAAAGGGGGGACCCTGGAGAGCAGAAAGCACCAAATTCAAATCCCACACCGGTAATACAGGCTTACGCGGTGGACGTACATGTGTAACTCCTTAGAAAAAAGTCCTGATCACTCTATGATTGGCAAAGGATCTTCGGAAAAAGATGGCCAAGGCCGAGACCTGGCCCTTGAGTGTGCTCAGCTGTAGACCCAGGTCTAAGCCGTGTTGTAAAAATTCCAAAATCCTAGAAATGGAGAAAATGCGACACAGGAAACTCTTGGATTCACACCAAGCAATGTAGGCATGCCAAACTCTGTAGTAAATCATGGAAGAAGACTTCTTCCTCGCCTGAATCATGGTCTGAACAACCGTGGCCGACAGCCCCTTTTCCATTAGGATTGAGGTTTCAATAGCCAGGCCGTCAAAGCCAGCATCTGTAAATTGGGGTGCCGCAGCGACCCCTGAGTGAGAAGCCCTGGGTCGTCAGGCATGATGTAGCGATTGACTGACATCTGAACTATGTCCGCAAACCAACTCCGCCTCGGCCAGCGAGGAGCCACCAGGATGGTTGGTACCCCCTCATGGGCTATCTTGCGCAGCACTCGGCCCAGGAGTGGAAACGGAGGAAATGCATAAAGGAGCCTGAAATCCGTCCACGGAATTGTCAGAGCGTCTGTGGCGAAGGCCAGGGGATCCCTTGACAGGGAGACGAACCTTGGGAGCTTGTGATTGTGTCTGGACGCAAACAGGTCCACATTCGGTAGACCCCAGCGGAGACACAGAACGTGAAAGATCTTGTTGCTGAGAGACGATTCCCCCAAATGAGAGGCCCCCCTGCTCAGAGAGTCTGCCTCCTGGTTCTCTACCCCTGGGATGTAAACTGCCGAGATGCAGGGAACATTCTCCTCTGCCCAAGTCAGGATCTGGGTCACCTCGCTTGCTCCGAGTCCCACCCTGGTGATTGATGTAGGCGACAGCCGTCTGATTGTCCGAGCGAACCTGGATCACACGACCCCTTCGATGGGGTGTCAAGTGGCGAAGCACCAGCCGGATCACTCTCAGCTCCAGGAGATTGATGGGCAAGTGGGCCTCCTGCGGCCCCCACTGGCCCTGGAACTTCAGCGTTTGCCAAAAACCTCCCCAGCGAAAATTCCTGTTCCAGGGACTCCTGCGTCCGGTCCCAACAGTTCAACAGATTCAGTTGAAGAGGTCTCATGTGGAACTGAGCAAAGGGCACTGCCTCGAAGCATGACACTATTAGGCCCACCAGTTTCATCCCCAGACGGATCGACGGCCGCTGACAAGACAGTAAGGCCTGCACCTGCGTCTGGAGGCCCGCCACCTTCTGCTGGGGCAGGAATACCTTGACCTGAGAGGTGTCCAACGTCATGCCCAGAAGGGATCTCACCCTTGAGGGAGTGATAGAAGACTTGGGGTAATTGATTACCCATCCGAATTCCTCTAGAGTGGATAACACCGTCCGGGTGTCGCTCTCGGCCTGCTGAAGGGACTGTGATGCAATCAGCAAATCGTCCAGATAAGGAAGAACACGAATGCCCTGGTTCCTTAGGATAGCCATGATGCCCGCCAGCACCTTGGTGAACACACGGGGGGCAGAGGCTATCCCGAACGGTAGTGCCACAAACTGGTAATGCTGATCCTCCAGCACAAACCTCAAAAACTTCTGATGTCCCTGAAAAATTGGGATGTGCAGATAGGCATCCTTGATGTCCACCGTGGTCATGAAGTCGCCTGGCCGAAGCGAGCTCATCGTGGACCGCAAGGTCTCCATGCGAAAAATAATATTCGGAACCAAACAACAGGCAAGGTTCAGAATCCTCCAATTAAAGGCAGTGTGGCATTCCCCCTCCCATTCTCATAGGCAATGTGGCATACCCCCTATACCATTCCCATAGCCAGTGTGGCATTCCCCCTATACCATTCCCATAGGCAGTGTGGCATTCCCCTCTCCCATTCCCATAGACAGTGTGGCATTCCCCCCACCCATTCCCATAGGCAGTTAGGCATCCCCCCTCCCATTACCATAGGCAGTGTGGCATTCCCTCCATCCCATTCCCATAGGCAGTGTGGTATTCCCCCCTCCCATTTCTCATAGGCAGCGTGGCATCCCCCCATTCCATTCCCATAGGCAGTGAGGCATTCCCCCCTCCCATTACCATAGGCAGTGTTGCATTCCCCCTATCCCATTCCTCAGGCAGTGTGGCATTCCCCCTATCCCATTCCTCATAGGCAGTGTGGTATTCCCCCCTCCCATTCCCACAAGCAGTGTGGAATTCCCCCTATACCATTCCTCAGAGGCAGTGTGGCATTCCCCCCATCCCATTCCCATTGGCAGTGTGGCATTCCCCCCTCCCATTCCCATAGGCAGCGTGGCATCCCCCCAATCCTATTCCTTCCGCTTGACCATACGGAGATATTATGCTCCACCCCCTGGGAGGAAAATTCTGTGAGTACTCACCTGTAGAATTGCTTTTACCATACATAGCACGGCCTGCTTCCAAAAATCCTTACGTATGGGTATTCCCGCCACAAGGTGGCGCAGTGTACTGCAAAAGAGTTGTGGCTCCTCCCGGTACCATATAAAAACGGAATCACCATAGACTTATCCAGTGTTGACGAGCAGTTATTCAGGAAACCGGGAGCTAATGAAGGTAAAAAAGGTAATAAAACCCCAACTAACTTGGAACAATCATCATAAAGAGGCAACCAAGAATAACGATAACAAGGGTGGGGTGAAGCAGGTCGTGCCATGCATAGTAAAAGCAATTCTCCAGGTGAGTACTCACAGAATTGTCTTTTTCCCATTGCATGGTACGGCCTGGTTACAAAAATCCTTACGTATGGGACGTCCAACAGCAGTGTCCGTAAGGTAGGGTGGGATCCCAAAAGAGAAACAACAGGCAGTTCAAACCACTACCGCCTGAAGTACCTTGCGTCCAAAAGCAGCATCAGCTGAGGCCTTAACATCAACCTTGTAAAACTTGGAAGTATGAACAGAAGACCAAGTTACAAACTTGTTCAACAGAAGCTTGGTGCTGAAAAGCCCAAGACGCATAAATAGCATGAGTGGAATGAGCAGTAACCCTAAAAGGAGGAACCTTCCCCCTGGCAGAATAGGCCTGCTCCACCACCTGACGGATCCACTTGCTGATAGTGGATTTAGCCGGAGGCAAACCCTTCCTAGGTCCAGCAGGAAGAACAAAAAGAGTGTCAGATTTCCTGAAAGACTCCTGAAAGCAACCAAATAAAACTTCAGAGCCCTGACAACATCCAAAGAGTGAAGGGTCCGCTCCTTAGAATTAGCAGGATTAGGACACAAAGTAGGCAAAACAATGTCCTGATTGGGATTAAAATCCGGTTTAAGCCGAAACACCACCTTATCCTGATGCCTTTCGAAATAAGGAGGTTTGATGGAAAGCGTCGCCAGCTCAGAAACTCGCCTGACAGAAGTAATGGCCACCAAAAAGGCCACCTTAAGAGTCAGAATGGGCAAAGCAGCCCCACGGATAGGCTCAAAGGGAGGACTCTGCAGAGCAGACAACACCAGATTCAGGTCCCAAACCGGTAGCATAGGCTTATGTGGCGGACGCACATGAGTAACTCCCTGGAAAAAAGTCTTAACCAACCGGTGATTGGCAAAGGATCTTTGGAAAAAAATTGCCAGAGCTGACACCTGTCCCTTGAGGGTACTAAGTTGAAGACCCGAATCCAAACCATGTTGCAAAAATTCCAGAATCCTGGGGATAGAAAACACCTGACAAGGAAGAGACTTGGACCCACACCAGGCAATGTAAGCATGCCATATCCTGTAGTAGATAAAGGACGAGGACTTCTTCCTAGCCCTAATCATGGTATCAACAACAGAAGCCGGCAAGCCCTTATCCATCAAGATGGAGGTTTCAGCAGCCAAGCCGTTGAAGCCAGCGTTTGTAAATTGGGATGGCACAGTTGTCCCTGAGTGAGCAGATCCAGATCCTTGGGCAGGGCATACTGATCTACTGCCAACTGCACGACGTCTGTGAACCACACCCCTCCTTGGCCAAAAGGGGGCCACCAGAATGGCTGGTACCCCTTCCTGGGCTATCTTGTGCAGCACCCTGCCCAGCAGAGGGAACAAATAGAGGAGCCGAAACTCTGTCCAAAGCATTGCTAGCGCATCCGCGGAGAAGGCCAGAAGGTCCTGTGACAGGGAGACAAACCTAGGAAGCTTGTGATTGTGGCGGGACGCAAACAGGTCCACATCCGGCTGACCCCAGCGGTGACACAGGGAGTGAAAAATTTTGTTGCTGAGGGACCATTCCCCCAGCCGAGACGTCCCCCTGCTCAGGGAGTCTGCCTCCTGGTTCTCCACCCGGAATGTAAACTGCCGAGATGCAAGGGACATTCTCCTCCGCCCAAGATAGTATCAGGAACACTTCCTTGGGGGCTTGCTTGCTCCGAGTCCCTCCCTGATGATTTATGTAGGCAACCGCCGTCTGGTTGTCCCAGTGGGTCTGAACAGTCCGACCCTGAAGGTGCGTGGTCAACTGAGAAAGAACTAACCTGATCGCCCTCAATTCCAGGACGATGATGGGAGAATGGGCCTCCTGGGGGCCCCACCGACCCTGGAACTTCAGAGACTTCCAAAAGCCCCCCAACCGGTCAGACTGGCATCCGTGGTGACAGTCTCCCAGCACTGAGGCAGAAAGGTCCTGCCCACTAGAAGGTTCCCTGAGTCCAGCCACCACAAGAGGGACTGTCTGGCCAGGGGGGACAGAGCAAATTCCTGATCCAGGGACACAGGGTCCCGATCCCAAACTGACCAGAGGTGCAACTGAAGAGGTCTCATGGGAAACTGACCGCTTCGAAGCAGGACACCAGCAGACCGACTAACTGCATCCCTTGCCAGATGGAAGGATGGGGACACAAGAGCAGAGGCTGTGCCTGCTTCTGAAGGCCCTCCACTTTCTGCTAGGCAGAAATACCTTGACCTGAGAGGTATCCAGAGTCATGCCCAGAAAGGACCTCACCAAAGACGGAGACAGTGAAGACTTGGGATAGTTGATCACCCAGCCGAAGGACTCGAGAGTGGAGGCCACCACCAGAGTATCCTTCTCGGCCTGATGAAGAGACTGAGTCGCAATCAGAATGTCATCCAGGTAAGGAAGGATGCGAATGCTCTGATTCCGCAGCAGAGCCATCACGCCCGCCAGCACCTTGGTGAACACCCGAGGCACCGAGGTGATAACGAACGGTAAAGCCACAAACTGGTAATGCTGATCCTCTAGCGCGAACCTGAGAATTCTCTGATGACCTGGAAAAATTGGCACGTGAAGGTATGCATTCTTGATGTCCACGGAGGTCATGAAGTCGCCCGGGCGAAGGGTACTGACAGCCGAGCGAAGGGTCTCCATGCGAAAGTGCTTGAACCTGACAAACCTGTTGAGACCCTTCAAGTCCAGGATGGGCCTCAGGGACCCGTCCTTTTTGGGGACCGTGAACAGATTGGAGTAGAACCCTCGACCCCGTTCCTGGGAAGGCAGCAGGCAAATGAGACAGACGTTGAACCGCAAGGCGCAAACCCTGAGCTGACAGAGGGTTTTGAGACATCCGGGATCTGATGAATCTTGGGGGCGGCCTGGCTGCAAACTATCTTGTAACCGGAGGACACCACCTCCTGAATCCACCGGTATGAGACACGCAGCCTCCAGACGTGAGCTCCTCTGGGAGCACGAAAGGAGGGGAGGGAAGGCCGAGGCTGTCTCCTAAGTTGAGGCAGCCTACCATCCTTGGCTAGAACATCCAGACGCTCACCAAAGAGCCGCAGCCCCATAAAGGGGAGCCAAGTGAGAGTCTTCTTAGCGGCAGCATCAGCCACCCACTGACGCAGCCAAACAGAGCGGCACATAGCCACCAAAAGGGCAGAGGCCCTACCGCACAGCAGTACCGCATCATCCATGGCAGTAAGGACAAAGGCAACAAAATCAGAGCAAAGCAAAAGTGACCTATAATCCTCCCACCTGCTACCAGCCGTACCGCCATCAAGGAGACGCTTGAGCTGTTTCTTAAGGGCAATAGCTGTAATGGCAGCAGCGCAGACCAGACGCAGCCCAGCCCCCACACATGTAAAAGTATGGCAGGGCAGCTGATCCATGCTCTGGTCCTCGCTTTCCTGCAGTGTAGTAGTGTCAGCGGAAGGCATGACCGAGCTGTTGGACAGTCCAAGAACGGGAGCGTCCACCTCAGGGGGACACGACCATCGCTTGACCAGGTTGGCAGGAAAAGGATACCTCTTATCCAACCCTTTGGGCACTGCGGGCAATCTATTAGGACGTTCCCACTCCTTGAGCACCATATTAGTGAAATGGCTCTGCTCAGGGAACTCCAGACGCTGTTTATGAGGACGAAAAAGCTCACCCTGCTTCCTCTTAGCCACCTCAGAAGGGGCAAGATTTCAAAAATGTGAGCCAACAGGCTATCAGTTTCCTCAGGGAACCATGAGTCCTCCCCAGACGCAGACCCAGGGTCACTGCCGTAACCCCCCTGCTGGTGCCCAGATGAGTCAGAGTCCTGGAAGAGTTCCCCCTCCTCTAGGGGGTAAAGGCCAACAAAATCATCAGGTCCCTCATCCTCCTCAGGAAAGAGGGATGGCACGGGAGCTAGGTGCCGCTTCTTGCCAGAGGCCTTACGTGGAACAGGCCTGGCAAGCTGCCTTTCAATGATGGCCACACGCAGCGCCAGATCAGACTGTGACGCCCCGCTAGTATCCCCCTCACTGGGGGCTAAATGCAGGCGCGGGGGGGTAGGCGATGCCGAAAGGGGGTGCAGAGCTGGGAAGCGAAGCAGGTAGCCCAGCTTGGACCGCAACAATACCCTGGGCGCACGGCACACACACCGCGGCACTGTTACTCAGAGGGGATGCCCCGCACATGGCACACAGCCGGGATTGCCCCGAAGGACCCCCAAGCACGCTATCCCCAGAAGCCTCCATATGGTGATTAACACAGGCGCAATAGGCCAGCGCAGGGTAAGGGCTAATAAAAGCCACCCGGGATGCCCCCCCAAGGGATGCCCCCAAAAGCCAGTAAGGGAAGATGAGGGAGGGTAAAGGGGTAGGACCAGGAGAAACCACAACCCAAGTTGTCCCGCCTGAAAGACATAAGTAAAGACACATACGCATCCCGCAGCACATGCCCCAAGGAAACCAAAAAAACCCCAAAGGGGACTCACAGACCAAGCAGGGCAAAGGCACCAGCCGCCAGACCACAGGAGGAAGCGACAACAGACAGAGATCACCGCCGCAGCTCCGGGATGAAGAAGGGCCCTAGACATGCAGCAGAAGCAAAATGGCGCTGGCAGAGGAACCTTGAGGGGCGGGCTGTGGGAGGAAGACGCAAAAACGGCGCATGGGCAGTTAAATGGCAAATGCATTTTAACACAGGTAAATGTGGGGTTTGCACATGGGAAGGAGAAATCTGTGCCATGATTACACGCTAAAGAAATGCTTGGTAAAACAATAATAGAAAAGGACCTAGGGGTTTTAGTTAACAATAAACTTAACTGTAGTAATTGATGCCAGGCAGCAGCAGCCAAGCAAACAGGATCATGTGGTGCATCAAGAGGAGCATAGGTGCTCATGACCTGAACATCATTTTACCCCTGTACAAGTCACTGGTCAGGCACCTATGGAGTACTGTGTACAGTTCTGGGCACCTGTGCTTAAAGCGGACCTTCACTCTAAATAAGAGTCTATCTTATATGTTTCCCACACCCTGTACATACAGATTGCTCACATTAAAAATCATCCTACCTGCATCTACTGCATTTTATAAGCCTTTAAACATCCAAGATGGCGGCTTATGGAAGCTGCCATTTTTGCAGGCAGCCTGCAAACAGGAAGTGCCTGCAAACAGGAAGTGACTGTGCTGCTCTGCATTCTGGGACTGCTGACCTTTCCCTGACCCCAGCTCTGCTCTGTCTGAGCAAAGCACAGCTATAACCCGCCCCCCCTGTACCTTATCCCACTCTCCTCTCATCAGTAAGTGTGATGCTTCTGAGTCAAGATGGCGGCGCCCGTATCCTAAATTCCCGAACAGAGTTGCAGCCCAGTGGGGGAAAGTATAATAAATTAGTGACTAAACATGTAAAATATATTAATTTTAGATGCTGAGGAATTGTTTTTTAAGAGTTTGGGCTTTTCATTAAATCATGGTGAAGGTCCGGTTTAAGAAGGACATATCAAAACTGGAGCGCGTTCAAAGGAGGGCAACTAAATTAATAAAAGAAGTGCAGGGCTAGAGTACCCTAAAAGATTGTCGAAGTTAGGTTGATTTAATTTGGAAAAGAGATGCCTGAGGAGTGAACAAAGATCTGTTCCACAATCTATTTATACCCCAGAATGTAACCATAACCCGAGGGCATCCACTAAGGTTGAGGTAAGGTGCTGAGGAAACTGAGGAAAGGTGCTTTCTCCATTGACATATGAGGGTTTTTTTCTCTGTAAGAGCAGTGAGACTATGGAACTTGCTGCCAGAGGAGGTAGTTATGAAGTATACAGTAAAGTATGGCCTAGATGCCTTTCTGGCATGTAATAAAATTTCAAGCTATGGCTACTAGACCACTGGAAGGAGATAAACAGGCTGATCTGGATAAATAAAGTCTTGATTCAGCCTTACATACTATATTACTCCTTTGTAGTTTTCTGTATAAATGTGTGTTTAAGTTAAAGATCTGTATTATGCCTGAAGAAGAATTGTACTGGAACACCGATGTCTTTGCTGTCCCCCTGTGTTATATTACAGACTATCAGTCATTGCATAGATGTGGCAATGACATCATTGCCACACACAACATTGGCAACAAATAGACGAGGCGGAGCTTTACAGCTAAAACAGGCGGCATTATCTGGGATTAGAATGAAGGAGGAGCATTAAAAATTAGCAAAATGTATTCCTAAAGGGGGGAGCAATTCGGGGGGAGCAATTCAGGGGATGCTAGGTAAAAATTTGGGGTTTGGTCCACTTTAAGCACTGTTTAATTTGCACACATGTAGAAATAGTGCACACAGGAGCTGACTTCACAAATGTGAGAACTACTATACTGCAAAGTGTACAATAGGACAAAAACTGTTGGGTCTTACTGCAGAGTCTTCTGGACGAAGGGGAGGGAAGTGGGTGTTCAGTGCTTCGAGGATATCTAGCAAGGGTCTGCCATCTTCAAACATATTAAGCACAATCTGTAAGAAGGAAAGAAAAGGCATCAGGTCTGCAGATCAGTACCTATACAGGGAAAGCAGTCAAATCATTAGGCTGCTGGGGAAGAGCAGTCAGACAACACAGGAGTTCATTCACAGGTACACCCAGAAGGCAGGGTGGTGCTGCTAATTTCACGTGTCATATAGATGTAATTATCGTTTTTCAATGAAACTCATGCATGGTCTCTAATCACCAATTTCTATTAATAAAGAACTATTAAGCAAATGCGAATAACAGTGCACCCAAAAATTAATCTAATCTAGTCCCAAGCAACGGACTGTACACTGTGTAACTAACAATGCCCAAAATCCCCATTAGTCTTATCGGTAACGTTTTTTTCTCCCTCTTCCTTCAGGGCGCCACTTGAGAGCATAAACAAGTAATCTAGATTAGGGGCAGGATACTGATTGAAGAACTTTTCCCCTGAAGGACTGGACAGGAGGTCCAATCTATAGCGTCTAAGAAATGTGTTAGGAGAAGACCACATGGATTTCTTTCAAGAAAGACTCTGATTTTTTTGCCCAGGAAGTGGAGACTGCCCTGGTGGAGTATGCAGTGATGTAGGGAGGTGGTGTGTCCATACATGTGTAGGCTAGGGAAATGGCCTGTCTAATCCACCTGGCTATGGAGGACTTGGAGACGGCCATCCCTTTATTTTTCCCACTAAATGAGACGAAGAGCCTATCCGTCTTTCTCCAAGTGTGTGTTCTAAGTAGAGTATCAAAATTGACATATCTTCCTAATTTTCCTGACTGCTCCTAAAGGATGTGAGAATAATGTCCTGTGATCTGTGAAAGGTAGAAGCAATCTTTGGTAGAGAGAATGTGGTCTAAGTATGACCGTATCTGTAAGTATTGTGCAAAAAAGTTCCCTAACAGAGAGGGCCTGCAGGTCGCTGAGCCTGGCTGCCAAAGTGATAGCCAGCAGGGTATCACTTTGGGTTAGGATCTTATCTGATACCTCTGAGAGTGGTTCAAAAGATGACCTCATTAACCCCTTAAGAACAAGAGTGAGGTCCCAGGTAGGGCATCTTAAAAACCTTAGAAATTTGAAGCTGCCTGGGGGTGACCAAGGGTACGTAGCAACTGAGGGGGCTGTCCTTGCTAACAGGGCAGCCTTGCAGATTTTAAGCGTAGAGGCCATGTCCATTTTCATGGAACATACAGTTTCTAAGATAAAAGAAGCTGCTTCACCTCCCAACTTGCTATCAATACAGGGCTGACAGAGAGGCCTATTCCAGAACTCTAAAAGGATAGCTTGACAACTAAGGCACAATTTGGCTAGTCTATACTCTAGGCTCTGTCTTTTTTTTTCTTTTTAAGCTTGGGGTTAACATTACCCGACTGGAAGAAAAGAAAGAAGAGACAAAGTGTTGAACAAAAGCCCCCGAGCTTAACCCAGCACTTTTTCTATGGCCCAAAATGCGGAAAATTCCCATCTCACAAGCTTTTTCCGTCCCCGCTGTGTTGCTGCTCCTCTCCTGATCCTTTCCACAGGTCTGCTTCACCGCCGCACCCGGGATCGCTGTCCCACTGCCATTGGCTTCATTCCTGGCTTTTGCAGCCAAGAACAACCATTGGCTGGACGACCACGCATGCCCGCCCCCCTCCAACTGTGCTGTTCCGTTCCCCAGTCCTGCCGGCGTCCGTCCTGCCCACAGATCCGCGCTCACCTCCTGAACATTCCCGTCGCCTCTGTCAGATGCCACTGTGCCCTACATGCAGAACAACCTAGGTGGGTGGAAAAGAGATGCCATGGACCCCTAGGGCTGCAGGAAGACCATCCTGTGGAGGTATAGCCCAGGGTTTTAAGCATCACCCCAGGAACTCCTGGGGTTGAAAATAAAAAACTAAAACAACAAACAGGATAAAGTAATGGTCCCAGCTGTTTCCTGGAGGGGAAACACAAAATACTGAGGATTGTGAGGAAGGGGTGGGACTTTAAACTTGTCTCAGCTTTGGGTTTCTTCTCCAGGGGGCTGAGCAGTCTCTCAAGTGGCCGTCCTGAACAACGAGGGAGAAAATTAAAATAAGTAAAAGTACTGAAGAACTAAAAATACAGTAGTGCATGTGCAGTTGTAAGGGGGGCCACACACTTGCAATGGCCCATTGGGAGGGCACGCATGCCAGGCCCACCCCCTTCCAACTGGGCATGTGGAGCCAGCGGGAGCGTACTGCTCACTCAGGAGCTGAACAGCGCTTCCAGATTGGTGGGCAAAGTGGTTTGCGTACACCTCACTGATTACAACCCAGTGCAATCTCCCATTCAGTGAATGGACAGAGTAGTAAGAAATAATTTTTTTTTTTTTTTTTTTTTGCGATACAGCTCCTGTATTGTTCCACATTATAAAGCAGGCCACAGGTTTCAAGCAATATGGAAAACAAAAAGCGTCTCTCAGACACATCTGTACATCTGTTGCAGAAAAGCGTGCAATGACTTGGACAAGGTATGAAAATATTAGACACTTCATGAAAATTTAAAGCCATTGCCCAGGCACACTCAAAATTATTTGTTTACTTTTTAAAAATGAATTTATATTGCCAGAGTAAGTACATTAAAGTTTCACCTCCTGTAATGTCTTCTGTAATGGGAGTGGCCGGGCGGGAGTGATGCAAGTATGTACTGCATGCATTATACTGAAGTGAGCCAAGATTGATTCTAGCCTATCACTAACAGAGGGGGTGTTAACATGACACCAGCCTCAGGATTTTATTGGTAGCATGGATCAGGGGGGAGGCAAGCAGAGAGATATGGATTGGCACAGTATCAAGTAAGCTGCCAGGCAAAAGATTTTATAGTTTGATTGGTAAAACCATCATACTGTAAAGATATTTGTGACATCAGCAACGCGGAGCCCTGTTTTGGGCTAGAATCATGAGGAAAGAGTTAGTAGACCCCTTAGGCTTCCTGGAGGTGTGAAAATGAAGGCAAAGTATAGCAAAATCATCTTCATACATGGCAATGCCCTGTCTCAAGCTTTGGGCATAAAAGAAGAGAAACCCCCACTCACCTCACCTGTCAACTCGAACAGTTCTCAGCAATTTCTTGCTCTAAGGGTCTTCTTTTTGTGTCTAATGTGACTCCCGGAAATCTCTCAGGAAATGATCTCATGTTAAAGTGATACTGCAGGGAAAGGAAATTGTTACACCATTGTGTTGGGTTACATTTGGCACGGTCCTAAACTGTTCTCTCTTTTTAAATTGATGCAGAGATGGCCGAGATACTGGGTTTACAGGTTCATCTCTTTTTTATACCGTCCTCCAATCAGCTCAGCTGGGACAGGAATCCACCAGATTCATCACAGATTATCCAAGGGCCATGCCCACTTTATTTCAGAAGATAAATCATAAAGTAAAAACGTAAACCTCGTTATCTCTGCTAATTCTTCTTAAATTTAAACTCGGAAAACAGTTTAGGACAGTGCCAAATGTAACCAGACGCAATGGTGTAACAAACACCTTTGCCTGCAGTAGCACTTTAAGAACGTTTGGAGGGAGGGGCGTGTCCCAAGCGCTATGGTGAGCGGACGTCTGTAGCGGAGCTCCCGACCCCTGTGCCTGGGGAGACCTTTTACATTGCGAGTGCCAACACCTGAAATAGATGGCCAGAAAGAAGAACAGAAGGGGAAGCAGCGGAGGTGGCCAGAGAAGCCCTTGGAAGTGGCAGACGGCGGGGAAGTGGCTGCGGAGAGAGGCGGTGGAGGCGGGCAAGATGGCGCCCACGCCGGAGAGCGAGGAGGGGAGCGGGGTGGAGGAGAAGTCACCCACCGGCTCCTACAGCGATGTGTCCAGCGATGAGCGGGGAGGCGGCTGTGATCCTCTCGTGATGAGAGCGGCGTAAGAGCCGCAGCAAATACCGCGGAGCCCCGCGGGGAGCGGTATACACCCAGGGGAGAATGAGTGGAGCAAGATGGCGGCGGGTGCGCTCCCGGCCACGTCATCTCCATCCGGGCCGCTGGCGGTGCAGAGGGGGGGAGCGGGCAGAGCAGCACGACGAGCAGAGACGCTGCAGCCCTGCTTCCTCCACCACGCAAAGACCCTGACATTAAAGTGGCTGTCACAGGGAGCCAGAAAAGAAGTCTGGGAGGAGATGAAGAGCTGTCCAGCCCCAGAGACTGTACTGACCCTACGAGCCCTGGCATAAGGGGCAATGTAAAAATCTGCTCACCGGCTGGGGTTGTGGGGGGGATGCTGGGAGGACTGGCCCAATATGCATATGTGCCCCGGCCCACACCTGACTCACATAAGCGTGCCTCCGATGGTGATGCGGGTTTTGGGGATGCCCTACCACAACGGCCAAAGAGATCGGGAAGAGAGGATCGGAGTGCTGAGCGGGAAGTGGGTGACAGGGGTGCTGTGTCAGGCTCTCCACTATACTCCCTGACATCATCCCCAGAAAGAGAGGCAGGACCGCAGGTTGTCAGCCCCATACCAATGTCCGCGGCGGCCCCATTTGACTCGCCACAGCCGGCCAAGCCGATGGAAACGCCAGATGGCTGGACGCCTGTCACCTCTCCCACACCACCATCTAGTGGTGTGCTGTGTGAGCCTGAAATCCACCTTGCGACCATATCCCTTCTGAAGGGCCTTCCCAACAAAGCTGATATTGAAGGGCTGATCGCAAAATATGAGGCTGCACATAAACGAGAGATTGCAGCGCTGAAGCAGCAGGTGTCGGCCGTCGAGTCAAGAGTCACCTCGCTAGAAACTGAGCGATCCTCTGAGTCAAGTCGTATACAGGCGCTTGAAGCCAGGTGCGATAGGCAGGAAGCCTTGCTACAGGAGTGCAACCTGCATCTGGACGACCTGGAAAATAGAAGCATACAGAACAATCTGCGGCTAAGGGGCATCCCGGAAGGAGAAGGGAGCGAGGACTTAAAGCCGATAGCGACAACCATTTTTAATTCAATATTGGACAGAGACGTGTCGGACGCCATAAAGCTTGACAGAGTCCACAGATCTTTGGGCCCAAAGAGCCAGGACCCGGCATTCCCGAGAGATGTCATTTGTCGGGTCCACCACTACACGCTTAAAGAAGAGATCGCCTGAAAGGCGTGGAGCAAAGGCGAGATGCAATATAAAGGTGCGTCCGTCAAGATTTTTCCGGATTTATCAAGGCGGACGCTACAAATGCGGAGAGCCCTGAAACCCCTCTTGGAAGTTATTACACGAAATGGAGCCACTTATAGATGGGGTTTTCCGTTCCACTTGATTGTCCGAAAGGGACAAAGCTCATATGTGCTCAAGTCCTATCAAGATCTGGGGGGGCTTTTCGCCTACCTACGTTGTGAGCCTATCCGGATTCCAAACTGGCTCGTAAGTGACTTGCTACCGCCGTCTAGGTCCACGGAAAGAGAGAAGCGACAAGGCCCGAGGAGCTTCCGAGACCTCAGGCGGCTCAAACGGGTGCCAAGGCGTTCAGAGGAAGAAGCTCGATTGACTCTTGACGGTGAAGAATCCCTGTATCTTTTCGTCCTTCTTGCCCCCCCCCCCCCCCCCGCTCTCCCCTGTGGGCTGCTCGGGGCGGGGGGATCGAGAACGGACGAATTTAATTATAGTGGTGTTATCTGTTGGTCTCGGGGACTGGTCCTCGTGATTGAACAGAATAGAATATAGAATGCTATTGTTGGTGTTTTAGCGCCTTTACTTAAGTATTTGCGTTTTGGCTCCAGTTGGGACCACAGGGCTAGCCTTGCTGTCTAACTCGTAGCTTTGCTATCTCACTGTCATCTCAAAAGGCTCCAATGACTCAAAAGGTTTGTTGGTTGTTAACATGGTTTATTGACCCCCTGGCCGGTGGAAATCGGGCAGTTGCTCCTGGATGCTCTCCTCTTAGATTGGACACGTTCCCCAAGTAGGCCAGCCTTATTGACTCTAGTAGTTGATAAGACCCTCTAGTCTCCCCTGGTTTTAGGGATAGTTTAGTGTTTCCCCCCCCTTTTCTTTTTCCCTTACTGCTCCCGATATCCCCGCTCCTTTCTACCCAGTCCCCCTGCTCCTTACCCTCCCCCCGTACCTCACCTTAATCCCAACGGGCAATTCACATAGGTGTCTCTTTGGACTTGGTGGGACTCCCCTGACTGGGTTGGTTGGTTGCCTCAGGGGTCGGCTGATCTATTCATAGGGAACGGGCTGAGTGAAGGGAACGTGCCGAGAGCTAAGATGGAGGATTTCAAAATAGTCTCGCTCAATACGAAGGGTATGAATAGCCCAGAAAAGAGGTCCTTGGTATTGGGGAACCTGAAGGGATTGGGAGCCCAGGTAGCCTTCCTCCAGGAGACCCATTTTAGGTCAACTAACCCTCCCTCCTTTGGGAATAGACATTTCCCGAAAACATATCACAGCCATTCCCCAGACTCTAGATCACGAGGGGTAAGCATGGCCATATCGGCCTCTCTTCCATGGGAGTTGGTTGACTTTAAAACTGATGTGGAAGGGAGATGGATATTTCTAAAGGGTCGGATATCGTCTTCACTATTCACGTTTTCCAACATCTATATGCCAAACTCTGCACAGTTGACCTTCCTGGGGAAAGTGTTGGAGGACCTTGCCATGTTCAGGGAGGGAGAATTAGTGCTGGGCGGTGATTTCAACCTGACCCTAGACACACTATTGGACACATCCAAGGGGTCTCCTCATCTATCCTACATCAAATTGAAGAAGCTTAAAAAAACCCTTGCCCAACATCAGTTAGTTGACCCGTGGAGGATACAACATCCAGATTCACGCAATTATACCTTTTTCTCCCCTCCCCACGGGTCATATTCTAGGATCGATATGATAGCCCATAGTTCTTTGAACCGTGTAATAGACACGGAGATATGCTGCATTACCATCTCTGACCATGCTCTGATTTTGATTAGACTCACGCTCCCTCACCCGGGACCAAGGAGCTGGACATGGCGCCTAAATAACTCCTTGCTAGGGGACCAAAGAGTCCTGGCAGAGCTTCAGAAAGACATTAAAGATTTTTTTTAATTGAACAAATCACCCGAGATCAACCCGGGAACTCTATAGGAGACGCATAAGTGTTTTATCAGGGGAACCCTTATAAAGCTAGGCTCGAGATTAAAAAAAGAGAAATCGGAATGTGTTCTGAAACTGCTCAACGAGATTAGGAAACTGGAGACCCTGCATAAGAAGTCTCTCTCGGCCATCCACCTCTCGGCCCTGACAGCATCTAGAGAAAAACTTAAAATGCTATGTTGTGATAGGCTTAAAATGCAAAAAGTCAGATGCCGCAGGAAATTCTACGAGTCGGGGGATAAATGTGGCAAACTTTTGGCACGGGCCTTGAGGGCGGAGAGGGCGAAGACGTTTGTCCCAAAAATAGCTGATTCGAGGGGTAGTGTGGTCCATTTGACCAGTGAAATTGCAGAGGTCTTTAAGAACTTCTATGAGGGATATACAATCTCCCAAAAGTAGAAGGCCGGGAGCGAGATGAAGCTATAAGAAGGTATATAAGGGAATCTGGTCTGCCAAATTTGCCAAGTGAAATTGTGGAAGAGCTGGAGAGGCCTATTTCGTTGGAAGAGGTCCAGAAAGCAATCTCGGGGGCCGCAGGGGGAAAGGCGCCGGGCCCTGATGGCTTTACGATTGAATACTACAAAAAGATGCTCCCCTTGGTGGCTCCGGGACTCTTGGATGCCTTTAATTCATTTAAGAAACCAGATTGCATACCCCCGGACTCACTTAGGGCGCATATCTCAATCATCCCAAAAGAGGGGAAGGACCCTGGTTTGTGCGCTAGTTACAGGCCTATATCCCTATTGAACACGGACATCAAGATTTTTGCAAAGGTCCTCGCATCCAGGATGGCTCCCCATCTACACCACATCATAGCCCTTGATCAAGTTGGCTTTATGCCGCATAGGGAGGTGAGGGACAATACTATTAAGGTCCTTAATTTGATTCAATGGGCTCAAAAAAGCGGTGTCCCGTCCCTCCTGCTTGCTACTGACGCGGAGAAGGCCTTTGATAGAGTTCATTGGAACTTTATGCAGAGCACTCTTAGTCATATTGGCCTTGGCCCTAATGCTCTGGGCTGGATACAGTGCCCCCTCCGCGTCGGTACAGTGCCCCCTCCGCGTCGGTGCGATTGAATGGGACGCTCTCGGGTTCCTTTGGTATCACTAATGGGACGAGGCAGGGGGGCCTCTTTCTCCACTAATCTTTATACTTACCCTGGAGCCTCTTCTATGCAAAATTCGGGGAAACAGTGACATTAGAGGTATGGGAGACCAGGTAGGTAGGTATAAGGTTGCGGCTTTTGCTGACGACCTTATTTTTGGTCTGACGCTCCCAGAGACCTCTATACCAAACCTAATGAAAGAATTAAAAATATACGGAGAGTTGTCAGGCTATTGAATCAATTACCAGAAATCCGAGGTTCTTAATGTCAATGTCCCTGAGAAAAGATTCAATAATATACAAAAATCCTTCCCCTTTAAATGCTCGGAAGACAGTGTAACTTATCTTGGAACGAAAATCTGTAGGAACTTGACGGATGTTTTTTCCCTTAACTTCCCTCCACTGCTCAAACAATTTGAGGACGATATAACCAGGTGGTCGGGTAGGAAGCTATCATGCTTTGGTCGTTGCAATGCACTGAAAATGGTGCTGCTCCCGCGGCTTCTTTATCTAATGCAGGCCCTCCCGGTAGCTATCCCGCAGGCTTTTTTTCGGAAGGTGGAATCTCTCTTTCGGAGGTTTGTGTGGGGGGGGGGGGGTGGGAAGCCAAGAATTAGCGGGGCCATCCTTACTAGGAGCAAAAATAGGGGCGGTATAGGTCTTCCTGACCCGAGACTTTACTATGCGGCGGTCCATCTCAACAGAGTGGTCGACTGGTGCCTACACCGGGACCATAAACAGTGGGTCTCCATTGAACAGAGTGTTGTGGGGGCCCGAGTAGACTGTATTCCGTGGGTGGATCAGAAGGATATACCACTAATACTGCAACACGCCATGGTGGGGACTACGTTGAAAGTGTGTGGCCAATATTTTCAACGGGCGAACCTCTCCCCGAAACCTTCGCCAATATATATCTGGGGTTTTTAAGTGGAACAAAACCTGGGAGTTTCATTATCTAGGGCAGTAGTCCTCAAACTTCCTCCTCAAGGGCCGAGACAGGCCAGGTTTTGCAGCTCTCCACGCTACTCCACAGGTGAATTAACTGGTGCTCAGACAGAGCTAAAGCCCTAATTATTACATCTGTGCATCAGCATTGAGAGCTGCAAAACCTGGCCTGTCTCGGCCCTTGAGGAGGAAGTTTGAGGACTACTGATCTAGGGTGTTGTTTCTCATTCCTTGGGCATTTTGTTAATTTCCCCCACTTGTGTGATCACCTTGTTTACTCAAATCACTGGAGATCCCATGGCACATATGCCAGTTAGTTAGGTTTCCTAGCTGTGCATATGAACGCTGACCCAGCTCGGGTATGTACTGTGGAACCGCTGATGAGGTGAGTAAACAAGGTACTCTGAGGATTTCACACAAGAGCATCCCAAATTGACATGCCCCAGAATAGTCTGGCCCTGGATTCTAGAAGATAAGAAGCTTTTGTTTCTCTTTTATAAGTTAATCTCAAAGAAATCTACAGGTATTTTATTGCATTTTACTGTGAAGTGAATTGTGTGCACATCAGGGCAAAACATGTGGCACTTGTTCAACATAACACAGGACAACTGACAGCAGGGCACACTCACCTTTCCTCGGAAGCCAGCGCTGAGTTTGGCGTAGTGTCTATAGCAGAGCAAACCTGGGGCCTGCTCATGAGTCACCTCTAAGAAATCCACAATTCGCTTAAAGTTCTCAAAGTCTCTTTTCTTCATCACCTGCCAGACAGCTCTGGCCACTATGGTGACACCTTCATACTGAGACCCTGAAAATACAAAAAAAAACAAAACTTAAGTTAGTTATCTGGTAACTTCTTTTCTAAACATCTGAATGGGCAGCAAACTCTTGAGACCTTATGGCTCTGCCCCTAGGTAGTAACACATGACCACCAGAAATGAATAAAGTTTGGCTCCTCCTCCCAGCCTCCAGTTGTTAGAGATCTGCAAAATACAAAGACAGTCCAGAACACTACAGGTAATTATAGGAGCACTATTGTGAAAAAATGGGACAATAATATAAATCCATACAAATATGCTGGATGGCGGGAGGAGAGGTCACTTTACACCCCGCATCAAGAAATATCAAGCCAGGCTTGTATTTTATTTTTATTAATGGAAGGAACAAGAAATCAGGTGACAGGTTCTGTCACACCTAATACACTAAACCCGTCACCCCTGGATTTTATTCCTACCAGAAGAAAACCACAGGTATGGCAGGAGTTTTATTAAGTTTAGGTGTATAAGTGATCCCTCTTTTCATTAGCCAAAATTTTTAGATGGGTTTTTAATATCACACAACTTTGTGATAGTGCTCCTTTAAGCATGAAAAAAATGCATCCAATGATAACCCAAGGGAGGGAAACCTGTATGCTGCCCATTCGGATGTTTAGAAAATAAGTTACCAGCTAACTAACTTAAGTTAACTCAAATAATCCTTAGGGCAGCATACTCTTGAGAAGATAAGCAATCTACCTCTACTAGTGCCAAAGCACTGATTGTCTAAAGTTAGCAGGTCTAAACGGTAATGCCTAACACAAGTCTTGGCTGAAGACCAAGTGGCCCCTCGTAGAGTGAGCTGTAATTCTTTCTGATACAGGAGATCCATTATAAGCAAAACTGATTGCGCTTTTCATCCAACGGGCTAAGGTTGTCTTAGACACCCAATGGCCCTTTCTAGGACCTGAGAATGAAATGAATAAGCTATCCACCTTTAACCAACGATTTATCCACAAGAAGAAACTTTACTATCCCCCGGCAGAAAAACTATTTTCTGTGTCCAATGAAAGTCAGAAGATATCTTTTGTAGGTAAGCAGGGTTCCACCCTTAAAACCACCCAATCCTGGAAAATCTGAAGAAAGGGGTGATGGTAGGATAATTCTTGGATATCACTGATTCTGTGGGCAGAAGTAATTGCCACTAAAAATAGTAGCTTCCATGTGAGAACTTTAATAGGCAAATCCAATACTGGATCAAATGGAGGAGCCGTCATGGCTGTCAGGACTCTAGCCAGATCCCAGTGAGGCAATAGCTTCATGCGGACTGGTCTAGAACAGCCAGAAGAAAACTTCTGACGAACAAAAAGGATGAAAACCTCTTATCCAAAAATACTGAGAGAGCCGCCAGTTGGACCTTCTGAGTACTGACACCCAAATTAACTCCATCCTGGAAAAAAATCAAAGCATAACCGGAATGCCGGAGGCAGGCCTTCTGTTCTGAGTCTTCCATGTTTTAAAGGTCTTCTAGACTTTCAAATAAATCTCTCGTCATCTTCTTTCTACTAGACAGTAGGGTCTTGATAACATTGTCTGAAAAACCCTTTCTTAGAAGCATGATGACTTCAGGGTCCACAGAGTCAAACACCACCTCTGGGGATCTGGACAAAGCACTGGTCCCTGGGATAGCAGGTCCCGCCTTCCCGGAAACTCCCAGGGCTCCTGTATGGACAGTGTCTTTAATGTTGACAACCATTGCCTCTTTGGCCACCAAGGGGCCAGAAGCAGAATTCAGATTGGAGGAAATGCATAGACCAGACCGAAGGCCCAATCGTGGACCAGGGCATATTTCCTGAGCTGAGTCGGAGGGATTTAGAGAGAAAAACTTCTTTAGCTTTTGGTTCTTTCAAGATGCAAAAAGATCCACCTCCGGGGTTCCCTACAGGACACAGATTTGATCAAATACCTCCTGGTTCAGGGATCATTCTACCTCCAACAGCAGGGAGAAACTTAGAAAGTCCGCCACATGATTCAGGCACCCTTTCAGATGAATGGCTGACAAAGATACCAGGTTCTGTTCTGCCCAAAGCAAAATTTCTGCTGCAGGGAGACCTTGTCCCCCTGTCGATTCAGGTATGTCATAGTCGTTGCGCTGTCTGTCCTGACAAAGGCCTCCTTTACCGCTATCAACAAACTTAGGTTTGACGAGGACTGCCTTTTGGACCACTTGCCGTGTGCAGTCAAGAACCTGCAATGGGCCCCTCAACCCCATGAGGAGGCGTCTGTTACAATCTTCTCCTTGGGATCTCTAGACCACTGACAAATCAGTTTTCACACAGCCACCACTCCAGCGAGTTCTTAACCATATCGGAGATCTCTATCAAATCTTTTAGGGACTGCCGAGACTTGACCCAGGTGCTTAGGATATGCAGCTGGAGAGTCCTCGAGTGTAGCTGACCCCACCTTACCACTGGGAAGGCTGAGGTCAAAACCCCAAGACCCTTATAGCTTGACGCACCAGGACAGTCTGACTGGGGAACAAAGATTGAACTGCTTCCTGATGGGACTTTATCTTTTGGGAAGGCAAGACAATTTTCTGAAGGATCGTATTGCTCTCAAACCCTAGATAAGTCGTGATCTGAGACAAAACTAGACTAGATTTTTCGTAGTTCAGAACCCACACTAATTGAAGCCATGTTGCACATAGATCCTGGAGTAATTTCTCCTGGTTGAGGGCAAAAGTAGGAGATTGTACAACTAGGCTATGACCCAATCCCTTTTTGCCCTAAATACACCAGAGGTTCGGCTAGAACCTTGGTAAAGATCCTGGGAGCTGATGCCAGAGAAAATGAAAGTGAAGCATTTGGTCTCCTATCTTTATTGCAAGCCTCAGGAAAGCTTGAGCATAATGGCTCATTGGGAGGAGGCATACTTGAGGTCTATTGAGACTATAAAGGAAGCAGATTCCTGACAGAAAAGATGAACTCCATGCGGAAACGCCTGTAGTGTACCGAGAGATTCAGTTTTGTGAGAATGAACCTGAATCCCCCGGAAGCCTTGAGTAGAAACCCTTCCCCCACTGCTGGCAGGGAACTGAAAAATCACCCCCATGGCCAACATAGAATCTAGACTGTTCCAGATGGCCAGTCTTTCCTCTCTGCCCCTTGGGAGAGGAGTAACAAAAAAAAACTTGTGGGAGGGGCATGAATGAATTATATTGGGAAGCCTTCTCTTATACTTATGGATATAAAGGGACAATATATAGTAGGGATCCCCACCAGATGTGAAAGGATCTTAGCCGAGCCCCTTATGAGGGAGCTGGCATCATTTCTTTAGAGAGCAGGACTGCTGGGTACCAAACAAGGGGTAGAGGTAAATAACGTGCCTGTAAATTAGGTATCCAAGCAATTTCCAAAGAGCTGCAATTAAAACACTGGAAATGCTAAAATTGCACCTGATTCTTAACCCTCTGTTTGCAATACAGGGAGACCAGAAAGAATCGATATATATAGCGCATGTGCATTCCCCTTTAACTGGGAGCCTGTGCGCTGAGCAGGGAACCCAGCGGCGGTGAGGTCATTTCCATGCGCGGCCCAGTTCCCTGCTCAGTGTACAGAGGGGAAGATTACCATCAGTGCTCCCCCCCCCCCCCCCCACTTCCTTAAAATATCAGAAGCGGCATGCACACCTAGTTGAACAGCTGGAAGGAGAGGGCATCCCGACAACGCTGCAACCCTCACCCCTCCTCTCCTTGCGGCGAGCTTGTAACAGCCACTGTCGCTCCTCGGACTCCTCTGCCCCAGCCACCCGATTGTCCGACCGAACTCACATCAGGTAGTGTGTGTGTGTGTGTGTGTGTGTGTGTGTGTGTGTGTGTGTAGGGGGGGGGGGGGGTTGGGAGCCGGCCATCCCGATTTTCTTCATCAAAGTCATCCTTAAAAAAAAAGCTTACCTCCCCCCAAATATTCGGTCAGGGAAAGGATAATCTGGCCTATCCCCTGGATACACAACTGGAGGCTGGGAGGAGGAGCCAAAGCTTTATTCATTTCTGGTGGTCATGTGGTCCTACCTAAGGATGGAGCCATTAGGTCTCAAGAAAAAGTTATAAAATTCTTCCTCAATCTGCATGTGGGATATCTGGAAAAATACAATTCTGTGAAACTCACCTGTAGAATTGTTTTTGAATATATCCAGTCCAGGTCGTCCCAGAAGTGATGACAGTTGGGTAATCCACCGCTAGGTGGCGCTTGACTGCAGGATCAAAAGCTGTAGCTCCCCCGGCCCCCTATAAAAACAGGTGTCTCTCTAGGATTCCCCAGTGGAATAGTAAGAAAAGAGACAGGCCAGGAGGCCAAGAAACCATGTTATTTCACATATCTTCAGCATGTACTCTCTCCAACAAAACTAAGGACCACGGTCCAATACAATAAGTCAATTACCATAACAGGCAATCCAGAGCTAATAAATAAGGGAGGGGTGGGACGACCTGGACTGGATATATTCAAAAACAATTCTATAGGTGAGTTTCACAGATTTGTATTTTTCACTATATCCAGTCCAGGTCGTCCCAGAAGTGATGACAGTTGGGACATCCAAAAACAGTGTCCATTAGGGCGGGATCCCCAGTGCGGAACAGCATGTTGTTCATTTCACTACCGCCTGAAGCCCTTTTCGGCCAAAGAATCAGCTGAGGCCCTAACATCAACCTTGTAAAACTTTGTAAAGGTATGAACTGAAGACCAAGTGGCGGCCTTACAAACTTGTTCAACAGAGGCCTGGTGCTGAAAAGCCCAGGAAGCACCAATAGCTCTAGTAGAATGAGCTGTAACACGAAAAGGGGGTTCCATCCCCTTGGCAGAATATGCTTGCACCACCGCCTGTCTGATCCACTTACTGAGAGTGGACTTGGCAGGAGACAAGCCCTTCCTAGACCCCTCGGATTCCTGAAGGATTCAGTCGCAACCAGGTAGTACTTAATGGCTCTAACCACATCCAGGGAATGGAGGGTCCTTTCCTTAGTCGGAGCTGGACAAAAGGAAGGCAAGACAACTTCCTCATTAAGGTGAAAAGGAGACACGACCTTAGGCAAAAATCAGGTTCAAAGCGAAACACCACCTTATCCCTATGCCATCCAAAGTAAAGAGGCTTCAAACAAAGCGCGTCCAGCTCTGACACGCGACGCACCCGAGGTGATAGCTACCAAAAACACCACCTTTAGGGTCAAAATAGACAATGCAGCATCGCACAAGGGCTCAAAGGGGGGACCCTGGAAAGCAGAAAGCACCAAGTCCCGCACTGGTAACACAGGCTTATGCGGTGGGCGTACATGGGTAACTCCTTGGAAAAAGGTCCTGATCAGTCTATGATTGGTAAAGGATCTTTGGAAAAAGATGGCCAAGGCCGAGACCTGGCCCTTGAGTGTGCTCAGCTGTAGATCCAGGTCTAAGCAGTGTTGTAAAAATTCCAAAATCCTAGAAATGGAGAAAATGCGACAAGGGAAACTCTTAGATTCACACCAAGCAATATAGGCATGCCAAACTCTGTAATAAATCATGGAAGAAGACTTCTTCCGTGCCTGAATCATGGTCTGAACAACCGTGGATGACAGCCCCTTTTTCCTCAGGATTGAGGTCTCAATAGCCAGGCCGCCAAAGCCAGCGTCTGTAAATTGGGGTGCCGCAGTGACCCCTGCGTGAGAAGCCCTGGGTCGTCGGGCATGAGGTAGCGATCGACTTACATCTGAATTATGTCTGCAAACCAACTCCGCCTCGGCCAGAGAGGAGCCACCAGGATGGTTGGTACCCCCTCCTGGGCTATCTTGAGCAGCACTCGGCCCAGGAGTGGAAACGGAGGGAACGCAAAAAGGAGCCTGAACTCCGTCCAAGGAATTGCCAGAACGTCTGTGGCAAAGGCCAGAGGATCTCTCGACAGGAAGACAAATCTCAGGAGCTTGTGATTGTGTCTGGATGCAAATAGGTCCATGTCCGGCTGACTACAGCGGAGACACAGAGCGTGAAAGATCTTGTTGCTGAGAGACCATTCCCCCAGGCGTGAGGCGTTCCTGCTCAGGGAGTCTGCCTCCTGGTTTTCTACCCCGGGGATGTAAACCGCCGAGATGCAGGGAACATTCTCCTCTGCCCAAGTCAGAATCTGGGTCACCTCCTTGAGGTCTTGCTTGCTCCGAGTTCCGCCCTGGTGATTTATGTAGGCAACCGCCGTCTGATTGTCCGAGCGAACCTGAATAGCATGACCCCTTAGATGGGGAGTCAAGAAAAGAAGCACCAACCGGATCACTCTCAACTACAAGATATTTATGGGTAAGTGGGCCTCCTGTGGCCCCCACTGACCCTGGAGTCAGCCAAAAGCCTCCCCAGCCGGTGAGGCTGGCGTCCGTGGTGACTATCTCCCACCGTGGAGTCAGAAATGACTGCCTACCAGCAGATTTCTGGAGTCCAGCCACCACAAGAGGGACTGCCTGGCCGGGGGAGACAGTGAAAACTCCTGTTCCAGTGACTCCTGCGTCCGATCCCAACCGGTCAACAGATTCAACTGAAGAGGTCTCATGTGGAACTGAGCAAAGGGCACTGCCTCGAAGCATGACACCATAAAGCCCACCAGTTTCATCCCCAGACAGACAGATGGTTGCTGACAAGACAGCAAGGCCTGCACCTGCGTCTGAAGACCCACCACCATCTGCTGTGGCAGGAATACCCTGGCCTGAGAGGTGTCCAACGTCATGCCCAGAAAAGACCTCACCATCGAGGGAGTGGTTGAAGACTAGGGGTAATTGACTCAAGAGTGGACAACACCGTCCGGGAGCCGCTCTCGGCCTGATGAAGAGACTGAGCCGCAATCAGTAAATCGTCCAGATAAGGCAGCACGCGAATGCCCTTGATTCTCAGGATAGCCATGATGCCCGCCAGCACCTTGGTGAACACACGGGGGCTGAGGATATCCCGAATGGCAACGCCACAAACTGGTAGTGCTGATGCTCCAGCGCAAACCTCAGGAACTTCTGATGCCCCTGGAATATAGGAATGTGCAGATAAGCATCCTTCTTGAGGGCGGCCAGACTGCCAGCTCTATTTTGTTACCGGAGGAAACCACCTCCTGAATCCACCGATCCGAGACATGCTGTCTCCAGACGTGAGCAAATAGCAGAAGCCGTCCCCCCACCCGGATGGGTGAGGGCGCCCCCTCATGCCTGAGAGGCCTTGGCAGGGGGCTTGGACCTGGATCCCCAGGAAGGATTGGGTCGGCTGCGGGACCTACCTCGTCCCCAGGAACCTCTGCGGGCACCTGAAAATTAAGAGCCTCTTCCTCCTCGAAAGGAGTGATAGGCAGATGAGCTCTGAAAGGGCCGCACAGACTTTCGTCACTGAGGGAGTCTTCCGTCCTTGACCAGGAGGTCCAGACGCTCCCCAAACAGCCTGTGACCCACAAAGAGGATACTAGTGAGCGACTTCTTGGAAGCGGCATCAGCCGACCACAGCCGCAACCAGAGCGAACAGCGAAGCGCGACCAGCAGGGCCGAGACCCTGGCACCGAGCCGGGCACTATCGTCCATGGCAAGGACAACGGAGGCAATAAACTCCACGCAAGCCTTGAGGTCCTTGTACTCCTCAACCCGCTTGCGAGGTTTGGCAATATCCACAAGGCGTCTCACCTTCTTCCTAATGGCCAGGGAGACAATAGCCGCGGCACACACAGGGCGGAACCAAGCACCGGCAAAGGTGAAGGCATGACAGACCAGCTGATCCATGCGCTTGTCAGCTGGATCACGTAGGGAAGCAGTATCGGGTAAAGGCATGACCGTAGTGTTGGACAGACCCGACGCGGGGGCATCCACCTCAGGAGGACGGGACCATAGCCGGACCAGTTCCTCGGGAAAGGGATACCACCTGTCCAGGTCCTTGGGCACCGACGGTAACTTGTTAGGCCTTTCCCATTCCATGAAAACCATGTTAGAAAAATGGGCCTGCTCTGGAAAGACTCGCCCCTGTCTCTCAGGCTGAAACAATTCACCCTGCTTCCTTTTAGCCGTTCTAGGAGGGACAATGTGCAGCATCTCAAAGACCGCAGTCAGCAACCGCTCTGTATCATCAGGGAGCCATGTATCCTCATCCGAGGAAGAACCAAGCCCACTATCAAGGCCAACAGAATAATCCACCGTGGAGATCCTCATGCAACTTGCCCTCCTCCACGGAGCCGGGGCCTCCAAGAGATCATCATTATTATTATTATTGTTTATTTATATAGCGCCATCAACTTCCGTAGCGCTTTACAAGGCATGAATACAGACAGGGTAAAACATATAGTATAGAGAACAATACAAAATTAGATGCCACAGGTTAAAACCAAGTGTTGTGAGCACAGGAGACAATAGGGAGGAGTGCCCTGCCCTTGCGAGCTTACAGTCTAAAGAATGGGGGTGGAGACAAAGGGGGCGGGGTCACAACTGGTAGCGCTTGAGTATGGCTGCATGTGCCATTGAAGGTTATAGGAGTTGCTTAAGCCAGGTCATATGCTTGTCTGAAGAAGTGAGTTTTGAGGGCGCTTTTAAAGGCTTTGAGTGATGGAGAGTGGCGGATCGAGCGGGGAAGTGCATTCCAGAGAAGTGGGGAGGCACCGGAGAAGTCTTGAAGGCGAAGTGCGAGGAAGTAACCAAGGAAGAGGAAAGGAGAATGTCAGAGGCAGAGCGGAGGTTGCGCTTGGGTTGGTAATGCTGGATCAGAGATGAAATGTAGGAAGGGGCCTGGTTAGAGAGAGCTTTGTAGGTTAGTGTTAGAAGTTTGAACTGAACTCTATGGGAGACAGGTAACCAGTGGAGGGATTGGAGGGGGACAGCACTGGAGAAGCGAGAGGAGAGGTAGATGAGGCGAGCAGCAGAGTTTAGAATAGATTGGAGGGGAGCTAGTCTGTTTGTTGGCAAACCACAGAGGAGGGTGTTGCAGTAGTCCAGTCGGCATATGACCAGTGCATGCACTAGCATCTTAGTGGTGACAGGCGAGAGGAAGGGACGGATGCGGAAGATATTTTTGAGTTGGAGACGACAGGAGGTGGCTAGGGAGTGAATGTGAGGTGTCCAGAATGATGCCCAGGAACCGAGCTTGATGAGTTGTAGTTATTGTAAGATTATTTACATAAATTGTGGTGTTAGAGAGGGGAGGGGAGTGGGAAAATGACCAGTTCTGTCCATGTTCATCATCATCATCTACATCATTATCAAAATAGACCGGCACAATATGCCGCCTCTTACTTGTGGCCTTCTAGGAGCCGAGCGAGAGATCTGTCTCTCAAGGCTGGCCACCTGATAATCCAAATCAAATTGGGACCCCCTACTGGCTTCCCCCTCGCTGGGGGCTGAGAGCAAGCACGGGGGTTCTGGAGAAGCCGCAGGCAATAACGGGCTAGGCAGATACGCCCGCCTGATCATGCTCCAAAATAACACTTCTGGCGCAAGTGACACAACACGCGCTGAGTCCACCCAGAGGGCTAGCACCACACATGGGACAGAGCTTCACCTGCCCCGATGGGGCCCCAAGCTCACCATCTCCAGAAGCCTCCATTATGGTGATTTGAGTTATGTTACCAGGTACAAGGCACTTATGTGATCCTTCTTTCTAGGGAGAGGGCTTGGAGAGAGAGGGGAGGCGGGAGCGGAGGCCGAGAGGAACCACAACCCTTAATATCAAGGGGACCACCTGGAAAACACAAAGTGAACAACATATAAGCATCCCACAGTACATGCCCAGCGCATAAGAGACAATATGTCAAGAGGGACTCACGACACCGCTCAAAGGGCCGACAGAGTCGACAGCAGCGTGCAGGAGAGGATGGCGCGGATCAGCCAGCAGCACACTTCCTCGAGGGGTGGGCCACACGGCCGTGATACGAGAAGCGTCATCATGCAGCCCCGCCCTGCCCCCCCGACAGCGCAAAAAACGCGCCCGCCCCCAAGATGGCAGAGGCCCCGCAACATCAGGCAGCCCACGGAGGAGCCCAGCAGAATCGACAGCCCGGGCTGGCCGGCAGCACGCACGCACCCCGCGGCGGAGCCCACAGCCTTAGACATACTCCGCCCCCCCCTCACAGCGCGGCAGCATGAAGGAGAGGGGAGAGCAGAGCGACAAGGGAGCGAGGAGGGTGAGCATGTGAGGTAAAAATCTGTAAAAAACACAGGAGGGTAAAAATGTGAGGTAAAAAGTCAGTAAAAAACACACCAGTACGCAAGGGACAGCAAGTTCAGTCAATAAACACCAGCACAATACAACAATAAAGCTTGTGGGGCAGGGAGAGCATAAGCCCCGTGGGCATATAGTGGCCCCCCCTCTCCTAAATAGGCTCATCATCAGCCTATGGCCGGCTACCCTTTAGGCAGGGTCTGCGGGCCAGAGCCTAGCTCTGTCAATGCCTGACCCCGGCGTTCACCCTACCTTCACCGTCCCGGTCAGCCGAAGCTGGGAGGCAGAAGTGGGTCCACGGGAACAGTGGTAATAGGGGTGCAGCGGCCGACGGGCTAGGAGGCCCCGCTCAGCTGCAGTATCCAGGAGAGAGTATCCAGACGATCCTTATGCAGCAAGAACACTGGGGAATCATAGAGACACACCTGTTTTTATAGGGGGCCGGGGGGAGCGACAGCTTTTGATCCTGCAGTCAGTCGCCACCTGGCGGTGGATTACCCAACTGTCATCGCTTCTGGGACGACCTGGACTGGATATAGTGAAAATTGTGAGCAGGGCGGGGAAGTTGGAAGAAATGTTCTGACTCAAGCATAAAAAAAAGAAAATCTCTTACAAATATTGAATAATTAAAGCGGACCTTCACTCTAAATAAGAGTCTATCTTATATGTTTCCCACACCCTGTACATACAGATTGCTCACATTAAAAATCATCCTACCTGCATCTACTGCATTTTATAAGCCTTTAAACATCCAAGATGGCGGCTTATGGAAGCTGCCATTTTTGCAGGCAGCCTGCAAACAGGAAGTGCCTGCAAACAGGAAGTGACTGTGCTGCTCTGCATTCTGGGACTGCTGACCTTTCCCTGACCCCAGCTCTGCTCTGTCTGAGCAAAGCACAGCTATAACCCGCCCCCCTGTACCTTATCCCACTCTCCTCTCCTCAGTAAGTGTGATGCTTCTGAGTCAAGATGGCGGCGCCCGTATCCTAAATTCCCGAACAGAGTTGCAGCCCAGTGGGGGAAAGTATAATAAATTAGTGACTAAACATGTAAAATATATTAATTTTAGATGCTGAGGAATTGTTTTTTAAGAGTTTGGGCTTTTCATTAAATCAGGGTGAAGGTCCGGTTTAATGTAACTTTAAAGTGGACCAAAACCCAGGATTTTGGTCCTTTCCCACCGGGGCACGCGCTGTTGGACCAGGAAGCAAGGTAAATGTATAGGGCAACCTCAGGGGTTTCACATAGCGGGCATCTGGAGGGAATCGAAGATTCCCGGGCCGACTGAATAGCGCTGTAGGGTCCAGTGGAGCAAGGGAAAGCACGCTGCAACATGTTGTTCTACAAATGGAGATCAGTGTACCCTTAGTTTACAGGACATATGGTGGCAAGAGAAAGCATGCTGGGACATGTAGTTCTATAGAGACTAGGAAGCACTAGGTGCAGACCTCCCTAACTAGCAAGCTGCTGGGTCACTTTCACCCTGTCCTTCCTGACACCCAGTATACATACAGCGACAATGACCGGGACATCATGTAGTCCCTCTGTGGCTGGAGGACTACGCCAAAGCAAAAGGAAGCCACTCCCCTTTTTCACCCTTCCCCGGCTAAGCCTCTAAATGCCCCACGTGCCCCCGAGTACCCACTGCAACCTACCTGTGTCCTTCTGACTCATGTCAGCCTCCAAACACAAGTCCAGACACAGCTCCGCGAACTGACCAATTAGCGCGAAGTACACAAACACAAACAACCAATGGCGTTCTTAGCGATTCAACGGTATACCCAATCAGCGGGCGGCGAGATCAGTGCGCGCCGCTGTAGGGCCGGCGGCGCGCCTCCCCAATTGGCTCTAGGCTGCGAGGGCGCGCAGCGAGGTATTCGCGGGAGCGGCGAGGTGTGAAGCGGCGCCGGGAGCGCGCTCTCAGGTGAGTTTCGGTTCCGGCTGTTTGCTGAAGCCGTGCAGACGATAAGAGGGCCGCTGAGGTGAGCCAGGAAAGGTAAATATAGAGGAAAATCGGGGAAGAAAAAAAAATAACTGTATAGCAGTTAACAGGGGGGAACAGGTTAACAGGTGTGTTTTGATATTGGCAGCAGTCTCGTGGTGGCGCACTGTGAAAACAGGGCAACAATTGATACTGACCCCGCCTCTCCCCCGTAGCCTTATTCCTCAGAGAAAAGGGTTTAAAGTAGATTTCCAGTCAAAAATAACTTTAGGTCCCATTTAAAAAGTGAACCACAGTCCAGGATTTTACCTCACCTGGTTTGCTTGTCTGCTTTTGAAGAGGCCCAAAAGCCATATAACCTGGCTCTAGAGTCTAAAAAAAATCCTTAGGGGATACAGTGGGATGCCTTGCTGTGTGTAATCACATTGTTTGTTAATATTACCTTGCCAGTGAAACAATGCCACCACATACATGGGCTTGCAGCGTCCTTTTTAGTAGGGGCATTTATAGCCATATCTAAATCTGGAAACATCTTGATTTGGGATACCTCACTGTTTAAAATTTCCAGCACTGTATGTGCAGGCAGTGATCCCCAGCATGCTAACATGTCCGTGCATGTGCTGTGGGATCGCTGACAAGGTGAGTAAACTAGGTGAACTGAAGGATTCGTACAGAAGGGACATCCCTGATTGGGCTTGGGTGCTGACTACGTTCTTCTCTACCAGCCCTCCGTGTCCTGTGCTGAATTCAAATCGGCGCAGGACACTTTTTAAGTAGTAGTGCAATGTGCTCCCTGCTGCCAATCAGGGAACATGGCGGCATGATATGCAAGGCTAAAGGAGAACTCAGAGGACAGCAGCCTGCATTTTCTTTTTTTTTTTTTTTGCAGCCTGGACAGACTTTAGGTTCACATTGAAATCCCTTTCCCAGGAGTATTAAAAATGTATTCCCACCCTCTCTTTTCCTGTAGCTTTCTATCTGTGGACCCAGCAAGTTTTAATTCAATGGATTAGGACGGAAAGGCTGCAATGAAAAAGATTATGTTTATATCTGGGCAGGGACAGTCCATTACCTTGCAGTTACAGTGCATGAAGTAGTGATAAACAATAGTTTGTTGGGGGTATTTCAAATGTAAAGGGTTGTTTTTCTTGAAAAACTGCAAGGTGCGCATATTGCATAGCATAGTTGTATTTTGTCTGAAAATCTAAAGCGTTGTTTCAGTTTGGGGGAGTCTCCTGGGCAGGAAAGGGTGTCTACCTATACATATGTGTTACCGCTGTAACCGGGAGAAATTGGGGTTTTACACAAAATTAGATTTTATTGACAAACTTACATTTTTTTATTACAAAAAACACTACAAATTGTAAAAAATAGTTTTTTTTTATTTTTTTGCACAATTTTCACCCCAAAATATTGAGAATACACTGTTAAAGCCCAGGCTCTGCTGAAAAAAACAATATATTACTTTCCTGGGAAATCCCTTCAAAAATCACAGTTGAACATGGGGAGCGCAAAATAGTGCAAAATGGTCTGGCAACAAAGGGTGACAAAATCTCAAGGTAGGCTGGCACTTAAAGGGTTAAACCAGACCTTTACCCTGAATAAGTCTCTTATATGTTTCCCCACACCCTGTACATACAGATTGCTCACATTAAAAATCATCCTACCTGCATCTACTGCATGTTATGAGCCTTTAAACATCCAAGATGGCGGCTTATGGAACATCAGGCAGCCAGCAAACAGGAAGTGCCTCCTGACTGCTGCTCTGCATTCTGGGATTGCTGACCTTTTCCTGACCCCAGCTCTGCTTTGTCTGAGCAAAGCACAGCTATAATCCACCCCCCTGTACTTTATCCCACTCTCCTCTCCGCAGTAAGTGTGATGCTTCTGAGTCAAGATGGCGGCACCCGTGTCCTAAAGTCCTGAACAGAGTTGCAGCCCAGTGGGGGAAAGAATAATAAGTGACTAAAAACTTAAAATATATTAACTTTAGATGCTGGGAAATCATTTTTTAAGGGTTTGGGCTTTTCAATAAATCATGGTGAAGGTCCGGTTTAAAGCTTGTTTGTCAAAGTTACAAAATGGTGTCTGATTTAGCACACAAGCATATAAATACCTGTAGTGACAAACCCCGCCAATGGTGAAATAAACAAGGCTGACGTGGGTTCACACTGTGGAGGTAAATACATCAACAGGCTCGCTGAAAGCCATGAGCTGTGTCACATATTTGTCTTAGTTTCCTGCATTTGATATCATCGCAATGAATGTAGCTGGACTGTTTGGCTTATGAACAGGAAAATCCATGTGGTGTGTTACTGCTCCCATGTATTGTGTGCAAGAATAGCCTGCTGGGTTAAACTGGGTGGATGGAGACACTGCTACAGAGGCAAGGTCCATAGAAAAAAAGCGCTACACAGAGTCCTATCTATGGGAAGAGAACAACTTTCAAATCTATATAGAGAGAACACTTCTAATATTCTACTTCTCATGTGATTATTACAGATCCTGCCATGGCTGACTCGTTACCTCCTCCCTATTACAGCGATGGGGAGAGCCGGCCACCCAGGAAACACAGACATGATCAAAGAAACGGTCGAAGTGAAAGACATTCTGAAAACCAGGATGGATACAGCTATGAGAGAAGGAATCAACACGAGCCCAGTCACAACCGCCCCCGAGGCAGAGACCGGTACCGTGAAGACAGGGGACCAAGCGTACCCAAAGAAATTCCAAACCAAGATCAGCATTACGAGGAAAGGGGACCGAAGAGACACAAGCACGAGAGAGGCGGGAATGGGCACAGAGAGAGGGATCCTCGCTATGAGGATCGAGGGCCAAGCAGGAATCAAACAGAGAGGAATCGGGACCACCACCACCACAATAGAGACCAGCATCCTTCTGAGCGGAGTTACAACCAATACCAAGGAAGAGAGGTGGATCATAAAGAGAGGAGGCACAAGGAGTATGATGAAAGAGAACGAGAATATTCCAAGCACAGCTTAGATCGGCAGAGCTATCCTGCAGAAAGCAAGGACCCAGATCGCCTTTATCCTTCTATGAGGTGAGTTGCCATCATTGCCTATCCTTCGGGTGTAATATAACCGCATGCTGCAGGTAGCAGCGAGTAGTGCAAAAAAGCAATCAACCCTCCCTTTAAAATAATTACAAAACAATTAATGGTCCGAAAAGAAAAAAAATGGTCTTTACCTCTGAGACCAACCAGTATATTCATGTAGCTTGAGTTTCCACAGCTGTGCTCTTAGCTGAGGCGTGTACCCATGGTAGGCTTTTCTAAATGGCTGGCAATAAGTTTCGACAGACGTTCCATTAATTTGTCGGTGCAAGCGCTGATTGGGATCGCATTGGGGATAGTGAGTTTTAGAGCTATTCATGGGGTTTCATACAATGGGGCATCCCAAATCAGGATGCCTTGTTGGACAGGAAAGCACCATCCTGGTGATTGTTCATCTCCAGGAGACAATCTGCTGTATGAAACACAGTGGAATGGATATTCTTACCTCTGTGCATATGGAAAAAGTAAGGGGAGGAGTAATGCACACCACACACAAAGTTTGTCTCTGATTTTAAAGATATATATTTGCAAAGAATTGTTACATGTATATATACACCATCAGACGCATTCGATTACAGGCTAAGTACAAAATGTTCATCAATATATAAATTGTCTGATCACAACAATATGTCCAGTTAATGCAGTGAATCTCAAATGATCAACCACGTGCTGGAAAATATTGGATTAGAGACATGTTGTAAGCTATATATGCAGCTAGAGGGCAGCAGAATACCTTGTTTTGACAGTACCAGGCTTGGAAACTAGAGGATATTTCAAACTATTTATTTTCACATAACAGGGAGAAATTATCCTTGTTTTACATTAATGCACAGATTCATACTAATCCAATATTTTCCAGCACGTGGTTGATCATTTGAGATTCACTGCATTAATTGGACATATTGTTGTGATCAGACAATTTATATATATATATTGATGAACATTTTGTACTTAGCCTGTAATCTAATGCGTCTGATGATGTATATATACATGTAACAATTCTTTGCAAATATATATCTTTAAAATCAGAGACAAACTTTGTGTGTGGTGTGCATTACTCCTCCCCTTACTTTTTCCATATGATTAATTGGCCAGGGGGGCACACTGGTCGGAGTAGATTGCACCCTTTTTTGAATTTTGAACTTTAGTATCATTTATTAGTCCATGGAGTGCTAGACCAACCTGTATATAATACCTCTGTGGATATGCCATGGTGCATGTGCAGGCTCTCCTCCAATCGGCTTTCTATGACATTCATATTGAGTGTCATCGACATCTGAATGAATGGGGAGCCACAGGCATCCCCACAGTTGTTTCCCCCTCCAGCTGTAGGTGCCTGCAGTGGCCTTGAAGTTTAGAAACCTTATTCCTAGATATATTTTATGTTCTCATTCTAAGGCTCTTATTTATAACAATCAGTGATAAGCAGCAGCAGGGTGGTCCAATGATAGATAATAAGCTTGATTCAGAGCCTTAACGTGATTGCTAGTTTTTTTGCGTAAGTGAAACCGGTAACTGGGAAGTTGCGAACACTCATATAGCTGTGTCCCGAGATATTCCCTGCCAGGCATACGTGATTGTAAGTTCTAAACGTATGCTTTCAGTGTAGCCAAGCAATTACAGTTTTGGCCTGCAAACTAGCCTCAGAAGCAGAGTTTGTACCTGTTTCCAGTCCTATGTTCCTGCAGAGTCCTTCAATCTCAGTGCTTCATGACCATCTTGCTGGCATACGCATAGGTTTTTTTTTTTTTTTTTTTTTTTTAATCCTCACTGCACCCACCTTGGGGGCATCCTTGTGGATCCTTGCAGTGTGACTTACCTTCTTCGCGTTGGTTCCTTGGGGGCATCTCATGTAGTGTGCCTCCCTGTTGGGTGACTTGCCTTCCCTCCTGTTGGTTCCTTGAGGGGCATCCCATTTACTGTGCATCCCCCCCAGGGGGGTTAGAAAGAAAGGAAAAGAAACATACCCTATCCGGGGGCCCACACCACGCACCTGTCCATTCAAGGGAATAAGCAGTGGCAGCGTGCGCGGACCTGGGGAATGCGGCTTTGCACTTTCTCAGTGGCAACCGTACAGCGACTGTGAAAGTGGCACTCGCTCGAGGAGGTAAGGGGTTTTTATCTTTTGAACCCCCCCGTCCTGCCTCAGTGCCAGGGTAGGGTGGCAGGGCAGGGGGAAACCTTCTGACTGAAGTTCCACTTTAAGTCTGTTTGAATTAGAAAGCACAACACACTGCATATTTTGTGAGTCAAACATTTATATTTTATTTTTTAAAATTCTACTACTACTTTTTATGTAAAACTTTAGTGCTAAAATTTGGGGGGGGGGGGGGTCACTTGGAGGCCCCATCAGGGTTTCTGCCCCTGCCATCATGGCACCTTTAAAGCCAAAAGAAAGGCATCTGCTTTAACACGTGTGCAATTTCTCCCTGGCTAATGTTCCATAAATGCTCAATGAACAGTGTGTTTTTTCCCTGTGTCCTGTTCAGGTCGCTCCATTCCTTACATGTGGGTATTCGCCACCAGGTGGCGCACAGTTACTGCAAGACAAAAAAACTGTGACTCCTCCCGGCCCCCTATAAAGGCAGGTGTCTCAATAAAATCCCCAGTGTACGCTTGCAGTATTATTGTGAAGATCGTCTTGGATACACTCTCTGGAATATCGCAGCTAAGCGGGGCATCCCATGCCTGATGGCCGCTGCACTCATATCTCCACTGTGTCCGTGGCCCCACGTTGCCTCCCAGCCTCGGCTGTACGGGACAGGTGAAGGTAGGAGAACGCAAGGGTCAGGCGTTCGCGGAGCTAGGCTCTGGGGCCTTAGACCTTCTCCTGAAGGGTGGCTGGCCATAGGAGTTGGTAAGCCTATTGGTGGGGGGGGACCACCTAAGCCCTGTTTGGCGAGGACGCGACCTCGGAGTTGTGCGGCGCTCCGCCCCGGGAGGGGAGGGATGTCTTCTCAACATTAGGTCCCGCCTGAGCCAGTCCTCTAACGCTCTTGGGCTGCCTGACGCTCCGCTGTGGTCCCCGGACGTCCCCCCTTGCGCGGGCCATGAGTCCCTCTTTTGATGTATTCTGTTTTTTTTTCATGTGTACATGCGCTGTGGAACCTCGTGGTTTAGGGGGATTCCCTTGTCAGCTGTGGGTTGTGGTTCCTCCCGGTCTCCTACACCCCCCCTCCCCCTCAACTCCTGCACTTCTTCTGAGGAATCACAAGAGGGACTAAATTGGGGATCATTAGGTTGGGGCCGTTAGTGCCTGTTAACCTGCATTTAATTGCCATAATCACCATAATGGAGGCTTTTGGGGATAGTGAGCTAGGGGCCCCTTCGGGGCGGGTTATGCTCCGCCTCATGTGTAGTACCTGTCCTCTAGCGGACTCAGCGGGGTGATAAATAAGAGGATATTGATGGGTTGCCTTGACAACACATGTCCTTCCGCTATAAAAGATGGCTTCTGGAAGAAAAGATTTGCTGAGAGAACTAGGAAAACTATGACTTTACTTCAGATGGCGGTTTGTGTCCCTTGCACCAGAAGCATACTTCGGAATAGGATAGGGCGGGCGTCTCTCGCCAACACCCCTGTGCCTGCCTTTAGCTCCCAGTGAGGGGGAAGCCAGCAGGGGGTCCCAAGCAGACTTGACGCTACGGGTGGCCAGCCTGGAGAGACAGTTATCTCGCACGGCTACTGGGAAGGCCATGAGTAAGAAGCAGCGCATTGAGCCGGGTTGCTAGATTTTTGCTGATTACTATGGGGGAGGGGGAGTTGTTTAATTACTCCGATTCCTCAGGGGATCGGTCGAGTTACTATGACAGCGAACCTGGATCTTCCTCGGACGAGGATATGTGGCTCCCCGATGACACGGAAAGGTTGTTATCTTAGTGTTTGTGACTTGCATATTGTACCCCCTAAGGCGGCTAAAAAGAAGCAGGGGGATACATTTCGCCCTGAGAGGCAGCGGCTTGTTTCCCCTCAGCAGGGCCACTTTGCCAAAATGGTGTTCAAGAAGGAGAAAGGCCCAATAATTTGCCGGCCGTGCCTAAGGGCCTGGACAGTCGGTATCCCTTCTCTGCGGAGTTGGTTTGCCTCTGGCCCATTCAACCCCCCCCCAACACTACGGTTATGCGTCACCCGATATGCTTCCTTGCGCGACCCTGCGGACAGGCGCATGGATTTGCTGGCTTGTCATGCCTTCACCTTTGTGGGCGCTGATCTTCGCCCCGTATGTGCCACGGCTATTGTCTCCTTAGCCATCAGAAAGGAGGTGAGATGAATTGTTGATATTGCCAGGTCTCGTAAGTGGGCGGAGGAGTATAAGGACCTCCTTGCCTGCGTGGTTTTATTGCATTTGCGGTTCTCGGCTATAGACAATAGTGTCCGGCTTGGCGCCTGCTTGGCTGCGACTATGGTCGGCCGACGCAGCGGCCAAGAAATCACTCACTAGTATCCCCCTTTGGTGCTCAGGCTATTCGGGGAGCGTCTGGATCTCCAAGGATGGGAGACTTCCTCGGAGACGAAGGCCCGCGCGGCCCTTTCGGGGTTCTTCTGCCTACCGCTCCTTTCGAGGAGGAAGAGGTTCTTCCTTTTCAGGTGACCGCAGAGAGTCCTGGGAACGAGGTAGGTCTCGCGGACGATCCAATCCCTCCTGGGGATCTATCTCCAAGCCCTCTCCAATTCCTCTCAGGCATGAGGGGGCGTCCTCGCCCATCCGGGTGGGGGGGCGGCTTCTGTTATTTGCTCATGTCTGGAAGCCGCACGTCTCGGATCGGTGGATTCAGGAGGTGGTGTCCTCCGGTTACATAATAGAGCTGGCAGCCTGGCCACCCCCAAGATTTCCTTAGTCGCGGATGTCCCAGGACCTATTGACGCCGCAAGGTCTAGAGGGGCCGTTCAACGCCTGCTGCTGTGTGGTGTGATTTGTCCTGTACCTCATCAGGAACGAGGCCGAGGGTTCTTTTCCAATCTGTTTACGGTGTCCTAGAAGGACGGTATTCTGCGACCTATCTTGGACCCGAAGGACCTCAACAAGTTTGTCAGAGTCGGGCTTTTCCACACGGAGTCCTTACGGTCTGCGGGGAGCTTACTTCGGCCTGGCGGCTTCATGACCACGGTGGACATCAGGGATGCTTATCTGCATATTCCGTTATTCCAGGGGCATCAGAGGTTCCTGAGGTTTGCGCTGGAGGATCAGCATTACCAGTTGTAGCGCTGCCTTTCGGGATATCCTCGCCCCCTGGGTGTTCACCAAGATGCTGGCGGGTATCATGGCTCGTCTGAGGAACCGGGGCTTTCGTGTTCTGCCTTATCTGGACGACTTGCTGATTGCGTCTCAATCTCTTCAGCAGGCCGAGAGCGATACCCGGACGGTGTTATCCACTCTCGAGGATTTTGGATGGGTGATCAATCACCCAAGTCGTCTATCACTCCATCGATGGCAAGGTCCTTCCTGGGCATGATGATAGACATGTCGCAGGTTAAGGTTTTTTCTGCCCCAACAGAAGGTGGCGGACCTCCAGATGCAGGTGCAGGCCTTACTGTCTTGTCAGCAGCCTTCAATCCGCCTGGGGATGAATCTGGTGGGTCTGATGGTGTCATGCTTCGAGGCAGTGCCCTTCGCTCAGTTCCACATGAGACCTCTTCAATCGATTCTGTTGACTAGTGGGGACTGGACGCAGGAGTTCCTGGAACCCGAATTTTCACTGTTCCCCGGCCCAGACGGTTCCTCTCGTGGTGGTTGGACTCGAGAAATATGTTGGTGGGCAAGTCCATTCTGACTCCTCGTTAGGAGATCGTCACCACAGACGCCAGTCTGTCCGGCTGGGGAGGTTTTTGGCAGACGCTAAAGTTCCAGGGCCAGTGGGGATCACAGGAGGCCCACTTACCCATAATTCTCCTGGAGCTGAGAGGGATCAGTTTGGTCCTTCTTCAGTTGACTCCCCATCTGCGGAGTCGGGCGATCCAGGTCCGCTCGGACAATCAGAAGGCTGTCGCCTACATCAATCACCAGGGCGGGATTCGGAGCAATCGAGCTCTCCAGGAGGTGTCCCAGATCCTGGCTTGGGCGGAGGAGGATGTTCCCTGCATCTCGGCGGCCTACATTCCCGGGGTGGAGAATCAGGAGGCAGACTCCCTGAGCAGGGGGGCCTCTCTCGGCTGGGGGCATGGTCTCTCGGCAACAAGATCTTTCACATCCTGTGTCTCCGCTGGGGTCAGCCGGATGTGGACCTGTTTGCGTCCAGGCACAATCACAAGCTCCCAAGGTTCGTCTCTCTGTCAAGGGATCCTCTTTCCTTTGCTGCAGACGCTCTGACAAATCCTTGAACGAAGTTCGGGCTCCTTTACGCTTTCCCTCCGTTTCCGCTCCTGGGCCGCGTGCTTCTCACACAGGGGTGGCTGCGGCACCTCAATTTACAGACACTGGCTTTGATGGCTTGGCTGTTGAAACCTTCATCCTGATGGAAAAGGGGCTGTCTACCACGGCTGTCGCACTTTCTCTATTTCAGGGATTTTGGAGTTCCTACAACATGGCTTGGACTTGAATCTCCAACTAAGTACCCTCAAGGGTCAGGTTTCGGCCTTGGCCTTCTTTTTCCAAAGCTCTTTCGCCAATCATAGACTGATCAAGACTCTTTCCCTAGGAGTTACTCATGTACGTCCACCGCGTAAGCCTGTACTACCAGTGTTGGTCTTGAATTTGGTGCTTTCGGCTTTCCAGGGTCCTCCCTGGAGCCCTTGTGTGAGGCTGCTTTGTCTGTTTGACTCTAACGGTGGTCTCTTTTGGTAGCAATCACCTCAGTGCGTCGCCTTTCAGAACTGGCTGCGCTTTGTTTCATGCCTCCTTACTTTGAGCGGCATCATGATAAGGTGGTTTAACGCTTTAAACCGGATTTTTTTATCTAAGGTTGTTTCCTCATTTCACTTTAATGAGGACATTGTTTTACATTCCTTGGTCCCGCTCCTTCTAAATCTAAGGAACGGGCTCTCCATGTCTTGGATGTGGTCAGGGCCATTAATTACTACTTGGTTGCTACAGAATTCTTCAGGAATCGGATTCTCTTTTTCTCACTGAACAATCTAGGAAGGGCTTGCCTTCAGCCAAATCCACTCTAAGTAGGTGGATCGGACAGGCGGTGGTACTAGCGTACTCTGCCAAGGGGAAGGAACCTCCCCTTTCGTGTTACTGCTCATTCTATTAGAGATATTGGTGCCTCCTGTGCTTTTCAGCACCAGGCCTCTGTTGAACAAGTTGTAAGGCTGCTACTTGGCCTTCTGTTAGTACCTTTACTAAGTTTTACAGGGTTGACGTTAGGGACTCAACTGTTGCTGTCTTTGGCCGTAAGGTGCTTCAAGCGGTAGTGTCATGAACTCCATGCTGTTGTACACTGGGGATCCTACCCTTTTTTTGGAAACTGCTATTGGATGTCCCACATGTAAGGAATGGAGCGACCTGAACAGGACACAGGGAAAAATACAATTCTGTGAGTACTCACCTGTAGAATTGTTTTTGGCTGTGTCCTGTTCAGGTTGCTCCACCCCACCCTTGCTCTTGTTATCTCCTGTTTGCCTGTTATGGCAATTACCATTTTATTTTGGACTTTGTTCTTGAGTTTTTCTGTTGAGAGAGTACATGCTGAAGCTATGTGATGTAACATGGTTTCTTGGCCTCTGGCCTGTCTCACTTTTACTGCTGTTTAACCACTGGGGATTCTATTGAGACACCTGCCTTTATAGGGGGGCGGGAGGAGTCAGTTTTTTTGTCTTGAAGTAACTGTGCTCCACCTGGTGGCGAATACCCACATGTAAGGAATGGAGCGACCTGAACAGGACACAGCCAAAAACAATTCTACAGGTGAGTACTCACAGAATTGTATTTTCTGTTGTCCTACCTGACTTGCGCTGGGTCTGACTCCAATCCTGACACTTGGGCCTCCTCATCTTCAGCTGGTGGTGGTGGGGGTGAGCCTGAAGATCAGGATGAGGACGTTGGCACAGGTGACAAGCACATCCTGGCTTTGTCGAATCACTGGTCGGACCCCTCTTCTCCGGTTGGGCTTGATTCTCTGCCAGAACTCGAAGCTACAAGGGAAGCACAATTCTTTCACACAGTTCAGCATGAGTGAGCAATCTATCTATTTATCTTCCCACTTCCCAGGGAAGTTCTGGCAGAAAGACCACCTCACTCAGGGCCACTTTCTTCTTTTGAGGTCTGACCATTTCTGTATAATTTGTGTGTATAAGACCCGATGGTCAGTCTGCCACCTCTAATGCCAACGTGCTCTGGCCGTGAGTGTTGGGCTTGAAGTCATACCGATTAGTCATAAAATCTGCTATGCAAAAACACAAGCCAAATGTCACTTTACTGTAGTACATATATTGTCCTAGTTTAGGTCCACATGCACACTAACTATCCCCTTTAAATACCTGTGTCTAACATCTCCCCCATGTGCAGCAGGCCAATACATGTACTGCCCAAGCCCTTTGGGCTGGCGAGTGACCAGTATGTGCATATAGGCGTAGGCGCATCACACTACTTCAAACCAGCATGTGTCTAGGCATCTTCAGATCACTCCCAGCTCTCCCGTCCACCATTACTTTCGGATTGGGCTCGCTGACCCAGCTCTCCAGGCCGCCATTACTGGTGGATGGTAGTTGCTGACGCACCTAGGGATCCTGGCGAACACGGCTCTCCCCTCCGCTATTACTGGCAGATAGGAAGGTCTAGTGGCTCGCTCCTGTCTGATTTTGCAACAGTTCCACCTACCCATCTGCCTTTACACATCTGAGCCCCCCCTCCCAGCATTCCCTACAAACAGGCAAAGATGGTAAATGTGACAGTGGCCGGAGCATATGATGGCATGTTAACTTTGGCACACGTGGGGTCGCACACTAATGGTGTTGGCCTGTACGACTTCTAGACTTTCAACAGGCAGCCAGGGTATTGGTCGGCACATTTTTGGCATGGGTACTTACCAGCATGATGTATTCCTGCTCATCACAGGTGATCGCGGATCATCGCTGTTGATGCCATGTTGCTGGGTCTATTCCGTCTTGTTCAAGCTGCATGACGCACCTCTGCAAGAAGGCATAAACTCTGGCCAGTATTAATACGGTGAACACGGTTTCACATATGCAAAACAAAAAGTCAAGGAAACGGCAACTCTGCCCAAAAAACACGGCACTGAATATCTGCCAATAATGCATATGGGAGAGGCTATGAATCAGGCTTTATGAGTTCTCCCCTGTTCCTGATACTCAGGATTTTCAAGGCCCGTAATAACGATGCCTGAAACTTACAGGAATGTAAATATTGTCCAGGCAGAAACCAGTCTATACTCATCTGCAGCTCCTTTGTACAGCCCCCCCCCCCTTAGTTCCTCCATGCAGCCTCCAGTATTTTCATACTTACCAATGGAGGGGTATCGGCGATTCTGGCATCCATGGAGCTTTGTTTACAACCCCACAAGCCTACTCCAATAATTGCAATAGAGAGGGGCACCCCAAATCGGGTTCACCATTACACATGGGCGACCCGGAAGTGTAAGAGCGTCTTCTCCTTCAGAGCCTGAGGAACGGTGAGTGCAGAGGCAGTGGTGAGAGCAGTGACCACAGCAGCACAGCAGCAGCTGTTATTTCGGGACCAGAGTCTGGAGGTACTGGTCAGAAATTCCTTAAAGTGGACCAACACCCACCGGTGATCGGCCCGGAAATCTATAAGATTCCCGGGCTGATCACCTCCCTCCCCGCGGGACATCCGAGATCGGGATGTCCCGCGGGGTGAAACCCCCCCAAACACCCCAAACTCCTTAGTTTAGTTTCGGCGGCGGCCGGCCGCCGCCGCCTCCCTCGCGCCCCTCTGGACGTGCCCGCGCCGGCCGTCTGTGAATGGCCGGCGCGGGCACGCGCGCGTCAAGAGGGACGCGCGGGAGGCGGCGGCGGAGGAGCCGCTTGTCCGCGGCTTGTCCGTCGGCGCGGGGAGAGGTGAGTTCGGGGGGGTTTCACACAGCGGGGCACCCCGATCGGGGGTGCCCCACCGAAGTGGACCAAGACCCAGGATAGTCAAAATCCTGGGTGTTGGTCCACTTTAAAGCTGCAGGCAAGATTTCTTCTTCTGATTCTCACCCCTAATGCAAAATGCCTCAGGATAAAACGGTAATGCTAAACATTGCTATTTTGATTGTCCCTTAGCCTTATTCACCTAAAGCAAAGGACAAGCATAAAGACAAAAACCCCTCTAAGGAGAAGCGTAAGGTTTCTAAACAGGCTAGGCGCTGTGAATCTTGCAGCGTTTTACTTTCAGATTCCTGGCAGAAGTCTATTTGCCAGACAAGTGGCAGAGGAGACCTCAGCTATGTACAGGGAGATCCTACCTATGAGGAACGAGCTTCGTTTTTTTGACTCTCGCAATCCTCCCGGATCAGCTCCTGGGATACTCGCTGACGCACTCTTTCACCAGTCAGAACCCAGCATTTTATGCACTAAACACCTTTCCCTAGTCACATCTATACCTGCAATTAATCTACCTGGTCCAACGCCTGCTCTAGTCGTAACAGGATTTTAAATAGTGGAAGAAAGTGATGTTGAATTTCCTTTAGTAGATTCTCTTAATGAGGGAATACAGGATAAGGTTCTAAGGCTTTTCCCATTATGAAAATTCTGTACACACATTTGCTCTATACTTGAAATGTAAATATAAATGCTGTTGTTTAATTATCAATTGCAATCTGCATTTTATTACAACACCTATTACTAGATGGCGAGACAGCTTTTATCCTTCATTAATTTAACCCTTTACCTGAAATCTCACTTTAAAGTCATACTTCAGTCAAAAATAAAAAAAAAACACTACACTCCCCTTTCCGCGTAGGCTATTGCTGCTGGTCCGGTGTAAACACGCTTACCAGATTGTCTGACCCAAGTCCTGTGCTGGGCACCACTCCCTCCTCCGGAATTGACTCGGCTTCACCGCTGCGCAGAGGGGACTGCGGCGCATCTCGCCACAGGAACTATAGCACGTCCCTCTACATTGAAGTGAATGGAGATGGGCGTGCCATAGTTCCTTTGATGAGGGGGTTGGGCACAGCGTAGTCCCCTCTGCACAGCGGTGTCACTCAGTCTATTCCGGCGGAGGAGGGAGCAGCGTCCAGCGCAGGACTCGGATCGGGTAACCTGGTAAGTAGACACTGGACCAGCAGCGATAGCCTGTGTGGGATGAAAGTGGAACATAGTCTTCTTTTTTTTTTTTTTTTTTTTATTTTTTTTTTTTTTTCTTCAAATGAAGTATTTACAAAATTTTTTTTTTTTTTGTTCCGAAATTTTATTCTAATAAATATGCCTTATGTTCTTGCCAAGTAGCCTAATTGTATAATAGTGAGTAAAATACATATGTTACCATTTTACTACTGTAAATGTAGTACTGGCTATATATTTTCATATATAGACAATAGTTAGTAATAAATGTTGGAGTTAGAGTCAGACTTACCGACTCCACAGCCCGGCCAGCATGTCCCACCCTGTCACCTCCTGGCATTGAGGCAGGGCAGGGGGGGTTACATGAAAAAAAACCCTACCTCGCCTGTAATCCAGTGCCGATCATCAGGCAATTCCAGCACTGGGTGCTGCCATCTTTGCTCTGGACACTCCTGCTGTTCAGAGTCCATTGATCGCATGGTCAGTGCTGAATTTTGGGGTAATTGTTTTTTGCATCAGTTCCAGGGCAGGGGGAACTTTGAAAATGGACCATGCTGGCTTGACTGCCCCTTTAAATGTTGTTTGTTTTCTTCACATAGATTTCCTCCCAATGGATCCCAAGTGTATGATATGGAATATTCAGAGGAGACAGAGGGTGGGATCTTGGATTGCAATAAATGCAGATACTTGTGTACTACGCGAGGTAAGGAGGGCATATCCTGCTTGTATCATCTAACCAGTATTAATACCTGCAGCACATAATGACTTGTTGAGACTGGCATTCGCTTACTCATCCTTCAATCCAGGTCCTACACCTAAATATCTGAATAATACAATTTGGTTTATGCTTAATATTTGTAGGAGTAATTTAAGGCAAGTGTCCTTGCTGTGTTGCCTTGATGTATTCCTACAGATATACCATGACCTGGATGAATGGACTGTCATAGACAGTTTAAAGAGGAACAAGACACAAGAATTTTACTTACCTGAATTCGGATGCTCCGCTGTGTGTATACCCCCATGTCGCTCCATACACTCACCTTCCTTTCGCTCCCTCGGCGCATACTCTGGAGGGGCCTATTTTAGGAGGCCTGCTAGGGTAATGCATCTTGCAGGAAGTTGAGGAGAGGCACACGAGACAGGTTTCAAATGAGCTCCTTGTTGCTGTATTGCCATTGCATGGACTACCCCTTTAACCATTGCACACAATGCTGCACATCCAAAATACCTACATTTCTCTCATCTTCCACTCCTGGGCATCACTGAATAACATATGAATGCACTGACTCTCGTCCGAAGGGAGGGGACTGCAAGATAAAAGGTGTGGTTCCTCCCAGCCTATATATACTATCGGCTGCCCTCCACAATCCAGTTTCATACTTGCAGTTGGACTAGACTACGAAGGTTGTGCTTGGATTTATTGTCCTCAAATTAATTTTTTTTTCTTGTATAGATATTTATTTGGGAAGCAGGGGATTTAACCCTGTCTGTCTTCCAGGCCCTTACGTTCCCGCGGATGCCTGTATCCATGTATGTTGGTTAGGTCAATGTTCCCTTGTCTGTTTGTTTCCACTTCTAGGTAACAATGGAATTTTTTTTTATTGTAAGCAGTTACATAGGTGTGAGGACTGTTATTGTGTTTTGTGCATGGGGTTCTTTTAGATTTTGTGTGAGGAAGGAGGAGTGCTACCATTAGTTGAGAGATGGGGCGGAGGTGCCGCTTGTCAGTGCTTGCCGCCGCTCCTCCCCCTTCTGAAGCGGCATCTTCGCAGTTTTTTCCGGCATCTTCACGGGGCATACTGCCAAGTGTCTCATCGGATCTCCTGCCTGGATCCTGCTGCCTCTCCATGGGCTTTGCCCGCACTGGTGTCTGCCTGCAACCCTATTCCGGCCATCTCGGTCTCAGAATTTCACTTTCCCTCTTTCCTGTATGTTGTTCATCTATGTGGCGCATCCTGGATTGGGATGAGCCACTGGGTGTAAACCCCCCCCCCCCCCAGGTTGCCCCGTTTAACTCACCTTCCTTCCGGTCCCACAGGGCAGATTCGGGTGTGAGCGAGTGTGCTGATTGGCTGATCAGTGCTCGCTGCCACTCGGCTCCTTTCGGCATAGCTGATGGCTAAGCAGCCGAGCGATGCCACCATCCACCTACCACTGCTAGAGGTGGGTGGGGGTGTGGCTGGAGCACACAGGCGCTGCAAGGGCTCCAGGAGAGGGTGAATGTTGAGAGGGGTTTCACACAGTGGGGCATCCCAATTTGGAGGCCCTGGAGTCTTTTAGACCTCTTTAAGGTCGCCGTTGGTCCTGAGCTCCCCTGCAACATGGAAAATGATTTAGCTTTACTGGATAGATGGTCAAAACTGTGGAAACTAGAGTTTAATGTCTCTAAATGTAAAATCATGCACTTGGGTAGAAGGAATCCCTGCTCTGGGTACCGTATGGGCAGTACTGTGTTAGCCAGGACCTCGGAGGAGAGAGATTTAGGGGTACTGATTACTGATAGCTGCAAGATGAGTGGACAGTGTAGCCAGGCAGTGGGAAAAGCAAGCAGGATGCTCGGCTGCATAGCTCGAGGCATCACCAGTAGGAAGAGGGAGGTTGTGATACCGCTGTATAGAGCCCTGGTAAGGCCACAGCTAGAATACTGTGTGCAGTTCTGGAGACCTTACCTGCAAAAAGACATTATTCAAATAGAACGTGTCCAAAGGCGGGCAACGAAAATGGTGGAAGGACTTACACTTAAAACTTATCAGGAGAGACTTAAAGAACTTAATTTGTACAGTCTGGTGGAAAGAAGGGAGAGAGGGGACATGATTGAGACCTTTAAATATGTGAAAGGATTGAATAAGGTTCAGGAGGGAAGTGTTTTTAAGAAGAAACTTAACGATAGAACAAGGGGGCACAACCTGAAGCTAGTCGGGGGGAAGATCAGGAGCAATGTTAGAAAATATTATTTTACAGAAAGAGTAGTAGGTGCTTGGAACAAACTTCCAGCAGAGGTAGTTGAAACATCAACAGTCACTGAATTTAAACATGCCTGGGATAAGCACACATCTATCCTAAGATAAAGAGAACATACAGTATACACATAAGGGCAGACTAGATGGACTGTATGGTCTCCTTCTGCCGTCAACCTTCTATGTTTCTATGTTTCTATCGAGATTCCTCATATATTTCAGACTTAGGCTCTCGGGGATGATAGACTAGGCTCTCGGGGATGATAGACTGGCTTCACCATATCTGGGGCATCTGGGTCTGGTATGTTATCAGAGAGTGTCGCCCGATGTCCTCCGTGCCTGTAGAGGCCTCCGGAAGAGGACAGCCTTGTCTGCTTAGAATGCGCCGCCGTGGTGGTTCTTTCTAGATTGAGGAGGCAGCTGCCACCCCCAGAGGTATTTCCCTCCATGGAAGCCTCAAGGTCCTCTCCCTCTGGGCTTACTGCTCCTCCGGCAGCACCACCTCATTCCGATGTTCTGGGTTTTCATATCCAGCTGTAGATGGCCTACACTTCCAGTTCATGGCTCGGTCTTTTGGCCTGTCCTCAGCTCCAAGGGTTTTTACCAAGGTTCTGTCATGTCTCATGGCTGTTCTAAGGAAGCAGGGAATACAAATCACCCCTTACTTGGACAATCTTTTGATCAGTGCCCCATTAAGAGGCTTTGAGAGATATATTGACTTTGGCTGGATAGTAAACTATCCAAAGTCGCATATCATCCCCTCGAGAGTTATCTCCTTTTTGGGAATGACATTAGACACGGCTCAGGAAAAAAATCTTTCTCCTGGAGTAAAAGAGACTCTCGCTTCAGGCCAGGGTACAGGCTCTCTTGACCTGCCCTCACCCCACAATCCGTCAAGGAATGCCTCTGTTGGGCTTTATGATGTCTTGCTTCGAGGCAGTGCCATTTGCACAGTTCCACACAAGACCCCTGCAGTCGAAATTGCTCTCAATTTGGGATCAAACCAAGAAGACCCTGGATCACCCCTTTTGCATGGCATATTCAGCAAGGCAGTCTCTAACCTGGTGGCTGAACCTTCCATTACGGTGGATGATTGTTACCATGAATGCCAGCTTAACAGGTTGGGGTGGCGTCGTAAGGTCACAAATGATTCAGGGACAGTGGAGCCCAAGGGCAGAGCAGACTTCCTGTAAATAACCTGGAGCTGAGAGTAATTCTAATGTCTCTCACACATTGGCCCCCCATTCTGAGGGGTCATCTTGTCAGAGTTCAAGCAGACAACATAACGGCAAGGGCCTATATCAACCACCAGGGGGGCCACCAGAAGCAGACAAGCTCTCAGGGAGGGGAGCCAGATTTTTCACTGGGCCAAGATGAATGTCCCATACAACTCGGCAATCCACATACCAGGAGTGGACAACGTGCAGGCCAATTTTGGTCCCTCAGTCAGGGGATAATTCAAGCCCTATGCATCCGCTGGGGGCTCCCAGACGTGGACCTCTTCATGTCCCGCCACAATCGGAAAGGTCTGAGATCTGTAGATGCCCACTGGCGGCTGCCTGGTGATCCAGATCTCCTCACACAAGGGCCTCTGTGGCACCCCAATTCTCGAGTTCTGGTTTTGACGGCCTGTCTATTGAAACCTCCACCTGGCAGAGAAAGGTCTAGCTGCTGAAGCAGACTTCATCAAAAATGTATCATAGAGTATGGCGGATCTTTATTGGCTGGCGTGAATCCAGGGGTTTCACTTGTACATTTTCTGTCTCCAGAATCCTAGAATTTTTTCAGAGGGGTCTCTATGAGGCAGTTGAGTACCTTCAAGGGGCTCGACTGGTTCAGCACCAGGCTTCAGTGAAACAAATCTGCAAGGCTGCTACCTGGTCTTCGGTTCATATGTTTACCAAATTTTATAAGGTAGACGTTAGAGCCTCAGCAGACGCCACTGTCGGTCGGAAGGTATTGCAAGCGGTAGTGAGCTCTGAGGTTTGATTTTTCGGTATGGCTTACTCCTCCGGTTAAAGAAATGGGGTCAACACTTCGGATTTCCATCCCTGGAAAAAGGCCACTGCTTTGGGAGGTCCCATTTGTATCTGTTTCAGTGTCGTCCTGAAGTGGACGATGAGAGAAGATACAATTCTGCGATTCTCACCTGTAGAATTGATTTCTCTCTTCTTCCACTCAGGGCGTCACGCTCACCCTATTTTCTAGGGTACTATCTATTCCTTAGATGCCATAGTCCTAGTGAGGTCTTATGTAAAAGGAAAGAGAGGAGTTTTGTCTCCTTGTTCTCCATCTGCCCCCAGCCATTCACATGTGGCTGCTCTTGCTTGGATTGCTGAAGCCCTGCATTTAAGCGTAGCCATTTGCAAGCATTACATATGTACTGCAAATGGCTCTGACTAGAAGAGAGCCTGTGCATGCACCATAGGGGAAACCGGGGAAAGGCGAGTTTGTATAGGTGTTCTGGGGGGGTCACACAGCGGGGCATCCCAATTTGAGATGCTCCCAGGGCACAGCACAAAATCCAGGATATTCAAAAAGATGGGTTTTGTTCTGCTTTAAAGTGGACCAACATCCAGGATTTTGACTATCCTGGGTTTTGGTCCACTTCGGTGGGGCACCCCGATCGGGGGTGCCCCGCTGTCTGAAACCCCCCAGAAAGCCCCAAAAAACTCACCTCTCCCACGTGACCGCGGCAGCCAATCACAGCGCTCAGAGCCGCTGTGGTATGCGCGTCCAAGGCCGCCTGGACGCGCATACCAGCTCAGCTGGCTCTGAGCGCTGGAGGCCGCGTCTCGCGCTTCCCTCTAACAGGGAGCGCGCCTGCACCGGCCATTCACAAACGGTGCCGATGGAACGGGGCTGAGGTAAGGTTTGTGGGCCTCCTGGGGGGTTCCTCCCCGCGGGACATCCCGATTTCGGATGTCCCGCGGGGAGGGATCTGATCGGTCCGGGAATCTTATAGATTTCCGGGCCGATCCCCCCTGGGTGTTGGTCCACTTTAAAGAAACACCTTTTATATATGTTTATATAATCTACTAGCTGGAACCAGATTATTTTATGATTTGATAAAAACAAAATGTAATTCCTCCGTGCACCTTTGTTTATGCCGGATCAGACAACCAGTGCCCCTAGCCTCTACTTTCCTATTACCTGCTTTCCCAGGGACCCTCTTCCTTGGATGACAACATATTTGCTTCTCTGTCACTAAACTTTGCAAGTGTAGTATTGAAGCAAAGGTTGTCAGCCAGAGGATGCCACACTGCCAGTCCCGCGGGGTATGGGAGACTATGCAGTGGTGACAGTGGGTAAGTAGCGTGAGGCATTGGGGAGTCTTATCTGGCATCCCAAAAGCAAACTTACACTTTAAGACTCTCATTTTAACACTGTTGTAACTTCCTCCCCTTCTCCTTGTTTCAGCTTGCTGCCAGCTTGTGGAAGTTCTTCTAAACATGCTCATCCTGATCTGTTGCTCTGTATCCTACAACTCCACTGGGGGGTACACAGGCATAGCTAACATGGGAGGAATATACTATTATCAGTTTGGGGGGGCATACAGTGGATTTAGCGGTGCCGATGGAGAAAAGGCTCAGAAGCTGGATTTACAGTTTTACCAGTTAAAGTTGCCCACCGTCACAGCCTCCATGGCCTTTGGGGGAGCGCTTATGACTTTCAGCTTCTTGATGGTCCTGCTGGGGGTGCTGCGCGTTCCTTGGCGTTGGCCTGTATGGCTGCTGGTAGAATTTGCATTGGATGTTGCGATTGCTGCCGGCTATATTCCAGCACTTTATTTTTACTTCCAACGGCTAAATGAAGCTTATAACTCCCAGGTCTGTAAAGACCGCGAGGAGCTCTATAAAAGCAAAGGCTACGATGGCTTCTCTTGTGCTCTACATGGTGCCGACATTGCTGCTGCTCTTTTTGCTTGCATGGCTGACATCGCCTTCATCATGAGCGCTTGGCTCTGCATTAAGGGTTTCCGTACTGTCCGGAGTATGAGAAAGAAGCCAGCTGGCACATTTCAGTTCTAGACCCAAAACACTGCTTTGTATTCGGTAAATTACAGGCTGGACTAATGAAGCTGGAAGCCAGGAGTCACTTAGAACAGGTTCCCAATAATTTCCATTCACCTTTTTATATACATGTTGTTCTAGCAGGCCAAACCCAGAACAGGACATATCACATTATCCCATCCATCTTCTCACTATTCACACCATGTATGTCTGTAACACCTCGAGACTAGCCTTTAGAATGTTCACTTTAATCCAAAAGAAATATGTGCCTGCATTATTTGCTCAGACTTAAAGGGATCAAGCAAGCAATGACAATATTAGGCCAGCAAGGAGCTCACCTAAGCCTGTTCCATGTTCCTCGCCTCCATTTTATTTTTTTTTTTTTAAACAATATTTTTATTAAGGTTATAATGGAGGTACATCAGCATACAACATACAATATACTTTATAAAGTATACAAAGACATTCGCGTAGTAAAAGACCACGTACCCAGAGATAAAAGGCGGAAGGCACAAGAAAGGAAACTAGAGTGAAAAAGATAGAAAGAGAAGAATAGGAAGGGGAAATGGGATAGGGGTGAGTGACCAGACAACACTTAGCTTAAGGAGTGTACAGTACCTCAATGAGACCCTCGCCTCCATTTTTACCCATGTCCCTCAGTGCTCCCAATGTGAGCGAGCGTGGCAAGTCACAGTGGATATGCTTACTGAGGGGTAAGTGTGTGACCACATTTGACGTGTGGTTATGAAAAAATAGAAAAGAAAGGAGGGGCATCTACAGCATGCTGCAAGAAAAGGAGGCACATAAGACCGGCTTCAGGCAATTTCCCTGCCCTCTTATTGCCATTGCCTGTGTCTGAGAAATTGGCCATGTTACCTTGATCATGCCATTTCAGAACACAGACACCGCGTGCGGTACTCAAGGAGTGTCTCTCTTCTCAGAGAGCCTTGAACCTTTATTTTATAGTCAAGCAGAGGGTTGTCTTACAGACTCATTTTTGGACACATAGTCTGTTTTAACCAATCGCAAGAGTACAAGTCGTATAGTACAATAATGGGTACAATATTCCTATACATAAGCATATGCACTTGAGATAGATGTATGACAGCTGCTCTGCCAGTGTGTAAGCCGAGATAAGCTATATATACATTTAGCTTCAAGGACTCTGCTGGATAGAACTGAAGTCAAATGGAATTGAATTGAAAGTGGATTTGGTCAAATTTTTTAATCTATATTGCCTTATCGCCTGATCTATCCCTTTAATGGGCTGTCTGACTCCTGGGATTTGTCCAGCCTGCTGTAAATATATGTATAGTCCCTGTTTTTTTCACTTATTTGTTGAAAATAAATAAAATGAATATTGTACGGAAAAATATTTTGCTAATGTTTTTTGCTTTTACTAAAAAAAAAAAACTGACAAATCTTTAAATGTTTTACATTTTCTTTTATCCTATTGTATAACTGCTGACCCTGGTGGTCTCAAAGAGGACATACTATCCAGGAGAAATTTTTTAGTTTAGGAGCTAGGCTTTAAAGGGTTTGTCCAGACTCAACTGTAAAAACAAATTGCTTACCTGCCATGCAGAGGATTCATTCTGGAGTGCTGCTGAAAGATCTGTTGCAACGCAATGCGCATATTCCAGTGCACTGAGATTTTCCTCATCTAGCAATAACACAGCTTTACACAATGTAGGTTAGGGGTAATGAGGTGCCAGGGAATATTCGAGCCAGGAGTATCCTTACCCAGGCAGCCATTATTATAACACTTGGAGTAGACATGAGCCAGCATTTTAGTGGTTCAGTCAGGTTAGGTTGATATATGGTAGGCCAGAGGGGGACACGGCACAAAACTTTTAATTAGTATCTCCTGCCAAAGACAGCCATTCCAGGGCACTTAAGGAGTCCCAGATGGGAAATTGGTAGTGAGTTAATCCAGGTACATCATTGGGGAGGGTTTAGGGAGAGGAGTAGGTTTGCTTTAAAGTTGTTTAAATTGAATGTAACATTGTCTTGCATTTTTATGACCTATGGAGTCTGAAGCAGCCTTGCTCACATCCTAAATAGAGGGATGCTTTGCTGAAGGCCTTGCTCACATCCTAAATAGAGGGATGCTTTGCTGAAGGCCTCTTCTTTCTCTCACCTCAGGTATTCTTCAGATGTTGGAGGTGATCCTCAACGCTCTGGTTCTAATTTGCATAATCTCCTCCTATTTCGTTCTTTCTGGGTTCAGCGGCGGCATGGCAAGTGGAGGCTTTGGAGGCGGCTATTACCCATTTGAGGGTCAGGAGCTCAAGGAGGTGCGTCAGCTGGATCAGGAGTTCACGTTGCTACGGGCTCCTTTACTATACGGAGGTCTGACAGTCTCGCTGTTGATGGGGACTCTGACACTTGCCATCCTGGCCTCAGGATCCAAACCTCTTCTTAGGCTTTCCAACCGGTGGCTTATTTTCGAGGCTGCTTTCGGCTTGGTGGCATTTTTGGGTTACGGCGCAGCGGTGGGGGTCTATCTGCACTTTGCTCTGCAGATTAATGCCACAGACGTGTGTAAGAGGCGAGAGAGATTGTACGCCAGAAACGGCCTGACGTGGATGAACTGCGACCTGTCCGGAACAGACGGAGGAGCAGCAGCCTTCGGCATCTTGCTGGTTATATTATACGGTGCCAGTGTGGTGCTGGCCATCCGAGCCTACAAAGAAAGAAGATCTCTACAGCAATAATGCTATAGACAATCAACCAAAAGCCAAATTCACTCCATAAAATGAAGTGAGACAAATTCAAAGTGCTGAAGAGCTTTACCATTGGTTGGCTGGAATGACTATCTGCAGCTGCTTGGATGCTTTGGTTTGTTACCCCAAACATTTCATGGTCTGATATTAGCAAAATAGAATTCAGGAGTTTAGCAGTTATGTGGACATGAATAGAGCCTTAGAGATCCGGTATCTTTTTAGTTTCACTGTTAGTAAGTTGTACTGTGTTAGCCATCAGTGTAAGCAGAAAATCCAAGGTTAAAGTGATACCATTCAATCAACTTTAACCTTTCAATAGATTGAAAATGCGAGCTTTCGAATTTAAGTGTCTTCAGGCATAATACAGATATGGAACGTAGGCACACATTTGTAAAAAAAACGCCAAAGGAAGCACAATTGTTTTTTTTGTTTTTTTTACTGACACTTGACAATTCATGGTGGGCTGATAAGAATAGGATGGGGGAGAAAGCATGTGGAATTTTATTGCTCTCTTAGTCACATCAGCTTAGATAGTCTGTTTTAATATCAGACCCTCCTTTTAGCACTGTAAGTTTGAGTTTTTTTTTACATTTTCAATAGTGAACCTGAGCAGGTTTAGTCACTTTCTTAGAACTTAGCTGTCTAAGTGCTAAGAAAATGACTGTGTGCTAAACTGTGTGCTGTGTTCTCCTCGGCGCCTGCACATACAGACATCCGCGTCTTACAGCAGGTGAATATGGGCGACTCTTGAGCATCGCCCAAGCCCACCGCTGTATGAAGCTGGCTGTCTGTATGTGCAGGTGCCGCAGAGAAGGCAGCAGATACAGCTCCTTCTGCCGCTTCCTCTCTGCGGCGCCAGCGCACATAGAGTGAACACCCGGCCTTATGCAGCAGCACTGTATAAGGCCAGGTGTCTTTTGTGTGCTGGATAAGTGGCAGAGACAGTCAGCTGTATTTGCCACTTCTCCATGGCCTTATACAGCGGGGGGGGGGGGGGGGGGGGGTGTTCGACACACAAGCATAGGCCACGTCCACCACTGTACCAAGCCGAGTGTCTGTGTGTGAAGACGATGGTGACAGTGAGAAGGATGGAAAGGTAAGTTTCCTTTTTTTTTTTTTTTTTATTTTTTTTTTTTACACTTTTGCCTTATGGGGGGGATGGGAGTGGGGGAAATGCCACACTGCCTATATGGGAATGGGAGGGGAGGGGGGAAATGCCACACTGCCTATATGGGAATGGGTGGGGAGGGAAGAATGCCACACTGCCTATATGGGGATTGGGGGGGGAGCCACACTGCCTATATGGGGATTGGGATTTGCCTGTAATGGGGGATTCTGCACATTGCCTATTATTTGGTTCTTGGGGGTATGTAGTTTTAGCACATTTGGTCCAGAATATTTATTTTCCTCCTCCAAATCCTAGGTGCGTCCTATGGGCAGGTGCGTCATATAGGGCGAAACATATGGTAAATGGACTGGATTTACCACAGCGTCTAATATTACACAGACTGTCTGGGTTGATGTGACTAAGAGAGAATTACAAATTCCACACATTTTCTCCCCCATCCCATGGTTAGCAGTAGAAGTCAGTAGAAAAACAGTCGTACCTGCTTTGTAGTTTTGTGTAGATCTGTATTCCAAGTATGCAGCACGCCCTGCTCCAGTAATGATTCATTATGTCTGGGATATAGTCCACAAGAGGGCGCTTTACTGCAGAGATGGCAAAAAAGAGGCCCCTCCCGGTCCTTATATACCCGGGACCTCCCACTACATTCCCCAGTTTAGTCTCTGCAGTCGGGCTGCGAAGGTCAAGATGATGGCTTCTCTCCTTGCAGGTAAGCCGGGCTGCACGGCCCCTGGCCCTGTGTCCTATTCCCACCCGTGCCATTAGTTACTCTGCCTCCCAGCCTTGGCTGCATGGTCGGGTGATGGTAGGCAGCACCTATTAGAGGTGCTTGTTATGGAGTGTTGCTTCACCGCAAATCCCCCACCAAAGGGTAGGCGGCACAGGTCTGTTGGTGAACCTGATATGGGATGCCCCGTCCGCTTGACCCTCAGCACATAACCTAATGTGAATAGGGTTCTTATCCCCCTTCTCCCGTTGTCCGGTTAGTCGGGGGGGGGGGGGGGGGTGTCCAGTGTTCGTGTAGTGCATTCGACTTTGCTATTGTCTTTCACAGCATGTGTGTGTTTTCTGTGCTACCAGCGCTGGCACTCGCTCAGCGCTCCTTTCCTCCTCTCCTCCAGTATTACTAGAGCATGTGAGTGTGTGTGTGTGTGTGTTTTTGAACGGCCCGCGCACACGTGCTCAAGGGCGTCATCGGTTGCCGGGGGCCGGGTTATTGGCTGCCTGGCCTCTCTGCTCAGTCCCCGCATTCCCGGGGGGGGCGGAGCCTGGCGCGCTCCGCAGCAGGCCCGCCCCCTCTGGAGATGATCGGCGCCATCTTGCTGGGCTGCTAGTGTGAGCTCTGCGGTTTTGTGAGTGCCCCCTGCAGGCTTTTTTATTACTGTTATGCTTATCCTTTTGTACAATTGTCATCTAATGTACTGTACATGCCATACTGAATGTGTGTTCTATGCTTATGTCAGGCTGGGACAACCTATTTAGAGGTTTCTCCCAGTCCTGGGCCCTAGGTTATACCCTTCCTAAATTGGGGGCTTAATTGTAAATCCTCCCACTAGCGGACATTTAAGGGGCATCTCGGGTAGCTGCACAGCGTAATTCCCATTGGTCATTGCGACTAAAAAAATTCACCACATGGAGGCTTCTCAGGCTATTGTGCTCGGGGTCCCCTCGGGTCCCCTCGGGGCAAGCCTGGCTGTGTGTGGTGTGTGGGGCATCCCTTGGGGGCGATGATGTGCAGGTATGCGCCCGGCAAGCACTTGCGCAGCAATCTGGGCCGCATGTGCCTGGGACGGCACCCTCGGTCTCATCCCCCACGCCCCCGCGCCTGATTATGACCCCCAGTGACATTAACACTAGCGAGTCGCAATCTGATGTTTCCGCTAGATTGGCCAATATTGAGAGAATTATTGCTAGCTGTGCAACCCGTAAGGCTCCAGCTAAAAGACGGCATGTGGCGCCCGATGCGCCGGCCTTTACTATGGAACAAGATGATTTCCTTGATTTGTCTGACTATACCCCTCTCGAGGAAGGGGAATTATTTTCAGATTCAGATCTTTCTGACGATCAGCATTGCCTTGGCGCTGATGCCGGCTCAGAGCATTGGGATGCGGACGACACCCATAGACTTCTGACTCAAATTGTTGAGGTACTTTCCATTTCCCCTCCTTCAGCAGCGCCTAAGCAGCAGGGGGAATTGTTTGGTACCGCAAAACCACATTTGGAATTCCCAGAACAGACGCATTTTAATAATCTGATTCTCAGGGAATGGGAGCGGCCTAGTCGGCTTCCTGGTATCCCTAAGGGGTGGGATAGGAGGTATCCCTTCCCCTCGGATGTGGTCAAATGTTGGTCAACTCCCCCCGAGGTGGATGCCTCCGTCTTGGGGCTGTCTAATACTTCTGTTGTGCATTCCCCGGATTCCACTACCTTGAAGGATAGTGACCGGCGTATTGACCAACTGGCCTCCCACGCCTTTGCTTGTGTAGGTTTGGCCTTGCGCCCGGTTTGTGCTTCCGCTATTACGGCCGTGGCTATTAGGACCTTGGTCAGGGGCCTTCTGGACGGCTCCCATGAGGATCCTTCTAGTGCTGAATTTAGAGCCTTGTCACAATGTGAGCTGTTCATCTCCTATGTTCTCTCTGCCTTAGATGACACCATTCGGATGTGTAGCAGGAACTCTGCCTTGGTTGTCTCTATCCGCCGCTCGGTCTGGTTACGCCAGTGGGCAGCTGACAATGCTGCCAAGAAGGCTCTCACGGGTCTTCCCTTTAAAGGGTTGCGCCTGTTTGGTGATCGTTTGTACCTTTTTGCTAAGGGAGGTAAGTTACCCCAACGCAAAAAGCAGCCGCGACCCTTTCGAGACTCTGGGTCCTTCACTCCCTCCTTTCGTGGGCCTAGGTCAGGCAGGGGGTATCCTTTGCGGGACAAAGTGGAGATTTCTGGGGCAAGGGCAGAGGCCCTGCCTGACCCGGATCCTCCTGGGGTGCCAAACCCAAATCCACTGCCAAGCCCGCTCAGCAATGAGGGGGCGCCCTCACCCTTGCGGGTGGGGGGACGGCTGCGGCTTTTCGCTCAGGTCTGCGCTCAACGAGTCTCAGACAATTGGATTCTGGAGGTTGTCTCCTCCGGATACAAGCTGGAGTTCGCGGACTGGCCTCCTTCCAGATTCCTCAGGTCACGGGTTCCTACGGACCCTCGGGCAGCTCAGGATCTGTTTCTGGCGGTACAAAAGCTTCTGGCGGTACAAAAGCTTCTGGCCATGGGGGCTGTTTGTCAGGTCCCCCCGGGAGAGAGAGGTCAGTGTTACTATTCCAATCTAATTACAGTGCCCAAAAAGGATGGTTCCATCAGATCCATCCTGGACCTAAAACTTCTCAACAAGTTCATCAGGACCAGACGTTTTTGCATGGAAACTCTGCGCTCCGCTATCAGCTCCCTGCGCCCGGGGGACTTTATGACTTCAATAGACATCAAGGATGCTTACCTTCATGTGCCGGTCTTTCCAGGGCACCAGCGGTTCCTCAGGTTTGCGATGGAGGAACAACACTACCAATTTGTGGCACTTCCCTTCGGTCTCACCTCTGCCCCCAGAGTGTTCGCCAAGGTGTTGGCAGGCGTGATGGCCCTTATCAGAGCCCGGGGTATTCGTATTCTTCCCTATCTGGACGACCTCCTCATTACATCCCCTTCACTCCAACAGGCAGAATCGGACACCCGGACGGTGGTTGCGACCCTGGAAAGGTTCGGGTGGGTGATCAATTACCCCAAATCCTCACTCTCCCCGTCCCGGGTGACCGCCTTCCTGGGAATGACTGGATACTATTCAGACCAGGATTTTCCTCCCTCAGCAGAAGGTGGACTCTCTTCATGCTCTGATTCAATTCTTGCTGTCCAGCCCTCACCCATCCATCTGGCAAGGGATGCAACTGGTGGGACAGATGGTGGCCTGCTTCGAGGCAGTTCCCTATGCTCAATTTCACATGAGGCCTCTTCAGCTCCATCTTCTGTCAGCCTGGGACAAGTGTCCCCTGTCTCTGGATCAGGCCTTTGTTCTGTCTCCTCTGGTCCGGCGGTCCCTCCTGTGGTGGCTGGACTCGAGGAATCTTCTGGGGGGCAGATCATTTCTGACACCGTGCTGGGAGAGGGTCACTACGGATGCCAGTCTGTCAGGTTGGGGGGGCTACTGGAGAGCCCACCAATTCCAGGGGCTGTGGGGTCCTCAGGAGGCTAACGCCCCTATCAATGTTCTGGAGCTACGGGCGGTTCGGTTGGTGCTGACGCCTCACCTCCAGGGCCTGCCGGTTCAGGTTCACTCCGACAACCGGACTGCGGTCGCTTACATCAATCATCAGGGAGGGACTCGGAGCAAGAGTGCCCTCAGGGAAGTGTCGTTGATTCTGTCTTGGGCCGAGGACAATGTCCCGTACATCTCTGCGGTTTACATTCCGGGAGCAGGGGGGCATCTCGCCCGAGGAGAATGGTCCCCCAACAGCGAGGTCTTCCTATCCCTCTGTCACGGGTGGGGAATGCCGGATGTGGATCTGTTTGCTTCTCGCCACAATCACAAGCTTCCAGCATTTGTCTCACTGTCCCAGGATCCTCTGGCGGTGGATGCCATGTCTCTGTCCTGGCAGGGGTTCGGTCTCCTGTACCTCTTCCCTCCGTTTCCCCTTCTGGACAGGGTTCTACGCAAGCTGATTCAAGAAGGAGTGCCAGCTGTTCTGGTGGCCAAAACAGGTGTGGTATGCAGACGTCGTGCAGCTGGCGGTCGATCAGTACCCTCTGCCCCTGGTTCCGGATCTTCTCACTCAAGGACGGCTCTGTTACCCCAATTTACAAACGCTGGCTTTGACTGCATGGCTGCTGAAACCTCCATCCTAAAGGAAAAGGGTCTGTCTGATGCGGTTGTTCAGACTCTGGTCAGGGCTAGGAAGAAATCCTCTTCTACCATCTACTACAGGACCTGGCGGTCCTACATTGACTGGTGTGAGGCTAGGGCCTTTCCCTGTCGGGTGTTCTCCATTCCTAGGATACTGGAGTTCCTTCAACATGGTCTGGATAAGGGTTTTCAGCTCAGCACTCTGAAGGGGCACGCTTCCGCCTTGGCTGTTTACTTCCAGAGGTCTTTCACTCTTCATCCTTTGGTCAAGACTTTCTTCCAGGGGGTCACTCATGTGCGCCCTCCCCGCAAACCCGTGTTACCGGTTTGGGATTTGAATTTGGTATTGTCTGCCCTCCATTTGAGCCTGTGCATGAGGCTGCACTGTCTATTCTCACCTTCAAATTTGCCTTCTTGGTGGCTATCACTTCTGTCCGGCGTGTTTCTGAGCTCTGTCCATTCAGGCCCCCTACTTTGAGAGACACCAGGACAAGGTGGTTTTCCGCTTTAAACCAGATTTCTTGCCTAAGGTTGTCTCTGCCTTTCACCTTAATCAGAACATTGTGCTTCCTTCCTTGTGCCCTAATCCTGGTAATGACAAGGAGAGGGCCTTGCATTCTCTGGACGTTGTCAGGAATTTGAAATACTACCTGGTGGCTACAGCGCCTTTCAGGAAGATGGACGCCTTGTTTGTGGTACCCTCTGGTCCTAGGAAGGGTCAAGTCTACTTTTAGTAAATGGATTCGTCAGGCCATTTTTAGGGCCTATTCTGCTAAAGGGAGGGATCCTCCTTTCCAAGTCACTGCTCATTCTACCCGTGCTGTTGGGGCCTCCTGGGCCTTTCAGCACCAGGCTTCTGTTGAACAAGTTTATAAGGCTGCTACTTGGTCTTCTGTTCATACCTTTCCCAAGTTTTACAAGGTTGATGTTCGGGCCTCGGCTGATGCTGTTTTTGGCCGCAAAGTTCTGCAGGCGGCAGTGGTTTGAACTGCGCATTGTTGCCTTTTAGGATCCCCACCCGTTGTTGGACACTGCTATTGGATGTCCCAGACGTAATGAATCATTACTGGAGCAGGGCGTGCTGCATACTTGGAATAATACCATTCTGTGAATACTCACCTTGTAGAATGGGTATTATAAGTATGCAGCACGCCCTGCTCCATCCCACCCTGAGTTTTTATTCTTGGATCCTCTATATGGTGAATGTTTCCTGGTTAATGTTGTTAATCTTGTTATTGGCTTCTCCTGGTTCCCTTACTGCTTTTTTATACTGGGGAATGTAGTGGGAGGTCCCAGGTATATAAGGACCGGGAGGGGCCTCTTTTTTGCCATCTCTGCAGTAAAGCGCCCTCTTGTGGACTATATCCCAGACGTAAATTGATCATAACTAGAGCAGGGTGTGCTGCATACTTATAATACCCATTCTACAAGGTGAGTATTCACAGAATGGTATTATTATGAAGAAGACGCTTAAATTGCTTTGAAAGCTCGCATTTTCAATGTATTGAGTTAGCTAATAAATGGCATTACCTTAACCTTGGATTTCCAATGTTTCAATGGAATGTTTCTCATTTCTTTCTTATATGTTTCCCCCTTATCTCTGCTTAGAGAAAGTCATAAGAGGACAATTTTATTTGACGTTCAAATACAGGGGCCGCATTGTCTAAACTAGGAACAACCCAATTTTCACTTTTTGAGGTGGTGTTCCACTCCATGGGGGCATCCTGAATTGGGATGCTCGGCTGTGTGTATGCCACTAGGTCACTCCCACGATGCAGACTTGGGTGAGAACGAGCGCGCCAATTGGCTGAGTGGCCGGATCAACCAATTGTTGTGCTCACTTTCACTCTGCGTCACTGCCGGGTACGCAGCCGAGCGCCACCAAAGGGAGACAAGTGCACTGCCGGACGCATCCCCCGCTCACCTTGCCATTGCGTGCCCGCGCCGCCCATTCAGAAAGGCAGGGCGTGGGTGCGCAGTCGGCTAGAGGTGAGCTGGAATGCAGCAGTGGGGCAGACGCGGCAAGGGCTCCAGGACAATTTGAGTGAAACGGGGCTTCTGGGGGTATTTCCACAGCGGGGCATCCCAATTCTGGATTGACCTGGAGTCTTTTAGATATTTTTATATTTCATTTCAAAGGGCTGCAATAAAATGGAAGCAGGGAAAACACAGTTTACTGCAGGGAAGCTGCAAGCTTAAATCACTATATCTAATTTATGTATATGAAGAGGTGAGGTGGAATGAAGAAATGGGCAAGGTGTAAAGAAGGTAAAGAGGGGGTGGGTAGAGGTAGAAAGATGTGAGGTGGGGAGGACTTTCGTAGAGGAGTGCGGAGATGAGGAGGGATGAGTTGGAAAAAGGTGAGGTGGGAAGTAATGAGGCAAAAAGAGTAAAAGTGAAGCAGCTTGAGGTTAGAAGAGATGACGCAAGCATCAGGTGAGGTGGATAGAGGTATGCAAGGGTGAGGTGAGCCAGGGTGATTTTGTCAGAGGTGTGACAGAGGTGATATGTGATGTGAAAAGCTGGGCAGAGGTGGGGCAGGAAGAGGTAAGTAGAAATAGAGGTAAAGGGAGCAGAGGAAGAGCTGAGGTTGGCCCTGTTTAATGAATTAGGTCTACACTGTCTCTAGTGGCCAACCACGTGCACTGTAGGCAAGGCAATCTCAGCTTTACAAATGCTAAGAAATATAGGGATGAGGTTTGGGGGGCGCAACTGAGAACCCTGGGGGCCGCAGGTTGTGCATCACTGCTCTAATACTATTGGGTATATATACATTCCTGCCACTTACTGTCGGTTTTGGCTACCTCTCAACTCAATTGTCCAACTAAAAGAAAACACTAACCCTATGCACATGTTCTGAAAGCTACTGCAGTCCCTGTAGAACCGGGGCCCCTAACCTGTATCTCAGGAGCCACATGCGGATCACTGACTCCTGAGTGTCCATCCAAAAAAAGCTGTTTTTGAGGAGATCTAGCTTATTTTCTGTCCCACATCATAGACATTTAGCCAATAGTACAGCCTGCCCACAGCACTCTGTCGTACGGCCTGATTCAGAGCCTGCCCGTGAATCCTTTTTTTTTTTTTATTTATTTTTTTATTTTTTGGGAACTGATCTTAGTAACCATTAAATTGCCGATGGAGCATTCACAGCTGCGCTCCAAGAAAAGTTTGTTCCTGTGTAAACGGCCTTTTTCACTATATCCAGTCCAGTTCGTCCCAGAAGTAATGACAGTTGGGTTATCCCAGAATTCGTCTTGCAGTACTGCTGTGAGGCCTGTCGGCCGCTGCACCCCTATTGCCTCTGTCCCCATGGACCCCTGTATGCCTCCCAGCCTCGGCTGACGAGACAGGTGAAGGTAGGGAGAATGCCAGGGTCAGGTGTTCACAGAGCTAGGCTCTGGGCCGCAGGCCCTCCTTAAGAGGTAACGGGCCATAGGCGATGGTGAGCCTATTTGGGGGGGGGGGGGGGGAGGAGGTAGGAACCACCTAAGCCCTGGTTATCCCTGTCTGTCCCACAGCTTTATTATTTTTTGTGAGTGTGCTCTACTTCACTGGATGCTTACCTCCCTTGTCGGCGCAGCTGTGGAGGGGGGGTGGACCGGAGCGTTGCTGTCATTGTGAGGCTGCGGCCTCTGGAGTTTGTGCAAGGCGCGCTGCGCTCCATTGCCGGGGTGGGGGGGGGAAGCCCCTCCGTCGGCCGCTCTTCCCTGAAGTGGGCGCCATTCTTTCCAGGCTAAGGGTGCTCGCTTCGCGCCCGCAGCCGGGCCGCGCGATGACACCTTTTGCATCATAGCTGCGCGCCCCGCCCCTCGAGGTACTGATTCTGGCGCCATTTTCCTCTGCTGCATGCTCTGCATGGTTTCGTCTCAGCAGCAAGCCTCTCTGCGGTCGGTCCGTGAGTCCCTCTTTTAAATTTATATATATTTATATTTCATGTGTGCATGCGCTGTGGGATCTCATGGCTTTTCCCATTGTGTCTTTTAGGTGGGATCCCCTTGTCAGCTGTGGGTTGTGGTTCCTCCCGGTCTCCTCCCCCCCCCTCCGCACCCTCTTCCCTTAAAGAGGGATACTACAAAGAGGGACTAACATGGGGTCACTCAGGTTTGGGCCGTTGTAACCTGTATTTTATCACCATAATCACCATAATGGAGGCTTCTGGGGATAATGAGCTAGGGGCCCCATCTGGGCGGGTTAAGCTCTGCCCCATGTGCGGCACCAGCCCTCTGGGCGGCCACAGGAGGCCCACTCACCCATTAATCCCCTGGAGCTGAGAGCGATTCGGTTGGTGCTTCTTCAATTAACTCCCCATCTAAGGGGTCGTGTGATTCAGGTCTGCTCAGACAATCAGACGGCTGTCGTTTATATCAATCACCAGGGCGGGACTCGGAGCAAGTGAGTCTTTCAGGAGGTGTCCCAGATCCTGACTTGGGCGGAGGAGAATGTTCCCTGCATCTCGGCGGTTTACATCCCCGGGGTAGAAAACCAGGAGGCAGACTCCCTGAGCAGGGGGACTTCTCGTCTGGGGGAATGGTCTCTTAGCAACAAGATCTTTCACGCTCTGTCTCCCCGCTGGGGTCAGCTGGACGTGGACCTGTTTGCGTCCAGACACAATCACAAGCTTCCAAGGTTCATCTCCCTGTCAAGAGATCCTCTGGCCACAGACGCTCTGGCAATTCCGTGGACGGAGTTCAGGCTCCTTTATGCATTTCCTCCGTTTCCACTCTTGGGCCGAGTGCTGCGCAAGATAGCCCAGGAGGGGGTACCAACCTGGCAGAGAATATTGATGTTGTTGGTGTGGCTGAGACATGACTGGACTGTCAATCTACAAGGGTTTGCTCTTTTTCGGAAAGACAGAGCAAAAAGGAAAGGGGGTGGCGTGTGTCTTTATGTAAAGCAAGAACTCAAAGCATATATTAATGAGGGGATACTAGCAGAAGATTGTGAGGATGTAAAATCCTTGTGGGTAGAAGTAGGGGGCGATGTAAACAATGCTAAAATACAGTTTGGTGTAATCTATAGGCCCCCAAATATAACTGAGGAAATAGAGGGTCAACTGCATAAACAGATAGAGCGGGCTTCACAGGCTGGTACAGTGGTGGTGATGGGGGACTTCAACTATCCAGGAATCGACTGGAGACATGGTTCTGCTTCCACTACAAGGGGGAGAGCATTCCTCAGCTTGCTACAAGATAATTATATGAATCAGTTCGTGGAGGCACCTACTAGGGGTGATGCTATTCTAGATCTTGTAATATCAAATAATGATGACCTGATGGGGGCAGTAACAGTCCGTGAAATTCTTGGTAACAGTGACCACAATATAATCGTATTTAACATAAACTGTGAGAGATTTTCTGCCTGGGAAGGCAAAAACATTAAATTTTAGAACTTTCCCAGGCCCAGAGCTGCACTCAAGGACATTGACTGGGAGCATCCTTTTAGGAATAAGGATACAGATGCCAAATGGGAGTGCTTTAAATCAATTGTGAGTAGCAATGTTGCAAAATGTATTCCTATGGGTAACAAATATAAGCGGCTAAAATTAAACCCCTCATGGCTGACACCTGCGGTTAAAAGGGCAATAAAGAACAAAAAAAGGGCATTTAAACACTACAAGGCTGAACTCTCAGCTGTAACACTTGAAAAGTATAAACTAGTAAATAAAATGTGTAAGAAAGACATAAGGTTGGCAAAAGCACAACATGAAAGAGATGTGGCCAAAGAAAGCAAAACAAACCCTAAACGATTTTTTAAATATATTAATTCGAAGAAAACTAAATCAGAACAGGTAGGTGCCCTAATTAATAACAGGGAAATGGTCACTGGGGATGAAGATAAGGCGGAGCTGTTAAATGGATTCTTTAGCTCTGTGTACACAAGAGAAGAGCAAGGAGCCATCACAGGAGATGCCACTGATAACAATAGCCCAAGTATAATACTTAACAAGCTAAACGTGGATATCATCCAAGAAAAACTAAATAATTTAAATGTGAATAAGACTGGAGGACCAGATGGACTTCACCCAAGAGTTCTCAAAAAACTCAGTTCCGTTATCTCGTCACCTCTGTTGTTGATCTTTAAAGACTCACTAGCAACTGGTATAGTGCCAAGGGACTGGCACAAGGCAAATGTGGTGCCCAGTTTTAAAAAGGGCTCTAGGTCATCTCCGGGCAATTACAGACCAGTTAGCTTAACATCCATTGCGGGGAAATTGCTTGAGGGACTATTAAGGGACAACATACACGAATATGTAACTATCCATAATATTATAAGTGACAACCAACACGGTTTTACTAAGGACAGAAGCTGCCAGACTCTATGAGGAGGTGAGTAGAAGCCTGGACAGAGGGGCGGCTGTGGATATAGTTTTTCTGGATTTTGCAGAAAAACCCTGTCCCCCATAGACGCTTATTGGGGAAATTGAGATCTTCAGGATTAGAAACTGCAGTTTGTAACTGGATTGAAAACTGGCTGAAGGATCGTGTGCAGAGAGTTGTGTTTTTTTTTTTTTTTTGAAATTCTTTATTTATAGATTTTGCAGGTTTATAACATACATGCATACAGTAGGGTCAACAATACAGGAAACGTGAAAGGAATAGGGGGGATCATGTGGATCACTGTCATAACGGAGGTAAAGTATCGCAGTATAGTAATCATATCAGACGACAGTACATAATGCAGTATAATGCGGGTACCAGCTACGGGGGGTCATGAGTCAGGGGAACGCCACGCGACGAGAGCCGCCCAGCGACCCCCTGGTCAGTCCACCCCGTCATCTCTCCGCCTCAGCAGGCGCCTACCGCCACTGGGCTTTCAGATAGAAATGGTTTCAACTCCCTCCCATCGAGTGGGGCCACAAGCCCTCCCTAGGGTAAAGAGACTAGACGTATAAGGGGGGGGCGTAGGGGGAGTGAAAGGGCAGAGGGTGAAAGGGCAGAGGGTGAAAGGGGGGGTGGGAGGGGGAAGGAGGAAAAAGAGGGGGGGGGACAAGACGGGAGGCAGGGGGGAGGGGCAGGTATAGGAGTAGGTATGGCGTGCGGGACAGGGCTCCAGGCCGGGCTCCGCCCAGCGGCTGTCCAAACCAGGCCCTTCGCAGGCGGGGGCGAGACACATCCCACGCAAATAGGGCACAATCGTGGGCCGATGTGGCGTCCCGTCAATCACGTGAACAAATCACGGAACTCTGCTGATTCTTCAAAAACCAGCCAGGGTAGCCAGGTAACTCTATATTGCTCGTCCCTGTCATGGAGAGTTGAAGTTAAGTCCTCCATTTCCTTGACGATGCCAACCTCTTTCACCCAATCCTTAACGGAGGGAGCCCTCTTCTGCTTCCAGAATCTGGGTATAACCTGTTTGGCTGCGTTCAACAAGTGGCACAGCAGTGTCCTCTTATATTTCCCTATCGGGGACTTCGTGGAATGAAGCAGAACCTGCGCCGGCTCTCCCAGCAACTGTGCCCCTGTCAGCTGTGACACTATGCTCAGTACCGCCCGCCAATACTCCTGTATTCTGGTGCATTGCCAGAACAGATGGAATAGAGTCCCGCGCTCCCCTCCGCATCTCCAGCAGCTCACATCCGCCGAGTCGTACATCTTGCCTAGCCTGTCAGGGGTGTAGTACCAACGAGTCAGCAATTTATAATTGACTTCTTGGGTTCTCGTTGCCACCGAGGATTTATGTATCAAGGTAGCTATCTTGGTTCTCTCCTTCTCGCCCAATGGCCGACCCAGGTCCCGCTCCCACTCCCCCCAATAAGCAGGTGGGGACTCTACCTCCCGAATGAGGAGCGAGTACAACAGTGAAATCAGATGGGGCTCTGGTTGCCCAGTCAAACAAAGCCTCTCAAAATCGGTATGGTCCCTGAAGTTCTCCCTGCGACAGCCTATCCTGGACAGAACCGACTGGAACCGCAGGAGAGTCCAGGGATCCAAGTTCCCTCTCTCAAATTTTGCCCTTAGCTCCCCCAACGCGGCCCAGCCCCCTTCCGATAACAAGTCACTTCCCCTTAGTTGGCCTACCTTCCCCCACTCCCTGAGGTCTCTCCTGGTACAATCAGGCATGAGCTGCGGATTATCCAATAAAGCCACCATGGGGGAGGGCCATGGGGAGATATCCGAGCGTTCCCTAGAACTCCGTAGGACGTCCAGGGTGGCTGCTACAGTGGGGTGGGATCTCAAAGCTGGCACCCGATTCTCTCTGTTCCAAGCGACAACGTCCAGGGGGGCAGGGGCCAGGGAGTGTTCGAGCCGTACCCATCTCTTCGTCTCCCTGCACGTGTGCCATTCACATATTCTTTGTAAATGGGAAGCCACCCAATACGACTGGACGTCCGGCATAGCCATGCCACCCAAGTGTTTGGGCTTGAATAACACCTGCCGGCGGAGCCTAGCCCTCTTCTTCTGCCACACAAATCCCATAAGAACTTTCTCCAGGTCCCTAAAGAAACGAGCAGGTATCTTGATCGGGAGAGCTTGGAATAGGAACAATAGCCTTGGCAGGATCGACATTTTGATTATATTCACCCTACCCATCCACGAAAAGGTAGGGGAATCCCATTTTTCCAAGTCAGCCTTTATTTTCTGAGATAGGGGCAGGAAGTTCAAGGCAAAAATGCTCGTCAGGCGATTTGGCAACCGCGTACCAAGATACGCTATTGAACCCTTGGCCCATTTAAAAGAAAATGCCTGTTGAACCATCCTAGCCACTTCTCCAGGGAGGGAGATGTTCAACGCCTCCGACTTCTCGAAGTTAATTTTAAAGAAGGATAGCCTCCCGAAGGCTTCAAACTCCTTCATTAACACAGGAACGGAGACCGCGGGATTTGTGATGAAGAACAAAAGGTCATCCGCGTAAGCGGCGACCTTATGGATACCGCCACCAACACTCAGGCCCCTCACGTCTACATTCTTCCTAATTTTACATAGAAAAGGCTCCAAAGTCAAGGCGAACAACAGAGGCGACAGAGGGCAGCCCTGGCGGGTGCCTTTGCTGATCGGCAATGAAGCGGAGAGATGGCCATTCACCTTAACTCTCGCGCAAGGTACCGTATACAGGGCTTCAATGCGTTTCCTGATGTTCTCCCCTAAGCCCATACATCTAATGGTTTCTTGCAAGAAAGGCCACCCCACCCTGTCAAAGGCCTTCTCCGCATCTGTGGACAAGACCATCATTGGCACTCCCGAGGACTGCGCGGAGTATATGGCGCTAAGTGCCCGGACCACGTTGTCCCTGGCCTCCCTCCCCAACACAAAACCCGTTTGGTCCAAGTGGACCACCTGGGCCACTACCGGGGCCAATCTATTGGCCAAGATCTTTGCGTACAGCTTCAGGTCAGTGTTGAGAAGGGAGACAGGGCGGTAGCTCCTGCACGACAGGGGGTCCTTCCCCGCTTTGTACAAGACTGAGATGTGAGCCTCAAGGTCCCTGCCGGAAAAGGCACCCGGAGCATCCGGGTCTGTAATGGTGTTCCAGGCCCCAACCATGTGAGGGCCAAGGATCGAGATGAAAGCTTTATAGTAGTGGACCGAGTAACCGTCGGGCCCCGGGGCTTTCCCTGTCGGGGTCTGCTTAAGCGCCTCTAGCAACTCCCCCATCTCGATCGGGTCCTCCAAGGAGGCCGAAACCTCATCCGCTACCGACGGCATGCCTGATTCCTTAATATAGTCCTCAATTCTATCTAGGTGCGACCGCGTCGGGGCCCCTCCACTGAGGTTATACAGGTCTGAGTAATATGCCCTGAATGCGTCCGCTATTCCTTCCGTGGTATGCTGTGTTTGCTGTTCACTATCGAGAACTGCAGAGATGAAATTCCGGGATTGTTGTTGCCTGAGGGCCCTAGCTAGCAGCGCGCTGCTCTTATTACCATACTCATAGTAAGTGCGTCTGCATCTCTTAATGACGTGTTTTGCTTTCTGTCGTAGGAGGGCGTTAAGTGCCTCCCTAGTCTGGGTCAGCTCCCCAAGAACCTGTGCCGCCTCAGCTTGCTTGTGTGATAGTTCCAGGCCCCGGACCTTTTCTGTAAGCTTTACAATTTGGGCCAGCCTTTCTCTCTTGAGCCTCGCCCCATGGCTAATTAGGATGCCCCTGATCACACTCTTGTGTGCCTCCCATAGTGTGAGCAACGAGACCTCCCCATTATTATTTGCCCTAAAGTAGGACTCTAGGCCTTCTTTCACAGCCTGAGCCACCACCGCGTCCTTAAGGAGGGACTCATTCAATCTCCAAGTGGAGGAGGGGGGTGGCCTGTCCACAAGCTCGAGGTCAAGAAACACCGGGGCGTGGTCTGAGAAGGAGGTGGGGTATATCCCGTCTCCCGTGGCCAGGCCCAGCAGGCTATGTGACACCCATATGTAGTCTAATCTAGAATATGTCCCGTGGACATGTGAGTAAAAGGAATAATCTTTCGTCCCGGGGTTCCTGGCCCGCCAGGCGTCCACCAGCTGCATCCCATGCAATGCCTTCTTCAAAGAACGCAGGGCTAGGTGCGAGAGCGCTGACCTCCCCACCGAGGAGTCCAATAGTGGTTCCAGAGTCAGATTAAAGTCGCCCCCTAGAATGACCTCCCCTTCCCTAAATTTCTCAATTTTGTCCAGAGTGTGCTTCAGGAATGGTATCTGCCCCTGATTGGGAGCGTATACAGAGGCCAGAGTATACAATTTCTGATTGATCAGTCCCTTAGCCAACACCACTCGTCCCGACTCGTCTCTCCAGACCTCCCTCAGCAAGAAGGGAACATCCCTGGAGATCAGGATTGCCACCCCCTTTTTCTTGGCATCTGCCGCACAGCTGGTGAAAGCCTGGGGGAACAGCTTACTACAGAGTCTGGGCACGGAATCCCGCTTGAAATGTGTCTCTTGTAGAAAAATGATTTGTGCTTTACATCTCTTCAACTCCTGTCCCAGGATAGTTCTCTTCTCCGGGGTGTTAAGCCCCTTCACATTCAGGGTAACCACCTTTACAGGGGCCATTCCTGCATAAAGGAGATAAGGGGGGGTGGGGGGAGCCAGAGACCGTCAGGCAGTGGTACCCCTCGCCGCTCGTCCGGCCCCGCACGCCAAGGGGAAGAGGAGAGTTATGACCAGGGGGGGGACAGCAAAAGGAGCAAGGCAGAAGGGAAGGAGATGGGTATCAGGGAAATGGAACAAAGGCAAGGAAACTCAAGAGATGAACGGACAATTTCAATGGAAGGGGTAGGGACTAGCTAGTAGTCCAACAGGAAGGCCGGTGCCTTTTAAAGACGCGCTAAGTGGGGGAAAACCCCAGACCACGGGCTGGTAAGCCCAGTGCACGGTCTATTCCCGACAGGAGAAGGCCTAGGACTTCTCCTGAGGGGTGCACCAAATGGTGGGGGAGCGGAAGACTAAGCCTAAGCAAACATCGAATAGGGAGTCGCACCAGTATTGTAGCTACTCTGCGAGGCAAGTCGTGACCCTAAGGCGCTATCGCCCTGTCAAATAAGGAGCAGACAGTCTGAAGCAGTGGGACACCACGCACAGCAGCACAACACAGTCGTGTTTCAAGAAGGGGGGGTTTCCATGGGGGCAGGACCAGGATCCAAGCAGAACCGTCCGGCCCGCCAGGAAGCAGGTGATACATCGGTCCGCAAGAGGTAGAACAGCAAGATCCGAACATGGCAGTATGGCATCAAGCCAGTATTGCAGCCGTCCAGCGAGGCGTGTCATGCCCCCCGAGGCGCCGACGCCCTGTCAAGCAGAGTGCAGACAGGCCGCAGCAGACTGACACCACGCACAGCAGCGCAACACGACTGTATGTCAAGGAAGGCCCTCCATGAGGGGCGAGACAAGAGTCCTCACAGATCGGTCCGGCCCGCCAGGAAACAGCCCAGTCATCAAACATCCAGGGGTAGGGCAGTTAGCTCTGAATATGGCAACACATCATCAAGCCAGTATTGTAGCTACTCAGCGAGGTATGCCATAACCCTAAGGCACTACTGAAATGGCACCACGCACAGCAGCACAACACCGTCGCGCTGCAAGGAAGGGTCTCCATGAGGGGCAAGACTAGGATCCAAACAGATCGATCCGGCCCGCCAGGGAGAAGCGTAGGTATCTAATATTCACAGATAGGGCAATAAATTCTGAACATGACAATATGGCGTCAAACTAGTATTGTAGCTACTCCGCGAGGCCCGCCACGGGCCCAAGGCGCGATCGCCCTGTTAGATAAAGCTGAAACAGCCCGGGGCGGAACGGCACCACGCACAGCAGCCCAACACAGCCGTGTTTCAAGGAGAGGCCTCCATGAGGGACAGGGCAAGGATCCGAACAAATCGAGCCGGCCCGTCAGGAAGCCTCATAGGCAGCAAACATCAACAGATAGAACAGTAAATTCTGAATGTGACAATAAGTTGTCGAACCAGTATTGTGGCTACTCAGTGAGGCACCTCATGGCCCTAGGGCGCTTTCGCCCTGGCGGGTAAACCTTAGCCCGTCCGAGGTGGAATGACACCACGCGCAGTAGCCCAACACAACCGTTTTTCCAAAAAGAAGCTTCTATGAAGGGCAGGACAAGGACCCAAACAGATCGATCCGGCCCATCAGGAAGCTGCTTAAACAACAATTATCAACATATAGGACAGTAAGTCCTGAACATGGCAGTATGGCATCAATCCAGTGTTGCAGCCACTCAGCGAGGCACACCCCGCCACCAAGACGCTGCGGCCCGTCCGGCAAAACGCAGACAGTCCGAAGCGGAGTGACACCACGCACAGCAGCCCAACACGACGGATTTTCAAGAAAGAGCTTCCATGGAGGGCGGGACAAGGTCCAAATAGGACAATCCGGCGCGCCAGGGAGTTGCTCCAGCATCAATCAAAGGATAAAACGGAAAAAATTCTTAATATGATAGTGTGGGAGCTTATCTTCTGCGGCCTCTCCCGCCTCCTCTGTTTCCTCTGGGACCACCTTCCGGGCGCCGTGGCAGCCGGCCGTTGTACACCGCCAGGTCAGGAACCGTCCAGTCTGGGACGTCCACGCTCTCCACCTCTAGAAAGTGGAATAGGTCCGGTAGCTGGCTGGGCCCCTTGAGAACAAACAAATCTTCTCCCCTGCGCACCAGCAGCTGAAAAGGGTGACCCCATCTGTAGGAAGCCCCCCGCCTTTGGACAGCTTCCAGTAACGGTCTCAGAAGCTTTCTCATCTGGAGAGTTCTCCGCGAGAGGTCTTGCAGAATGATCACCTGTGCGCCCTTGAATGCAACTGGGCCCTTGTCCCACGCGCGGCGTAGGATCTCCTCTTTTATCTTGAAAAAATGGATGCGGCAAATAATGTCCCGGGGACGGCTCGGGTCTTGCGGCCGAGGACCCAGCGCCCTGTGAACCCGGTCCATCTCTATGCGATTGGAGTCGGGAAGATTCAGAAGCTCGTTGAAAATGGTGGTAACCGTCTCCAGCAGGTCTCGGGGCTCCACTGACTCAGGTACTCCCCGGAGACGCAAATTATTTCTGCGGCTCCTGTTCTCCGCGTCGTCATGCGCCAGGAAGATATCCGACAGGAGACGTTTGTTGCGATCCTGCTGTTGTTCTAGGACCGCCACACGCTGCTCCAGGGCTCTGTGTGAGGCCTCCGCCCCATCCATCCTCTCCGTGACCTCCGCCACTGAACTCTGAAGTGCAGCCAGCTCTCTCTTGATAGTGCCCTCCATCCTGGACACGTATCCGTCGAAATCACTGCGCGTTGGGAGTCCACGCAGGGCCTCAGCGATATTGACCTTCACCGCCTCCGCAATAGATTGGGAGAGCTGAGCAAGCGGCAGTGGGGAAAGAGTGCCCTGTGGGGGAGGTGCCCCCGGGCAACAAGATAGTGGTTGTGGTGGGTTAAAAGCTGCGGCCCCATAAAGCCTCTCCCCTCGGGTGGCTGAATCCATCTGCAGCGGAGTGGTCATCTTCCCGCGTCCCGTGAGGGGGCTCCCTGGTGACAGCGGCGGCATTTCATCCCACAGGTGGTTTGCGGCGGGGTCACTCCCCAGGGGCTGTGGATATCCGGCATGTGGAGCATGTGGGGACCCCGCGAGTGTTTGCCACGGCGACTGCGGGCTCAAGGGGGGGGATGGTGAGCCCGATAGATAGCTGGGAGCAGGTTGCAGGTCGCTAGCATGTGGGGAGGTGGGCGCCCGTGTCTGTGGGGTCGGGATGCCCAGCAAGAGGCCTCTTGGTGGGGAGTCGGGGCTGAACTGACCCGGTGATGGGGCCCTCGAGCTGGGCCCGGTGGCCCTCAGGGCAGGGGCCCTGGTGACTTTGGGCGAGGCAGCACCTCCCTCTCCCTCAGGGGCGCGTCTCCCTTCATGGGGGATGGCATCAGGCTGGGTAAACGGTGGGGGGGAGGTTTGGGGTGAGTGACCAACCTTACACCCGCTGGTCATTCCGTCCGGCCAGTCCGCCCCGCCATGCACTTCAGCTGACACTGTCAGCATGCGGCCTCCGACGCTGTGGCACTCCCGGCTCGGATCACTCTGGGCTGAGCGCTGAGTTCCCACCTCTTCCTCCCGCAGGTCTGGGGGAGCCCCAGCCGGGGCCGGAACGCTGGAGGCGGCGGTCCCCTGCCGCATCGCGATCTCGCGCCCACGTGCGCGCTCCTCCTCTGCCATCGCCGCCATCTTCTCAGCGGCCGTCCTTCGAGGTCCTGAGCCTCCGGGCCGGAACAGGGCTGGGATGGTGCCCGGTTTACCTCGTCCGCTCGGTCCCCGCTGCTTCCCCTTCCTGGGCATGTGGGTTACAGGTGGGTCTGAGCTCTCTTGCCTCCTCAATTCAGTTGTCTGGTGCGGAGCTCTGTCTCCGTGCGACTCTATCTGGCCATGTCAAGCCACGCCCCCCAGAGAGTTGTGGTTAATGATACCTACTCTGAATGGTTACCAGTTGTAAGTGGCGTACCCCAGGGTTCAGTGCTGGGCCCACTATTATTCAACTTGTTTATAATAGTTATAGTTAGTTATAGTTAGTTATGAGGAAAGATTACGAGAATTAAATCTGTTTAGTCTTGGGAGGAGGCGATTGAGGGGGGACATGATTGACTTGTATAAATATATAAATGGCCCATACAAAAAATATGGGGGAACACTATCTCATGTAAAATCCTCTCCAAGGACAAGGGGGCACTGCCTTCGATTGGTAAAAAAGAAATTTAGTCTCTGGAGGCGACAATCGTTTTTTACCATAATAACTATAAATCTATGAAATAGCCTTCCACAGAAGCTTGTCACAGCATCAACCGCTGACGGCTTCAAAAAATTATTAGATGCTTATTTAGAAGAAAATAACCGCTAATAGTAACTGTTAATGTTATCAGTAAAAAAAAAAAATAAAAAATAGCTTCCCCTATAAAATAAAAAATACCTTCCCCTACCCCAACACCCTTGGTTGAACTTGATGGACATATAACTTTTTTCAACCGTATTAACCATGTAACCATCCTGGTGGCTCCTCGCTGGCCGAGGCGGAGTTGGTTCGCGAACATAGTTCAGATGTCAGTCGATCGTTACATCATGCCCGACGACCCAGGGCTTCTCACTCAGGGATCGCTGCGGCACCCCAATTTACAGACGCTGGCTTTGACGGCCTGGTTATTGACACCTCAATCCTAGCAGAAAAGGAGCTGTCGGCCATGGTTGTTCAGAGCACGATTCAGGCGCGGAAGAAGTCTTCTTCCATGATTTATTACAGAGTTTGGCATGCCTATATTGCTTGGTGTGAATCCAAGATTTTCCCTTGTCGCACATTTGCTATCTCTAGGATTTTGGCATTTTTACAACACGGCTTAGACTTGGGTCTACAGCTGGGCACCCTCAAGGGCCAGGTCTCGGCCTTGGCCATCTTTTTCCAAAGATCTTTTGCCAATCATAGGCTGATCAGGACTTTTTTCCAAGGAGTTACACATGTACGTCCACTGCGTAAGCCTGTATTACCGATGTGGGATTTGAATTTGGTGCTTTCTGCTCTCCAGGGTCCTCCCTTTGAGCCTTTGTGCGACGCTGCATTGTCTATCCTGACCCTAAAGGTGGTCTTTTTGGTAGCTATCACCGAGGTGCACCGGGTGTCAGAACTGCCGCTCTTTGTATGAAGCCTCTTTACTTTGAGCGGCATAAGGATAAGGTGGTTTTTCGCTTCAAACCTGATTTTTTGCCTAAGGTCGTTTCTCCCTCATCTTAACGAGGGGGTTGTTTTGCCTTCCCTGTGTCTAGCACCGACTAATTCTAAGGAAAGGACCCTCCATGCCTTGGATGTGGTCAGAGCCATTAAGTACTACCTGGTTGCGACTGAATCCTTCAGGAAGTCAGATTCTCTTTGTTCTCACTGCAGGTTCTAGAAAGGGTTTGCCGCTGGCCCAGTCCACTCTCTGTAAGTGGATTAGACAGGCGGTGGTGCAAGCTTACTCTGCCAAGGGGAAGGATCCCCCTTTTCATGTTATAGCTCATTCTACTAGAGCTATTGGTGCTTCTTGGGCTTTTCAGCACCAGGCCTCTGTTGAACAAGTTTGTAAGGCCGCTACCTGGTTTTCTGTTCATACCTTTACTAAGTTTTACAAGGTTGATGTTAGGGCCTCAGCTGACGCTGCTTTTGGCCGAAAGGTGCTTCAGGCGGTAGCGACATGAACTACATGCTGTTCCGCACTGGGGATCCCGCCCTAATGGGCACTTCTTTTGGATGTCCCAACTGTCATTACTTCTGGGACGACCTGGACTGGATATCGTGAAAAATACAATTCTGTGAAACTCACCTGTAGAATTGTTTTGAATATATCCAGTCCAGGTCGTCCAACCCCGCCCTTGGTTCATTATCTCTTGTTTGCCTGTTAGGGTGATTACCTTTTTGTATTGGACCGTTGTCCTTAGTTTTTTGTTGGAGAGAGTACATGCTGAAGCTATGTGAGTTAACATGGTTTCTTGACCTCCCGGCCTGTCTCATTACTGCTTTTTGACATTCTGGGAATTCTATGGAGACAGCCCTTTTTATAGGGGGTCTGGAGGAGTTACAGCTCTGGATCTTGCAGTAACTACGCCACCTGGTGGCGGATAACCCAACTGTCATTACTTCTGGGACGACCTGGACTGGATTCATTCAAAAACAATTCTACAGGTGAGTTTCACAGAATTGTATTATTTGCTTTTCGTATGCATACGGTTTAGCCGAGCATTTATGGTATTTGCAGCCGGAGAAGTTTCGGAAGCCAAGTTTTTACCTGTTTTCGGACATAACTTGTTGTGTAGCCCATTGTTCTCAGTGTGCTGTGTCCCCCCCCCCCCCCCCCCCCCATGGCTCTCCGGCGTACGCCTTTTTTTGTTGTAACTAGCTACTTTAATGTGCTTCCCACCAGTGTACCCATGGTAGTGGTAGTCTGCATGACCTAGCACATACATACCTTTGTTCCCCCCACCCCACCCCACCCGCTGGCATCTAGGGCATCCCATGTAGTCTACAGGTCCTTTCACATACCTTTGTACCTTGGTTGCCATGTCCTCTGCTTCTACCCACTGTTGCTCACCAAATACTTTGGCCACCTTATGTATTCTAAGTATGTCACACACCCCGCTTCAAGATATCCATAACATGTGGGTAATACTGTCCTGTAGATGGCGATCTTGCAGAGATGTAAAGAAAAAAAGGAAGCCCCTCCCGGTCCTGGGACCTCCCACTCACAGTCTTTCATCTCTGCAGTGGCGAGCAAGTCAGAAGATGATGTCTCCTCCTTGCACAGGGGGATTTCAGGTAGCCGGGATGACTCCCGGCCCGCTATTTATCTATTTCCGGCCGGATTTCTTGTGATTCCCTGCCTCCCAGCCTAGGCTGTTGGTCGAAGGTAGAATGGCACCTTAGGTGCTTAGGAGCTAAGCTCCACCGTGAGACCCTGTACTAGAGGGTAGGCGGTTAACCGGGTTGGTGACCCCGGTTTGGGATGCCCTGTCCCCTGGCCATTACACCCTGGGTGGTTTTCCCCTCTCCGGATGCCCTTCTCCTTAGAGGGGGGGGGGGGGGGGGGGTCCCTTCTCCCGTGTTTTTGATTTTATTAATTTTTATTAGTGTGTGTGTGAGTTCAACTTTAAAAATCTTTTTATTTTTCACATGACCGCCGCCGCTGCCGCCGGTCTCTGAGGCGGCATGGCAGAGGGGAGCTTCTCCCCTCATGTGCCGGTTGTAGGGGGCGGGGCCGGGCGTTCGGCGCGGCCCGCCTCCGTGCGGCAGGCGCCGCTGCGGAGCCTGGTTCCCGGCTCTGCAATGAGAGGCGCCTGCCTCTACCGCCGCGGCGTTATGGTGGGGGGGAGCTTCTCCCCTCACGGAGCAAGGCACGACGCGCGATCCGCGCTGGCCACGCCCCCTTCTCCTCTCCCTGCTCCTTAGCTACATCGTGGCGTGTGGACGCCATTTTCTGGCACAGTGAGTGGCCCTGTGGGCCTCCTTTTTCATCTTTTGTCCTATGCATTTATATATATGTATTTTTTAATGGTTATATGCGCCTGCTGTGCTGATTGTGCGTTTGTGTATTTCAGGCGGACCTACATTGGTGTTTAAGGGGGTTTCTCCCGGTCCTAGGGTCCCTGGGTTCCAATTGGGCTTACTGTAAATCCTCCCACTGGGGACATTAAAGGGGCATCCCGGGTTGCTTATTTGCGTAATTCCCTTGGTCATTGCGACTACCTATAAGTTCAACGTATGGAGGCATCCCCGGATACTGGGCTTGGGCTCCCCACGGGGCAATCCCGGCAGTGTATGGGGTGTGGGGTATCCCTTAAGGGGGATGATGTATTTCTGTGTATACCATGTGCGCAGCAGACTATTACGCGGCAGTCCGGACCCCAGGCATCCGGTCTCTTCTCCTACCCCTCCCCGATTGATCCGTGCCCCGTGTGACGTTGTCATGGGTGGGGAGTCGCAATCGGAGGTGTGTGCCAGACTGGCCAATCTTGAAAAATTATTTTCTAGCGCGGTTGCCAGAAAGGCCCCGGCTAAGAGAAAGCATTTGTCGCCGGCCACGCCGGTACTGGATTTTGATGACTATGATTGCCTTGACTGGTCTGATTATTCCCCACTCGAGGAGGGGGAATTGTTTGAGGAATCTGATGCTGAGGATCAGCAGTTTTTTGATACTGATACTGGGCAGGCGCTGGGGGATGCCGTGGATACCCCCAAGATCCTGGCCCATCTATTTGAGGTACTGGATATTTTTCCGCCAGCGGAGACCCCCCCCCCCCCCTGCAGAAGGGGGAATTTTTTGGGGACTTCTAAGCCCCGCTTGGAGTTCCCAAATTAGAATCATTTTGATTGCATGATTCTTTAGGAATGGGAGAGGCCTAGCCGGCTCCCCGGTGTTCCTCAGGGATGGGATAGGAAGTATCCCTTCCTGGTGGACGCGGTGAAGCGCTGGTCGTCCCCTCCCGAGGTCTATGCGCCCGTTCTGGGATTGTCCAACACCTCTGTTGTACATTCTCCAGACGCCACCACTCTTAAAAGATGGTGAGGACAAACGCTTTGATCAGATGGCATGCCATGCCTTTGCCAGTGTGGGTTCAGCCTTGCGGCCTGTTTGTGCCTCGGCGCTCGCGACTGTGGCTACCAGGTCTGTGGTTAGGGGCCTGTTGAGTGGTTCCCAGCTTAACCCGGCCAGTGATTAATTCACAGCCCTTAAGCGGTGTAAATTATTTGTGACCTTTGTTTTATCTGCTAAGGATGACGCGATTATTATGTGTAGTAGAACCTCGGCATTGCTGGTGGCTATTCACCAATAGGTCAGGCTACGCCAGTGGGCGGCTGACATTGTGGCTATGAAATCACTCGCAGCGCTACCCTTCCTGGGTATGAGGCTGTTCAGAGATAAATTGGATTCAGTGGCGAAAGGTGGAAAGTTACCTCAGCGTAAGTAGCAGCGTCGCTCCTTTCGGGGGGCAGGCTCCTTCAATCCTTCCTTTCGCGGTGCCAGAGCAGGCAGAGGCTTTGTCTACTCTAATTTCAGAGGTGATTCCTGGAACAGAGGCAGAGGACGCGCACGTCCAGGCCTTAACTGGGGTTCCAAGCCTGCTGCCAAGACAGCTCAGCAATGAGGGGACGCCCTCACCCTTGCGGGTGGGCGGCACTTCTTCCTGGTCTGGGCCCAGGAGGTCACAGACAAATGAATCTTGGAAGTGGTCTCTTCCAGGTACAAACTGGAGTTCGAGTACCGACCTCCTCCCAGTTTCCTAAGGTTTCGGGTCCCCTCGGATCCCCGGGCTGCGCAGGGGATCCTGTTGGCTGTAAAGAATCTTCTGGTCATGGATGTCATATGCCCGGTGCCTTTCTCAGAGAGAGGCCGGGGCTATTATTACAACCTCTTCACGGTTCCCAAAAAGGATGGATCCATAAGACCCATTCTGGATTTGAAGCTTCTCAACAGGTTCATCAGAACCAAGAAGTTCCGCATGGAGACTCTGCGCTCAGTCATCAATTCCCTTCGTCAGGGGGATTTCATGACATCCATAGACATCAAGGATGCTTACCTTCCTGTACCAATCTACCCTGCACCCCAGAGATTTCTCAGGTTTGTGGTGGGAGATCAGCATTTTCAGTTTGTGGTCCTCCCTTTCGGGTTGACTTCGGCACCAAGGGTGTTCACCAAGGTGCTGGTGGGCATAATGGCCCTTCTCAGAGCCCAGGGCAGTCACATTGTTCCGTATTTGGACGACCTCCTCATTACGGCATCCTGTCAGGCGGAGCTGGACACCAGGTATGGTGGTGGCGACGCTGGAGAGGTTCGGCTGGGTGATCAACCATTCCAAGTCTTCTCTCTCCACCTCAGGGGGAGATCTCGTTTCTGGGCATGAATCTGGATACCATTCGGACCAGGGTTTTCCTTCCTCAGTTCAAGGTGCAGATGGTTCAGGATCTGATACGTCTTCTCCTATCCAATCCTCGTCCTTCTATCCGGCTAGGGATGAGACTGGTGGGATTAATGGTGGCTTCCTTCGAGGCAGTTCCCTTTGCTCATGAGGTCACTCCAGCTCCATCTATTGTTGGCCTGGGACAGATGTCCGCAGTCATTGGATCAGTCATTCATGATGTCTCCCCGGGTTCGGCAGTCCCTTCAGTGGTGGCTGGAACCAAGCAATCTGATGAGGGGCAGATCCTTTCTGACCCCTTGTTGGGAGACGGTTACCACGGATGCCAGCCTGTCGGGCTGGGGAGGTTTTTGGAAGACGCATCAGTTCAGGGGGCTGTGGGGTCCCGAGGAGGGGCTCACCCCCATCAATGTCTTGGAGCTGAGAGCTATTCGGTTGGTTCTGTCATGCTTGACGCATCACCTACGGGGCTTACCGGTTCAGGTTCAATCAGACAATCGAACTGCGGTAGCTTACATCAATCACCAAGGAGGGACTCGCAGCAGGAGTGCCCTCAGGGAAGTTTCTCTGATTCTTGCATGGGCGGAGAGCAATGTTCCATGCATCTCAGCAGTGTACATTCCGGGAGTGGAAAACACGGAGGCTGACTCCCTGAGCAGGGGATCCTCTCGCGGAGGGGAATGGTCTCTCATCCACATGGTATTCCGGTCCCTCTGTCACACGTGGGGGTTTCCAGAGGTGGATCTCTGCCTCACGTCACAATCACAAGCTCCCAATGTTTGTGTCTCTGTCTCAGGATCCTCTGGCCCTGGCAGCGGACGCCATGTCTCTTTCCTGGAGGGATCTGGGGTTCCTGTACCTGTTTCCCCTCTTCTCCATGGTGGGCAAGGTGGTGCGCAAGCTGGCTCAAGAGGGTGCGCCAGCAATTCTGGTGGCCAAAACATGTTTGGTTCGCAGACGTCGTACGGCTGGCGGTAGATCAGTACAGGTTGCCCCTGTTTCCGGATCTGATCACTCAAGGTCAACTTTGTTACCCCAATTAACAAACGCTGGCTTTGACGGCGTGGCTGCTGAAACCTCCATCTTAAACGAAGGTTTGTCTGATGCTGTGATTCAGACACTGTTAGGGCTAGGAAGTGATCTTCCTCTAACATCTACTACAGGACTTGGAGGTCCTATATTGATTGGTGTGAGGCTAGGGCCTTGCCTTGCAGAGTGTTTTCGATCCCTGGGATTTTGGATTTTCTTCAGCACGGTCTGGACCTGGGGCTCCAGCTTAGTACCTTGAAAGGGCAGGTCTCTGCCCTGGCGGTCTTCTTTCAAAGCTCCTTTGCTCTTCATCCTTTGGTTAAAACTTTTTTCCAGGGGGTCACTCATGTGCAGCCCCCTCGAAAGCCTTTGTTGCCTGTTTGGGATTTGAATTTGGTTCTGTCGGCCCTCCAGGGGCCTCCTTTTGAGCCGGTGCAGGATGTTGCACTTTCTATGCTTACACAAAAGATTGCCTTTTTGGTGGCTATTACCTCTGTTCGACGTGTCTCTGAGTCGGCGGCTCTTTCCATTCAAGCCCCTTACTTTGAGAGACACCAGGACAAGGTGGTTTTTCGTTTTAAGCCAGATTTCCTTCCTAAGGTGGTTTCTGCCTTTCATCTCAATCAGGATGTGGTTCTCCCTTCCTTGTGTCCTAAACCTAGCAATGACAAGGAGAGGGTCCTGCATTCTTTGGATGTGGTTCGTTGTGTGAAGTACTATTTGGTGACTACTTCTTCTTTCTGCAAGACGGATGCCTTTTTCGTGGTGCCCTGCGGGCCCAGGAAAGGTTTGGCGCGCGCCAAGTCTACCATTAGCAAATGGATTCGTCAGGCCATTGTTGGGGCCTATTCTGCTAAGGGGAGGACTCCCCCTTTTAGGGTCACTGCGCATTCTACTCGTGCTGTTGGTGCGTCCTGGGCTTTTCAGCACCAGGCTTCTGTTGAACAAGTTTGTAAGGCTGCTACTTGGTCTTCGGTTCACACTTTTTCCAAGTTTTACAAGGTTGATGTGCGGGCTTCAGTGGATGCTGTTTTTGGCCGCAAGGTTCTGCAAGCTGCAGTGGTTTAAGTTGGTGCATTCTTTACTGTTTATGGTTCCCGCCCATGACGGACACTGCTATTGGATGTCCCCCATGTCATGAAGAGTTGAAGCGGAGTGTATGTCACACTTGGAATAATACAGTTTTGTGAGTACTCACCTTTAAAACGGATATTATAAGTGTGACATACACTCAGCTTCACCCCACCCTTTTGGTATTTTGGATCCTTTTATATGGTGAACCTTTGTTTCTTGGTTGTTAGTATTGTTATATTTTGTTCTTCCTGGTCCCCTTACTGCTGTCCTATACTGGGGAATTGGTGGGAGGTCCCAGGTATTTATGGACTGGGAGGGGCTCCCTTTTTTTTCCTGTCATCTCTGCAAAGTTCGCCCTCTACTGGCCATAACCCACGTCATGAAGAGTTGAAGCGGAGTGTATGTCACACTTATAATATCCGTTTTTAAAAGTGAGCACTCACAAAACGGTATTTTTATTGGTCACACCCAGACAAGGCAAGGGATAGAATAAATCACAAATCCACGAGTACACCAGCGCCCGCATAACAAACAGTGCGGGCTACCCCGGGGGGAGTCTGGAGGCAGTTACTAACCCCTGGACACGAGCTGACTACCTACTGGCCGCTGCGACCACCAAGCGCAGAATATCAACATTAAAAGGGCAGTGGGTGATCCACCAACTCTCCCTGGGGGAAAATGTAAGCTATGTTTAAACAAGATGATCTTATGAGCAACATATCATACACGAAAGTTCTCCTAGGGCATTGAAAAAGCCAAAATTGGCGAAAAACATGATACATGTCTGCCCCATAAAGAAATTAAGAAAATCAGCGTATAGAAGTTTTACATTAATTTGTGACATGACTGCAGTGAGTGGTTTAACCACATGGATGTAATGATATCATTGTAACATAGCTATTCATTTATACATATTTTTTAATATTTACCTAATAAATGTGTATGTTTTCTAAAAATTGGGTGTGGTCGTAATCTCAAACCTATACAAAACTCTGAGGGAACCTAGCCTCGGATTAAGTTGTGGATTCAGAAAAGGCCGAGTTATGGACCAACCAATTAAAATAATGCAGTAAGGGGTATATGTGGTCACTGCCAAATGGAACACAGTGTTGTAGTTCCTAAAGAAAGCTTTACACCAAATGCTGCCAAATGCTTTTGCTCACACGGCTCTGGTTGCCATCATTCAGATGTCCAGGAATCTCTGGAGCAGAATCAGGGGTTGTCTTCTCTAAATATGCCACCCTCTCGCTCAAGGCAAATTTATGAAGGCTGATGCACACTATGATAATTTGCATGACCTTCTCTGGCTTGTATTGAAGGGTGCCCCCTTTGTGGTCCAGAAAGTGAAACCCTGCTTTTAACGGCCGAAGGCACACTCAACTGCAGTCCGTGTGCCCCATTATAAGCCTCCTGGCCAGATGTCTGGGGCCTTAAACCGGACCTTCACCATGTTTTATTGAAAAGCCCAAACCCTTAAAAAACTATTCCCCAGCATCTAAAGTTAATATATTTTAGGTTTTTGCAGCCCGGGCTGCAACTCTGTTCAGGACTTTAGGATACGGACACCGCCATCACACATACTGAGGAGAGTGGGATAAAGTACAGGGGGGCGGGTTATAGCTCTGCTTTGCTCAGAGTAGAGATGGGGTCAGGAAAAGGTCAGCAATCCCAGAATGCAGAGCAGCACAATCAGAAGGCACTTCCTGTTTGCAGGCTGCCTGATGTTCCATGAGCTGCCATCTTGGATGTTTAAAGGCTCAAAACATGCAGTAGATGCAGGTAGGATGATTTTTAATGTGAGCAATCTGTATGTACAGGGTGTGGGAAACAAGATAGACTCTTATTTAGAGTGAAGGACCGCTTTAAGAAGAGCGTCAGGAGCCAGGGCAGCAAGGGATAACAAGAATCACCTAAAAGACAAATGAAAATGGAAATTAAATTACCAACAGGCAACACAACATCAAAACAGCCTAGACCAAATATTAAGTAATATATTAAGTAAATATTACAAAGGAGTAGGGCCAAACAGGTAAAAGGTAAAGCAGGATTCTTGGACTAAGCATTTGTAACTGCAACAGGGAGAAGGGGATGTTCAAAGAAGGGCATGAGCACACTCAAAATGATGGAGGGCAGGAGGAGCAATTGGCTAACTTAATTCCAAAAAAGGGGCACATAAAAGAAAAACACATTGCAAATGCAACATAGACAATAAACAGGCAGATCCACGCCAGCAATAAACAGACTTACCCACAAGCCAACTGCCAGTCAGCTTACCACTCTCAGAAAGGGTGTATAAACCGGAACTCCTCAAGATAAATGCGTCATAGGACGAGCCAGGGAAGCCGGCCAAAACACTGAAAAAGCGAAGATCCAGCCCCAGGATGCATTGGACTTTAAGAGTGTGGCCCATCTGGTGGTTGCAGAAATGAAGCCACAAATAAAAAAGGGTCACTAGACTGGCAACAACAAATTACCAGCAAAAATAAAGTAAAACAAGAGCCACATGGGACACAGAGCAGTTTGGGGGGAGGGGAAGCTAGGCTATCCTCAAGAGAGGAGAGTGGCCTACATGAAGGCGCAATGTGGACTTAAACATACCAATAAATATATATATATATATATATATATATATATATATATATATATATTCACTCCTGAGCAGTTGGGGGAACAAGGGCCACATGTGTACAATCAATGGCGCCCATGTCACCTGGCATATTTGCAATGTTGAAAGACCACAATCTCACCGTGTTCCATGCTGTCAGTGAAAGATGTATTTTTTCATGTTGGACAGCCATGCCATCGAGAAATTTAGTCAAGGTGTGGCTCAACGAAGACTGGGACATGCCAACTGACAGTGCCCCCAGCCTCTGGAAGGAGCCGTTCGCTAAAAATTTTAGGCAGCCAAGCATATCTTGAATTGCGTGCCCCTTCCTTGCGGCAGGGGCCAACCATGGCCGCAACTCTGAGTAAAGCTTCTCAAGACAAAGACAGTTCAGTCAGGTCAATTTGAACACCACCTGATCGGTCACCTGATCGATATCCAAGTGACTGCGGGTATGTCTAAGCTCTGGAAGGTACATGGATAGCAGCCCCTGCTGCTGCAGGCGCTCGTACTCTTCACAGAACTCGTCAAGGGGCTCCATCGTAGGTATGGAGGTATTTTCACTAGCAACAGACCTTTCAAGTTTTCCCACTAGCAAAAAGATGGCGTAGGTTTCACCCGGAAGCCTGTGGCTTTTATAGGTCCGAAAACCCACAAATCAGGGCTCTGAATTCCACGCAAGGGCAGTCAAAGCCCATGAAATTTTGGACCCCTTAAGATGTATTTATACAGCAAACGCTCGGTTTGGCATATGCATACCGTTATATCCAACAAAAAGAACAACTCAGCCACAAAAACAAAGCTCTGAATCACCCGACACAGAAAATAGAGCAAATACGGTCATTTGACGTTATTCCCACGGGCCCCTAGCCAATAGCACAGCCAGCCCTGTACAGTCCAATAGATGTGCGGACCCCTAGCCAATAGTGGTGGTTGGGACTTTGCCCATCTCCGTTTAGCCAAGATGTGTAGCATTGTTTTTTGTTAAACTATACCTTGGTTTTAATCATAAAGATCAACCACTACCCAGTTCTACAATCATCCATACTTATCACTTCCAGGCCATGAGACCAGAAGCTTTAGCGCAGGCACCTCATGCAATAGGACACTGTGGCAGGGTGTGCTGCAGCTCCTAGTCCTCAGCCACACGTAGAACTGACTTGGTTCCTCTGGAGTCTTACCTTTATGGGCCATCCACCCAGCTGATGCACACAACTGCACCAGGTCTATCTGCATGGCTGGTGCAGGTAAACACAAGCGAAGGGAACCCAGCCTGGAAGTGGTCCTGCAGAGACAAGTTTCCATTAGCTCCACCACAGCGTGGGTCTGTTTGAAATAATAATGTAATTGGACAGTCCACACAAAGGGTTAAATTGGCCTGCTTTCTGCTCACGTCATGCATAATATCAGGGGCCATGTCATTCATTCTTCCGACACTGTGCCCTATTCTCATGCAGTGCAGAGAGCAGCACCTGGATGACTTGAGCATGCATGACTAGGTCAGCAGGATTTCACTTGGGCTTATAAGGAAGCACTCTCCCCTAGTGGTCACATTAAAGTTGTAACTAAAGTTCATTATAATATTAAATAATAAACATTCTTCCAAGTTGCTGTGTGGTGTGGAGCGAGCAAAGATTCTTCTGAACTACTGGGGCAAATCTAGGTCACATTGAAGCAGACATCTGTAACCTGCAGCCCGATTTCAGCCTCTAGGTGGAGAACTAGGGAGCACTCTGAAATTTAAGCAAAGCTAGCACAGAATAGAGCGTTCAAAGGGGCTTATTAGAACTAAGCAATAAAAGAAAATACCTAGAGTTACCCTTTAACCTGGCCCCACAATTGAGTCAATAAAAACACAAAGGAAGAAGAGAGACATCAAGCATCATGTTCAGTTTTATTTGAAACATCATATATAGATATTTCAGAACGGAATAATCAGTAAAGGTTATCGAGCAGCATGTTAACAACATTTCAAAGAAACCTCGTGGACAGGGCTTTTTTCTAGTCCAGCAAAGCCAAAAAAAATCAAAACATGTTCATATATACACAATTATTGCTTTTGCCAAAATAAAATGTACAAATAATGGCTTAAGAGGCTCTTACTTCTTTGGCTTCCCTCCCCAACGGGGCAGTGTCGCAGCTGCTATGATTGGATCATGTGTATAGCACAAGCTTCAGGCTTCCTCTGAAGAAGGACACCATTTCCTTTAGGACCAACCCATCAAGTAATGTCCACTGATCAGGGATCTGGATGCTTCACAGCACATATCGCACACATGGACAGACGGGGTAAAGGGAGAATTGTTCTGCACACAGCCCAAACACAGGAAATGTTTTTTCTAATGGAAAATCACTTATACAGTGCATCTTGCATGCTTTGCAGATCCTTCCTGCATAAGGGGAGGGGCTAATTAACCTCAATCAACTCCGGAATTGAAGAAGCCTAAAAAGTCAGTGCTACTAATCAATAGCAGCAGCAGAATCTAAATCACTGACATTCGCAACCAGGGGGGAGCAGCTAAGCTCCATTTCATATTTATGAAAGTGCAGTTTTGTACTTATGGAGGCCTTGGGTTTTGTTCCTGATTGGGATGCCCTGCTGTGAATATCCCCCTGTATCGCCAAAAACTCCTGCTCGTGGTTCCCAGGTGGGCCGCTCAGACAATCAGCGGCGCTTGTTCGATTATGATTTCCTGAGCACAGAGCAGCAAGAAAATCTTCACAGAGCAAGCGCCACCAGACACATCCCCACTGACTTCTAGCTGTGGAAATGCCTGCACCAGCCACCAGATAGGTGTGCTAAGGGATGCAGTTGCAGCGATAAGGGCTCCGGGAAGAGGTGATCCAGGAGGTTTCACACAGATTGCCTCATAAAGAAGGATACCAATGCCCTTTAGGCTCCTCTTTTAAGACCTTTTTTAATTGGCCTAACACAGGTTTCTCTCTGAAATGGCTTAGGACTATGTTCTGGTAGGGCATCTATCTCCTGTCTTGTCTAAAGCGACCTTTGGTCCACTTAGTCCTAGAGGTGCATCATACTCCCCCTACTTCTGATATCCTGTCTTACTTTGGCATTCCTGCTCTGCGTGCAGATGATCTATTGGTGAGGATGCCGCTGCAAATTAGAGTCTTCTGCGGAATCCTCATTTGACCGCAAGGGGATCCGAGGAGTAGGTAAGTTTTACATCGCAGAACAGTGACCACCTCAGACCATTCAGGTTGCTGGTAGAGAGTATTGATATGCCCGGCCTGTGGATTGGCGGTGGTATAAGGGATAGTATAGGGGATGTAAAGTTTTTTTTATCCTCTTTAAAGAGGACAGGCCTCAAAGACATTAGTTCCAATCGGACCTAATGTCTTTGAGGCCTGTCCTCTTTAAAGAGGATAAAAAAAACTTTACATCCCCTATACTACCCCTTATACCAACGGCAATCCACAGGCCGGGCATATCAATACTCTCTACCAGCAACCTGAATGGTCTGAGGTGGTCACTAGAGTTCTAGTGACCACTTCAGACCATTCAAGTTGCTGGTTGGGCTTTCTCATCACTATGCACCACTTATGAATTTGCTGGAATGCAGGAGGTGTATTAGCAAACCTGGTATCAGGCTTGCTCGGTAAATGTGGATGCCCCCATGCTGCGTGGTATTAGGGATTAGCATGCTCTCCTGCCCTCAGTTTTGAGGAAGGAATTATTTGGAGGCAGAGTAGTGTACCCAGACTGTGCCAATGTCCTTATGTCAGTGTTTCCAGGTTGGAGCCTTCCTAGCCTATAAGCTCATCACAGGAGCAGCTGGCCTATGGCCAAAGTGATTATGGGCCTTTTTTTTTAGCTACAGTTAGATTTTAAACTAGTCCAGCCATTCCATTTACTACTTTATTGGGCAACCGACAAATGACACAATATTCATTCAGTACGAAAATCTAGAGAAAATCCACTTTGTTGAACTTTTCCATCAGACCTGTACTGTCAATGCAACCCAAGGCTCTCTGCTTACTGTCTCAGTAATCTTCATGCTAGATCCCACACTTCCAGCTTTGACCTTGCCAGATGTGAACAGCAGACTACAGGACCAGGCCAAAGCACCCACATAGGCACCCAACTCTGTGCTCGTAAGCAGACGAGCCTTGTGCCTCAACAGTGTTCCATGTCTGGAAACTATTTTTTTTAAAGATTTTCCTTTTAAAATGCAGAACATGTCATTTATGTCCACACCACACATTGTATGGGATGATAATATTCACTCATCCAGGCTAGATTGTTTTAAACACACAATTTGCATGAAGTCAAAGCAATCAGCAGTAACAGACAGCTGTATGTAATAAGCATTTAGTGCAACTTGGACAAGTTCATAGCAATATCATCAGCTGAGCAGCTCCAACTGCTGCCACCGCTTAAAGCAAACACAGAGTCTTTGCTCTCTTTCCATTAGGGATGGTAAAACCTTAAAAGTGCATCTAAAAAGAGGCTGGTCTTCTAGCTTTTTCTGAAAAGTTCGAGGTCCAGTGTTTGTGGGTAAAGTTCAGATTCTTTATAGTAAAAAAAAAAAAAAAAGCTTTTAAAAGTTCAACAATACGGAGTTCCTTCAGCTTCCTGGTAATGTACATAAGGGTCTTCAAGGGGCATGACTGTTGCAATGACACTGCTGGCTCCAAAGTTGTTTAGGAAAAATGGAATACAATTATGCAGAAATGCCTAGGAAGGGGAGGGGGGCAGAGAGCTTGCTAAAAAAAAAAAAACACATCTAGCAACCTGGCTGTCATACTTGATGTCCACTTAGAATCTGACACAAAGTCAGCTATCCATTGACATGAAAATGTCAAGTTCCAGATCTGTACAAGGGTTCCAACTATTGATAGTGATCGATCACTACTAGAGAATGAGCACAATTAGACAACAATCACCTCTTAAATGTCACACAGTCAAAATAGCCCCCATGTTTCATCCCCGACAGGGTACTTTTAAGAGATTGGCTTGATGCAAAAATTTTGATCAAAAGTGGCTCCACTCTGAAGAAGGTGGTCGTAGTCAACATGTTTTCCAAAGAGGTTACACCAAGTCCTTTGTTCATATCTTATTTGAGATATAACCTTCGATGCGTTCCTAGGTCAACCACGCATCACTGAAAAGAAAATCTTCACTTGAAAGTGGCCCAAAGCTTTTCCCCTAATACAGGCACCTCAATTGTGTAGCAATTATGGGGGAATATTCATCTCTTAACTTACCATGGAAAGTTTCCTGGAATGTATTCAATCATCTATCTTTTTCCCACTAATCAAATCAATGCTCGCTGGTGGTGAATTGGCAATTTCTGCTCTGTAGAAAAGATTTCCATCTTGTTACTAAGAAGGTGCCTTGCAAAGTGCTAAAGGTAGGATAACCGATAACTAGCATGTTTCAATGCAATCACCGCTTATTAGTGCTGGACTTGCATTTTATTCTCAACAAATACGTTTGTAGAAGTCTGCATAAATGAAGATCAAAAAGGAACAAGGGATAGTCATGCTATACAGGACTGCAATCAAGTGAGTGAGTACTTTTTGGGTAACTTTTTTCTTTTTTATGAATTATAAAAAAAAAAAAAATTTCACTATCAAACTTGTAAAGGGCAGCAAGCAAAAGTTCTAAATCAGTGCAAAAAAACATTTTATTGGGCGTTCTTGCTCATCCTAGCAGTCTAGAGGACCAATCTTCATACATTTTTAGAATAAAATCTCATAGCAGAAATGTACTGTAGCTACCAAAAAGATGAGAAGGAAAGTGCAAAGCTTGTAACCCAACCTACTGGTTTCAAAATATTGATGCTTATTGGCTGTATATTGGGTATTTGGCCCAACCAGCCAGTATATAGGAGCAACCTCACCGAAAAAAAATAAAACCAGATGATCAAAGAGCATCTAGGAGGTCTGCAGTATAGACTAGAGAAGCACTAGTTGCCCCACTTTTCAGGACTAAAGTCATATGAGTAGGGTGTCATTAACAAAAGAAAATAAGGCAGCAAGGAGCTCACCTAGGGCTTGTCCCATGTCCCGCTCCTTTTTTGCAGCACCTGTGATACTGTAGAAGGTTTGACCCTTCTTTTTTCATTTTTCCACAACCAGGCTTCAAATGTGATTGCAGGCCCCCCTGTCCCATTCACTGTGGTTTTCCAGGCTTGCTCACACAGAGCACTGAAGGACAGGGTGGCCATGCAACCACATTTAGAGTGTGGTTGTGGAAAAATGGAAGGAATGGACAAAAGTTTGATGACCTGGTACAGTGCCTATAGCACACTGCAGGAAATGGAGGAGCGGAACAGTCTTCAGGTTAGCTGCTTGCATTTGTTACCATTACAAAATCAATACAAAAATCCCTCCGTCCAAATAGATATTCATAGCTTTAATCATAAGCTTCCAAGTGGTCAACAACTAAAAATTCAAATAAGACTCTAATGCTTCGGCAATTTTCACTGGACAGGGCTTAGTCTAAATGGAAGGAGGGGTGCACACCCAGACCAACAAAACCAGGTGCTTTCAGCTCAACAGAAGACCAGCAATGTCCGTAGCTAGATCAAGTCTACAGAAACTGTTTGAAGACCAAAACCATCTTTAAAGTCTATAGGGCCCCATCAGCTCACTCACTTGGGATGCTCTGCTGTGTGAAACCCTTCCAATTTGTAGGAATCTTACCCTTCCAGGGCACATCCTTTCCAGCAATCCAGTGGCTCATAGTTAGGCCTGCTGACAGCATCCCCTGTATCCCACTAGTTGCACTACGCACCCCCACATATATGAGGAACAAAACCCGCTCCCGTTGTTCCTTCAGCAGAGGGGCAGGGGCGGCAGTAAAGGAGCGTGAGGACACATAAAGTCGCACAGGTAAGCTTGTCTGTCAGGGGTGAAATGTCTGATTTTGCTGGCTTTCACCCAGCCTCCTGCCATGCCTGGCACATGGCCAAATCCCCCTGCTACCAGCCAGTTCTGTGCACGTACTATACTGGAGTTGCTGTACTGCAACCACCATCTTGCCAGCCTGCATACCCTGAATATAAACCCTAGCACCTATTTTTGGAGCAAAGACTAATATAAGATGGTATGAAGTTTAGAAAAAAAAAAGGCTAGCAGTGCCCCCCCAGCTGTGCATTCCTCATGCCATCCAGTCAGATATGCCTGGCATGGGTGCCCGCAGCATCTAGGGGAAAGAAAGCAGAAGATGGTGCCAGCAGCCCGGACATTTGTTGTAAGCAAAAAGATACAATTTCTAGTGAATTGGGAGGGCGTTTCATAGCAGGGCATCACTAATGATCAGGGAGTTGGTTTTGGTTCTTTTCAAGCTAAATACCTGCCGTCCTGATCCATCGTCGCTTTGCAGGGAGGGCAGATTTTTAACCTAAGAAAGTGCTTCAAAGCAAAAATACAATTCTGTGAAATTGTTTTTGAATATATCCAGTCCAGGTCGTCCCAGAAGTGATGACATGTGGGTATTCCGCCCCCAGGAGGCGCTCGACTGCAAGATCAGAAGCTGTCGCTCCTCCCGGCCCCCTATAAAAGCAGGTGTCTCACTATGATTTCCCAGTGGTTAAACAGCAGTAAGAAAAAGAGACAGGCCAGGAGGCCAAGAAATCATGTTACTTTACATAGCTTCAGCATGTACTCTCTCCAACAAAAAACCTTAAGGACAACGGTCCAATATAAAAGTGGTAATCACCATAACAAGCAAACAAGAGATAATGAAACAAGGGCAGGGCGGGACGACCTGGACTGGATATATTCAAAAACAATTCTACAGGTGAGTTTCACAGAATTGTATTTTTCCCTATATCCAGTCCAGGTCAACCCAGAAGTGATGACATGTGGGACATCCAAAAGCAGTGTCCATTAGGGCGGGATCCCCAGTGCGGAACAGCATGTAGGTCATTTCACTACCGCCTGAAGCACCTTTCGGCCAAAGACAGCATCAGCTGAGGCCCTAACATCAACCTTGTAGAACTTTGTAAAAGTATTAATTGAAGACCAAGTGGCGGCCTTACAAACTTGTTCAACAGATGCCTGGTGCTGAAAAGCCCAGGAAGCACCAATGGCTCTAGTAGAATGAGCTGTAATACGAAAAGGGGGTCCCTTCCCCTGGCGGAATATGCTTGCACCACCGCCTGTCTGATCCACTTACTGAGAGTGGACTTGGCTGGTGGCAAACCCTTCCTAGAGCCCTCTGCTAGGACAAAGAGCAAATCCGATTTCCTGAAGGATTCAGTCGCAACCAGGTAATACTTAATGGCTTTGACCACATCCGAGGCATGGAGGGTCCTTTCCTTAGAATTAGAAGGCAAGACCACTTCCTCATGAAGATGAAAGGGAGAAATGACCTTAGGCAAAAAAATCAGGTTTAAAGCGAAAAACCACCTTATCCTTATGTCGCTCAAAATAAGGAGGCTTCATACAAAGCGCAGCCAGCTCTGACACGCGATGCACCGAGATGATCGCTACCAAAAAGACCACCTTGAGGGTCAAAATAGACAATGCAGCATCGCACAAAGGCTCAAAGGGAGGACCCTGGAAAGTACCAAATTCAAGTCCCACACCGGTAATATAGGCCTATACGGTGGACGTACATGGGTGACTCCCTGGAAAAAAGTCTTGACCAATCTATGATTGGCAAAGGATCTCTGGAAAAAGATGGCCAAGGCAGAGACCTGGCCCTTGAGGGTGCTCAGCTGGAGACCCAAGTCTAAACCATGTTGTAAACACTCCAGGATCCTGGAGATAGAGAACGTGCGACAAGGGAAACTCTTGGATTCACACCAAGCAATGTAGGCATGCCGAACTCTGTAATATATCATGGAAGAAGACTTCTTCCGTGCCTGAATCATGGCATGCACAACCATGGCAGACAGCCCCTTTTCCGTCTGGATTGAGGTTTCAAAAGCCAGGCCGTCAAAGCCAGGGTCTGTAAATTGGGGTGCCGCAGCGACCCCTGTGTGAGAAGCCCTGGATGGTCGGGCATGATGTAGCGATCCACTGACATCTGAACTATATCTGCAAACCAACTCCTTTTCGGCCAGCGAGGAGCCACTAGGATGGTTGGAACCCCTTCCTGGGGTTCTTGCGCAGCACTCGGCCCAGGAGTGGAAACGGAGGGAATGCATAAAGGAGCCTGAACTCCATTCAAGGAATTGCCAGAGCGTCTGTGGCGAAGGCCAGAGGATCTCTTGAGAGGGAGACAAACCTTGGGAGCTTGTGATTGTGTCTGGACGCAAACAGGTCCACGTCCGGCTGACCCCAGCGGAGACACAGGGCGTGAAAGATCTTGTTGCTGAGAGACCATTTCCCCAGACGTGAGGCACTCCTCCTCAGGGAATCTGCCTCCTGGTTTTCTACCCCGGGGATGTAAACCGCCGAGATCCAGGGAACATTCTACTCTGCCCAAGTCAGAATCTGGGTCACCTTCTTGAGGGCTCTCTTGCTCTGAGTCCCGCCCTGGTGATTGATGTAGGCGACAGCCGTCTGATTGTCCGAGCGAACCTGGATCGCACAACTCCTTAAATGGGGAGTCAAGCGAAGAAGCACCAAATGGATCACTCTCAGCTCCAGGAGTTTTATGGGCAAGTGGTTCTCCTGCGGACCCCACTGACCCTGGATCTTCTGCGTCTGCCAAACGCCTCCCCAGCCGGTCAGACTGGCGTCCATGGTAACTATCTCCCACCGGGGAGTCAGAAAGGACTTGCCCACCAATAGGTTTCTGGAGTCCAGCCACCACAAGAGGGACTGTCTGGCCAGGGGGGACAGTGAAAATTCCTGTTCCAGCGACTCCTGCGTCCGGTCCCAGCCGGTCAACAGGTTCAACTGAAGAGGTCTCATGTGGAATTGGGCGAAGGGCACTGCCTCGAAGCATGACACCATTAGGCCCACCAGTTTCATCCCCAGACGGATCGATGGCCGCTGACAAGACAGCAAGGCCTCCACCTGCGTCTGGAGGCCCACCACCTTCTGCTGTGGCAGGAATACTTTGACCTGAGAGGTGTCTAACGTCATGCCCAGGAAGGATCGATCGTCCAGATAAGGCAGCACACGAATGCCCTGATTCCTCAAAATAGCCATGATGCCTGCAGGCACCTTGGTGAAAACCTGGGGGGCTGAGGATATCCCGAATGGCAGCGCCACAAACTGGTAATGCTGATCCTCCAGAGCAAACCTCAGAAACCTCTGATGTCCCTGGAATATCGGGATGTGCAGATAAGCATCCCTGATGTCCACCGTGGTCATGAAGTCGCCGGGCCGAAGCAAGCACACCTCGGACCGTAAGGTTTCTATGCGGAAATGTCTGACTCTGACAAACCTGTTGAGACCCTTCAGGTCCAGGATAGGTCTCAGCGTTCCATCCTTCTTGGGAACCGTGAACAGATTGGAGTAAAAGCCTTGACCCTGTTCCTGACGAGGTACAGGACAAATCACACCTAACCGCAGGAGGTGTTGCAGGCCATTCTCAGGCCCTGTGCCTTCAATGGGTTCTGGGATGTCCGAGACCGAAGAAATCTTGAGGGCGGCCTAACTGCCAGCTCTATTTTGTAGCTGGAGGACACCATCTCCTGAATCCACCGATCCGAGACGCGCTGTCTCCAGATATGAGCAAATAGCAGAAGCCGCCCCCACCCGGATGGGTGAGGGATCTCCTCATGCCTGAGAGGCCTTGGCAGGGGGCTTGGACTTGGATACCCAAGCGGGATTGGGTCGGCCGCGGGACCTACCTCGTCCCCAGGAATCTCTGCGACCACCTGAAAAAGAAGAGCCTCTTCCTCCTCGAAAGGAGCGATAGGCAGATGAGCCCCGAAAGGGCCGAGCAGGCTTCCGTCGCTGAGGGAGTCTTCCGTCCTTGACCAGGAGGTCCAGACGCTCCCCGAACAACCTGTGGCCCACGAAGGGGCCAGAGCAACCATTGCCACAACCAGAGCGAGCAGCGAAGCGCAACAAGCAGGGCCGAAACCCTGGCACCGAGCCAGACACCATCGTCTATGGCAGAAACAACTAAGGCAATGAAATCCATGCAAGCCTTGAGGTCTTTATACTCCTCCGCCCGCTTGCGAGACTTAGCAATATCCACAAGATGTTTCACCTTCTCTCTGATGGTTAGGGAGACAATAGCCGCGGCACACAAAGGTGAAGGCATGACAGACCAGCTGATCCATGCGCTTTTCAGCTGGATCACGTAGGGAAGCAGTATCGGGTGAAGGCATGACAGTAGTGTTGGACAGTCCCGACACGGGGGAATCCACCTCGGGAGGACGGGACCATAGCCGGACCAGCTCCTCAGGAAAGGGATACCGCCTGTCCAGGCCCTTAGGCACCGACGGTAGCTTGTTAGGCCTTTCCCATTCCTTGAAAATCATATTAGAAAAATGGCCTGTTCAGGAAAGACTCGTATCGATCTCTCAGGCCTAAACAAATCACCTTGCTTCCTCTTAGCCGCTCTTGGAGGGACAATGTGCAACGTCTCAAAAAACTGACGCAAGCAACTTCTCTGTATCATCAGGGAGCCATGTATCCCCCTCAGAGGAAGAACCAGGCCCGCTGTCATAGCCAGCGGAATAATCTACCGTGGAGATGGAGTCCACCTGCAACTCGCCTTCCTTCACGGAGCCAAGACCTCCAAAAAGATCATCATCATCCGAGTAAACCAGCTCGATGTGCCGCCTCTTACTCGTGGCCTTCTGAGGGGCCGTTTGCGAGATCTGTCTCTCGAGACTGGCCACCCGGTATGCCAAATCAACATGGGATCCCCTGCTGGCTTCCCCCTCACTGGGGGCTGAATGCAGCAGCAGGGGTCCTGGAGAGGCCGCAGGCAAGAAGGGCTAGGGGCAGGTACGCCCGCCCGGTCATGCTCAAAAAGAACGCTCTTGGTGCAAGTGGTACAAACAGTGCTGAATCCGCCCAGAGGGCTAGCACTGCACATGGGGAAGAGCTTCACCCGCCCAGATGGGGCCCCTAGCTCACTATCCCCAGATGCCTCCATTATGGTGATTGGAATAATTGGTATGCAGGTTACAAGGCACTGATGGCCCAAACCTAATAAGCCCTCTTTTGTGATCCCTCTTAATAGGGAGAGGGCATGGGGGGGCGGGGGACCGGGAGGAACCACAACCCTCAATCAAAGGGCCCACCTAGAAGACACAAGCAGAAACGTGCCCATCTGTATCCCACAGAATATGCGCAATAAAAACACAGCAATAGATATTGGCAAGAATGACTCACGACACCGACAGCTCTCAGCAGCTCGGAGGACTCCCAGGCAGCATGGCAGCCCGTGCGCCGTGTGCATGCGGCCGCACCAGAAGCCGTGGCCTCAGACAAAAAACCCCCGCCGAGCGGCGCCGCCCCCCCCCCCCCCCCTCTCACAGCGTAGCAGCCAGAGATGGAGGGGAGAGAGGAGCAGGACAACTTGAGGGAGTGAGGGAGGTATGTACAAAAAACAGTGCATAACATTTCATCAAGGGACTACTTCAAAAAGAGTCACTAGGATGTCTGCGCAAGTATAAAAGTTAAGGTCCACCAAACACAACACAGTAATAAAGCTTGTGGGGCAGGGAGGGTATGAAGCCAGTGGGCATAAGTGGTTCCCCCCCCCCCCCCCCATAGGCTCACCATCAGCCTATGGCCGGCTACCCATTAAACAGGGTCTGCGGCCCAGAGCCTAGCTCTTCCAAACGCCTGACCCCGGCGTTCTCCCTACCGTCACCATCCCGATCAGCCATGGCTAGGAGGCAATAGTGGGTCCACGGGATCAGTGGTAATAAGGTCGCAGCGGCCGACGGGCAAGGAGGCCCTGCTCAGCTGCAAAATCCAGGAGAGAGTATCCAACGATCTTCAGCAGCCAGACTGCATGATGAACACTGGGAAATCATAGTGAGACACCTGCTTTTATAGGGGGGCCGGGAGGAGTGACATCTTTTGATCTTGCAGTCGAGCGCCCCCTGGGGGTGGAATACCCACATGTCATCACTTCTGGGACGACCTAGACTGGATATAGGGAAAAGTCCACTTTACAAGCTCCTCGTGTACAGGAGGAGACCATTGAAGTCAATCTGAGTGTTCTGTACAAAGGCTAAGCCCACCCACTCCGAAGGTGAGAGATGTGTGCTGGGGGAGCAGGTGGCAGCTAACTGGGGAGTCTCATGCTCTCTGACACATCTAGACTGAGGTATGACAGGAAAGTCCATGAACTCTCCCTTTGCATGAAATGTCCTGGAATGAGGCTTACCACTTTAAACAATAAGGACACAACTACCTTTTAAGTTTCAAGAAATCCTAATTTCAAAGTTTTGTAAAATTTAGTCTGAACAGACCAGAACACCGTCATATTCCTTACAACAGGTTCGCCTAGGCTCCACTGACAATGTTATATTTGCATCCAAATAGATTTTTAGACGTTTGATATGTATAGGCCTGTAGTTGCCACTCTGTCCAAGACTACAGCTCATTTCTTTTTAAGTTTGGTGTGTTTAGTTTGCATGAGCAAACTGATTTACGTGACATATTATGCATATTCCCAAATAACTAACATTGGGATGCTATATCCAAAGGACCAAGCCTTGGATTGGGAGAGTCGGTAGATTTAGTAAAGTAGCTTGGATTTGAAACATAAATATACAGATTCACATGTGTTCATTGGCTCATCAATCAGGAGATTTAAAAAACTGGTTAATAAAATAAAATATAAAAAAAGCAAAAACTAAAAACTTTTGGTGTCAAAAAGGGGAGGGGTTTAAGAGGTATGCTGTGATTGGCAGATCCATCAGCCATTTATGGGCTAAGCAACTACCTGTCTATCAGTTTGAACTTAGCAAATTCGTACAAGTGTCTTGTTCGAACTGGCAATGTACAATTTGTACAATGTGCAAGATTTGATCCCAGGCATTAGGGAGTAGGGGATCACAAAGCTGTGTCAAATTCTTCCATGCCATTGGCTCGGTCATCCCCAGATTCCATATCATTCAGCTGCTCCCGCACTTCATTTTCCAAGTGTGGAGGAACCACAAACTGATCTTCGGGTTCCAGCTGGGACGGAGCAGAGAAGTAGCCAGTTTTTCTTTTCGGAGCTTCAGATGCAACCTCGATGAGGTTAAGTATTTCTTCTAGTGGTACCACTGAGCCATTTGAGTGTTTCTTATATAAATTAGACGTAGACATGGGAGTAGGCAGGTCCTCCCTATCCTGGCCTGATGCTGGGTTATGATTTATGGAGTTCTGCTGCAGAATCTGCATTGAAATTCCACAACAATCATCCTCTAGGCTCTGAAATGTGCCAACAACTGAGGGCTCAGGGGATTGATGTCTGCTGCAGTGGATGTCCACTTCCACTTCCAACCGGCTGCCCATAATGAGGCCTTCAGCCTGCAAGTCATCATCGCTGTCCAAGCCATTCTCCGACTGATTGCTGGAAAAGGTGGCGCAGGATGGCTGCCGCTGAAAGGTGCTAGCAGAGGAAACTGGATGTAGGCTGCATCTCCGCTCTGGCCGCAGGATGAGACCTCCATCTAGGCCGACGATGGCGTGTTCATCTGAAGCGGTGGAGCCGACTTCACTGCTCACCTCGGACACGGACATTTCACTGCTGAATTCAGAGGCAATACCACTGCTTGAAGACGGCGTGGCAGAGTCAGGAGACTCTTTAGGCGGCGCTGCTGAGGTTAATCCTGATGGACTGGGCAGAGTCAGGGTATGCATCTCACAGGTGCAGGTGTCCTCTGCGATGTTGAGACACACCACCAGAGCAACCACATTGTCCTGACAGCCATAGCTTTGCGCTAAAGTGCAGAGTTTCTTAGCAGCTACCAGTGGATCGGGCAGGTGGCGCACAGTCTGCACAGCTTCTGATGCAGGCACATACTCCCACAATGCTTTATTTCCCAAGATTAACAGCTCATCCTGCACAGTCAGTGGTATCGTTGTGATATGGGGATCTGGAAGCACCCATGGGTGTAGATATGTACATCCCAGCATGCGTGTACAGCAGGTTACACCGTTAACTTTGTTGTCCTGCAAGATAAACAGCAACAGTAAAACAAAGGTTGTATGCAATGCTCAGGGGATCCTTTGTCACTATTTATAAAATATCCATCATATACAGCAGACAAATGATCCACTTTAGAACCAGCTTCAGAAAAGCTGCCAGTCTACTTTCTCCTCATTTGGTTTCTGGGCTCCAGGACTATCTCCATTGACTAAGGAGCAGTTTCTCACCAAATAGAAGGCGGGGTGCACATTCAGGCTTTCAGCACAGCAGACCAGCGGTGTCAGGAGAAGACCAAATCCTTTCATAAAGCTTCTAGGGCACATCAAATCCCCAACTTTGGTTGTTTCACTCTGTGAATTCCCCATTGGCATGGAATCTTTTCTTTCCGGTGATCCCACAGCTCATATACAGATGCAGCAATCATTCACTGACCCATCACAGCTCAAATTGGGTTACCTCAGCACAGACGCCATTGAAAAGCATTGAAGATTTCAATATAGCACGATGCACCAGTGCACCAAGCAGAGTTAAAGAAAGATGCACAAGTATGGGCCTACCAACAGCATCCCCAGTATTCCTCTAGCTGCTCTGTGCACCTGCTCCAGGCCTAGCTAAGCGGCTGGTGGGGATATGCACAGCTGTAGGGCAGTGGGTTCATTAATATGCACAGCTGATTACGCTATGTGCTTGGAGGAGAGTCCGCACATGAACCAGGGGATAGCCAGTAATCCATTTGAGAGGGACATCACTCACTGTCTGCTTTACAGGGGTATCCTGATTTAGGATGCCCCACTGTGCGAAACCCCTAGAATTGCCAGAAATCATACCTTGACCGCTTCCATGGTGTATGAACGAACTCTTCTCCAATTAGCATTGGCGTCATTCAGTTAATGCTGAATAAATACGCCTGGCAACTTCTGCTGGTTGCTCCCTCCGGGTGCGTGTAGCCTCTATCAGCCATTTAAAGGGACAGTCCAGCCAGATGGCCCATTTTTAAATATCCTCATACATGCAATGTGGGTGGTAGGTAAAAATACCATTTTGTGAATACTCACCTTGTAAAATGGGTATTATAAGTATGTCACACACCCCGCTTCAAGAATCCATAACATGTGGGTAATATCGTCCTGAAGAGGGCGTTCCTGCAGAGATGATAGCAAAAGAAAGCCCCTCCCTGATCCATAAATACCTGGGACCTCCCACTCACTACCCAGTATACAGAAGCAGTAAGGTAAGGGACCAGGAAGAGGCAAATATAAACCACAACCACGCAAAGTTCACAATAACGAGGATCCTGAATACAGAAAGGGCGGGTTGAAGCGGGGTGTGTGACATACTTATAATACCCATTTTACAAGGTGAGTATTCACAAAATGGTATTATTCTAAGTATGTCACACACCCCGCTTCAAGAATCCATAACATGTGGGACATCCAATAGCAGTGTCCATAACAAGGGCGGGGATCCAAAACTAGGCAACAATGCACAACTTTAAACCACTCACCAACACAGTAATACAAAAAAAAAAAAAAAAAAAACCGGGAGGAACGGACCCCGGCCCCGCGCCGAAGGTCCGGCCCCGCCCCATCTAATACCTAACATAGTCAAGTGTCCCTGAGGTAAAATACCGCCGCCATTATGGCAAGGGAAACCGCAGCACAGCACGGAGGCCTATATTGCAAACGGCCGCGGTGCTGACAAGATTAAAAGAGACACACACATAAAAAAAAGTGGTTAAAAGACAGAGCCTGTAACAAAATGGGAAAGAAAAAGGAAAGAGTGTAATAAAAAGAGGACCCACTCCCCCCATCCCCACAGTGGAAAGGGATCCTGGGAGGGCCATTCCCATGTTAAGGCTAAGGGACAGGGCATCCCAAACCGGGGTCACCAACCCGGTGAAGCCGCCTACCCTCTTGTATAGGGTCTCACGGCGGAGCGTTGCTCCTGAGCACCAGAGGTGCCGATCTACCCTCTCCTGGACCTGCAGCCACGGCTGGGAGGCATATATATTCAAGGGAAAAAAGAGGTCCAAACGGAAATAATACATAACGGGCCGGGAAACATCCCGGCTACCTTAAATCCCCCTGTGCAAGGAGGAGCCATCATCTTCTGACTTGCTCGCCGTCTGCAGAGATGGAAAACTGGGTAGTGAGTGGGAGGTCCCAGGTATTTATGGATCAGGGAGGGGCTTTCTTTTGCTATCATCTCTGCAGGAACGCCCTCTTCAGGACGATATTACCCACATGTTGTTATGGATTCTTGAAGCGGGGTGTGTGACATACTTAGAATAATGGGTTGTTTTGTGACCCATCTGTCCTGAAGTCTGATGGGAAAGTCCATGTAATATCTGTTTAATGTACCAGGTACCTTAAACAGTAAGTCCACTTATGTGGACGTTCCCATCAGACTTCAGAAGAGATGAAACACAAGACTACTCTCTTTTACTTACTACCCACGGCGCATGGATAAAGATATTTGAAAATGGCCATCTTTAAGTGGCTGATGGAGGCTGCACGCACCCGGAGGGCTTACTATATCCAACAACACCCACCTGGATAGAGGTTTATCGTGTCTTGATGAGCAGTACAGCAGCCCAAGATTTAGAATTTTCAGAAGTATGTCAGCAATAGCATTACATAGATTTCTAACATGACAAGCAGGACCTCATACCTCTGTGATAATTGCCTTTTGTTCCTTGATTCTTAAAAATTCCTCTGGAGATTGTTCCAGGCTGAAGACCCTAGAGAGAGAAAGAGACTGCCCGTTCCGACACAACACCATCTGACAAGTCCCAACATTGGCTACAGTTAGGGAGACGCTGCTACCATGCTCTGTCGCACCACGCCCAAGGTAACATAAGAGGGCAGAAGAGCCAAGCTTCTGACCCGCTGTGCCCAGCTTCCTGTAGTAAGAAACAGAAGGGATCTTTTAAAAGTCATCTAACTGGGAGCGTGGTCTCCAAAATATGGCCAAAAAAGGTGCTGACCTGTGTGATACCAGGAATGTGTGGCACATAAATGTCCGCTCACAGCTCGACTGGTGCATTTCTTCCAGCAAGACATCTCCCATAGTGCACTGCAGCAGTCGTGGCACCTCTTCATTTCTGTCACCATCAAACATGCCATACAGCGCCTCAATACCATCGGCAAAATCGCTCACAGCCAAAGTGGAGACGCAGAGCCTGCAAAAAGGACAGATATAATACATTCCTGAAGTTGCCAAATGCGTTTCTTGCGCAATATCTGACAAACTCACTTGTTCCGCTGGCCAGACATCTCCGCTAAACCATGATTCCATGAGAGGGGCGGCACTGGCAACTCCGCATTTGGCAAAGGTTTGCTGTCGATTTTTAACACAGGGATGTGGCTGTGGAGAAATATAATACAATACTTAATTTATATAAAATAGATACCTCCTTAAAAGGACAGTCCGGGCACAATGCCAAGACTTAAAAGGGGAGTTTCCTTTTCTTTGGGTTTACAGACCATTTAAGACTACAATAAAACCATAATAGACTTGCAGTAGATCAAAATGTGCTACTCCACCAATAACCCAAACTGAAAAGCCAAAAACAGTGTACATGATACCACAGAGGCGGCAGAAGAGCAGTCTTGTGAGCAAGGATCTGTAGATATTGACCACATCGAATGCGAAGGACTGTCTTTATTTAGTTTACATTTGCCTATGTCAGCACAGTTATTTTTGGACAGGCTACTATATTTTGTTTGTACTATGTACTTTTGATCTTATCTTATAGTTGTACCACTAATATATGCTTTGACTGTGTTATGTACACTTAATTTTGGCTCATGTGTAATGTATTCAGTATTTTTTTTTGTTGGTCATTTACTCAAAATTGGTTGGTGGATACATTGAATAGGGTGATCCGCTGCAAATCTATGCCTTTGTGGATTTATCTAGCTTTAATGTAGTCCAAAAAATATGTATATTTTAATATATTGTATTAATTAGTTTGTAACTTTAACTAGGTGGGTGAGTTTAATAAGTTTCACCCTGAAATTCTATGAGACAGCCTCAGCCAAATGAATAAATGAATACTCTACATACATAGGCACCTTCCGTAGCTTAAATGGCTGGCCACCATTAGGAATTTCTGGGCTCCATATGGGAAACTGTAGGAGCCTACCACATTTGTGTGCACCCATCTCGTGCTACTTTTTTAGTTTAATCTGTTTTTATTGAGGTTCAAAACACAAGGTACAAGCATCGTACAGTTATACACTAAGACAGACCTGGGCAATGTACGGCCCGCGGGCCGTATACGGCCCTTTGCTAGGCTCTTACCGGCCCGGGCTGAGCTGGCCAGTAAGAGATGCAGAGGAAGGGAAAACATGCCAGACTCGACGAGCCGAGTGACCAATCGGCTGCTGCTTAACTTAAGTGATCGCCTGTGTACAGTGCGAGAGGCTTAGGTTAAGCAGCAGCTGATCGGCCGCTCGGCTCGTCGGGTCTGGCACATTCTCCCTTCCTCTGAGGAAGCCAGACCCGATGAGCAGGTGATAGAGACCTGGGGACTTTGAAAGGGCAGAGTAGGAGCTCCAGAGCATCAGTAAGTCTGCTCAGAAAGATTATGTAGTTTGCTTGTGTTTTCCCTTCCTGCCTGCTCTCTCTTTTTCACCATGTACCTGTCCACCATGCTCTCACCATGCCCCCTTCCTGCTGTCCACCATGCTCTCACCATGCCCCCTTCCTGCTGTCCACCATGCTCTCACCATGCCCCCTTCCTGCTGTCCTTCATGCTCTCACCATGCCCCCTTCCTGCTGTCCACCATGCTCTCACCATGCCCCCTTCCTGCTGTCCACCATGCTCTCACCATGCCCCCTTCCTGCTGTCCACCATGCTCTCACCATGCCCCCTTCCTGCTGTCCACCATGCTATCACCATGCCCCCTTCCTGCTGTCCACCATGCCCCCTTCCTGCTGTCCACCATGCTCTCACCATGCCCCCTTCCTGCTGTCCACCATGCTCCCCCAGCTGCCCACCATGCCCCCTTCCTGCTGCCCACATGCTCTCACCATGCCCCCTTCCTGCTGTCCACCATGCTCTCACCATGCCCCCTTCCTGCTGTCCACCATGCTATCACCATGCCCCCTTCCTGCTGTCCACCATGCTATCACCATGCCCCCTTCCTGCTGTCCACCATGCTCTCACCATGCCCCCTTCCTGCTGTCCACCATGCTATCACCATGCCCCCTTCCTGCTGTCCACCATGCTCTCACCATGCCCCCTTCCTGCTGTCCACCATGCTCTCACCATGCCCCCTTCCTGCTGTCCACATGCTCTCACCATGCCCCCTTCCTGCTGTCCACCATGCTCTCACCATGCCCCCTTCCTGCTGTCCACCATGCTATCACCATGCCCCCTTCCTGCTGTCCTTCATGCTCTCACCATGCCCCCTTCCTGCTGTCCACCATGCTCTCACCATGCCCCCTTCCTGCTGTCCACCATGCTCTCACCATGTCCCCTTCCTGCTGCCCACCATGCTCTCACCATGCCCCCTTACTGCTGTCCACCATTCTTACACTTTGCCCCAGCTGATCTGAACTTTCCTTCCAGACTGCCAGAAGCCAAGGGCTTCTCTGATTGGCTGGGAAATTATCACATCAGAACATTTGAAGTGGACCAAAACCCTGCTTTATCAGCCCGGAAATCTTATAGATCCCCTCCCCGCGGGGCATCCAAAATCGGGATGCCCCGCTGTGTGAAACCCCCAGGTCGCCCATAAACTCACCTTCTTTCCCAGTTCAACGGCGTATGCACGAGCTGCGGCTGCATGCCCGCTATCCCTCTAGCAGGGCGGGTGCCTGTGTCGGCCATTTGAGAATGGCCAGCGCGGGCGCGCTCCCTGTTAGAGGGAAGCGCGAGATGCAGCCGCCAGCGCACTCAGAGCCGCTGAGCTTAGACGTTGCTTAGACGCCCATAGCTCAGCGGCCCTCCACAATATTTTTAGTTTCTCATGTGGCCCCATGGAAAAAATAATTGCCCACCCCTGCACAAGACATTGGCAACCATAGGTGTGCCCCGACCCGCTATGTCATACATATAAACTGCCACATGTCTGGACAACACGTCCACCCTGGCAAAACCGACATGACACGCAACATGCTTAATCTTCCTACCAGGACCACCTCCGCCCAATTGGGGGGGGGTCTCCCACCTGACCAAGTGCAAGATGGAAAGAGAAAAGAAGAAAAAAAAAAAGACAAAACACCAGTAAAGAACACAAAAGAGACACAAAAAGGGGGAGGAAGGGTATGTCCCAATCTGGACCTACTATACCAATCTTACCAAGCCATCTTTCCGACTCTTGAAACTGTCTGTCTCTTATGACCAAATCCTACTACCATTACAAGATCCTCCACGCCCAGCTACAGCGTCACTCTTAAGCAGTCCGAGTCCTGCAAGTCTTCCCAGCAAGCCAATGTCAACCTATATTTGTCAACCTATATGAGCTCTTCCATTTGCCTGATACACTCAAGATCTGCCACGGTAGGGATCCCGTGTTTTCCAGTGTCTACTGCCTGCTCCGCCACCAGGAAGTGTCTAAGTATGTCCTCACACTGGGATATGGAACTCTCCATAAGAGAAAGAAGTGCTACCTGAGGAGAGTTCCTTATCACTGTGCCCGTGGTGTTGGTATATATGCTCAGGATCCTCTCCGAGAAGGATCTTATAGCCGGACACCCCTACCAGATGTGAGTCATGTTACCCTTCTCAGCCAGACATCTCGAACATCTATCCGAGGACTGTGGCGCGTGCTTTTGAATATCTTCTAGGCACCTGTACCGTCTCGAAGGACCGGTCCAGTTCAGCCTCCCACCTAGTCATATACTCTAAGGGGCCCGCGTTGATCCTGCCCACGAGTGCAGAGTACATTTTGGAGAGGGCATGAGGAACGGGTTTCGCCAATGAGAGGAGCCTCTCCACCTTGGTTAGCGGGCTGCTGTTGCCCTCCCTCACCCATTGGGACGCCTGATTCACTCAGTATCTGCCGTATTCTCCATCCCAAGAAGGACGAGACCCCCATGCCAGGGCCAAAATCTGTATTCCCGAATATGGGGGGTCAAGGGTCCCGGACGAATCTTTTCTCTGGCGGTCCCAAATTTTAAGGAGATGTTGCGCCAAAAGGTGCAAAGTTCTAGTTAATCCTTTGGGATGGGGATTTGTCCAAGGCAGAGAGGCCAGAGGCAAGGGAAACAACTCTTTTTCCATGGTTATCCAGATTTTATTTGGACTTTGAATCTCAACAGAATCGCCTGCACCTCCCTTTGCTTTACATTGCGGTTTGGCAACTCCCCTAACAAATTGAAGAAAGGAGGTTTTCTGTATCTTAAAAAAGCAATTAGGAGGAGAAATCCGTGCGGTTTGGAAGATGTATAAAATTCGGGGATGTATATCCATTTTTATTATATTGTTTCTCCCAAACCATCGTAGTGTTTTAAGGTCATCAATCGTCTTATTCATCATCAAAGTTGCGTAGTTCAATTCATATATTCTTGTCCGGTTTCTAGGTATCTGGACCACCAGGTATTTAATGTAATCTGGCCGCAATCTGAAGGAGTAGTAACTTTTTAGTCTCTCTACCATTGCCGTTGAGAGGGCGAGGTTAATGGCCTCTGATTTTGTATAGTTTATTTTGAAGTTGCAAACTCTCCCAAACCACTCAAAATCTTTCATCACGAGTGGAAGGGAGGTAGTGGGGAAGTTAGAGGAAGTAAAAAGTCATCTGCATAAAGGAACAACTTGTGTTGCCTGTCACCCACCTCAATCCCTTTTATGTCTGGGTTATTCCTTAAGGCTACCACCAAATGCTCCATGGTAATAATGTACAAAAGTGGTGACAAGGGGGCAACCCTGATGGGTGCCATTACCTATGGAGATGGGAGCTGACACTGCTCCATTAGTTCTTACTGAGGCAGTAGGATCCTTGTATAACACCATTATTTTACCTAGGAGATTTGGACCTATTCCGATCTGATGCAGGGAGGCGTACAAGAAATCCTAGTTCACTCTGTCAAAAACTTTGTCTGCCTCGCAAGAATGCAGACAAGCGGGACTCCCTTTAGTTTGAGCATTTAAGAGCAGGTAAAAAGTTTGTTAGTGTTGTCCGACGCCTCTGCCAGGGACAAACCCCACCTGGTCTGGGTGTATACGTTTAGGGATAAGTGGCTGTAGACGGGTGGCTAGAAGTTTGGCAAGCATTTTAATGTCCACATTGATTAGGGAGATTGGGTGATCGCTACTACGCTCAAGGGGGTCCTTCCCTGGTTTTGGGATAACGGTGAGCATAGCTGCTAATGATTGTCTAGGGAAGGGGGACTCAACTTAACTTTAGTTAAAAAGGGGGCTATCTGCAGGCCAAACTGCTTGTAAAACCTTGGAGTAAACCCATCAGGTCCTGGACTTTTCCCCAAGGGGGTCTTTTGTATCACCCAAAGCACTTCTAGGATCCCGAAGGGGGCTTAAAAGAGTTCAATCTCTGACTGGGGGATCCTGGGGAGAGGAGTCCTGTCCACATAGTCCTGAACTGCCGCATCAGTGGGCAATGCCGGGGTACTGGGGTTAGCCAAGTTGTACAGCACCTTATAGTAGTCTCCAAAGGCCCCCCACTATCTCTATGGGGTTGGAAGTGTCAGGATTACCCTGTGTCCTGATGCTGGGAATATATGTGGCAGACCTACGCGGGTGTAAGATTCTCGCCAATAACCTGCCTGGTTTGTTAGCATACTCATAAAACTGTCTGTCCCTTGGGCACAAGTAACTCCGATTGTATAAGCTTTTCAATTTCCCTCTGGCGTTTTCTAGCTCCCTCCACTTATCATTAGTGGGAAAGTGTTTGTGGGAGAGTTCAACTAGATCCTTGTTGAATTAGAATGCCCCTAATGACACACTTTAGCGCTTCCCACTGCACTGGGAGTGGAATGTCATCATCCTTATGACCAGACAGAAAATGGCCTATGGCATTGCCAACTGCTGACACACAAACCTCATCTTTTAGCAGATTGTAGTTTAACCTCCAGTCCCACCTTCTCGGGTATAATTATGCTGGGAAGTATATAAAGGGACATGGATACCACTGACAATTTACACCCTGATGAAGTGGGATGTCCTGGGCCCACGCAAAGCGTCGATGTGAGTTCGGCTGATCTCGAGGGGGACCTTCTAAATATGGTGATATAAATACTTTATTCATTTACTTATCCTGCCCTCAGCTTCTAATTATATGGTTATAGCTCTGAGCCATTACGTTTTGCTATAGTCCAACTTCTAGCACATAGCACTTTATATATCTTATTGGCAATAATTTATTTTTTGGTAGCTTGCAGTTTCCTTTTGTATTATTGGCACTAGGTTTTAGGAATTAATCACTGCACTTTTATTGTACATAATTCTTTATTAATTTTATAGGAGTAATACACTTTAATCTCACTATTTTGAAGCATATGGTGTAAAGGTGCAATAAGATTTTGTTATATACCAGGAGGGCAGTGTGCAATAATATCAATTTGTTGATTGGAGTTAACTAGGTCCCATTATCCTTGGCAGCCTTTATATGTTTCTTAATTGTTTTTAAATCGTCTGTATTTGTGTGATTTTTTTATGTATTTGATTGATTTTTTGATCTATAATTAAAGACATTCATATTCTTTGATATATGACCCTGGTTGTGTCTTTTATTGATAAGGACCACATTGGGCTGATCTGGCGGCCCGGTCTTCGTTGTATAGTTCTCGGGTATAATACCGGCAGATATAATCAAGTTGGCTATACAACTTGTTTGCATTAGAGTAAAAAGTAAAATCCTTATCACCCCTGTGGAGAAAGTGCCACACATCTATCAGCTGTAGGTCGAACAAAATTTTCGTAGGTTAAGTCCGGCTACTGGGAGAGCCGATTTGCCGGCAGAGGTGTCAACTAGTGAATTGAGGAGCAGATTAAAGTCTCCGCCTACTATAACTATTCCTTTGGCGAAGTCAGTTAATTGTTTCAGGAGACCAGAGCAATAACAAGCTTGGTTCCCATTGGCACTGAACAAATTGACAAAGGTGTAAGTCTTTGTGAACATCGATAATTTAAGAAAAATAAATCTACCCATGGGATCAATTCTGGTGTCTATCATTTTGTGAGGGAGAGATTTATATATACCTATGGGGACCCCTTTCGACTTGGCCTCTGGGTTGGGAGCATGTATCCAGGATAGGAAGTGTCGGTCACGGATGGCCGGGACTCGCCCTTCCTTAAAATGTGTTTCCTTTCACATTAAACGAGCAAATGGTTAAACTCGCCTTCTTTAGCCACAAAGGATTTGGGGGTTAAGGAGTTGTGAAGGGCAGATGAAGGAGGAGTAAAAATGACAGGGAAGTGACAGATGCTGAAAGGGGGAAGATAGTCCTAGTCAGCAAAAAGAAAAAGATCCTCTATATGAGGATAACAAAGCGCTTAGCTAGTCTAACAAAATCTATGCAATAAACTAGATTCTTCAATCTCTAAGCAGAAATACCAATACAGAGACAACAACAACAACTTATCGTGCTGACACGCTTAATCCCTGGGGACTCCCCAATATTCCTTGGGAAAAACTCAGGGATCCCTAAAAAAAGGGGAAAGGGGAAAGCAGGAACCTGTGTAGGTTGCTCCCTCCAGACAATTAAGGTTATCCTGCGGCCTGAGCTCCTTAAAAGCTCAAGCCCTGTAAGGGGGGGGGGGAGGCTGGGACCAGCACGGAGAGGTGGACGCCTCTGCAAGTCTCCGTGGCACATGGGCATCCATGGCGGAAAAGGGCGATTCATGCCAAGCCACCTCTGGCCCTATTCTCTCTGGTGGTGGCTGCGTAGCTCCCAACCCCCCAGGGCGAAGCCTGGGAGGCCCCCATCATGGACGCCTGAATGGGGGCAGATGTGGAGGGCACGTAGTTCTTGTTCTTCTCTGTCGGGTATCCCGAAACTGCACCTGCTCGCCCCCCCCCCCCCCCCCCCCCCCCCACCATCCCATAGTCCACCTGCTGCTGCTGGTAAGGATCTCCTCTCATCAACTTGCCACACTGCTCCTGGGGAGTGGGATCAGTGCAGTTCGCTCCCCTGCCTCGGCTGGGCATCCTGTGCTCCTCCTCGTTTGCACTCCTGCCTCCACTTCTCTTGTCTCGCCAGGGGACCGGGGCCACGGCGTCAGCTGGGAACTGCCGCCCCCTCTGGTCATGCCTCCAAGCCCCGGCTCCTGATCATTGGGTGCGGCAGCGCCGTTGTGCGGAGGCGGACGCTCACTCGCCACCTCCCCGCTGCACTGACACAAGGGCTGCGAGGAAGGGGCCCGCCCGCCACACCGCTTCTCCGTGAGAGCGGCTCCCTTCACCGCCCATCTCGCCTGCTCCTCGTGCCGCTCGAGCTGAGGCTCGTCTGGGTGGGCTCCTCACTTCCCCGGGACCTCTCAGCTGGGACTGCTCTTGGCGAAGGGGCTCGTCCCTTAGGAGATTGATCACCTCTGCTTTTTCCTGCCGTTGGTCTCTTCCTCTGGAGGGAGATGTCCGCCATGTTGTGGCTTTCCTGCATGCCGGAACCTGGGTCTCCATGGTTGAAATATGCAGTGTTGGGACCCAATCTGTGCCCACCAGTCACAACCTTATTCCTACTCTTCTTGGACATCCGGTAGGTAGGTATCAAAGCTTCTGTACTTTACGATTCTAGTGCTTTTTCTTCATAGAGCTCAGGAAAGTGCTTCCTCCCTCGGCCATTGCTAAGCTACGCCCCCTCTTGCTACTTATTTGACCGATTACCATTATAGTGGAGCACTCCCAATGGCTGCCACTGAGTGAATGATTTCTCCTCTATTCATTCTCCAAGGCCACTGAGTGAATGATTTCTCCTCTATTCATTCTCCAAGCCCAGTGCAGCACAATAAGGGAGAAAAAACAGGTCAAGGGGAGAAAAGCTGCTCAAAGCAAGGACAAGCAGCCCAAAGGGGGGGGGGGTCACCCACAGCATGGAGGCTTACCATTTCAATATAAGGCAGCAGCAGCTTTGGGAAAAGCTATTTCTGGCAATCAGATAAGATGAATCGCAAACATAGGTAAGACCTGGCTAGTTTCTATTATCCAAAATATGTCAGTTGTTGTGGGAACAACAATTTTTCCTAAACAATGCCTTTACCACCCTGGTAACAGGGAAAAGAACGGACAAAGGGAGGATCCTAGCAGAAAAATCAAAACAGTCTAATGATTCCAGGGGAGAAACAGGATGCCCCCCCAGTTACCCTTAATCACAACCTACAACATGATCATATACACCAGATCCTAAAACAACATTGGCATGTATTGAGGCATGCCACAGACATAGGCCTACTAATCAAAGACGCATCACAAATAGTATTCAGAAAGACAAAATCAACACGTGACCAGTTGTTAGGAGCCACTATATTTCACAACCAAAAGAAAAATGCTGTAAGATCAAAGGGACATACAAATGTGGGGGGTGTAGCACATATTTCAAACAATCTAACACCTTTATCTTGGAAAATGGGGAAATAAGAACAGTAAACACTTCACCAATTGTAACATTCTTAACATAATCTAATACCATTCATGTCCATGTAAACTTATATTACATTAGTAAAACCAAATCGAAAAAACTAAGGATACATACATTGGAACATATACAGGACATCAGAAATAAGAACACTTTGACCCCTGTAGGTAGGCACTATGCACAAAGACATGGGAGTAACCCAAATGGTACTTTGTTCCAGGCACTGGGTAAGATGCACCCTGCCCCAAAGGGTGGGGTGATTCCACTATTATCACACTCCAGAAAGAAACCAAGTGGATCACCACATTAAAAGCCACATGCCCACCAGGCCTGAATGAAACATGTAGCTTTGTGCCTTTTCTATAAGCAAATATGGACCCTCTCTCCATATTACCACCCCTCAATTTTCTCCACCTAGACCCCTATTTGATCAATACTCGATCCATTTGGTCAGACTGACCCTCCTGTCTCCTCAGTCCCGCCTATGAGAACAATAAATCAGAATAAAAAATATACAATATACAAGACATGATACGTAACATCATACACATAACATACTGTAAATAAATTTTACCCTTACAACTTTCATGTCATAATGTTACATTTTTGGTCAATATACTATTTGTTATGAAAACCAAAAGGTACTGTGCTCTCTCCCCCTCTTCACCCGATAGCAGTGTGTGTCTAACTATACGGCACTTCCGGCAGTGTACATACACCGCAACTATCAAACCAAGAAAATGGCGAGGGAGGGCAAACCCACTCTTCCACGTGGGGGCAGCCCCCATCTTTGGATAGTGTGGCACACAAATGGCAAGCCCTGGGATTGGCTGAAGCAGGGACTGGACTTCTGTAGGTAGGAGTGTGATAATAGTGAAATCACCCCACCCCTTGGGGCAGGGGGCATCTTACCCAGTGCCTGGAACAAAGTACCATTTGGGTTACTCCCATGTCTTTGACCCCTGTAGGTAGGAACTATGCACAAACATTGACCCCGAAAGCCACCTGCGGTCTGCAGACTTCACAGGTTGAACGGCCTGCAAGAGCACCATTGCGCCTTCTATGCTGAGGGGGAGGATTGGACCTAACCCTCAGAGGCACTACATTTATCAAGGTGAGCACCTGATTGTCACTTAGAACCAGAGATCATAACATGATTATATGACCATATCTGTACCCTATTTTCTCGATACCCGATCCAGCCTTAACCCCCACTCTCCGCCAAACTTGGAAGTAACTACTTTACCAAGCACAAATTTTACACATCACAGTGCACCATAGTTATACTGCATACTGTTGATTACAGACGAGAAGAGCCTAAGCAACTTTAAAACCCAACACTAGATGGCAGCACAATACCCCTCCAGCCGACATTCAGATGGCTTTGGCACTGTAAGTGTTCCATACTATCCATTATCGTAATATGTAAATGGGAATAGAAGGTGACAACATAATCTACCTTTCTGGGTATAGAATCACAAGTCCCTGTTACTTTCTCATTATCTGCTTTCTCCACCCCCTCCTGACCCATCTAGTCTCTCCTTTCTTTCTTTTTAGACACGGAGGTGGAATGCAGTGGTTGCAAAGTGCAGCAATAGAAAAAGAGAAATACTCAAGCTGCAAAGTAGAGTGATGGGGGTAAATGTGGACAACAGGTTATTTATAAGGTATTATAGAACATGTGTAACACACTGAAGTACACTTTGTGCTCATGTCAGCCCTTCAAGAAGAAGGCAGAAAATAACTAGGCTTAGCAAGTCATATATACGATTACCTGAAGATGTCATGAAGCCGATGATCCAGGACAAGGTTGGGGTTCCCCTTCAGGTCCAGCTCATGCAGCAAAGGAGGCATACTCTCGGGTGCCAAGATTTCCACCATGTTGTTACAGCTCAAGTCAACCAGCTGCAGGAACAAAGAGCAGCAACATCTCATGCCAGAGGCCGAATCAGTGACAATGAGATGACACCATGTACACAAGTCTAAAGCTGTAGCACAGCCTGCAGGGGGTAAGAGAGTGAGGGGGGAGAGGAGACATAAAAGGGGGATCAGAGAGAAAAATGAACAGCTAGGAAAGGTCTGATCATGTAGGTTTGGAGGTAGGGCAAGACCTGGATCAGTAGCAGGTTGAAGATCTCTGGGAAGACAGTGAGGCAGTTGGAGTGAGCAATCAGCGTGTGTAGGTGCTTGAGGTTGCACACCGTGCTCGGGACCGACTTTAGACGGTTACCACTAAGGTTCAACTCCTCCAGGAACTCCAGTTTGTTAAGCTTGCTTCAAGACAAAAGAGGAGAATACGGCTATAATGTATATAGTTTATACTGTATAATACACTACATAGCCAGAAAATGACCACCAAAGGCATAAAGCTATACATTTGTAATAGAGAGCCTTGTAAAGTGTAATTTTGTTATGGTGTAGTGCAGGGTTTCCCAGCATTTTTTCTGAAGTACCACTTTCCTCTTTCTAATTATCAAAAGTATTTATTTACTCGTACCTTGTAATGCAAGGACCACATAAGTTAACATAACAGGGCTGCTTAGTGCTAAATAGATCATCGTTAATCAGTTCAAGCACAAACTACCGAGTTCCACACTGCCATTGGAAACCACATCAGCACATTAAAGCTTTGTGGCTTCACTAACTTGGCCTTTATGGCCCAGAAGTTGCACAGAGCCCAGGTCTACCACGTACAATGTCAAGGCTCTCCCAAAGCAGTGGCGTTCTAACATTTTTTTATCAAGTGCCATTTTCTTATTATCTCGTGTATATGGGATGTCGGTCAACTAAGCTGTGTTACCAATGCACAAAACAACCATTTAAAAGGCAGAAAACAAACACACACACACACACACACACACACACAAACACAATTACTTTCCACAACCTTTGCGATGTTAAATTTATGGAGCAAATCAAACTTGCTCCATAATAGGATCTCATGTATAAGCAGTGGCATGAGTAGCACTGGTCAGGGCCTCCTGTCATCCAGATTATTGTAGGACATTCTCTGTGACACTGTATCATGGATATTCTGGGTTTAGTGACTGCTGGCTACCTACCTACATATAGATAGCCAGCTCTAAAGCTTAGGGGTGGTGGAGGAATAATCTGATGTATGTTCTATGGTTGTAGCTAAGCTCTGCAATTCAACACATTTGAGGTTATTTTGTTTTTTGTTTCAAAAGGACATTGCCTCCACCCTAAAAAAAACTCACCTGCCACCCATCTCTCCCCACTGCTAAAATGATTTGACTATTTAAAAGAAATGCCAAGGTGCTGTACTGAACATGACTAACTACATAACCAATCAGTGCAGTTGCTGTGCAGTAAGACTAAGCAGTCAAACGTTTGCAAAAGCTGACTTCTGTTTTTAAAAAGCCAAATCAGATCTAGTACCCAAGGAGGGGTGGGTGAACTTGATTGGCTCCAGTACAGATCAGAACCTCATCCAATACCAACTTAGAGCTGGTCCCCAGCTCTAAGTTGCTCTAAGCCTCATTGGGGTTCTAAAATTAACATGACCAAGTTCCAACATGTAGTCAATGTATTTTGCCCAAATGCTGTAGGGCTCAGATAAACACTATCTGCATTTCAATGCTAATGATTTTTTTTACTGACCTGTAACTGCCCCTTCACGCTGTGCGCAAGGATCCAAAACTATTTTTTTTAGGACTGTTTAAGGGTTGAATCCCGAGGGGCGATTTGACCACCAGCATAGAGAATATATAAACTTTGAGGAAACAAATTCACTAGAATTCCACCAAGTCTCACCTAGCTGGGAAGGACTCCAATTGGTTGTAGGCCAGATGGAGAATCCTGAGGTTCGTATGCATAATCAGGAAAGGAACATATTGGTCAGTTAACTGGTTGTTGGTTAGGTAGAGGGCATGCAGTTTGGTCCCACTCTCCTCTCCGCTAAACATCGATGGAAGAGTCTCCAGGGCATTTGCAGATGCGTTCAGGAACCTGAGACTGACAACAGACATCAACATTAGTTGTATACCAAACACATACACCTACCACAAATACCATGTAATGGTTATTACTAATTAAGTGAATCATTTGGCCTGTAGTATCTACCAGAAATACCCATCATCCATATGATATTTCCAATTCGGGTTACAAGGTACTAAAGATGGGTACATCTAAGGAAACGCAGCTGAAGCTGGATCGTAGAAGTTTCAAAACATTGGCCAATTTTGTAGAGCACACTCTCTTTTCTATGTAAGGCATACCCCCAACCTGAAGTTCACATTGAAAGTCCAGAAATAAAATGCAACCACTTGAAGAATGTCAGTACGCCTCCCTAGTTTACAAGCTCCTGCACATGTGTACCTCCATGCGGATGCCTAGTTCCCATTCTAGCTACCAGCCTTTTTCCAGGCACACATCCACGAGGAAGCCTGGATCCCATTCTGGCTGGTAGACAGTATCCAGGACTTCTCACAAGCTTGCTGATGTTTAAAAGGAGCCACCCAACATCACAGTGCTGCCTGTTGATCAGCCCTTTCTGGTTTCCTGTGTGACCTGTTGCACAGCGATTCCTGATTATCTGGCAAATTCCCTGGAACCCTGTGTTCTGACCATGCTTGCTCTCTTGGACTGACTACCTAGTATGAGAGCTGGCTTTCCTCTTATGATGGATTTCAAGACATTTTCAGACACTTACTTTGAAGCTACAGTAAAGAACGAGTCAGGGAGGTGTCTTAAAAGGTTATGCTGCACATCCAGGGTCTCCAGAGGGACAGGCTCCATGGGACATGGCAGGCTCTTCAGCTGGTTGTGTCCAAGCAGGAGCCTTCTTATACTTAACGAGCCCATTACCCTACCAAAAAGAGAAAGCAAGGTGACGCTCAACCAGAACAAGTTGTGTTGGTAGTAAACTCAAGTCAAGACAATTTTTGGGGGGAAATTAAAAATTCAACAATTCCTTTTGAGAGTCGTTATTAGAAGCAGGGTGCTCATTTAACAGAAGGAACTGTGGGTGTCATCACAAAGAAATGGGGCAAAAAAATAAGGAATTGGACGGGTAGCACTCCTCTGAATGCTATGACACCCATGGCTTTTCAGTATGCAACAAAAAGTCAATGTGTATTACACATTGCCTCCACCACCAGTTCTCATGATATTAAATGTGTGGATGGTTTTAAAGCCACAGTCTTTTAAAGTGATCCTATACTCAGAAAGGAAGTTTATGTCATCACCTTCCATCCCCAACCCAGTGCCCCAAAACAGCCTGTGTTTCTTGTTTTACGAAATCATTTACCGAATATTCATAAAAAAGACTTACAGGAATTTTTTTTTTTTCCTCACATTTGTCTGTGAGAAAAATATTTTTATAATGATTTTTCCGTAGTGCAATTTAGCACTATTTTAGCTGGGCACAGTTTTAAATTTGCACAGCTAAAAATAATGCTGAATTGCACGAAGGAAATAAATCATTTAAAAAAAAACATTTCACAAAAAAATGTTAATTCCACAATGCAATTCAGCATCTTTTTTTAGCTGTGCAAATTTATGAACAATTTGCACAGCTAAACATGGAGTTCAGTTAAACATCAAAATATCGTATCGAAAATAAAATCTCACAATGCTGAATCAGCCCTAATGGCAGTTAGGTTGAAGGGCCCCCCATTGCTGAGCTGTGTGTACTGTGACTGAACGCATCGTCGCTGGGGATGGGACTGCTCAGCCTGGGAGCAATATGGCCCACTGCATCCAGTTCATGTTGTTATGAATATTGGACAAAGGCTTTAGTAAAAAAAAAAAAAAAAAAAAAGGATGTTTTGGGGCACTAAGCTGGGGATGGAAGGTGACTACATAAGCTTCCTTCGTAGTATCTGTGCACTTTAATACAGAAATACAGTCAAACATGGACTTAAAGTGGGCCAACACCCAGGGGTGATCGGCCCGGGAATCTATAAGATTCCCGGGCCGATCACCTCACACACCGCGGGACATCCGAGATCGGGATGTCCCGCGGGGTGTAACCCCCCCAAAACCCCCGAAAAACCTTACCTCTCCAGCCGCTGCTTCCGCCGCCTCACTCGCGCTCCTCTAGACGTGCGCGCGCCCGCGCCGGCCGTCTCTGAATGGCCGGCGCGGGCGCGCACACGTCAAAAGTGACGTGCGGGAGGCGGCGGGCGCGATCCCTTGTCCGTCGACAGACGTCACTTGTCCGTCGGCGGGCATTGGACAGCGCAGTCACGTGGGAGCGTGGAGAGGTGAGTTTTCGGGGTGTTTGGGGGGGTTTCAGGCAGCGGGGCACCCCCGATCGGGGTGCCCCGGGGAAGTGGACCAATACCCAGGATAGTCAAAATCCTGGGTGTTGGTCCACTTTAAGCTGTGACAAAAGTTCTGATGCATTTTGGATAATATAGACTAGCAAAGTCTTACCCATGTCTGCAATTTATCCTATTTATCCTATTTGTGCTTTTCCAGTGGCTGCCGCTGCCGTTGTCTTCTATTGATACTGACTGACACACACACACACACACACACACACACACACACACACAAAGCACAGGCAGAGAACGAAAGAAGAGAAGCAGCCTAAAGTAAGGGGAAATCATTCCCCCTAACACAGAAACTCAATATTATCCAAACTGCGTCAGTTTTTCTGGATACTTTCATTAGGGCTTAAAGAGGAAAAACACTCAATATTTTCACTCTCCCAGTTGTTGTTCCCCTCCATCTTGAGACATTATTTGGGATGCTCCACTGTGTGAAATCCCATGCATAGGCTGAAAAACTCATCTTCCGGATATCCCAAGGCGCATGCCAGGTGGCTGGCCAGTCAGCGCTTGCACTCCATATATTCCTTCCTTAGCCGACCTGATGTCAAATAGGATACGAGAGATAAGAATAGAGCATGTGCCGCCAACCCCCCTGCTCCTCTGCTTATTCGCATCAGTCATTCAGAAATGCCTGCCATAGGTACGTGCCTCAGTTTGCACATACCTGTACATGCACGGTTGGATCACCACCCACAGGTGATTGCAGGAGTTTCGCACAGTGGGGCATCTTGATTTGGGGATAGTAAATTTGGCCTATAAAAGACTCCAGGGAGGCCATTGTTCCTCTTTAAGTCAGTTTTTGACTAGACTTTTCACCTAACAGGACCAACAGCCTGGCACAGTTGGAAAAGAGCCATAGGGGCAATTTTGGAGCTACCTCTCCCAGAATCTCAGCCATGCTGCTGCCTGGATTTACCTAACATAACTGACAATTCACGATAACAGGAAACCCAGCAGCTCTTCCTGTTTGCAGGTGGCATGCAAATGCATAAGCTGCCGTTTTGTTTCTAACATTCACCACAGAAGGAGTTAGAAAAAGGTAAATTCATTTTTATATGCAGCAAAATTGCCCTGGGGAGGGACACGTATGAGCACGGTTTGTTGTGTTGGGCTGGTTTAAGTCATTTTTGACTGTTGGTCCACTTTAAATCACTTCTCTTCCAGGGTGCAGAAGAACTTTTAGAATCATTTCATCGAAGGCATCCTAATAGGGCTTCTGACCTGGCTCGGGTGTAGCGGACAATGGAATCAGCTGGCTAGACAGTCATCATTATCTGCACTCAGGGAAATGGGTTTGCAACTTAAGGTCCAACACAGAGAAAAAGAGAAGCTTCTTCCTGTAGGCCATCCGGAGTTTCAACGAAGTTACGGATACATACAGACAAGGAAGCATAGTAATAATTGGGTGCCACACACAAATAAACCAACAATTCATGTAACGTGTCTTTTGTTCATATGCATCAGCACACAAAAAACTGCTACTACTTACTACTTTCACTTTACCCAAGCCATTCAATCCTATATTATTGTTGGTACACTACGGTGTATATAATATAATATATTACTTAAAGGAGCAGTATCGCGAAATTTGCATTAAAAAAGAGAAATAATTAAATAGCCACACAATAGCTTCTAACGTGTATAAATAATCTGGCGATAGAAAAAGGAAAAAATATCTGCCTTTCTTTTAAATTGTATAATTACAATGGCTCAGTCCATTTGCTGAATGGGGGGATCTGCTGAGTTGTATTTAGTGAGCTGCTTCATTTAGCCCACTGGTCTCCTAGCAACACTTTACCTCAAAGGCTGACACTGTAATCAGTGGTAACGGCTGTGTGTGTGTGAGGTGCTGCTTTTGTTATGAGACCAGGTGACTCAAATGTGTAAAATCTATACAAAATAAACTAAACTGACTGAAAATAACTGAAATTCTTCTTTGAATAACTGTGCAGGAAAATCTAAAGGTATTAAAGTGAAACAAAACTGACCTTCCCCCTTGGGTATTCTAAATCAGGATGCCCACTGTGTGAAACGACCCCTGGATAACCACAGATCCCCCCCCTTTTTTCTGGCGCGCTCACGCAGATAGTCATTTAGACAGGCCGGGCGGCCAGGAAGGTTACTGCTCAGGCTCCCCATCTGCGTGCAAACAGAGCTGATTGGATGAGAGCCCGCGCATGCGCTGTGGGACAGGGAAAGGTACGTTTTCACAGGAGAACTTGGGGATTTCACATATCAGGGCATCCCAAGTCGGGATGCCCCTAGGGGCACAAAACAAAACTCCAGATAGTGAAAATCCTGGGTTGGGCTTTGCTCAAAACACACAAAGCTGAAAGAAAGATCATATGGAAATATGAAAGAGAAAATGGTAAACTGAAAGATTCTGCAGCAGAGCCAACATGAAGGGAAAACTGTCAAAATCAGCTAAATGACTTCTAGAGCTTTTCTCTCTGTTTTAGATATATAAGTTCTGGCCAGGCAATGTTGCAATGTTGTTATCTGATGCTGGACGCTGCCAGCACTGAACAGCTGATACTTTGATACATTGTTTCCCCCTCTCCTCAGCGTGGAACAGGCCAGAGTGTCGGGTCCCGACACTCAGCAGACATAAACATGAGCTATTAGTCTCCAGCTGCTCAACACACACATCATTTTTTTCTAAATTTGTAATTCTTACTCCAACACTTACCTACATTCAAAGTACCATTTAAATATAAGTCACCAAGAAAAATTCGCGATACTGCTCCTTTAAGTTGTTTTTTCTGTATACATGGGCAGTTATAACGGGCAGTTATATATACAATAAAGTGAGTAAAGGCGTGGGAGTTGCTCCATCACTAATATTTATACAAAATTATTCAAATACTGGGGACCAATTTAAAGCCCAGTTTAACACTCTTATCACTATATAATATTTATCAGGCATATGAATCCTGTACAGTCGTTTGCATACTATTGCAATCGCATGTATTGAACCCCACACCACGTCAAGGCGCCCCTTTTGGTGGGGTCCCTACTCCTATTTTTGAATGCCCAAAGTTGTGACATGCAATGCAATAAAATATTTCAGAGCTACTTACCTAGGAAGCTGGCAGCCTTCCTTTAGAACACTCCACAGGGAGAGATCCATGGTGGCTGAATCTCTCCCTGTGTGTGCTCATGGCAATTCAAACTGAGTAAAGGGGGTGGGAGTTGCGTAAAGCATTTCAATGCAAATCATATGTCTTTAAGGTGATGCATGTGACTAATAAACCTTGATTTTATTTGAACTTACCGCAGGGGCAGCTCTGCTATAAAGTTCCAGCTTAGATCCAGCATCTCCAGCTTCTTGGCCTCACATATCCATTCTGGCACCACTGTCAGGCAATTCCTGTAATATAGGAATGTGCTTACTTTACTTGCTGCACAGGACTTATTTCTCTTTTTACAATCTATGGTTTAGGAACATTTCCAAATGTCTCCTCCTTGTACCTTGACAAGTCCAAAGTATGCAGCAGGGATGGAGTCAAGTAGACTTTCACCAAAGCCAGTCCTACAGCCAGAAGACAGAAGATCCATATTTAGGGTGATTGCAGGGAAACAACAAACACAGGAAACAGAAAGTTTAATTGCTTACTATTACAGCTGGCAAAGATGGCTCGCAGAGAGAAGCCGCACAGCGACAGCTCTTTTAGACAATTGCGCTCACAGTGCAGTTGTTCCAGATTGCCCATACAGCTGAGGTCGAGCACAGACAGCCCATTATCTCGCACATCGACTTGAGTAATGTGGTTTATTCCCTCCATGCTGCCAACCACTCGTGTCAGGCCATTCATCCTATATGGAAGGACAGATCGGCAGAGATAAAATACACCTCATTGTTATACGTGCATATATTTAACCAAAAAAGGTATCTTAAGAAGAGTCTGTGTACCGCAGGTCTATGGCTTTCACATGTGTCAGGTTGATGAGTGTCTGAAGACTTAGAAACTCCAGGCAGTTTCCCGCCATACACAACTTGTCCACCAACGTCAGATTTTCAAGAACCTTCGGAATGGCAGTAAAATCGTTGAATGCGAGACTGATGCTTGAGAGGTGTGGCAAAGAACCCAACTGCTCCGGTAATGATGTCAAGGAGTTCCCATCAAGGTTAAGCATCCGCAAACTGTATGAGAAGGAGATGAGAAGGATGGCAGATATATAGGACATCCTATTTCTAGGTACGTTAGTTTAATGGGCATAGCCTTTTACAGGAAACTTTTGCCACTTTATCCCCATCACAGATCAAAACATTACTAAATTAACAGAAACATGTCACAAGAGTCCAAATGTTAGTCCTTAATCCATCAAGAAAAGCTTCAGGGATATCACAGAGAATGTCCCAACATAGACTATAGCTCTTTTTCAATAGAGCAGACGGCATGTAGATGCCACCTAAGCCTTTCCAAAACGGACCACAGCCACTCGCCAAATTCTGAAGAGGAACTTCTTAGATACCAAAAGTCTACTAAAGTTTTCACAGCCAGGTCCTTAATTTTGACTATCCTGGGTTTTGGTCTTTTCCCCTGGGGCATCGTTGTTGGAAACCCCCCAGATAACCAAACCCAACTCACATCATCCCGTTCCTATGGCGCATGCGCAGCCACTCGTCCAATCGGCGCTCGGAGTGCGCTGACAGCTACATCCCCTGCTACCTTCTAACAGGGAGCATGCCCGCGCCAGCTATTTACAAATGCCTGGCGAATTTCAGTGGGGAAGATGAAAAGCATTTGAAAGAGGTCCCAAAGGGACTTCAGACACCTTCCACTTCATCACCAAGTATCACCCTTTTCTTGGTAGACACCCTTTTCTGTCCTGGTGACTCCCCCAAACTTTTCAGATAATATAAAACTACTATGTGCACCTTGCACATAGAAACCCCCATACTCTATACATTCACTGGAAGTACACACCTCAAGCTTTCTAGGTGTACCAGACGTGTTGACAGTTTTCTGGAAGTAATCTCTCAATGAATTATTTTGTTGCACAGGGTTTCCTTAAAAAAAGAATCAAAAGAAGGTCCCCCAAACAGAACAATACCCAGCATGCATAGGTACTGTCAAGGGAAGAGTTCCCAAACACCCCCAAATAAACCATGCACATAAGAGTAAATTTACTTAAACATTTCAGCTCTGCACACAAATTGCGCACCTTGCGACTTTTCAACCAAAACAACCCTTTACATTTGGAATACACATGTTAAGCTTTTTAGGTGTACCCAGCTTGTTGTAGTGGGCTTATCTTTCTGGAAGTAATCCTTCGAAGAATTCTTTGGTTGCACAGGGTTTCCCTAGTATAAAAAAAGCAGAATAAAAAACATTTTACTAAAATATAAATATGCAAACTAGAAAAAACAAGCTAAATCTGAAAGCACAAGCTCGCCCGAGCCGAACAATATCCAACATGCATAGCTACTTTTAACCCTTTTAACTGCTTGCCTACTTGAGATTTTGTAGTAGTAGTTTGGTTAATGCCTTAATATAATTATAATTTTATAATTTCTTTTGGAATGATGTTGTATGTTTCATTGGTTTGTTACTTTAACATTATGCTTTTTCTTTAACATTATGCTTGGGTATTGTAGAGTATCTCACGGACAAGAATATTGTTCTACTCGTCGCAGAGGATTTCCTCCTGATTGCTGGAAACCGGCCACACATTAGAACACACTGGAGCATTATATATAAGGATAAATGGCAGACAGGTAAGACACCTGGCACCTTGAAAAAGTGAGCTTACCCCACTAGGCATCAGTGGGGACACCATCCAGCCTTTACTCATGGTGATATTCCTTCATGTTGACTTTGTATTTTGCATTTTCTCTTTCTGTATTGGTTAAATTGCACTGCATAGAGCACCTTAGGAAAGCATTTCAGGGAAGCACTGGCACTTTATATTTTTGGTTATTAATATATGAAATTGATAATTGATTGGCTTTCTGTGATGGATCATAATTTTGGACACAGCACGGCACTTCTTTGGCTGTGATGTCCCTGCTGTAAAATATGTTTTTAATTATATGTTGTAAGTTGTTTTTATAGAATAAATTCATCCATATCATGTTATTGGATAGTTATGTGATTTATTGGGGAGTTGGTGCCTATGGGATCGTTCTCTGTGGTTTCTGGGGCCACAATTCTTCACTGTTTAAAAAAAGACTCAACACCAACCAACACTCACCTCAGATCCTGTATCCTCCAGCGATCCACTGACACCTGCCGGGGGATCTCCCCCGACATCTGACTACTCAGAGTCAGGAGAAAGATGACGTCACAGTATGATGTCACCCGTCCCGCCCACAAAAGGGAGGTCTAATGGCAGCGACTGCAGAAGCGTGGGAGAGCGCCCCTGTCGGGCCTTCTCCTCACTGCGGACAAGCCCCCCCCCCCCCAAAGAAGAGGAGTTCCAGTAGGAGGGATCACAGACGCAGGTGAGATTTGTAACAGTTAGTGGCGGCGGCAGAGACAGGGGAGGGCCTATTCCGAACCCTCTCCTGAAGCCAGAAGATACCCCCTGGGTGAAGAGAAAACTTGGTTAGATGGAATGAGGGGTCAGGTAAGTGTTTTTTTCACTTTATGTGTTTGCTAGTGGGGGGGGGGGGGGGGGACCAGGCACGTAACTCTCACGTGATTGGTGCTTAACGGCAGGAGAGCCAACGTGCTTGGCATTTAAAGGGTTAAGACGACATAAGCAGACTCACCTGAGCAGCTGACCGATCTGAGGCGGTAAGTCTGTCAGTCCATTACAGGAGACATTGAGCTCAGTCAGGGTTGATATCTGGCATAATTCAAGGGGAAAATCTCTTAATCTGTTCTGCGACACATTGAGAACCTTCAGATTTGAAAACCTGGAGAGTAACACAAAGCATACATCAACCTGTGATAAATTCTATTGATCTGATTCTATTGACCAAATTCTTCAGCAAAGTGGACCAAAACCCAGGCCCCGCGGCCCTGGAATCTATAAGATTTCAGGGCTGCTTGATTACTTCCTCTCGGGGCATCCAGATTCAGGATTTGTGTGAAACCCCCTAGGTCGTCTGGTAAACTCACCTTCTCCCCCGATCTAAAGGGGCATGTGCGAGCAGCAGCCTGCTCCCTGATATACCTTTAGCAGTTAACGTAACCACGCCAGGCATTTGTGAATGGTCGGAGCAGGCACGTTCCTTGTTAGAATCTTAGACGAGTGGACGGAAGCGAATCAAAGCACCCTGATTGGGCGAGAGGCTGCTCATCCACGTTAGAACCATGGATGAGTTAGAGTGGGTGACCTGGGGGGTCTGGCACAGCAGGGCATCCCAGATAAGAGGGCCCAGGGGGAAAGGACTGCTGCATAGTGATTGACTGACTAAGCAGTTTCTTTTTGCATCTAACACCCAAAATGAGCTTAGAACTGGGGGAGCTGTGTGTTTTGTTGGCCAGACTGCTACTTTAATCAGCCCCACAGTGCTAGCATAGATGGCCACTAACCTACAGAGACTGCACACCCCTGCTGGGGTCTGTGGCTGCAGGAAGTTATGGCGGAGGTTCATTGATGTAACATCCTGGCAATAGAAGAGGTGCTCAGGAATTTCTTCCAAGCTTTGACACGAGAGATCAACGGTACTTAACCTCTGAGACACCACCTGAAAGAAAGCAAAGTTAAAACTAGAATATATACTATATAAAAATATTAAAGGGGTGTTGGTGTATTAAAATAAGCATACTTCTGTTACAGGAAGTTTATTTAAGATATAAGAAAACCCAAAGTCAAAATGTTTTTTCCTCTGCCAATACCACATGAGCAGCCTTAGATCTTTGCTGAGGTAAGTGTGTATAAGTAGTCATAAAGCTATAAATAAATTCAATAGAAGGCTGTGACCCTTCCCCCATGTAGTGCACCGAATGGGAGTCAGCAGCTCCTGGTAAGTAGCTCTGTATTTTACTAGCTGTAGTACATGTCCCTATTATGGGATATCTATCTCTCTGGCCTGCCCGTCTTCTTCAGCTGTGGGATCGCTCGCACCGGCCTCTGAGGTGATTTCTGTGCCCTGGTCCCGCTGCCTCTTTCAACTGCGGCCGCTTAAAAAGGTCTTTTACTATAGCTCCTTCTCTTCTGTATTACATTCAATGAGTGCTTATTCCCTTTAGGGGACTTTATGCTGTGGTCCATATAAGTATAGATTGGAGGGTTTTTTGTCAGTTATAACAAGCCATGGTGGCTTTCTTTTCATTATGCATTATATCTCATGCTTGATCTTTTAGTTAGGCATCAGCATGCTTAAAATGTATGTGACCATATTTATTTTAAGTCATATATATATATATATATATATATATATATATATATATATATATATTTTTTTTTATTTATTTATTTAGTATTTTTATTGGATAATATTGTTTTTCTCTCTGTGTGCATGTGCGGTTTATTCATGAATTTTTACATTGTTTTTTCTGTCTTTCCAGATTTGGGATACCCCTGCTGCATGGGTCTCCCAGTCTGATATACCTGGCTAGTCTTATTTTGGGTTACAAAAAATCCTCCCACTCCCGGGACTTTAATTAATGAATAAGGGGCATCCCGGGTAGCTTATAGCATAAATCCCTGGGCTCTGCGAATTCCAAAAAGTTTCACCAAATGCAGGCTTCCAATGATACCGGAAATGGCTCTTCGGGGCAATCTAGGCAGTGTGGGGGATGTGGGGTTCCTCTCCCAGGGGATGATGTCATTTTGTGCGTTCCTTGCGCACAGCAGAATATTGCGCGCCAGTCTGGTACTCCGGCTCCTGGCTCTTCGCAACCTCAGTCGTCCCCTGCCCCTCCACTTTTATTCCGGACCCAGGGTGACGTTGTCACAGCTGGGGATTCGCAATCTGAGTTGTGTGGCCACTCTCGAGAAGTTGTTGTCTGCACAGGTAGCTCATAAGGCTACGGCTAAAAGGAAACACATTGATTCTCCTTCTCTGACTCCTGCCTTGGAGGCAACGGAGGTGTTAGACTGGTCAGATTGTCCTTTGCCTGAAGAAGGGGGCATTTTGGAAGATTTGGATGATATTGATGCTCCCCTGTTGACTGATACTTCGGCAGATTTGACTACTGGGGTGTCTTGTGATACTCCTTCTATTCTTTCCAAGGTTTTTGAAATTTTGTCTCTGGATCCACCTGCGGCGGTCCCTCCGCCTAAGGGTGAGCTATTTGAGATGCCTAAGCCGCGTTTAGCATTCCCTGGTCAGCTACATTTTGAAAGGGTTGTGCTTAAGGAATGGGAACAGCCGACCCGCCTTGTTGGCTCCCAGGCTAATTGGGACAGGAGGTATCCCTTTTCGGAGGAATTGGTCAAACTTTGGACGGTACCCCCAGACGTTGATGCACCGGTTTTGGGGCTCTCTAATTCTTCAGTGCTGCATTCACCAGACACTACTACAATTAAGGATGTTGAGGATCGTAGAATCGATCAACTGGCGCGTCATGGTTTCATCAGTGCCGGTTCGACCTTGCGTCCGGTATGCGCTTCTTCCATTGTCCTATTGGCTCTTAAAGCCTTGATCAAAAATTTGTACGCGGATCTTGATCCGGAATGTGAGGAGTTTACCTCTCTTCAATTGTGTGAGTCTTTTGCTTCTTTTGTTCTGGCCGCCCAGGATGATGCTATGGCCATGTGTGACAGGACATCTGCTCTTTTGGTTGCTATTCGGCGGTCAGTGTGGCTCCGTCAATGGACGGCGGACGTTGGTGCTAAAAGATCACTTACAGCTCTTCCTTTTCTGGGTTTACGCCTGTTTGGTGACAAGTTGGATTCAGTCACCAAGGGAGGCAAGTTGCCTCAGCGCAGGAAGCCGCGGCGTCTTTTTCGAGGAACCTCTTCTTTCAATCCTTCCTTTCGGGGTGCCAGGGCAGGCAGAGGGGCCTCCCTTCCTGCTACCAGGGGCACGAGCTGGAACCGGGGGCGAGGCCGCGGCCGTTCCGGTCATTCGTGGGGCTCTAAACCTAAGTCCACGCCCAAGCCTGCTCAGCAATGAGGGGGCGCCCTGACCCGTGAGGGTGGAGGGACGGTTGCGACACTTCTCCCAGACTTGGGTCCAGGCGGTCCCGGACAGATGGATTCGGGAGGTGGTGTCGTCCGGTTACAAACTGGGGTTCCAGTCCCGTCCTCCCTCAAGATTTCTCAAATCCCGAATACCTACCGATCCTTTAGTCGCCCAAGAACTCCGAGTGTCGGTAGGGAATCTTCTAGATATGGCGGTCATCCATCCGGTGCCAACCTTGGAATTGGGTCTCGGTTTCTATTCCAATCTTTTCACGGTGCCCAAGAGGGACGGATCGGTGCGCCCTATCCTGGATCTGAAGTTCCTCAACAGGTTCATTCGTCCATGGAAGTTTCGCATGGAAACTCTGCGCTCGGCCATCACTTCTCTTCGGCAGGGGGACTTCATGACGTCCATAGACATAAAGGATGCTTATCTGCATGTTCCCGTCTGCCCGGTCCATCAGCGTTTTCTGCACTTCGTGGTAGAGGATCGGCATTTTCAATTCGTGGCGCTTCCGTTTGGTCTTACCTCGGCGCCAAGGGTGTTCACCAAGGTTCTAGCAGGGGTGATGGCCATTCTCAGAACTCAAGGCATTCAAATTTTGCCTTACCTGGACGACCTTCTCATCATGGCTCCTTCCTTCAATCAAGCGGAGAAGGACACCGGCATGGTGGTTTCTACGCTGGAAAGCTTCGGTTGGGTAATCAACTATCCCAAGTCCTCCCTGACTCCGGCCAGGGTGGTGTCCTTCTTGGGGATGACAATAGACTCTTATCAGCACAGTGTTTTTCTACCTCAGTCGAAGATACGTTTGATTCAGGATTTGGTTCGGCTTCTTCTCTCCAATCCTCGACCGTCCATCCGTCTGGGGATGAGGCTGGTGGGGGTTGATGGTAGCCTCCTTCGAGGCAGTTCCATTTGCTCAGTTTCACACTCGGACGCTTCAGATGCATCTGTTGGCGTCTTGGGACCGTTGTCCACTTTCATTAGACCAACCCTTCCAGTTGTCATCCCGGGTCCGGCAGTCTCTTCGGTGGTGGTTGGTTTCGAACAATCTCTTGAAGGGCAAGTCCTTTCTGACTCCTCTATGGGAGACTGTCACCACAGACGCCAGCCTTTCGGGTTGGGGGGGATTCTGGAAGGATCTTCAGTTCCAGGGGCAGTGGGGTCCTCGAGAGGCTCACTTGCCCATCAATGTTCTGGAGCTGAGAGCTATCCGTCTGGTTCTTTCTCTTCTGACTCACCATGTCCGGGGCCTTCCGGTTCAGGTGCGTTCGGACAACAGGACGGCGGTTGCCTACATCAATCATAAGGGAGGGACTCGCAGTCTGGGAGCTCTCAGAGAGGTTTCCCTGATTCCGACCTGGGCGGAGGCTCATGTAAGGAACATGAGCCTCTGCCCAGGTCAGAATCAGGGAAACCTCTCTGAGAGCTCCCAGACTGCGAGTCCCTCCCTTATGCTGCCTGTCCCTCCCTTAACTGCCGACAGGCAAGGAGCCTGTCGGCAGTTTACATTCCGGGCGTGGAAAACACGGAAGCGGACCTTCTAAGCAGATGCTCCTCCCATCTGGGGGAATGGTCTCTCCATCCTCAGGTTTTTCAGGCTCTGTGTCTTCGGTGGGGAACACCGGAGGTGGACCTGTTTGCCTCTCGTCACAATTACAAACTTCCGACTTTTGTATCAATGTCTCAGGATCCTCTGGCTCTGGCGGTGAATGCCATGTCTCTGAGCTGGGGGAAACTGGGGTTCCTGTATCTGTTCCCTCCGATTCCCTTGCTAGGAAGAGTGTTAAGAAAGTTGATTCTGGAAAAGGTCCCCGCCATTCTCGTGGCTCCAAGGTGGCCAAGAAGAATGTGGTTCGCGGACATCGTTCGGATGGCAGTGGATCAGTTCGAGCTTCCTCTGCGGCCGGATCTTCTCACTCAGGGTCGGCTGCGTTACCCCAATTTACCAACGCTGGCTTTGATGGCTTGGCTGCTGAAACCTCCATCTTAAAGGAGGAGGGTCTTTCTGATTCAGTTATTAAGACTCTTATCTGTGCTCGAAAGAGGTCTTCCTCTGCTATCTATTATAGAACCTGGCGTTCTTACATCGATTGGTGTGAGGCTAGATCTTTGCAGCCTGCAGAGTCTTTTCTGTTTCCAGAATTCTGGATTTTCTTCAATCTGGACTGGATTCTGGTCTCCAGCTTAGTACCTTAAAGGGGCAGGTTTCTGCCTTGTCTATTTTCTTTCAGAAAGCTTTTGCGCTTCATCTGTTGGTCAAGACTTTTTTCCAGGGGGTTACGCATCTGCGGCGTCCTAGGAAGGCGTTGCTACCTGTTTGGGATCTGAATTTGGTTTTGTCTGCTCTTCAGGCTCCTCCTTTTGAGCCTTTGTCGGATATTGCTCTTTCCACTTTGACTCAGAAGGTAGTCTTTCTTGTGGTTATCACTTCGGTTCGGCGTGTCTCTGAGTTGGCGGCCTTGTCCATTCAGGCGCCCTACCTTGAGAAACATCAAGATAAGGTGGTATTTCGGTTCAAATCGGATTTTCTTCCTAAGGTTGTTTCTGCATTCCATCTGAACCAGGACATTGTTCTTCCCTCCTTGTGTCCTAAACCCAAGAATGACAAGGAGAAGGTTTTGCACTGTTTGGATGTTGTTCGCTGTGTTCATTTTTATTTGCGTGCTACGTCTTCTTTCCGTAAGACTGATGCCTTTTTAGTTGTACCTTGTGGGCCTAGGAAGGGTTTGGCCCCGGCTAAATCTTCCATTAGTAAATGGATTCGTCAAGCCATTATTGGCGCCTATACGGCTAAGGGAAAAGTTCCTCCCTTCCGTATCACTGCTCATTCTACTCGTGCTATTGGTGCGTCCTGGGCTTTTCAGCACCAGGCTTCTGTTGAACAAGTTTGTAAGGCGGCTACTTGGTCTTCGGTTCATACTTTTACAAAGTTTACAAGGTTGATGTGCGAGCCTCAGCGGATGCTGTGTTTGGCAGCAAGGTTCTGCAAACTGCAGTGTTTTGAGTTATGCTTCATCTTCCTGCTGGATACCCACCCTTTAGGGACACTGCTTTTGGATGTCCTGAACGTTATTACTACAGGAAGCGGGGTGTGTGTGACACACAAAGAATAATACCATTTTGTAAATACTCACCAGTAAAATGGATATTATTGGTGTGTCACACACACACCCGCTTCACCCGCCCTTTTTTAGTATCCTGGTTTTCTCTATTTGGTGAAGCTATAAGTTTGTTGAGGGTTAATTTTTTCTGGTACCTTGTCTTACTGCTTTTCAATTACACTGGGGATTAAGTGGGAGGTCACAGGTATATATAGACTGGGAGGGGCCAGTTTCAAGATCTCTCTCTCTCTCTGCAATGACATCTGGAGATGGTTTACCCGAACGTTATTACTACAGGAAGCGGGATGTGTGTGACACACCAATAATATCCATTTTACTGGTGAGTATTCACAAAATGGTATTTTTGTGTGCCGGCATTTCTCCTGCTCAGAGCTGGCAAGAAATGCCAGCTTCATTAACTAACATGCTTTTTTTCTTTAAAAATGTAATTTTCACAGCTAATTTGTTTTTTTATTAGTTAAAAAATGTGCTCCCCAAGAGCCAACTAGCCCAGACACAGGACATAGGAGTTGGTAACTCAGGGCTCAGAGGCCACCTGACCCTGCTGGTATACCAGCACCTATGCCCTTCAGTATGGGTCCGGTGTTGTTCAGAAGGGCTCATACTGATGCTCTTCCCTCTCCCCCGGTTCCCCAAACAGTGGTGCCCAGTTGAAAGGGGGCGGGCCGGGGGCATGCATTCTTTCAATGTAAGCTCGCAAGGGCAGGGCTCTCTCTCCTATTGTGTCTTGTACTCAGAATATCCATTGTCAACTCTGTAAAACTGCACTTGATATATTATATGTACTGTATGTTTCTACCCTGTCTGTAACTACTACTTTGTAAAGCGCTACGGAAGATGATGGCGCTATATAAATAAACTATAATAATAATGGGCCAGCGCTTTCAGAGCCAGTGGGAGCACACCTCGCCCCACCGCTCCCTCTGGAGCTGATCTGAGCTTCCAATTTGCCAGCCAAAGTGGTTTCCGTCCAGGGGCCGCCTTTAGCAATGAAAATATGAATTTTTAACCCTTTAACTGCCAGCCTATCTGGAGATTTTGTCACCCATTGTTGCCAGATCATTTTGCACTATTTTGTACTCCACATGTTCAACTGTGATTTTTGAAGTGATTTCCCAGGAAAATATATATTGTATAAAATGTCTTGTTTGTCATTTTTTAGGTGTATTTAAATATTTTTGGGTGAAATATGTGCAAAAAAATAGAAACATTTTTTTTACAATTTGTAGTGTTTTTTTGTAATAAAAAATGTAGATTTGTCGATAAAATCTTATTGCGTGTGAAATCCCCATTTCTCCTGGTTACAGCTGTACCACATGTATTTCTGGACACCCTTTCCTGCCCAGGAGACTCCCCCAAACCGAAACAGAGCTTTAGGAGATTTATTCTATGCGCACTTTGCAATTTTGCAAGAAAAACATCCCACAAACTATATATTCTCTGGAAGTACACACCCCAAGCTTTCTAAGCATAACAGGTAAATCTGAGGGGAGTCTCAGAACCCTTAAAAATCCCCCGTGAGGTCCCCCCTACCCAGAATAACCAGCCTGGGACCAGCTATGGGGGCTTGCAGAACAGGGTGCAGGGGCCAACTTTGGTGGCACCTGGCCCTGCAGGCTACAAGTCGGCATAGCCTATGGCCACGGGCTCTTCTGCCCCCCCTCCGGGCTTTTGGAAGGCAGGTAATGGGGGGCTCGGGGTTAATGGCAAGTCACCCGCTAGCCGCAGGTGACTTGCCAGACCCAGAGCCTTGTGAACTGGTATAGGTTTCATAGACCCCTTACCAGTGCATAAAGGGTTAACAGTAAAAAAAAAATAAAAAAAACACACCACACATTTTAAAAATGACTTAAATGAATGAATTAAAAAAAAACAACTCCTCGACGATCCGATGACAGATGCCGGTGATCGCCACCCAGAGGGTGGAGGCAGGAGATCAGAGGATCGCCTACCTCTCTCCTCCTCTGCCCAGCCTTCACCTGGCATCTGAGAGCAGATCCGCCGGGTGCCAGGACAAGGACCAGCCCCAAAGGGGGGAGGCTAGCAGTAAAGATGGCGGCGACCATCGGAGCAAAGGAGGGCTGTCAGGCCCTCTCCTGAAGTCGAAGGACCCTGGGGGTGATCGCGTGAAGAGGGGAGCCGGTGGGAGCGATCTGGCATGAAGGTGAGTAAATGTCTTTTTTTTTTTCAGGAAAATGTGGCGGCGGCTGAAATGGGGGGGGCTATTTCGGGCACTCCTCTGCAGCCGGAGGAGCCCCAATGGGGGATTGGACCCCCCCGGTTGAAGAGGAGACCCAACCGGATCGAACGAGGGGCCAGGTGAGTGGCTTTTTTTTTACTTTGTCTTCTAGCAGGGGGGAAAATCAGGCACGTAGAAATTACATGCTGCCATTTAACTGAAAGGGAGGCAGCCACGTGGCTGGTAGTTAAAGGGTTAAAGACAATAACAAAGGTGAGAAATGTTTCTTTTGTAGCAATCTGGATAGGTGCTCTATCCAGATACAGAAAATGTAATTTCAGGTTTAAGACACAGGGTCCAGATCATGAGAAACCCATGCTAAAATATATTTCAATTGAATCTTTAACTTTTTTTGACTGGTTTTCTGTTTTTAATTTATTGAAAATGCATGGCATGGAACATCCTAACTGTAGGAATTACTTGATTCGCCCCTTTAAATAGCAGTAGTATTAGCCTAGTCATTCCAGTGTAGGAGCTCGTATACATTTAGATTATATGTTGCACTTTAGAACAGGACATCAAAGTGTACAAAAACTAGTTTAACTAGTTTCCACACAGGATATAAGTATAGTTTATAGATGCCCCATTGGCTTGGTTTCATAGCTAAACATTTAGAGATCCGTATAGGGCTTAATATTATACTGAGGGCACTAGATGCTTCAAAGATTTATAAAACACAGGTTTTATAAACTTTTACTGGTGAATCCTGGGCTAGAATAAATCACATCAGTAAATTATTTATTTATTTTTTTTAATTTTTAATGCATAGATGGCCATTGTATGCTTGGGCACACATAGGAATTCATCCTCCGCATTTAACCCATCCGTGCAGTGAGTGTACACATGTCCAGAGCGGTGGGCTGCCCTAATAACGGCACCCGGGGAGCAGTTGGGGGGTTAGGTGCCTTGCTCAAGAGCACTTCAGTCATGTTCCAGGACCAGGATTTGAACCTGCCACCCTCCGGTTGCAAGTCCGCTCCCCTTACCTCTAGGCCACAACTGCCCCCTTAATTACATCTTACCCAATGAATGAGCCTCATTCAAGAAGCCTCCAGGGTACCTTCTAGAGCAGGAGTCCCAACCTCCCTCCTCAAGGCCCGCTAACAGGCCATGTTTTGTAGATGTCCACACAGGGTTAGGTAAATAGTGCTCAGGCAGTGCTATAGAGACAGCTATGTGGAGATCCACAAAACATGACCTGTTGGTGGACCTTGACCTATGACATCCCCTCCCCTGAACAAATACCTTGGTGGCCTGCCGGTGCCATCTCTGGTACTCTGCAGCAGAATCAAAGCTGACATGGTAGGTTGGAGCTTGTGAATCGGTGGAGTAGAAGGCCAGGCAGTGGGGTCTACGTTTTACTTCTTCTATCTGAAAGCAGAAAAAATACACATTGTTTACCAAACTCGATGCTAAAGCAGACTAAAACCCACATTTTTAACTAGCATCCTCTTCACTCTAATTCCAGATAATGGCCCTTGTTTCCGCCTCCTCCATTCATTGCCATTGTTGTTTATCATTGCCACACCAATGCAATGACTGATTGCCTGACATCTTACAGAGAGAAAACAGTGTTCCAGGATGTTTTGAAAAACAAAATGATCCATTTCTAGTTCTACACCCTAAGAAGGAAATTTCGACAGAGGCTATGGCCAAATGTATTTCACAAGTTCGGTGAATTTTGGTCCAGTTAAAGCAAAAAAGATCCAGTAATCCCGACTGACAATTAAATGCAGACAGGGATTTATAGAAAGCCTAATTCAATAAAATTGTACAGGGTAATTTAAAAAAACAGTACAAAATGTCTAAATTTATTTCACAAATAGCAATATAAGGTTTAAACCGGACCAAGAGCATTAAACATTTGGAAAAGAAACTCCTCAAAACTCAGTTGCCCATTCTGCATGCATGATACTGAATCATTGGAAGTACTTACATTTGCTGCTGCATCTACTCAAAGCTGAAACGCCACCTGAATGGTAGCGGCCATTTTGAAGCTTCCTTTCCCACAATCCCAGCTGTGTTGCTTAACCCCCCCAATGCACAGCAGCAGAAAACTTCCTCTTTGCAGGCAGCCTGCAGCTCCACGAGATACCATTTTGTTTTTAAATTGGACGAAAGCAAGAGTTACAAAAAGGTAAATTAAATTTTATGTGCAGCATCTGAAATTTCCCTGAGGAGGGATGCACAGCACAGTTTCTTGTAAGTGTGTTTGTTCAGTTTATCATTCTGCAGGCAAAAAATAAAAAAAACATTATACTTACCTTTTAGCCCCTGCAGGTGATTGCTGCTAGCCTGGCATTCAGACACTTACTGGAACCCAGTCTGGCAGTGCCCACTGCCTGCAGCGCAGGGTAGAAGCTGTATCAGGGCTCCAAATTTGCCTTCCAATCATTTTATTTTTCCAGGACCACACAGAAAAGTGGTCTAACATCCACTCTGTCCATTGGTGCCCTCAGTTGGATTGAGAATGGCAAGCCAAAGTGGACCCACACTTCAACTGTGAGAGACAGAATTTTAAAACATTCCAGACAATCACATGATATGATTTTTAAGTATTTTTTGCAATGTATTTCATAAAAAGCATTTCAAGGTCTTGGAGTGGCCTAGCTAAGCTCCAGACCTGAAGCCAATAGAAAATCTTTAGAGGGGGCTGAAAATCAATATTGTCCAACCGTCCCGAAACCCGAAAGATCTGGAGAAGTATGTGCAAAAGTGTAAATGAAACAGAGGTCAGACAGGAATTGTCTAACCTCTGTAATTGCTAACAGAAATTTATGTACCAAATATTAAGTGTATCAAATAATTATTTTACGGAGACATTACTTAATTGTCCTGGCTGTGTGTTTTGGGTTATGATCATGCTGGAAGACCCGGCCATGACCTTTCTTCAATGCTCTTACTGAGGGCAGGGGGTCATGGCCCCAGCAATTCTCCCTTCAATACGGTGCAGTTGTCATGCCCTATTTTCAGAAAACAACCCCCGAAGTAGGATGTTTCCACCCACATGCTTTGCGGTTCCAACTGTGTTCTTGTGGTTGTACTCGTCCTTCTGCTTCCTCCAAATGTGGCGAGTGGAGCTGAAAAAGTTCTGTTTTTGTCTCATTTGGCCTGCTCACCAAGCTGCTGCTTATTGTCCTGTAGCCCATCCCAACTTTGTGCAGGTCTACAATTGTGTCCCCGGTGTCCTTAGACATAATGATACAGGTAAAGAGTGCAGTGCAGGAGGGCAACGAACGAAAGGTAGAAAAACGAAAAAAAGTTTTGTGAGAGCCAGAATTCTTTCTAGTTGGTAGGTGCACAAATTCTTATTTCATGCACCAAGGGTCATAGTGGCTGTCAGACCACTTTTTTCAGTGGTCCTTGGGAATGGAATTGTAAGGAGAGCCAGCGATGCCAATTATAAAGGATATTGAATTATAATTATTACCACATTTTTCACATCAGCCTGGACTTCCTCCCTTCATTTTGGCGGGTGGGCGTGACCAACATGTGGGGCTGTGGCCTGTGTGTGAGTGGGTGTAGTCTATGAACAGCCAGCAACCAATCACAGCCGTGGCCTGTAAATCAGCTGCTCTGGAGCCCGTAGGTATGCCATTGCGTGTGTGTGTCTTCCCTGTGGCTGTGTGGAGCGCTGGGCATTAGAGGAGGAAGCAAGTGTAAGTAATGGGCAGGTGCCGCGCACTGCCTGTAATGGGCAGGTGCCGCGCACTGCCTGTAATGGGCAGGTGCCGCGCACTGCCTGTAATGGGCAGGTGCCGCGCACTGCCTGTAATGGGCAGGTGCCGCGCACTGCCTGTAATGGGCAGGTGCCGCGCACTGCCTGTAATGGGCAGGTGCCGCGCACTGCCTGTAATGGGCAGGTGCCGCGCACTGCCTGTAATGGGCAGGTGCCGCGCACTGCCTGTAATGGGCAGGTGCCGCGCACTGCCTGTATTGGGCAGGTGCCGCGCACTGCCTGTATTGGGCAGGTGCCGCGCACTGCCTGTATTGGGCAGGTGCCGCGCACTGCCTGTATTGGGCAGGTGCCGCGCACTGCCTGTATTGGGCAGGTGCCGCGCACTGCCTGTATTGGGCAGGTGCCGCGCACTGCCTGTATTGGGCAGGTGCCGCGCACTGCGTGTAATGGGCAGGTGCCGCGCACTGCCTGTAATGGGCAGGTGCCGCGCACTGCCTGTAATGGGGTAACTGCGAGGAGGTATTTTAGCACACCATTTGGTTAGGAATATTTTTTTTTATTATTATTTTTCTCCTCTAATCCCTGTGTGCGTCTTATGATATATATTTTACAACCTTTGCCTGGAATGTCCCTTAAAACACTGTCTGACTGGGGAGACCAACTAAGGAGAGCTCTGGCTTTAAATTCTTCCTCTAGAAGTACTGGCCCTCCATGACAGTAAAGATGAAGAAACGTTCACATCACCTTGCCACCCACGAGAGGCAGAATATGCATCTTCCCTGTCTGGCAATCCTTCACAGAGGAAACGATGAGACAGGTACCGCAGAGAACAACCAGGCGCTCAGCCCACTTATGTAGCTGCATCTTGCCTTTGCGCACATTAAAGACTCCAGAAAGCAGAATTCGGTCCAGCTGCTCCATAGAGGTGGGCTTCTCTGAACAAAAATAAGCACAGAGTATAGAGTACAATATAGTTAGTGATCATTAATGCTGGAACGGTGTAGATGATTAAAAAAGGACGGTGTACAGTACAAAACAGAGGCAGAAGAAAAACTACATTGTAACAAATGACAAGATATTGATGATGATGTACACCGTGCAAAGGCAGTGCAGGTTTTGTAGTGCTGCAAGTTACCTCTTAGCCCACCAAGATTGATTTGCGTTGCATTTCAGGTACCTCTCCCTTCAACCTCAGCCAGGGCTGACATCAGGATTATCTGGGCCCCATACAACCGGCCATAGGGCTTACATCCAAAGACTCACTACACCATTCTAACAACCTGTTGCTTCTATATCTATGACGACTCCTTAGCCCCATCCAAGATCCCTTCTACCACCTTGAGACCCACACATGTTCAAAGGTCCCTTTATATTAACCATACTGTACAGGGACCCATTTATGTCAACCAGGAACCCTTTTACGCCACTCATATCATCCAAAAACCAGTCTAAATCCCTTTTTAAAACCATAGGACCACTTCATACCACCCAAATCATCAAGGCACCCATGTACACGATCCATACCATTCATGGACTCCTTACAGGAAAAAAAATGTATTAAAAAAAAAAGGTTAATATGTTCCATTAATCTAAGGACTCCTTTATACACACATACATCCAAAGATCTATGTGCTCCATTCAAAGTATTAAAGGACCCATCTATACCATTCTTGTCATTAAAGGACCCCGCTACAGCACACATGCCATCCAAAGACCCCTTTACACTGCCTATGCCATGCAAGGACCTCTTTATACAACCCATGGTATCCAAGGACCCCTTTATCCCACTCATGCCATCCAAGGACTCCTCCTACATCACCCATGTCATCTAAAGACCCCTCCACAACACCCATGCCATCCTACATTATCTACACTACCCAATTATCCCTCTACACCACCCATGCTATCCAAGGACCCCTTTTCAGCACCCATACGATCCAAGAAACCCTCTATACTAAAGACCCTCCTACAACATCCATGCCACCCAAGGATCCCTCTACACCACCCATGAGCCCCTTTACAGCACCCATATGATCCCAGAACCCCTCTATACTACCATACATTCAAATATCCTTGTACTCTACCCAAACCATCTAAGGACCCCTCGACACCACTCATACCATCTTAAGATTCATGTGCTCCATCCATACCATCCGCCAACCCTTCTATACCACCCATACCATCCAAAAATCCACATGCTCCATCCATAGTACCAAGGACCCTTTTACATACTCTATGCCATCCAAGGACCCCTCTACACCATCCAAGGACCTGTCTACACCGCCAATTATATCCAAGGACCCCTCTACATCACCCATATTCTATGCTATCCAAGGACCTCTTTACATCACTCATGCCATCCAAGAGCCCCTCTATACGACCCATACATCCACAGATCCATGTACTTTACCTAAACCATCCAAGGAACCCTCTACACCACCCATATTCTCTGAAGATTCATGTTCTCCAACCATACCATCCAATAACTCCTCTATACCACCCATACCATCCGAATGATCTGATCCATGTGCTCTGCCCATTCCATTCAAGAACCCCTCTACACCATCCAATGATATATGTACTTCAACCATATCTTCACCCACACTGTCTAAAAACCTCTCTATTACACCCATACCATCCAAAGAGCCATGTACTCCAACCATATCTCCACCTATACCATTCAAGGACCCTTCTATACGACCCATGCATCCAAAGGTCCATGTGCTCCACCCATACCATCCGAGCCATCAAAAAACTCATCTACACAACCCATACCATCCAAAGATCCATGTATTCCATCCACTGGACCAATGACCCCTCTACACCATCCATGACATCCAAGGACCCCTCTACACTACCCATGTCATCCAAGGACCCCTCTCATACCACCCATGCCATATACAGACCCCTTTACACCACCATGCCTGGACCCCTCTACACCACCCATGCTATCCAAGAACCCCTGTCCATCACCCATACCACCCAATGATCCATCTGCACCACCCATGTTCATGATATCCAAGGACTGTTTTATAGAACCCAAGCCATCCGAGGACCCCTCTAAACTAAATATACATCCAAACATGAATGTGCTCCAACCATACAATGCAAGAACCCTTCTATACCACCCGTACCATCCAAAGACCCCTTTACATCACCAATATCATCCAAATATATATGTACTTCAACCATACCTTCACTCATAATATCCCAGAATTCCCTTTTCAAAGAGTTATGTGCTTCAACGATATCACAATCCAAGGACCCCTTTACACCACCCCTGCATCCAGGAGTCCTTCTACATCATCCATATTGTCTCAGGACCCCCCCCCCCCCCCCCAGAACCCTCCATGACACCCAAGGACCCTGCTACATCATCCATATTATCTCAGGACCTCCCAAGACCCCACAGACCCACCTACAGCATCTATTCATTGCAATATAGTGGTTGCGTAAATGGGCGGACATTTATAAAGGACGGGGACACCCCCATGAAAGGAGACCGGTACGGAAAGACAGAATGCATAATTTTGAGTTTTAAAATACCAGAGCTGAACAGAACGGGACTGATTGTGAGTATAACGTTTGCTTTCATTTATGCCTGGACAGATCCATTAAATATACTGAAAGTGGAGAAACACCATTATTATTTAACAAGTTACATTTAAAGTGGACCTACACTCTCCCTTGCAACTATGTGCTGGGGGGTGGGTGGCGGGAGCCTGGTTCACAGGAACACTAAACTAACCTAAACTACTCCCTAGCACTATTAGTGATCCCTGAATTAAAGAAATACAGACTTTTACCTAGCAGAGCTGCATCATTGTAGGACAGTTAATAGCTGCTACTCCCCTCCCCCCCAAAAAGGGCTCAGTGCCCAGTCTTGGCATCCTAAAGTTCTTGAACTGTAGAGGCATCCCAAATTGGAATGCCCTGGGGTGGGGGGGGGACGAAGAGTGTTAAATGGAACATAAAAGTCATTTTTCAATCTTTTTTCAATCCTTAAAGTGTCAGCTTGAGTGTAACAAAAAGCGTATGCTGGACTTTGTCAAGTTTACTCGTTTTATTGGTAGCCTGAGCGTGACATAAACCTTGTACACGCTGCCGATTGTGGGACACAAACCTGATCTGCCACATTTTTGCCGTTTCCGCCACCAGTCATCCATTAAAAGGATAATGCAGCTAGGGGCAGTGTGAGGTTTATGGGCGAATATCAGCTCGGCGGTATGCCAGGAGTCGATGCCAAAGTCCCTGGCAGCAGTGGCATACACTTTTTGAAAACACGATGAGGCATCATCTGTTTACTTTAAACACAGAAATGTGTCATAATGTGGTTGCAGTAAACAGTCCCATAAAGTTGGTCGCGTCACATGGCATACCCGAGACTTGCACACCCAATATCATGTGGATAAGATCTGGAATCAGACTTCTGGCCATACTCTAAAAGCTATAAATCATTATAGATTATGTAAACTGTTCAACACTTCCACTGTATGGAGAGTATAAGCTGTGTGGACAGCATGATTCATAGAAACATAGAAGGTTGACGGCAGAAGGAGACCATACGGTCCATCTAGTCTGCCCTTATGTGTATACTGTATCTATTCAAGGATTTTTTGGTGTTTTTTTTTTGGGTGGGGGGTAATGCTTTCCCTTACATAGTTTACAGATGTGTATTTTTATGTGATCAGAAATCTATCACAGGAAAAGATTTTCTAATAGACAGAAGAACAATTACTTGCATTTTACCTTTTATTTAAGTTTTCTTCTATACTTAAAGTGGACCAAAACCCAGGTTTATAATTGTGTTTTGATCCATGTTGCAGGGGCATCCTCATTTAGGATATCCCTTTGTGTGTAATGGGATTAGCCGTTTACTCCTCTAGATCCATGCCCCCATAGCGCATTATTGGGCTCTCCTCTAATTAGAACACACCACCGTGCATAATATCTCCCAATGGCCGCTCCGTTTTGCTGCATGCACCCATCACCAGCCATCAAGATATGTTCTGTGAGATGGAATCCTGAGGAGAATATATGGGCGACAGGCAGGGTTTCACAAAGTGGGCCATCCCAAAATGGTATACCCTGGGGGATAGCTGTAACCTGAATCCTGGAGTCTTTTCGAAGGGGAACCAAAACCCAGGGTTTTCACGATTTGTGAAACCCCCGGTTCACCCATTAGTTACCTTGAATCAGCTATCCCACAACGCATGCGCAAGTATCCTCCCTAGGAAAATCCTTTAAAGAGGGCCAACTCACTTATATGTTTTAGTCCACTTTGATAGACTGAATCATTACAGCTTGCCTCCATGGCATCCTGATTTGGGAGGCCCCACTGTAAGAACCCCTAGGGATCACCCATATACTCTCAGAAATCCACGGCTTCAGGGATATCCAGGGCACTCCTCTATCTAATGCACCCACACAAGCCAGACATTTCTAGAAAGCGGGAGGCGCCCGGCAATTGTTCCATTCAGAACTCATTGAATATTCACCACAAAGGGTTCTGGATAAGAGCCTGTGCATACACTATGGGAACGTGAATCAAAGTAAGCAACCAGGTGGTCCTCAGGGTTTCACACACTGGGGCAACCCATATCGAGACGGACTAAACCCCAGGTGGGTGAAGTGGGTTTTGGTCCACTTTAATAGATTTGCATTCGCAGAATGAAGCTCCCTGGTTTTGTTATATACGCACAGCTGCAACTAAACCTGGCTTTAATCGCTAGCACCTGCAGCGTTACTGTGGAAAAAGCACAGGGCAGGGATGCCACCAGAGGCCCACACATGTGTTATAGGATCTAGGATCAAGGCGAGTATTAAGGAAAACCAAGGGGCTTCCCATTGCAGTGCATCTCAAATCAGGATTTAACCCAGACAAGAGTCTTTCGGTCCAATTTAAAGTGAAAGTTCAGTTGGGGGGTATGGCCCCCAACAGCTATTATGCTAAGCCATAGCATTGCAGGGGCAGGATGCTGAAGTTTTTTGCTGCTGGGTGGGTAAAATGGGGCTAGGTATGGGGGGGGGAGGGGTTAGGAAGAAGGCTTGGGGGGCAAGGAGCTGAGACGTCTGAGCGAATTATGGCACAGGCCAGCCCAGTCAATCCCAAAGCAGTGTGGTCCATTCACAAATGTGGGAATTCTACATTGGCCGGGCTGCCCCATGATGGCCACATCAAGTCTCCGTCCAAATCCCACTTTGCTAACGCCAATCTAAAAATTGATGAACTCACCACTATAAAATCGGATCATGCAGCTGAGATCAGAGTGGGCTGCCTCCTCCTGTATTCTCATCGAGTCGCGAAAGCCCAGCTCAGAAAGATACTTGTAGATGATTTGCAATGGGCGCTCCTGGGGGTCCAGCCTCCTGCACAATCAAGACAGGTTCATTTAAAGAGGACCTAATATTACACATGCATACAATGGCAAGTTCAGAAGACTGGAACATAATTCTTTCTTTAATGGACCAAAATTCAGAGTAGAGTCTAAAAGATCCTAGCCAAATATATGCTTTCCATAGGGGTATCCTGATTTGGGATGTCCTGTTGTGTGAAACCCCCTAATTTTCATGTGTACTCACATCAATCCCACAGCGCATGCAGAGGCTAAAAATGCGCAGCTAAGGATCAAGATGTATTTATGGGGAGGCCAGGGTGTTTTACACTGTGGGACCCAAATTAGGGAATAAAAAAGGCCAACTCATTTGTATATAAGTCTCCAGTCAAAGCTGACCGCAGTCCTTATGAGACTTGCAGCTTGGGGGATTACTATCTGGATAAATGCAGCGCACCCTCCAGCTGAGAAGCCCAGCATTGGGCAGCCCTCTAATTTCTGCATTACCAAGCTGGTTCATTCTGCCAGCAATCTATCGTGTTAACCCAGAGCGCTTACCAAATTATAGAATCTAGGACCAGAAGTGGAATGAAAACAATGAAACCTGGCCCTAAGTGTAAGATGCCAAGACCTAGGAAAATGTCTTCCCCAGGAGTAACCCCTGGGATTGCCATTATCTTAGCAGGCTCCAAAAGGCACATGCACATGCCTCCAGCAGCATCCCCAGCCCCCCTCCATTGGATGAGCACGCCCTCCGCCAAGCATATCTGAATGGCTGCAGGCGGGTGCGACCCACCTGTTCAGCATTGATTGCTAGGCATTAACATGCATATTATAGGAAAGCTTGTGCAATACACCACGGGAGAGTTGATGGGAGTGAGGATGCGTTACTGGGTGAACCGGGGTGTTCCACACACAGGAGAATCCCGAATGGAGGTGTCCCTGTAAAGTGGGCCAAAGTTAAAGAACATCCTGGACTTGGCCTGCACCCATGGAATTTCTGTTCAGCTAACACCCTGCCTTTAGCAACCATACATGAGGAAAGGCCAAATCTGAACAATGGGTGCACAGAGCGCAAAAAACTATTTAAGCAGCATCTAACTATTTCCATTTCATGCAGATCTGAAGTACAACTTTAAGCTGGTGCTGGGCTGGGAAAATAAATTATGCGCAGCGAATCAATTTCATTGTGACAAACTTTGTTTTCCACGTGTCATTAATTATAAATACACTAGTAGCCACACAGTGACAGGTCATCTGTCATAGACTTCATGTGTATGGTCAATCACCTTCCCTAATTTCCATCATGACAGATCAACACAGAGTCCTCAAACGTCATGAGAAACACCAGCAATGTTCAAATATTTGCTGCAAGCAGAGCGAGCAGGAAGCCAGGCATGTGGATTACAATTGTCATGTGTCAGGTGTGCCAACCTGAAGCCAACTCCAGGCAACATTTTCTATTTACACTTTAAGTGTAGAAGACTGAGAATGAAAACCCAACTTCAGACAAAACTTTTAGGAAGAGGAATCACACGAGGATCACGCTGAACAGGAACCACATAGAGACTCAACCATCAGGAACCACATGAGTACCCCCAATCAGAAACTACAGAGAGACTACCAATCAGGAACCACATGGGTACCCACCATCTGGAACAATGAGATGACCCCCCCAATCGGGAATCACACATGGGGACCCACCATCTGGAAAAATAACCCCCAATCAGGAACCACATGAAGACCCCCGTCAGGAACCACATGAAGACCCCCGTCAGGAACCACATGAAGACCCCCGTCAGGAACCACATGAAGACCCCCGTCAGGAACCACATGAAGACCCCCGTCAGGAACCACATGAAGACCCCCGTCAGGAAATACCCAAGGCCCCCCAATCAGCAAACACCCAAGGCCCCCCAATCAGGAAACACCCAAGGCCCCCCAATCAGGAAACACCCAAGGCCCCCCAATCAGGAAACACCCAAGGCCCCCCAATCAGGAAACACCCAAGGCCCCCCAATCAGGAAACACCCAAGGCCCCCCAATCAGGAAACACCCAAGGCCCCCCAATCAGAAAACACCCAAGGCCCCCCAATCAGGAACCACCCAAGGCCCCCCAATCAGGAACCACCCAAGGCCCCCCAATCAGGAACCACCCAAGGCCCCCCAATCAGGAACCACCCAAGGCCCCCCAATCAGGAACCACCCAAGGCCCCCCAATCAGAAACCACGCAAGGCCCCCCAATCAGAAACCACGCAAGGCCCCCCAATCAGGAACCACGCAAGGCCCCCCAATCAGGAACCACGCAAGGCCCCCCAATCAGGAACCACGCAAGGCCCCCCAATCAGGAACCACGCAAGGCCCCCCAATCAGAAAACACCCAAGGCCCCCCAATCAGAAAACACCCAAGGCCCCCCAATCAGAAAACACCCAAGGCCCCCAATCAGGAACCACGCAAAGACCCCCCCAATCAGGAACCATGCAAGAACCCCCAATCAGGAACCACGCAAGGCCCCCCAATCAGGAACCACGCAAGGCCCCCCAATCAGGAACCACGCAAGGCCCCCCCAATCAGGAACCACACGAAGACCCCCAATCAGGAACCACGCGAAGACCCCCAATCAGGAACCATGCAAGAACCCCCGCCATCAGAATACTGCAAGGACCCCACCATCAGAAATCAAACGGTACTCCCAGTCAGGAACCACGCAAGGACCCCCCCAATTAGGAGCCACACAAGGACCCCCTGTTCAGAAAACAACGACAAGTCCTAACTCTTTAGAGCATCATTAACCTTTTTCCTACTCTAACCACATCTAATTTTACTTCTAAAAAGAAGAAAGGAGGACTGAGCCACCGATAGGTGTCAACAGGACCCTGCTGATGGCCAGCCTTAACCCCATTAACACTGCAAAAGTACTTAACAACAGATGGGCTGCTTACCTGACAAGGTCGCCATTGAGTTGCATGTACAAGTTCTCAGCCCCTTCACACACGCAGATCTGTGAGGCCATCGTGTCCACCGTACAGAGCACAGCATGGAGGTCGGGAACAGAGGCGCCATGATCTGTTCCGCACAGATAAATGCACCCACGGTTGGGGTCTTCTCTTAGCCAGTCTCTTTCACGGGACCCTAGGCAGCACTTTTGATTCAGGCAGTTCTTGCTTCCGCTACGCTTCAGGTTTCTCTAGAAAAATACAAAAGAAAAATACGAAGTGAGCAGCAGCTGTTATGTGAGCAAGGCTTGTGATTATAGAGTAGCTTGCAGGCCAGATTATAATTGGTGCAATGGAGCAGCTGCCCCGGACCACCCCCCCCCCCCCCCCTTCCAGTTGAGGAGCCCCCCAGCAAAAAAAACCCTGTTAGACTTACCGGTAACGGCTTTTTCAAGAATCCTTCAGCATGACGACACGGAGAGAAGGCTGCTCACCACCTGGCAGGAAACACAAACTGAACAGAGGCTGAAAGCACCACCCCTTCCTGCCTACCTCAGTCTAAAGCATCTCAAGTAACCCCTAGGACTATGGGTGGGTAATATGTGGTCATGCTGAAGTATTTTAGAAAAATCAGTTACCGGTAAGCTAGTGGTGGTTTTTCCAAATCATGCTTCAGCATGACCACACAGAGAGGAATAGACAAGTAATTTTACCTTATGGATGGGAAGCTGCAAGAAGAACGCTTCTACTGAAGGCCTGATGTTTTGAAGAAAGTAGATCAAGTCTATAATGTTTAAGGAAGGTGTGGGGCAATGAGCACTGTTTTGCAGATCTCTTACAGAGGCACCAGTTCTCTCTGCCGTGTGAAATGGGTAGACACCTCTGGGGGAGAAACCCCCCCTAGTAGAATATGATTGTGCAATAGTCTGTTTTATCCATTTTGCTATAGTGGACTAGGCCTCTCTTTTTACTGCTGAAAGTTACTAAAAGTTGTTCCAATATATGCCATGCTCTAGATATTTCCAAATAAATGATCAGGGCTCTTCTAACATCTAGGAGCGAAAGATCCTCCTTGTCTGCTCCTATTGGTAATGTTGGGAGGACTATTTCCTTAGCGGAAGCCACTATTTTTGGCAAAAACAAAGGATAAGTATAACTTTGTCTGAGAGTACTGAACAATAGGGCTCCTTCAAGGCCTGCAGTTCACTCTCTCTTCTAACAGAAGTAACAGCTAACAGGAAACAACATTTTAGCGACAACCATTTCTCTGGAAATTGTTCTAGTGGTTCAAAGGGAGGTTCTATTAAACCTTTTTAATACTATTGATAAGTCCCATGTAAGAAAACCTTTAAAAGGTGCCAGTCTTTGTCGACTAACTGACTTGAAGTTTGAGTCTTTAGCGTACTTACTGCTAGCCCCTTCTCAAAACCTTCCTCGAGAAATTCGAGGACTGTGGCTATATCCTTTTTGTTCGACTTGATAACGTCACAAAAAGAAGAAAAGCGTTTCCATACATTTTCGTATTTTCGCCTAGTGGTTAATTTTCGACTGAAGAGTTTCAATCACTCTAGTGGAACAGCCCTTCTTATGATGGTCCCTTTTAGATCCATGCTGTCAGCTGAAGCTTTAATGGATTCGGACGAAGAATGACGCCCTGATGAATTATGTTTGGAAGCTCTGGAAGTCGCCAAGGACCCTTTTTCACTATTCCTTTCTACGTTCTTCGTTCCGCGACCCACACTCTTCTTGGCCAAAACTGAGTTACTAGGATGACCTTGATTTCTTCCTGTGCTATCTTGTTTATTGCTTGTGGCAGGATTCTGAAGGGAGGAAAAGCATAAGCAAGATGAAACCTCCACGGTTGAGCTAGAGCATCCACTGCTAACGCACCCTCTCCCCTTGTCAGATAGTAAAACGTCTAGCACACACCTGAGGGATTGCAATTAATCTTTGGGCTTCTGCTCTGATCCTATCTACTTTTTCTTTTGGCAGGAAAATCTTTTGTTGAGTGCTGTCTATGTTGAACCCCAGAAATCTGCATTGCTGACTGGGTGTTAGGGTGGATTTTTCTAGATTGATTACCCACCCTAGATTCTTTAGTAAGGACAGGGTCTTTTCTAGATCCATTAGGAGCAATGGCCTTGACTTGTTTAACAGGAGGAGGTCATCTAAATAAGGGATCGCCATGATTCCCTGTTGCCCGAGATAAGCCATCGGTTCTGCCAGGATCTTTGTGAAGATCCTCGGGGATGAGGACAGGCCGAATGGCAGTGCCCTGTACTGGTAGTGAAAGGTTTCATGGTTTATCTGAACTGCAAACCTCAAAAACTTGCAGTGCACGTTGATAATGTATGGGTGCACCCAAGTAATCAAAACTCAAATTCCCTGTTCTGGACATTTGATCCAGTGGCACATCCAATTTTGGACATGGTTCCATGTCCTGAATACTGAACGGGAATTTTCTTTTCAATTACTTAGCCATAAAACATTTTTTCTCTGGCTTTTCCCATTCACCCTTAATTAATGTCTTAAGGACTTGAAAAATCTTGGAAGTTTTCCATAAATTTTTTTAATATATTTCATCCTGTACTGTACTTTCTTCAAACTGAAACCCCCAGGTTGCATATATATCTCCTAATAATTTCTCAAGCTCTTCTGACAGCTTACCTGAACAGTCTGAGCCCCTTCATCCGGGTTTTCCTCATCCAAGGAATCCTGTAAGGACAGGTCCTCCTCACCTGTTTCTGGTGCCATACTAATCTACCCACAGAAAATATACTAGGAGTATTAGCCGTAAGGGATACCCCTGTAATATCACCCTGACTCTCAACCAATGGGTTAGTAGTCGGTGCAGTAGCAATGGATAGCTCTGACTGCCCTATGCCCTCTGGGCATCCTGCATTGAGGCCAACTGCTGCTTCATTGCAAGGATCTCTTTGTAGAGGGCCACTGAGTCAGCATCCCTCCTTGCTTCTCTGCGATCCTGACACAGAGGCTTCTGCCAAGTATCCGGAAGCACAAAGCCACATTCTTCGCAGCGTTTGGATTTTTTAGTTGCTTTAGGCTTTACTTTGGGGGGGGGGGGGGGGGGGTTCAGAGTCTTTGCATTTAGGTGTTTCAGGCTGAGAGACAATAACAATCATAGAAAAAGGACTTACTTTAAAATCCCTAACAATACCTTGTCCTTCATTTTCATAAAAATATATCTATCTTACCGTTTTTTAAAGTATGTCTATAACCGGGCCTGTCTCCTACCTGCATGCTGTCGGCTGGGCTGCTCAACATCTCCGCTGCCTGCGGGCTCCTCGCTGCCCTGCCGCTGCAACTCCGATCCCCCAAGTGGATCGCCAAGCCCTGAATCTCCCTCCGACTCTGCACGCTGGCCAGGAAGAAAGTGCCGTCTTACCTCTTCTGGGTCGCCGTATGTGTCAGCACCAACCAGGAAGTGACGTCAGAGCGCAGGGTCCCGTTTCCAGGCTCTGCCCTCAACAAAAATGTGAAATTTTGGAGGAAAAAGTTCTAACTGAAGAACAGTTGATCTAATCGTAAAAGCAGTGCTCCGGTCAGTAAATCAAAGGGACGTCACACCCGCAGCATAAAAGACCTGCCCAGGATTTTTATAAAGGCATCAGACTACTCGTGCTAGTCAGCCTATGTGGGGATTAACCCTGGCCGTCCCAAGTCATAGGATGAACTCCACCCGGATATATAGTACTAGGGTACAGAAGGCTCTTCCAGGACTCTGGAGTGCTCCTAAATTAGGATGCCCACTAAGAGGAAGACAACTGGCCCTAGAGTCTTATAAAATCAAGCTGGTGGTTGCTACTCTTTAAAGGAAGCTTCCTTGTCTGTTTTTTGGTGTTATTTTTTCCTCTTCAGGAATGTAAAATAAACATTTGCATATCTCCCAACTGTCCCTCATTTGGAGGAACTGTCCCTCTTTTGAGTCCATGACCCCCTCTCCCTCGTTGTCCTCATTTGTCCCTCTTTGAGGTATAACATGATCTGCATCAATATATTATTCATTCGTCTATTCAAATTGTTTATATTGTTGTAGCTGTTACAACCAATCTTCTATCCACCCCTCTATGAGGGGGTGTGGCTTAATTTTACATTGTCCCTCTTTACCACCCTGAAAAGCTGAAAGGCATGCATTTGTGTTAGGATTGTGTTCCCAGACCTGATCAGCATGCTGTTTCCAAGTTTATTATATTCCTGTGTGTCTGTGATCCTGAAGTAGGAGTGGCTTTCCTGGCCTTGAATAAAAACTACTGACTACAAGTCCCAGAATCCTTTCACTCTAACTGGCGAACGCTTCAGCAGAAGTCACGTGAAAATGCTGCCAGTAACTCTTTAGCTAGAGAGATTGTGATCCCCTTATCTGCAGAGTTTGAATTAGAGCAGATGTGGCTAAACCTGTCAAGTCTGCTTTAGCCAATTAGATGATTAGCAAGCCAGAATCAGGAGGTCTCTGATATTAACTCCAAACAGACCACTTTGGTGTACGTTGCTAATATATAGAAACATAGAAACATAGAAGGTTGACGGCAGAAGGAGACCATACGGTCCATCTAGTCTGCCCTTATGTGTATACTGTATGTACTCTTTATCTTAGGATAGATGTGTGCTTATCCCAGGCATGTTTAAATTCAGTGACTGTTGATTTTTCAACTACCTCTGTTGGAAGTTTGTTCCCAGCATCTACTACTCTTTCTGTAAAATAATATTTTCTAACATTGCTCCTGATCTTCCCCCCGACTAGCTTCAGGTTGGGCCCCTTGTTCTATCATTAAGCTTCTTCTTAAAAACACTTCCCTCCTGAACCTTATTCAATCCTTTCACATATTTAAATGTCTCGATCATGTCCCCCCTCTCCCTTCTTTCCTCCAGACTGTACAAATTAAGTTCTTTAAGTCTCTCCTGAGTTTTAAGTTTAAGTCCTTCCACCATTTTCGTTGCCCGCCTTTGGACACGTTCTATTTGAATAATGTCTTTTTGCAGGTAAGGTCTCCAGAACTGCACACAGTATTCTAGCTGTGGCCTCACCAGGGCTCTATACAGCGGCATCACAACCTCTCTCTTCCTACCGGTCATGCCTCGAGCTATGCAGCCGAGCATCCTGCTTGCTCTTCCCACTGCCTGGCTACACTGTCCACTCATCTTGCAGCTATCAGTAATCAGTACCCCTAAATCTCTCTCCTCCGAGGTCCTGGCTAACACAGTGCTGCCCATACGGTACTCAGAGCAGGGATTCCTTCTACCCAAGTGCAGGATTTTACATTTAGAGACATTAAACTCTAGTTTCCACAGTTTTGACCATCTATCCAGTAAAGCTAAATCATTTTCCATGTTGCAGACACCTCCAGGAATATCCGCCCTATTACTAACCTTTGTATCATCAGCAAACAGACAAATATAAATACCAGCTGCTACAGACAACTGTTTTCTTGTATAACACAAGTTGCAAACAAATTGTAATGAAAAAATAAAGATAGACTCAGCACACTGAGGACCTCATTTTGGGGGTCAATTCAGAGCCTGGTGAGAAAACCCACGTCATTTTAGGAGAGAAAACTGTCATTCACTTTTATTGTCTACCGGGTGTAAATTTTCACCATGCTCTTAATCGACCCCAATAATGAAAACTTTAAAAAATGCCATCGTAAGTGGAACTACCCTTCAAAGCAGACCAAAAGCCTTTCACTCACTGGGTGAGTAGTTTGACGGGTGACACTAGCCAATCAGAACAGAACGTGTTATCCGGCACTCCGTTTTAACCCAACCGGTGTTTCCCCTTTAGCTGATGCATGCCCACGTGGGTATGTATATCAGCTGTGAAAAGCCGGTGATGCCACCATGACCTGAGCATGATCGTTAAACCGGACCTTCAGCATGATTTAATGAAAATCCCAAACCCTTAAACAACTATTCCCCAGCATCTAAAATGAATATTTTTTACGTTTTTAGTTACTTATTCTTTACCCCACCGGGCTGCAACATTGTTCAGGACTCTAGGATACGGGCGCCGCCATCTTGAAGCATCACACATACTGAGGAGAGGAGAGCGGGGTAAAGTGCAGGGGGCGGGTTATAGCTGTGCTTTGCACAGACAGTAGAGCTGGGGTCAGGGAAAGGACAGCAATCCCAGAATGCAGAGCAGCACAGTCAGAAGACACTGCCTGATGCTCCATGAGCCACCATCTTGGATGTTTAAAGTGGACCAACACCCAGGATTTTGACTATCCTGGGTATTGGTCCACTTCCTTGGGGCACCCCGATCGGGGGTGTCCCGCTGCCCAAAACCCCCCCAAACACCCCGAAAACTCACCTCTCCACAATCCCACGTGACTGCGCTGTCCAATGCCCGCCGACGGACAAGTGACGTCCGTCGGCGGACAAGGGATCGCGCCCGCCGCCGCCTCCCGCGTGTCACTCTTGACGTGTGCGCACCCGCGCCGGGCATTCAGAGACGGCCGGCGCGGGCGCGCGCACGTCTGGAGGAGCGCGAGTGAGGCGGCGGCGGCGGAAGCAGCGTCTGGAGAGGTAAGGTTTTTCGGGGTGTTTGGGGGGGGTTACACCCCGCGGGACATCCGGATCTCGGATGTCCCACGGTGTGTGAGGTGATCGGCCCGGGAATCTTATAGATTCCCGGGCCGATCACCCCTGGGTGTTGGCCCACTTTAAAGGCTCATAACATGCAGTAGATGCAGGTAGGATGATTTTTAATGTGGGCAATCTGTATGTACAGGGTATGGGAAACATATAAGATATGGTCTGCTTTAATATGCTTGACACCTGTATGTAGGTAAATAGAGGGAGCACAGATGACTGCTGTAATATATGGGACAGATCTAATCTGTACACAGGTAAGGGTTGACGGGAATCACTCTGCACAGTTTTAATATCGTTTCCTCGATTCCCTGTGTGCCCCGCTGAGCATACTAGGAGCCAAGTACAGGGGTAGGGACCGTTACACAGGTATGGGATGGCGGCATTTCAAAATGATCCCTGTACACTGGGGCAGCCTGCAATATGTCACCTGCATGCACCTGGAGTAAAGAGCGCTTCTCTCTGCAGCCTAGGTGACATGACTGAGGCGCATCAATGGCGACATTTATCTATAGAAATCTACGACTTTACAGGTATGGACAGGTGACTGGCAGGCGGGAGCTTGGGTGATGTACAGGTATACAAACATGTGGTGGTAGAATCCTGTATATACACATGCCTCTACACAGCTTTCAGCACCTGTGTGGATGTCTGTAGCATAGGTGACAGGCAGGTTGGAATGTGGTGGTTGTAGTTGGGGGGGGGGTGGAGCCGTCAGGTGACAGGTGGGTGATGAGGCAGGCGAGTGAGAGGTAAGAAAGTAGGCGATAGGTGGGCCGGTAAGTAGAGTCAGGTGTAAGGAAAGTGGATGGGCAAATGATACCTAGTACTTTCCATTAGCAGGCAGAAGGTAGACAGATGGGGAAATAAGGTGGGTAACCCACCTCAATAAAGGAACACAGAGTACAAAAGCCACAGTGTAGATGGGGGTCATGGCAGGTAGATTGGTGGGTAGGTAATAGAGGCAAGTGGGAAACATTGATCTATAGAACACTATGACATTAATGCAGGTAAGATGGCTGGTGGTGGGGAAGTGATACATGTCTATACAGAGCTATGGCCACAGTACAGGTGACATAGGTGTGTAGGTGACACCTTCTATACAGAGACTGACCGCAAACAGGTAGGTAGGTGTGGGGGTGATGGGGTACATGACACCAGCTACTTGAAACAGGGGTGTGGGTGATGCAGGTAGGTGACATCTGTATATACAAAACTATGAATTCGGGGTAGGTAAATGATAGGGTTGTAGATAGAAGTAGATAGTAGGTGACACCTTGCTATAAAGCACTATGGATGCAGGTAACAGGTAAGTGGGTGATGGGGGTAGGAGACACCTGTGTGTATATGGCTATGACTGACTTGTAAGCAGGTACTGACTTGTATATAGAGACCTACGAGCGCAGGTAACAGGTATATAGGTGGATAATGGGAATAGGTGACACCCTGCTATATAGGGCTATGGCAGCAGGTGACAGGTAGTTAGGTAAGTGGCAGATGGGGGTGGTGACCCATGCTATACAGAGCCATGGTAGAAGGTGACAGATAGGTGGCTGATGGGGGAGGTGACCCCCTGCTATAGGTAGGTATACAGGACTATGGCGGCAGGTAAGAGGTAGGTAGGTGGCTGATGGGGGAGGTGACCCCCTGCTATAGGTAGGTATACAGGGCTATGGCGGAAAGAGACAGGTAGGTAGGTATACATGGCTATGGGGGTGGGTAACAAGTAGGCAGGTATACAGGGCTATGGCGGCAGGCGAAATATAGGTAGGTATAAAGGGTAATGGCGGCAGGTGACAGACAGCCAGGTATACAGGTATATTGAGGTGACAGGTAGGTAGGTATACAGTGCTATGGGCAGATGGCAAACAGTTATACAGGGCTATGGGCGCAGGTAATAGGTAGGAAAGTATACAGGTCTATCGCGGCAGGTGACAGGCAGGTGGGTATACAGGGCTATAGGGGCAGGTGACAGGTAGGTAGGTATACAGGGCTATGGGGGCAGGTGACAGGTAAATAGGTATACAGGGCTATGGGGGCAGGTGACAGGTAGGTAGGTATACAGGGCTATGGGGGCAGGTGACAGGTAGGTAGGTATATAGGGCTATGAGGGCAGGTGACAGGTAGGTAGTGATACAGGGCTATGGGGGCAGGTGACAGGTAGGTAGGTATACAGGGCTATGGGGGCAGGTGACAGGTAGGTAGGTATACAGGGTTATGGGAGCAGGTGACAGGTAAGTAGGTATACAGGGCTATGGGGGCAAGTGACAGGTAAGTAGGTATATAGGGCTATGGGGGCAGGTGACAGGTAGGTAGGTATACAGGGCTATGGGGCAGGTGACAGGTAGGTAGGTATACAGGGCTATGGGGGCAGGTGACAGGTAGGTAGGTATACAGGGCTATGGGGGCAGGTGACAGGTAGGTAGGTATACAGGGCTATGGGGGCAGGTGACAGGTAAGTAGGTATACAGGGCTATGGGGCAGGTGACAGGTAGGTAGGTATACAGGGCTATGGGGGCAGGTGACAGGAAGGTAGGTATATAGGGCTATAGGGGCAGGTGACAGGTAGGTAGGTAAATAGGGCTATGGGGGCAGGTGACAGGTAGGTAGGTATATAGGGCTATGGGGGCAGGGGGCAGGTGACAGGTAGGTATACAGGGCTATGGGGGCAGGTGACAGGAAGGTAGGTATATAGGGCTATGGGGGCAGGTGACAGGTAGGTAGGTATACAGGGCTATGGGGCAGGTGACAGGTAGGTAGGTATACAGGGCTATGGGGGCAGGTGACAGGTAGGTAGGTATACAGGGCTATGGGGGCAGGTGACAGGTAGGTAGGTATATAGGGCTATGGGGGCAGGTGACAGGTAGGTAGGTATACAGGGCTATAGGGGCAGGTGACAGGTAGGAAGGTATATAGGGCTATGGGGGCAGGTGACAGGTAGGTAGGTATATAGGGCTATGGGGGCAGGTGACAGGTAGGTAGGTATACAGGGCTATGGGGGCAGGTGACAGGTAGGAAGGTATATAGGGCTATGGGGGCAGGTGACAGGTAGGTAGGTATACAGGGCTATGGGGGCAGGTGACAGGTAGGTAGGTATACAGGGCTATGGGGGCAGGTGACAGGTAGGTAGGTATATAGGGCTATGGGGGCAGGTGACAGGTAGGTAGGTATACAGGGCTATAGGGGCAGGTGACAGGTAGGAAGGTATATAGGGCTATGGGGGCAGGTGACAGGTAGGTAGGTATATAGGGCTATGGGGGCAGGTGACAGGTAGGTAGGTATACAGGGCTATGGGGGCAGGTGACAGGTAGGTAGGTATATAGGGCTATGGGGGCAGGTGACAGGTAGGTAGGTATATAGGGCTATGGGGGCAGGTGACAGGTAGGTAGGTATATAGGGCTATGGGGGCAGGTGACAGGAAGGTAGGTATACAGGGCTATGGGGCAGGTGACAGGTAGGTAGGTATACAGGGCTATGGGGGCAGGTGACAGGTAGGAAGGTATATAGGGCTATGGGGGCAGGTGACAGGTAGGAAGGTATATAGGGCTATGGGGGCAGGTGACAGGTAGGTAGGTATATAGGGCTATAGGGGCAGGTGACAGGAAGGTAGGTATATAGGGCTATAGGGGCAGGTGACAGGAAGGTAGGTATACAGGGCTATGGGGGCAGGTGACAGGTAGGTAGGTATATAGGGCTATGGGGGCAGGTGACAGGTAGGTAGGTATATAGGGCTATAGGGGCAGGTGACAGGAAGGTAGGTATACAGGGCTATGGGGCAGGTGACAGGTAGGTAGGTATACAGAGCTATAGGGGCAGGTGACAGGTAGGTAGTGATACAGGGCTATGGGGGCAGGTGACAGGTAAGTATGTATACAGGGCTATGGGGCAGGTGACAGGTAGGTAGGTATACAGGGCTATAGGGGCAGGTGACAGGTAGGTAGGTATATAGGGCTATGGGGGCAGGTGACAGGAAGGTAGGTATATAGGGCTATAGGGGCAGGTGACAGGTAGGTAGGTAAATAGGGCTATGGGGGCAGGTGACAGGTAGGTAGGTATATAGGGCTATGGGGGCAGGGGGCAGGTGACAGGTAGGTATACAGGGCTATGGGGGCAGGTGACAGGAAGGTAGGTATATAGGGCTATGGGGGCAGGTGACAGGTAGGTAGGTATACAGGGCTATGGGGGCAGGTGACAGGTAAGTAGGTATACAGGGCTATGGGAGCAGGTGACAGGTAGGTAGGTATACAGGGCTATGGGGGCAGGTGACAGGTAGGTAGGTATATAGGGCTATGGGGGCAGGTGACAGGTAGGTAGGTATACAGAGCTATAGGGGCAGGTGACAGGTAGGTAGTGATACAGGGCTATGGGGGCAGGTGACAGGTAAGTAGGTATACAGGGCTATGGGGGCAGGTGACAGGTAGGTAGGTATATAGGGCTATGGGGGCAGGTGACAGGTAAGTAGGTATACAGGGCTATGGGAGCAGGTAGGTAGGTATACAGGGCTATGGGGGCAGGTGACAGGTAGGTAGGTATATAGGGCTATGGGGGCAGGTGACAGGTAAGTAGGTATACAGGGCTATGGGGGCAGGTGACAGGTAAGTAGGTATATAGGGCTATGGGGGCAGGTGACAGGAAGGTAGGTATACAGGGCTATGGGGGCAGGTGACAGGAAGGTAGGTATATAGGGCTATGGGGGCAGGTGACAGGTAGGTAGGTATACAGGGCTATGGGGGCAGGTGACAGGTAGGTAGGTATACAGGGCTATGGGGGCAGGTGACAGGAAGGTAGGTATATAGGGCTATGGGGGCAGGTGACAGGTAGGTAGGTATATAGGGCTATGGGGGCAGGTGACAGGTAGGTAGGTATACAGGGCTATGGGGGCAGGTGACAGGTAGGTAGGTATATAGGGCTATAGGGGCAGGTGACAGGTAGGTAGGTATATAGGGCTATGGGGGCAGGTGACAGGAAGGTAGGTATACAGGGCTATGGGGGCAGGTGACAGGAAGGTAGGTATACAGGGCTATGGGGCAGGTGACAGGTAGGTAGGTATATAGGGCTAAGGGGGCAGGTGACAGGTAGGTAGGTATACAGGGCTATGGGGGCAGGTGACAGGTAGGTAGGTATATAGGGCTATGGGGGCAGGTGACAGGTAGGTAGGTATATAGGGCTATGGGGTCAGGTGACAGGTAGGTAGGCATACAGGGCTAAGGGGGCAGGTGACAGGTAGGTAGGTATACAGGGCTATGGGGGCAGGTGACAGGTAGGTAGGTATATAGGGCTAAGGGGGCAGGTGACAGGTAGGTAGGTATACAGGGCTATGGGGGCAGGTGACAGGTAGGTAGGTATATAGGGCTAAGGGGGCAGGTGACAGGTAGGTAGGTATACAGGGCTATGGGGGCAGGTGACAGGTAGGTAGGTATATAGGGCTAAGGGGGCAGGTGACAGGTAGGTAGGTATACAGGGCTATGGGGGCAGGTGACAGGTAGGTAGGTATATAGGGCTATGGGGGCAGGTGACAGGAAGGTAGGTATACAGGGCTATGGGGGCAGGTGACAGGTAGGTAGGTATATAGGGCTATGGGGGCAGGTGACAGGTAGGTAGGTATATAGGGCTAAGGGGGCAGGTGACAGGTAGGTAGGTATACAGGGCTATGGGGGCAGGTGACAGGTAGGTAGGTATATAGGGCTAAGGGGGCAGGTGACAGGTAGGTAGGTATACAGGGCTATGGGGGCAGGTGACAGGTAGGTAGGTATATAGGGCTAAGGGGGCAGGTGACAGGTAGGTAGGTATACAGGGCTATGGGGGCAGGTGACAGGTAGGTAGGTATATAGGGCTAAGGGGGCAGGTGACAGGTAGGTAGGTATACAGGGCTATGGGGGCAGGTGACAGGTAGGTAGGTATACAGGGCTATGGGGGCAGGTGACAGGAAGGTAGGTATACAGGGCTATGGGGGCAGGTGACAGGTAGGTAGGTATATAGGGCTATGGGGGCAGGTGACAGGTAGGTAGGTATACAGGGCTATGGGGCAGGTGACAGGTAGGTAGGTATACAGGGCTATAGGGGCAGGTGACAGGTAGGTAGGTATACAGGGCTATGGGGGCAGGTGACAGGAAGGTAGGTATATAGGGCTATGGGGGCAGGTGACAGGTAGGTAGGTATACAGGGCTATGGGGGCAGGTGACAGGTAGGTAGGTATACAGGGCTATGGGGGCAGGTGACAGGAAGGTAGGTATATAGGGCTATAGGGGCAGGTGACAGGAAGGTAGGTATATAGGGCTATAGGGGCAGGTGACAGGAAGGTAGGTATATAGGGCTATGGGGGCAGGTGACAGGTAGGTAGGTATATAGGGCTATGGGGGCAGGTGACAGGTAGGTAGGTATATAGGGCTATGGGGGCAGGTGACAGGTAGGTAGGTATACAGGGCTATAGGGGCAGGTGACAGGTAGGTAGTGATACAGGGCTATGGGGGCAGGTGACAGGTAAGTAGGTATACAGGGCTATGGGGGCAGGTGACAGGTAGGTAGGTATATAGGGCTATGGGGGCAGGTGACAGGTAGGTAGGTATATAGGGCTATGGGGGCAGGTGACAGGTAGGTATACAGGGCTATGGGGGCAGGTGACAGGTAGGTAGGTATATAGGGCTATGGGGGCAGGTGACAGGTAGGTAGGTATACAGGGCTATAGGGGCAGGTGACAGGTAGGTAGTGATACAGGGCTATGGGGGCAGGTGACAGGTAAGTAGGTATACAGGGCTATGGGGGCAGGTGACAGGTAGGTAGGTATATAGGGCTATAGGGGCAGGTGACAGGTAGGTAGGTATATAGGGCTATGGGGGCAGGTGACAGGTAGGTAGGTATATAGGGCTATGGGGGCAGGTGACAGGTAGGTAGGTATATAGGGCTATGGGGGCAGGTGACAGGTAGGTAGGTATATAGGGCTATAGGGGCAGGTGACAGGTAGGTAGGTAGGTATATAGGGCTATGGGGGCAGGTGACAGGAAGGTAGGTATACAGGGCTATGGGGCAGGTGACAGGTAGGTATATAGGGCTATAGGGCAGGTGACAGGTAGGTATATAGGGCTATAGGGGCAGGTGACAGGTAGGTAGGTAGATAGGGCTATAGGGGCAGGTGACAGGTAGGTAGGTATATAGGGCTATAGGGGCAGGTGACAGGTAGGTAGGTATATAGAGCTATGGGGGCAGGTGACAGGTAGGTAGGTATATAGGGGCAGGTGACAGGTAGGTAGGTATATAGGGCTATAGGGGCAGGCAGGTGAGGTGAATGGGGGACGCACAGGTCAGCTCCCTCCCTATACGCAGCCCCTCTCTCTCACCTTGAGCACACGGACCGCTGCCCCCCCTATCGCGGCCCGACTGGTCTCGGGCCCTCCGCGGTCCCCGGGGGGTTCCGGTACCGGGATCAGGCCGTCCATTTGCACGGCTCTTCTCCTGCCAAACGACTGACAGCAGGACGCCGACCCCGCCCCCATCCACTATTCCGCAGCCAATCATGGGCCATGCTGATCCATGCACTGCCATGCTCGTCATTTATCCCCGCCCACATGGCGTAGTGACCGTTCTGCGGGTACCTCGGCCCGCTGCGGCCATGTCAGCTGAGGGCAGTGGAACCTTTGCCCGCTGCATGATGTCACCACAACGGCAACGGGCGGGCCTGTGGCAACAGCTCTGCACAGTTATGTCCATGGCGCCCCCTGGGAGCGGACTGGCACTAGGGGGGAGCAATAAGGGGCGCAATAACCCTGCAGAGGACTTGCCTCACCCTACGTCACAGCACGTCTCCCCTCCCAGAAACGTTGCCTGGCTGTTTTTTTGCTCCTTCATTGAGCGAGTAGTCACGTGGTGCCAGCGCTGCCCCCGATTGGCTGACGATTAGAGGCCGGGATCTTTGATCACCTGTGTGAGAGGATAAGACTCCAAGGCCGGCTCCAGGTGTATGTGGGCCCTTGGCTGACAGTCTAATTAGGCCCTTTGTGGTGTTGCAATTAGAAAAATGAACGAAAGAAAAAAAATAAAATGGCAGACAAATGACAAATAAATAGAATGAAAAAGAAAAAAGGATTGAACTAAAGAGAGAAAGTAAAAAAAAAAGTAGAATGACTAAAAGAACAGAAAAGATGACCAAGTCAAAAAGTATAGAAGATGAAAAAGGGACAGAAAAAAAGAATGACAAAGAAAAAAAAAAAAGAATATGAAAGAATAGCCAGGATGACAGAATAGAAGATATAAGAAAGAAAAGAAATGAGAGGTAAAGGTAAGAATGGCAGTGAGAAAAGAAGGACTGCAAGAAAGAATAGAAGGAAAGATGGATAGAATAGAAGACATGAAAGAAAAAAATAGACAGAAAAGAAGAAGTTAAGTCAGAATAGAAGGAATATTTCCTGATGGTGCTCAGTCCTTGTTACCGGGCTCCAACCCTAGGTCCTGCATAGGTGCCGCCTATCAAGGTGCGGGTGTCCTGGCACTTGCTCAGGTAAGCCCTACCCTGACGTTTCCCAATTTGGCATGCCCGGCATTTGTAAACCCCCCAGTTTAGCTGTATTTACTCACCAAGCCAGCAATCCTACGGAGCAAGGGTAGGGCATGACAGCATCCCTTCTGCTAACATTTACTTTGCATGTACTTTTAGCTTGGTGCTCTGCACTGTCTCTGTTATTATGCAGGGTCTAGAATGCTGATTGGACAAATGCACTGTGAGATTACCATTGAAGCGAGTACACCTGGAGAATCGTGTAGCGGCCTCCACCAAAGACTGAATGACTCCATTAATGGGGGTGTGCCAGGATCCTCCATTGGTGTGCCACCATGTCTGACTGGTGCTCAAAACATTGGAGCTGCAGGGGACAAATGGTAAATCTATTTTTTTTTGCATGGACAATGATTTTAAAGGGCAACGATCATTAAACTTACATTAAAATATTTAAATGCTATTATATGATATCATCCTTCAGCTTGGCCACATGGAGATATTATGCTCCACTCCCTGGGAGCAAACACAAATCAGGAACAGAGGTTAAAAGCCCCCCCCCCCCTTCCTCCCAACCTCAGTTCTTTGGGAAATCTTGGGACAGAGTACCTGGTGTTAGACTTGTCCGTTTGTTTTTTTAGTTTATTGGTCTCTTGCTTCTGCACCTATTCCCTGCTCTATCCCGCTTCCGCACCAAACCCCAGCTGGATCGGCCCTAGATTCCCGGGCCGATCCATTCCTTCCCTGCGGGGCATCCAAAATCAGGATGCCCCGCAGTGTGAAACCCTCCCCAGGACGCCCGCTACACTTACCTCAATCCTGGTCCAACGGCGCATGTGCAGGCCGCGACCGCATCTTGCGCTTCGCTCTAGCAGGGCGCGTGCCCATGCTGCCCATTTGTGAATGACGGGCACGCTCCCTGTTAGAGGGAAGCACGAGATACGGCCGCCAGCGTGCTCGGAGCCACTGAGCTAATACGCCGCTAAGACAAGAATAGCTCAGTGGCTCCGAGTGCGCTGATTGGACAAGTGGCCGCGCATGTGAAGTAGAACCGCAGTGAGGTGAGTTGATCCGGGTGATCTGGGGGGCTTCACATAGCGGGGTGCCCCGGGGAAGTGGACCAAAACCCAGGATAGTCAAAATCCTGGGTTTTGGTCCACTTCAAGAATCAAGGGTTATCTCTGATCCGCCCGGTCTTCCCACGACTCTTGTTCAGATTGACATCACATCTGACCCAGAGATGGGGGAAGAACCAGGCTCTTCACAAGACTCTATGGATGAAGGGGTTTAGGGGGAGAGAGAGAGCAGGAACGCTCTCATACTATTTCTGATGATCTGGAGTTACTCCTGCAAGATATTTATGAAACTTGGGGCATTCAGCAGGAAGAAATACCTCTTTCCCAGCAGGATGAAATGTACTAAGAAATTCTTGCTAAACGTTCTGAGAAAGCTTTTCCCATACATGCAGTTTTAAAGGATATGGTTAAAACTGAATGGGATACCCTGAAAAAAGAAATCATTTTTACCCAAATCCTTAAAGAGAAAATTTCCCTTTAAGGATCCTATTCTGATGTGATCCTGAGAAGCATGACCTAGTGGGTGGACACCCTTAAGACCCACATGAGTAATAAGGTACCTGCCCAGGACCTTACTGATATATTTCCGACTCTTTATAGAGCTCTTTCATTTCTAACTAATGATGCTCAGAAAATTATCAAACTTCTGCCTTATAGGCATGTGGCCACAGGGCAATTTGGTTAAAGACTTGATCTGGTGACAGTGGGTCTAAGACTTAACTGTGTAGGATTCCATTTCAGGGTGGTCGTTTGTTTGGGGAGGACCTAGATGAGATATTATCTAGGTCTAGTGAATCGGGGGAAAAATTCCCCCTATTATTCTCGCCCTGTTAGTAAGGCGAGAGCAGGAACCAGTCTCAGTCTAGACAGCCAGATGTTAACATTGGAATCCGCCTAGACCCCAAAGAAGTACTCCCTTGTTAGTAAACCTCCTGAGGGGCCCAAGCAGCAATCCTAACAATTACCAGTTGGGGGGGGGGGGGGGGGGGAACTTTTTAGGTTCATACCCTCTTGAAAAGAGATTACCCAAAAACTGTTTGTGCTACAAACTCTAGAAAAAGGTTATCAATTCGAATTGGCCTCTCTACCCACTCATCTTTTTTGATAATTAGTCTTGCAGGAACTTTTACAAAATAACGTCATAAAAGTAGTACATCCAACCTCGGTTTTGGAGGGGTTTTACTCATGTGTTTCAGGATGATTCTTAATTAAAAAAAACTAAACAGATTCATCAGGTACAAAAAGTTCAGAATGGAATTAATTTACTCTAAGGAGAATACTGATGGAAGAGGCCCTTATGATAAACCTAGATTTACATGATGCATATCTACATGTGCGCAAATATCTCAGATTTGCAGTACAGCTAGATCAGAAAACGCTTATCTACAGTACAGGGCACTTCCGTTCGGCTTATCTTCTTCCCCAAGAATATTTACAAAGATTCTAGCGGAGCCCATGGCCTTTCAGAGACAACAGGGAATCATTGTGATTCCTTATCTGGACGATCTTTTGATCCTAAACAAGTCCAGAACAGCATTGCTGGCAGACCTGGAAAAAACCTTGACAGTGCTAAAGAGTCTGGGATGGATCATAAACCCAGAAAAGTCAAATTTGAGACCCTCTCAACAAAGTTCCTGGGGCTCATCATAGACAGCACCCAGAAAAAGTTACTTCTCCGGCTATAAAAAAGGGAGAAGCTAGTGGCAGAAGTTCTGGCAGAAGACTAGAAAGTCCCAGAGTATCCCTAAGACTAATAATGAAAATACTGGGGTAATGACCTGCTGTCATCCCAGCAGTTCATTGGGCACAATTACACATGAGGAGTCTTCAAAGATTCCTCTTAGAAAACTGGGACAATAATCAAAAGTCACTAGAGCAGATAGTTCAGCTGGATCCTTTAGTACTAAGGGATCTGCAGTGGTGGACAAACCAAGAGAATCTGATAAGGAGAAAAGAATGGAAGCAGGCCAACCCAGTGATAGTCACTACAGATGCGAGCAGCTGGGGTTGGGGGGCTCACCTAGAAAATCTGCAGGTTCAAGGGAAATGTCCCAAAAGAGTTGCTGTGAGGTCCTCGAATTTCAGGCAGTCAAACTAGCTCTGAAACACTTCAGAGAAGAAATTCGGGGAAAGGAAGTACAGATAAGATCAGACAATGTGACAACAGTAGCCTATCTAAACCACCAAGGGGGAACCAGGTCCTGGGAGTTAATGACACTAGAGAAAGACATCCTAATACCACTTCAGGATCAAATCCAGTCCTTGATAGCAATCCATCTGAAGGTGATCCTAAACACGCTGGCAGACCTGCCAAGTTGCGCAAAGGTCAGACCCACCGAGTAGTGTTTGAATCAGTCAGTTTTTCGACTGATCACAAGCACCTGGGGTCATCATCACATAGATCTGTTTGCCAACAAAAAGAATGCAAAATGCAGAAAATTATTTTCGATTGTCAGGGGGAAAGGTGCGGTAGCAATAGATACTCTTGCTCAAAATTGGAAATTTCACCTTGCTTATGCATTCCCCCCCTTTCAGAATTCTGCCTCAAGTAGTCCGGAAGATCTTGGTTGCGGCTTGCTTTAACTAATCAGGCTTTCAACACACAAACAGTAACATTCACACTGGCCGAGTTTTATATATTGTCCTGCTCGCAGCAGCGATAATGTTGGTAGCTTTGTGGCCCGTTTTAATCATCTTCATTTTGAGAATCAATTAGCAGCATTCATCTTGGTGTACTTTTATATTACATTCCGTTTTCAGCAAGAACGGAATGGTTATAGGCTGGCCCGTTGGAGCCAGCTCCGCCTCTGCTAATGAATATGAATGACGCCAGTTCGCTCGTATGCATCCCGCCCTTAGACCTCTGACGGGGCTGCGTCACTTTCTGTGCAGACACGTGATTTAATGACATTCACTGCTCTGAGTTTTTATTGGTCTAGGTGTACTTTCGCACTACACTCCGCTTCCAACAAGAACGTAATGGTTACAGGCTGGCCCCTCGGAGCCAGCTTCGCCTCTGTTAATGAATATGAATGACGTCAGTTCACTCGTATGTATCCCACCCTTACACCTTTGACGGGGCTGCGTCACGTTCAGTGCAGACACGTGATTTAATGACATTCACTGCTCTGAGTCTGGGGCATAAATAGGAGGATCTTTGCGCGTAGGAGCCTGCTCTGCCTCCACCAACTAATAAGCATGACGACAGTTCCCTCTTATGTATTCCGCCCACAGGGCTGCGTCATATTCGCTATAGACACGTGATTTAATCATATTCACTGCCCCAAGTTTCCATTGGTCTAGGACGCAAACAAGGAGGATCTTTGCTCTGTATAAAAGACCTGTCATTAGCCGCGCCGCTCATCCTTTGAAAAAGTTGCGCACGCAACGAAACGCGTTAGGAGAGGAAATAGGAGACGGCGGCTACCTTTTTACTCCACTCATTTTAAAGTTTTGACGTCCAGTTGAACAGTCACAAGGGACAAAGGGAAAGAAAAGGACTCCCTCCCCACCTGTGTATTCATATTGGCGTGTTTTACTTCAAAGAATATGTGAGTGTATTCTGTTATTAAATAGTTATTTTTATAAAAGTTCCCACGGGGTTGCACTAGATTCTTTCTATGCTTTTTTACCATACATGAACGGATTCCATTATGGCCGGGATGAGTGCACAATTTGTGCACTGAAGCATTCAAGCATCGGGAACCTTCTATGAAATACTAATTGGTTCAAGGCGTGTTCAATTCAGCCATTTGGTAAGCGCACATGTGTGGAGGTGACGGGCACATGTAATATTACCACCTTTTTTGTGAAGTGCATGCACCGTGGGACAAGTTCTTATTCTGCATTTTAAAGACTGTTTTCTGTGGCTACATTATACAGTGCCCTTGTTGCGCCGTGTCCGTCAATTATACTCTTGTTCTGGGACTTTTTATGAATGAAAAGTTTTTTTGACACGTTGTAGCAAATTACTAATAATTGTAAAAAATTGTGTTGATACATAAGAAATCTTAAGAAAGTCTACCATTAGTTCTTAGCGCGGTGTAAATTCTAGATATTTTTTATAGTCCGGAAGATCACTCAAGAAGAAGTGACGGTGATCCTCATAGCACCCTTCTGGCCAAAAAGAACTTGGTTTGCAGAGATAATCAAGATGGCGATAAGAGGGCCACCCAGACTTCCGGACATTCCAAACATCATTCACCAGGGAGTCGTTCTACATCCAAATTTATCAAGTCTAATGCTGACAGCCTGGATCCTGAAAGGTCCTTATTAAGGAAAAGAGGTTGTTCCCTGAAAGTGATTGAAACACTACTAGAAAGTTGTAAGTAAACTACCAGAAAATTCTACAGAAAGGTATGGAAACGTTTCTCTTCTTTTTGTGAAGTTAACAAGTTGAGGAAAAAAGAAATTGCCACAGTTCTTGCAGGAAGGCTCTGACAAGTGACTGGCTGTAAGTACCCTAAAAACTGGAAATTAAATTAAGATAAAATGAACTGGTTAATCGCTTTTTCAAATTAATTCTACGTGAGACCTGCCTCCATCAATGGTTTTCCTACCTGTGAATTGTTTAATACAATTGCCTTGTCAATTGTATTAAAGGGGCTAATGGAACCTCCATTTGAGCCACTAGATGAAGTTTCAGAGAAATGGATGTCTATGAAATTTTGTTTGCTTCTAGCTATTACTGCTGCCAGAAGGGTCAGTGAAATTCAAGCCCTTTCAGTCAAAGAACCGTATTGTGCTATACTCCCCGGCAAGGTCATACTTAGGCCCAATCTATTCTTTCTACCTAAAATAGTGACTTCAGATAACAGGTTGCAAGAGAGAGTTCTTCCAATGCTGCGGAGTAAAGGAATGGAATAAGACTTCTTGCTGCTCGATGTCAGAAGAACCCTGATCATTTATTTGGAAAGATCCAGAGACTGGCGAGTGGCAGAACAATTACTTTTAGTGGTAAAAATAAGGGCTCAGCAGCATCCAAATCTACGATTGCTAGATGCATCAAACAGACTATTGCAAAAACTTACTCTACTAGGGGACTCTCTCCCCCAGAAGTTTCTGCTCACTCCACAAGGGCGATGGCCACATCATGGGCAGAAAGGACAGGTGCTTCAATAGATGAGATCTGCAAAGCAGCTATGTGGTCATTGCCCCACACCTTCCTAAAACACTATAGACTTAATTTATTGTCTGCAAAGCATCAGGCCTTTGGAAGAAGAGTACTGCTTGCAGCATCCCACCCCTAAGGTATAATTACTTGCCTAATCTTCTCCATGTGGTCAAGCTGAAGGATGACTTGGAAAAACCACCGTTAGACTGATTTTTTAAGAATCCTTCAGCTTGACTGCTCATTACCCACCCATATCCCAAGGGTAGGTATATGGATACTGTTCTATTACTAAGGGGTGGGGCTTTTAACCTCTGTTCCTGTTTTGTGTTTCCTCCCAGGGGGTGGAGCATATCTCCACGTGGTCAAGCTGAAGGATTCCTAAAAAATCTGTTACCGATAAGTCTAACAGCGGTTTTCACCACATAAGTCGCCACATAAGACGCCACATAAGGGGGGGGGATGTCAGTGCGTCTTATTGGGCAAGAGCCTCACAATGTGGCCACCGGAAGACCAGCCGATGAAAGAGTGGTGGGCAGGGTAACTGAACTAACCTGCCTTACCTACATGGTGCCTTACTTTGAGCTGACCGCTCCCCTTTGTGCATATTTGCACCAGCCATTTAAAAATGCCTAGAAAATGATGCATCAGCGGGAGAGAAGCCGGGGATGCTGCCATGAGCCACAGAAGCACTGTAGGATTGAGGTGAGTATATTAGGCAGTCCAAGGGATTTAACATAGTGAACATCCAAAATTGAGACACCCCAGTTTACAGTTTTGCCTAAGAACACAAATAAAAAATGGTAAAAAAAAAAAAACACTGTTAGACTTACAGATAACGGATTTTTTAGGAATCCTTCAGCGTGACCACCTGGAGAGATTATGCTCCACCCCCTTGGGAGGAAACACAAAAATGAACAAGAATGAGGTTAAAAGCCCCACCCCTTCCTCCCCGCCTCAGTCTTCATAAAGTAACCTAATATAACAACCCTTGGACTACAGGCAGGTACTAAGCGGCCACACTGGAGGATTCCTAAAAAATCCGTTACCGGTAAGTCTAACGGTGGTTTTTCCGAATCATCCTTCAGCATGACAACCTGGAGAGGATTAGGCAAGTAATTATACCTTAGTGGTGGGAAGCTGCAAGTAGTACCTTTCTACCGAAGGCCTGATGTTTTGCAGATAGTAAATCAAGTCTATAATGTTTGAGGAAGGTGTTGGGTGAAGACCACTTTGCTGCTTTACATATCTCATCCAAAGATATATATTAATATATACACCTGTGCAGTCCAGTTCCAACTGCAGGAAAGAAACTGGATTGGAGGAAGTCAGCCAGAAGGATATAGGCTGGTGAGGAGGAGCCACACCTTTGTCTTGCAGTTTACACCCTTTGGCCGAGAGGTTAACCCTATCATTACTGAATTCTCCAGATGGCCTGAAGTAAAATGGAAGAGAAATTAAACAGCCTTATTTCTCACACCAGTTCCCAGAATAGTGGAAGTGAATAAGTGCCCCAAATCAGTGGAAGATATGTGTGCATTCCAGCTTATAGGGTTATGAAGAAGAGCTGGTTAACAGGTACACCTTGGTCACAGCAGAATAGAATTCCACTTCTGGTTTGGTCCTTACTATTGTTTTTCTAGGTGATTTGTCAATTTATTTCTCAATCAGGGCTTCTCAACCTGTGGTACAGCTACCTTTGGTAGTATGCATGATCTTATAATGGTGGTACATGGCAAGGCTGCACACCAATTTGCACTCCAACCAGATCTATATTTCATACAAGCGTGATTTGCTCCTTGAAGTGGAAGTTCCCCACACCATGTTGTTTTTTAGCAATGCAAATTCCCACGCCTTCTTCTTAGCCGCACAAGACAGAAAAAAAATCTCTCTTGTATTTTAGCTGCTATTAATTTGTAGAAATAAAAAGCTTTTCTCCTTTGATTCAGGGAGTTAAAAATACCATTTTGTGAGTACTCACCTGTAAAATGGTCACACACCCCACTTCCAAATATTCATGACACTTGGGAACCCGGACTGTAGAGGGCGATCTTGCAGAGATGACATAGAAAAAGGAGCCCCTCCTAGTCCATAAGTACTGGGTTCCTCCCACTATTCCTCAGTCTTTTTAAAAAGCAGTGAAGAGCCAGGAAGAGCAAATTATATTCAATAATTGAAAAATAGTTTGAAAATAATAATCACCATATGAAGGATCCCTTAGAACAAAAAAGGGCGGGGGAAGTGGGGTGTGTGACATACTCGTAATAACCATTTTACAGGTGAGTACTCACAAAATGGTATTATTCCTAGTATGTCACACACCCCACTTTCAAATATTCATGACACTTGGGACATCCAATAGCAGTGTCTATAGTGGGTGGGGATCCCCAAGGATGCATAACTTAAATTACTGCAGCTTGCAGAATTTTGTGGCCAAAAGCAGCATCAGCTGAGGCCCGCACATCAACCTTGTAAAACTTAGAAAAAGTAAGCACAGAAGACCAAGTCGCAGCCTTGCAAACTTGTTCAACAGAACCCTGGTGCTGAAAAGCCCAGGAAGCTCCAATAGCATTAGTAGAATGAGCGGTGACACGAAAAGGGGGAACCTTCCCCTTAGCCATATAAGCCCCAATGATGGCCTGACGTATCCACTTACTAAGGGAAGATTTGGCAGGAGCAAAACCCTTCTTGGGCCCAGAATGCACAACAAAAAAGGCATCCGTCTTGCGGAAGGCTGAAGTAGTAACTAAATAATACTTAACACAACGAACTACATCCAAAGAATGTAAGGCCCTTTCCTTGTCGTTACTAGGTTTAGGACACAAGGAAGGAAGAACTATATCCTGATTTAGGTGGAAAGCAGACACCACCTTAGGAAGGAAATCCGGTTTAAAACGGAAAACCTTATCATGATGCCTCTCAAAATAAGGGGCTTGAATAGACAAAGCCGCCAGTTCAGAAACTCGGCGGACAGAAGTAATAGCAACCAAAATGGCAACCTTCTGAGTAAGAATAGGAAGAGGAATATCCTGCAAAGGCTCAAAGGGAGCAGCCTGCATAGCTGAAAGCACCAGGTTAAGGTCCCAAACAGGAAGTATAGGCTTTCTGGGAGGCCGCACATGCGCAACTCCTTGGAAAAAGGTCTTAACCAAAGGATGAAGAACAAACTACATTTGAAAGAAAATAGCCAAGGCAGAGACTTGCCCTTTCAAAGTACTAATCTGGAATCCCATATCCAGACCTCGTTGCAGATATTCCAGAATTCTAGGAATAGAAAATACTCTACAGGGCTAAGCCCTGGATTCACACCAATCAATATAGGACCTCCAAGTCCTGTAATAAATGACAGAGGAAGACTTCTTCCTAGCTCTAATAAGAGTCTGAATAATCGCATCAAAAAGACCTTCTTCTTTCAAGATGGAGACTTCAGCAGCCATGCCATCAAAGCCAGCGTTTGTAAATTGGGGGAACAAAGTTGACCCTGAGTAATGAGATCTGGAAGAAGAGGCAGATGGAAACGATCCACTGCCAGCCTTACGACGTCTGCGTACCACAGACGTCTTGGCCACCTTGGCGTCACCAGAATTGCTGGCGCCTCCTCCAGTGCTAACTTGCGCACCACCTTGCTGATCATGGAGAATGGGGGAAACAGATATAGGAACCCCAGATCCTTCCAGGCCAGAGACATGGCATCCGCTGCCACTGCCAGAGGATCCTGGGATAGAGACACAAAAGCTGGCAGCTTGTGATTGTGGCGAGAAGCAAACAGGTCCAACCGTGGAGTCCCCCACTTGTGACAGAGGAACTGAAAGACCCTTGGATTGAGAGACCATTCTCCCTGGCGAGAACATCCCCTGCTCAGGGAGTCTGCCTCCACATTCTCTATCCCCGGAATGTAAACTGCTGATATGCAGGGAACATTGATCTCTGCCCACTGAAGGATCAGAGACACTTCCCGGAGGGCACCCCAACTGCGAGTCCCTCCCTGGTGATTGATGTATGCAACGGCTGTTCGGTTGTCTGACTGAATCTGAACTGGCAGACCCTGTAAGAAATGGGTCAGTCGAAGTAGAACAAGACGTATGGCCCGAAGCTCTAATACATTGATTGGAGAATGAGCCTCCTGAGGGCCCCACAATCCTTGGAACTGATGCTTCTTCCAGAAGCCCCCCCAGCCCACCAGGCTGGCATCCGTGGTAACCAGTTCCCAACGCGGAGTCAGAAATGACTTGTCCTTCTGGAGGTTGTGCGATATTAACCACCACTGAAGGGACTGCAAAACGTGGGGAAACAATAGACAAGTCTGATTCAATGATAGTGGGCACCTGTCCCACTTTGCCAAGAGAAAGAGCTGAAGCGTCCTTATGTGAAACTGGGCAAACGGGACTGCCTCGAATGCAGCTATCATCAATCCCACTAGTCTCATCCCTAGACGGATAGACTGACGAGTGTTGGACAAGAATAGACGAATCAAGTCCTGAATCAGAACCATTTTGGACTGAGGAAGAAAAACCTTGGCCTGAAATGTATCCAGAATCAGGCCCAGGAAGGGAATTTCCCTGGACGGACAGAGAGAGGATTTGGGGTAACTTATTACCCATCCGAACCTCTCTAGCGTAGAGACCACCGTCCTGGTGTCCAACTCTGATTGTTCGAGGGAGGAGGCCGCGATAAGAAGATCGTCCAGAAAAGGCACAATGCGGATGCCCTGGACCCTGAATATAGCCATCACTCCTGCCAGCATCTTGGTTAAGACTCTTGGGGCCGAGGTAAGGCCAAATGGCAGGGCCACAAATTGATAATGCTGGTCTTCTATCGAGAACCTGAGAAATCTCTGGTGACCCAGAAAAATAGGAATGTGCAAATAAGCATCCTTGATGTCTATGGATGTCATGAAGTCCCCCTGACGGAGAGCATCGATCGTTGATCGCAGAGACTCCATGCGGAATTTTCTGAAACTGATAAATTGATTGAGTCTCCTTAGGTCTAGGATAGGCCGAACAGAGCCGTCCTTTTTGGGTACCGTGAATAGGTTGGAGTAAAACCCCAAACCCCTTTCCGCTGGAGGCACTAGGCAGATGACAGCCATGTTTAACAGATTCGCTACTGCTGCCCGCAGTCCCTGCGCAATTGCCGGATCTGACGGCATCTGGGACATGAAAAATCTGGGAGGAGGCCGGGACTCGTAACCGGAAGAGACTACCTCCAGAACCCAATTGTCTGATACCTCCTGAACCCAGACCTGGAAGAAGAACCGCAGCCGTCCCCCCACCCGTAAGGGTGAGGGCGTCCCCTCATTGTTGAGCAGGCTTAGTGGCAGATTTGGTTTTGGACCCCCAATTCTGACTTGGACGGCCACGTCCCTTTCCTCTATTTCATGCATTCCCTCTAGGGGCTGAAAAGGCCGATCCTCTACCGGATCTAGTCCCCCGAAAGGAAGGGTTAAAAGAGGCCACTCCACAAAAGGAACGACGTTGTTTCTTACGCTGAGGTAATTTACCTCCTTTAGTGACAGAATCCAATTTTTTCTCCAAAGAGGTGCAATCCCACAAAAGGGAGCGCTGTAAGCGATTTCTTGGCTACAATATCAGCTGCCCACTGCCGCAACCATACTGACCGCCGGATGGCGACTAACAAGGCAGAGGTTCTGCTGCACATGAGCAGAGTATCATCTAAGGCAGAAAGTACAAAAGATGCAAACATCTCACATCGCTTAAGAGCGGCGTACTCATCAGAGGCCGGATCAAGCCCTGAGTAATTCATTAGGTCTCTCACAACAGACCTAATAGCCACTGTCATGAGCGCTGAAGCACCAACAGGCAGCAAGGCCGAGCCCACACTGGAAAAAGCGTGGCACGCCATTTGATCAATACGCTTATCCTCTCCATCTTTAAGTGTAGTGGAGTCAGGAGAATGCAACACAGAAGAATTGGATAAATTAAGCACAGGGGCATCCACGACAGGTGGTGATGACCAACGCTTAACAGTATCGGCTGGGAAGGGATATTTCTTGTCCCAGCCCAAGGGAATGCCAGAAAGCCGTGCAGGCTTCTCCCATTCTTTAAGAATAATTTCAGCAAAATGCTTTTGATTTGGAAATTCTAGTCGAGGTTTAGAGACTCCAAAGAATTCTCCTTTTTGAGGAGGGACTACTTCAGGAGGAGTGATAACCAAAACCTCAAATAACTGAGCAAGAGCCTTTGGGGTATCCACAACACTAGCTTCACCCTGCTCAATCACAGTACCAACAAATTGCTGTTCATCAGAAACATCTGATTCCTCATATAATTCTCCTTCTTCTAACTGAGAAGGATCAGACCACTAAAGCATTTCACAATTATCCGACTCACTTACTGGAACAGCCTGAGTCAAATGGTTCCTTTTAGCTGAGGCCTTCTTGGCCACAGAGCTAGACATTCATTTTTCAAGACGAGCCAATCTGGCACATAAATCAGAATGCGACTTACCAACCATGACAATATCACTGGGGGCACGGACAAGACATGGCGGAGTAGGAGATAAGGCAGAAGCCGCCGAAGCCTGGGCCCCAGTTTGCTGCATAATATTTAATTGAGCACAAGGGACGCAAAGAATTGCGTTATCCCCAACAAGGGATGCCCCACATCCAAAACATTGCCACAAATTGATAATGCTGGTCTTCTATCGAGAACCTGAGAAATCTCTGGTGACCCAGAAAAATAGGAATGTGCAAATAAGCATCCTTGATGTCTATGGATGTCATGAAGTCCCCCTGACGGAGAGCATCGATCGTTGATCGCAGAGACTCCATGCGGAATTTTCTGAAACTGATAAATTGATTGAGTCTCCTTAGGTCTAGGATAGGCCGAACAGAGCCGTCCTTTTTGGGTACCGTGAATAGGTTGGAGTAAAACCCCAAACCCCTTTCCGCTGGAGGCACTAGGCAGATGACAGCCATGTTTAACAGATTCGCTACTGCTGCCCGCAGTCCCTGCGCAATTGCCGGATCTGACGGCATCTGGGACATGAAAAATCTGGGAGGAGGCCGGGACTCGTAACCGGAAGAGACTACCTCCAGAACCCAATTGTCTGATACCTCCTGAACCCAGACCTGGAAGAAGAACCGCAGCCGTCCCCCCACCCGTAAGGGTGAGGGCGTCCCCTCATTGTTGAGCAGGCTTAGTGGCAGATTTGGTTTTGGACCCCCAATTCTGACTTGGACGGCCACGTCCCTTTCCTCTATTTCATGCATTCCCTCTAGGGGCTGAAAAGGCCGATCCTCTACCGGATCTAGTCCCCCGAAAGGAAGGGTTAAAAGAGGCCACTCCACAAAAGGAACGACGTTGTTTCTTACGCTGAGGTAATTTACCTCCTTTAGTGACAGAATCCAATTTTTTCTCCAAAGAGGTGCAATCCCACAAAAGGGAGCGCTGTAAGCGATTTCTTGGCTACAATATCAGCTGCCCACTGCCGCAACCATACTGACCGCCGGATGGCGACTAACAAGGCAGAGGTTCTGCTGCACATGAGCAGAGTATCATCTAAGGCAGAAAGTACAAAAGATGCAAACATCTCACATCGCTTAAGAGCGGCGTACTCATCAGAGGCCGGATCAAGCCCTGAGTAATTCATTAGGTCTCTCACAACAGACCTAATAGCCACTGTCATGAGCGCTGAAGCACCAACAGGCAGCAAGGCCGAGCCCACACTGGAAAAAGCGTGGCACGCCATTTGATCAATACGCTTATCCTCTCCATCTTTAAGTGTAGTGGAGTCAGGAGAATGCAACACAGAAGAATTGGATAAATTAAGCACAGGGGCATCCACGACAGGTGGTGATGACCAACGCTTAACAGTATCGGCTGGGAAGGGATATTTCTTGTCCCAGCCCAAGGGAATGCCAGAAAGCCGTGCAGGCTTCTCCCATTCTTTAAGAATAATTTCAGCAAAATGCTTTTGATTTGGAAATTCTAGTCGAGGTTTAGAGACTCCAAAGAATTCTCCTTTTTGAGGAGGGACTACTTCAGGAGGAGTGATAACCAAAACCTCAAATAACTGAGCAAGAGCCTTTGGGGTATCCACAACACTAGCTTCACCCTGCTCAATCACAGTACCAACAAATTGCTGTTCATCAGAAACATCTGATTCCTCATATAATTCTCCTTCTTCTAACTGAGAAGGATCAGACCACTAAAGCATTTCACAATTATCCAACTCACTTACTGGAACAGCCTGAGTCAAATGGTTCCTTTTAGCTGAGGCCTTCTTGGCCACAGAGCTAGACATTCATTTTTCAAGACGAGCCAATCTGGCACATAAATCAGAATGCGACTTACCAACCATGACAATATCACTGGGGGCACGGACAAGACATGGCGGAGTAGGAGATAAGGCAGAAGCCGCCGAAGCCTGGGCCCCAGTTTGCTGCATAATATTTAATTGAGCACAAGGGACGCAAAGAATTGCGTTATCCCCAACAAGGGATGACCCACATCCAAAACATTGCCGAGTCTGTGCACAGGGAACTGCATGCCCGTTGTCCTGAGATGCCTCCATATGGTGTTAGTATTATACTATAATTGATTATAGTCGCCAAGTATATATGGGATTTACGCAATTGCTACCCAGGATGCCCCTTTAAATAGTCCCAAGTGGGAGAATATTAACACAAATGGACCCCCAAATAAGGCTTTAAGGGCTAAAGACCAGGAGAAGCCCCTTTTAAAATAAAGAGTTTCCACCTACAAAGAAAACAAACAGTCACCAATGCACACAATACAATAAATGACAAAGCATGAAAAAAATGGCAGAAAACTCCCTTCAGACTCACAGCACCAGGAAGTCAGCTCGCACCATGAGGGAAGACCATAGGAAAGCAACAGGAGCCAGGCAGACAAAGAGCACACCAGGGTGCTCTGGGAATGAAATGATGCTGTGAGCCTAAGCCCCGCCCATCCCCAGACTCACCTGACCAAGAATGGAGGGAAATTCAAATCTGAGCACAGCCAGAAACAAAGAGCTTTAAAAGGTAAGCAAAAAAGAATGCTGCCTAGACAGAGATAGGAATATCTAAATAAAACATATCCTATTAAATAGTATAGTAAACATACATAATAATATATATGTAATAAAGATTTATTTTATATATCTTTTTTTTTTTTTTTTATATGTGTGCATGGTGACAAATAAGCCCAGATAACGCCCCCCCCCCCCCCTTTTTACCCCAGCAGGGTAAAGGAGAACTAAAGGGGAGAGGATAGAAATGCACCCATAAGGCACAAGGGGATTAGAAAGGGACAGGGGCATCCCATGCTGGGAACACCAACCCGGAAACCGCCTACCCACATTTGGGTCTCACGAAGGAGTAAAACTCCTGTATACACCAGAAGGTGTATGTATCTACCTTTGCCTGAACCATACAGCCAGGGCTGGGAGGCATACAATATAACCAAACAGGTTTAAAGAGTTTCAGACAGAAATAGAGAAATAAAGGGGCCGGGAGCAAACCCGGCTACCTGCAGCTTGAAGGAGAGTCATCTTCTGAATGCTTCGCCGACTGCAGAGACGAAAAGACTGAGGAATAGTGGGAGGAACCCAGTACTTATGGACCAGGAGGGGCTCCTTTTTCCATGTCATCTCTGAAGGATCGTCCTCTACAGGCCGGTGTGATGAATATTTGGAAGTGGGGTGTGCGACATACTAGGAATAAAGGCCACGACCAATAGACCTGTCCTTCAGGACAATGGAGGAAAAAAAAAAAAGAAAAGGGGAGGTCTTGAGGAACTTAACTTCTTTTGGAAGGTAGGATGTGCTCATCCAGTCAATATATAGCAGTCAAGAGGTGCTAGAGGGGTGTGACCACACACACTAAGCAAAAAAGAAAGTTAACCCTCTGCACACTCATACTAAAAACTGAAAAACCTAGCTAACACTTGTTAAGAACATGGACTGTTAGTTAACATAGATTGCAATGAATGTAAAAGCGAGGTAGCCACGTCAAGGCCGTCCAATTAGTACCCCGTCCCTAACATTACTACAATCCAGCAGATCTGGCCACTGACCTGCAAATGCAACAGCAAAACATCCTACCTTCCTTTTTGCTGTTGCATTTGCAGGTCAGTGGCCAGATCTGCTGGATTGTAGCTCTCCTAATGCAACAGGGTGTCCAATTGGCCTCTACCTAAACCCTCTTTTTGAACTCTAACACTGTGCAGGCACGTAAAGTATTTTTTCATTGTGTGTGTGTGTGCAAGCAAGTTAAGTTATTGCACTGTCTTTAGACAGGCTGATTCATGTTTTGCATTGCTAGTGCACACACAAGTAAAGAAGTAGCAATGTCTGCACAAACTTTTAAACTTAGTAATGTTAGGGACGGGGTACTAATTGGACGGCCTTGACGTGGCTACCTCGCTTTTACATTCATTGCAATCTATGTTAACTAACAGTCCATGTTCTTAACAAGTGTTAGCTAGGTTTTTCAGTTTTTAGTATGAGTGTGCAGAGGGTTAACTTTCTTTTTAACTTCTTTTGGGATGCTAGCTGCCAAATTGGAGAGATTGGCCTACTTAATCTAAATCGGGTCCAAGTTGTTTCCAGGGGTATCCTTACAAAGCAGCCCCAACGATTCCTTTAGTGAATTTAATGAGTACTACTAAGCTTTAAAAAGGGATATCTCCAAATATATTTAATCCTGTGCTGATGAAAAACTGCCAATATCTGTTTTAATACTCTTCTTTTTTGCAATATAGCCAGGACAGTGTCTTATTTCTATACCTGACATTTCTCTAGCCATTCGGATAACAGCCTCTCTGGTGCTGTAACAGTGGGTCTTACAACAATATCTCTGGGAAGGCCATCTTTCCATGACGCCAAAAGAGCACAGTGAACTCGGTCTAGTTCTACACGAGAGGCATCCAATCCTGGAACAAGCATCGAAATAAGTTTCTTGGAGTATGTGTCCATATATTTTACAGACTCGGGGACCCCCATATTCTGAGGTTTCTACTCCAAGATCTATTATCTCTCTCGGCATTTTAGACCTCACCTCCACTAGAGCTTCTTTAAGGTCTTCAATCTGCTTAGTATGTGAATTAACCAATAAAATGTTTAATTCTAATTTTGTCTCTATTGCTTTCATTCTAGTTCCTAGTGCCTAAATATTAATTCTTAAAGGGCCCCCTATTAGCGATGCTGCACATGAAAATAAAATTACTCACTTTCACCCCAAATCCAGCCGGCATATGCAGCACCGGTCGCCACATTCCTGAAGCCTAGGCCGACCGATTGGAGCTGGCATGCTCCGCATCGAGCACACGTAAAAGGGCGGGCAGGAGCACACGCGATGAAGAGACTGCTTCCTCCCAGTGACCGGCAGGGACCTCAGGAACATGGAAGTGGGTGATTGGTCCTGCATCGGCGGCACCGACTTCACCGGCTGAATTCAGGGAGAAGGTGTAATTGTTTTTCTTTCATTATTTGTGCAGTATTGCTAATAGGATGGGGCAGGGCGTGGGATATGCTATTTTTTTAACAAAGGGCTGGAGTAGCCTTTCCCCAGCTTCAAATCCAGCATTTTTGTAAGCAGGTCCAGCCATTCTGGATTATCCACTCCACAAGCTTCGAAGGGGGAATGCCAGGGGATGGGCACTGTTGCAGTATTAATACTGGGCTCTTCAACCTCTTAGGCTCATCAGAGTGAGTACCCACATTCAAATACGAACCAAAAGTGTTGCACATATTGTCCTCCTGTGCCTGCATAGCAGGTCCAGCAGATAGCTCAGCCCTGTCTCTCTCCATTCCCACTTTGGGTCCTCACAATCCCCATAGGGTTTTCGCCTCTCATCTGCTGCTGTGTCCTAGCTGCTCAGCCCGACATCCGGGCTGTCTTCGGGGGTTCCCACATACTCCCTTTCTCTGGGCAGTGGCCTTCCCTCTCCTCGGCCACACCTGTAGACTTGTCTCGTCTCCGAAGCTAGTGTGGGTTGTGATGCTTTTTTCTGGGTCCCACTGCCGCTTTTAAAATCCCAAATGGAGTCTCCTCTGCTGCTGTGGCACTGGTTTCTGTCCCTAGGCTCAGGCCAGCCTGTACTGCTGCCTTCCCGCCATTCTTCTTAGGCTGCATGGCTCCTCTCCAACTACTGCTCCCCGACTGCACCCACCCTTCGCTGAGGCAGACTGCCATTTGGAATGCGCTAAATCTTCGCTCATGTAATGGAGTGGTTCACAGAGCGCACAGGCTTACATCCTGCTTCCTCTGTGCATGCTCTTTCTTGCAAAAACCTAGACTTCCACTTTAAAGTGATTCAACAGCCTATTTAAAAAAAAAAAAAAAATTTACTCACCTTTTGTCCCCCACCACTGATCGGTGCTAGTCCGAGCCCCTGCCACATCCAGGCCCTGACCATGGGGCTGCCACGCCCTGTCCATTCATTGCAATGGAGGTAGTGGGCCAAGGCCTGACACTCAATTGTAGTGAATTAAGAGGGCATGAACACACCCTTGACTGATGGCGGGGACGTCTGGCATGGAAGTGCCAGTGAATGGAGTTTGAAGGTGGATCAGAAGAGTTACTGATAGCCAGACTAGTACCTGTTAGCGGCAGGAGACAAAAGACAAAGTATCGAAAAAAATCCTGTGGAGACAACAGATGATTTTTTAACTTAATTCTTTATTAGTCACTTTTCATAATTTGTGTCAACCAAAAGACGATAATACACAGCAGTCTAAGTTTCCCATGAAAATGTTTACACCCTTAATGCTCCCCACTGACTTTTTAATATTGTTTTGTACAAGTTTTGTATTACAGCCTCAAAAAAAAAAAAAAAAAAAAAAAAAAAAAAAAAAAAAAGTCTGTGGCAATCAACAGTTCATCATCCGCCCCACTCACAGACGGAATCTGAATGTTTCTTCTCAATGAGACCACCTTAACCTTAAAGATTGGGACTGAATGAAATTGCAGAAGAATGATCAGGGAAAGAAAAAAAAAAAGAAAAAAAACAGAGAACCAGCACGTGACCATTAAATAAAACGTCCACATCTGGAGGAAGAGAATGGAAGTGGCACTTGGCTCGTACACCAGCTTGCAGCATTGCCTTTGTTCCTATTTCAAGAGCTGAAGATCTTGTGCTGCTTTGCCATACAAGTCAGGAGGAGGCACGTAGGCGTCAGCCTTTTGCAGGATAACAGAAGAGGCAGAAGTCGGCAGGAGGGACATTTATACTACTACACCCCCCCAAATCCACAGCTTACAGGTGTTCCGTCGGGTGGTCTGTAAACCAAACGGATCGTTTTGCCTTAAAGGTTAACTCAAGGACGTTTAAAATGAAAGCTGGACAGGCAGCGTATGAATCCCAACAACCTCATTGTCTCACTTAAAAGGACAACTCATTAACCATCCATGAAAGTTAAAAGTTAGAAGAAACGTTTGACTAATATATAAAGCTTCAAATGGGATTAACCACCAATTTTGCCAGCCCTAGAGTCTTAAAGACTAGGGCTGACCGATCCAGTGCCCCTGGGACATCTGGATTCAGGATGCCCCTCAATTGCCAAATATGCACCTTTCTGGCACTCCCATACTGCAATCCACCACCTTCCTGCAGATGTGATGCACTCCTGTGCCCAGCCATTCAGATAGGGGATGTGGCCACTGGTTTTTTCTCTATGCTGATCTGTTGCTGAACGCCGTACATTAATGTGCACTGCTTACAGCACAGATTAGATGAAAACCCAACATATATCCTGCCGGGCCAGTGGAAAGATACATTTTCAGGGGGGTTCACACAGCAGAGTAAATCAAATGGGGATGCCCCAGGGACAAGAACCAAAAGCTGGATAAACCCTGTCCCAGTCATTTGTGTGCCTGTCATTTCCTGCCGTGCAAGCTGTAGTAGGTTTTTCAGAATTGCCAGGCACATTTTAGACTGGGCTTTTAACCACCTGCTGCTCAGCACGGTCACGTTCTGCTCGCTTTTTCAAGCTTCAAGGTGGAGGGAAAAGTACAGCGGGGAAGATTGTTTTTAAAGAAAGTATATTAGTCAGATATTTCTTTTTTTTTGTAGAATAGCTCATCTCCGGCTGCAGAGTTTTGGGGGGAAACGTCATCATTTTAAGGTGATAAAAATACGTAGTTGCGGCTGGAAGTAGGTTTACCAGTTTAAACTTTAAAATGGGGGGAAAAAAAGCATTTTAGTACAGGACTTAAAAAGGATTGTACAGGCCAAGTGTAAAAACAAATCAATGTAAGCTTACCTATCATGCAAAAGAACAGCTGCTTTAAATAAACCTGCTGTTGCTGAGATCTAGCATTTTTTCTGTAGCTCAGCCACTGGATTTTATGTAGTCTATTTGTGACTACATGTTTGTTTGTCAAACATTTTGATTGGTTTGTTTCACTATTTATGGAATACTATGGATGGCAATCTGTTCTCCTCTTGTACATGCGGTGGGTCCTGATGAAGGGGGCCCCAGTGCACCCCGGAACGTCGACTCACTTCCACTGCTGTACTATGCTTATGATATAGCAATACAACTTTTTGCATGAACTTTTTTGGAGTGCTGGTTCTTCACAAATAGACTGGTATATGCGGCGTCTCCGCGAACCGCGCACCCACACAATACAGAGGGTAAGAGTGCTGCTGTACTTGGAACTATATATTGGATCTTATGTAGTCATTATTTCTTTGGGGGGGGGGGTAGATCTACACAATACAGCAGTGAAAAGATAGACGAGCAAAGCAAGGAGCAGCTATCCACCCCTGCACACAGAAACATCAGTGTGTCCTACACAGTCTGACACAGAGATCAATCCACCTCCCAACTGCTACACAAACTGGTCCTGACTAAATACAACCCAGGAGCTGGCCTACAGGAAAGGGGCCAGATCTCAACAACTGCAGCTTTATTCAGCAGCTCACTGGGATAAACACTCTGCATAGCACATAAGCAATTATGTGTTTATACATAGCCTGGACATTCCGTTAAGGTTTAAAATAGTAGCGCAAGGTCATGTCAGCCAATACCCATTTCTTCCTGATTCATTGTACAGCTGCCAGTCATCCATCTGCCTGTGACCAATTGGGTTTGGACATTCAACCTGAATGGTTGCCGGTGGTGACACGATTGGCTGTGTGGTGACTTGACTTTACTTCCTATTTAAAGCGGCTCTAGGCGTCCCCAAATAAAGCCTAGATTTGATAGACATCCCAACAAGAGCCAGCGAAAAGGATGTGGTGCATTAGTATTTGGCGCACTTGACCCTTATTCTTCTCTAGACACTGAGATGGCGTTTTGCTTGGTGAAGCATAATTTCGAATGAAATTAAGAGGGGAAATTTGCCATTATACACTTTTCTCAAGTAAAGTAAGCAGAGGCCAGTGGTTGACACTAAATTGCCAGCTGGTTGCTGAAGGGGTGTTTTTTCCTACTGTTGAATTTTCTCTCATGTTACCAGGCATAGAAGCAGTTCTCCAGTAACAGAAATCATCACTTATTTGCAATGGGGGGAGACCCATACGCGCTTCAATGTTCCTGTCCCGATCATCTCTCTAATCAGAGCTCCCCTTACCTGCCAGTGCTTTCACATCACTCATCCTACTCCTGAGAGCCCTAATGTATCAGCCGTTATCCCGCACTTCAAAGTCTTGTGCGGGGGTAAGAGTCCACACGGAAAAGCCCGTTATTCCTAAGCAAAAAGCTATAGTGCATGAACTCGAGATTGTGATAGATCCCATGGGAGTGCCAGCATGTACGTAAGTGAGCCTTCTGCCTCTATGCCACCCCTGATCTGTGCTCTGATCGGAAAGTCAAGGGAAAGAAGACTATCCTTTTAAAGGAGGAGAACTCCATTTTTAAAATGAAAGGCCGGCTGCTAACTGAGCTAGTACAACAGCACCATTCCTCATCATTTAAATAGGATGGGGGGGGGGGGGGAGGAATCTTCTTCACAACAAAAGTGAAGTAGGGAAAAAAATAAAAAAGCTACAAAACTGAAACGTAAAAGGTCAGCTTAAAAAAAGCCAAGCCCGACGCCACAAAAATGCATAGACAAGGCCTCAACAAAGACAATTGTCACACAGATATTTGTCAGGATTGAATATTAAAGTCATAGGTGGGCTTCAGAGATGCCTACAAGCTCACATTCACAAGTGGTCCGGGGGGGGGGGGGGGGGCCTTGAAGACAAGTAATGGCTTCACAGGTACTGGACACTTTTTCTGCAAGAGGGTGGAAACAGAGGTTGCGCTTAAATACCTTATGGGCTAAGCTTACAGGGAAAGTCTAGGCAAAGGCAATAATATGGCAGGAAGGAGCTCACCTGAAGCCTGTCTCATGTGCCTCCAATACATTTCCTGCAGCAGTTTTCCCCTCCTTCATTTCCTTTCTCCACAACCACCTCCAAATGTGGTCGCAGGCAAACTTTGGAGACCGGCCTCTGAAGCGTGCAGCAGGAACACACAAGACGTGCTTCAGTTAAAGCGGCCCAACAGTCAAAAATAACTTAAACCAGACCAACACAACACAGAGTTCTCAAATGCATCCTTCCCCAGGGCAATTTAGACTGCTGCATATAAAAATTAATTTACCCTTTTATAACTCTTGCTGTGGAAAATGTTAAAAACAAGATGGTGGCTCATGCATTTGCACGTCACCTGCAAATAGGAAGTACTATCATTTATGTCAGTTGGGAGAGGAAGCTCCACAATGGCCGCTACCTTTCTTTTCCAACTGTGCCAGGCTGTTGGTCCGGTTTAAGCTCCTTGCTGCCTTATAATTACCATGACATGGACTGTCCCTTTATTTCTCAAGAGGAGCAGAGAGGGAATTCCCACTACTGCATTTTACTTTACACATGCTGAAGTTCTCCTTTAAAACTTCCTCCATCTAAAGTCTCACCCGATAGCAGCCTCCTCCCAGGATGCACAGCAGATCTACAAAGAACTTAGCAGCATTAACAAACACAAAACAGGTATGGGATACTGTCGGAAGGTGCAGATCAGTCTCCGTACCGTGAACGTCACATCCATCACACTATCCAATCGGTCATCAACCCGCCCACGTGGGAGGTCTCTAGCGTCTTCACAGACCTGACCCAACGCCATGCAATGGTCGTGCACAGATCATTGGTGTAGACAGCAGTAGCACAGAGCACGTAATAAAAGATGCCATGTCACATGAAAGGCTGCAGAAGGAGCAATAATAAAAAGAGCTTGGAATCCAGAGGAAGGCGTGAGCTGATGCAGGGAGCAGCAGCCATCTCTTAAGACTCAGGACATAACCAATAACGGTAATCTAAAAACAAAAAGATATCCCCCCCCCCCCCCGGCCTCCCTCCTGGAGAGTGAGCTAAGGAGGGAGCGTGGAGATGTGTCCGCTGGAATACACAGTGGAAGATGAGGGGGGAAGGGAGAATAAGAACACAAATTCCCATGAGATCCGTCCGGAAACAATCAACTCAGATTCCCGACGGGGAAAGTGAAGCAGGAGGAGGCCCGGCTGCTTCCTCCTGAGGCGAGGGAGAGGAGAGGCAGCAGTGTCCTTTGCTTTGCACTCACTGCTTCACGCAGGATGTCCCTCTACCTTTTTTTTTTCTTTGTTGTCTGTACCCCAAAGTGCAACCGTAGGCAATTCCAGGGGCAGAGGCTCCAGCCCAAAGTTCCTTCATCTCGGGTGGGGTGGGGCGAGAGTAGGTACGGCACCATCTTATTGCCAGGACTGGGGGGGGAAGTTGCTGACTTCGGCTAGGTCCTGCATAGCTGAGCCCTTATGGTTATATGTCAACTTGATCCGCATGCGAAGCTGTTGCTGTAAAAAAAATAAGTAAATAAAGGATAAAAATGAATGCTAGTATAAAATAAGCGCTAGTAAGCAGATTTGAAGTTCCTTCACAGTCTGGTATGGAGATGCATCAGCAAAATATAAATGTGACAGACTCTGCCTTTGGATTTTAAAGGCGCTGTTTCTGCATAGACCCATTACTTTCATTTTCTTGAGCATGTCCCAGACAGACTGCCATTGTGTTATTGATTGCTTTACAGACTGCCATTGTTGATTGTATTACAGACTGCTATTGTTATACTGATTGTGCTACAGACTGCTATTGTTATACTGATTGTGCTACAGACTGCTATTGTTCTACTGATTGTGTTACAGACTGCTATTGTTCTACTGATTGTGTTACCAGCAGAGTTGAGGGATTGTGTGCCCTGCTCCCATTGGTCTGTGGGTTTGTCATGCAGTTCTCCATCAGGTCCACGGGGGAGGTCCCCTTGCATGGAGCCTTGCATATAAGGCACAGTGTGGCACTAATAAAGTTCAGTTCATCTTCACCCTCAATACTGAGTTCTGTCTCTTATTGGGGGAAACGCTATATTACAATTCACTAGCCCTTGTAAGGGCTGTTCCTGGTTCCACACGGATGACCCTGGGATTCCTGCAGCACCTCTCACCATTGGGAAAAGGACGTCTCTGGCGGGGAAGCCCTCCGGCGATAAAGGTTATCGCTACAATAAACTAAGGTTGGATAGAGGAACCAGAATTGCTGCAAGGATAATTACATCCCCACTGGCTCCATGCTTCATTAAAGCCTCAAAGTGGGTGTGGGTCCAGCCCCATTTAGGCAGGTGGGGGGGCATCCATAATGCCAGAGCCTCCATCATGCATCGCCCCAGAACACCTCGCAATTCTTACCTTAACCTTGAGCCTCAGCTGGGAATGCAGCACCATGATTGTCCACTGGCATGTGGGCAGACCTTTTCACCATTTCCAGCTGAGGAGTGAAGAGAAGGTAAAAACTGGAGACGTTCTGTGGGGCGATGGGGGCTCTGTGATTCTGGAGATCCACCCTGTCTGAATGCAGTTGGACCAACACCTGTTAGAGGGAAATTGGGTGTGGGTCTGCTTTATTGATCAATCTAATTTTAGCCTTGAGGATCAGTACATGTATGTCCTCCTTTGCGTTCCAGCAGTAAGGCAGGTATGTGGGAGATCAGGTGGATGTGCAGATGAGTGGATGAACGGTGAGGCAGATAGGTGGGAGTTCAGATGGGTGACTGGGCGGTTCGGTAGGTGGGTGGACAGACAGGTGGGTAGGTAGGTGGATGGACAGATGGGTGGCTTGGCAGTCAGACAGACAGGTAGTTGGGCAAGCGGGCAGTAGCGTGGGTAAGCAGACAGGCAGGCAGGTGAGTGGGCAGGAATACAGGCCGGTAGGTAGGTGGTCCTGGGCTGCAGCTAAGTAATGACATCTTGGTGGGAATTGGGCAGGTAGCACAGACATCTAAGTGGCGGATTGACACAGTGGGGTATCCAGATTCGGAATGCCCCAGAGAAAATCCAGCCCCGGAATCCATTAGCTTCAAGGCTGGCCACTGGTGGAGTTTGTTCCGCTTTAACCTGATATTCTCTCACTTTCTCTGTAACCCACTCATAGACATTGCTTTAAGTTCCATTTCAAGAAGCATTACCAACCTTCTGGGGGTTCAGAACTTTTATGACCTGTGTAACACATCCAGCATTAAAGGGTGGAAGGATATTACTGCTAGGAGAAAGGAGCTGCAGCTGGAACGTCTGTAGGGTGAAGAAACAGAAAAGTATTATGGCCTGTAATAAAACGGTAAACAGTTCAAGCCCACTGCATTTTGAACGACGTGCATCATGGGTTGTTAAACCAGACCTACACCTGTTTTTTTTTTTTCTAACAGGCGTTGGTCCCGCAGACAGCATCCCGAATTCTGGAGCCCCCCCCCCGACGCCCAATCTCCTTACCTTCAACTTCGGGAAAGGAGTCCCACGATTGGCCGCTGGCAAGCACGAGGGCAGGGCATTCTGGTGGCCGGCACCTAGGACGCGACCATGGCCAACATGACCGCCTAGTGACCAATCGCGGGACTCCTTTTCCAGCACTGGTGAAGGTAAGGATATCAGGTGTCCTGGGGGGTTATGGCTCCAGCATTCTGGATGCCTCTCCAAGCTTGTTTTTATGGGTGTTGGTCTGGTTTAAGTTATAGCTTTTCTGCAGAAATAGGGGCACATTGCAGACCTGTAAAATGTATTTCCCTTTATAACTATTCTGAGAAACAGACCCAATGGGAGCTGGATTCTCTGTGAAAGATAGAATTAACAATCCCACCCCAATATACATAAACCAGCTACCCAAATGGAACATAAATGCTTAAGGCAGGAAAATTCACTCGCATTTCCACCTCATTTATGACAGCTGACTCAGTAACTGAACATACAAATGTTTTTGGCGTGCCCACAACCTCCTGGACATTTTGAGTGCCTCCCCTAGAGAGGCACTACTACCCCTGCAGTAAACTGGCCAGATACAGCCCAAGATGGATCTCCTCATGCAGTAGGCTTGCCAAAATCTCCACTACAATCCTTAAAAGGAGCACTAACGTGAAAAATGGCCCAATGATAAAAATCCATATAATTATGCTGGATGGCAGGAGGAGGGGTCGCTTATACACCTGAAATCAATATGGAGCCAGCCTTGTATGGTTTTTATTTTGAAGGAAGAGGAAAATCAGGGGTGACAGGCTCTGTCACCCCTCATACACTAAACCAGTCACCACTGGATTTTATTCCTATCAGGAGAAGAAACCACAAGCTTGGCGGGAGTTTATACAGTTTGAGTGTATAAGTGACCCCTCTTCTCATTAACCAACGTGTTTAACTGGATTTTTAATATTACACAATTTCGCAATAGTGCTCCTTTAAAGAGACTCCTGGACTAAGCTAAAGCTATGAAGAAGGGTAATATCATAAGGGTAAATACTGACACAAACAGGGAGACAAATCTGGCTAAAGAACACTGGAGCATAATTCTTCATGAACAAAAAAAGGAAATGTGTACTCACCGGTCAATTCATTTTCTCGTCATCTTCCATTCCGAGCCACCACGATCAGCAACACGTGGGTTAACCTCAGCCGTAGGCAGGGACTGCAATGAAAACAATCTAAGCTCCTGCCGGCCTATATAGGGCAGGCTGTGGCCGGACACCCCCAGTTAATTAAAAAGCAGTCCAGCCATAGATCCGGAAGAGAAGCGATGCTAACCTGAGTGTATTGCACCTTCTGCATAACCATATGTCCCAACATGGCTTCAGCTGATGCCCTGACATCAATTTGCACAACTGGTCCACACTCGCCTGGTGCTGGCAGGCCCAAGATGTGGCGAACTCCCTGCTACAGTGAGCAGTGACTTAGAAGGGGCCTCCTTACCCTTGCAGACGTAGGCTTGTATGACCGCCTGCCTGATCCATCTGCTGAGAGTGGACCTGGCAGCCATCAGGTCCCTCCATGGTCCTTATGGGATAACAAACAAAACGTCCATCTTGCATACATCCTGCTTAGCCGCCAAGTAATACTTTTAATGCCCTGACATACAGGAAGTGCAGGAGTTGCTCCCTTTGAGTGGGGTGTGGACAGAAAGAGGGTAGTATGATCTCCTGATTTAAATGAAGGGAGAGACCGCCTTGGGCAAAAAAATAATGTTTAACTTTGAACAGGGCCTTGTGCACCACCAAAAAGGGTGACTTCATAGATAGTGAAGCCAACTCTAAAACGCGCCAGATGGAGGAGATCGCCACAAGAAAAGCCACCTTCAAAGTGAGGGAGAATAGCTAAGAGTATTGAGTAGAAGCCACAGTCCCTTTGGGGGCACAGGTACTACAACGCCACGTTCCAGCAGGACATTTTTGGTGTTTTTGCAAACAGCCGCTGTTTCCACCATGCGGGAAGTATACCCGGAAGAGATAACTTTCCGGATCCAGGCTTTGGATATGCAATCACTCCCTCCACCCGGTTGGGTGAGATCGCCCAGTCAACCCTGAGAGGGCTTAGCTAAGGGTTTAGGTCTGCTGCCCCATGGGGACTTGGGCTTACCCTGTGACTTCCTTTTCCCAGAATTGTCTTTGTGGCACCTGTAGTCAGTAGATTCTCTGAACCTCTGGAAGGGCCGCAAATTGTCCGACTTCCAAAATGAGGTCCCCTAATTCAGTTTCTGCGGAAGCCTAGTTGATTTACCCTCTGTGGTTTCCTGACCAGGTCATCCAGAGGTTCACTGAAAAGGGGAGGGCAGTAAGCGTCTTTTTGGAGGCAGCATCAGTCGACCACTGCTTCAGCTAGACCATGCGCCGCAAGGTGACTAACAAGACCAGACCCCTAGTCACCAGGCGCATCATGTCACCAAATCTCCATAGCAAAGAAGTTCACGCAGTGAGGAAGAGCACGATATCCCCTTCTTTAAACGCCTCCTCTGCTGTCCCATCCAGACTTTGCCTGGCAGCAATGTGGCGCAAGCCGGGCACAAAGCCGACCCCACCATGGAGAACGCATGCAAAGCAAGCAGGTCCAACTTCTTATCCACTAGACCTCTCAAGGCAGCACTATCCGAAGTAGGGATCAGAGTATGCTGAGCCTGCCCCAATATTGGATCGTCTACCTCAGGTGGTGATGACCAGAACCTTAACCGCTTCCTCCAGGAAGGGGTATCTGGCATCCAAAATCTTAGGGAGAGACGGAAGTTTACCCAGCTTCTCCCACTCCTTTTCCACCAGCCTGTCAAATGGGAAAGACTGGAAAACACCTGCCTGGCCTTTTGCCGCTTGTAAGGCTCACTCCACCACGTCTGCTGTGGCAGAGGGTTAGCCAGGTGCAGGACCTCCAAAATTGCCTCTTTAAGCTCATCGACCTACTCTGTTGCATGATCCGAATGGGTAAGTCCGACTCCTCTCAGCTGCTGGACAACACCTCCCCCCCCCCCCCCCCGACCGTCTGGAGATCGAATTGCTAAAGATGTCCTAGCAGTTGAAGCAGGAATCCTCGGAGCACACAGTCTGAACGTGCTTTCGCTTAGCAGTAGCCTTCCTGTCTGGTCTGACAGAGACGATCCAGGGTGCCCCAGGGGACCAGGGCTAGCCACCATACTCTCCAAACGTGCCACCCTGACCACCACCTCTTTAGTCAAGACCCTGTCGATTGGCCCACCCTGGGACAAGAATTGACCCGGCAGGCCCCCGAGGAGGTATGCTCAAAGGAGTCTGAGCTGGAAGACGCAGGGGAAACAGGATGGTCCGGGGGAGGTACGGAACCTGCCAACTGCGTAAGGACTGCAGAGCAACTGCTGCACATGGCCACTCGCCCGAGGCCAGTGGCGCTTGGCACATGGGACACATAGTACCACCCTCCATTTGTGTAAGAAGCCCCAGTGCCTCTAATGTCCCTGACATAGTAAGATGGTGTGGAAGGCCCCAGACCTCCCTGCCTGTCGCCCGTGACCCAGCCTGCCCACACTACACAGAAAGAAATTACCCCCCCCAGACAATGGAGATCAAACCACATGGAAAGGATGTGGCAGCTTCTGGACCCCCACCCTGGAACACAAGAAAACACACATCAGAGTCAGATTTCCGATCTGATAAGGCAAGAAGTTGTGCCCCTAGGTGAGCCCTACCTGACCAGGGTGGAATGATCCTCAGCCAACAGAAGATCTGCAGAAGCAAAGCAGGCCAGTAGCAGTGACAAGAGGAGTCTTGGGTGTCCCAGGCAGTAGGAGGAACCTCTGGCACCATTCCAAAATATCAGTGTCTCATGCTGAAAGAAAGAGGAGAGGGGGCAGAGCCACGGACCACACAGATGTGTTAGCCTTGTTCCCTCCATTCTCAATGGCCAGAAGCCTAGAAGCCATGCGCCTGCCCGATCCCCACAGTATTCATTGGCAGGCCACCTCCGTGTTTTTTAAGAGGAATCCCAGAAAAAACATGCATCATATCAATAATATAACTAATATAAACAAATACTTAACCTGGGTGGAAGAAGGACGCCGTCCTGGAGGACTACTGGAAAGGCAATTGGGTTTTCCCAAAACATCCTCCAGGATGGCCCAGCTGTTGATTAACGAGGAATCCTACCAACGCCCTACCTTAGGGATGGGAAATCATCTGAAAAAACTTGCTGAACACCTGTCCCGTGTCTGAAAAAGATTGACTCTATAGTCTCTATGGACTCTTGGGGAAGCCCAAGCTGCTCTGCAAATCTCCTCCAGAGAAACGCATGACCAATTAACCCAAGAAGCAGAAACAGCCCTGGTAGAGTGTGTTCAAAGGAACTTCAGAGGCAGACTCCCAGAAGATTCATAAGCTAACTGGATGGCTTCCCTAATCCACCCAGCAATATTGGCCTCAGAAGCGTGCAGACCCTTATTCTTTCCTGCAAAAGAAAGTAAATGATCGGATTGCCTCCTGCTCAAGGTACAATCCAATAATTGTGGCAAAGAGATCCACTGCGGGGGAGCCCAATAAGACCACCAACTGCCTGAACACATTCTGGTTTCGTTCCCAAGAACCCTTGAGTGCAGCTGGGCCCAAATGACCGCTGGGATGGCTGAGGACACGAGATTCTGGGATGTCCCTGCACGTATGAGGATAGGAACAATCTTCTAGACTTTAGTCGGTGGAAGAAAGGTTCTCTCCTGTAAACGGTTGATCTGATACGCTAGGTAAATGCAATTCGTTTAAAGAATCAGGCTCGACTTTTCCTTGTTTATGGTCCACCCAAGATCTGAAAGGAGGGACAATTATCTTCACATTGATTGCGATTTTTTTTCTCTGGACAGTGAAAAGAAGGAGGTCATCTAGGCTTGTCACTATTCCAATCTGCTTTAGACTCAAAAATACCATGGCTTCCGCTAAAATCTTTGTAAATATTCAAGGTGCCGATGACAGGCCAAAGGGCATTGCTCTGAATTGCCAGTGATAGGTGATTACTTCTATCATTATTGCAAATCTCAAACTTTCTGTGAGCTGGAAAAATAGGAACATGCAGATAAGCATCCTACAGATCTATAGAGGCCATCCAGACGCCCTGAAAATAGATATCTTTGAACGTAAAAATTGACTCCATACGGAATCCCTTGAAGTTGATGTCTTTGTTTAACTGTTTCAGGTTCAGGGTCATCCAAAATTTTCCTGATGGTTTCTGAACCAAAAACACGCAGGAAAAAAATCCTGTTCTTTTCAGGTGCTATGGCACTTCCTCTATGTTAACCCCTACTGGGCATATTTCAGGACTGCAGTTTGGGATTTTGAGGAGGCTAAAAGTGGACCAAAACCCAGGATTCTGACTATCCTGGGTTTTGGTCCTTTCCCCCAGAGCACCCCGCTGCGTAAAATCCTCCAGTTCACCGAAATTAACGAACCTCCTCCCGGTCCTACAGCGCATGCGCGGCCCGCTCGTCCAATCAGCATGCTCGGAGCCACATCCCCCGCTTCACTCTAACAGGGAGCGTGCCCTGGCGTGGCACATTCCTAGAGGGATAGTGGGCAGGACCTTTGGAAACTGAAGCCCCGGAAAGCCCACTGGGAAAATCTCTGCTTTTTGGCTTCAGCATGAGGTGGATGAAGATGTTTCCTCTTGGCTGGAAATTTCTTCCACACCTTCGCTGAACGAGTTAACACTTTTCAAGCTCCGAGCCAAACAAAAGCTTACCCCTCAAAAGGATAACGCACAAGTGTGACTTAGATGACTGGTCTCCTTGCCAGGTTGTGAGCCAGACGGCTCTATGGGCACAATTAACGAAGGCCATACTCTTAGCACTGGCCCTAATTATTTCAGAGGCAGCTTTAGAAATGAAACATACTGCCTTAGAAACAAATAGTAGGGCATCCAAAAACTCCTCCTTTGGAGCATCACCCGATATGCAATTTCTGACCGAATTTCCCTAATAAGATTTGGTGTCCTCTAGGGAAGACTTAAATTTCCCGGGGTGGGAGGAAGTCCCTGAAGAAGAAGCTTCTGATGCCTTCCCTTTGCCTGCAGAATGGACTGACTCATCCGAAGTGGCATAGATCTCCTCCTCTTCGTCTGAGGACAATTCCTGCCTGTAAATAGGAACACCCCCCCCCCCACCCCCAAGTCTTTAGGACTTGGAGGGGTGGTCTACATCTGCATGCCCCACTGTGTGAAACACGGATCACACGATTCACTACCTGTGACTTGGGGGGGGGGGGGTGTCACAAAGTGGAGCATCCCGATTTGGGATTCCCTAAAAAAAGATCAGTGGCTGGCCATGGAGTCTTTTACACTTTAGACTCCAGGAAAGGCCGTTCCATTTAAAGGATCCATAAGCAGCATAAACTGCACATTAAAAGCCCGCTCCTTCCCCTCGGCCCTGAGTGTAATAACCAAGTAAACCCAGAAGGAACACAACCTGTAAACATCTAACCCAGTAGAACGTCAATATGTAAAAAGGGTGGGATGTAGGACACCATCCTGGTGGACTATTGGAAATTCCATTACAGGTAAGCTAATTGGGGTTTTGCCCAAAAGAGGCTAAGCGAATAATAATAATAGAACAGTCTTATCTCAGGGTGGGGAGATGGCCTGCAGGATCTTCCTGCTGAACCCCTGCTTCATATCGGTGGATAGGTTGACTCTAATGTTTCAGGAAGGTGTGCTGTGAAGCCCTTGTGGCTGCCCTGCATATATCCTCCAAAGAGGCTCTAGACCAATTGGCGCAGGAAGTGGAAACTGCTCTGGTGAAATGTGCTTGCAAGGTCTGAGGGGTCCTGCACATCTGAATTCTGATAGATCAACTGAATAGCTTCCCTAATCGATCTTGCAATGGAAGCCTTAGAAGCCTGTAGCACTCTATTCTTTCCTGCAAAGGACACCAATACGTGGTCGGATCTTCACCATCCTGATGTCCGAACTAAGTAAGTCAAAACTATTAGTCTAGCATCCAAGAGATACATCTGGTCATTACTGTTTGAGAAGTATCTGTTGGAGATTATTAATACCCACTAAACAAACCGCCTGAGACCTGTGAAATTCATAGGCAATCCTTGGTAGGTACAATGGATCAATGCCTAAGGTTCCTTAACTGATAAGGCCTGTAAATCACTAATTCTAGTTGTGGAAATGATAGCTAAAATGAAAGCCACCGAGCGACGAAAACTTTATTGCCACATAGTTCAGAGGCTCAAAAGAAGGAAATGTAAGGGCCTTCAAGAATAAGGATAAATCCCAAAGAGGAAAGGCATTAGAATCAACCGTCTCCATATAGCAAGATAAACAAAAAATCAACGGTTGTCTTGTTGTTCCAAAATACAGAAAGAGCCGCTACTTGCACTTTTGGGGTGCTGATTTTCAGACCCAAACCGGCCCCTTCCTAAGAAAACTTTACGAAGGAAACAAAACTAAGAAAACTTCTTCTAAACATTCCCATAAATCTTACGGGTAAACCTCTTTTTTGCTCTGGAGCAAGGTCTTAATCACTCGACCAAGTCTTTGCTATGTAACAGCCTCCATTCAGGGTTCAAGTCGTCAGGTTGAGGTTCTGAACCTGCAGATGCGACACCGGACCCTGGTGCAACAAATCTGGGCTCAGTGGTAGCTTTATAGGAGGTATCACTGCCATCTGTTGGCGTAGCAAGAACCACAACCTCCTTGGCCACCAGGGAGCAATGAGAATTACCTGAGTCCATTTCACCATAATCTTGCTTATGACCAGGGGAAGGATTTGGAAGAAGCAAGCGAAGTGTAGCAAAGACTGAATCGACTCTTGATTTTTCAGTAGAGAAATGAAGACTGCATTTTCAGTTTACTTTGTTGGCAAAAGATCTATTTCTGGTGAACCCCAGAGATTTACAAGGCCCTTGAAGACTGTCTGGTTTAATTGCCACTGCCTGAGCTCTATCCTGCTGGAAGTCAACTACCGCTTATGGTCCGCTCGTAAAGAAACTGCAATCTCTTCCAGTCTGTAGCAAATTCTTACTGCCAGAGAACTAAGGTTGAAGGATCTTGTATCTCCCTGATAGTTCAGATAAGCCACAGCAGTGGCATTGTCTGAAATGATCAGGACTTCTCACCTGCTTATCTCTTTCTCCAGGTGACTCAGAGCTAACTGAAACACCATTAATTTCCTGAAGTTTGACAACTTTGTGGCCGTGGGACCGGACCAGATTGCCTGGACGTGGCTACAGGGAGCGTGAGCTCCCCAACCAGAGGGGGCACTCTTACAAGTTCCTGTGCAAGCCATGCTTTGACATGGAAGCTCAATGAGCCTCCAGGCCATGTAATCATGCATGTGCGTGCGCGAGAGAATTGAGAATTCCCGACCCGTGGGTTCCTAAGTCCGCCGCTGCTTCATTCCAGACCATGTCTAGGCCTTTCTCCCTTAAGGTCAAGTCCGGAGACCCCTGTACACCCCAGCAGGTAAAACACAACAAATGAAACATACTCACCTGCTGGCTAACAAGTAGCCCCCACACGTTCCCACATTCCCACTGAGCCTGTCAGGCAAAAGAAATGGAATCCTAGCCCAAAAATGGGTCCTAGCCTGGAGACTGCCATCCGGACAAGTTCTAGGGAAGGGAACTCCTAGGTGAATGGTGAAGGAGAGGGGAGGGGAACTGCTAACCCGGACAGCAGTGGGTCACCCTGAGCACCACCGTAGCCCTGTCAGGAAGAGAGGAGGAGTCCGGGCTGCCATTCTCCACAATAAGAACAAAAAAACATGACAATGTCATCCAGCCTGTTTCCTGGGAGAGGAAACACAAAGCACTGAGACCTGGGAGGGAGGACAGGCTTTTAATGTTGTCCTTTTTGTGTTACCTCTTCCAGGTGAGAGGTCATACTCTGCTAGCCGTCCTGGAGTACATTTGGGTAAAAATGGAATAAACGGCTTCCCATGGTCTCTCCTATAATAATATTATTAAATATTATTTGTTACTGTTAAAATGATGCCATTATATTTTCAATACCTTTGGTACTGCTGCCTGAAACACGTAGTCTGTCATCTCGCTGTCTGTGCTGTTGAATGCCTGAGTTGTAATGACGGTCACACTCGCATTCGTGCTGGACCTTTCGAAGTTAAAGTCTATTTTCAGGCCATTCTTATTGTAGGCCGTGATGGGTGGTATACCTGCAGAGACAAAGCACTGGTTTCTCATTCATTATTTTATAGTGCTTTTGTTCCTCGATTTTTACTAGGTCCCCAACGCTCCCTCGAGAGAAGAAAACTGACCTGAAATATCGTTGAAAAGTGGCTGCGCAGAAAGGCCATCTAGCAAAAGTGGCGGTGCTGCCATCTGAGGGACTGGTGCTGGTGGGGCTGCAAAGGAGGAAGACTGATTATTAAACAGGATAATGAATAATTAGGGAAAACTGTTCTACTAATCCAACAAAAACAGTTTGTTCAGAAGCGTGCTTCCAAAGATTGTCTACTCCTCTCCATGTATCCACAACCACACACCAATTGTGGTCACAAACTCCCCTGTCCTTCACCCCAATATTCGCGAACTCAACAAGTACCATCTCTGTGGTTTGCCGGGAGTTCAGGGGGACAGGAGAGGCTGTGTAACCACATTTGGAGTGCGGCCAGGGAAGAGGCTTTAGGTGACTTGCTTGCTGCCTTATCTCGAAGTAATTTTTTTGCTCTGGGCTTTCACAAAGATCCTACATGTAGAACGTGTCAAAAGCTGTCAGGGTGCACTTCAATCTCTTGTAACATGACAAGTGTCCAACAAGGCAAAAGGCTTCAGGGAAGTGGTTACATACTTAGCCGGTTCGACTTGTAATGTAGCCAGGAAACCAAATGGGTGTCTAGTTGGGATCGAGTCATTTGGCAGAATTTGTATTACTAACCTCCAAGATTTAGGTCTCCCAGTAAATCCAGAAGCTCGCCGCCAACGCTGGTTTGCTTTGGTGGTGGTGGTGGCAGTAGGTATGACCAGTGAAATCTCATTTCCTCCTAGCAAGTCTAATAAATCGTTGGCCTGAGAATAAACCAAACCAGATTTAGTACACAAGAAAAATAAAAAACTACACAAGTATGGATGCTTCTGTGGAAAATGCAGGACTTCTAGAATCTTCAGGATTGTGGACTCAATAAAGTTGATTGCGCTCCTGGGTACAACCGCCCCCTTTTTTTAAAGAGGAACATCAGCCCTAAAATGAATGTGGCCAATCCCCCCACCACCCCATCGGGCCCTGCTTACCTTTTTGGATGTCGCTGGCTGCTTCAGGGCAGATTCTCTAACCCCCCCCCCCCCACCCCCCCGTCGCTGAATAAAAAGTCCTATGCCGTTCAGTGAAGTCTCATGGCTTTTCGGCACCTCCCCTTGCATCCCATTCACAAGCCCTGTGCAGGCACGAGTCCAAGGGACCCAGAAGTTGGATGCACAGCCGAGGTAGGTGCCAGAAAACTTAAAACTTGAGGGGGGAGGCAGCAGTCCAGTGAGGTTTGGGGGAGATTTTAACCTGCCGATGTTCCTCTTTAATGACTGTTGCCAGTTTGTTACAAGCTGTAAATATAAATGTTAATCATTGAACCCAAGAGCACTACAGGAAAAAAGAACAACGTACAGCCATTAACACAGAGTGACCTGCATCCTCCACAGAAGCAATCATTTTTACAGTAAGTACTAAAACTGTCTTTTCTTCTGCTTCATGTGGCGGATGCAGGGCATTTCACCATCATCGATGGGATGTCCCAAACCAGTTAGAAACAGGGTGGGTATGAGTAAAAAATACCATTTTGTGAGTACTCACCTGAAAAATGGATATTGTTGGTGTGCCACACACCCCGGTTCACTTCTTAAATATTCATCACTTAATGGGTTAATCCACCGCAGGTGACGTAGTGCAGAGAGGAAGTCTTGTAACGAGCCCCCTTCCGGCCTATATATACCTGGTACCTCTGTTCAATCACCAGTATATTCAAAAAGCAGTAATACAAGGTACCAGTATTCCACCAGTAACCTCCAAAATCAATTTCGATATAAATAAAAAAGGGCTTCACCATATAAATGCTTCGGTAATACCGAAAAGGGCGGGTGTGAAGCGGGGTGTGTGGCACACCAACAATATCCATTTTTCAGGTGAGTACTCACAAAATGGTATTATTCTTGGTGTGCCACACACCCCGCTTCACTTCTTAAATATTCATCACTTAATGGGACATCCAAAAGCAGTGTCCACAAGGGAAGGGCATCTCAAGGCCAGGTGAAGCATAACTTAAATGACTGCAGTCTGCAGAACTTTGCGGCCAAAAACAGCATCCGCTGAGGCCCGCACATCAACTTTGTAAAACTTAGAAAAAGTGTGAACAGAAGACCAGGTGGCGGCCTTACAAACCTGTTCAACAGAAGCTTGGTGCTGAAAAGCCCAAGACGCCCCAACAGCGCGAGTGGAATGAGCAGTAATACGAAAAGGGGGAACTCTTCCCTTAGCAGAATAGGCCGCAGTAACGGCCTGACGTATCCACTTGCTAATGGCAGATTTGGCTGGTGCCAAACCCTTCTTAGGCCCATGGGGCACAACAAAAAAGGAATCCGTCCTACGGAAAGGAGACGTGATAATCAAGTAGTACTTAACACAGCGTACTACATCCAAACAATGCAAAACCCTCTCTTTGTCATTCTTAGGATTAGGACACAAGGAGGGAAGAACAATATCTTGGTTCAAATGAAAAGCAGAAACAACCTTAGGAAGAAAGTCTGGCTTGAACCGAAAGACCACTTTATCCTGATGCCTCTCGAAGTAGGGCGCCTGGATAGTTAAGGCCGCCAATTCTGAGACACGCCGGACAGAAGTGATCGCTACCAAGAAGACAATCTTCTGAGTCAGGGTAGACAAAGCAATATCTTGCAAAGGCTCAAAAGGAGGAGCCTGAAGAGCCGAAAGAACCAAATTCAAATCCCAAACAGGGAGTAATGGTTTCCTGGGAGGTCGCACATGCGTAACCCCCTGGAAAAAAGTTTTAACTAAAGGTTTAAACGCAACACGCTTCTGAAGAAAGACAGATAAGGCAGAGACCTGCCCTTTCAATGTACTTAGCTGGAGACCAGAGTCCAGCCCTGACTGTAAAAACTCCAGAATCCTGGGGACCGAAAGGACCCTACAAGGAAAAGATCTTATCTCACACCAAGTGATATAGGCTTTCCAAGTCCTATAGTAGGTGATGGAAGAAGACTTCTTCCGGGCACTGATCAGAGTCTTAATGACTGAATCCGAAAGACCCTCCTCCTTCAGGATGGAGGTTTCAGCAGCCAGGCCATCAAACCCAGCGCTGGTAAATTGGGGTAACACAATTGACCCTGAGTGAGCAGATCGGGCCGAAGAGGCAGAATGAACTGGTCCACTGCCAGCCAAACGATGTCTGCGAACCTTATTCGTTTTGGCCACTTTGGGGCCATGAAAACGGCGTACACCCTTTCCAGAGCCAACTTCTGAAGAACTCTGTCCAGCAAGGGCCACGGAGGAAACAGGTATAGAAATCCCAGAGCTCCTCAGTTCAGGGACCTGACGTCCACTGTCAGAGCCAGAGGATCCCAGGAGAGTGACACGAAGCTCGGGAGCCTGTGATAGTGATGAGGGGTCAACAGGTCCACCTCCGGAGTCTTCCATTGGAGACACAATAAGAGAACCACCCGAGGATGGAGAGCTTATTCTTCCAGACGGGGAGAGCACTTGCTCAACCGGTCCGCTACCTGTTCCATCACCTCTGGAATGTAAACCGCCAGACAGGGAACATGGAACACTGCCCATGTCTGGATCAGGGACATTTCTCTGATGGGTAAGTGGGGCCTCCACTGCCCCTGAAGCCGCAGCTCCTTCCAGAATCTGTCCCATCCCGACAGACTGGTGTCCGTGGTGACACCTCTCCAAGGGAGGGTCAGGAAAGACCTGCCCTATACAAGATTGGTCGAGACCAATCACCACAGGAGGAACTGCCGTACACGGGAGGACAATTGGAAGGACTGATCCAACAACAGAGGTTGCTGGACCCAACACGCTAGCAGAAATAGCTGAAGCGTTCTTGTGTGAATTTGGGCAAAAGAAAGACACACTCCGTCTTGATGAGAGTTCAGGCCGGGATGAACCGATCCCCTGAATGGACCGCGAGGGAGGGTGAGACTCGAATTCCAGGTTGTGACCTGTCGACACTACCTCCTGGATCCATCTGCCTAGAACCACATGGTTCCAATGGTAGAAGTGTCGCAATAGTCCCCCCACCTGCACGGGTGAGGGCAGCCCCTCATTGCTGAGTGAGCTTATCAGCAGGCTTGGGCTTGGTGCCCCAGGACTGAGTGGGCCGGCCACGGCCCCTCCCCCGAGTCCAACCTGCGCCACTGGTAGCGGGAAAGGACGTAACTTTGCCCGCTCCGAACCTTTGAAAGGAAGGCCTACTGGAACTTGCCCCCCTGAAGGGACCACGAGGCCTTTTGCGTTGTGGCATCTTACCATCTTTTGCGACTGAATCAATTTTCTCCCCAAACAGACGCAACCCCAAAAAGGGGAGAGCTGTGAGTACCTTTTTGGAAGCCGTGTCTGCTGACCACGGACGCAGCCATACTGACCTGCGAATAGCCACCAGCATAGCTGCCGCCTTGCTACTCATAGTCAGCGCATCGTCCTGAGCGGCCAGGACATAAGCCACAAAAGATTCACACTGCTTAAGTGCAGTGAACTGTTTGCAAGCGGGATCAAGATCCTCATATAGCCCCTGAATTAGGGACTTAATTGCCAATAGAAGAAGGGCTGAAGCACATACCGGGCGCAATGCTGACCCGGAATAGATAAAACCATGTCGAGCGTATTGGTCAATCCTGCGATCTTCCCCATCTTTGGGGACAGTGGTCTCAGCAGATTGTACCATAGCCGAGCTGGAGAGTCCTAGCACAGGGGTATCGACGTCCGGAGGGACAGACCACAGCTTCACCAACTCTGGTGGAAAAGGATAACGCTTTTCCCAACTGGAAGGAATTCCAGATAACCGTGTGGGATGTTCCCATTCCTTAAGAACCACCCTCTCAAAGTGGTGCTGTCTGGGAAAAACCAAACTCGGCTGAGGCTCTTTAAATAACTGACCCTTTGGCGGGGCGGCCGCCTCAGGCGTATCTAAACTCAAAATATTAAACATTTGAGCCAGAATGGAGGGGGTGTCAAAAACAATCCCCTCTGACCAATCGCCGATCTCATCAGCCACATGCTGACCTGTCGGCTCATCTGACTCCGACGGGAGTTCATCCTCGTCAGGGGATCCATCGGACCATTCCACAGGTTCACAAAACTGGTCCTGTGGAGCCGAAGGTACCGGAGTCAGGTGCCTTCGTTTTGTAGCGGTCTTCAACGCTGCTTTAACGGGCATAATTTTCCGGGGGAAGGGCTGTGCTGCCGCCTCGGAATGCGAATCCCCACTTTTGACAGTGTCATGCGGGGTCCGGAATAGGGAGGGAGAGGTAGGAGAAGATGAAGGATGCGATGGCACCGCAGCCGAAGCAACGTACTGGCGCGCAATAGTCTGTTTTGCACAAGGGATGCAAATAAAGATATCATCAGCTGGGAGTGGAACCCCACAACCTACGCACCCCCCAAACGGAACAGCAGAACCGTTTCCGGAATCTACGGAAGCCTCCATATGGTGATTTATGGTATTCGCAATAATGGGACTTTTAAGGCATAAGCCGACCCGGGATGCCCCCTTTATTTTAGTAATGTCCCGGAAGGGAGGATTTATATAAAATTTAGTTTAGGTCCCCTTTAATAGAAACTATATAGCATAAGCCGGGATCCCAGGATCTGCAAGGCAAAGAAACAACCATCAGATCCTTCACATGTGTATAACATAAGTATGGCACCAAGTGCCCTTAAATGACGCCCCCTTAATAACAGTGATTTCTCACTGTATAATTAAAAAGTATTCCCCATTTAAAGGCCCCAACGGGGGGGCGCTTACCTGTACAGCAATCAGCCGGTGAGCCTGCAGCCAGCAGCCATGAGCAGGCATGAAGACGAAGTGCGGCCGTGCGCCCACGTGACTTCCTGTTTTGAAGGAAGCAAGGGCGCTGGGCCCGCAGCAGACGCCGCATGACGTCGGCGCCGCGCCCCCGGCGCCGCGTCAGCGGGACCCGCCCCCCCTACGCCGATCAGCTGGAACACTTACAGCTGGTCACAGCACGTGCGCCCAGGCGGCGGAGGGGGGAGGGTAAAAACCACATGGTGCTGACAAAGCTACATGAATGCCAGGCGAGGAGAGGGGAGAGGGGGGAGGGGGCCACAAAGCAACAAACTGCCAGAGAAGTGGCCAGCCTATACCCATCGCAAGCTGCCCTTAAAGCAGACCCAAAATATACACATGCTACAGTGAATGTATAAACATGACATATATGTTAACATGCAGTGATACAGTGAAACACACATACTAAAAGCACACCCTCACTACCCCCCCTCCCCCCATAGTGAAGGGAGAAGGGACCGAAAAGGGAGAGAAAAGGGGCTACGGGGACCCTCGGGACAGGGGCATCCCATTTCCGGATCACCATGCCGGTTAGCCGCATTGCCCCACGCATGAGGTCGAGCGGTAGGAGATAAGCTCCTAGGCACTTAAAGTGCCATCTACCATTTGCCCGGTGAGCAGCCAAGGCTGGGAGGCTTCCTATTTCACCATAAAGGTATACAAACTCAAACCGGGCAGAAATAGACCAAAAGGGGGGTGGCGGGGTAAGAATACCCCGGCCTACCTGTAAGCAGGAGACTTCCATCTTCTGACTTGTCAGCAAGCAGAGAGAAAAAATACTGGTGATTGAAGGGAGGTACCAGGTATATATAGGCCGGAAGGGGGCTTGTTACAAGACTTCCTCTCTGCACTACGTCACCTGCGGTGGATTAACCCATTAAGTGATGAATATTTAAGAAGTGAAGCGGGGTGTGTGGCACACCAAGAATACAAGGAACTTGACTAATGTTTCTAAAAGATTTAAGCTGTATACAATATTTTGCAACATAAAGCGGCATCTGCAGATGATAGTTTATTAAATGTATTACAGTTTTGTGAAAGTATGAACAGACCAAGTTGCCCCTTTACAAGTCTGGGGCCCATGATCAGTTGGTCAAGTCATATGTTGCTAGCCACCTTCTCCCTGTGACCGTGGAGCCAAGATGCGCTGGGGGGGGCCTCAGGGCCAGTGCCAAGTGCTTTAATTCCCAGGGAGCCCAGCAGTGGTGTGCCTAAGAGGAGGCTCTGTAATGAGCAGAGGCCGTGGAGGACAGGCAAGCAGGAATCAGTTCAACTTACCAATGAGCTCTGCATGCTGCTCCCCCCATCCCAAAAAGTGGCCATAGAATATTAGCACAGGGAATAGGATGGTGAGCAACCACTGGGGGATATTTATTGTGGGTGTCAGAAGCACAGAAGGCACTTTGTCTGCTGGTGGGGCCCCAGTCCATAGTTTGCTCTTGGGCCTATGGGATTGTTGTTACACCAGTGGCTATAAACTTTATTGTTGTAGGCTTACCCTTTGCTGCATGTGTCTTGGAGCTCACTGACCCTATACACTTACTAAGTACCTTAAGAAGTTTAAAAGCAGACTCCCCATTCGTAGCACCATCCGGTACAAATAAAGATTCAGACTTTCTGAACGTCTTTCGTGTAAATTTAATAGCCCCCACAACTTATATTTGTAGGAATATATCAAGGCAACTGGACTTGTGTTATTTCCTTGAAGATGTTTATCTACTCAACCAACTAGCTTTCTCAATTCAGACGGACTTGTAAAGGAATCAGGCAATATGTAATTCAGATATAGGTACACAGCCTGGCTGTTAGAGATGGCCTTTCTGTGCCATCTGCTGGTGTAACTGTTTGGATTCACTCACACATACCTGTCCTGGCACAGCTTGCTACTATTCAGACTGAATTGGGATGCCCAGCTGTGGGGCTGTTTTCCTTTTGGTAAATGGCTTTGATTGTTTTCAATGGGGAGTGTGTGCTGCCGCATCCCCGGCATTGTGAACATGCTCCCACCCCAGCTATTCACGTAGGCTGGGAGGGGAGGACTCACGCCGCAGGGGAATGTGGCAGCGAGCACTCCCCATTGAAGGCAACCGAAGCCCTTTGCCGAAACATGTCAAAGGGCACCGATTGGAAGAGAACCTGCGCATGCGCGGTTGAACCGCGGGTCCCGATCCCATACAGACAAGAGGTGGAGTTGAAGAGGCCTCATGTGAAACTGAGGATAAGGAACCGCCTCGAAGCAGGCCACCATCAGGCCCACCAGCTGCATTCCCTGCCTGATGGAAGGATGAGGGCAGGACAGAAGGAGCTGAGCTTGCGCTTGCAGACTGTCCACCTTCTGCTGAGGAAGAAAGAGCCTGGCCTGAGCTGTATCCAGATTCAAGCCCAGAAATGGCTTCACCAAAGAGGGAGACAGGGAAGATTTGAAGTGGTTTATCACCCAGCCGAATGACTCCAGTGTGGACACTACCCGCTGAGTATCCAACTCTGCCTGTTGAAAGGACGGAGAAGTGATAAGAATGTCGTCCAAATAGGGAAGAATGCGAATGCCCTGAGCTCTCAGCAGAGCCATAATGCCCGCCAGCACCTTGGTGAATACCCTGGGAACCGAAGTGAGACCGAAGGGCAATGCCACGAACTGGTAATGCTGATCCTTCAGAGCAAACCTGAGGAATCTCTGATGACCTGGAAAGACTGGAATATGGAGGTAAGCATCCTTGATGTCCACAGAGGTCATGAAGTCCCCTGGGCGTAGTGAACTTACAGCTGAGCGCAGAGTCTCCATGCAAAAATGCCTGGATCTGACAAATTTGTTGAGAAGCATTAAGTCCAGGATGGGTCTGACAGACCCATCTCTTTTGGGAACGGTGAAAAGGTTGGAATAATAGCCCTTGCCCCTTTCCCTTAAGGGCACCTGGCAGATGACCCCCAGCTCCAGTAGGTTCTGCACAGCAAGCAACAGGCCCTGAGCTGACAGGGGGTCTTGAGGCATCAGGGATCTGATGAATCTTGGGGGCGGCCAGGCTGCCAACTCTATCTTGTAACCGGAGGACACTACCTCCTGAATCCACCGGTCTGAGACATGACGTCTCCAGACGTGAGCAAAGAGCCGAAGCCGTCCCCCCACTCGGATGGGTGAGGGCGGCCCTTAATGCCTGAGGTGGCTTGGGGGAAGACTTCGTCTTGGAACCCCAGGAGGGGCCAGGGCGGCCACGCCCTCTGCCCCTGAAATCTCCCCGGGCCCCTGCAAATGAAGCACCCCTTCCCATTCTGGACCCACGGTAGGAAGGAAGAAAGGAATCTGAACCCCGAAAGGGCCGAGACTGTGTTTTGCGCTGGGGTAACTTGCCTCCCTAAGCAAACATGTCCAGGCGATCCCTAAATAGATGCAGCCCTTTAAAGGGGAACCCAGTGAGAGCCTTCTTGGCAGCGTTGCAGTGTATAGCCACCGCCAAGGCAAAAGCCCTGCCACACATTCTAATGGTATCATCCAAGGCAGAGAGGACATATGCAACAAATTCCTCACAACGCAGAAGGGCTCTATACTCTTCACTAGCAGCATCATCAGGAGCCCCATCTAAAATACTTTTGAGCAGAGTCCTAATAGCCACAGCTGTAATGGCAGAGGCACAAACCAGACGCAGCACGGTCCCTGCACAGGCAAAGGCATGGGAAGCCAGCTGATCAATGCCCCAGTCCTCACCATCCTTCAGGGTAGTAGAGTCAGGGGAATGCATGACAGAAGTGTTGGACAACCCCAGAATTGGTGCATCCACTTCGGGAGGGGACGACCAACGCTTAACCACTTCAGCAGGAAAGGGATACCTCTTATCCCAACTCTTAGGCACCCCTAGGTCGCTCCCACTCTTTGAGCACGAGATTATTAAAGTGAGTTTGCTCAGGAAACTCCAAACAAGCCTTAGCAGTGTGAAACAACTCCCCCTACTGCCGAGGAGCCGCGGCAGGAGGAGAGATAGAAAGTACTTCAAAAATGTGAGCCAAAAAGAAAACAATTCCCCCTCTTCCAGGGGGGTATAGTCGGCCAGGTCAAAAAATTCCTCAGCCTCCATAGGGAAAAGAGTGACATCAGGCGTCAAATGCCGCCTGTTAGCAGAGGCCTTCCTCGCCATAGTATTGGCAAGCAACTTTTCAACGCTAGCCAGTCTAGAAGACACATCAGGCTGAGAATCCCCACTGGTATGCAGCTCACTGGGAGTCAAATGTAAGCGTGGGGGAGTAGGCGAAGCCATACGGGGCGCAGGCCCAGCTGCTGGAAGGCCAGGCTGCAGCGCAAGCACCTGCTGGGCACAAGGTACACACACACGCACATTGTCATCACTTGTAGGGGACACCCCACACACAGCCGGGCTTGTCCCGAAGGAACCCCGAGCACATTATCCTGAGACGCCTCCATATGGTGATTATAGCGGCACAACCAGCCGATAGGGATTCACGCTGTAAGAGCAACCCGGGATGCCCCAATAGCCCGCTAGGGAAGTGGGAGGAATTAGTATACCAGGCCTCAATAAGTGTAATAAACTAATAGAGGGGATAGGGCCGGGAGAAACCAATTGAGTTTGACCCACCTGAAAGACAAAAGGTAAAGACCCTGTAAGCAACAATCATACATGACATAAAGAAATGAACAAAACAGCCCGCAGGGGCTACTCACGGACCGCGGTAGGTAGGCACCAGGCACGGAGCACGAGGAAGCAAGATGGCGCGGAATATACCTCGAGGGGCGGGCCGCGGAGACAGTGATGCGGAACGCGCCATCCGCAGGGCCCGCCCCCCCTCCGAAGAGCGCAAAGCCGCACACGTGACAGAATCAACCAATGATGGCGCAGCAGCGCCTGAGATAATGTTGCCGCCGACCGCGGAACGCCATACAAGCGCGTGCGGCGGCATATTTAAAGCAACCAGTGCAACCAAGCTGAAAAGTGACAGGGAAAGGCAACCAAGCACACAATACCAAAGGTGAATGCTGAAAACACACTCACATGCCCCCCCCCCCCCCCAAGAACTACAAGGGAGAGCGAGGGAGGGCAGCGGCCACCTAACATGGGGCCCACCGATAGACAGGGGCGAGGGGCAATAGTGCGGGAGGGGCATCCCATAAAGGCTCACCATGTGCCTATACCGCCTACCCTTTGGTGGGGGATTGCAGTGGAGCAACGCTCCTAAGCACCTGACAGCGGTGCCGCATACCCCAGCATCTAAAATGTATATATTTTAAGTTTTTTGTTGCTTGCTTATTCTTTCCCCAGCTGGGCTTCAACTCTGTTAAGGACTCTAGGACACAGGCGCTGCCATCTTGCCTCTGAAACATCACATATTGAGGAGAGGGGTGAAAAATACAATTCTGTGAAATACTCACCTGTAGAATTGGTATTATAAGTATACAGTACGTCCTGCTCCAGATATAATACTTACACTTGGGCTATCCTCCGCCAGATGGCGCTGCACTGCAGAGACATGTAAAAACAGGCTCCTCCCGGCCCTTCAAATACCCAGGGACCTCCCACAAATCCCCAGCATTGAAAAGCAGTGAACAAGAAGCTGGGAGAAATTAACCACCACAAAACTGGTAACTAACAATGATAACAATCACGATACAGGGGATCCAGAATGATGCAAAAACCAGGGTGGGGTGGAGCAGGACGTACTGTATACTTATAATACCAATTCTACAGGTGAGTATTTCACAGAATTGTATTATTCTTAGTATACAGTACGTCCTGCTCCAGATATAATACTTACACTTGGGACATCCAATAGCAGTGTCCATAAAGTAGGGCGAGATCCCCAACAAAAAAGGCAACAGCAGACAGTCTAAAGCAATGTCACCTGCAATACCTTGCGGCCAAGAGCAGCATGAGCTGAGGCTCTAACGTCAACCTTATAAAACTTTTGAAAAGGTATGAATAGAAGACCAAGTAGCGGTCTAGCAAACCTGCTCAACAAAAGCCTGGTGCTGAAAAGCCCAAAAGGCACCAAAAGCACGAGTAGAATAAGAAGAGAAGCGAGAAAGAAGATTCTTCCCCTTAGTGGAATAGGCCTGAGTAACAGCCTGACAAGTCCAAACGCCAACAGTAGCCTTGGCAGAAGCCGAAAACCTTTCCTAGGACCAGAAGGAACCATCCCATCCAAGTAATGACCAGGCCCAAAGCCGCCTAACCCCCCCGAGAACAGACGAGATCGGGCACATACAGGATGGAGTTGGCCGTAGACCCAAAGGAGCATCAGTTCTCCTAAAGGGCACAGTGACTACCAAGGAAACACTTCCAACACCAGTTCAAGGAATGCAGAACCCTTTCCTCAGCGTTGCTAGGAATAAGGCACAGAAGGAAGAACAATATCTTGAATCAATGAACATAAGACACCACCTTAGGCAGAAAGTCCGGCTTAAACCACCTTATTCTGTTGTATCTCAAAGAACGGGGGCTAGATAGACAGAGCCGCCCGCTCAGACACACGTCTGACTGAAATAACAGCCACCAGAAGGACAACTTTGAGGGTAAGAACAGCCAGACAGCATCCTGAAAAGGTCCAAAGGGAACACCCCGCAAGGCAGAACGAATCAATTCAAAACCCATCAGGGACGCACATGAGTAACCCCCTGAAAGAAGTCTTAACCAAGGAAACTGAGCAAAAGACTTCTACAGAAGGGCGGACAGGGCAGAACCTGACCCTTCAGAGTACTGAGTTGGAGAATTCCAACTCCAACCCATGCTGTAATAACTCTAGACCCCTGGGAACAGAGAACACCCGACAGGGAAGAGACCTAGACTCACACCAATCAATATGGGTATGCCATATATGCCAGACCCTATCATAGATGGAAGAAGAAGAAGCAGCTTGCTTGCTCCTAGTCTTCCCATAGTCTCAATCACCGAGACAGATAAGCCTGTCTCTATCAAGATGGATGTTTCAGCATTCAGGCCGTCTAGGCCAGAGTCTGTAGATCGGGGTGACGTAAAGGGGCCCTGAGTAAGCAGAGCTGGCACTGGCTGGCAGAACGTACAGATCTACTGTCCTCAGTACCACGTCTGCGAACCACACTTCACTAGGCCACCCGGGAGCCACCAGAATCACTGGCCCCCCCTTCCAGAGCAATCTTGCGCAGAACCCCGCCTAGCAGGGGGAATGGAGAAAAGACATACAGAATGTCCTGCCATAACATTACTAAATCATCATGACCACGGCTAGAGAATCCTGGGACAGGGAAACAAGGGCCGAGAGCTTGTGATAGTGACGGGGCACACACAGATCCACACTGGTTGGACCTCATAGTGACACAAGGATTAGCACATCCTGCCGCAGAGGGACCTCCACCGGAGCGAATACCACTGATATGCAGGGAACATTGTCCACCACCCAGATCAGGATCAGAGACACTTCCCGGAGGACCCTCCTGCTCCGGGGCCCTCCCTGAATATTAATGTAGGCCAAGACCGTCAGATAGGCCTAGCTCCCCCGAACAGGCAGGCCCTGAAGAGGAGTAGGCAAGCGAGTTAGAACTTGAACGCTCATAGATCCAAACATTGATAGCTGTATGGGCCTCCTAAGGGCCCCACCTCCCCTGGAACCGTAGGGACTTCCAGAAGAAGACCCCCCTCAACCTGATAGATTGGCATCCATGGTGACCGTCTCCCAGGAAAGGGCAAGAAGGGACTGCCCACAGACAGGTTCCTTGAGTTCATCCACTACAAGAGGGACCTCCTCACCAGGGAGGAAGGCACACATAGCCTGCTCCAGGGATGCTGGGTCCTTGTCCCGTAGGACAAATAGGAGAAGTTGCAGAAGGCCCCAGGGGGGACTGAGCATAAGGGGCCTCTCCGGAGTACGCCACCAATGGGCCCACCAGCTGCATCCCCTGCCTGGTGGAGGGACGGGGACAGCTATGAGGGACTGAGCCCATGCAACCAGATTGTCCACTTTATTGCTGAGGAAGGAAGATCCTTGCTTGAACTGTATAAAATTCATTCATAGGAATGGAGTTACCAATGAAGGGAACAATAAGGACTTGGAGTGTTTGATCACCCCTCCAAATGACTCCCAAATGGACACCCTCCAGCCGAGTATCCAACGTAGCCAGACGTAGAGACTGGGAAGTGATGAGGACGTCCAGGTAGGTCATCAATCGGACGCCCTTTGGTCTCATCAGAGACCACACCCCGTCAGCACCTTGGTGAGCACTCTGGGAGCTGAAGAGAGGCCAGATGACAAGGCCACAATTATCAGTGTTGGTCAACCAATGCGAATCTGAAGAACCTCGGTGTCCAGAAGACACAGGGAAGTAAAAATAAGCAGCATTGAGCTCCACAGACGACAAGAAGCCCCTGACGCGCAAGGAGCTGATGGCCGAGCGCAGTGTTTCCATTGCAGAAACCGCCTGTAATTGACGAATTGCTGAAAGACTGACCCATCCTTTTTTGGGGAACTGTGGAAAGGTTGGTGTAGCGGCCCCTGCCTCTGCCTATTAGGGGCAATCTGCAAGAGACCCCCAGACCCCGCAGGCCTTGCATGGCCTGCACCAGCACCTGAACAGAGGCAGGGACCAGGAGCACCCAGGACCCGATAATCTTGGGGGAGGCAGCACAGCAAACTCCATCTAGTAGCCGGAGGGCACTACCTCCTGAATCCACCAGTCTGAGGCGTGATACCTCCTGGCATGAGCAAGGTGCCGCAGCCGTCCCCTCACCCAGACAGGCAAAGGCGCCCCATCATGCTTGAGGGGATTTTGGTGGAAGATTTAGGCTTAGCCCCGTCAGAGGGCTCAGGGCGTTGTCTGCCGCTCCTGGGGCAGGAGTCTGCACGAGCCCCCAGGAAGCCCCGGTTCTTGTTTTACACTATGGTAGGGAGGGGGAGGGGCTACCCTGCCCCGAGGGGCCGAGACGGCCGTCTACGTTGGGGTGATTTGCCCTTTTTACCAAACAGGTCCAGACGGGCCCCAAACAGGCGTTGCCCCCTAAAGGGAAGCCCAGTAAGAGTCTTCTTAGCAGCATCGTCAGCACCCCACTGTCGCAGCCAAACCAAGCGACATATAGCCACCACAAAGGCAGAAGTTCTTCCACACATTCTAATGGTATCATCCAGTGCTAATAGGATAAATTTTACAAATACGTCACAACTGGAGAGCGCATTAAACACATCCCAGGGGAGATCCTCAGGGTGATGATCAAGCATCTTTCTGATGAGGGTTCTAACAGCCACTGCAGTAATGACCGCGGCACAGACCGGGCGCAGCGCCGTCCCTGCACAAGAAAAGGCGTGGGAGGTCAGCAGATCAATGCGCCGGTCCTCAGCATCCCGAAGGGTACTATAAGCAGGGGCTGTAATAAAGGGGGGGTTAGGAACCCCTACGATCGGCGCATCCACCACGGGGGGTGATGACTAACAATTGACCACCTCAGGGGGAAAAGGGTATTACCTATCGCAGCCCCCTGGGACCCCTGGAGATTTACTGGGGAATTCCCATTCCTTGAGTACAAGAGCATGGAAACGAGCCTGCTCTAGAAATTCCAAGCGTGCTGTCGCTGTATGGAAACACTCCCCTCTCGGCTTGGAGGCCTCACCAGGGAGAGAGATAGACAGGACCTTAAAGACCTTAATCAACAAATCTCACACTGGCCCCAGTATTCAGGGCCAGAATCGCCATGACTCCTCGGCCTCTCATCAGATGAGCCTGAGTCAGAGAACGGCTCTCCATCAGAAGGGGTATAGGCACGCAGAGTAGTGAACTCCTCAGTTCCCATAGGACAAACAGAAAACGTCAAGGGCCACTTCTTACCAGGGCCCATGCGCCCTGACAACCTCGCAATAATCTGATCAGCCGTAGGCAGTCTGGAAGACACAGCAGGCTGCAAATCCCCACTTGTATGCGACTCAGCAGGAGATTTAAGCATGGGGAAATAGGTGTATTGAAACGAGGTGCAGCCACTGGCAAGCCTGATTGCAGGGCCAGTGCTTGCTCGGCACATGGTGCGCAGACCCGTGCCCTGTCAGCATCAGCATGGGGTTGACCACACGCTATACACAGCCGGTCTTGTCCCAGAGGGACCCCGGTCACATAATTCTGAAATGCCTCCATATGGTGATTATCTAGGCACAATATGCCAGCAGGGATTTATGCAATAGGCAACCCTGGATGCCCCAAAGACCCGCTAGGAAGGTGGGAGAATTTTACAAGGCCCGCTATAATTTAACCCGGGCCAGGGAAGCCACTGGATTCAACCGTCTGAAAGACATAATGGGAATAAAGGGTGTCAGAGCCATGCGCAGTAATAAGGATCATGAAAATCGCCCGCGAGGGCACTTACAGACCAAGGGAGGAGGAGGGCCATTACCACGCGCGCGTGCCTAGCATCAAAATGGAGCCAAGCGAACCTCGAAGGGCGGGCCAGAGAGGGCCGTGACGCGGAGCACGCCAAACCAGGTCCCCGCCCCCCCGAAGAGAGTGAAGCTCTAAGACAGTAGTCAATATTGTCAAGAGAAGCAAAGTGTATAACACACATTAGAATAGAAGATTTTGCCAATGGAGACGCCGCAGCGTCTGGGGCGCCGCCGCCGCCCGGCGCAGCACATCCAATAAAGGAAAGACACGAGCGCGGCGGCGGCAGATACACAATAAAAAGGCAAACAGCGCGGCTCTGACACCAAGTTACAAGTCAAGGACAATACTAAGGCCATAATCATGTAATCACAGTACACTTGAGACCGCCACACCCCCCCCCCTTTCTTTCCCCCCGAGCTACGGGGGGGAACGAGGGAGGATGGCGACCCTTTGGATAGGGCCCACCGCTACACGGGGCAATAATGCGGGAGGGGCATCCACAAGAGGCTCACCATCAGCCAAAACCGCCTACCCTTTGGTGGGGGACTGCGGTAGAGCATGGCTCCATAAGCACGCACGGTGCTGCCTACCTTCACCCGACCAGCGCAGCCCAGGCTGGGAGGCACATCACAGGGAGGACGGGTGGGAATAGTCCAACAGGGCCGCAGGCTACAATAGCCCCGCTCACCTGCGAGGGAGTGATACTTCATGTCTTCGCAGTCGGCACTGCAGAGAAATCTGGGGATTTGTGGGAGGTCCCTGGGTATTTGAAGGGCCGGGAGGAGCCTGTTTTTACATGTCTCTGCAGTGCAGCGCCATCTGGCGGAGGATAGCCCAAGTGTAAGTATTATATCTGGAGCAGGACGTACTGTATACTAAGAATAGTACAGGGGGAGGGTTAATAGCTGTGCTGTGTACAGACAGAGCAGTGCTGGGGTCAGGAAAAGAATAGCAATCCCACAATGCAGAGCAGAACAGTCAGAAGACGCTTCCTGTCTGCAGGCAGCCTGAGACTCCGCAGACCACCATCTTGGATGTTAAAAGGCTCAAGAAACGCAGTAGGTGCAGGTAGGATGATTTTTTATGTGTGCAAACCTTATGTACAGGGTGGGGGAAACATACAAGATATGCTCTTATTCAGGGTGAAGGTCTGGTTTAACATCTTCAATAGACTACATTGTGCTTCATACCGTTGTGCCATCAGCAGAAATAGAGACCGTGCCAGTTGAATAATAGTGGGCCCAGCACTGAACCCTGGGGTACACAGCTTACAACTGGGGACCAGTCAGAATAGGTATCATTAACCACAAATCTGCACATGATTCAACAGCCAGTTTTCACTCGAGTTACAAACTGTATTTTCTAATCCTGAAGACCCCAATTTCCCATTAAAAGTCCATAAGGGGCTGTGTCAAATGCTTTTGCAAAATCCAGAAAAACTCTCTCTACAGCCGCCCCTCTGTCCAGACTCCAGATCTCTTCATAGAAGCCAATCAGGTCAGTCTGGCAGCTTCTGTCCTTATTAAAAACCTTATAATATTATGCATAGTTACATATTCATGTATGTAATCCCTTAATAGACAGTCAAGCTATTTTCCAACAATGATGTTAAACTTACAGGTCCGGAATTGCCAGAAGATCAATAGCCTTTTTAAAAATTGGCAACACATTCTCCTTGCATCAATCCCTTGGCACTATACCTATGCTAGTGAGTCTTTAAAGATCAAAAACAGGGGTGAGGAGATATAGACTCTTGGGGGGAGGCTTATTCACATTTGAATTATTTAGTCTTTCTTGGATGATATCCATGTTTAGCTTGTTGAGTATTATGCTTGGGGAATCAGTGGCATCTCCTGTATTGGCTCCTTACTCCTGTCTTGTGTACAAAGTGCTAAATAACCCATTTAACATCCCCAGTGACTAATTCCCCATAATCATTAATTAAGCCACCTACTTGTTCCGATTTTGTTTTCTTTGAATATATATATTTAAAGAAATGTTTAAGGTTGGTTTTGCTTTCTCTGGCCACATTTTTCATTTTATGATATTGCCAACTTTATTCATTTTATTTACTGCTTTATACTTTTCAAGAGCCCAGCCTTGTACCTTTTAAATGCCCTTTTCTTGTTCTTTATTGGCCATTTACCCACAGGTGTCAGCCACGAGGGGTTTAATTTTAGCCACTTTTACTTGTTAACCATAGGAATACATTTTGTAATGTTGGTACCCACAATTGATTTAAAGCACTCCCATTTGGCATCTGTATCCTTATTCCTCAACAGATGCTCCCATTCTATGTCCTGGAGTGCTGCCCTGAACCTGGAGAATTTGGCCTTCATAAAATTCAGTGTTTTGCTAGCCCAGACAGAAAATATTTATTACGGTTTATGTTGAATAAAACTATATTGTGGTCACTGTTACCAAGATTTTCATGGACTGTTACAGTTCCTACCAGGTCGCCATCATTTGATATTGGCAGATCCAAAAGAGCATCACCCCTAGTAGGCACCTCCAAGTTATCTTGCAGCAAGCTGGGGAATGCTCTCTCCCCTTGTAGTTGAAGCAGAACCATGGCTCCAGTTGATACTTGGGTAGTTGAAGCCCCCCCATCATCACCACTGTACTAGCCTAGGCCACCCTGTCTGTTTATGCAGCTGACTCCCCTATTATCCTGTTGTGTTTGGGGGGTCTAAAGATTACACCAGACTGTATTTTAACATTGTTTACATACCCCCCACACTTCTACCCCCAAGGATTCTACAGCCTCATAATCTTATTCTAGTATCCTCTCATTAATATATGCTTTAAATTCTAGTTTTACATTGAGACACACTATGCCCCCTTTCCTATTTGCTCTGCGTTTTCAAAAAAGAGAAAAGTTTTGAAGATTTACTGTCTCAGTCATGTCTCAGCCACACCAATGACATCAATATTTTCTTCCAGTACCAGAGTCTCAAGCTCCCCCACTTTACTTGCCAGACTTCTGGCATTGTGGACATACACTTTAAGGTCCTATCTAGTCTGACACATTGTGCTTTAGTATTAGCTTCTGCAGTAATGCATTTTTTCACTGCTGGTTTGCAATACATGGATCTCCTTATCCATCATAGCAGTCTGCCCCTATTCTATTTCTCCACCCACCATCATATGCTGCCCCCTAAGTATCCTGCCTTTCCCTTTGTTTTCTCTCTTGCCCTCCCCCCTCATCTCTAGTTTAAGTATCCCTCCTAGTATCCTCTTATCCAACACAGCAGCCCCCCTATCCATTCAGGTGCAAATTATCTGTAGAACACAGTTTGCACCCCAAAGAAAAGTCAGCCCAGTGCTCTAGGAACCCAAATCCTTCTGCCCTGCACCAGGACTTGAGCCATGCATGTACCTCACCACTGTTGTTCCTGTGGAGTGCATGGCACAGGCAGTATTTCATAGAATAAAACCTCAGAGGTCCTTCTCTTCAACTTGATGCCTAATTCCTTTAATGTATTCTTAAGGATCATCAATATCCCATTAATTCTGTCATTGGTCTCCACATGAACTACCCTTTCCACAACATTTATCCACCCTTTCCACCACATTCCAAATCCTGGCACCAGGGAGACAGCAAACCATTGAGTTGAGGGGAACTGCTTAGTCCTACATGCAGTCCAAACCACCAGCTTAGTAGCAGGGATGTCCTCCCGGCTGTTAAGGAGAGCAGTATCGGCGGGGGTTGCCATTTCTGAGACGGACACTCAATTACTCAACTTGGCAATTTTGCTAGGGTGCACAGGTATGGCCTTCCTTTTCTCTCCATTTACATTTACCCAGCAACTTATCTGCGCTTCCTGACCCATAACTCCACCCTCTGTTTCTACCCCACTTACTGCTCGATCAGGGAGCAGAATGCCTTTTTCAAGATTGTCATTCTCCCTCAGTGTTGCATTTTGTGCCTCCAGATCACTAACTAGAGCATCCAAGCATGCAACATGCTCACATTTAGCACAGCGGTATTCACCCTGGAACTGTTTATAAATATGACAAACTGTACACTGTAGTAGACCTCCAATGTTGCTAGCCATAATCCCAGTTACAAGAAAAGCAGTGAAAACACAATTTTAGTACTTACAGTTGCAGCAACTTCAGCTCTTAACTTTCTATTTTAGCTCTACAATGCTTAAAAAAAAAACGGGCATTCTGGATGCCCCTCCCCAGCTTGTTTTTATTCACTGTCTGGGACAAACACCCATTAAAGAAAAAACAAGTCTTGGTCCGATTTAAGCACGACTGCCAAGCAAGGCAAAAAAATAACTTCAAGCTCTTAAACACTTAAAGCTTCCCAATATAAAGTCCCTTAATGAAAAGTCCACTCACTTATAATACAACCTTACTTGAAAATACAACCGGTAACTTGCAAAAACTCCTAGACGTGAGGTTTGTTGATAAGATATCTAAAATGAAGTACAATCCTAAACATGGCTCCCTTCGGCTGTGTGCGGCCCCACACAGCCATTAAGTCGGGCAACTCAGGGAGTTTCACAGGGCGAGAGGGAGTAGGCCTGCCCTGCAGTCTCGGACTCCAGGGTAGGTTTTGGCCCACTTTAATATAAACAAAGAGCATTCATAAATTGTTCCTGGATGGTCCCAAAGCAGGTTTGAGCATGACTGGCAGCTGGGGAATGAGTAGATGTAATTTCCAAAGACCTCAGATGATTTCCAGACCTCAGACCAGAATGTGTAAGAGGGCCAAGCCCCCCCCCCCCCCCCCCCCGCTTACCTGCCACTCACCAATCACTCGCAGCACTGGTATGAGACACTGGGCTGGCGGATGAAGTACAGCCGACTCCCATTAAGATATATAGGTGCCTCCATAAACAAAAACTTCCATGTATGGAGGTGCTCATTGTTCTCAGTTTTGTGCCCTCATATGTTGTATTGGATATAGGTATAAGTATTTATTTTATGAAGGCTGCCTGGAGCACACACACAAAAAAAAGAAACAGATCAGCCTAGTCATTCATTCTTTTAGGGGCCTATGTGACCATACAGTCATGATCAGAAGCCTCAAATTGCGATACTGAGCCTGTCCGCAAGTGTCCCTTTTCTTCCATCTGGACTAGAAAACAATGTAGGATATATACATCAATTACCTGACTGGTTGGCTGCTGAGTGGAAGGAATCGGTTTAGTGTCTATTATTCCAGGCTCTGCCTCTCCGTTAGTTTGCGTTAAATCTGTTGGTCCATTAGTTATAGTCTTCTCCATAATAGGCATTCTTTCAAGGAGAGCAGGCCTAAAAACCAGCAAGGATTTGAGTAAGTTACACAGCATGCCAGGCAACAAAATGCAGCTCTGAACTGTAGCCAACTTACCTCATGTGGTCATATTTCTTAAATAAAGCATTATATTCTACTGCCCTTTGCTGCAGCTCAACATCAATGCTGCTCCCATAAATAGAGACCACTTTCTTTATACGACTGTAAAAAAAAAATCAAGACAAGAGTGTAAAGAATTCTATAAGAGAAAATGAAATCATTGCCTAATGGCTCATGACCATGAAAAATCATAGCAAGAAAAGAAATTGAGTGAAAAGAGTGCCAACAGCGATCATATGTGTAACCAGCAATTACAGCATCTTTGGGGGTTTGAAGGGCTATATTTAATACTCCTCATCACTGAAATTGCAACAAAAAGGAAAAATCTTGGAGGGATCATTAGACATGTTAATGAGATGCAAAAAAATGGTAAGATCCCCATTTAATGAGGTTTCCATGTGGAAAACTTTGGCTTCAATCTATTCATGTGTCACATATGCCTAGATTTACTGAACTTTTTAATACAATGGGCATTTAAAAAAAAAAAAAAAAAGGGACAGACCATACATGTCTATGGAAATAAAAAGCAAGGGGTTCACTTGAACCTGTAAGCTTGTGCCTCTCCTCTAATTCCTGCAATGTGCTAAAGAAGCTGTAGCAGGTTTCCAAAGCCTGCCCTTCCATTCCATTTTTCCATGATCACGCTCCAAATGGGGTTGCATGGACGGGCCCATCCCTCAGCGCTCCCAACATGAGCAAACCAAGCAAGCATTGGCTTGTAGGGTTCGCTCATGCTGGGAGAGATGAGGGACAGGAGTCACGGAATTGAAAGAGAAGCAAACGGGAGAGCTGCTATAGAATCTGCAGTATGTTAAATTAAATGGAGGGGCACATAAACAGGCTTCTCCTTTCTGTCTTTTTATTGCCGTTGGCTGGACTGTCCTTTTAAATGGTACCCCATAGAGCAATGCATAGTATTTAGCATCTCTTGCTCTCCATCAACCACTTCCAACCTTAAGGCCGTTTACACATAAATGTGGTAAGCATTTAACCTTTGCATATTAGCATTCAGGTAGAGTCAGAAATAATAAAAATTAGTTCTTATTCAATTTAGTTCCTCTTCCAAGCGGGTACCTACTTGATAGTGTTTGTGAACCTAGTTGAGTTTTTCATAATGGCTGTCAATGCGAAGCCTCGTGTAACAGATGAAGACATATTAGAGATAAGAACACTTTCTAGAGTATCCAGAACCTCATCTTCTGTGACCTATAGACAGAATAAAACCATGAGGTACTGCCATAATTTCCACCATTATCATCTTTAGCTTTATGAAACATGAACTACCTGTATTGGCTCATCCTCTTCACACTGTCCAGAGATCAGCAAGTCTCCATATTCCCCAATACACCAGGATGCTACCTGGACCATTGGTTGCTGCAAAAGAAGAATTTTCAAAACCAGCTCAGTGACGTTTACTCTAGAATAATGAGCAGCCATTCCACCATGTTGCCAGTTCATAATATGAACATTGTAGCCACGTTAAAAGTAACTGTCCAGGCAAAAGGCTGGGCCAGATTACCAGGGGATAAAAGGGGAGTATAGAGTTGAACAATTACTTTAGGAAAGCACCAAAATGGTAAAATAAAACTTGCTATACCATGCATGGTCAACATTATCAGAGTGCCATGCAACTTACATGGCTTTTATTTAATTAATATTTCATTTGAGTTATTGTTAAATTCAAATGAAAAAGACAATGCTCACATAACCACGGAAAAATTGTTTTAGATCTAGTGTGGTTGTACCATACTTTCTTTCTTGTTCCTGCAAAGTGGTGTATCATTTGGAGATGCCTGGTGCATTTCATTCCACTTCCTCAGAGGCATTGATAGCTTGCTGTTCAATATTGTCTTACAGGTTTTGCACAAAACATACCATTGTCCGCGTGCCATCACGGCTGCTATAATTTTCGAAAAACAGGATTAGAATCCCTGAATCTATGGTTCCTGGAATCACCATGTGGGTTCCCCATATATTAGAGTGGGAGCCCAGTGTCCTGCAGACTAATCCTTGCTGTATTCCAAGTGGTTAAAGTTATACTAAAGGCAAGCCCCATTGTCTCGGGTTACACAATACACTGTCCCAAATGTCAAACCATTTTCTAAAAGATCCTGTAGTCACCAAGTTATTTAAAGATATTAGAGCATTAGAGATGGGAAAAAAATAGTAGGTGTGGCAACAGCGATGTAATGTAAGCACAAGGTGTGCTTTACATAAATCATAGTAAAAAAATACAATTCTGTGAAACTCACCTGCTTTCTTATCCATTATTACGTCAAGACATCAGGAGAATTCAGACACAAATGGGTTAACTCGCGACCAAAGGATGTGGACTGCAAGACAAAGGTGTGGCTCCTCCAGGCCTATATACTTCCTGCTGTATTCCCACAATCCAGTTTAGTTGAAAAGCCGTAAAGCCAGCCAGCCCTGGATGCATTCCTATATTTTTGTTGGAGACAAGTAACTCCTCTCTACCTCTCTTTGTTTAGCTTTCCTTTCTCTTTTTTTTCCTTTTGCTGTTCAACTATTTACTATATTTACAGCTACTTACATATCAACTATTTACAACTCCAACAAGACTAGGCATTCAAGGAATGGCTATGGTAATCTAGTAGATGGGGAGGGTCTGATGTCCTGAAGTAATAATGGAAAAGAAAGCAATTCTACATGCGAGTTATCACAGAATTGTATTCTCTCTATTTTACTTCAAGAGAATTCAGACACGATTGGGACTTTCAAAAGCAGTACCCTTACTTCAAGGTGAGATCCAAAACCTTATTCCCTTATACGAAGAGTAAGTCATTTCAAAAACAAAATATTTAGTTTACTACTGTCTGTAATACCTTCCTACCAAAGGCAGCATCCACCGAAGCTTTAAAATCTAACTTATAAAATTTGGTAAATGTATGAACTGAAGACCAAGTAGCGGCCTTGCATACTTGTTTTACTGAAGCTTGATGCTGAAAAGCCCAAGATGCTCCAATAGCTTGTGTAGAATGAGCAGTAATCCTGGAGACAGACATATGTCTATGTCTATGGAGACATAGGCTCTTATCACTGCTTGTCTAATCCTTTGGCTGATGGTAGACCTTTCCTTGGCCCCTCAGGTATGACAAATAAGAACTTACTTACGGTAAGCTTGAGTAGCAGTAATATAATACTTCAATGCTCTTACTACATCCAGCGAGTGAAGAACCCTCTCCTTATTGTTAACTGGAGCAGGACATAAGGAAGGCAAAACCACTTCTTCATTAATATGAAAAAGGGGAACCGCTTTAGGAAGAAAATCCTGTTTAAAGTGGACCAACACCCAGGATTTTCACTATCCTGGGTGTTAGTCCACTTCCGCGGGGCACCCCGATGTGTGAAACCCCCCAGAAAGGCCAAAAAACGTACCTCACCAGCGAGGGACAAGCTGAGGCCGCCACCTCTCGCGCGTCCCTGTAGCAGGGCGCACACCCGCGCCAGCCGTTTGTGAATGGCCGGCGCGGGTGTGCGCCCTGCTAGAGGGACACGCGAGAGGCGGCGGCCCGCACATGCGCCACTGGAACAGGGAGAAGGTAAGGTTTGTGGGCGTCCGGGGGGGTTTCACAGCTGGGCATCCCCGCGGGGAGGGAGCTGATCGGCCCGGGAATCTTATAAATTCCTGGGCCGATCAGCGGTGGGTGTTGGTCCACTTTAAAACGGAAGTCGGCTGCATCATTATATAACACTAAATAAGGAGGCTTAACCGACAAAGCTGCTAATTCAGAAACCCGCCTTACTGAGGTTATTGCCACTAAAAAGATAACCTTAAGAGCCATGAAAATAGCGCATCTGCCAAAGGCTCAAAGGGAGGACCCTGAAGGGCCGATAGAAGTTCAAATCCCAGACTGGCAGAAGAGGTCTACCAGCGGGAGGGGGTGTACCCCCTGTAAAAAAAATCCTAACAAATTTATTCCCCGCAATAGGTTTCTGAAAAAGAGATAAAGCAGATATATGTACTTTTAAAGTAGGCAATTGAAGACCTTCATCAAGACCCTTCTGTAAAAATTCCAATATTCTGAGAACAAAAAAAGTTCTACAAGCAAACCCTCTGGATTCGCACCAGGTGATAAATGCTCACCAAAGATTTCTTCCTGGCCTTAATCATGGTCTGGATGACTCAGGCAGAAAAAAAAAACCCTTTCTGCTAAGATGGAGGTTTCAATAGCCAGGCCATCAAAGCCAGAACTCGGGCATTGGGGTGCCTTAGAGGCACCTGTGTGCGAATATCTGGATAGTTGGGCAACCTCCACAGGCCAACCTCTGACATCCTTCCCATGTCTGAGAACCAGCTTCTCCTTGACAACTGAGGAGCCACCAGAATGGCTGGGACTCCCTCGCAAGCTACCTAGTACGGACCCAGGAGTGGAATCGGAGGGAATGCATAAAGAAGCCGGAATGACGAGTGCCCCACTGGTGGTTGATATATGCCACCACCATCTGATAGTCTGTTTAAATCCTGATGGGATGTCAAATGTTTGAGACGCAATAGAATGGCTCTCAGTTCCAGGATATTTATGAGGGAGTCTGCTCTCCTCCAAACTCCACTGTACCTGGGTCATTTGTGACCCCATGACACCCCCAACCTGTTAGATTGGCATCCATGGTAAGGATCTTCCATTGTACCGGAAGAAAAGATATGCCTATCTGAAGAGGCTGAGGATTCAGCCACCAGGTTAGGGGCTGCCTTGTTAAATGTGCCATGCAAAATGAGTGATTCAGCGTTTGTAGGTTCCGATTCCAGATTGAAAGCGATTCCATCTGCAGGGGTCTTGTGTGAAACTGCAAACAGCACTGCCTTGAAGCAAGACACCATCAGACCCAACAGATGCATTTCTTGACAAATCGTCAGGTGAGGGCAAGACAAGAACTCCTATATCCTGGCCCGAAGTAAAAGACGCTTCTGTTCTGTAAGAAACACCTTTGTCTGAGAAGTGTCTAATGACACTCCCAGAAAAGAAAACTCTTGAAGGTATGATATTCGACTTTGGATAGCTGACTATCCAGCCAATCTCTTCTAACATCGATAAGACAATCTGAGTTCTTCTGGGCCTTCTGAAATGATGGGGACTATATTAACAGAAGTGATTAAATGTATCCCCTGACTTCTTAGAAAAGCCATGAGACTTGGCAACACTTTAGTAAACACTGTTGGTGGTGCTGACGACACGCTGAAGGGCAGAGCCACAAGCTGAAAATGTAGGTCATCTACTGCAAACTGCAGATATTTGTGATGAGCAGGAAAAAATCGGAATGTGTAGGTACACACCCTTTATATCCCCTGTGGTCCTAAAGCTCCTGGCTAGAGTGACTTCAGATGGACATACCTGTTGAGGTCTCAGAAATCAAATATTGGGCGTACAGAATAGTCCTCCTTGGAAATTAAGAACAAATTGGGAGTAAAACCCCTGACCTCTCTCTAAGAGAGGAACAGGACAGACTACTCCAATCTCTAAAAGGCGAGATACAGCGGCTCCCATTGCTTCTGCAGAATTCGGGATACCCCTGACCAAAAGAATCTCAGAGGAGGTCTGGTCCCTAATTCGATCTTGTAACCTGAGGATACGACCTCCTGTATCCTAAGATCTGTTACATGAAGCCTCCAAAAGTGAGCAAAATGCAGAAGCTATTCCCCCCCCACCCGCAAGAATGGGGGCATCCCTTCATGCCTGAAGGGGCTTTGAAGGGGGGGGGGTTCCTTATTCCACCAAAAACCTCTTGCCTTATTGTGGGACTTTGACCAAGTCCAAAATTCTCTTTGGTATCCTAAAGAGGCAGAAGCTCTACCCCCACAAAAAGGCACAGTACTGGAGGCACTGCGAAAACTGAAGGTTGAATGAAGAACCAGAACAGTGGGGTAAGCTACTGATATTTATTTTTTAACTTTTGACTTACCAATCACATTAATGCCCATTAACCACATATGGGGAACCCACAAGGTGATTACTGGCTTCAGGAATTCAAGGAAGCATTAATTCCAGTAATGACAGAACGACAAGGGTATTTTTTTTAATGTACTTGTAAACAAACTTTCTTGTAACCTAATTTTGTAACTGCAAAGTGGCGTTTTATTAGTAGATACCAGAAATGCTGCACCGTGAAAGGGAATAATTGCTTGTTTAATATTTGTCTACAGTTTAATTGCTGGAATCTATGGTACCTGTAATCCACAAAACCAAGAGTCTGAGGTCCCTGATATCAACTTGTGGGTTCACCATATATGGTTAGTAGCATAATGCATGGGTTGGTCTGTAGGACCCTTGGCTCCCACTCCAATGCATGGGATACCCACAATTCCAGCAACTATAGAATCCGGGCATCAAGAATTACAGCTCTGTAGAGGAAGTTCCATTCTGAGATAAAATCCTTATTACTGTATGTTTACACCACATAGAATTTAATTAGAACATTATAAACTTCTAGAGTGCATAGTCTAATGAAGTCACAGTATCCTCACTCCGAAAGGTACGTGTATCAGGTGGTTAACCACCAATAATCATACTACTGTCCTCCATTAAAAAGACAGGAATAATTAGAAATGAAATTCCTATCATGGATGATTATACAAAATACTAAACATGCCTCTCACATGTTCCTGTGTTATCTAAAGCCCAATACATTGAGGAGGCGGCTTTGGTCGCAGGAATTCTGTGCCTGTGAGAGGCATATAAAGAGAGCATGTAGGAGGAAAAATAACACCCCAAGTGTGAGATTTAAACACAGGGTACCATGTAAAACAGACAAGAAGCTGTGTGTCAAAGCACATGAGGCGGGGTTCACATTTTTAACAATCGGTTACCTATACATAAAGTTGTCAAGTGCTGTACACATTTATATTTTTAGAATAAATGTTTGTGTATACAATCTAATAAAGAGCAAACTGCATAATACTATATAAATGTGTCTAAGCAATATTAACAGATTGTATAACTTATTTGTGGCAGTTCTCATGGGTTTCGGAGAACTGCTACAACTGCAAGCCTCAGTGCTGACCACTAGTCTGATAGGCTGTGCTGCCGCGGCCACAGAACAGGCCCGGAAGCGGTGAGTAACCGGGTGCCTGGTTTCCACAGTGGCGATGCACAGCAGGACAGCTAGCTAACTAGTAATGTGTCATTTTTGACGGTAGTTCAGTTTTAACCCTGTTTGTTCCTGCTCTGGTCTGTTCTGCCTATCTGAAGTATCAAAGTAAAAACAAAAAAAAAAACCACACAGAGCAATGTTTCATTTAATAGTAGAAAAAAAAAAAGCAAGCTTTTACTATTTTTCCTCTAAGATAGGAGTTTAATTTCTCATGATTCAAATGATACTTGTCTTTTAAAGCGGAACAAAACTCGTGATTTTTAACTTCCGTTCCCCGGGGCATGCAGTTCTACCAAAATAAAGGCCATGAAAAACTATCAGTGTGTCATGCCACAAAACTATTGCTTATGGGAACTGCAACATTATACACAATATTAAACAAGTAGGGTTTAACAGACCGTGTCAAAGAGGCTGCTGAAACACAATAGGTAACACAGGATTTTAGTCTTGGAGGTTATCAGATTAGTAGAGATCAGCACAGCGACTCAGCCGATGGATCACTCAATAAATCATCATTTAACCACCCAAGATCAAGTCTAGATTAAAAAAAAAAATCATATAATAATGAGCATACCACAGAAAAATGTATGCATTAGGTAGGAAGTCATCTGCGTCACTGGCCTGGGTGCACAGTGGCTTTTCAGATTGGACATTTCAAAGATGGTTGAAAAGAACCTAAAAATAATTTCTAGCTTAAATGCTAAACAAATTACAATAGCAGGGCATTGTAGCTTAGCCCAAAAACATGTTTAAACAGCCGTAAAAATTGAAACAGACATTAGGTCTGTAAATAGCAGCTCAACACCCAGTCCCCACTCACCCCGGACTCTAAATTTGTTTACCAGGGGCATTCTGATTTGGGCATTTCAATGGCACAGGCGTGGGTCGCTAAGCCTTATGCTCAGCATGCTCTGCTTTATTCTGTTCTGCTAGAAAACAAATTGGATTCAAGCCCTCTGCCGGCCCCATACCGACTGACCTCTAGCTAGGGGACATACCCACACCAGCTATTAATGCATAGTTGTAATGTGCCTAGATGAGTTAGAGCAGCGAACCCATGAGATTTCACTTAGCAGGGCGTCTCAATTTCGGATGCCCCAAAGAGTCCTTTAGACTGCAGGGACAGAAAGAGGGCCTATGTTCCTGTTATATATTGCAGTCCACATAAACAAAAGGTTTCTAGCATGACACATTGACAAAGTTGCAACCAAATTTCTCATTTCACTGACAGGTAGAGAAAACAGAAGAAAAACGAGGGCAGGATAATATAAGGTGGTAATAAGACCACCAAATTTTACCTGTGAAATGTCATCCAGAATGGCCTTGTAGAGCTTCTGTACAGTATATCCATGCATCTCAGAACTATTGGTTATGAGCTGAATGAGATTAGGAACAGAATCATCCCGCACGTAGCTTCCAGCCTATGAATACAAAGGTATGTTGTAATCATAAAAATTATTTCCTAATAACAAACGTATACAAATGCAAACAACTCCAACCACTTACTGTAGTGAGGACTCTCATTATTGTGTCTATGTGCCACCTCTTTGATGGTGCATACCTACAAACATAGCAGGAGCAATAATAAGCACAGCTTTAATTAATCGCTTTGTTGTGTGCTATGCAGTGTTGCACACAGGGGTAAGTTGAGTTGATGATATTGTTGCGAAAGAGTTGTGACAGGCAACCTACTTTTCAGCTGCAAGGAAGACACCAGATGCACAGTCGGCTTTGAACTCCGGCTCGCAAGAGTCCAGAAAGTAAAGTAATTCCTTCATCATACCACGAATGTTGTTTCCATTTACCAGTGCAAAGCTCAGCTCCATAGCTCGTCTGGAATGAGAAGGGTTAAAATATAGTGTCAAAGAGGCTGCTAAAAAACAATAGCTAACACAGGATTTTAGTCTTGGAGGTTATCAGATTGGTAGATATCAGCACAGATATTCAGCCGATGGATCACTCAATAAATCATCATTTAACAATCCAAGAGCAAGTTGAGGAAAAAACAGCATGCCACAGAGAAGATGTATGAATTAGGTAGGAAGTCATTTGCATTAATGGCCTGGTAGCACAGTGGCTCTCCACATAGTAGAAAGGTGGTTGAAAATAACCTAAAAATCACTTAACTTACATACTAAAAAAAAATACCATTTTGTGAATACTCACCTGTAAAATGGGTATTATAAGTATGTCACACACCCCACTTCAGACTTAATAATTACACTAGGGTTAACGCACCTCTAGGTGGCAGTATTGCAGAGAACTTCTCCAAAAAAACTTCAACAGGCCCCTCCCGGTCTATACATACCTGGTACCTCCCAAGAACCTCCCAGTATTAGAACAGCAGTAAGACAAGGTACCAGAACCAAACAATTTAACCCTCAACGTAAAGAACCAAACTTCACCAAATAGAGAGCCAGGATACCAAAAAGGGCGGGTGAAGTGGGGTGTGTGACATACTTATAATACCCATTTTACAGGTGAGTATTCACAAAATGGTATTATTCTAAGTATGTCACACACCCCACTTCAGACTTAATAATTACACTAGGGACATCCAACAGCAGTGTCCAGAAAAGGGTGGGTATCCTAACAGGCAATAACGCAGAAAAAATTCAAACCACTGCAGCCTGCAAAACCTTGCGGCCAAAAACAGCATCCGCTGAAGCCCGCACATCAACCTTATAGAACTTAGAAAAGGTATGAACAGAAGACCAAGTTGCAGCCTTACACACTTGTTCAACAGAAGCCTGGTGCTGAAAAGCCCAGGACGCACCAACCGCACGAGTAGAATGAGCAGTAACTCGGAAAGGAGGATCCTTCCCCTTGGCCGAATAAGCACCAACAATGGCCTGACGAATCCATTTACTAATAGAGGACTTGGCCGGAGCCAAACCCTTCCTAGGCCCACATGGCACAACAAAAAAGGCATCAGTCTTACGAAAAGAAGACGTCGCACGTAGATAGTACCTGACACAACGTACCACATCCAAGCAGTGCAAAGCACTCTCCTTGACATTCTTAGGCTTAGGACACAAAGAAGGAAGAATAATGTCCTGGTTAAGATGAAAAGCAGAAACCACTTTAGGGAGAAAATCTGACTTGTAACGAAAAACCACTTTGTCCTGATGATCCTCAAAATAAGGAGCCTGAATAGACAAAGCAGCCAGCTCTGAAACACGCCTAACCGAAGTAATGGCCACCAGAAAGGCAACCTTCTGAGTAAGAATGGACAAAGCAACATCCCGCAAAGGCTCAAAAGGAGGAGCCTTAAGAGCAGAAAGAACCAAATTCAAATCCCACACTGGGAGCAAAGGCTTCCTAGGAGGCCGCACATGCGAGACCCCCTGGAAAAAAGTCTTGACCAAGGAATGACTAGCAAAAGATTTCTGGAAAAAAATTGACAAAGCAGAAACCTGCCCCTTCAAGGTACTCAACTGAAGACCAGAGTCCAGACCCGCCTGAAGGAACTCCAAAATCCTAGACACAGAAAAGACCCGGCAGGGCAAAGACCTAGCCTCACACCAATCAATATAAGATCTCCAATACCTGTAATAGATGGAAGAAGAAGATCTCTTCCTAGCACTAATAAGAGTCTGAATGACCACATCCGAAAGACCCTCCTCCTTTAAGATGGAGGTTTCAGCAGCCAGGCCGTCAAAGCCAGCGTTTGTAAACTGGGGTAACAGAGTTGACCCTGAGTGAGAAGATCTGGCCGAAGAGGCAGATCGAACTGATCTACGGCCAGACGGACGATGTCCGCGAACCACACCCGCCTTGGCCACCTTGGAGCCACTAGAATAGCGGGAACTCCTTCCAGAACCAACTTTCGCAGAACCCTGCCTAGCATGGGAATCGGAGGAAACAGATAAAGAAACCCCAGGTCCCTCCAGCTCAGGGTCATGGCATCCACCGCCAGAGCCAGAGGGTCCCGGGACAGGGACACAAAGGACGGAAGCTTGTGATTGTGACGAGAGGCAAACAGATCCACCTCCGGCGTCCCCCACCGGAGACAAAGCGACCGAAACACCTGGGGATGGAGAGACCACTCCCCCCGACGGGACGCACACCGGCTCAGAAAATCCGCCTCCGTGTTTTCCACTCCCGGAATGTAAACTGCCGAGATGCAAGGGACATGAGTCTCCGCCCAGACCAAAATCAGAGACACTTCCCTGTGGGCACCCAGACTGCGAGTCCCTCCTTGATGATTGATGTAAGCAACCGCCGTCTGATTGTCTGATCGAACCTGAACCGGCAGACCCTGTAAATGATGCGTCAAGTGAGACAGAACCAACCTGATGGCTCGCAGTTCCAGAACATTGATGGGCAAGTGGGCCTCCTGAGGGTCCCACTGCCCCTGAAACCGAAGATCCTTCCAATAACCTCCCCAGCCTGACAAACTGGCATCCGTGGTGACAGTCTCCCAAAGTGGAGTCAGAAACGACCTGCCCTTCAGAAGGTTGTCCGAGACCAACCACCACAGGAGGGACTGCCGAACCCGAGGGGACAACCGGAAGGACCGATCCAACGACCCCGGACACCGGTTCCAAGACGCCAAAAGATGAAGTTGAAGAGTCCTCGTATGAAACTGAGCAAAGGGAACTGCCTCGAACGAGGCCACCATCAACCCCACCAGTCTCATCCCCAGACGAATGGACGGATGAGGATGGGAGAGGAGCAGCCGGGCCAATTCCTGAATCATCAGAACCTTGGCCTGAGGAAGAAACACTCTGTGCTGGCAGGAGTCCAGCGACATCCCCAGAAAGGTCACCACCCTGGCCGGAACCAGCGAGGACTTGGGGTAATTGATCACCCAGCCGAACCTCTCCAACATGGACACCACCGTGCTGGTGTCCCCTTCTGCTTGACTGAAGGAAGGAGCCATGATGAGAAGATCGTCCAGGTAAGGCACAATGCGAATCCCCTGAGCTCTGAGCAGGGCCATCACCCCTGCCAACACCTTGGTGAACACTCTCGGAGCAGAGGTGAGACCGAATGGAAGAGCCACAAACTGAAAATGCCGATCCCCCACCACGAAACGGAGGAACCGCTGATGAGCAGGAAAAATCGGCACGTGCAGGTACGCATCCTTGATGTCTATGGACGTCATAAAGTCCCCCTGCCGAAGCGAACCGATCGCCGACCGCAGGGTCTCCATGCGAAACTTCCGAGGACGAGTAAACCTGTTGAGAAACTTCAAATCCAGAATAGGACGGAAGGACCCGTCCTTTTTGGGGACCGTGAAGAGATTGGAATAAAACCCGCGTCCCACCTCTGAAGGAGGAACCGGGCAAATGACGGCCAAATCCAGAAGATTCCTTACTGCCGCCAGGAGCCCCTGCGCGGCCAAAGGATCCAAAGACACCCGAGACCTGAAGAACCTTGGAGGAGGAAGGGACTCGAACTCCAACTTGTAACCGGCCAAAACCACCTCCCGGATCCATCTGTCCGGGACCTCCTGGTCCCACACCCGGGAGAAAAGTTGCAACCGTCCCCCCACCCGAACGGGTGAGGGCGCCCCCTCATTGCCGGATGGGCTTGGCAGCCGGCTTGGGCTTGGCACCCCAGACGCAGGTGGGACGGCCACGGCCTCTGCCCCTATTCCAACTGCCGCCCCTGGGGGCCGAGGAGCCCGCACCTCTACCGGCGCCAACTCCCCGAAAGGACGGATTGAACGAGACCATCCCCCGAAAGGAACGACGAAATTTCTTGCGCTGAGGTAACTTACCTCCCTTGGCAACAGAGTCCAGACTCTCACCAAAAAGCCTCAAACCCATAAAGGGCAGAGCCGTGAGCGATCTTTTAGAATTAAAATCAGCCGTCCACTGTCTCAACCACACACAGCGCCGGATAGCTACCAGCAAGGCAGTAGCCCTGCCACACATCAGCATGGCATCCTCCTGAGCGGCCAGGATAAAGGACAAAAAAGCATCACAGCGCTTAAGCCCAAGGGACTCATCACTGGTGGGCTCGAGATCCACCCCCAAGTCCCTGACAATAGACCTGACAGCAAAAGTCAAAAGAGCCGAAGCACAGACAGGCCTTAACACCGAACCCGCACATACAAAACCATGACGGGCAAGCTGATCAACCCGGCGATCCTCACCGTCCCTGAGCGAAGTCGTGTCAGGGGAATGCACGACCGCCGTGTTGGACAGTCCCAAGACCGGAGTATCTACCTCAGGAGGGACAGACCAACGTTTCATCAATTCCGCCGGAAAGGGATACTTCCTATCCCAGCTAGACGGCACACCAACAAGACGTGTAGGTTGCTCCCATTGCTTGAAGACAATTTCTTCAAAGTGCTGTTGGCTGGGAAATTCCAGACGCTGCTTGGAAACCCCAAAAAGCTGACCCTTGGGCCTGGGAGCAACCACCGGAGGCTCCAAATCCAAAACCTCAAACATCTGGCTCAAAATGGTAGAGGAATCGAGAGGGAGGCCATCATCCTGATCTCCCTCAGAACCCAGCAACTGCTGAACGTCAGAATCTTCATCCTCAATGAGCTCACCTTCTTCACGGGGACGATCCGACCAATCCAGATCTCCCACAACTTCCTCATCTGAATCCGGCGGAGGCAGAGACAGATGCTTCCGCTTAGCTGAAGCCTTCTGAGCGGCTATAGCAGAAAACCGCTTCTCAAGGCTGGTCAAGCGGGCACATACCTCAGACTGCGAATCCCCGCCCAGGACAACGTCACACGGGGTCCGGAATAAGCGAGGGGGAGAGGGAGATGGCGCGGCTGACGAAGTGCTAGGCACCGGAGTACTGGACTGCCGTGCAATGTTCTGCTGTGCACAAGGGATACACAAAATGACATCATCTCCCTGGAGCGGAGCCCCACAACCCCCGCACACCTTGGATTGTCCCGAAGAACCATTCCCGGTATCTGTGGCAACCTCCATGTGGTGAAATTATGGTATTTGCAGAACCCAGGGATTTATGCGGTACGCGACCCGGGATGCCCCTTAATAACCTAACACTTGTCTAAGGACAGTCACAAGATCCTGACCCAGGGGAATAGCATAAGGCCCTTATAAAAATACAAATAAGTGTATATATATATATAAATATATTGCAAGGACAAAAAACACCCCCCACGAGCCAGGTATATATGACCGGGAGAGCCCTGCCAGACGGGATCCCAGGATCTGAAAAACACAAAGGGAGAGAGAGACAGGCGTCAATCAGCACCATGCCAAAAAACACCGCATAATATACAAAACCCCCCTTTACCAACCCCCCCCCCCTCATTAACCAGAGCAACGGACGTGGTTAATGCCAGCCAGCACCATCAAGCTGCGCCGGGGCGAGGAGGGAGGCAAGGGAGAAGGAAGGATCCGAGGGGTCACTGACATGGCCCAAGAACCGCCTACCTGGAGAGAAGAGGAACCGCGCAGCCAGCAGAAGATGGCGGCCAGCACACCGAGGACGGAGGAAGAGAGAAGCTCCGGGAGCGCGGGAGCCGAGAAGGCCCCGCCCCTCAGGCCGTCCAATCCGTGCGCGCGCGACCCCGCCCCCAGGCAGCGTCAGCGTCTGCCTGCGGGGACCGCCATCAGACCTCGATCACGGGGCCGGCGGCGTCACCCGCCGGCTCCCGGAGTACAGCGTCGGAGAACACAGACCCACACACTGATCAAAGTCTCCCCTGAGCAGCCGGGCAAACAAGCTGCAGGCGCCGAATACGCAGCAGTACGCCGCTAGGCCCCGCCCCCCCCGGCTCCTGAGGGGAGAACACATACACAGCCATGAACAGAAAATGAAGGCACAAGTAAAATCACAAGTAAAAACACAAAGTAAAATCACAAAAGGAAAGCGCAGCAGCACACTCACACAACATGTGCATAGTAAAGCATGACACTGTCCCCAGCGCGTCCCACACCCCGGAAGAGACACAACACCCCAGGGCAAGGACAACCTGACCACTAACTCCTATAAAAAAAGGGGGCATCCCACATCCGGATCACCACTCCGGGAATCCCGCTATGCCCCGCAATGAAGGGTCGAGCGGAGGAGCTAATCTCCTAGGCACCAATGGTGCCGGCTACCTTATTGCCCGGCCTACAGCCGAAGCTGGGAGGCTGCCATTACATAGAACACAATTCAAACAAAAGCCGGGCAGAAATAGACCATGGGGGGGGGGGGGGGGGCCGGGGGGATACCCAGGAGACTTCTTTCTTCTGTCTTGTCGCCACCTTGCAGAGAACAACACTGGGAGGTTCTTGGGAGGTACCAGGTATGTATAGACCGGGAGGGGCCTGTTGAAGTTTTTTTGGAGAAGTTCTCTGCAATACTGCCACCTAGAGGTGCGTTAACCCTAGTGTAATTATTAAGTCTGAAGTGGGGTGTGTGACATACTTAGAATATTACAATAACCTTTCACTGTAGCTTGTCCCAAACAGTTAAAACAGATCTCAAAGCACTTCCACACCCATCGATCCATTGTCCACAGTCAACCACTAATAGTTAATTATTTGAAATGTAAAAAATCGGCAGTATTGTACAGTCCAATTTCCTTTGTGATAGACAGCAGGGTAAGTGCAGCGATTTTGGGGTAAGCCAAAAGACAGCTTCTCAATAACACGGTTGTGTGTTGGCCACTGATAAATGTGGGAAAGGGGGAATGCTGTTATTAATTACAATGACGTTTATCATGGACCTAATCTGCACTTATCCCTTTATATGAGTAAATACCTTTAAACCAGCCATTCCTACCTTTTAATTGAAACATCTAGGTCTTTCAAACAGTCCACAATGGTGCTGCGGTGCCTCTGTACTGCATTGTGGTCAGTCTGTACTGTTTTAAGCAGCGACGTCAAAGCCACATAGCTGTAGGAATAAAATGTGTGCCGTTACTGGATGTTGTTAAAGCAGAACTGGTCCAAAGTCAACCATTCTAAAAAAAACAATGTGCAATTAATCTATATTTCACAGATACTTGCAATGAGGATACCATCTTCGATACTGTGTGCCTGTTTGTGCCATTTTTAGCCACAGCGAATCATGCAAATTGCAGTAATTCAACAATATAAATGCATAGTCTCAAGATAAGTAAATGTAGTGGTAGTAGTGTGTGTGGCCTCCATGTGCCCATATGATCTCCCTACAACACCTGGGAATGCTTCTGATGAGGCAGTGAATGTTCTCCTAAGGGATCTCCTCCTTGACCTGGATAAAAGCATCAGTAAACTCCTGTGGTGCAATGTGGCGTTGGTGGATGGAACAATTCATGATGTCCCAGATGTGCTTGACTAGATTCAGGTCTGGGGAAAGGGCAGGTCAGTCCATAGCATCAATGCCTTCATCATGCAGGAACTGCTAACATGATTCAGCCAAATGAGGCCTAGTATTGTCATGCATCAGAGGGAAACCAGAGACCAATGCACCTGCATATGTTTGCATAGTGGGTCTGAGTATCTCATCTCAGAACCCAGTGGCAGTCAAGGTACCTCTGGCTACCACATGGAGGGATGTGCAGCCCTCCAAAGAAATGCCCCCCCCCCCACCAAAAAAGACCCACAGCCAAACCAGTCATGCTGGAGGATGTTGCATTCAGCAGAACATACTCAATGGTGTCTTCAGACTCGGTCACGTGCTCAGTGTCCACCTGCTCTCAACCGTGAAGAACACAAGGCCCCATGTGTCAATCTTGGTGCTCTCTGGAAATTGTCAATATCCTTGTTTACAGCACAACACCAACTTGTGGAGGTGGGGCCCTTATACCACCCTTATGGAGTATCTTTCTGACAGTCTGAGCAGACTCATGGATTAGTGGCCTGCTGGATGTAATTTTGCAAGGCTCCGGCACTGCTCCTCCTATTCCTCCTTACACAAGGGAGAAGGTAGCGGTCCTGCTGCTGGATTGTTACGGCCCCCTCCACGTCTCTTGCCTGTCGCCTATCTGCTATGGACACAGGACTGAAAGACATGGTTAGCCTTCTTGCCACAACTTGCATTGATGTGCCATCCTGGATGAGCTTGCACTACCAGAACAACTTCTGTGGGTTGTAGACACCACCTCATGCTACCTCTAGGGGGGTGAGAGCAATGACAAAAATGTCCAATGAATAAAACAGCCAAAAAGGTTGAGAACAGAGAAATGATCTATGGCCACAACCTAAAAAAATTAAAGTTCATTACCTGGTAACTTTACTAAACATCTGAACAGGCAGCATACACATGAGACCGCGCGTCTCCTTCCCTTGAGATGGAATACCTGACCACCATATTTACATAAAAACTTGACTCCTCCTTCCACTTTCCAGTTGTTGTAAAGATTTGAAAAAAAGATCAAAAGACAGACCAAAAATAGAACTGGTTAAACAAACATGAAATACATTCAATGCTATCTTAAGGGAGGGAAAACCATGTTGCTTGTCCGGATGTTTAGAAAAGAGGTTACGAGGTAACTAACTTGGTTTCTCAAAACATCCTCTGGGCAGCATACACATAACTGAGATCTACCTCTATTGGGTGGGGAATGCAGCTTGAAGAACACTTCAGCCAAAGGACTGATCATGTAAGGTCCGCAAGTCCAAACGATAATTCCTCAACAGTCTTGACCTAAGATCGAGGTGGCCACCTTACAAATCTGTTCAACAGAGGCCCCAGCTTGTTCCACCCAAGAAGTAGAGACACTTCTCGTCAAGTGAACTGTAATCTTCCCTGGAATCCATGATAGGCCATTTGGATAGCTCTCTTCATCCAATGCGCCAAAGTTGACTCGGGTACTTGATGGGCCTTTCTCGGACCTGAAAAAGAACCAAATAGGCCATCTGCCTTCCTCCAATCCTCGGTTTGACAAAGGTATTCCAGAAGACTTGCTCTGACAAAAGATTTATCCAATGAACAATCTTTACTGTCTGCTGATGGAAGAACAATCTCCTGAGTTTTATGAAAGTCAGAAGATATCTTTGGAAGGTAGCAGGGGTCCACCCTTAATACTACGTGATCCTGAAAAATCTGTCGAAAGGGGTGAAGATCAGATAGCGCCTGAATATCACTGACTGCGTGCCGAGAAAAATAGCCCCAAAAAACGACGTTAGACGCTGTAACAGATTTTGTAGGAAACCTTGAGCTTGACCACATGGAGAGATTGTGCTTCACCCCCTGGGAGAAAACACAAAACAGCCCCACCCCTTCTTCCCCTCCTCAGTAATCAAAGAAACGCAATATAAACACCCTTGGAATATGGGCAGGTAGTAAGCGGTCAAGCTGAAAGATTCCTAAAAAAAAATCCGTTACCGATAAGATACCGACAAGTCTAATGGTGGTTTTTCCTAGTCATTCTTCAGCTTGATCACGTGGAGAGGATTAAGTAAGTAATTTTACTTTGGGGGTGGAAAACTGCAAGTAGTACCCTTTGAACGCAGGCCTGGTGTTTTGCATACAATAATCATAATGTTTGAGGAAGGTGTAGGGGGGAGGACCACATTGCTGCCTTGCAGATCTCATCCATAGAAGCACCTGTCCCTTCTGCCCATGCTGTGGCTCTTGTAGAGTGGGCAGAGACCTCTGAGGGAGATACCACCCTAGTAGAATAAGTTTGAGCAATAGTCTCTTTTATTCATCTGGCTATAGTGGCTTTGGAAGCTGCCGAGCCTTTTTTCCCACTAAAGGTTACAAGGAGCTGCACAATCTAACTGACCACTTGAGGCAGGATTCTAAAAGGAGGGAAGACATAAGCAAGATGACAATTCCATGGCTAAGCAAGAGCATTTATTGCTAGCGCACCTTCCTCCCTTGTTAGGGAAAAAAAAAGGTTCTGCATTTTGCATTCCTGGCATTGGCAAAAAAATATTCTATCTGCGGGTGACAAACACTTTGGTAACCTCCGGATTTAACACCATTTGGGCTGTCAGATCTTTACTCTACTTTTGAGAATATTTTAGGGCCCCCTTCACATGAACTGCCGACAATGACCGGATTTAATGTTGGATAGGTAATAAAAGGTCTCTTGCCAAGTTCATCAGACTTAAAGTGGACCGTCACCCTCCCGTGATCGGCCCCGGGAATCTAGAAGATTCCCGGGCCGATCACCTCCCTCCCCGCGGAACATCCGAGATCGGGATGTCCCGCGGGGTGAAACCCCCCCCAAACAGCCCAAATCCCCGGCCGCCGCCGCCTCCCTCGCTCCCCTCTAGACGTGCGTGCGCCCGCGCCGGCCGTCTGTGAATGGCCGGCGCGCGTCAAGGGTGACGCGCGGGAGGCGGCGGCGGAGGAGCCGCTTGTCCGCGGCTGTCAAAAGGCTTGTCCGTCGGCGCTGGGAGCGGGGAGAGGTGAGTTTTTCGGGGGGGTTACACACAGCGGGGCACCGAAGTGGACCAAGACCCAGGATAGTCAAAATCCTGGGTGTTGGTCCACTTTAAGGACCTGGTTCCCCCCCTGACGATTTAGATACGCCACTTTTGAGACGTCGTCCAACTTTATTTGAACTTCCTTGCACAGTAGTACTGGCCGAAAGGGATCTGGTGCCAGCTTAACTGCCAGAAGTTCTCTGAAGTTCAAGAACCTGGATGCCACGCTTTTTGACCACGGCCCCGAATCTGGTGAGGTCCTAGATGGGCTCCCCAACCCAAATTGGTTGCATCTATCGTGACTATGACTGGGTTGTTCTGTCTCTATTCTCTTCCTTTTCCCCAGATTTTCTGGATCCATCCACCACTGTAGATCTTTTATCACTTTTGGGCCCAACTGAACTAGTTGCTCCAGTGAAGAATGCGTCTTGTCCCACTTTTCCAACATGAAGTTCTGCAAAGTTCTTGTATGAAGCTGAGTCCAGGGAACTGCAGGGATTGTCTGGGTCATGAACCTCAGTATCCTCATCACCCTTCCAGGGAACTGCAGGGATTGTCTGGGTCATGAACCTCAGTATCCTCATCACCCTTCCTAGGGGGACCAGAGAGACCGTTATATCTAGCACCTCCACTGTAATTATGTCTTTTTTTCCTGTGGGTGAATAACTTTTGCTGGACACTGTCTATATTGACCTCCAGAACTCTGCACTGTTGACATGACGTTGGGTAGGAATTTTCTATGTTTAATATCCACCCCAGACTCCTAACCCTGCAAAAGTCTTTTGCAAGTCTGCTAGCAATGCCATCTGTGATTAGTTTAATACAAGGAAGTCGTCCAGATAGGGTATCACAATTATTCCCTGCTGTCTGAGGTAGGCCATCGGCTCTGTTATGATCTTTCTAAAAGAAAATTTTAAAAACCTTGGAGAGGACAACAGGCCGACAGGAAATGCTCTGTACTGGTAGTGAAAAGTACCTCATGACCCCACTGTACCGCGAACCTGAGAAATCTGCAGTGCGCCACCATAAGAGGGATATGAAATTAGGCATCCTGTGGTTCACCATTAGGGCATCTTCTATCAGGATATTTCTTACCGAATAATTGATTCCATCCTGAACCTTTTGTATCGAAATGAATCTGTTTACTCTCCTTAGATTCAAAATCCTCCTATACTTTCCTGGTGGCTTTTGAACCAGAAGGAAGAAGAAAAAAAACCTGAGAGTAGAACTCCTCTTTCAGGGAGGTCAGTGGCACAATTTCTAGCACATTTTTCTGTAGAAGCTCCTGAAAAACTAAAGGAAAGCCTTCTATCCTCTGGGAATTTCTTGTAAGTCTGGTTACTAGGAAGGATGACTGGGGGAAGGATACAATTCTAATGGACTCCCTTTTTCTAGTGTCTGTAGCACAAGTGGTCTCCGGGTGACTACTCTCCAAGCGGTTATGAGCAAGAAGTCTCCCCCTTATCAGATAATCTTTGTCTGGACTGTAGGTTAGCTCACCTCTGCGATCCATAGGGTCGCATAATGCCCCCATGTCCTCAAAACTCAAATCTGCAGTTCTGGACACTTGACCTAATGGTGCATCAAATTTTAAGCATTTGCTCCAATGTTCCATTATGGGATAGTGAAAGGAAAATTCTCTCTTTAAAGTGGACAAACACCCAGGGGGGATCGGCCCGGGAATCTATAAGCCAGCGAGGAGCCAAGCACAGTCAGCACAGTAAAAAACACAGCAAAGTACACCAAAATAAAGCTTGTGGGCAGGGAGGGATACATACAAACAATCTACATAGTGGTTCTCCCTCAGACTCAACCATAAGCCTGTGGCCGGCTACCATTTAGTATAAGGTCTGCGGCCCAGAGCCTAAGCTCTGCCGAACGCCACAGACCCCGGCGGTCACCCTACGGGTTCCGTAGCAGCCAGAGGCTGGGAGGCAGGAGTGGGTTAGAAGGGATCCATGGAAATAGAGTCCGCAGGGGCCAACGGGCTAGGTGGCCCCGCTCTGCTGCCGATATCTCAGAGAGAGTGCCAACGATGAACAACCGGGGAATGATAGAGGGACAGCTGCCTTTATAGGGGGCCGGGAGGAGCTACATCTTTGATCTTGCAGTCAGGCGCCCCCTAGGGGCAAACACCCAGTCGTAAGGATATTGGGACGACCTACACTGGATGTAGGGAAAATTAAAAATTAATGTGCAGCAAAGATATCTCATATTATTCATTCTTCAAGGGTTAACATATACCCTCTATGAAAAACATCCAGTTTCTTTACTGGAAGGAAACAGAATCAGATTTGGAATGTACAGGTTATGGCAACTGCAATTCTTCGGACACATGTAAATAGTTCTACCCATGATGCAACGCTTTGAGCAAATGTTAACGTGGTTACTGTTGCTGCTTCCACAACTTATCAAGAAATGTGCAGTTCTTTCCAACCCCCCCTCCCCAATAAAAGTAGAATGGTTCCTCATGCCTTTTCTCCTCAGAATCTGAAAATGTAAAAAGGTCAGCTTTGAGTACAATGTTTAATGCCAATTAATCACTTACCGAATATTCTTGTCGTTATTTAATAAAAACCGTCCCAGGATATTAATAGCAAGAACCTGTTGGGAAGGACAGTAAAATATTAACTTAAGTTTATTGCCAGATACAGAAATACGAAATGCAGGAAGTAGATTGCATGCATGAAAAACAACGGTTGTTGGTGTTTCCCCATAAGTACCAATTTCCCATCAAATGCATGATTAGCTCCCTAGCCTGTAGATTACCAAGAACCAGTAGTGCTCCAGGCCGGCCTGAATTTTCCAGCTGGCTTTATGCACTCTATCTATTTCACTGGTGCTTCCAACTGGCAGCAAATACATATAAACATTTAGATAACTTGTGTAAAGACTGCAAGATTCAACAAACTTGGCTCTTAAATGCTCTGAAAGGTAAGAATTTGCGGCCCTATATATGTCAGGTTTCTAGTTCACAAGGACAGGATGTGTGTTCCTATTCCTACCATCAGCTCCTCAAAATATATCAACCTCAGTGAGTGAGTTAATTGAAGAGGAAGTCCAAGCATATTATAACTTAGAACCTAAAACCATAAAAGAGGAATATTGCAAAACAATTATAAAAATCCACATAAATATGCTGGATGAATCCGGAAGTATCCATCCAGACTCGTTTCTTTTAATTGGAAGGAAGATGAAATTGGGGGGATAGGGGGATATGGGGATACACTCAAACCTGTCACAGTTGGATTTTATTCCTACAAGGTGAAGAAAATCACAGGCTTGGCAAAAGTTTTTTTCAGTTTGGGTGTATAAGTGAGCCCTCCTCATTAGCTGATGTGTTCTTATGATTTTTTAACATTAAAAAAATTTGCCAATACACCTCCTTTAAAGCAGACCTTCACTCTGAATAAGAGTCTATCTTCTATGTTTCCCACACCCTGTACATACAGATTGTCCACATTAAAAATCATCCTACCTGTATCTACTGCATGTTATGAGCCTTTAAACATCCAAGATGGCGGCTTATGGAAGCCGCCATCTTATCAGGCAGCCTGCAAACAGGAAGTGCCTCCTGACTGTGCTGCTCTGCATTCTGGGACTGCTGAACTTTTCCTTACCCCAGCTCTGCTCTGTCTGAGCAAAGCACAGCTATAATCCGCCCCCCCTGTACCTTATCCCACTCTCCTCTCTCCTCAGTAAGTGTGATGCTTCCGAGTCAAGATGGCGACGCCCGTATCCTAAATTCCTGAACAGAGTTGCAGCCCAGTGGGGGAAAGAATAATAAGAAAGTGACAAAAACTTAAAATATATTAATTTTAGATGCTGGGGAACCTTTTTTTTTTTAAAAGTTTGGGCTTTTCATTAAATCACGCTGAAGGTCCGGTTTAAGTGACAGGTCAGTCACCCAATCTGTGGAGCAATGTGCTCACACTCCAGGGATTGGGAGACTGGCCTGTCACCGGAGTCCATGATTGCTTTGCAGAGGCCAACCCCTAGCTGGCATAAGGGAAGAGGTAAGCCGGTATAATATTTTAAGGCTCAAAATGGGATTAGCACAGGGGGAAGAAAGTGTGACTGGGGTGGGGGGCATTAAAAAAAGCTTTGACTTCTAGTATAAACTGGACCACAACTCTGCCCTTCTTTGTGTTACTACCCAGGTCGCACATTACAACTCGCCTTTCCTCGGTCCTACAGTGTATGCAAGGCCTCCAGTCCAAACAGTATAATCGACTGAGCATTGCCACTTTGATAAAAGAGCTTTTATGTTTACGTGAGCAGACTGCCCCCTCACCCTGTGTGCCAAGGCACCACCCCTAGCTCCGTGTGTCTGGAGCAGCCCCTGCTAACGGAGACACATTTTTTAATGTTTTGGATGTTTTTGTTTTAAATCTTTTTCACAAGGACAGTTAGGGGGGGTAAAGCCCAACTATAGCCAAACCTCTGGCAATTGGAGTATATATCACATACCTTCTCGAATTTGCTCACAAAAAGCATCTTTTAAAGTTTAACTCCTGCAAACCCTTTTAGGTTTTGGGTATGGTTAGAGCCAATAAAGTCTGGTTGTCTATAGCTGTAGTGTGGAAATGCAGAGGGGCAACCCAAATAAAAATGTCTTTACGATCTTCGGGTCTAGGCTAATCATCCAGAAACCCAAAACACGAACAAGAAAAAGAAAAAAAAAAAAAGGCTCATGGGAAAAAATGTCTGGGCGGCAAGACACTCCTCAGCAGGTAGAGAACAAACCCCAGATATTTTACAGAGAAAAAAATCTATGGAGCCTAGTGAAAGTGTGTCATGGAGCAAAAACAAGGTAAGAACATATTCAGGAGGCAACACGCACCCGCAGGCCACTTTCTGACTTAATGTCCATAATCGTTAAGACTGTTTCATACAGGATAGCATTGCCAACGTTTTTACTGGTCTCTGTGTTTGTTGCAACCTGAAAAATAAAACGGACAACTCCGTCATACATTCCATTTCCTTAAATATTACTAATACCAAGAGATGAGGTATGCCTTAGGGACATCCGCTCACTTGTGCTAAAATGTCATTCATAGCTTCACTTGAGTCGTCATCATTCTTGCCGAGAATCCGAAGAAGCCTCAATATTCGTACCTAGAAGACATCACAAGCACACCATTGTCAGAATCCCTCCTGGATGTCCAAGTTTCCGAACATTTGCACATCCCCGCAAACTCCTGGATGCCATTCCAGCAGGCAGCCTATTTCCAAGACTTCTCACCTGCACACTGTTTAAAAAGGAGCACCCAACATCATCACAGCGCTACTTGGTTCCCACAAGCTTCAATGTTTCCTGTGAATTCCTGGCTACCCATTGTATCCCAGGTTTATCCGGACTACTCTTTGAACAGATTGCCTTGCTTAGTCCTTGCTACAAACCCATGCTGCCTGCACAAACCCTGGCCTAGTGATCTGAATCTGTGCCTGTGACCCTTTAAACATATCTTGTTCTACAGACTATACTCGCCTGTTCCAGCAAAGGGTCCAAGTTGTCCCTAATACTCCTGTATTGAACTCACCAGCCTAGCGTTCCGGCAGTACCAGGTTTCAGGATCCAGACAGACTTCCCTGTAGCAGAGTCTATCCTACCATTTTATTGGGAAGGATATAGTGAAGACAAGGCTTGTTTCACAAGATCAGGCTGGGGGGGGGGGGGGGGGGGTGTCCTAGTCACCCATATTCTGTGCTACCAGAGCTTCCACCAGCCCGCATGGGTGGGGGTCCTCACTTAAAGTACTGACCCCACCTGTTAGCCTGACAATCAATTCGCTAGGAATGCCGGATCTCTTTATAAAGCTAATTTTTGAATCTGCATAACAACTTACCTGTAAAAAGGGATCACTAATGCCAGAGACATCGTGTTCCGGAGAGTATCCAGACATGATTAGATTTTTGAGAATTCGTACTAGCTGAGGAACAAGCTGTCAAGAGATCGGAGAAACAATGTTTAGGTTACTTTAAAAAATGGATTAAAAAAAAAATCTTTGCATTTTTTTTGTTATCTACAAAATGGATGCTAGCAGTACATAGAATGGTAGGGTTTACTCCCTCAGCTTTGGCCCACCATGCTAAGGAAGATGAGTTGAAAGAGAGTTTACTGTTGTGTAATTTTTTGCTTCGTATATAGAATAATTTTAAAGAAATGATGTCAAAAGGCAAAACATTACTATAGCCAAATCCCATATAAGTGGCTGGCAACGCATGGTATGTTTTTTTTTTTTTTTACTTGTTTAGCGAGTGATTTGAGTCACTCAAATCCCAGTTGTCAAATCAAGTCCATGGCTACCGGCACTAATATCGGTGACTGATTATGTGGTTATATTGTTTTAATGCTGGAACTGGGTTTAGCACAGGGATATGTGGGTGGTAGTTTGATTTTAGTTTGACACTTTTTTTTCTTAAAACAGGAAATGCAAATATCATATACGCACATCCCCACCTGCATGCCTACTGGAAGCTAGGCTGTGTTAAAGTGCTTCAGGCTTCCAGCATGCCACCAATGCTAGCCAAGAGTGTTACCTGGTTGCAGCAACAGTAGCAAATCAGCTGTCATTGCAATCCATACCTGTGTGCATATCAGAGCCGCTATAGTCAAGTCAGCCAACTTCCTCATTCATTGTATGGCTGCCAATTACTGCTGGTAACAAATTGGGTTTTCTGAGTGTGCTTGAACACGAAACCTGAATGGCTGCCAGTGGTTGCTTAAGCAATTGAGGTAGCAATGACTTGATGTTAGCGTCCCTTTAAAGCGGAACAAATTCCGGGACAATCCTGGGTTTTGGTTCCATGGACCCCAGGCCATCCCGAAATGGGTGGCCCCCTTTGCAAAACCCCCAAGTGAAACTCCTTTCCTCGGTCCAATTGTGCATGTGGGGTGTCTGGGTGCATAGTTAGAAATCCGTGCACTGGGGGCTTTAGATTCCAAAGGCAAAACTGTAAAAAGGCTGGGATTGAAGGGGCAAAGCTGGAGGAATGGATGGGGCTGACTTAGAGGGTATGGAGAGGGATGGGCAGAGATGGCAGGACAGGGATAGATGGGTCAGAGCTGGGCTGAGGGACAGGATTGAATGGGGCAAAGAGACTGAGAAACATAGTTTGTGTGTACCTTGCAATGCCACTTCCTCCCCACTGCTAGGTGCCAGGGAACCATGGCACTGGCAGGGAGACTAAGCACTACATCGCCGATCAAGGGGGCAGCGCTGAGCACAGCAACACAGAAGCAACTGAGTGCCAGGCTGTCAGGGCAGAGGTCCGGAAATCTGGCACCGAAGTCTACATTCGGACCCTGTTCTGCCAGTTGAGTACCACTGCTCTAGAGGATGACTGCTCTTGTGCTCGAATTAAGGTGCAAATTACTGCGGCGGACAAACCCCTCTCCAATATGCTGGACTCAACAGCCAAACCGCGAAAGCCAGCGCTGGAGAACTAGGTGCCACAGAGGACACGGTTGCAGAAGATCTGGGCGGCGGGGGAGGCGCCACAGGGGCTCCACTGCCAGGCTGTCTAGATAAGCGCACCACACCTTCTGGGCCAGTGTGGGCGATCAGGATGATAAGAATCTGCTCTGCCACGGCCAGGGGGTCTCGCAGCCTGGACATGAACCTCTGGACCTTCCGGAAACACGTCCTGGTGATGGGACCATTCCATCTGGTCCACAGTCTCCCTGAGAGGGTTTGGTTTTGGGCTTGGGACGCTGGCCCCTTGGGGTCTAGGTTTCCCCTGTGGTTTTTGCTTAACCCAAAAATCTTACAGAGGGGCCGAAAATTCAGCGACCTGCGAAACAAGGTCCTCAGTTTCTGTTTTTGTGGAAGCCTAGTCGACTTCCCACTCATGGCCTTCAAGACCAGGTTATTCAGAGGCTCACCGAAAAGAAAACCACCCTAAAAAAAGGTCAATAAGCGTCTTCTTAGAAGCTGCGTTGGCCAACCAGTTTCAGCCACACTGTGCGTCGCAAAGCTGACCAGCAAGGTTAGCCCCTATCCACCAGACACACCAAGTAGTCTATAGCCGGCACAATGCATCTGAAGAGCTCCAAAGCAAAAGGAGTTCACACTTACTGCAGAAGAACGTCAACCTCCATGTAGCAAATGCCTCCTCTGCTGTTTAATCCAGACCTTGCCTGCCGTAGCTGCCACAGATGTGGTGCAAGCTAGGCACATGGCCAACCCCACCATGAAGAATGCATGTCTGGCCAGCTGGTCCAACCTCCTATCCACCGGGTCTCTCAAGGCCACACTATCTGAAGTAAGGATAATGGTGTGCACCGGTTCGTCTACCTCAGACGGAGGAGACCAAACCCTGACCGCCTCATCTGAAAAAGGGAAAAAGGGTCCAGGAACTTTGGAAGAGCTGGAAGCTTATGCAGTTTGCTACCAGCTTGTCAAAATGGGCAAGCCTGGGAAAGACATGCCTGGCGCTTGTAGGGTTCACCCTTCTTCATCTGCCACTTTGGCCGAGGGGTAGAGACGTGCAGAACCTCCAATATTGCCTCAATTAGCTCCTCAATCTGATCAGTTGGGTAATCCGGAGGGCACCTCTAACCAGCTGGAACTAGATAATGAATACCTAAATAGGTCCTCGAAGTAAGAGCTAGAATCCTTTGAGGATTCTATGTGAATACGCCTATCCTTGGCAGTAGCCTTCCCACCTGGGCGCGCAGAGAGACTCGGGATGCCCCTGATGACAAAGGCCACCGACATGCTCTCAAACCGAGCCACCCTGTCCGCCACATCCAAAGGAGGAACCCCATCAGTGGGCGGACACTCTGACCAATGGACCGGGAACCGAGGAGGTACTGGATGATCCGACTGAGACGTGGAACCTGCCAGCTGTGTAAGGCGGCGCAGGACTGTAGTGCACCCAGCGCACAGGGGTCCCCTCACCTGACTTAGTAAAATGGCTGCTCTATCTACTAAGCAATACAGCTGGAGTGCTGGTCCCTACACCCTCCTGCCAGTTGACTACTGGTCAGACCTGTCTGCAGAACCAGAAAAGCAACCTCCCTGCAGCTGAGATCAACACACCAGCTAAGGATGCAGCAGCTTCCGACCCCCTACCCTGCAACAACAAGAACAAAGTTAGATTCCTAAAGGAATCAGCACAAGTCAAAAGGCTTTGCTCCCATAGGGAGCACTACCTGACCACGAAAAACTGTGGGGCAGCAACAGCCACGCTTGATCCGATACTCAGCCCAGAACAGGGAGGCATTGCAGGGGCTGCCAACAATCTGGGGAGGCAGCAGGGACCTCCGGGCACAAGATGGCGCTGCCTCGTGCCATTAGTGAAGAGGAGGGCAGAGCCGCAGACCTCGCAAATGCGGACGTCTCGCCCCCTCCTCCACTATAGTTCCTGAGTGAACCGAAGCCACGCCCCGATCCCCAGGTTTAGCTGCCCCCCCCAACTTAGCCAATAGGCAGGCCGCATGGCCAGTGGCCACACCCCTTCGTAATGCCGCCACCTCCCCCTACAAATGCTGGCGGCTGAGCTCTGACCTACATGGCCGTCATCAGTAGTAATCACAAACACTGACACCAGGGAGCCCAGCATTTCTCGCAAGGTGTCATGGAGACATGGGGGCAGATTACCCAGGTGTTCAAGGAACTGGGGCTCAGTGGGAGACAGCAGGGCTACCATGCAAGGCCTAGAGATCAGGTAACCTGCTGCAACAGGGTCCTGTTCCTCAGGGCTCAGACCCAGTCGGACAAGCCCCAGCGTGCTTACCTGGACCCAGGAGCGCTCTCCTCACTCTGCAAAATCCCATGCTATTGGCTTAGGAACCGACTTCAGGCATCTAATGGCATCCCCAGAATGCTGCAGCTGGCGAGGGGCTGCGGGAGTCGAAGCCCATGCTCCCGGTCAGCAGTAACTAAAGAAATTTCAAACATCCTCACAGTCCCTTGCGACTGCAAGAAAATAACTGAGGAGGTCCTGGCACAGCCTACCGTTTATAGGCAGGTAAGATCTATTTTTTATCTTGCAGTCCCCGCCTGCCTCTGAGATTAACCTGTGATAACTTAACGGTCCCGTGGGGTTGTAAATTGATGTGTGGTCTGGCCCTAACACACCAAACTATCAAAAAAAACAGAGGCAGACCAAAACCCTATACGGCTAGGCCTAAGAGTCTAAAAGACTTCAGATTGTGATGCCCCTAGGACCGAGAATCTAAAGACTACAGGGCTGGGGCTAAAATGTTTTGGTCCACTTTGAAAGAACCACTACAACGCCTGCTATAGAGGAGGAGTTTACTAACTTGTAATGGAGCTCAGACTTTCAGATTGTAACATCATTTGTGTTCAGAATGACCGCATAACCCTCCACCAAACCCAGCATCAAGCTTTGAGCACACACACAAGCTGTCAATACAACAAACTCACAAAACACAGGCCAACCACATGTGAGTGCCGTAGGCAAAGCCAGAACCGGTAAAAAAAAAATACAATTCTGTGAAATACTCACCTGTAGAATTGGTATTATTTGTATACAGTACGTCCTGCTCCAAATATAATACTTACACTTGGGTTATCCTCCGCCAGATGGCGCTGCACTGCAGAGACATGCAAAACAGGCTCCTCCCGGGCCCCTCAAATACCCAGGGACCTCCCACAAATTCCCAGCATTGAAAAGCAGTGAACAAGAAGCCGGGAGAATTTAACCACCAAAACTGGTAACTATAACAATGAAAACAATCACCATACAGGGGATCCAGAACAATGCAAAACCAGGGTGGGGTGGAGCAGGACATACTGTATACTTATAATACCAATTCTACAGGAGAGTACTTCACAGAATTGTATTATTCTTAGTATACAGTACGTCCTGCGAATATAATACTTACACTTGGGACATCCAATAGCAGTGTCCATAAAGTAGGGTGGGATGCCCAACAAAAAAGGCAACAGCAGACAGTTTAAACCACTGTCACCTGCAAAACCTTGCGGCCAAGACAGCATGAGCTGAAGCCCTAACATCAACCTTGTAAAATTTGGAAAAGGTATGAACAGAAGACCAAGTAGCGGCCTAGCAAACTAGATCAACAGAAGCCTTGTGCTGGAAGGCCCAATAGGCACCAAAAGCACGAGCAGAATAAAAAGAAAGGCAAAAAGGAAGAATCTTCCCTTTAGTGGAATAGACCCGAGTCACAACCCGACGAATCCATTCGCTAATAAAAAGATTTGGCAAAGCCAAAAACCTTTCCTAGGACCAGAAGGGACCATCCCATCCAACTAATGACCAGGCCAAACGCCACCTAGCCCCCAAGATCAGACGAGATCTGGCGCATTCAGGATGGAATGGCCGCAGGCCCAAAGGAGCATCAGTTCTCCTAAAGGACAAGTGACTACCAATGAAAACTTCCAACGCCTGTCCAAGGAATGCAGAACCCTTTCCTCAGCGTTGCTAGGAAAAAGGCACAGAAGGAAGAACTGTCACCCTGATAGAATGGCATCCATGGTGACCATCTCCAGGAACGGGCAAGAAGGGGACTGCCCCCAGACAGATCCTTTGAGTTCATCCACTCCAAGAGGGGTCTCCTAACCAGGGGGGGGGGAAGGCACACAGACCCTGCTCCAGGGATGCTGGATCCTTGTCCTGTACTAACCATAGGAGCAGTTGCAGAAGAGCCCCAGGGGGACCGCGGATCAGGTACCGCTTTGGAGCCAGACACCAACGGACCCCCCCCAGCTGCATCCCTGCCTGGTGAAGGTACGGGGACAGCTATGAGGGACTGAGCCCATGCAAGTCGATTGTCCACTCCATTGCTAAGAAAGGAAGATTCTCCCAGAACCGTATCCAGATTCATTCCTAGGAATGGAGTTACAATGAAGGGGACAATGAGGACCCGGGGTGATTGAACACCCGTCCAAATGGCTCCCAATGGACGCCACCAGCTGAGTATCCAACTTAACCTGACGCAGAGACTGGGAAGGTATAAGGACGTCAAGGTAAGTCATCGTACGGATGCCCCTTGGTCTCAACAGACATCACCCCCGCCAGCACCTTGGTGCGCACTCTGGGAGCTGAAGGGAAGCCTGATAACAAGGCCACAAATTAACAGTGTTGGTCTTCCAACGCGAACCTGTAAAACCTCGGTGTCCAGAAGACACAGGGAAGTGACAATAAGCATCTTTGATCTCCACAGACGGCAAGAAACCCCCTGGGCGCAAGGAACTGATAGCCCCTCTAAGAGTGTCCATGCAGAAACTGCCTGCAATTGACAAATTGCCGAAATCTGTGACTCCAGAATGGACCAGACTGACCCATCCTCTTGGGGGACTGAGGAAAGGTTGGTGTAGCGGCCCCTGCCTCTGCCTGTTAAAGGAGCAGAATCGCGAAATTTGCATTAAAAAAGATAAATAATTAAATAGCCACACAATAGCTTCTAACATGTGTATAAATAATCTGTCGATAAAAAAAAGAAAAAATGTATGCCTTTCTTTTAAATTGTATAATGACAATGGCTCAGTCCATTTGCTGAATAGGGGGATCTGCTGAGTTGTATTTAGTGAGCTGCTTCATTTAGCCCACTGGTCTCCTAGCAACACTTTACCTCAGAGGCTGACACTGTAATCAGTGGTAACGGCTGTGTGTGTGTGTGAGGTGCTGCTTTTGTTATGAGACCAGGTGACTCAAATGTGTAAAATCTATACAAAATAAACTAAACTGACTGAAAATAACTGAAATTCTTTTTTGAATAACTGTGCAGGAAAATCTAAAAGTATTAAAGTGGAACAAAACCCTGAGTGGCTGACCCTGAAGTCTATAAGACCCGGCCATTGATCTTGCCCCTTGGGCATTCTAAATCAGGATGCCCCACTGTGTGAAACAACCCCTGGATAACCACAGATCCCCCCATTTTTCTGGCGCACTCACGCAGAGAGTCATTTAGACAGGCCGGGCGGCCAGGAAGGTTACTGCTCAGGCTCCCCATCTGCGTGCAAACAGAGCTGATTGGATTAGAGCCCGCGCATGCCCTGTGGGACAGGGAAAGGTACGTTTTTACAGGCCAACTTGGGGATTTCACATATCAGGGCATCCCAAGTCAGGATGCCCCTAGTGGCACAAAACAAAACTCCAGATAGTGAAAATCCTGGGTTGGGCTTTGCTCAAAACACACAAAGCTGAAAGAAAGATCATATGGAAAAAAGAGAGAAAATGGTAAACTGAAAGATTCTGCAGCAGAGCCAACATGAAGGGAAAACAGTCAAAATCAGCTAAATGACTTCTAGAGCTTTTCTCTCTGTTTTAGATATATAAGTTCTGGCCAGGCAATGTTGTTATCTTATGCTGGATGCCAGCACTGAACAGCTGAGACTTCTGATACATTGTTTCTCCCTCTCCTCAGCATGGAACAGGCCAGAGTGTCGGGACCCAACACTCAAAAGACAAACATGAGCTATTAGTCTCCAGCTGCACAACACACACACACACACACATTTTTTTCTAAATTTGTAATTCTTACTCCAACACATATACATTCAAAGTACCATTTAAATATAAGTCACCAAGAAAAATTCGCGATACTGCTCCTATAAGGGCAATCTGCAAGTGACCCCCAGACCCCGTCGGCCTTGCATGGCCTGCACCACCTGAACAGAGGCAGGGACCAGAAGCACCCAGGACCTAATAATCCTGGGAGAGGCCACGCAGCAAACTATCTTGTATCCGGAGGACACTACCTCCTGAAACCACCAGTCTGAGGCGTGATGCCTCCTGACGAGAGCAAAGTGCCGCAGCTGTCCCCTCATGGGCGAGGGCGCCCCATCATGCTTGAGGGGGCTTGGTGGAAGATTTGGGTTTAGCCCCACCGGAGGAGCCAGGGCGCTGTCTGCTGCTCTTGGGGCAGGAATCTGCGCAAGCCCCCGCTAAAGACACCCCTGGTTCTTACTATGGTAGGGGGGAGGAGGGGTGCCCCGGCCCCGAAGGGTCCGAGACGGCCGCCTGCGTTGGGGTCACTTACCCTTCTTACCAAACAGGTCTAGGCGGGCCCCAAACAGGCATTGCCCCTTAAAGGGAAGCCCGGTAAGAGTCGTCTTAGCAGCATCGTCAGCACCCCACTGTCGCAGCCAGACCAAGCAACGCATAGCCACCACAAGGGCAGAAGTTCTTGCACACATTCTAATGGTGTCATCCAATGCCAATAAGATAAACTTAACAAACACATCACAACTGGAGAGTGCATTAAACACATCCCAGGGGAGATCATCAGGGGGACGATCAAGCATTTGTCTGATGAGGGTTCTAGCGGCCACAGCAGTAATAGCCGAGGCACAGACCGGGCGCAGCGCCTTCCCTGCACAAGCAAAGGCGTGGGAGGCCAGCAGGTCAATGCGCCGGTCCTCAGCATCCCGAAGGGTAGCATAAGCAGGGGCTGTAAAAAAGGGGTGGTTAGGAAGCCCTATGATCGGGGCATCCACCTCGGGAGGGGATGACCAACATTTAACCACCTCAGGGGGAAAAGGGTACTTACTATCCCAGTCCCCTGGGACCCCTGGAAGTTTACTGGGGCACTCCCATTCCTTGAGCACAAGGGTCCAGGAGAAGCCAATGGATGCTCCAGTCTGAAAGACACAAGGAGAAGGGAATGGTGTCGGAACCGAAACACTACAATGAGTATAAAAAAGCCGCCCGCGAGGCCACTTACAAACCACGGTAAAGAACGTCCCACGCGCGCAGACAAAATGGCGCCGTGTACCTCGAAAGGCGGGCCAGAGCGTGCCATGACGCGGAGCGCGCCAGGCCCCGCCCTCCCGATGAGCGCGAAGTCCAACCAGCAGCCAATGAGGGCACAGACGCCTCTGAGGTAACGCCGCCCAGCGCGGAACATCCAACGAAGGAAAAAACGCGCGCGGCGGCAGTTATACTAGTAAAAATACAAAAGAAAAAAGCGCGGCGGCTGACACCATATCTACAAGTCCAAAGACAGTACAAAGGCCATATGCGTGTAACACAATACAATGACACCACACCCCCCCCCCCCTTTCTTCCTCCCCGACTACGGGGGGAACGAGGGAGGATGGCGGCCCTTCGTACAGGCCCCACCACTACACGGGCATGGGGCAATAATGCGGGAGGGGCATCCCATAGAGGCTCACCATCAGCCTATACCGCCTACCCTTTGGTGAGGGACTGCGGAGGAGCAGCGCTCCATAAGCACGCATGGTGCTGCCTACCTTCACCCAACCAGCGCAGCCCAGGCTGGGAGGCACATCACAAAGAGGACAGGTGGGAATAGTCCAACAGGGCCGCAGGGTGTAATAGCCCCGCTCACCTGCGAGAGAGTGATACTTCATGTCTTCGCAGTAAGCACTGCAGAGAAATCTGGGGATTTGAAGGAGGTCCCCGGGTATTAGAGGGGCCGGGAGGAGCCCGTTTTGCATGTCTCTGCAGTGCATCGCCATCTGGCGGAGGATAACCCAAGTGTAAGTATTATGTTTGGAGCAGGACGTACTGTATACTAAGAATAAAGGACTCACAGTATAGAGGAGTTTAAAGAGTGCCATATAGGATCCAAGAAAAATGGTTGCTGTGGTTAATAAACCACAAGAACTGCACTTAATTGTAAAGCCTGTATATAAATTCAACTCCTACAATAAATGCCCCTTTCCCCCAGGCTACAAGGCCAACTCACCAGGTATAGGGGCTGATAAGAATTTAAGGGCAGAGCAACAGACATACCTGGAAGAATACTGGGCCTAAGCCACTGTCTGCGCTTGGGAGAGCACATAGTACATGTGCTGAAGGGCATAGAGGATGTGACTGCCTTTTTGACTCCCGGCCGGCTGATGAAATTAAGCCATATCTCCAGCCTGCCCGCCACCACACTATAAAGCCTAAAAGATCGTACTTTTCCAATTGTACCCCCGGCAAAATCAAGCACCGAAGTTGTCCGTCGCAGTCATGTCGTCACAAGTGGACCGATACACGGGAAGCCACCTGTGTCCCTGTATCCGTAGCAGCCAACCACAGGGCTTGATTTCGCCGGTAGAGCTTTTTGAAATGTATTTTTGCTTTTCATGAGCTTTGCAGGGTCGATAGAGGAGGGCACCAGCAATTAGGATGCCCTCCTCCATTTTTTTTTTAATAAATGGGTGTTTAACTTTCCAGGGTCAGAAGCTCTGCCTCTCAGTGCTGGGCTACCAGACCCTATGCCATGCATTATAGGCTGGTAGCACAAGAGAGGGACACACGTTGCTTATTTTTTCTTTAATAAAAAAATGCCTCATAACTTGACCCACATTCATCAAATCAGCAAGAGGTGTCGAAATCAGCTTCAGACCAGTTCTGGAATTCATCACTACTCCCAATTTCTATGGATGAAAAGACTGCAGGTAAGTAACAGGTGTGTCTTTGGCATTACTCAAAAACAGAGAAGTGGGGGAATAATGTTCCTGGCCAATACTATGGGACCAAATGGACATGGTTAAAGCGGTCAGGGGCTGAGGAGCTTATTCATTTCTATAAGGCAGTTCCCTGAAAGCCAACCAAAAGTCTGTCACAATGATTACTAGAGAAACCCCAGTTTTGGATGCCCCAGTTATAGGCTCCATGAAAGAGCTAGGCTTTTATGCTTTATTGATTATATTTTATGCTTTATATGATTATGGGACTTGGTTAAAGTAAAGAAAGAAAATCATTTAGAAAAGAAGAATGTGTGTTTCTTACCTTTTCATTCTAAAGAACAGCAAGATCCCAAGCAGACAAAAGACAGGAAGAAGGATGTTAGAGAGACAGATCACAGAAACGGAGAATACCAATAAAAAGATAATTTTGTGATACTCACCTGGAGAATTGATTTCTCCTCCATTATTACTTCAGGACATCAGACTAATTCAGTCACGTTTGGGTCAACTCCTTGGCCGTGGACTGCAAGAACATAGGCATGGTTCCTCCCAGCCTATATATACTTCTGGCTGTCTTCTCACAAACCAGTTTAATTGAAAAGTAGTAGTTCCAGCTGCCCGGGAGGCATTTCTATATATCTTTTGTTGAAGTCAAAAGGGGAGACAAGACACACTCCTCTCTACCTCTCTGTTTAACTTTGTTTTTTCTTTTTGATGCTAATCAACTATTTACATTTATACCACCGTCCATTAAGGCATCCAAGGAATGGATATAATAACCCATCAACGGGGAGGGTTTGATGTCCTGAAGTAATAATGGAAGAGAAATACATTCTACAGGTGAGTATTACAGAATTACCTTTCTCTTCCATTTTACTTCAAGCCATCAGAGGAATTCAGTCATGATTGGGACTTCCAAAAGCAGTACCCTTACTTTAAGGCGGGATCCCAGGTATTAACTTGTAACTTTAAATTAAGAATAATCTATACCAAACAACATACCTTTTTAGTTTACTATTCAATAAAGTAAAATCTCAAAAAAATCTACAAGCAAAAAGCTCTAATTTACACTAAGTGATAGAACTCGCCTCAGAACTCAGGACTCAAGTAAATCCTTGATGAAGGTGTCCCTCCACCCATAGGTGAGGACGTCACCTCATACATGAGAGGGCTCTAAAGAGGATTTTTCTTTGTTCTGCCAAAAACCTCTTAACCTTATCCTGGAACTCTGGACTATTCAAAAATTCTTTTTGGTATCCCAAAGAGGCGGAAACTCTACCCCCACAAAAAGGGGCAAGGATTAAATGACCAGTGGGAAAACAAGGAAAGTACTCGCCACACAAAATGTCCCCCCTGAAAAGGAAGTCCCGTCAGATTCTTCCTTGAGGCAGCATCAGCCGACTATTCCTTTAGCCATAAAGCACACCTTAAAACTACTAACAGAGCTAAACCTCTGGCACTTAAGCTAACTAAATCATCCATAGCCAAAATAACATATCTGTTAATATCCAAACTGGTCTCAATTAACTAGGAAAATAACTTCCGTGAGCGACCCGAACAAGTCTTGGATTCCAGTTGCTTTAACAATTTTCCGCTCACCAAACATGCTATGGATGTGGCACAGGCTGGCTGTAAGGTCAATCCTAAAATAGAAAAAGCATGACATGCCACCTGATCTATATGCTTATACACTGGATCACTTAGGGATGCACCATCCAAGGATAGCATAACAGTAGTCTTAGAAAGACCAAATAGTCTACCACAGGAGAGCCTGCCAAAGGTCCAGGGCAGTGGGCTGCCAAAAGTGCAGCATCCAGGAAGCAGTTAGGGGGATTAGGTACTTTGCTCAAAAAGCACTTCAGTCATGTCCCAGACTGGTATTCAAACTGCCACCCTCCGGTCACAATACTGCTTTCTCAACTACTAGGCTATACATCAGCTTGATCTGGGGAAAAAAGGATACTTCGTATCTAATACCCTAGGGCTGGGTGGAAGACTATTCGGCTCCTGTCATTCCTTCGGATTACAGTAAATTGGAAAAATAAGTTTGCTCCTAAAAAAAACCTTTTCTTTGTAGCTGGTGGACCAGAACAACTCTAGATGATCCAACCCTGAGCTACCGAAGGAGCCCTAGGGTCTGAGGGTCGGAACTCTTGCTGGAAGAGACATCTGTCTATCATACATAGCAATTACTAATAGTGCTGTCCTCGTCCAGTGCCACTTGCATGCATACTGGACCTGGTGTTAGCCTGTCTACTAAAAGACCAGATCCGCTTACGCCAGGTGCCTCCGCCATGGTGAAAATCATACAGTCTAAGACCAAAGTATATAACAAGTCCTCCTCAATAGTCACAAGTGACTACTCCGAGGCATTAGGGGTGGACCACACCAATCATTGCTTTCCCAATTCCACAATCTACAAGACATAATTAATAAGAGAAAACATTGATAAAATATCAATAATATCTATAATAATAAAATCCATAATAATAGCAATAATGCGCATTAATAAAAACAAAAAAATCCCCAGACACACGCCCTGCCTTAAAGGGGAGTCCCGTCAGATTCTTTTTAGAGGCTGTGTCAGCTAACCATTGCTCAAGCCATAAAGCCTTAAGGCTACCACCAGAGTTAGGCCTCTGGCACTTAACCTGATCAAATCCGCCATAGCCAAGATCACATACCTGTTGTATCCAAACTGGTTTTAATCAGCTGGGAGCATGACTTACGTGAATGACCCAAATGAGTCTTAGAGTACAGTTGTTTTAACCTCCTGCTCGCCAAAAGATGCTATGGATGTAGCACAGGCCGGTCGTAAGGTCGACCCCATAAGCATGGCGTGCCAACCGATCCATGCGCTTATCCGCTGGATCCTTTGGAGAAGCACAATAAGAGGAGGGCATAACCAAAGTCTGAAAAAGACCTGGCACCAGATAGTCCACAACAGGAGGGCGAGACCATAACTCAATCTGATCTGGAGGAAAGGGATACAGGTAGTACTTTAGGAATGGGCAGAAGACAACCTGACTTCTGCCATTCCCTATTGCTCAGATAACTTTGGGAGACTATGGCAGCCAAAAATATCCTCTTAAACGCAGAGGACATTTTTTTTCCCTTTAAAACCTTTTTAGTAGCCGATACTTCTTAAACGACTCTCTGAAGGTTTGGGAACACCAAAGGGCTGCCGACAGAGTTTTAAGACTCTATGGCAGCCACAATATCCTCTTCAAAACTTTTTTTTTTTTTTTTTAAACCTTAGTAGCCGATACGACTCACTAAAAATTTAGGTCCGCTTGAAGGCTGCCAAGGAGGGTTTTAAGGCTCAGAGGGCACCAGTGACAGGGGTCAGAACCTTTGCGGGGGGGGGGGGGGGGGGGTTGGGGGGACTCCCTGCACACCATGCTATGCTCGTCCAGTGCCTCCTGCATGCAAACTGGACATGGTTGTAAAGATTCATTCGTGACATGGTCAGATCCGTTTACCCCAAATGCCTCCGTCATGGTGAAATAATACTAGTCTACGTCCATGGGGATCTGTGACCAAGTATATAACAGTTCTCGGCAGTCACAAGAGACTACTCCGAGACCTAAGAGGGTGAACCACCATAAGATAATTCTGTGAATAGTCACCTGTAGAATTGATTTCTCTTCCATTATTACTTCAGGACATCAGAATAATTCAGTAACGATAGGGTTAACCTCTCTCGACCGAAGGGCGTGGACTGCAAGACAAAGGCGTGGCTCCGCCTCCCGGCCTATATCCTTACGGCTGACTTCCTCCACTCCAGTTAATTAAAAAGCAGTAGAACCATCCGCCCGGGAGGCATACCTGTTTCTCCTGTTGGAAACAAAAGGCTGAAGACAAAATACAAGACTAGGCATCCAAGACATGGATATATCAAACTTGCAGATAGGGAGGGTCTGATGTCCTTAAGTAATAATGGAAGAGATATCAATTATACAGGTGGCTATTCACAGAATTATCTTTTCTCTTACATTTTACTATAGGACATCAGGATAATTCAGTAACGACAGGGACCTCTAAAAGCAGTACCTTGAATTTAGGTGGGACCCCCAAAAACCTTAACCCCTTTAATAAGGAAGAAGATCTTTTAAAAACCTCTAGGTTACTATAGCCTATAATAACTTTCTACAGGCATTCGCATCTGCTGCTGCTCAAACATCTACCCTATAAAATGTGGTAAATGTATGAATTGAAGACCAAGTAGCGGCTTTATATACTTGTTCTACTGAAGCTTGATGCTGAAGCCCCAGAAGCTCCAATAGCTTGTGTCGAATGAGCAGTAGTCCTAAAAGGAGGAACCTTCCCCTTGGGGATATAGGCTCTTACCACTGCCTGTCTAACCCATCGGCTGGTGGCAGACCTTTCCGTGGATCCTCAGGTATGACAATAAGTCCAAACTATGGAAAGATTGTGTAACAGTGAGATAATACCTTCGTGCTCTCACTAAAATCTCTACATTCAGCCAGTGAAGAACCCCCTCGGACACTGGAGCAGGAGATAAGGAAGGTAAAACAATCTCTTCATTAAGATGAAAAACACCTTAGGAAAAAAATCCTGTTTAAAATATAACACGTTCTTGTCCTTATGCAACACTAAATAAGGAGACTTATCTGATAAAGCTGCTAATTCAGAAACCCGCCTTACTGAGGTTATTGCCACTAAAAAGACGACCATAATCGTCATTAGACTTAATGACGCATCTACCAATGGTTCAAAGAGGACACTAAAGAGCTGATAAAACAAGTTCAGGTGACAATCAAATCAGAAGTGGCTTACGAGGAGGCCGCACATGAGCGACTCCTTGTAAAACAAGTTCTGATAAATTCATTCTCAGCTATGTTTTCAGTTTCTGAAAGAGGATAGATAAGCAGATATTTGTCCTTTAAACTTACTCAATTGAAGACCTTCATCAAGACCCTTCTGCAAAAACACCCACAATTCTGGCGACAGAAAAAGCTCTACAAGAGAACCCCCTCGATTTTCTCCAAGGAATAAACGCACGCCAAACTCTTCAATAGATCATTGATGAAGACTTCTTCTTGGCCTGAATTATAGACTGAGACTCTGGCAGAGAGGCCTCTTTATGCCTAGATGGAGGTTTCATAACCAGGCCGTCAAGCCAAAACTCGTGAGTTGGGATGCCCTAGAGGCCCCTGTGTGAAGAACTGTATTGTCAGTAAACTCCGACATCCTTACTATGTCTGAGAACCAGCTTCTCCTTAGCCACCAAGGAGCCACCGGAATGGTTGGGCCTCCATCACAAGCTAACTTTTCTAACAATCGACCCAGGAGTGGAATCAGAGGGAATGCATAAGGAAGCTTGAATGCTGACCACTTTAGAGTCAGAGCCTCTGTTGCATTGCTAGAGGATCCCTGGACCGAAACACAAACTATGGAACCCTTAGATTGTGCAGTGATACAAGAGATCTATAACTGGAATCCCCCAGCGCATGTATAGAGATTGAAAGACCCCTGACTCAGAGACCATTCCCCCCTCTGCTGAGATGATTGGCCTGCAAGTTGTCCACTCTAGGTATATGTACTGCCGAGATGCATGGTGCCTGCTTCTCGGCACAAAGTAAAATCTGGCTCACTTGCATGAGGGTGCCTCTGGTACCTCCCTGGTGGTTGATATATGCCACCGCCATCCAATTATCTGTCTGAATCCGGATGGGATGCACCTCAGATGGAATGTCCAATGTCTGTGACATAATAGAATTGCACTCAGTTTCAGGATATTATAGGAAGTCTGCTCTCCGTTGGACTGCACTGTCCCTAGATCATCCATGACACCTCCCCAATCAACTAGACAAGCATCTGTGGAGATGATCTTCCACTGTACTGGAAGGAAGTATTTGCCGATCTGAAGAGGCCGAGGACTTAGCCACCAAGCTAGCGACTGCCCTGTTGACGGTGCCATGCAAAAAGAGTGATCCAGAGCAAATCATAGTGACATAGTATGTAAGGCTGAATAGAACTTTAGCCCATCAGTTCAGCCTTCCATCTGCAGGGGTCCTGTGTGAAACTGAGCAAAGAGCACTGCCTCAAAGCAAGACACCATCAGACCCAACAGAGGCATTCCTTGACCAATCCTGGGCAGAGGGCAAGACAAGAGACCCTGTACCCTGGCCTGAAGCAAAAGTCTCTTCTGTTCTGGAAGAAACACTTTTGCCCGAGACGTCTCAAAGGACATTCCCAGAAACTCTAGAGGCTAGTCAGATATGCAATATCAGACAGTTTGTGTATCCTTCTGGCGCCCCTGACATGATGGGGTACATATAAAACAGATCATCTAAGTAAGGGTTTATATGTATTCTCTGAATTCTTAGAGAAAACAAGAGACCTGCCAGCACCTTGGTAAACACTCCTGCTGCTGCTGATAGACCAAAGAGTAGCTCCACAAAAAACTGAAAATGTAGGCCACCTTCAGCAATGGATATATTTTATAAAATCTCCCGGCTGCAGTAATATCACTGTGGATCAACCTCCAGTCTCTAAAAAGGTGAGATACAGCAGATCTCGATGCTTCTGATTTCTGCGGAATTCGGGAGACCCCTGACCAAGAGAATCTCCAAGAAGGTCTGGCTCCTAATTAGATCTTGTAACCTGAGGATACAACTTCTTGTATCCAAAGATTATATAAAGCCTCCAACCCCATGAAAAGCCGAATGATTAGAGGCCCTGCGGACGCAGTATTCGACTTCGGCTTCTGTGGCAGATTAGTAGATTGACTACTAGTAGGCTGCTTTACCATGTCAACCAAGCACTCATCAGACAGAGGCCTCACCTTAAAGGGGAGTCCCATCAAATTCTTTTTAGAGGCTGTGTCAGCTGGCCATTGCTTAAGCCATAAAGCATGCCTTAAGGCTACCACCAGAGCTAGGCCTCTGGCACTTAACCTGATCAAATCCTCCATAGTCAAGATAACATACCTGTTTATATCCAAACTGGTTTTGAACAACTGGGAGCATGACTTCCGTGAATGACCCAAATGAGTCTTAGAGTACAGTTGTTTTAACAACCTTCTGCTCACAAAGATTCTATGGATGTAGCACAGGCCGGCCACAAGATTGACCCCATAATAAAATAAGCATGATGTATCACCTGATCCATGCGCTTATCCGCTGGATCTTTTAGAGAAGCACTATCAGAGGATGGCATAACTGAAGTCTTAAAAAGACCTGCCACTAGAGTGTCCAACAGGAGGGTGAGACCGTAACTCAATCTGATCTGGAGTAAATGGAAACAAGTATCTAATAATTTAGGAATGGGCGGAAGACTATCTGACTTCTGCCATTCCCTATTGATCAGATTAGAAAAATGCGTATGCACTGCAAAATCCTCCAGAATGGAGTAATCAACCACCCATCTTCTCCTTACCTGAGCGCCCCCTTGTGTAGGAGACTCTGAATCCAAGTCCCTACTGGATGACTCCTTCCCACCTGAGAGAGTATGGCAGCCACATATATCCCCCTTTTTTTAACCTTTAGTAGCCAATACTTTTTAACTGACTCCGACAGAGTTTAAAGACTCAGAGGGAGACTATGGCACCCACAATATCTTCATCACAAAACTCAGAGGGAATTTTTTTTTTCCAAAAACCTTAGTGGCCGATATGATTCACTAAAGGTTTAGGTCCACTTGAAGGCTGCCAAGGGGGCCTTAAGGCTCAGAGGGCACCGGCGACAGGGGTCAGAACCTTTGCAGGGAGGACAACCGTCTTCCCTATCCGCTACAACCGTAGCATAATCCCTGTACACCATGCTTTCCTCGTCCAGTGCCACTGCATGCATACTAGACATGGGGTAAATCTGAAGACCAGATCCAATTACCGCAGATGCCTACGTCATGGTGAAAAATAATACTAGTCTACGTCCCCGAGGATCTGAGACCAAGTATATAATAGTTCTCGACAGTCACAAGATTACTGCGAGTCCTCTGGGGGGAAACCACCATATACATTTTTATATTACCTTGCCCTTTCCCACAATCTATAATAATATAGATTTAAACAATAACAACAATATTAATACATAATCAAAATAATATAAACAAAATTACCTACCAAAAGGTTTAGGTCCACTTGAGGGTGGCCCTGCAACGGCTCAGAAGTAGCCCTTTTACTGGCCAACCACCCCAGTAACTATGCACTGCCAAAGGGGAATTGCCTAGCCGAAAATGTTACTGCGGAATCGGCGACTAAAACGCGTTGCGTCGCAGAGGAGAA